>CM057341.1:231111200-232388523 GCA_030015575.1 Agapanthus africanus
AACTATTTAACCGCTTCTTTAAATAGCGGTTAATTAATCCGCTCTCTGTAGCTGTAGTTTGCTCAAAATCTAACCTCTTGTTAAACTAGCGGTTATATTTTGGCCTAGTAATATTTTGAGATCTCTGACTATTTAACCGCTGTTTTAAATAGCGGTTAAATAATCTGCTCTCTGTTGCTGTAGTTTACTCAAAATCTAACCGCTTGTTAAAGTAACAGTCATATTTTGGCCTAATAATATTTTGAGGTATCTAATTATTCAATCGCTGCTTTAAGTGGTGGTTAAATTTTGGCCTAGTAAAGTCCCTGACTATTTAACCGCTGTCTTAAGCAGCGGTTCCAATTTAATATAATGATCAACCGCCCAAACAGCTTATAAGGGACATCACAGTTTCAGCAATTTAAGGATTAGGAATCGGAATTAGGCGATTCTTGTTGTGATTTGAATTACGATTCTGGCTGTAATTCTCTTGATTTGTGGATCGATCTCATAAGGTAAATTAAATTCTTTAATTACAATGGGGTTTGCTAATTTTAGGGGATTTTTGTTAGGGTTTTCATATCTAAATTGGGGTTTGCTAATTTTTTTGGGGATTTTTGTTAGGGTTATGGTAGTTGAACAGTTTAAGGGTTCAGCACAGTTTCTGCAGTTTAAGGGTTAGGAATTGGAATTGGGCGATTTTCGTTGTAATTTGAACTCCGATCCTTGTTGGAATTCTCTTGATTCGCGGATCGATCTCATAAGGTAAATTAATTATTTTAATTACTATAGGGTTTGTTAATTTTTGGGGGATTTTTGTTGTGGGTTTCAGATCTAAATTGGGGTTTGCTAATTTTTTGGGGGATTTTTGTTAGGGTTATGGTAGTTTTTATTTTTTGTTTTGATTCATAATCTGGTTCTTGGGCTTGTGTTCTTGATGTAATGACCTAGTTATTTTTCAAAAAAAAAATGACTATACTGTTTTTTGTTTAAATTTTATTTTGATCGTTTGAATTGAAGAAAACCTAAATTGATGTCTTTTTTGTTCATATCAAGTATTTATCACTTGCACCTTATACATGATTTTCCTTTCCACTATTATTTCTTGCTTTTCCTACTTATATTTATACTTTTGATTATTCTTAATTTATTTTATCCAATTTGATGGAACGATCATTCCATTCTTTCACTTTACATACAATACTTCTAACGTAAATATTTCCAAAAAATAGCATTGAAACAGATTTCGAAAATGGGAAACAAATGCATTGAAATTTGAGATATTATACTTGAATGCGTTGCTTCTCAGTCAAGGGCCGATTAAAGTCACAGATGTTGAGGAACTCTGCTGCAAATTCGATTACTGGGACATGCTTGTATAAGAAAGCGACTGAAAATATCCTTTCCAGCATTCCAATCCACCACCGATATCTTTGCATCCAAATTTCTTCGAGAAGAATAATCTAGATACTGTGACGTAGCTGTGGAAAGAAACTTGATAAGATTAAAACACGATTGCAAAGAAAACATAACATTGCAAATTGATTTCTGTCTTTGATTGTAAAAATTAATATAAGCAATTTATTTTTGGGAACAATTTATGCAGGATATGTTCATCATAAAGCCTCAAAAGAAAAATCCGCTCGCATCGAGAAAAAATTCGATCACATCAAAAAAAAATTCGCTTGCATCGAGAAAAAATTGTGCTAAAGAGCGCTCATTCTGACTTCCTAACAAATTAGAGTTCAGGTATAACTTTTTTTTAGGTCTGAAGCATGTCTCTTGCAGCTAGTTTCTTAGCTGTCTTTTAGTCGGTTCCTGTAGAAATCGCTGTATAAACCATGTCATTTACTTCAACTTTAGCTATAAATAAAGCGACGCCATCTTGTATGTCTTTGATTAACATTTCCCGTATATCTTTTTAGAGCAAAACCCGTTCAATTCTCTTACTGGATTCATTTCCATTACTTCAACTTCAGTTATAAACAATGGAAATGAATCCAGTAAGAGAATTGAATGAAATTTGCTCTAAACAGGCATACGAGAAATGTAATCAAAGACAAATAGAGATGGCGTCGCTTCATTTATATATGAAATTGAAGCAAATGGTATGGTTTATACGGCGATTTTTACAGGAACCGACAAAAAAACTGCTAACAAATTAGTTACAAAAGACATGCTTCAAACCTTAAAGAAAGTAATACCCGGACTCTAATTCGTTTAACCCAATAATTTTATGGTAGCAAATGATGTAATAAATTTGAAGGTATGATATTTGATTATATGTATGGCTGCTAAGAAACTACCTAAATGATGTAATAAATTTTAGATTGTTGATGTGTATATTATGTGTGGCTGTGTGTTGAACAATTAATTTTTAGATTTCACAGAAACTATCCAAATGATATAATAAATATGATATTTGTTTGAATTCTCCATCTCTATATGATGTGTGTTGATGTATGTTGATGTTTTGTATATATGATGTGTGTCGATATTTGTATCTGAAATATGATATTTGTTTGCAGTAGATGATATAAATTTGAGAGAAAATGTTGTACATTTGGGCTCAAAATTTAACCTCTACTTTAAGTAGCGGTTAAATTTTGATCTCTTCCAGGGATAAGGCTCAAAATTTAACTGCTACTTAAAGTAGCGGTTTGAACTCGAAATAAAACCGCTAGTTTAAGTAGCGGTTATATTTTGAGTTCACTCCAGCAATAAAAACCACACTATTTATCCGCTACTTTAAGTAACGGTTATATATTGAGCTCACTCCCACCACTTAAAGTAGCGGTTATATTTTGAGCTTACTATTTAACCCATCGGTTATCTTTTCTGCACCAATAAATTAAACAACAGTATTGATTGACACAGTCAGTATCAACATATTTAACAACATCATTAATTGACACAACCAATATCAACAGCTAATATTATATCAAGTATCATTCCTTTACGTCAAATATCATTCATTTACAACAAATGTCATTCATTTACCAAAAAATCAAAAAATACGTCATAGTTTATCAAAAATCATTCATTTACATCAAATATCATTCATTTATAACAAACTATTCTGACCAACCAGACCGTTGGTTCAAATTCCATGACGGCTCAAGACACATGAGATTCGGTTGTTCAGGATATATATTTTCTACTTATTGTGTTTGTCTACACGGACAAGTTCTTTTGTTATGTAATGTTAATTGGTTGCATCATGTGCATACACTCTTCTTTTTTTTCTCATCACTATTTTTATTATCGATCCAAGATTTTATTCGATTCTTTTTACGATCCCTAGGGTTAGATTGCAAAGGATTTTGTATTTTTGAATTATTATCTTTCATAGATTTTAAATTATCTGTTGCTTCATCTACCAAGTCTTCTTTCACACTCGGTATTTCAACTGGAAGTTCGGATATTCGTTTCGCAAGTTTGGACAAATCCGCAAGCATAATTTTGTATCCATTCTCTGATGCAGCACCTTTCACGGCAATTAGACTGAACTCGTTGCATAAATGACTATACCGTGACGTTTCAGTCATCTGTACCAAAGGTGGTACGATACTCGTCATGACAATATTTTGATTAGTATTTCTCATCTATCTTGACAAAATATATTGAGACG
Source organism: Agapanthus africanus (assembly GCA_030015575.1). NCBI lineage: Eukaryota > Viridiplantae > Streptophyta > Magnoliopsida > Asparagales > Amaryllidaceae > Agapanthus > Agapanthus africanus. The sequence continues at coordinate 231,114,811 of CM057341.1, forward strand.
GTATACTATTCACGCATTTAGATACAAAAACTCTGAATATATGCCTACATAATAGTCCGATTGATTCAAAATGGTTGCAAATGCCCTTGGAAAATTACCATTTTGTCGTAAATTGGACATAATATACTATTCACTTGTCTTTCTTTGGACCAAACAACACGTTATGAATTTTAAATCTGGTTGTCTCATCGACTTTTGAAACTTTTTTAATATTAAATGATTGAGATTTCTAGAACTCCACTTGAATCTTTTTCAATAATTCTTTTGGTGTAAACTTTGGAAGTATCTAATTCCAATGACATATTTGTTACACACATACGATTTTTGCATAGCGTATTAAAATCTATTATTTTCTCATGCTCATAATGCCTTCATAGTGCACTTCTCGTTTTCATAAAAAAAACTCTTTAATTGTGGTGTTCCAATTAAGATAAATATCAAAAAAAATCATTCATACTCTCACTACGCCCGGCTGTTCACATTTCTGCAAAAAAGTTTCTTATTATATAAGCTGGTATCCATTTCTCCCGTATACTGTACATTATTGAAAGCCATTTATGTCCACTGATTTGGTACTTTTCATCTAGCGCAGACGACTTATCTTTAAATTTCTCAACTGTTAAATTTTTATCTGCGCAATATTTGAATTCGTTTCGAAAACCGGAATACCGATGATATAAACTCTGCAGTTTCTCAGGATATTTCTGACTAATGTGACATATGAAATAATGATATCTTGTATTAGGAAATATCTTGGTAATAGTATTTGTCCTGATATTGATCAGTGATTATAGATAGAGTGCTTTATTATTCATCGTAATTGACTACTGCTGAAACAACCGGGTGAAAAACTCTTCAGACTTATTTCGCATTAATGGCAAACCAAATATTTGTAATTTATAATAATGATTAACACTGGTGAATGGGGAAAACGGCATTTGATATTTGTTCCTTCGATGCCCGGTATCAAAAGTAATTGCATCACCGAAAGTTTTAGGAAACTTTAGAGCGCGCATCCACGAATAAGAGGGTCTCGATATGATTTTCTTCGTCATATTTTACTACGTAAGTAAAATTAGGTTTCAACTTGAATGGATTGCAAATAAGCTAAAGTAGTTTGGGCGTCCGATATGTCCATAGATTAATGATGTATTTTTCTTAATTCACTTTTCACAACGTTTGACCCGTAACCTAGATTCTCTACCCTGCTATGTTCTTATCCTAGCATCGTATATGTTTTGCTTGGCCCAATCCCATTATTCTTTAAATTATGAATTTGACTTCTGTCGAATTTGGAAATTCTTTTGCTACAGGATAGGTATTGCACCATTGACTACGGTACAAATGGATGGTTGCGCTCTCTCTTGTAAGAAATTACTATCCATCGATCTTTCATTTTAACAACAAATATACGAGCTTTGCACTTGGATCCAATATAATTACATTTCCGGAACACTGAAAAAGATATTTTACGTTTTGAATCGAGCTTGAACCGTTTAGGTTTTGTGGCCTTATTACATTCATATAATCTAGAGATATTTTCATTATTGCGAACTGCACGACGAGTAGAACGAACTCTGATAGCAAACCCAATGTTTCAAGCATAAGTCAAATAACATTTATAAGCATCATCTAGTGAATTATCCAGTGAATTGAATATCATGCTAATTTCAGGTTCTGGCAAATCATTTGTAGTGTTCTCAACATTTTCATATTTTGAATCACTTGTTACATCTCATTCGTTATTCTCATCAGGACCGACTTTTAGGAGTCTGAACATTTTTATATTTGCTTCTACTAATTGACAATATAAACTCAACATTTTCATACTTTAAATCACTTGTTACCCCTTGTTATTTGTTCTCATCAGGACTGAATTTAGAAGACTGAACATTTTTACATTTGCTTCCACTAGTTGATGATATAAACTCAACATTTTTCCTTTCACGAGTTATTAAATCGATAGGAATGATAGTTTTTTTCAAGTATTGATTTTCGTCTGTTTCCACCATTCCATTTTTTTCTAATTCAAGGATAGTCCATTCATATGCTAGATTAAACAATATGCTAGCATATATAAACTTAGAAATAAATTTTTTACCACAACCGTTTTCAAAAACTTCGTTCAGAAAGACGTAGACGTGCTCTGTTAGAAGCTACGGTTCCAAAATCGAGAGATCGCTTCAAAAAACTTCGTTGAGGAAGACGCGGAGTGATCTAGCAATATCTAGAGTTCGAAAATCGATAGGTGATATATTCTTCAACCGTTAGGAAAAAAATTACTTAAATAGCGGTTTGGTATTTATTTTCAACCTTTACTTTAAATGGTGGTTAAATAAGACTCGTTGGATCTTAATTGCTTCTTAAAGCAGTGGTTTAATTTACACGGTCCAGATTTGTTGGATAAATTAACTTTTGATATTAACTGATATTTTAAGTAGCGATTAAATAACCGCCATTGAATTTTAACTGCTTCTTAAAGAATCGGTCAACATTAAACTGTCCTTATTTGTTGGATAAACCTTTTTATCTAAAGTTGTAACTCGAAATTTGTTAATTAATTGTATTTTTCCCATTCCCGCTCTCTGCTGAAGAGAGAGAGAGAGGACAGTGAAACATTTTCCCCAATTTGGTGATGCTCTGCTCATGGCCTTCAAAATTTCTTTCTAGGGTTTCCCAAATTCGAGCTCTATTGATTGAAAAGAATCTAGAGAGAGAGAAGAGAGAGAGAGAGATCCGAGGGTGAATTCCTCGCCGATTAGGCTCAGATCAAAAGGGTTTGTAGCCGACGAAGAGAGCTACGCACTCATCAGCTTCGATCGTGTCCTCGGCTCCTATTTCTCCTCGAATCAGGTGATCTTCATCTCGATCCTCTTCTTTGTTTCGTTGTTATTAGTTGCAGCGAGCCAATTTGCTATCAAAAGCTACAAAGTTTGAAGTTTTGCGTTGAAGGAGATTTTGTTTTCACTAAAATACCCTTATAAGTAGCATTCTCAGAAGGATACCGTAATAACAGAAACCTGGAGGTAGTTTAGTGAATAGCATTGATAGTTGAGGGTATTTTACTGTGATTTTACCATTATAAGAGTCTACCAATTGGTATTTATCTATAACTACCCTTCGAAATCGCTAATTAATTACGTTGTTAGTACCAAAACAGTGTCATATCCTCTAAATGTGGAACTTAAGGCTTTAAAGGTTGCATTTGCTGAGTAAATTGTAGAATGCTTATGCCAGGCATACAAATATTAAGCTTACTAACTATACATCTTCCAAATATAGAAACGATCGTATACGTACACTGAATTTACCATTTATGTTTAATTAGTTGGATCAAGTTGGTCGATTTCAATTCTGGGATTTGATCTTTGACCGTTTGTCGCTTTAGTTGGTTCAGTTTTCCTGTTTGAAAGCTACTGTACCTGTTTTGTAGGAACATGTAGAATCGGTTCGCGTGAAGTAAAGAAATTGTTCCATGGCAAGTAAAGAGATACTCAAGCTAAACAAACTTGTCAAAAAGCTAGTCCATGAGGTTTGTGTCCAGAAGAAACAAGTGAGAGATCTCAAGGGCGGGTGTGATGCAATTAGCTCATCTCATGCTCTAGCAATAGAAGAGAAAGATAAGCTACATGCGGCTTATATGCAAGGTTTTTTCTAGCGCACAAACCAGGCATTCTTCATTTTATAAACAAGTTTTGCCAGCTATACCAAAGCAGCACATACTGCATTCTGTTTTCAGACGAATGATCAAATTTCTGATTTGTTGTTTATGACAATTATTATTCATCTAAACCTTTTCCCCCATCAAATTGGCATTGGGTAGAGCACACTATTCGGTGTATATGGTATGATCTCATCCTAATAAGAAGTGGTTTGAATGCAAACACGAAAGTTGTCGAGGGGTATTAATTATTACAGGGATTCCAGTAAATATTGTAGGGAAAAAATGGATAAAGAATTGGATACTATTAAATTATAACTAAACAAATTAACCACAAATCTAAATAATTTGTTGGAATAAGAATTAAATAAGAAAATATTCAAAATACGAATTTCATAACAAATGAAAAGGAAAACTTATTGCAATTGGATTTCAAAGTGAAGACCGAGGCATGCGGATCGCACTGTCCTTAGAAGTAGTTTTGCGTTGCGCTCGGTGAACTTGACCGGATGGATAAGGTCCCAATGTGCCACTCCTCAAGATTCAACGGTCGCCGTAAGTAATCATGCACTCGATTACCACGACTTATGAACAGCTTCGAAAGTATAGCAATGGTATCACGATTATAATAGAGAGATAGATTTTATGGAAAATAAAATAGGGAAGAAGAAAGAAGAAAACTTTTCTTCTCTATGTTATGATTTTAAGGCTTGGTATTTCTTATATTGAGAAGAGAAGATATATATCATACATAGTAACATAGGATTATAAAAGGCTTTTAAAAATAAATGAGAAGTTTATTGCAATTAAAAGGAGTTAAGGAAAAAGCAATCAAGCCAATTTAATTGCTATAAAGAGCATCATACAAGGATGTTGACCCGGTCAATAGTCTCATCTGACCATCTCAAAACAAGCAACATATATGCATGAAATATATCTATATTTTTAATTAAAGAATATGAATGAGCATGAGATTTGAACCATATGCAAAAAATAAATTAAAAGGCATACATTTGGTTTTGAAATACCAATATTTCCAACAAATGTGACACCCAATAAATTACCCCTTGTGGCTGTATATCATGTATGTAGATTATACGGCTTTTAAGGGGTACCATACCTGGTCACAAAAATTTATATTGACAAAGTCTCATAACTTGCATGATCAATCTCATAAATGAACTTTATTCTAGTGCAATGCTTGCTCTTTTGGCTAATGTGACAATAAAGGAGTCATAGAAATCATAGGAGAGGATCTAAAGGATAAAATTGCTTCTTTTTCCTAGAATATTTCTTTATTATAAAGCAGGTACAAGCTTCAAGGTAATATATGGCAAGATGATGTATTTAGTAAACGTTGATTACAGAAGCTGATTACCTCACAACCTTATTTATAGTTCCCTTTTCCCTTACACTCGGTATTTTTCTGAAATTACTTTTGGGTGTTGATAGGTTGCAACCTAATTGATTTTTCTTCTTTCTGCTTTTTCTCGGTGTTTAATGTATTGATAATTTTAAGTGAATGTTTATCTGCATGTGCAATTTTATATAAGCTAGCTTATAACTTCTTACATTGCTGTGTATAACTGTATGATGTCCTAATGCAACACTTCAGTGTGTTTTTGTTCGAAGTGCATGCCTCTAAATATTTCACTGTATAAATCCCCTTTGCATACAATTTGGTATAGTTCAAAAGTTTTTCTTAGATCCAGCAAAGCAACTAGAAGAAGCCTCCAATTTTTCTTCTTGAATATTTCTCCACATAAATTTTGTTTGCATATGATAGCTACAGGCCATTTTTTTGTTTTTCGTTTAAGGTTCCTGTCTCTTTTCTATTTGTAGTGCTTTGTATATTAGTAATGTTGGGAGTTTCTATGTTTCCATCTCCACTCCGCTATTGTTTATATTATGATTCCATACTCTTGAGTTTCTCATTTTTTATTATTCAAACTTAATGATAGCCAATACATTATCATCTTATAACAAAGTTTAATTAGTTAAATGGGTTTTCTGTTTAGTTTAGTTAAAACGGCAGAGCTTAAAATCATTTTTCTACATTAATTAATCTCTTAGGAGAATCACTGCTTTTGGTAGTGAATGTAGGGAGCCTGATACAATGTATTTCTCCACTTTTCTAAAGCCAAAGCAGTTTCAAGGATGAAAGGCAAACTTCTTGTGTCCTATAAAAACATAAAGGTATAAGAAATCATCTTGTTAATGACAATTTGCAACTTGAATTCATGATAATAAACTTTAATCACTAAAAATTTCCGCCTAAAGTTAAGATGGTTTGCAGCTATATTTGATGCAAAATTCAGAAACAGATATTGTAGCCACATCTGCACTTACAAGCATATTGTTAATTTGTTCTGCTTAGGAAAACTTGTGCGGTATAGCTTCATAAGGAGTCTTGCATTGACTGCCCTGTATTTTGGCAGAAGAGGAGTTTGTTGGTTCAAATAAATTTTGCATTGTAAATGCTTGTTATTTTATACAAACGCAGAGAAGCAAAAGATGCCGAACATAATTCTTCGTTTATGTTGATTTCATAGATGTCGGCTTAACCAACAAAAATTATATATAATCTCCAATCCCCCCCCCCTTTTGGTTTTTGTGGTGGTGGTGGTGGGTGGGGGGGCATCGGAAACAAAATGTTTGAATTTGTTCTCTTTGCATCAAGCATTACTGCATATAGGTTTTTTGTGTCTTGCACATATATGGTGGATTAAAAAATTGTTTCTTTACCTACTAGGAAATTCATATCCAACTTTAAATAGCATATATTTTACGATGCATTTAATATTTTAATACTTTGACTCTCTGTTGAGTGCTATCGATTGCACAAGAAACCACCAATTTTCCAAAATGGTGATGGATAAATATGTTCATGGGATAGCTATATAATGTGAGCATGTATGTCATTTAGATATGACCCCGTCTTTTTACCTGAAAGTAATTATTCATACAGCATTACACGTTTCATTCTCTATTCTCAGAGAGGAGAAAAATGAAATCCATTATACGTGAATATTCTCTTCAGAATGAGAAGTTGAAGCCCAAACTTGATTCTCTAAGTGAAGAAGTTAAGAACCAAATGAAGGAAGCAGAAAGTGCTCAGCTTTATTTTGAGATGGAGGGACCATATGATGAACCAGAGGTGGTACGTCAAAACTGATTTTAAATTTAAAATATAATATTTGTATATAAATGTTGCGACCTCTACACTGCAAACACTCTCTTAATTTGCATAAGATTATATGAAGAGAACTTTGGGCTTTACAAAAAAATGATTTTTTCCCCAGAAACCTACTCTATCTAGGAATATGCAAGTAAATTCAAGTTTCATCCAAAAATGCCCACATGAAGCCAGATACCTTAATGTTCTTATTTATTTTGTGCCTCTTTAAGAATTTTATGTTTGTCATATACCCTGTTGCGTCGGTTCACACACTCAAGGCAATCATAGATGAGAATGATACCTTAATTTGTTTCGTATATATACTTCCACTCTTGTGTATGCTATTTGTCCAAGGTGAATAAGGTTGTGATTTCACAGTTCACATACTGTAAACTTATAAATTGTCCTTGATAATAGTTTTATTATTTTTATTGAATACTTTCTATTATATGGAGCTTTTATTGCAAATCAGGTCAAAAATATCATAAGAAAGGACACGAATCAGAACATCGCAGACGATGATAATTTGAATTATGAAACTCTGGACGTTTTAATTCTCAAAGAATGTCAAAGTAACATAGAGCTTCAGGAAGCTCGTAAAGCATTAGCCAAGGCAAGCATTTCTTTCCTTATGTTCTTGTAACTTGGATTGGCTAAACTCGTTTTTCTAAGTGTTGAAGTTACCCTTATTATCAAGGCTACAGGGCATGGAAGACCTTTGTTGGCATCATGGTAATATTAATTGGATTAAGAGAATTGGTGAACTTAATCCAAAGCCATTTCGGGATGCTTGCCTCCAGAGATTTCCAGATGAGGAAGCGGAAGTTAAGGGAGCTGAATTATGCTCCTTTTGGCAGGGGCAAGTTAAATTCTCAGAGTGGCACCTGTTTAAAATGGTTACTGTCGATGGAAAGCCTCAGGTATGTATGTTATTTAGTTGAAATCTCATAAAGAAAATGATTACCTTTCGCTACTTCTGTTTGAAGTTTATTTTTATCAAGGGTTGATTGCATACAATACCCCTGAGATTAGTATTGAAGGGCTCTAGTGTTGTGAAAAATAGCACCAAAGTACGCATCGGATAATCGATACGCGTGAATCGTAACTAATAAAAAAGATCAAACGTAGCAATTACCCAAAAGCAATAAGTAATAAAAGAAAAAACACACCAAGCAAAGGACACAAGATATTATTCAGGTTCGGTGCGCACTTGCACATAATCTAACAAACCGATGACGAATTGCTTCCACTATTCAATGAAGAATTACAAAACATAATTTCTGCCCGCTCTATCTCATCCAAATACAAAGTAATCTCTATCAAACCTCTCTCTCTCTCTCTCTCTCTCTATTTATCTCTCTCGGCTAAATAGCCGCAGCAGAAAGAAAACCCTCTCTGTTCATTATTGGCTGCAGGGAAACAACAAGCATGGAATCAATTAAAACCGTAGGAAATTAATTATTATATATAGAGTAAGGCCTTAAGAGATAATACCAAATTCCTAAGTCCGAGCCCCTGTCAATCTCCTAGTCACAAGATCAAATTTCGTGGGTCTATTGGGCCATAATTCTTTGTCTTTTCTTTGGCTATTTTCTTTGGGCATCAAATTTTGCAATGGATATCAACAATCTCAACCTTGATTCAAAATTCACCAACATCTCACACTTTCATGAAAAGCCTTGGAATTCTTCAATTCGTCGTCTCTAAGTTTTATCAAGCAACTAAGTAAATCAAGTCCAACCAAAGCTTGCACTTGGAAATTGGGACCACCTTCGTAAATGCGTCCGCCGGATTTTTATGGGTACCAATCTTCGTAAGCGAAATAACTTTTTTCTCGTTCTCCAAAAAGAAATCTTTCATCTTGATATGCTTAGTTCTCGAACTTTAACCCCGATGCTCCACCAAGTGAATCGCGCTCTGATTATCGTAGCACACTTCCGTGAAATCTTGCAGAACACTCATACCACCCATCAATCCACGCAAATATATGACCTCCTTGACAGCTTCCGTAGCAGCTATCAACTCTCTCTGTCGTCGATAATACGACAATGGACTATAATATTGATCTTCATGACACCGCGTCAGTGCCCAACGTGAATATGTAACTCGTCGTAGATCTTCATATGTCTCTATCACCATTAAAATCTGAGTCACAATACCCTGTCACAATACAACCATCCGTACTGCCTCTGCTGAATAACAAGTCGAACCCCGTAATACCCCTCAAGTACATCAGAATCCACTTTACAGCCTGCCAATGCTCCTTGTCAGCCATGCATCGGCTGACCATCCCTATTGCATGTGCAATGTCTGAATGCATGCAAACCATCAAATACATTAAATTGCCTATTGTACTTGCATATGGCACTCTAGACATGTACTCCCTCTCTGTATCCGACCATGGTGATAATTTCGCTGAAAGCACCCCTAAAGAAGTAGACACGAGCTTTGCATTCACCGAAAGCATGAAGTGCTCCCTGAAAGCATGAAGCATTTTCTCGATATACTGGTTCTGTCGCAAACGCAACTCACCACGCTTCTTCTTCCTGACAATCTCCATGCCAAGTATTTTCTTCCAGCCTTACATCTTTCATCTCGAACTCATGACTCAACTGCTGTTTCAACCTATTGACCTCTGATATACTGCGTGATGCCTCCAACATACCGTCCACGTACAATAAAAGATAAATCTGGGACCCATCGTCTAGTAGCCTCACATAAACGCACCGATCCTGAATATTCTTTGTGTACACAATCACCAACATAAACTGATCAAATCGCTTGTACCACTGACTCGGAGACCGCTTCAAACCATAAAACGACTTCTTCAATTTGCAAACAGGCTTCTTGTACCACTGACTCGGAGACCGCTTCAAACCATAAAACGACTTCTTCAATTTGCAAACAGGCTTCCTTACCATCGACTACGAACCCTTCTAGCTGATGCATATAAATATGCTCCTCTAGATTACCGTGCAAGAAAGTAGTCTTGACATCAAGCTGCTCTAACTTCATATCATAAACCGTAACTATGGCTAACAAAACACGAATCGAAGTATGTTGAACCACCGGAGAAAAGTTCTCGTTGCAGTTTTTACTCTTTCCATAGCCATCAATCTTGCTTTGTATCTAATGCCATCTGCCTCTGATAAACCCTCCTTAACTTTAAAGTCCGATTTACAGCCGATCGCGTGTTTGCCCTCTGGTAGATCAACCAAATTTCATGTATCGTTCTGATGAAGAAACTCCATCTTCACATCCATCGCAACTCTCCAACTAGAAAAATCGGTAGATTGCACAGTCTCTCCATAACTAGACGGTTTCTCATGCTCAATAGTCAACGCATATAATGTCACGTTGTCGAAACCAAATGCGGTTATATTCTCAAAATCAAGTCTGACCGGCGGACGCTTAACTCACGTAGATCTTCGTCCCTCTGTCTGAACTGGAGCATCTGGCTCTGTCGGACCCTCTACCTGAATCTGAGTATCAATCACTTCATCAATCTTACTATCCTGAACCGGAACGTCAATCTCTATCTCGTTTGGTGGCGCAACCGTTGTTTCTTTACCATTTGATGGAGTCTGTTTTCTATGAACCATCGCAGACTCATTGAATCAACATGCCGGCTGATTACTATCTTTTGGGTCTCATGACACCACAGCCTGGACCTTTTGGGTTCATATCTGTAGCCAAGTAGGACACACTTTCTAGCTCTCGGCTCTAGCTTATCGCTCCTCTGCTGAACATAAGCTGAGCATCCAAATATGCAAAACCGTCTGTAATCTTCAGCCTTCCCGGTCCATACTTTCTCAGGAATTTTCTTATCTACCGTCGTCGATGGTGATCTGTTGATGAGGTACACGGCGGTAAATAGTGCTTCAGTCCAAAACTCCTTTGGAAGCCCAGTTATAAGCCGCAAACATATGGTCTTCTCCAGTAGTGACTGTTTCATCCGCTCTGCAACACCATTTGACTGAGGGTTTCCGAAGTGGTGTAATGGCGCACAATCTCCTCTAACTTGCAGAACTCTACAAACGTATGCAAAGTAAAATCTCCGCCATTATCGGACCGAAATACCTTTACGTGCCTACCTTTCTGCTTCTCCATCTTGGCCTTCCATGTCTTAAACTTCTCAAAAGTCTCAGTCTTAGACTTGAGAATATACACCCAGACTTTTCTCGAAAAGTCATTAATGAAGAAAATGAAGTATCTGGTTCCACCTCGCGAATGAATCGGCGTTGAATCCTAAAATTAGTGTAGACATAATCAAGAATACCTTTCGTATTATGTACTGTTGTCCTGACCTTTACCTTTGTCTGCATTTCTAGGACACACTCCTCACAGAAATCAAGTCTGCCAAAATCTTCATCTTCAAGTAGTTGTCTCATACGACCACCTCCAAACCCGACTTCCCGATGGCCCAACCGTAAATGTCACAATCTAGCCGAATCTGAATTACTTGAACGAGTAGATACCACAGTAATATCATCTGTAACTGACTGTCCCTCTAGAAATTACAAGTTTCTCACTTTCTTTCCTTTCATGATAATAAGGGATCCCTTGAAAATTTTAATGAAATATCCATTGACTACGCACTTGCAGCGGATCCCCGCCAAAACTCCTACATAAATCAAACTCTTGTTCAGATCTGGCACATATCTGATATCAGTCAAAGTCCGCACTAGCTCATCAAACATGCATATCCAAACAGAACTAATCCCTCGATCTTGCACGCCGCATTATTCCCTATCAAGACTAAACCTCTATCAAGAGAACGAAATATCGCAAACCAACTCCGATATGGAGTCATGTGGAAAGCGCTCCCTGAATTTTGCATCCATAGATCATGTATCTCGCCGACTGTACAAACTGTTAATACGGAACAATCACTGTCATTATCTGAATCATCTATAACAACTGCGGTACTAGAAAACTTCTTCTTAGTATTCTTCTTGAACTTTTGACAGTCTTTCTTCCAATGGCCTTTTACCTTGCAATAATTGCATCTGTCATTAGTGCGATTTCTTGATTTGGATCTCGCTCTATTCTTGGAACCGCAATGTGACCGCTTCTCAAAACGGTCTCTAAAAACCAGCGCGCATCGTCCTGATCGCCCTCATCACCCGATACCTTCTCTCTCAACACCTCGTTGTGTAGACCCGTTTTAACATCTAAAGAAATTTTATCTCTGCCGTACACTACTGATTTCACGAACTGGCTAAGTCAAAGAGCAAAGCAGGATTTTAGCTTGATCCTCGTCTTCAATTTTCATCTCTACGTTGAGCAAGTCCATAATGATTTGGTTGGGTTCGTCCAGATGATCCTGATGTAGCTTCTTTCATCTTCAAAGTGTATAGACGTTGGTCGAGAATGAGACGATTTTTTTAAAGATTTCTTCATGTACAAGGATTCTAATCCGCTCCATATATTCGTTGTCGTTGTCTCTAGCGTAATCTCGCATAGAATCTCGTTAGCCAAGCTCAGCTGTATCGAACTAAAAGCCTTATCCTCCATCTCCTTTCCGAATATCTGTGGTCGTCGAAAAAATCTTCTTTTTTTCGAAAACTATCTTATGAACTCCCTGTTGATTTAGACTCGCTGTCATCTTCAATCTCCATAAACTGAAATTGTTCCTTCTGTCAAACTTATCGATCTTATAATGTGTAGAAGTTATCTTCCCAATACTCCGAATCACCGTAACAAAATCTCTGTCACCACTTGTTGTGAAAATAATACCAAATTAAGTACGTAGCGGATGATCGATAAGCGTGAATCGGAATTAATGAAAAATATCAAACGCAGTAACTACGCAAAAGCAATAAGTAATAAAAGAAAAAACACACCAAGCAAATGAAACAAGATATTACCTAGGTTCGGTGCGCACTTGCACCAAATCCTGCAAACTGACGATGAATTGGTTCCACTATTCAACGAAGAATTATAAGAGATAGTTACTGCCCTCTCGATCTCGCCCAAATACAAAGTAATCTCTATCAAACCTCTCTCTCTCTGTTGCTAAATATCTGCAGCAAAAAGAAAACCCTCTCTGTTGATTATTGGCCGCAGGAAGCAACATGCGTGGAATGAAATTAAAACCTTAGGGAATTAATTATTATATATAGAGATAAGGCCTTAAGTGATAATACCAAATTCCCAAGTCCGGATCCCCCTCAATCTCCTAGTCACAAGATCAAATATAGTGGGCTCGCTTGGGCCATATTTCTTGGGCTTTCCTTTGGCTATTTTACTTGGGCATCTAATTTTGCAATCAATATCACCATCTAGAATATTGGCATGACTGCTGAATATCCAGGAATGTTGGGTGCTAATAAATAAGGTTTATAATCTCGATATCGGTAGCAGTAAAGGCCGCTCATTTTAGGGATCAGAATAAGCCATCTCGAGCCTTGGCTGTATTGTTCACCTTGGAGCGAAATATCATATTTTTAAAGCTTGATGAAATGAATTTCTGAAACTTAATAATATTAGAAAAATACTAAATATAACTATAAAAAAAGTGAAATAATTTTTAAAGATTAGGATGTTAGGGTTGTTTTTTAATATGTTGTAAAGATAACAAGCAATTTTTTTTTACATTTATATAGTAATGAATAATGATATCAAATAACACCTACTAACCCATTAATAAACCTAATACTAAAATTCCAGTGATACAATGTTTAAATTCTCGGCACCGGGAACTCTAACGATCATTTTCAGGATCAAACTCAGACATCTATGATGCTAATAAGTCTGTTGAGAAGTCACAAGTTCTCAATGGTATAGATAAAGAGTGTTATATGCAACTAACCTGTACAAATGTGCTTGCCCTCTATCAGTCACAGCCTCAGAAAGGTCATCACGCCTAATGCCTTAATGCCATGAATAGAATTCCTTAATTTTTTTTTTGGGTTGCAGAGTATCATGGATGATGGTGATGAAAAATTGAATGCCTTGAGAAATGAATGGGTCTACAATGCCGTCGCTACCGCCTTGCTCGATATAAACGAGCACAACCCAAGTGGCGGATACACATATTCAGAACTTTGGAACTTCCAAGAGAATAGGAAAGCCACTCTGAAGGAGGTCATCGAGTATGTATTGAAGCAGCTGAAAACGCTCAAGCCTGCAAAACACAGGAGAAAGTAAGAAGAGCTTGCAATTCTTTCCTATGGGAAAAAAGAGCAAAATTCAAGTTCCACTGAAATAATTGATTACTTGTTTTGATTGTTTGGTTATTTATAAACATGAAGTCGTATTATAATAGTAGAGATGCGAGCCTAACATCAACATTCGGCTTAACATATAATCCTTTTTTTTGGGTTCTTTTTGGACAAGCAGGTGAATGTTGTCGTTGCCTTGGTGTTAAAAATGGCTGCAAAATTTAGAGCAAGATTGAAGGCTTCTTAATCTCTGGTAGGCCAATTCATGTGCTTACACATTTTACTAGCAAAATGCCTGTAAAATGCATATGTTGTGTCAAATATGTATTGTAGATCGTACTTTAATTTATAAATTTAGAGGGTGTGCCTCGGTGCAAATTGTAAGGTCATAGATGCGAGTAACCAAAAAACCATGTTGCTATGATTTAAACCATTGGTATCGCCTGTGATGACCCTTTATATGACATTTGTAAAATGTTTTAGTTTCATTTAGTATTTTGCCATCATTACTGTTTCCCTTCGTCAAAAGAGATCATCAGGCTAATTAATGCTAATGATTATAAGGTTGCTTGTTAATAAATCTCAATATAAAAAATCTAGCTTAATCAGAATGGTACCCACTAAGTAGATGGCCGTAAGTTCTCATGATCGCATCAACAACAATATTTTATGCCAAACATTTGGGATTGCCGCAATGAACCTTTTTTTAATCTAATGTTAAGGTCATTTGATCGAATTAACACCTAATGTCTCATATTGAATTCTCGATGTATTTTATTGTTCGGATACATTTCTATTTCTTGTTCTTGTTTCATTAGATGCATTTTGGATCATCAGTAACTAGCATGCTTAACTGTCCCTTGCAAAGATGCTTGCAATTGGATTTCATAGACTGTCCTGTAAATTTTTCCTGCATCTTTTTCTGTAACTGAAGTAGCCAAAGAGGGCATTACAATATCTAGCAACAGATCATCATATTCATCGAATTTCTACTTTCAAAACCTATCTATTTATCTCGATAAATTCTAATCTTTTTTTTATAAAAAAAACCCTCAAATTTACTCTGTTTCATTTCAGTCTTGAGTTAGTAATGAATCAAATATCCATATCTAGAAACCAATAGTTTCATCATACTTTTGGTTGTTATATTTACATAACCAATTTCTTGCATGGTTAGATCCATTTACGTGTATATTTAGTTACCCACCCGTCAAATTTTTGCATTCAACAACAAAGAGACCCAACCATTAAATATCCAATATTGAAGAGTCCAATAGCGAGGAGATCACCAAAGTCAAAAGTGAGATAGGTGATACGGTCGATACCATATCGATATTAATAAAAAAGTCTTAGCTGAGGAGAAATCCAAATGGTAAACCAAATTTGGCCTCTCGCTCAGCCGAAAAAAGGCCTTACCACTAGATTATAGGAGCACTCAATAATATTAAAGTTAATCAGTATTTTACACGGATGATGCACGTAAATATTAAGTATGATTAAAAATTGATGCATATGGAGAGAAAAAAAGTTTTATACCAGACCAAATCATAGCCTTAGCTACTCCATGTCATATGCCTATTAAGATTGGGACTGGTTGATGCTTTATTGCTCTCCTTGACCTTTTTGACTCAACTATCACTCTCAATCTATACAAATAATAAACAATCCAGCTTCATAAATACAAAACTTTTTAACTTACCCAACAAACCCTTTTGTATTACAATTCAAAACATCACATTACAATTATCTTAACAACAACATATATTACTATCATTAATAATAATTAAAAACCAAACACTATATTAACTTTGATTAATCAACTGCGGGCCACACGATTTCTTCATCTTTCTGCAGCCACTTCAGCCCCTTAATCCCCCTACCACTTAACCTTAATTACTTTCTTAATTAATCCAACCGCCTCACTTAATCTCAAACCCTGAAGTTTTTACCCGCGAAAGTCTGCCCAAACTGCCAGCCGGCAGGGACCACGTTCCAAGAGGTGGAGGTCCTCCGGTCACTGCCGGTGACCCTAAAGGAAAGGGCCTGGCCCACGAGGACGGCATTGGACTGCCAATTCTGGCCCCAGTTGCGGGACATCGGCATCCAACCGGTGCGGGTCCCTTTCACGCTGACACGGACAATGTCGCCCGCTCCGGCGACGTTGGTGATCAAAATCAGGTTGAAGTATTTGAATCCGTTGATTGTGAAGCGGATCCCGCCCCCTTTCTTGCATGGCACCCTGTAAGGATGGGAAAAAAGGCCGACCCGTTAGTGAGAAGGGAAATGACGGGTTTGCTCTTGGTGTGGATGGTTTGTGGAAAGGTGTTTTGGTAATTGTTGCGTGGTGAAAAAGACTGGAGCAGGTACAAAAAGGTCACGGGTTTGGGAGCTGTTGGGATCAGTCAACACACTCTCCAATGAGTCAAATAGCAACGCTTCAATTGGTCAAAAAAAGAATAATTGTTTCTAGGTTAAAATAAAATAAAACTACTCTTAAAAGGGGAAAAAAACTCTTTATCTAAAAAATTTGACTCTAATATTCAAATTGTGTGTGCTAAGAAATTGGACACATAGGTTTTCTTTTTAAAATACCTATTGTTGGAGAATTTAATGTACCCATGTTTCTTGGTTAAATAAGAAATTGTATTAAGGGTTATTAAAATCAGTTTTCTATCCACACATGCCTAAACAGAGTAAAGATTTGATGTGGATGTATATGGTCAACATAATTAACGAAAAATCTCAACAATTTTTTTTTTATCTCGAGTAAAAACAATTAAGAATATTTTTTGTTTATGATAGTAACATATACATATAGAGACGAGTGCAGTGCATGGTATGTGCAAAAAGCTGACATTGTGAAAATTGAAGCGGTTACCTTCGAAAAGTAACGGGAACAATTCCAGCCCTATACTCTGCAATCTTAAGAAACATGGGCATGGCGAGGTCGAAATGCGGCCTCGGCGGGTTACACCACCCGCCGTTATCCGAAGGCAGCGCGTAATTCGGCGGGCAGAAATTGGTGGCCGTGATGAAAATCGACGGGCTCCCTTCGTGGCACCATTGGGGATCATCAGCACACTTGATCTCAAAGCAAGCCCCACAGCTCAACCCCTCGTTGAACAGCGCCGTGCTCAGGGCCGCCGTCTCCAACCCGTACCCTTGGCTGTACAGATTCCCATACCCACATGCTCCTCCTAAATTATTCATACACATTTCAACAAATTATCTATACATGTTACATCCCAAACATTAATTATTTGTTAAATAAGATTTTAAGTAGAAATAGTAATGTACCCATTGTGCCGGAAGCGTCGCTGCCGCCGTAGAAAGTGGCGTGGGCGCTCTGCCAGGCGCCGCTGTTGTAGACGCCGGGGATGCGAGCGGAGACGGAAGAGAGGAATGCAATTAGGAGAAGAGAGAGGGTGCAAATGGAGAAATTTTCCATGACTTTTTTTGCCTGTTGCCCCCTCTGAAATGATACAAAGAAGAGAGCAGAGTGAGGAAAAGAGAAGGGGGAGGGGTGCTAATTATAGAGGGTGGGGGAGAGAGAGAGAGAGAGAGAGAGACCAAATAATGGCAAGGGGTGTAATTAAATGATGAGGTGTTGCAATTGGGATGTTGGCATATTTTTGTAGGGTTTGACGGAACTACCCTTGGGTGAGACCGTTTGTTGGAGGTTTGTGCAGGGGTGGTTTTGTAATTTGGATAGGCTTTAGAGAGGGGAAAAAAGGGAGGGAGGGAGGGAGGGAGATGTGAAATGGGTTTTCTAGCTTTGCTTCCATCGCAAGTTGTGCCGTCACTGACGGCTCAGATTCTTTCTACTTTTCTTCTTCTTTTTTGAAAAAAAGGGCGCCGTTGCTTCCCCCACTTTTCCTTCCAAAGAAATTTAAATTAATATTTTTCAAACTTTTTTTGGAATATGAATAATGCATTAAAATGGTTGCGAAAATACTATTTCCAAGTTGGGCTCATCAAGAAAGAACAATGTATTATGATTTTAAAATATGATGATAGTCTTAACAACATATCAGACAACTGTCGTTTCAAAGTATATTTTTAGGCCTTTTATGAAAATATCATGGTTACAATTACTTTAATTTTAATCGCGAAAGATACTTGAAAAGCATGAGTCCACCGTCAATTTGTTGAGTTGGCTCTAAGAATAGACCTTATGCTTCGTTACAGGTGAAAAATGCCATTGAAATGTTTTATTTAATCTTATTTTTGTTAATCTTATCCTAGCCAAGCGTGTATCTAAAACACGATCGATACAGTTACGGCTGTGCTGGAGCAACGTTTAGCTGGTCGTCTTTCTTTGGGGGGCTATTCTTCTTCTTTTATAAACATGTACTCCAATTTTGAAATTGTTTTTCTCGAAAAGGAATGCTAAAATAATTATCTCGTTTTCGATTTTCTTCCCCCCCCCGCACCAATTTTGAAACTGAGGAGGGAGGGAGCTGAAACGACCACCCACGTTGAAGTGGGCCCCACCGAAGCCCGTCCGTATTCATCGGTCCTTCAATCACGCCCCTTTTTTATAACCATTCGCGGGCCCCACCACCACGCTCATCACCCATATCCCCTCACCAACAAAATCCCACCCACTCCTTCACCCGCCCACTGGGCCCCACGCAACCACACCTCCAAAGGTCTTTAAAGGTACACGTGGAGGGAGGTGAGAGGCGGGCTTCACATGAGCCCCACCTACAAAAAAAATCGGAACGTGAATCGCCGCTGTGCGTCAGCATCTGCGGGTCCCATCTCAGGACACGTGGCGGTCAAGGTCAGCTAGCTGGCTGTTCCGCACCTCCCCGCCAACGTGATTTGTTTAAATACGGCGGGAGTTCAGTTACCGGGAAAAAGGGCTGGAAAAAGGTCAAAGTTCTGACGTGGAACCGGTTTTTTCCTGCTGTTGTTGTGATAGTAAAGAGCATTAATTGTGATTAGTTGTTTTAAGCAAATTTGTAAAAAAAAAATTCCTTTAAAAAGATGGGAATTGATTGGGTCGGCTCACCTTCCTAAACTTTGCTACCCTTAATTACTTGAAGATGTTCTGTTAAACATTTATTGTCTTTGCATCTCTTATTGTTTCTAGAATGTTGCTCTCTTTTTTTTTTTCCGTATATGACTGGTTTGAATCATCAAATCAGGATTAATGGGGCTACGGTCATCAGGGGACCCGTTGCGCTCTTTACAGTTGTGTTGATCTTAGCCATATAGGTCTCGTCAAACTAAACACCAGAATCCCATACTCCCCGTTTCATCCTCATTACAGCTGCGGCGACCCAGCTTCATTTATGAACTCTTTTTTAATTAGCCTTAACTGGCTGTATGATTAATTGCAAAACCTATTACATTTGCTCATGGCATACCATGCATGCATGTGTCAAATTAAAATCTATGTTTGTACAGTAATGCTGCAAAAAGCATTTTTCACCAGAATGCAGTCTATGTGGTCGAACTTTATACCGATTCAAGACATCTCTAAAATCGATCTTTCTCTTGCAAATAAGAAGGGAAAAGAAAGAGATGGTATGAGTTTGTCCAGTGAAATAACTAGAGTCAATGCTGCGCTCAAGCGAATAATGGGTGTTACTAAATTTGGCGTTGGGCATTGACCACATAAGTAAGGGATGAGCTCTATAGTTGACTATATATCTTGGGGGCTTTGGCAGTTGGGGGCAGATGACTGCATGCGTGCAGTATTATAATACTAACACAGAAGCAGGTATAATTAAGCCGCAAATGGTGGTCTCACCCTCAATTGTCAACTTTCAAAAGTAGAGAAAAAAAGAGAAAGGAATAGACCACAAATTCATAAAATGTTTCAGCTTGTAATCAAAACGTAACTTTATTATTTAAAAATTATATAAGCCAAACACTACTAAAATAAAGGGTTGTCCCTACCGATAAAGGTATCCGTAGGGGCAATTTTTTATTGTCCCTACGGATTAATCCGTAGATTCCCATGGTTGCCTCTACGGTGCCCTACATTTTAATTTAAAAATATTAAAACGTAATTTGTTATTTGATCATACGGAGCCGCAAACGAAGGCCCTACGGATTAATCCGTAGGGGCATAATATGAGTTATTTTATATATATAAAAAAGCCCAGAAATTTCCTCTTTCTCACAACTTCCTCGCTCTCACTCTCCCGCGCGCGCCTCGTCGTCACCGCCCGTGCCTCGTTGCCACCGCACTCCCGCGCGCGCCTCGTCGTCCCCGACATCACCGTCGACTTCCTTTTCGACGTTAGGTATTCTCTTGTCGCCGATTGTGTCGTCGACCATCTCCGGTCTCCTCCATCGCCGGCCTACAGGTTAGTAAATTTTATATTTTTACTTCTAATTATGCATTTATTTCTGTTTTTGTTGATTATTGGGTTGCTGCTTGGGCTAGGGTTCAGGGTTCGGTTAGGGTTAGGGCTAGGGTTCAGTTTAGGGTTAGGGTTAGGGTTCGATTCAGTTAGGGTTAGGGTTGGGCTAGGGCTAGGGCTAGGGTTAGGGTTAGGGTTAGGATTCAGTGTATGGTTAGGGTTAGAGATTGGTTCAGGGTTAGGGTTAGGGTTAGGGTTCGGTTCAGGATTAGGGTTAGAGGCTAGGGTTAATTTGGGTTAATTACGTAGAATAGATAGGGTTAATTTGGGTTAAATTAGTGATAATTTGAAAGGGTTAGGGTATTGATTAGGGTTAACTAGGTTAATTTGGGTAAATTGGGTTAAGTTTGAGTTAATTAGAGATAATTTGTGTTCGGATAACGATTATGGTTAATTGGGGTTAATTAGGTTAATTTGGGTTACTTAGTAGTTCTTTCAAGGATCATCATTTTTCCTTTGATTCCTCATACTTTCTATGCTTCAATCTCTTGGGGGTTTTCTCTCCTTGTGCTAATTTTGCCAATTTTCCACTTGAATTTTCATTGGAAAGCTCCTATTTTGCCAATTGAGGTTTTCTTCAAAATTCTCCCTTCTCTTCACACACACAAGCATTTCTTCATCTAAATTCTATCCAATTCTACTAGTTTCAATCTTTTTTCTTCATTTTTAGCTCGTTCTTGTAGTGGGTCTTGCTTATTTCCAAAAAATTGCATCCATTTTCATCTCCATCATCAACAAATTAACGATTATTTCAAAAAATTCTGTAAAAAACAAAAATTTACTTTCACAAGGTGAGGAGGTTGGATCCCAATTGGGATCGACGCTTTTAACGAGGTGGTGGGGGCTTTGATCGACTGTGAAGAGAAGATGGGGCCTCGGCGCTAGGGAGGAGGATTACTGGAGCCTCGGATCTGGAGGAGGAGACCGGAGATCGATGAGGGGGCTCAGCGTTGGAGGAGAAAACTCGCAAGCTCGCCACTGAAGGAAAGGGTTCGGCGCTATTGCAGAGGAAAGGGTCGGCGAGGAGGCTCGAACCCTCGAGGGCTTGATTTGTAGGCGGCGGCGATGGAGGATGGAAATGGCGATGGAGGATGATCGATCGATCGATCGATCATCGAGAGAGAGAGAGAGAGAGAGATGATGATGGAGGGCGACGACAATGGAGGGCGGCGATGGCGGTGGTAGCGATAGCTGCTAGGATTTTGGGGAGGCACGCGAAGGTGGAGGCAGTGATGGCGATGGTGAAATCAACGGTGGAGGCGGCGGTGGCGAAGGTGTGGGCGATGGTGGTGGAGGCAGTGATAGCGTGGTGGTGGCGATAGTTAGGGTTAGGAAAGAGAGAAAAATTTCATGGGGGAAAAAGATTTTGGGGATTGGGACATGGGGGAAGTCTCGAACACCACCTTTCTCGGTTGCCATGTTCTCTGCTCACCATCTGCTTGAGTTTGTTTTCTTAAAGACTAAAACATGTCAGCGGAAAATCCAGCTCGAGTCCGAAGTAAACGCCAACCTACCTCGGGTTGATCAGGCCAACCCAAGGAAGAGGGGCAGAGAAGAGAAGAAGAAGATCGACCGGCCAAAGCCATACTCCCCAAAGTTCCAGGAGTATACTCCGCTCAACATCTCTCAGACTGAGCTGTTGGACGAGGCGAAGAGCGAGCGATTCTTCAAGCTCCCTCCGGTCACCAATAGAGCGGACAAACGGACTCGAGGCCCGTGCTGCGCCTTCCATAGGTCACAGGGATACCCTATCGAGAATTGTAAACAGCTCCGCGACTACATCGAGGAGTTGATTCGCTCGGGGCACTTGGCAAAGTACCTGCAGGAAAAGCGACAGGCATACCGGGAGCAAGAGAACCATCCCCTCCCGATGAATTGATAATCGGCCAAATCATGGTCGTATCCTTAGGGGGTGCGCCTGGAGCTGGCTGGATTCGCCGCCTCCTGCCGGTCGAGGGAGCTAGAGACCAGCCCTGGAAGAAAAACAAAGCAGCCGAGCCCATCACCTTCATCGACAAAGACATCCACGAAATATCCTTGCCTCACAACGAACCCCTCTTGATTATAGCACGGGTCTACCGCTTTGAGGTTCAAAGGATACTGGTCGACTCGAGAAGCTCGACGGACATCCTTTTCTATGACTGCTTCCTACGTATGGGACTCGGCCTGTCAGACCTGAGGCCAACTGCCCACATTCTGTCGGGGTTTACTAACCACTCCATCCCGACAGAGGGAGTGGTTACGCTCCTTCTTAACATTGGGGAGGCGGGTCATACGAGAACCGTACCGGTAGAGTTCATCGTCGCTAGGATTCCCTCGTCCTACAACATCCTCCTGGGACGCCCGACCTTAAATTCCCTTCAGGCCCAAATCTCGACCTACCACCTCGCGATCAAGTTTCCACTGGATTAAGGGGAATAGGCCGGGCCTACAGGAACTAACAAATCGCAAAGATTTGCTTCACAGCGACATCCACCCCCGATGAACGAAGCGACGACCTTGGAAGCGCGAGCGATTTCCAGAGGTCCTTGGATACCCGTGACGAACAAAAAGAAATCCGAGGGGCCCCAATGGAGGCGCTAACAGAAGTACCCCTGGTCGAGGGGAATACTGAACAAACTGTCCAGATCGGGTCACTCTTAACGGGAGCCCGGCGCGAAGATTTGATCCACTTTCTCCAAGGAAACTCGGACGTGTTCGCTTGGGCGCTCGCCGACATGCCCGGGATCGACCCCAATGTAATCTCGTATAAGCTCGGGGTTGACCCGACCCGTCAGGCAAAAGAAACGAAGCTTCGCCCCTATCAAATAAAAGGCGATCGAGGACGAGGTCGATAGGTTGCTTGCAGCCAACTTCATTCGAAATGTGGCCTACTCGGAATGGCTAGCGAATGTGGTTATGGTTAAAAAAGCAAGCGGGAAGTGGCGCATGTGCGTCGACTTCACAGATCTCAACAAAGCCGAAAGACAACTATCCCCTCCCTCGGATAAATCATCTTGTCGACAGCTCGGCAGGTCATGAATTGCTCAATATCATGGATGCATTCTCCGGCTATAACCAAATCTGTATGAACCCGGCAGACGAAGAGCTTACCGCATTCACAACGGTCCGGGGGGTATACTGCTATAAAATGATGCCCTTCGGCCTCAAAAACGCCGGAGCTACATACCAGTGTATGGTCAACAGGATGTTCAAACCGCAGATCGGGAGGAACATGAAGGTTTACGTCGACGACATGCTCGTCAAGTCGACCTCGTCGGACGGGCACGCCAAAGATCTTGGCGAGACTTTCGACATCCTCTGTAAGTACAAAATGAAGCTGAATCCCGCCAAGTGCGCGTTCGAGGTCACTATTGGAAAATTCCTCTGGTTCATGGTTACCCGCTGAGGAATGGAAGCTAACCCGGAGAAGATCAGAGCCATCCTCAACATGGCCGCACCAAAGAGCAACGTCGAAATCATGTGACTCACGGGGAGAGTTGCCGCACTAAGTCGCTTCATGTCGAGGTCCGGAGAAAAGTGCCTCCCATTCCTCAAAGCCTTGAGAAAGATCCTAAGTTTCGAATGGTCGAAAGAATGTCAGATCGCTTTCGAGCAATTGAAAGTGCACCTGGAAACTCCCCCACTGCTCACCCAGCTAATTGAAGGAGACTAGCTATCGCTGTATCTAGCGGTGTCCGATCAGGCTGACGGCTCGGTGCTCGTCCGAGAAGTCGAAAGAGTACAGAAGCCGGTGTACTACGTGAGTCACGTATTTAAGGACATGGAAACAAGATACCCTGCCATAGAAAAGATTGTCTTGGCGCTTATTGTGGCCTTAAGGAAGCTACGACACTACTTCTAGGCACACACCATCCTCGTCCTCACCGAGCGTCCCCTAGGGGCTATTCTTGCCTCACCCGAGTCATCTGGTCGTCTGGAGAAATGGAGGTGGTAGTTATCTCAATTCGACGTCAAGCTATGAAAGCATAAGTCCTGGTAGACTTTATTGTCGAATGCACTATCCCCAACAAGGAGGCAGTGTCGGCGCCAGTCCCCGGGTCCCAACCCTCGACGAGGAGGGGCCCGACTCCATCCCCGATTGGGTCCTTTATATCGATGGATCCTCTACCGAGGATGAGAGCGGTGTCGGCCTTATCATTCGAGGCCCAAACGAGGCAGAGATGGAGTATTCTTTGAAGGTCGGGTTCAAAGCTTCAAACTGTAAGTCCATGCTACCTCTCCTGGTACTTTCGGGCATGCGGAATTTGGTGAAAAACAATTTTCTAGAGGCGGTAACATGGACTCAAAACCGGATCTTTGTTAAACATCTAACTAACAACCTAACTAGGAGTTGTTAACTACTCGGTTAGGGGGTTATACCTTTCTTTCTGGAACTTCTTCGTCTTCAAACCTCGATGGTGTACGGATCGGCTTCACCCCGTCGTCTCCTTGTGCCGAAGATCGATCCATCCGAAAGCTTCTACCTTTGGCTTCTTCTTCGAGCTTTGAAGAAACTAGTTCACTCGGTTTGCTAAACCTTGTGAACTAGAGTGAGTAGAGGAGAGTGTGTTGGGATTTTTCTCTATGGTTCTTGGTTCTCAACACATGAGACAAGTGAACCATAGACTAAAGAGAGGGAGAGCAAGAGGAAGAGGATGAGAGCTCAAGATCACAAGAGAGAGAAAGGAAAATGAAAGAATGAGCAAGACTTTTCTCTCTTGGCTCTCATAATCCAAAACCATCATAACCAATAATATCAATCAAGTATTAGTGATGGTTTAAGCTACAATAGCCATATCATTTCATGCACTCATTTTGCACAAGAGAACAAGCAAGCAAAAGTCTTTGCCATGAAATGATAGCCATTGTCATCATGATGGTCAACTAGTCCAACCTAGTCAACCGGTCAACAAAGTCAACAAAGTCAACAAGTCAACCCCTCAACAACCATGTCACTATAATACTTAATTAATATTATTGTTAATTACATATCATATTCTCATTAGGGTTGAGCAAAAAGTCAATAGTCAACAGTCAACGGTCAACAACCCTAATGAGAATTCTCTGCCTCTGTCTTTCCGTCAACTGTGCATACACACCCGCATCCGCGTTACGAGGAACACGAATACATACTGGATAAAACCAATCCCAAAACGTACACTAGGATTTGGGTTAAACCAAAGCCCGCTAGTGTTAACTGTCCGGACACTGTACGTGCACAAGTGCACGGATGTGACCGGACCCTGTCGCAAAACCATGCGACCTGTCACAAAACCATGCGACCTCTACTCTTTTGCCTAAAGGCGAATAGCTTTCTGTGTGGGACTCTAAAG
This sequence comes from Agapanthus africanus, assembly GCA_030015575.1. Classification (NCBI taxonomy): domain Eukaryota; kingdom Viridiplantae; phylum Streptophyta; class Magnoliopsida; order Asparagales; family Amaryllidaceae; genus Agapanthus; species Agapanthus africanus. Next base: position 231,140,511 of record CM057341.1, read on the forward strand.
ACTCGACACTACGTTGGCAGTGGGTTTAACCACAGACCGCAAGCGGCACTAGCTGTGCGTAACGGTCCCCAGGTAGATGCCGATAAGAAGACTGACGAGGTGAAACCCATCTGAACTCCTACTGAGCCTGAATGTGACAGTCTCCGTACAGTCCGGTCTGTTCGTCTGATATATCGCATGGCGGGCCTAGGGGGGCGGTAAACGTCAGTCCCCTAATAGCGGTACAAGTCGTGTCGGAGTGAAGCCCAAAACACCTTGAGATAACACTGGAAGCCTACCAGTATATCTCGCTTGCCCTGGCCAGGGACTACTCGTGTAATGGCTCTCCTAGACACAGCGCGATGTCAACCCCCAATACCGGGAGAGATGAATCCTGTCTAACCGTCACTGCCTCCAAGTGCTTCGGGACTGCACCCAACTACTACCTGTTTGTACGACTCTTTTGAGCCGTGGTAGGGTAGTAATCAAAGTACAGTTGGAACACACTCGAGGCGAAGTGACAGTGTCAAGTCAGCGGACTAAGCTGTACTCATGTCACCTGAGAACTGATAACTGACGATAGGTATAATACCAACCGGTCAGTTCCCGACGAGTCCTGTCCAGTGTACTCGTAACCTAACGAGCACCCGCATACTATCTCCAGTACGACGTACTGATGGCTGTGGGACAGACCATCTCCCACTCTGGGATGAGAAGCGCATGCGCTAGTCTACTCCGGAGTATCGATGCCCTGTCTCGATAGTCCTGCGACTAGGGACCTGCATAAGGATGTGCTTATAGATTACCCAGCCCCCACTAGTGTGACTGCCATCACAACGCCGGTAATCAAGCAAATATCCTAAGGGCTCCACTAATGCGTATAGGTGATATAATAAAATAAACACATGTACACATTGAAGTAGAAACAAACCAAGTAGCATACTACTATTTTGAGCAAGATTGTTTATACAAGGTGAATATCCCAAGCTTCCATTAAGTAATATACAAACTAGTATGATACAGTAATGGCCTCTAGGGCATATACACTAACAATCTCCCACTTGCACTAAGGCCATGTACTGGCGTATCGAAGACCTATCATCTCGATCAGCCGCTCGAACTGAGTCTGGGGCAAGGCCTTGGTGAATGGATCTGCAGTATTATCTTTTGAAGAAACCCTCCGAACTTCGATCTCCTGGCGATCCACGATCTCCCTGATCAGGTGATACCGCCTCAAGATGTGTCTGGATCTCTGATGGGACCTGGGTTCCTTCGCTAAAGCTATAGCCCCGTTGTTGTCGCAATACGGAGGTATTGGATCAACAATGGACGGAACCACCTGAAGTTCTTTCAAGAACTTCCTCATCCAGACAGCTTCTTTTGTGGCATCAGATGCAGTGATGTATTCCGCTTCCATCGTCGAGTCTGCAACGGTTTCCTGTTTGGAACTCTTCCAACACACCGCCCCTCCATTGAGGGTAAAGACAAAACCCGACATGGACTTGGAATCATCCGTGTCACTCTGGAAGCTGGAGTCAGCAAAGGCCTCAATCTGGAGGTCTTTTCCGCCATACACCAAGAACATCTCCTTTGTCCTTCTCAGGTACTTGAGAATGTTCTTTACCGCTATCCAGTGTTTCTCCCCAGGGTTTGACTGATACCGGCTTACTACACTCAGTGCATAAGCTACATCCGGTCTGGTACACAACATCGCATACATTATAGAGCCTACCGCAGAAGCGTAGGGTATAATAGACATGCGATCCCTTTCCAAATCAGTCTTGGGAGACATCTCTTTAGAGAGGGTGATCCCGTGACAAGCCGGTAGGTTACCGCGCTTGGAATCTTCCATGCTGAATCTTTTCAGTATGGTGTCGATGTACCTGAACTGTGAAAGTCCTAATATCCTCTTGGATCTATCACGATGGATCCGGATCCCCAGGATGTATGAGGCATCACTCAGGTCTTTCATGGAGAACCTGTGTGACAAGAACCCCTTGACAGATTGTAGCATAGGAATGTCATTTCCTATTAAGAGAATGTCATCCATGTATAAAACGAGGAATACTACAGTTCTCGCTACAAATCTACTATAGATGCATGGTTCATCTGGATTTTTGATAAAGCCAAATTCCTTGACCGTCTTATCAAAACGGATGTTCCAACTCCGCGATGCATGCTTTAGTCCATAGATGGACTTAAGCAACTTGCACACCTTTCCGCTGCTCCCACTCTGAATGAAACCCTCTGGCTGGTCCATATAAACACACTCCTCTAAATTCCCATTTAGAAAAGCGGTCTTTACGTCCATCTGCCAAATCTCATAATCGTGGAAGGCAGCAATGGCAAGAAGGATCCGAATGGATTTCAGCATAGCTACTGGAGAAAAGGTCTCGTCATAGTCCAAACCAGGTCTTTGACGAAAACCCTTTGCAACCAGTCTAGCTTTATAGGTCTCAACCTGTCCATCTACACCAATCTTCCTTTTGAAGATCCACTTGCATCCTACGGGTTTTACCCCGTCTGGAGCAATGTCCAACGTCCATACTTTGTTGGTGTACATGGACTCCATTTCGGTCAGCATTGCATCCAGCCATTTTACCGAGTCAACGCTCTGAACGGCCTGCTGGAAGCTAGTAGGCTCATCATAATCTATGATGCAATCCTCTCTATCCCCATCTATGAGAAAACCGTAGTATCTCTCGGGCGGATGAGATTGCCTACTACTCCTGCGGAGCAGCGTAGGAATGTCCTGTTCTTTTGAACCCTCTGGTTCCACTAAGCTTTCAGTAATACCTCGTGGTTCTGGAATTTCTTCCAGTTCTACTGTGCTCCCACTTATCTGGTTTTCCAAAAACTCAGTTTCCAAGAAGTAGGCATGACGAGAAACAAAAACCTTTTGTTCCTCATCGCAGTAGAAGAAATATCCCTTGGAGTTCTTTGGATATCCCACGAACTTGCACTGTATTGAGCGTGCCTCGAGCTTGTCCGCATGCTGCTTTTTAACAAAAGCTGGACATCCCCATGTCTTAATGTGCTTAAGATAAGGTTTCTTCCCACACCACATCTCATATGGTGTGGTAGGCACAGTCTTAGTGGGAACTCGGTTCAAAAGGTATGCAGCTGATTCTAGCGCATACCCCCAGAATGATCGCGGTAACTCAGCGTTACTCATCATGGACCGTACCATATCCAATAGGGTTCGATTCCATCTCTCCGATACACCGTTATGTTGCGGAGTGTATGGAGGAGTAAGCCGAGAGAGAATTCCGTTCTCTTTTAAATAGTCCAGGAACTCGGCACTCAAGTATTCTCCACCTCGATCCGATCTTAGAATCTTGATACTTTTGCCGGTTTGTTTTTCTACTTCATTCTTATATTCCTGGAATTTTCCAAAGGCTTCGGACTTATGTTTCATTAAGAAGACATAACTGTACCTTGAAAAGTCATCCGTAAAAGTAATGAAATAAGAATAACCGCTTCGCGCATGTGTAGACATTGGACCGCACACGTCGCTGTGTACGAGTCCCAAGAGCTCGCTCGGTCTTACTCCGTGTCCAGTGAACGGAGTCTTTGTCATCTTTCCTTTGAGACAGGATTGACAAGTGGCATACGATTGATATTCGAACGAATCCAAATATCCTTCTGTATGTAACTTCGTCAACCTTCTCTCATTGATGTGACCCAGTCTACAATGCCATAAGAAAGTCTGATTGATTTCTGGAGACTTTCTTTTGTGTGTATTCTGGACATTGAAAATCTGTGGTTGGTTTAATACGTATATACTATTGCTCAATGTACCTGACCCAATCATAACTTGATTAAGGTGAATGTTTACAATATTGCTTACAAACGCAAATTCATAACGTTCTTTAGAAACCAAAGATACAGAAATGATATTACAAGTTGCGTTGGGTACAAAAAAGCAATTACGCAAAACCAAAACATGTCCATCTGACATTCCCAGGTGATAGTCCCCCACGGCCTTAGCATCCATGCTAGCTCCGTTTGCAACTTTGAGGGTCATGTCACCTGCCTTAAAAAACCTACGGTTTCTCAACGCCTGCAAAGAATTACAGATATGAGATCCTGATCCGGTATCCAATACCCAGGAAGTAGAGTTTATTGAAAGACAGTTATCAATAACATACACACCTGAAGCTGAAGCCGCAACCTGCTTCAGTTCCTGTGTTCTAGCTTTCCAAGCCCTGCAATCATTCTTCCAGTGTCCCTTCTTATGACAATAGAAGCATTTCTTCTTTATCCACAAGCTTTCCCACTTTCTTTGTTGCTTTTGCCTTTCCCTTCGTATCCACTTTACTAACACCACCCCTTGGTTTGGCGGGAGCTTTCTTCTTCTTTCCCTTGGCTTTCGCCTTAGACCTAGAAGAGGAAGATCCTCCTACAAACAAAGTGGATGTTTCTCTACTTTTCTGTAGGGTGCCCTCTGCGCTTCTCAGCATGTTGAGGAGTTCTGAAAGTTCAACTTCCTTTTCTTGTAAGTTGAAGTTCAGGATAAACTGGGCGTAAGTGGAAGGAAGGGACTGGAGAATCAAGTCCGTATAGAGCTCATTCTCCAACGTGGTCCCAAGATCCGCGAGCTCTTCTATGTAGCCAATCATCTTAAGCACGTGTTCCGCTACCGATGATCCGACGGCCAACCTTGCCGAAAATAACTTCTTCGACACTTCGTATCTTGCGATACGAGACTGCTCTCCATACAGTTCTTTTGTATGGAGAAATATGGACTCGAGGTCTATATTCTCGTGCCTCCTCTGATGTTCGTTGTCCATAGAGGCAAGCATGAGGCACTTGGCCTTCGCGCAGTCGATTTCCCAGGTCTTACGGATTTCCTTATCCACGACGCTGGTTTTAGGACCTGGGACAGGGGGTGCTTTGGTGGTAAGAAGATACCCCAGCTTGTCGTAAGTGATTGCCATCTTGACATTCCTGAGCCAATCTTTGTAGTTTGGCCCTATCAGTATGTTTTTATCTAGAAGTAACTTAAGTCCAGTCATGTCGATTGGTCGCTGCAATTAGGAGAGAGAGAAGAAACACTCAGCATGATGCTCTTGCAAGTTTAGAATGGTTTTTAGTTTGTCTAAACAGGATGGCTCCCACTGTCTCTCGAATCCCTCCTCAAACCAAAAAGGAAGAATTGGTCGGGATCAATCTCACCGCACAATACTTGCTTAACCGTTCAGCCAGGCCAATGTTGGTACTTCGAGGGAGGTTTTCCAACGCTTTCGCGAAGTTCCTTAATTAAATAACCTCTTTTCCCTGGGGGCGTAGCCCCGCTAACACCTTTCTAGACACCTACTAGGTTTATAGCATTGATCGTTAAGTGAGAAATTTTCCGAGGAGTAGCATATACTCACAGTAGGATCGGGATCCAAATATCATCGCGTGACGAAACTGAAGGAATCCTACCAGAATCATCACACTCCAAATGGTATGCAACACTAGCAAGTTTCAGTTCTTTTGAAACTCCCGATGTGGATTTTTTTGCCCCATGCTCTTATGACCTTGACTTTGGCCAACAAATCATAAGTCACATGTCAAGTTCTACCCGTCGTTCTCCAGGTTAATTTGAATCCACCGGTACCTACCCTTGACTTTGGCCAACAAGGCAGTACGACCGTTCCAAACCAACGCATCTATCTATACTGCACATGAATACCCAATAGCTACCAATCACTATGCCTTGACTTTGGCCAACAAACATAGCTTGAATACTATTGACTATTCATGTGAAACGACGGAGGGTTACGAATGGTTTTGGCGAAACCTTGAACGTAGTGAACTTGATATAATCGATGGAACGGGATAGCTTTTAAAAGGAGTGGCTCAAGCTCCGCATTTAAAAGTTGGTTTTGAAAAGAACCGAGTGGTTTTTCGAAAGTGTTCCAACGACTTTTACTTGGTTTTTTTTCTTGCATTAGTTCTTTTAATGTGTGATATTCTTGCATTAGTTCTTTTAATGCATCCCATCATTTAATCCTACCATTGCAGAAAACAACCAAAATATGACGTACGCTTATGCCATTCGCATTCGCCACGGGGCCCCGTCATTACCCGTTAGGTTACTTAACTAACGACAGAGCGGGGGCTGGGCTAGCGCGGCTGTAAAACATAAGCAACGCCTAAATAATATCATATATAGATATATTGCAATGATAGCCATTTCAGATCACAGATGAACACATTGGATATACTAGGAACCCGCAATTCGTACGAGCCTGTAACGAAAAGCAGATTACACGGCCGCGGTGAATAGCCAATACCCCACCCAAGACCTCTACGGGTGCGGCAAACTACCCGCCAAGTACCCGAAGCGAAGCAACCTCCCTCAACTCCGTGAGTAGGCCACTCGGCACTTCGGCATACCCGGTAGTTTGTGCACCCCCTCCATGGGTCTATCCTAGGAGCAAAAACAGTAAAAAGAAATTATACAATGACGGCTACAACCCCGACCCGGTTGTGCGGCCATATAAATAATTATTACATCAATTTACAAATTTACATGAATTGAAAGAAAAGAAAACTCTCGTCTCACAACCCCCGGCTATTCACCCGCGACAATCCAATGAATTCATATACACAAACCAATAACATTACAGATCACAGATTTGTATAACTCCCACTAATCGACATATAGCGATTAGCAGACGTTCAATACAAATATCACATCACAGATAAAAAAACCCGTCAGCTTAAGTCTTTAGAAACTCGATCGAAATACGGTTTTTAAAGCCCCAAAAACAAAATTTTCTTTCTGGAAAATCTGGGCTGAAAACACATATACCAAAAATCCCAAAATAACCCACTGAGTATACTGTAGCAAAGACGATCCAGAGAAGAGCCAAGAAGGCCGCGGAACCGCGGCAATAGCAAGCTATTGCCGCATTTCCGTGGTGGTTTGATGGAATCTCTGCATCGTTTTTCTACAGTATCTTTAAAAAACCCTGAGTCGATTTTTAAAGCATGATTTATTATTTTTACAAACTTAAAAAAATCGACAGCAAGCATGAATTCCGGGTTCATTTCGGGACTTTTTCTCCGATCGAATTTCTAGCTACTATGCTAACATGTTAGATAGAGTTTAACTAGGCTCTGATACCACTGTAAGTCCATGCTACCTCTCCCGGTACTTTCGGGCATGCGGAATTTGGTGAAAAACAATTTTCTAGAGGCGGTAACATGGACTCAAAACTGGATCTTTGTTAAACATCTAACTAACAACCTAACTAGGAGTTGTTAACTACTCGGTTAGGGGGTTATACCTTTCTTTCTGGAACTCCTTCGTCTTCAAACCTTGATGGTGTACGGATCGGCTTCACCCTGTCGTCTCCTTACGCCGAAGATCGATCCATCCGAAAGCTTCTACCTTTGGCTTCTTCTTCGAGCTTTGAAGAAACTAGTTCACTCGGTTTGCTAAACCTTGTGAACTAGAGTGAGTAGAGAAGAGTGTGTTGGGATTTTTCTCTATGGTTCTTGGTTCTCAACACATGAGACAAGTGAACCATAGACTAAAGAGAGGGAGAGCAAGAGGAAGAGGATGAGAGCTCAAGATCACAAGAGAGAGAAAGGAAAATGAAAGAATGAGCAAGACTTTTCTCTCTTGGCTCTCATAATCCAAAACCATCATAACCAATAATATCAATCAAGTATTAGTGATGGTTTAAGCTACAATAGCCATATCATTTCATGCACTCATTTTGCACAAGAGAACAAGCAAGTAAAAGTCTTTGCCATGAAATGATAGCCATTGTCATCATGATGGTCAACTAGTCCAACCTAGTCAACCGGTCAACAAAGTCAACAAAGTCAACCCCTCAACAACCATGTCACTATAATACTTAATTAATATTATTGTTAGTTACATATCATATTCTCATTAGGGTTGAGCAAAAAGTCAATAGTCAACAGTCAACGGTCAACAACCCTAATGAGAATCCTCTGCCTCTGTCTCTCCGTCAACTGTGCATACACACCCGCATCCGCGTTCCGAGGAATACGAATACATACTGGATAAAACCAATCCCAAAACGTACACTAGGATCTGGCTTAAACCAAAGCCTGCTAGTGTTAACTGTCCGGACACTGTACGTGCACAAGTGCACGGATGTGACCGGACCCTGTCGCAAAACCATGCGACCTGTCACAAAACCATGCGACCTCTACTCTTTTGCCTAAAGGCGAATAGCTTTCTGTGTGGGACTCTAAAAACTCGATACTACGCTGGCAGTGGGTTTAACTACAGACCGCAAGCGGCACTAGCTGTGCGTAACGATCCCCAGGTAGATGCCGACAAGAAGACTGACGAGGTGAAACCCATCTGAACTCCTACTGAGCCTGAATGTGACAGTCTCCGTACAGTCCGGTCTGTTCGTCTGATACATCGCATGGCGGGCTTAGGGGGGCGGTAAACGTCAGTCCCCTAATAGCGGTACAAGTCGTGTCGGAGTGAAGCCCAAAACACCCTGAGATAACACTGGAAGCCTACCAGTATATCTCGCTTGCCCTGGCCAGGGACTACTCGTGTAATGGCTCTCCTAGACACAGTGCGATGTCAACCCCCAATACCGGGAGAGATGAATCCTGTCTAACCGTCACTGCCTCCAAGTGCTTCGGGACTGCACCCAACTACTACCTGTTTGTACGACTCCTTTGAGCCGTGGTAGGATAGTAATCAAAGTACAGTGGGAACACACTCGAGGCGAAGTGACAGTGTCAAGTCAGCGGACTAAGCTGTACTCATGTCACCTGAGAACTGATAACTGACGATAGGTATAATACCAACCGGTCAGTTCCCGACGAGTCCTGTCCAGTGTACTCGTAACCTAACGAGCACCCGCATACTATCTCCAGTACGACGTACTGATGGCTGTGGGACATACCATCTCCCACTCTGGGATAAGAAGCGCATGCGCTAGTCTACTCCGGAGTATCGATGCCCTGTCTCGATAGTCCTGTGACTAGGGACCTGCATAAGGATGTGCTTATAGATTACCCAGCCTCCACTAGTGTGACTGCCATCACAACGCTGGTAATCAAGCAAAGATCCTAAGGGCTCCACTAATACGTATAGGTGATATAATAAAATAAACACATGTACACATTGAAGTAGAAACAAACCAAGTAGCATACTACTATTTTGAGCAAGATTGTTTATACAAGGTGAATATTCCAAGCTTCCATTAAGTAATATACAAACTAGTATGATACAGTAATGGCCTCTAGGGCATATACACTAACACAAACAACGCCGCGGAGTATGAGGCCTTGCTCGCTGGACTACGAATCGCCTCCGGAGTGAGGGTGAAGACGATCCGAATTCGCAGCGACTCTGCCCTAGTCGTAGGCCAGGTGACCGGCCGTTTCGAGGCCCGGGAGCCGCTAATGGTGAAATATTTAGCCGAGATAAAGAGACTACGAAAAGACTTCGACGAAGTTCAAGTCGAGCAGAATCCTCGGCATTTAAACGCCCGGGCCGACGCCCTGAGCAAGCTAGCCTCCTCCTTTACGGCTAACAATAAGAGGAATATCCTCTTCGAAGTCTTGTCACGGCCCAGCGTGGAAGATAGGGAGGCAGCACTTCAAATATACACTACTCAAGAGGAAGGCCGGGATTGGAGGAAGCCCCATGTAGAGTTCCTGAAGGTAGGTACTCTCCCAGAAGATCGACGGGAAGCACGCCGCCTTCGAGCCAAAGCCTTCCATTTCGTCTGGAGCAATGGAAACCTCTACAAGAAGTACTTCACGCAACCTCTGCTTTGGTGCGTCGGCCCCCACGAAGCCGACTACATCCTGCGTGAGATCCACGAAGGGGTCGGTGGAGCACATCAAGGGGCTCGCACCTTAATCTAGAAGACGCTACTCTAAGGATACTATTGGCCGACGATTCATCAAGACGCTCAGAAGCTCGTCAGAAGATACAAAAGCTGTCAACTTCATGGCAGCATACCCCGTCTTTCGGCTACCGAGCTAAGGGCCCTGACCTCCCCCTGGCCATTTGCCCAGTGGGAAATGGACATGGTAGGCCAACTCCTAACTGGCATAGGTGGACACAAGTACATCCTTGTCGCGGTAGACTATTTTACGAAGTGGATCGAGGCCGTCCCCATCAGAAAACCGGACGCCACCACGACCATCAAATTTCTGCAGAACAACGTAATATCCCGGTTCGGGATCCTGAGGTGTATTGTTACCGACCATGGGACGAATTTTGAAAACGACAAAGTCAAAGGATTCTGCAACGAGTATTACATACTAAAGAAGTTTGCAACAGTAGCGCACCCTCAATGCAACTGGCAGGCTGAGGTAGCTAACCGAGACGTCATTCGAGGTCTTCAGACTCATTTGGAAGGAAGACAGGGCAGTTGGGTCGAGGAACTACCCCGGGTTTTATGGGACCCACGCACTTCGAAGAAGACCCCAACTAGAGAGACCCCCTTCAGTCTTTTCTACGGCACTGAGGTGATGGTCCCAACTGAGATTGGACTGCCCGGTTATAGAGTCGAGCATTTCGACGACGAAGTAAAAACCTCGGTGTTCTCGCCAAAATCTTTGGCCAAGAGCTATTTGTTTCTGTTTATGCCGGTATAAGTTTCGTTTACAGATATGTGTGAGATCGGGCTCATTCATATACGCACACATCAGAGAAAGAACAGGTGTTCGATGACAAAAAGAAAGCATTTGATTGAATTTTTTTTATTCTACAGGAAATAGATCGCCAAACATGGGATCAAAAGTACAGGGATTCACAAAATTATGGATAAAATTATCTAACTCCTTCTCTGCCTTCTCCACCATGTCAAAGCGGCGATCTTCACGAACAGTCGCTTCCCATCGGTCAACACCGTGCCCATCAGCGAAGGCGGACATGACGACCCGCTGAGCATGTATCTGGCTTAGCAGCCGAACAGAGCGATCCCTCAGAGTTGCGGTAATCAAAAGTTCCTCGTGAAAGCACTCGATCTTGTCCTTCACGACGTCGAGCATTGCCGGAGTCATCTCTGCCGGATGAGGGGGAATATCATCGATAACGGACAAGAAGACCATCCGGAGCCAAATGGAGCCGATGGGGAGAGGAGATCCTCTACGAGTCAAGAGCTCGTGCAACACCATGTCGCATTGGTCATCCATAAGAGTAGGGCTCACCAAGCGTGCGGCAAAACGAGAAACAATTTCCTCGATAGGCACCTCCCATGGCTGCCGGCAGCATGTGGACGATTACAAGCCATAGTTCTTCTCTGTGGAAGTGATTCTCTGAAAATGAGAGAGAAGAGAAGTATTGTTTCAGATTATGAAGGGAGACATTTAAGTCTAGGCACAGAAAATGTTGTGCATGATGGAACTATTTCCAAGTTTTGGGAAAGAGAAGTCTGACTCAGGAAAAGCGGAGAAAGAAGGTGAAAAGACACCTTCAGTAATGAGGCAGCGCCTCACGTACAAAGCACGAGAGCGCCAGCACCAAGAGCGCCAAGTGCCAAGAGTCGAAGACTCTGAGGCAGCACCTCACGTGCAAAGCACGAGGTCGCCAAGCGCCAAGAGTCAAAGACTCTGAAGCAGCGCCTCATGTGCAAAGCACGAGAGCGCCAGCGCTAAATGTTCTCCACCCTTGGATCAAAGATCCAACGAAGATTAAAAATCACCAAATTACAGAATTAAATTCTGTTGAGGAAATACTCCTCAAATCTTTCCAAACAAGAAAAATTGTGCTCTGTAAATCAGAGCACCAAGATACAGAATAAGTTCTGTATGGGAAAATATTTTTCCAATTTTGTTAAATAACAAGAAAAATATCTTCTATAAAACAGAAGCCCTAAGATCAAAGATCCAATGGTGGGAAAACATTCCCAAATCAATCAAAGAAAGATTTCCTTAACCGATTCAACAAATCAGCCTCCCCTATATAAAGAACCCAAGACTTCAAGTCTTAGATAGAGAACCCCCCCATAAACTTCAAGTTCTCAGAAAAGAAAAAGAGAAGAGCAAGCTCTGAGAAGAAGAAATTTTCTTCAAGATAAAAATGATAATAAGTGAGATCATAACATCTCCTCGATTTTTGAGAGTTTAACTCTCACATCATAAGAACTCAATTCTTTCTCTAGATCACAGATCCACAAGACAAGGTTTTTCACAAAAACAAAGAGATCATAGCATCTCATCAAAAAGAGAAGAACTTAGTTCTTAGATCCATGAGACAAAGTCTCTTATAAACTGAGAATTTAATTCTCAGAGCACAGAACTGATCAGAACTGTCAAAGAAGCGCCTTAGCGCTCCAAGTCTGGCGCTTAGCGCCAAGCGCACCACGTGCTCCTCACGTGTGCGCTATTTCATAAGAAGCGCCTTAGCGCTCCAAGTCTGGCGCTCAGCGCCAAGCGCACCACGTGCTCCTCACGTGTGCGCTATTTCATAAGAAGCGCCTTAGCGCTCCAAGTCTGGCGCTCAGCGCCAAGCGCTCCACGTGCTCCTCACGTGCGCGCTATTTCATAAGAAGCGCTGTTTACCGCCGAAAGACGCGACCGGGACGTTGGGACGTCTGGCCTGAATTTTGGGGGCAGATGCTATTTGGTTTTATCCGTCCACCTCTCCGAAGATGCCAAGTTGATTTATGGCACCGTGTATCGGAGGCTTAGAAGGATGCGGCCATTGTAGTAGACTTCATCAGATTCCCTCTCATTGTGAGGGGTTTTTGATTGTGGGGACGCTCTTCCCTGCAGGCGTAAGCCCCTGTAGTTAATTACGCTACCGCATCGCGGTAACCACTTTCTCCTTTTCCAGATGGTCACTTCGTGTCGTGTATGTTTATTTTGTTTTTGGTTGCACGTGGATTGTATACGGAGACTAATTTATGTTGTCGCCCGTAGGATATGGATTAGTCCAAATCCGTATTTTCTTAGATTTGGGTTTGGGTTGGGTTTAAGGATCGTTAATCTCATTTGAGACTAAGATCAACTTAAAAGTTTGTTAAGGATACGTTAGTCTAATTTTAGACTAAGATCTACTTAACATGATCATTTAGATCCAAGAAAAGAGCATTTGGACTCTATTGTTTTAGTTTAGGGACATTGCGGTCCATAAGTTTAAGGACATCATAGTCCGTGACAGTTTAAGGACGTCACAATCCATAAAGTTTAAAGACATCATAGTCTATGAGTTTAAGGACCCCACAGTCTATAAAGATTAAGGACATCATAGTCCATGAGTTTAAGGACCCCACAGTCTGTAGATTAAAGACGTCATAGTGTATAGAGTTTAGTTTAGGGACGTTGCGATCCATAAGTTTAAGGACATCATAGTCCATGAAATGTCTGGTTGTCGGGACCCGTCACCTCTTTGAAGACGTTGAAGAATTACAACGACACATAACAGAGGAATGAAGAGATGTACACTTGAACCAATATTGGTTGGGAAATCTGTAGTCAAGTTTGAGACTAAGATCAGTTAAAAAGATTTATGAGCATATGGGCTCAATTAATCTAAATGAGGGATCTGTGGCCAACTCGGGCTCGGCCCACTCAGTTAAAATGTTGAACATTTAACAATGCTGAGCATTGGTTTGGGTTCTGACAATCTTTTTGTCCTTTATTGAGTGTTGAGCGCTCATCATAGCTCTGAGGCTTTCATTTAAAGAACAGTTTATGTTCTCTCGACGCACACATGAGGAGTACGTGGCGCGCTTGGCGCCGAGCGCCAGATTTAGAGCGCTTAGGCGCTTCATGTGAGATGGCGCACACGTGAGGAGCACGTGGCGCGCTTGGCGCCGAGCACCAGTTAATGAGAGCAGCGCGCTTTCTGTGAGATAGCGCAGATGTGAGGAGCACGTGGTGCGCTTGGCGCCGAGCGCCAGTTAATGAATGCAGAGCGCTCCTTGTGAGATAGCGCACACGTGAGAAGCACGTGTTACGCTTGGCGTTGAGCGCCAACCTTGAAGCGCTGGGCGCTTCTTTAAATTGGAGCGCTAGGAGCGCTGCGGCGCTGTGCACTTGTCTTGGAGCGCTGAGGCGCTTCTTTTTAGTTGGAGCGCTAAGGTCCTTTGATCAGTTCTGCGCTCTGAGAATTAAATTCTCGTTTATTGGAGACTTTGACTCATGAATTTAAGAACTACGTTCTTAATTTAATAGGAGATTTTACAATCTCTTCTGTTTTTATGAAAGACATTGTCTTTGTGGATCTGTGATCCAAGGAAAATTAAGTTCTTTCTCCTCCCCTTTTATGATGAGATGCTATGATCTTTTTTTGTGAAAAACATCTGTTTTATAGATCTATGATTTTGAAGAAGAATTAGGTTCTTCTTCTTTTGATGAGATGCTTTGATCTCTCCATTTTTTTTACCTTGAAGAAATTCTTCTTCTTTCGAGAGCTTGCTCTTCTCTTTGAAATTTCTCAAAGTTTATGGGGGGTTTTCTCCTTTTTTAAGACTTGAAGTCTTCGATCCTTTATATAGTAGAGGCCGATTTGTTAAATCAGTTGAAGAAATCTTTTCTCTAATTGATTTGGGGATGTTTCCCACCGTTGGATCTTTGATTTTAGGGCTTCTGTTTTACAGAAGGCAATTTTCTTGTTTTTAACAAGATTGGGAAAATCTTTTCCCATACAGAGTTTATTCTGTATCTTGGTGATTTTTAATCACCATTGGATTTTTGATCCAATGATGCTCTAATTTTCAGAGGTGGTTAGATGATTTTAAGTCATCTTTGTTGGATCTTTGATCCAAGGGTGGGGAACATTTAGTTTCAGCGCTAACGCTCTCGTGCTTTGCACGTGAGCGCTGCATCAGAGTCTTTGACTCTTAGCGCTGGCGCTGCTAGCGCGAGCACTCTTGTGCTTTGCACGTGAGCGCTGCATCATAGTCTTTGACTCTTTAGCGCTGGCGCTGGCGCTTTTATGAAGCGCTGCTTTATTTAAAATTTCAAAAATTTGAATAGAGCTTTGCTCTGATTGGGGGAAACAAATGCCCCCCCTACCGTTGCGCTCACGTGGTTTACACGTGAGTGCAGCGGTGGCAGCATTTGCGCTATTAGATCAACTTAGAAGTTGAAACGGCTCTCAGTGCCTATAAATAGGGCCTTTGGCCCTTGAGATGATCTCTGTTCATCTTCTTTCTTGTTTTTCTGAGAATTAATTATCTTTCAGAGCATAGCTCTTTGTTTTAAGAACTCTCTTAGAGACAGAACTCTGTCAAATTTTTGGTAAGATTTGAACCCATTAACAGAGGTTTGCTCTACTTAGATCATAGATCTTTAAAGACTTTTAGGGTTTCTTAACCCGTTAAAACAGAGCTTTGCTCTCTCTAGATCATGGATAAAAAAAAGAAATCTTTTTTAAGGTTCTTTTAACCTATTAACGAAGAACTCTTAGAGTTCTCTTTAGATTTTAAAGATCCTGAAGTTTTTACTTCTGTAGAAACCTTTGCTTTTAGGATTTTTGATGGATTATTCCATCTTCTTCACAGAGCATTGCTCTTTAGAAATTTGGGGGGGGGGATTTTTATTCCCTCATAATTAGAGTTGACAGATGTCACTCCTATCTGCAGAGCGTTACTCTCGAGGGGTTTAACTCCTTGACCCGAGGAGTCTCTTATTAAATGAGAATCCTTTTTATGATTTCTCCTTTACTTGCACAAATTTGAATTTGTTGGGCGTTTTAACCAGAACTTATTTTCTCCATGGGGATATCAAAAGTTGTTTAAATCCCCGTGTCTATTTTAATAAGCTTTTTCTTGATCAGTCTGTCTACTAAATTCTTACTGATTTTTTTTCCAGGCGCTATGGCCGCTCATCTGTACTGTCTTAACGAAATCATTTCTTATGAGGACATTCGCGCACAAGGCCGTTGTCAGAATCAGGAGTTCACAAACGCCCAATGCGCTGAAATTATGAATCGTTTCAATGACACAACGGTCGACTACTTTCTCGTCGTTCCGCTCTCTTGAAGATTATAGTGAGAGCAATTTGGGGAGCACTTCCTGGATTTTATGAGGCCATGCCGCTTAATACACTGGATGATACTGAAGATAAGGTGCACTCAGTGTATCTGACGGGCCTGATCTCGAAGAAGCGGCGAGATAGTCTCATTGATATTTTGTATCAAACTTTCCAACAGACGACGATAATCGCTGCTTATCAGAGGGCGGAAGACATCGGTGAAGACCCTGACACTTGCGATCGTGAGAGAATGCATACGAGAATGGTCCGAAAGGCCCGAAACATTTTAGATGGCCTTACTTTTGAATTTCTCAATCCATGTCCCGGATTCAATATTTTGCCATTGTAAACACTTTAATGATGTTTTTGTTTATTGTTTTCATCCATGTAAGAACTTTCTGAGGTATGAATAACAAATTTTTACTTTCCATGCGTTTATTTTATCTTTTTCGCACATACATGAGTGGGTATGCTTCGGACACTCAATTGGGTGTAAATCAAATGTTCTCTTTATTGCCTTGCATAATATGTGATTGATGTCTGTTGGTTGTGCCTTTTTGTTTTGACTTGGCGCAAAGCAGTTTACGTACTCTTGAGCAGCACTTCGATTTCGATTGCATGTAATTTTGGCAAGTATGGCTTGTAGATGATAGATAATTAGCCCATCTTGAACTTTTTGTTGGGTAGTGATGGCTTAGGAAACAGGTTCAGATCTACCGTCTAAGACTTGTCAATTTTATGAGCCACAAAGGTCTCATAAAGATTTTTCTCCTTACGAGTCGTAAGGATCTCGTAGGTGTATTTTCACCTTAGAAGTCGTAAGGACTCCTAAATGCGTTTTCTCTTGAGAGTCGTAAGGATCTCACAAGAGAATTTTTTTCCTTACAAGTCAAAAGAACTTGTAAGTGGTTGATGAGTTGACTTGTTTCCGAATTGAAGCGTTGCTTCGACGGGGAGGGCGAGGGTTGACTTTCTCCGTTTTCTACGGTGTCGGAATCGACTTTCTCCATTTTCTACGGTGTCGGGGTGACTTTCTCCATTTTCTACGGTGTCGAGGATCTACTTTCTCCGTTTTCTACGGTGTTGGGGGTTGACTTTCTCCATTTTCAACGGTGTCGAGGATCGACCTTCTCCATTTTCTACGGTGTCGAGGGTTGACTTTCTCCGTTTTCTACGGTGTCGGGGTGACTTTCTCCGTTTTCTACGGTGTCGGGGATCGACTTTCTCCGTTTTCTACGGTGTCGGGGATCGACTTTGTCCGTTTCCTACGGTGTCGGGGATCGACTTACTCCGTTTTCTACGGTGTCGGGGATCGACTTTCTCCGTTTTCTACGGTGTCGGGGATCGACTTTCTCTGTTTTCTACGGTGTTGGGGGTTGACTTTCTCCGTTTTGTACGGTGTCGGGGGTTGACTTTCCCCGTTTTCTACGGTGTCGGGGTGACTTTCTCCGTTTTTTACGGTGTCGAGGACCGACTTTCTCCGTTTTCTACGGTGTCGGGGATGACTTTTGGTTGTCTGTGAACCGCATAGTCTTGGAACCGGGGACTTTGTCGTGGCTCCGATTGGTAGTGTCACGTCCGTATCCTGCTGGAATGAGGAGGAACGCCGTTGATGATCTCTAGGCTGTAGATGTTGCCGTTGAAATCTGGAACTAGGGACTTTGCCATGGCTCCGTTTGGTGGATGTCGCGTCCGTATCCTGCTGGAATGAGGAGGAACACCGTTGTGGGTCTTCTGGGATGCAGATATTGCCGTTGAGACCTGACTCTCCCTTTGATAGAGTTTGTTGGGATATGTGGTTCCTTTTTCATTTATGCCCATGGATTGTATACAGGGGTCAATACGGACTTACCTGCAGGGCAAAAAGTTTCATTTCATTTTTTTATTTCTTTCCGCGATGCTCTATCATTTCAGCTTTTTGAACCACGAAAGTCGCGATTGCCCAATCATTTTGGCTATTTTTTCGCGGTGCCCAATCATTTCGGCTATATATTATTTTTTTACTCGCTGCTTTTTATTGCGAGTTGCCCAATCATTTCGGCTGTTTTTGTATGCATATATTTTACTTGCTGATTTTATCGCAAGTTGTCATATCATTTCGGCTATTGCATATGCATTTTTGGCTCGCTGATTTTTATCGCGAGTTTAGACTTGGAATTTGATATCGATTTAGGCATCAGCATTGCTACAACTGGGATATGGCCAGGAGCGAATCATCATTTGCCTTCGTCGGTTCGAACAAAGGTGGCTTAGCAAACAGGGTTAAAGTCCTGTCGACTAAGGCTTTTGACTTCATGAGCCGAAAGGGTCTCATAAAGGTATTTCTCCCTACGAGTCGTGAGGATCTTGTAAGTGCGTTTTCTCCTTAGGGGTTGTGAGGACTCCCAAGTGTGTTTTCTCTTGTAAGTCGTAAGGATCTTACAAGAGCATTTCTCCTTATAAGTCGAGAGGACTTACAAGGACCGTTCACCATGTGAGGATACCCCTCGTCGCTGGTGGGACTCGGTTGGGGAAATGTTTATTCGTGCCCGTGGATTGTATACAAGGGTCAATATTGAAACGCTTGTAGGGCATTTTGGGGTGTATGATGGCTTAAGAACAGGTTTATATCCCTGTAGCTTAAGGCTTTTGAATCCTATGAGCCGTGAGGGTCTCATAGAGGAATTCTCCTTACGAGTCGTGAGGATCTCGTAAGTGTAACTTCTCCTCAGGAATCATGGGGATCCCTAAGTGTGTTGTTCCTTTGTGAGTCGTAAGGATCTCACGTTGGTATTTTCTCCTTACAAGGTCGAGAGGACCTTGCAAGTGTCTCTTAACGAGATCGCGCCTTTTCGGGTTTTCACAAACTCGTCGGTAGCCCTACTGTTTTTACTCATGTAGCCCTTTCGGGTTTTCATCCGTGCCCATTTTGCTTATGGACGTACCGTTTTTTTTTTGCGTTAGCCTTGGGATACTGCGGTTCGTAGTAGTTTATAGACGTTTCGGTCAAGCGTAGTATTTTTTTAAGAACCGGCTGTTTGTTGGCCTGAATGGTCTTTCGCCATGCATATCCATGAGCAAGTAAGCCCCACCTTGGTAGACTTTGTCTATGATGTACGGGCCTTCGTAGTTTGGCTCGAACTTCCCTCGTTTGGCACGATTAGGGATCATAGGTCTTTTGACCACTAGCACGAGTTCGCCTTGGCGGAATGTTCTCGGTCTAGTCAATCTTTCGTATGAGCGCGTCATCCTTGCTTTGTAAGCCTCCAGGTTTTGCTGCACCATGAGCCGGGTTTCGTCAAAGGCGTCGAGCTCCTCCAGCCGAAGATGAGCGTTCTCTTCATCTGTTAGCTCGTAATGAACTGCCACTCGTAGAGAGGGTAGCTCTATCTCCAATGGGGGTACTGCTTCTGTGCCGAATACCAATGCATACGGCGTTGTATTCGTACCTGTTTTGAACGTAGTTCGATATGCCCAGAGAGGTTCATGCAGTCTCTTGTGCCAGTCCTTTTTATTTTTGGACACCGTCTTCTTTACGATTTTCTTCAAGGTCTTGTTGAAAGCCTTAGCCAGACTGTTAGCTCGGGGATTGTAGACCGAAGAGTATCTCCAGTCTATGTTATGCTGCTGTGCGAAGTGGCTGATCTTGTGGCTTCTGTAGGCTGGTCCATTATCGGAGATAATCCGTCGCGGAGTGCCGAACCGATAGATGGTGTGTGTCTTGAAGAAATGGAGGATATTCTCCGTCTTCACTTCTTTTAGCGGTATGGCTTCTGCCCACTTAGAGAAGTAATCGGTGGTTGCCAATATGAACCGATGTCCTCTAGACGATGCTGGTTCGATGGGCCCGATTTTGTCAGTTCCCCACATTTCGAACGGCCAGCTAGCCACCGTTGGGTGTAGCGGAATTGGATGCTGGTGAATGAAGTCCCCGTGAATCTGGCACGAGTGACACTGCTTCGCATATTCGAGGCAGTCTTTGTAGCGTTCCTAGGCACTCTAACAAGGTTCTACAAGGCATCAACCATGCCCGATTCAAAAATTAGTCGTGTCGAACAACCCTAACCAAGATCGTATACTAGAGATTATGCGAAAAACTAGCAAGTTAAACATTTTAACTACAAGTGAAAGGGATTACAACCTTTGTAGATCCGGTCCTTCACTTCTAAAGCTCCGTGTTGATGTCCCTTCGCTGCGATCATCGGGATCCCGGACTCTAGCGATGGTTTCTTCGGAGAAATGAGCGGGCTAGGTTGTTGACTTCGAGGCCGAAGATGATCTACGTCGAGGAGACTCAAACCCAAGCTCCATCTTCACTAGGTCAAGAACTTTGTGAAGAGAACACCCTAAACTAAATGGCAAGTAGTAGAGGATGATGAAATAGGAAATGGGTTCACTTTAGATTTGGATTTCTCACTCTTAATCTCCACTTGAAAAAATTCTAGCAAGCTTTCTTCTTCTTGAAGAAGAAGAAGAAGAAAGAAAAGAATATGAATGAATAATCAATATCACAAAAGAATAATCAAGTGAAGTCTATCGTATTTCAATCATGGGTGAGTAAACCTTTGTAGAGACTAAACTAGAGTTTAAGTTAATGGTTAGGTTAATGAAAATCTCATGCAAAACAAAATGGTTAGACTTTGTCAAAGATACTTGAAAGCTTCATGAAGCTTCAAGCAAAGACAAAGAAAATCACCATTTTGTTTTTCCAAAAACAAATAAAAACCTAAACCATTAACCTAAACATGGTGTAAGTCATACAAACACCCAAGTTTGCATATATCATCAAACATGATACAATCTAGTGCACAAAAATATATCACATATACAACTTGTGCACATCAAGTGAGAAAATCAATCTTAAGTGAACCAATACTAGTTAATATAAAGTAATATATCAAATATATAATTATACATTAAATCATTAAATCAACACTTGATTTAATAATCTGGTCATATCGCATATAACCGACTAATATCTAGTGTATCAATGTACCGAATCAACACTTGATTCGGTAACTCGGCTATATCTCATATAACCGTCCGATGATACAAATCGCGAGAATAGAATACAGTATCACATACTGGTATTATTCTCGGTCCCGCACATATCTCATATGCGCTCCTATTTCGTTTCGCTTGAGCCAGGAAACCTCTGTGTAGGACTCTAAAGACTCGTCAATACGCCGGCAGTAGGTGATGATCATATCAAACACCCACAAGCCGTAAGCGGTCTGCTAAACGTAACGGCCACCCGGGTATTGAGCGATCAGAAGATCAACAAGCAAGCCTGTACATTCTCCTGTGAATCCAATCAGTAACACTCCCGTACAGTTCGGTCTCGTCGTCTGATATGTCGCATATCTCGCCTAGGGGTGGTAAACGTCAGACCCCAGTAACTTGATAAGTCATGTCGATATAAGGTCTATAACAGTTCGAGAAACTACTGATAACGCTTACCAGTAAATCTCAGCAACCCTGGCCAGGGATTTCCAGTTATAGCCAATCGAACACTGCGCAACATCAACTCCCTATACCGGGAGAGACGAATCCCCTCTTATCGCTCATTGCCTCCATGTGATTCGGGACTGTACCCAAAAGCCACCTTTTTGCATGCCCTCTTGGACGTGGTATGATGGAAATCAAAGCACAGTGGGAATCACACAAGACTCTATGACGATCTCGGGTCAACAGACTAATCTGTACCAGGGTCACCAGAGAACTGCCATCTGACGTGAAGTATAATACCATTTGGGAGTTCTCGGCGAGTCCGTCCAGTGTACCCAGTCTCCACTGAGCACCCGTATACCATCCTTGATGTCAAACACCAATGGATATGGGATCATCCATCGCCCATCATATGGGTCAAGATGCGTATACGCTACTCCACTCTGGTGCATCGATGCCCTGTCTCGATACACCCTCGACTAGGAACAGTTATAAGATGTACTCGCCGACTACCATGGCCCCACTAGTATGATCTCATCATAGTCCCACTAGTCGAGTACATATCCTAAGGGCTTTATCAACATGTAACATAGAGACAATCAGAGTACATATTAAGATAAAGTACAACCAGATAGCATACTATCATGTCGAGCAAGAAAGTCCTCCCTATATATGTCCAAGCGTCCACTACAATATACATCGTATGTACAGTAATGGCCTCTAGGGCATACATATAACTAACAATCTCCCACTTGAACTAGGGCCATTTGTTGTGGTACCGCATACCCAACAATAAGCTGCGGTTGAAGTATCTTATACTCAACCATCCCATTAAAGTCTCTACTGGGAAAAAGGCCTTTGTGAGTGGATCCGCGCTGTTGTCCTCTGTGTCTACTCTCCTAACCTCGATCTCCCTGGAGATCAACCATCTCCATGATCAGGTGATACCGCCTAAGAATTATATCTGGATTTCTGATGGGACGGGGGTTCCTTGGCAAAAGCCACAACTCCATTGTCACACAATGGTAGGAACGAAGTTCATCTCATGAACTTATATATCCAGACTGCCTCTTTGGTAGCATCCTTGGTAACGATGTATCTTGCCTTTAATCGTCTAGTATGTCATGGTATCTTGCTTGGAACTCTTCCAACATATCGTCCCTCCACTGAGGGTAAAGACAATGCCTGTGACTGACTTTCAGTCATCCTTATCACTCTGGAATCTTTCCAGTGATTCTCCTCAGGATCAATTGATACTATCTCACTACAGCTAGTGAGTATCCTAACATCCAATTAGATCTATCTCATAGATCCAAAACCCAGG
Organism: Agapanthus africanus; assembly: GCA_030015575.1. Lineage (NCBI taxonomy): Eukaryota > Viridiplantae > Streptophyta > Magnoliopsida > Asparagales > Amaryllidaceae > Agapanthus > Agapanthus africanus. Next base: position 231,163,177 of record CM057341.1, read on the forward strand.
ATTTAGTAGGTATCACTTTGATCCTATATGGAGAATCATTGTGATAAGCGGAGATTGACCGAGCGTAGCATAGGAAACTTCTTCCCTATCAAGAGTATGTCATCCACGTACTCTGCGAAGATCACCACCATACTCCCTACTACCTTTTTGTATATACAAGGTTCATCTACCATTTTGATGAAGTCAAACTCTTTGACTACCACATTAAAACAGACGTTCCAACTCCGCGATGCCTGCTTTATCACATAAAACATCTTGCATACGTTTCCGCTGCTCCCACTGTCTACGAAACCTTCTGGCTGTGTACTTATAGACGCTCTCTTCTAAAACATCATTTAGAAAAACTGTCATGACACCCAACCGCCAGATATCGTAGTCATGGTATGCAGCCGTGGCAAGTAGGATCTGGATGGACTTAAGCATAGCTTTGAAAGCCTCAACTTTTCCATGCACACCAAGTAATCTTCTCAAGATATGCTTGCTCCTGATGGGGATTTAACCCTTCAGATAAAGCAACCAAAGTCCATACTTTGTTGGTGTATAAGGATTCCATCTCAAATCAATAAGCATCCAGCCATTCTTATAGAGTCCCACTCCTGATGGCCAGCTCGAAACTAGTTGGGTCATCATCTCATGATGCAATCCTCGCTCCCACCGTCATAGAGAAACCAAAGTATCTCTCAAGTGGGTGAGGAACCCTACTAGATCGGCGGAGAGGCTGAGATTCGTTGGTTACTATTAAATCCTTTGGTTCTACCAAATAATCTGCTATAGTTTGTATAGCTGGAACTCTTTCCAGTTATACCTCATGACCAATAATTCCTTCCACAAGAAATTCCTTTTCACAAAGGTGGCATGTTGAGAAATAAAACACTTTTGTTTCTCGGTTTGGTAGAAGATATTCCTTTGCGAATGCTTGGGATATCCAACAAATTTCCACAGAACTTACTTTACCTCGAGCTTGTCCGGATTTTGCTTTTCAGACATAGGCCGGACAACCCCAAATCTTAACAAACTTAAGATATGGGCTCTTCCCTTTCCATATCATATATAAAGTGGTAGGCAACTGATTTGATTTGAACCCTATTCAATAGGTATGCAGCTTCTCAAGTGCATAACTCCCAAAAGAAAATAGGAAACTCAGTAGTACTTATCACATAGGGTGCTATTGATCCGCCCCGATATACCATCGTGCTATGGTGTATGCGGAGGAGTAATGCTGAGAGAGAATCTTATTCTCCTTTAGAATAGTCCAGGAATTCCGTGCTCAAGTATTCTCCTCCCTGATCTCATCAAAAGACATAATACTTATACCCGTATTTTGGTTCTCTACTTCTAACTTATATTCTGTGAATATCTCAAAAGCTTCGGACTTATGTTTCAACAGGAACATATGTCTGAATCTTGAGAGATCATCAGAGAACGTAATGAAGTACAAAGAACCGGTCTTGGCGTGTGTTGACAGGGGACTTTCATATATCAGCATGTATCAATCCCAAGAGTTTAATAACTCTTTCTCTGTTTCCAATAAACGGAGCTGTGGTCATCTTATCTCTGTAACATGACCGGCAAGTTTCACAAGATGTAAATTCAAACTAATTTAAATATGCATCTTTATGTAACTTTAGCTAGTCGGGTCGCATTGATATGACCCAGTCTACAATGCCTCAAGAAGGATTCGTTCATTTATGAACTCTTCCTCTTGTGTACGTGCCTGAACCGATCAACTCTTGATATAGGAAATGTTCAAAACATTATCCAACAATACAAAATTATATCCTTCTTTACTAATAAAGAGATTGATATGATATTGTATATCAGGTTCGGTATCTAATAACATTCGTTCAGAATCAATGTATTCTGGTAATACAGGGTGACAGTGACCAACAGACTTGGCTGCAACACTTGCACTGTTTTCTGTCTCATGAAACTTATCACCCGTTCTTAGTTCTCTACCTTTCTGTAGCCCATGTAACAGATTACATATGCGGGATCCTGATCTGGTATCACATACCCAGGACGTAAAGGATACTGAGAAACAGTTCTCTGTAATGAACACACTCGAAGATGATGCATCAGTATGCACTTTCTTCGTTTGGGCGGCACGGGAATTCTGGTAATCCCCAATTTCCTGCTCTGTCTTATAACAATTATAAGTTGGAGCGGGACCAACGTTCCCCAGCTCAGTATAACAAGCGGGTTCGGTCAATATATCCGTATTATTATCTTGATTAAGGCGTGATATGGTCACTACCTGAAGAGAGAGAGAGAAGAAAACACTCAGCGTATGCTCTTGCAAGATTAGATTGGTTATTTAATATATCTAATCAGGATGTCTCCCACTGTTTTAATCAAATCTTCCTTCAAACCCTAAAAGGAAAGACTAGCCGGGATTAATTACACCCTACAATTTCGCCAATCTTTCATCCAGGCCAGTGTCGGTACTTTAAGGGAGGTTCCCCGTGCTTTCGCACGGACCTAATTAAAGTAAACCTCGTTTTCCCAGAGGCGTAACCCCGTTGACACCTTTCTAGACACCTACTAGATCGGCTAATTGTAATGTGTAAAACTCTCCCAGGAGTAACAATTACTCGCAGTGGGTATCGGGATCCAACTATCTCATAGAAGGTATGCAATCTCATTGCAAATTTCAACACTTGAAATTCCCGATAATATTTTGCCCCAAGCCTCCTATGACCTTGACAAAGGCCAACAAATCATAGGCTGCTAGTCAAGTTCAATCCGTCATTTCTTGATTGAAATAAACCCACCCGCACGGCCCTTGACAAAGGCCAACAAGGTCGCACGACTACCCTAATCCAATCTGCATCATACGCATAAGCAGATAAGTACTATTCAGCTACCGCACACTACACCTTGACAAAGGCCAACAAACGTAGCACGAATACTAAACAGTCCTTATCTGAAATGACGGAGGGCTACGACAGGTTTTTAAGAAAACCCTTTGCGTAATAAACTTGATATCGTCGTAAAAACGAGTGATTTTAAATGGAGTGTTTTTGAGGCTTTTCTAGTTTTGCTAAAGGGGTCACTCCCGGTGAAGGGATCGTCGGCCCTTTCCTCATCGAATAAGGTGCATGATATTTCACAAATATCACTATGCAAAGTAAGAACTATAGAAGCAATCAAAAAACAAACCGAGTGTGTAGCATATGCCAATCATTGCTAAAGGGGTCACTTCCGGTGAAGGGATCTCGGCCCTTTCCTTATCGAATAAGGTGCAGGATGTTCTACAAGGAACACCGCGATGCAAAGCAAGAACCGTAGCTACCTGTTTTTGAAAATTCAATTCCACAACATCTTTTAGGTTTCTTTTCTTTCATTAATCACATTAATGAAGTCCCATCATTTAAGTCACCTAAACATCACAGATAAATATAACATACGCTTATGCCATCCGCATTCGCCTCGATGTCCCGTCTGCACCGTTAGGTTAGGTAACTAACGGCAGAGCGAGGCAGGGCTAGCGCGGGTGTAAAACATAAGCAACGTCTATATAATATATCATATATACTATATAGAATATCTATCTGAACATATCACATGATCACATCTCAGATAACGCAGCAGAAAATATCATATGAAATATTGGATATACTAGGACGTCCGTGTTTTCTTTTGAACCTGTATAAAACACGGATTCCACGGTCGTGATGAATAGCAAATCCCACACCCTTAGACCCCTACGAGAGCGGCAAACAACCCTACCAATTCTAGAGTTAGGAGACCCGGACTCGATTCCTCGAGATGGTCTCCCACTGGACCCTAGAACCCGGTTACTTGTGCTCCCCTCCTTGGGTCTATCCTAATACGGAAAAGTAAATAATATACAATGGTGACATCATCCTCAGCCCGGAAGTGCCCCAACAAAAGAATATCACATACAAGTTTTTACATGAATGAAAAAGAAAAACTCTCATCTCACATAAAACCCCCGGCTATTCAAACACGACGATCCAATATAACATATTCAGCAACACATAATATCTCATATCATCAACGTAAATAAGTATGCGTATCCCGATTGTCGTTGATGTATAGCACCGAAGCCGGCGATACACAACATACTACGCTTACGGTCACAGAAAAGTAAGTGTAAAACTACAACAGTTGGAATCCGCAACCTCCTTAGACATCACATGCCTAACTATTATAAACCCCGCATTTTAGTCTCATTATCGAAAACTCTTTTCAATATCAAGTCGGGCAATTCAACAAGATTCCCGATAAACAGATCGAATGCTCGTCGCAAACTTTAGTAGACGGCCGCACCCCCGGATGCCGTCGACGAAGTGCACTAAGGCGGAACACCGCTGCCGTGAGCACCCCAATACAACCCAGAAAAACCCAACACATGAATATATTTAAAAGTACCTAGAAACATCAGGGAACACATACGGATGAAACTGTACAAAACTAAAACCCTAACTCTACAGTTGAGCCGCGGAACCGCCGCTAATGGCATGTCATTGCCGCGGTTCCGCGGCCGTTTAAGTGAGTTAGTGTCTCGTTTTTCACACATGTCCATAGATTCCCTGCTGATTTTTTTGAGTATTTTTAATTTTGAAAAAACTACATTTTCAGAAAATGTCTAGAGAAGGGTATTATCGGGGTTACCCGGGTTCGATCGGACTTCTAACTTCGTCAAGACTTCGCCTAAAGCTCTAGCTTGGCTCTGATACCACTGTAGGGTTCCTAGGCACTCTAACAAGATTTTACAAGGCATCAACCATACCCGATTCAAAAATTAGCCGTGCCGAACAACCCTAACCAAGATCGTATACTAGAGATTATGCGAAAAACTAGCAAGTTAAACATTTTAATTACAAGTGAAAGGGATTACAACCTTTGTAGATCCGGTCCTTCACTTCTAAAGCTCCGTGTTGACGTCCCTTCGCTGCGATCATCGGGATCCCGGACTCTAGCGATGGTTTCTTCGGAGAAATGAGCGGGCTAGGTCATTGACTTCGAGGCCGAAGATGATCTACGTCGAGAAGACTCAAACCCAAGCTCCATCTTCACTAGGTCAAGAACTTTGTGAAGAGAACACTCTAAACTCAATGGCAAGTAGTAAAGGATGATGAAATAGGAAATGGGTTCACTTTAGATTTGGATTTCTCACTCTTAATCTCCACTTGAAAAAATTCTAGCAAGCTTTCTTCTTTTTGAAGAAGAAGAAGAAGAAAGAAAAGAATATGAATGAATAATCAATATCACAAAAGAATAATCAAGTGAAGTCTATCATATTGCAACTATGGGTGAGTAAACCTTTGTAGAGACTAAACTAGAGTTTAAGTTAATTGTTAGGTTAATGAAAATCTCATGCAAAACAAAATGGTTAGACTTTGTCAAAGATGCTTGAAAGTTTCATGAAGCTTCAAGCAAAGACAAAGAAAATAACCATTTTGTTTTTCCAAAAACAAATAAAAACCTAAACCATTAACCTAAACATGGTGTAAGTCATACACACACCCAAGTTTGCATGTATCATCAAACATGATACAATCTAGTGCACAAAAATATATCACATATACAACTTGTGGATATCAAGTGAGAAAATCAATTTTAAGTGAACCAATACTAGTTAATGTAATGTAATATATCAAATATATAATTATACATTAAATCATTAAATCAACACTTGATTTAATGATCTGGTCATATCACATATAACCGACTAATATCTAGTGTATCAATGTATCGAATCAACACTTGATTCGGTAACTCGGCTATATCTCATATAACCGTCCGATGATACAAATCGCGAGAATAGAATACAGTATCACATACTGATATTATTCTCGGTCCCGCACATATCTCATATGCGCTCCTATTTCGTTTCGCTTGAGCCAGGAAACCTCTGTGTAGGACTCTAAAGACTCGTCAATACGCCGGCAGTAGGTGATGATCATATCAAACACCCACAAACCGCAAGCGGTCTGCTAAACGTAACGGCCACCCGGGTATTGAGCGATCAGAAGATCAACAAGCAAGCCTGTACATTCTCCTGTGAATCCAATCAGTAACACTCCCATACAGTCCGGTCTCGTCGTCTGATATGTCGCATATCTCGCCTAGGGGTGTGTTCAGTTGATAAAACTGCACATTTGTTATTATATTTTTCCTACCAATTCCATATTTAAAAAGGTCTTTATTATGATATATCATACATATGAAGGTTTATGTGTAAGAATACTATTTTCCATGTGTTGATATATTATAATTAGTATTTGGTAGGAAAATGTATATAATATTATTGACCTAATCCTAGTAAAACTAAGTCTACTAAATATTATCTAAGTTGTTGTGCAGAATTTTCAGGTCTTAAATCAAGGAAATCAAGTTGTTAAAGCTAACCTGCCTAATTAAGAAATCAAAATGAAGGAATCAATTCTGGCAGAAGAAAAGAAAAGATTTCCAAATTCTGAAGGTGCCAAGGATCGCCAAATGTCACAAGTAGCCATCCCCAGAAAATTGATGGACGGCCGTGATCACCAAGCCGCGGATCCGCGGCAATAGCCCCTTTATGCCGCGGATCCGCCGCATGGAAGAAGAGATGGAGGCTGAGGATTTTTGGGAAAAATCTTTTCTACTTTTTCCTTAATTTAGAAACTTCGGATCTGGCTTTTGCACTATAAAAAGAGACCGAGAGCCTCTTGGAAAATTTATCAAGTCGACACGATCACGAAGTCCAAGACGGCTCACGCATCCAGACTGATCATCAACTGTTCGTCTACCTCCTTGGAAGAGATCGAGAAGCAAACTAGTCTTTGTAATCATTTTCTAAGGAATCAAAGTGTAATGAATATTGTTGATTAATAAAGGTAGCTTTCTTTTTCTTATTCTATTTCTTCGTAGTTTAATTATGCATTTTCTCTCCATCTCTTTTTCTCCCAACATGCGCGAGTAATTCTCCGCTTGTTAGGGTTCGTAGGATTATGGTAGGCTAATGGATGATGAACATCTCTAAACCCTTTTTAAGTCCTATAAAGTTTATGAACTTTATCAAAAGAATCATTAACATCCTAATCGGGCGCGCTAACAATTCTTTGTTAGTTCCGACCGCGATTAGAGATTAGATTAATGATTGTTTTGGTAAATGCTAGATATGAACGGAGTTCCGTGTCGAGACAAGGGTTAAGAGTGGGATTTCTTTTCCCTCCAGAAACCCTAATCTACACGCATCACCGTCGTTCTAGTTTTAAATCTATTAAAGGATAAAAAGGGTAACTTTTAATTAATCGTCCATAACTACTAAATCCTAACGAACCCTACAAGCCCCCTTATTATATTAGCTACACCCCTAAAATAATCTACATCTATATTTTTGCATTCTTGCTTAACATAGATCTAGAAACCATTCAACAAATTCTTTCTTCCTCCTCTCTTTTTCAACACATCTAAACTAAGAGTAAAAGATTCAACGTTTCCCAGAGGACGACTCGTACTCATCTCGGTCTAGCTACAAGCGACACCGTTATTGATTGCGGTTAACTACTACAAATACACACTTTCTCGCAACAATCAAATGGCGCCGTTGCCGGGGATACGTGCGTAATTTTTTATTTTTACTATTTGTGTTGAATTCTTAGACGATTTATATCATTATTAACACAAAACTGTAAATTGCATATTTAACGATTTGTGCGTGAATTTTGCAAGGAGATCTGGAGTCAAAGATTTAAGGAAAACAGAAGACAGAGACATTCATCGAGATCCAGAGGAGTACAGGAGGCCAAAGAAAAATTTTCATCACTTGATTCTTCCACCTCGCGGCGGAACCGCGGCACAAGGGTACTTACGGCGGCGGAACCGCGGCTTGATAAGGGGATCTAGGGTTTAAACTTCTCTGGTAAGATTCTCAACTCCTTCTCTCTCGCCTCAAATCCAATAAAATCTATCTTCTGCAGGATTCTTTGCAAAATAGCGCCGCTCAAAAATCTTTTTGCAAAAGTTTTGTGATTGGTTTTGTTTTGCATATTTTAATACGGACTTTAAGGGGCAAAGACCAAATCCAGATTAGGTGGGGATTTCATCACCCTTCCTAAGCCCCACAAATCATAAACCGAGCATATAGATCTACCCTTCATTAATTTAAAAAATATCTGGACCAGACTCTAAGGACTGTCGCGCTCAATAAGGACAGAGGAAGGTCGTAGGTAATCTATCGTTTATCCGCATTACTTTTGTAGTGCCTAGGCAAGTGTGACAAAGGCTAGTGGTTTTTAATTAGGCCCACTACTGTGGTTCCTTCCCACTTACCTGGCACTTATCTGGCTACAAGGGTAGTACGGAGGCGGTAGAGGATTGATCCTGCGGCTTGTCCTTTGGAAGTTTAGGAGCGGTCTAGAGACTGGACCTAGGCGACCTTAGTTTTAGGGTTGCTTGTGCATTTTAGAGTGATTTGTCTTGAGTCCCACTTTTTCAAAACAAACCAATTTTAAATCACACACACGCTGCCACTTGCACTAAACCCGCTTAGTGCAAGTTCGGCTGGACACGGGATCCTAGTGCCCGTCTTGTCCGCGTTCCTGCTATCGACGCCGAAGTCGGTACTTCTTCTTCATCTTCTTTTCCCCCACCACACACCACGACCGAGATGGATGACACTCCATCAGAATATAACACCACGCTGCCACCGCCCGTAGGTGCGCAGAATCCACTGCGCATCTCTCTCCAAGAGAGATGCTATTCTATCCGTGGTCCTCTTCCCACTTGTCTATCTCTTCCACCACCTAACGGGGATAATTTCGAAATTAAACCCCACTACATCAATCTGCTGCCCAAATTTCACGGGCTTGAGTCGGAAGACGCGTACGTTTTCATCACCAAATTCGAAAATGTATGCGCAATGATGGGTACTTCACAATTGACTTTAGATGCTATGCGCTTACGTCTTCTCCCATTCACACTGTGCGACTTGGTAGAAAAATGGCTTTATAATACTGCCGCACACTCTATCAATAATTGGGATGAATTTGTCATAGCATATCTTAAGAAGTTTTACCCAAACCATAAGATTGCCCATATTAGGAGCGAGATCAACCAGTTCACCCAGCTTCCCAATGAACCATTTTGGAAGTGCTTTGAACGTTTCAAAGATCTGCTTGTCCAATGCCCTCATCACGGAATACAAAGATGGGATTTATGTCGGATTATATATGAGGGCATTAATCCAGCGACAAAGCAGATGCTTGAAACAATGTGTTAATGCAATTTCATGTCTAAAGATGACGGTGAAGCATGGAAATATCTGGAAGACCTTGCTGAACACACGTTGCAGTGGGAAAGCGTAAGACCACCTTCAACTAAGGGAGGTATTCACCAGCTCGATGTTTCTATCGCAGTAAAAACCGAAATGGCAGCGATACAGAAGAAACTCGACGCTATTGAAAACAAGTTCTCATCATTCTCCCTAAATCAGGTCACGCTTTCTAAGACCGACTGTGGTTGCTGTTCGGATCCTTCACACTTAACGGAAGAATGTCCTATGAATGCATCGTTTCAAGCTAATACTTCTTTTCAGCAACGACCTAGAAACGACCCTTATTCTTCCACATACAATCAAGGATGGAGGAATCATCCTAACTTTGCTTGGAATCAAAACCAACAAAGCAATTATCAAAGACCTCCTCCACAGCAACCACAACCACAGAATCAGCCCCCCTTTCAGTCACAAAATTTCCAAAATCCGGCCAACACTTTTACATCACAAGTGCCCGGTACTGACAACTCTTCACTTGCACAAACTTTGGATATGTTCATGAAACAATCCATGCAATTGTCGGCTGAGATAAAGTCTTCTATTGATACCATAACGAAAAACTCCGCCTCCCATGGTGAGAGTATTAAATCATTAGAAAACCAAATCGCACAGTTAAACGCCGCAATGAGTGCGAGAGAGAAAGGGAAACTCCCATCTCAACCCATACCTAATCCTGGCCACTCACAAAGTTATAATGTGAGTGCTGTTACCACGTTGAGATCGGGAAAAATGCTGAATAACCGAGTGGGTGAGCAATGTGATAATAGTGACACCAATGATACCCCAGCTTCTTCGTCTTCCCCTAATTTGTCTAGTCTCCCACCTTCAACCGAGCCTATTCTCCGTTTTCCCCAAGGCTCGAACCCTTCGCCCATTTCGCCAAATCTATCTAAGTCGATTCCCACTCCAGTTTTGGGATCGAATCCGTCCCCACAATCCTCTCCAATGTTGGACCAAACCCTTATTGATAAAGCACCTTATCCAAACAGGTTAAGGAGCAACATACCAAGTCCACAAATGGAGAAGATTGTGGAAATTTTTAAGTAAGTTAACATAAATATTCCTCTCCTAGATGCTATTCAACAAGTTCCGTCATATGCGAAAATCCTAAAGGACTTGTGCACTAGGAAGACAAAAGTTCAAGTACCTAAAAAAGTTTTCCTTGCGAGTAATGTGAGCACAGCTTTTACACAACAACTACCCAAGAAACGAAAAGACCCCGGAAGTCCTACAATTTCAATTTCTATTGGGGGTAAAAATATCAATCGTGCTCTACTCGATTTAGGTGCTAGTGTTAATTTGCTTCCGTACTCTGTTTATGAGCAATTAGGGATCGGAAGTTAAAACCTGCGCATTGCACTCTTCAGATGGCCGATCGATCTATCACCCAACCTAGGGGTGAGCTAGAGGATGTGTTAATCAAAGTCGGGGAACTCATATTCCCTATGGACTTTATCGTTAGAGATACACAACCTGTGGTGAACCCACGCAATCAAATCCCAGTGATACTCGGTCGACCCTTTTTGGCCACTTCCAACGCAGTAATCAATTGTAGAAACGGCTCTATGACCCTATCCTTTGGAAAGAAGTCAATTGAGCTTAACATTTATAAGTTGGGAAGTGAACCCTCCGAACCCTATGATCATGTGTGTTCTGTCGATTTAATGGATGTCGACAGCAGCGAATTTGATCAACCTCATGATACTGACTCTTTTCATATGTTGTTGCTTGATACGGACTCTTCCACCGAGTTGTCCGGGTCAACATCTAACACTGAAGAGGAACTTTTTCTAGAGTCTGACGATCACCCCATTTTTTCTGATGACATTATTCTTCGGGGTATCGATGAAAGCTTTGAGGAAATTTTCGCTGATGAACTCGCATTTTTACAAGACACGGGTGTTGAGATGAATCAACTCCAAGATGAAGAAATTGGATCTCCACCCCCTCTTTTGGACAATCATGATAATACGAGTAATCCATCATTACTATCACTGTGTCGTCTCTCCAAATTGAGATGCAATCCTTTTCCTTTACACCTCTTATCACCTCTCCATTTCTTCTTGTCGAAAGGTGGCATGTTCTTCTACCAACCTTGGTACTTCCTCGATAAAATTTTTGAATGGTTGGTGTTGACCTTCAGTCTTTGCAAAACTTGGCATTGACCAATAACCTTACCCCCCTCGTGTGATTTTAAAAGATTAACATTATTTAACTCAAGTTTTGGGGGGGTATATTTTGGAAAAAGAATTTTTATAAAATTGTGAGCCAAAAATAAGTTTGGGGGAGGATTTTCACTTTCATATATTCTTGCCACCATTAATAATGTCCTCCCAAGCTTACAGGTTTTGTGATCCAGCAGATAGCAACAGTGAGGACACTGTTGAAAATAGGTTTGGGGGAGGTTTGTACTTATTTACGCATCAATTTGCATCATACTTTGCATAAGCACAACATTTTCAAAAATTTAAATTTTTTTTCTTTTATAACAAAAGAGTAGAAAGTGAAAAATTACATAAAAAAGATAGGAATAATTTAAGAAAACCAAGAAAATTAGAAGTTTTCTTAAACGAACTAGTAATAAGTAGTTATGAGCTGTTGTCCCAAGGGTTAGTAAGATAAAGGAAGTCACTAATCTGAGGATAAAAATAAGTCTGAAAAATAGTTTCTATTCTGGAAGACAAACATTTGAATGTTGATACCCTACTATATGCACTTACACACGTCTTGAAACTCGGGATAGTAGAGGATACCTTGAAATGCTCTTGTCTAAAAGCCAAAGTATGAAGGAAATGAAAAAATAAAAAAAAATGAAGAAAATATAAATGGTGAAAATAAAAAAATGAACACTGGTTTTGTATCGCCAAGGCAGCAATAAAAAAATATAGCGAGGGTGCTTCATCACCTAGTGCCTTAGACCAACTGGTTTGGGAGTCACTGCTAAGCCTTAGGTGGTGCAAGACGAGGAAAATATTATCACCGAATCAGCAAGTACATGAGTAATCGGTCGGTTAGTACCTCAAGAAGTATTAACGGTCGCATGAAAATGTGTGAGCAAATCTAAATATTCATCAAGTTAAAAAGTACTGAGGTAGATGGACAAGAGTATGATAACTTGAATTGAATTCTCCGAGTGTAGGGATGTCCATTACACACACGTAGGGGTATATGATCACTGTTTGGATGAAAGATAGGAATGAAGAATAAAGACGATGTTTTATTGAGGGATGATGTGATTTCTAATATCTTTTCATGACTATTAAGATAGGGCTCATGACAACTGAAAAGCTAGTGTAGTGGGAAACTCTTATTTTCAAAGTCTTTCTTTTATGGTTCTTATCTTTATATGTAAATTTCACCATCTCTCTTTTGTTATAGGATTTTGTGGGTGTAATCCGCTAAAAACCCTCAGGAGACAACACTCCTCCTACTAGGGACACCTAGAGGTTTAACGGCTTGTTGCACATGCTCAGTGCAATCGTGTTTGCCTACGAAAGTGTGCTTAGTTTTCTCCTTTCTTTTTCTCCTTCTCTTGAATAAACTAGTTTGCTCGGGACGATCAAAGATAAGTTTGGGGGTATTAGTTCAGTTGATAAAACTGCACATTTGTTATTACATTTTTCCTACCAATTCCATATTTAAAAAGGTCTTTATTATGATATATCATACATATGAGGGTTTATGTGTAAGAATACTATTTTCCATGTGCTGATATATTATAATTAGCATTTGGTAGGAAAATGTATATAATATTATTGACCTAATCCTAGTAGAGCTAAGTCTACTAAATATTATCTAAGTTGTTGTGCAGAATTTTCAGGTCTTAAATCAAGGAAATCAAGTTGTTAAAGCCAACCTGCCTAATTAAGAAATCAAAATGAAGGAATCAATTCTGGCAGAAGAAAAGAAAAGATTTCCAAATTCTGAAGGTGCCAAGGATCGCCAAATGTCACAAGTAGCCATCCCCAGAAAATTGATGGACGACCGTGATCATCAAGCCGCGGATCCGCGGCAATAGCCCCTTTATGCCGCGGATCCGCCGCGTGGAAGAAGAGATGGAGGCTGAGGATTTTTGGGGAAAATCTTTTCTACTTTTTCCTTAATTTAGAAACTTGGGATCTGGCTTTAGCACTATAAAAAGAGACCGAGAGCCTCTTGGAAAATTTATCAAGTCGACACGATCACGAAGTCCAAGACGGCTCACGCATCCAGACTGATCATCAACTGTTCGTCTACCTCCTTGGAAGAGATCGAGAAGCAAACTAGTCTTTGTAATCATTTTCTAAGGAATCAAAGTGTAATGAATATTGTTGATTAATAAAGGTAGCTTACTTTTTCTTATTCTATTTCTTCGTAGTTTAATTATGCATTTTCTCTCCATCTCTTTTTCTCCCAACATGCGCGAGTAATTCTCCGCTTGTTAGGGTTCGTAGGGTTAGGGTAGGCTAATGGATGATGAACATCTCTAAACCCTTTTTAAGTCCTATAAAGTTTATGAACTTTATCAAAAGAATCATTAACATCCTAATCGGGCGCGCTAACAATTCTTTGTTAGTTCCGAACGCGATTAGAGATTAGATTAATGATTGTTTTGGTAAAGGCTAGATATGAACGGAGTTCCGAGTCGAGACAAGGGTTTAGAGTGGGATTTCTTTTCCCTCCAGAAACCCTAATCTACACGCATCACCGTCGTTCTAGTTTTAAATCTATTAAAGGATAAAAAGGGTAACTTTTAATTAATCGTCCATAACTACTAAATCCTAACGAACCCTACAAGCCCCCTTATTATATTAGCTACACCCCTAAAATAATCTAGATCTATATTTTTGCATTCTTGCTTAACGTAGATCTAGAAACCATTCAACAAATTCTTTCTTCCTCCTCTCTTTTTCAACACATCTAAACTAAGAGTAAAAGATTCAACGTTTCCCAGAGGACGACCCGTACTCATCTCGGTCTAGCTATAAGCGACACCGTTATTGATTGCGGTTAACTACTACAAACACACTTTTTCGTACCAATCAGGGTGGTAAACGTCAGACCCCAGTAGCTTGATAAGTCGTGTCGATATAAAGTCTATAACAGTACGAGAAACTACTGATAACACTTACCAGTAAATCTCAGCAACCCTTGCCAGGGATTTCTAGTTATAGCCAATCGAACACTGCGCAACATCAACTCCCTATACCGGGAGAGACGAATCCCCTCCTATCGCTCATTGCCTCCATGTGATTCGGGACTGTACCCAAAAGCCACCTTTTTGCATGCCCTCTTGGACGTGGTATGATGGAAATCAAAGCACAGTAGGAATCACACAAGACTCTACGACGATCTCGGGTCAACAGACTAATCTGTACCAGTGTCACCGGAGAACTGCCATCTGACGTGAAGTATAATACCATCTGGGAGTTCTCGGCGAGTCCGTCCAGTGTACCCAGTCTCCACTGAGCACCCGTATACCATCCTTGATGTCAAACACCAATGGATATGGGATCATCCATCGCCCATCATATGGGTCAAGATGCATATACGCCAGTCTACTCTGGTGTATCGATGCCCTGTCTCGATACACCCTCGACTAGGAACAGTTATAGGATGTACTCGCTGACTACCGTGGCCCCACTAGTATGATCTCATCATAGTCCCAGTAGTCGAGTACATATCCTAAGGGCTTTATCAACATGTAACATAGAGACAATCAGAGTACATGTTAAGATAAAGTACAACCAGATAGCATACTATCATGTCGAGCAAGAAAGTCCTCCCTATATATGTCCAAGCATCCACTACAATATACATCGTATGTACAGTAATGGCCTCTAGGGCATACATATAACTAACAGTCTTGGATCATCGCGGGCCAATAGTAGCCCATCCTTTTGATCTTCAGCTTCATCTTCGTCCCGGCTTGATGAGAACCGTAGAGTCCGTCGTGAGTTTCTTGGATGACTTTCTTTGCTTCTTCCGGTCCTAAGCATCTTAGCCACAGAGAGTCAAACAACCTCTTATACAGCGTATCATTGACGAAGGCGAAAGATAGAGCTCGTCTCATGAGCTGATGTCTTGAGGACGCATCTTCAGATGTTCGACGGGATTTGAAGTAGTCTATAAAGACTTCCCTCCAATCCTTAGCCTTTTCCTGGTCTTTTATTTGTAGAGCCATTTGCTTGGTCGCTCCCTTTTCTTCGAACGACTCTGGAGATATTTCTACCGGTACAAGAACCTGATGGCTTTGTACCATGATCCTTACGTCATCGAGGTTTTCGTCAGCCAGTTCTTTAGCGAGTTTGGCTAACGCATCTGCTTTGCTATTCTCCGCTCGCGGTATGCTTTCCAGGGCGTATGAGGGAATTTGAGTCAGCATTTGTTGCACTCTCTCATCGTACCTTACCAACTCTGGTTTGCACGTTTGATAGTCGCCATTTACTTGACTAACGACTAGCTATGAGTCTCCGTATATGAGGAGGTTTTCGATTCCCATGTCGACAGCGATCTCAGGACCTGCTATCAAAGCTTCATATTCAGCTTCATTGTTTGTCCTCAGCTCTGTTAAGGAAAATGCGAAGCGTATTATCCCTCTTTGTGGAGTCACGAAGATAAGGCCTACCCCAGATTTGATTATGGGAGAGCCGTGCTTTCGCTTCTTCATAGAGGACGCCCCATCGATGTAGAGTTCCCATCAGGTATCACTCTCTCTTCTCCCCCAGTCGATCGTGTCAAACGCGTGCTCGTCTGGCAATTCGCAATTTAGGGGTGAATCGACAGGTATCGGATGCTCAGCGAGGAAGTCGGCGATGGCCTGGCCTTTCACTACCTTGAGGAGTCGGTATGCTATCGAGAACTCCATTAAGAGTAGGGCCCATTTAGCGAGCCGTTCTGTTAGTATGGCTCTTGATATCAAATATTTGAGAGGATCCACTTTTGATATTAGGTGGACCTCGTGCGCCAAAATATAATGCTGGAGCTTCGTTATCGTGAAGATTAATGCCAGGCAGTGTTTTTCAATAGGGGAGTAGTTTTTTTCTGCCCCTAGGAGAACTCAACTCAAATAAAAGAGGGCTCTCTCCTTCCCTTGGTCGTTCTTCTGTGCCCATAGTGCGCCTAAATAACTTTCAAGGGCTGTTGTGTACAGGGTGAGAGGCTTTCCCTTCACCGGAGCGGTCAGTACCGGCGGATTCTGCAGGTATTGCTTGATTTCGTCTAGTGCGCTTTGGCATTTGCGATCCCAGACGAACGGGTTCCCCTTCTTCATTAGGTGACTGTAGGGGCGGCATTTGCCGGAGAGATTAGCTATGAACTACCGGATATACGCGAGCTTTCCTTGGAGAGACCACAGTTGTTTCAGAGTCCTTGGCGGAGGTATTTCCATAATCATCTTGATCTTTGACGGGTCTATTTCGATGCCCCGATGTAGTACGATGAATCCTAGGAATTTGCCGGAGAAAACTCCGAACGCGCATTTGAGAGGGTTCATCTTCAGGTTGTATTTCTGAAGACGTTGGAACACTATCTTCAGATGCTCCCAATGCTCCTCATGCGATTTGCTTTTTACTACGAGGTTGTCAATATAGCACTTGACGATTTCGTGTATGAGGTCATAAAAAATCTTCGTCATGGCCCTCCGATAGGTGGCTCCAGCATTCTTCTGACCGAAAGGCATCACTTTGTAGCAGAATATGCCCAAAGGGGTCCGGAAAGCGGTATGCTTCTGGTCTTCGGGATGCATCTTTATTTGATTGTACCCTGATGAGCCGTCCATGAAGGAGAAGACTTTGTGAGTGGACGTGTTGTCTATCATCAGCTCAGTAACTGGTACGGGGAAGTCATCTTTCGGACAAGCTTTGTTGAGGTCCCGAAAGTCCACGCAGATGCGCACCATCCCATTCTTCTTCATCACTGGGAAGATATTGGAGATCCAGTCAGGGTATTGAACTTCTTGGATGAATCTGGAGTCGATTAGCTTCTTGACCTCGGCGTTGATTCTCATCTCAAGTTCGAGCCGCATTCTTCTCGGCGTTTGTTTGACCGGCTTGACGTCCAGAGATATTGCCAATTTGTGGACGTCTATTTCTGGATCTAATCCCGACATCTCGGAATAGTTCCATGCGAAGCAGTCTTTATACTGCATGAGCACGTCTCTTAGCGTAGCTACTTGTTCTTCGGACAGCAGCTCACTGACGAACGTAGGCCTCGGGTCATTTGCCGTCCCCAAGTCGATTTTCCTTAGGTTGTCCACAGCAGTATATATTCCATCTTCCAGCTCTTTTAGCGCCAGTGGAAGTTCTGAGATCAGCTCATCTTCATCCTCATTTTCGAAGCACCATGAGAGGTCATCCATATCCTCGCGTACTCCTTCTTCTGACAGCGTTATCGCGTGACAGGTACGAGATCGTTTCCAAGACCGATGTTGATCTGGTTCTACTCTCGCTATGTACGTTGCTTTTGGAACATGCTTCTGTGGTGGGGTTACCCTCCAACTGCTGGATAGAGCGAACCTTCCTTGCTGATACTGGTCTTCTACCCGGTCTTTGAATGTGAAGCAGTTTTCGAGAGGATGTCCTATCGCTCGGCGATAGAAGCAATAATCCGGGTAAGAGACCTCGTCTGCTTGTTCGGGGTGTTTGGACTCCGGGAGCGTAATCATTTGATGTTTCATGATAAGATCGAATATCTTCCTTATTTTGTCTTGGGGAAAAGAATATGCTCAACCCATCTTCTTTATAAGAGACGAATCCCGTCTGCTCGATTCTCGATTGCGTGGCTTCTTAGACCCACTTTGCTGCTGTCGAACGTTTTTTCCGTTCTTTAATTTGTTTTTGCCTCCGCATTGGGTCTTCCGTATGACGGGCTGGCGACGAAGGGCATCGTCATTCTCCGTAGTCTGCTGAAGGAGGCGCTGCGTCCTGGCTTTCTCATAAATGGCCATTTCGCGGCTATGGTCATCCCGGACCTTTTGACCCTCTTCCCTTATTAGCTTGTCCATCTGTTCTTCAAACAACGGACTTGGCACTTTCATGGCGGGACCTCATTTTGGTTCAGGGTTAGCATCTTCTAACAGAGCATCTCCTTCTTCATCAAAGTCATGTATAACATAGCAGCCATGGAATTGCTCCCGTTTCTTGGATTGAACATATCCAAGCCCGATCATTTCCATTCTCCCGTTGGGCAATTTTCGCCGAGTTCCAGGGACGTTCCAGATCCTGTTGTAGAACCGAGCTTGTCGAGCAGTCTGTTTGAAGGGTACGCCTTGGCGCCTTAACTGCCTTTTTAATCCTTCCGTGTAGTATCTGGGCAGACGGATAGGCTGGAGCCTGTCAAGCGTAGAATCGGCACCATGCCAGATTTCTTTCTCTACTTTGGTTTCCGTGGATCGATAAAAGAGGATCGTCTTTTCATCTCTTCGTCCGGGAGGGACGTAGAACGTCTGCAGTTCCTGCACACTATAGGTATCAAGTGCGTCGAGCTCTTTATAAAGCTCTTGCGGAACCATGGCGATTTGCAAACTCCGTTTATCGCCAGTGAAGGCTTATTTTGATGGCCGAATAGAAAATACTTCATTGACCTCATCTTCAGAGTTGCTGCCGAAGACCAACATAGGGGTAGACGGTCCGGGCTTGTTGTATTGAGGGGGTCCCGGATAGACTATCTCTTCTTCCTCCTCGGTATCGCTCCTGAAGACCGGAATAGTGGTGATAGCTTTCCGCTTATTTTCCGGCTTATGGCATCTTTCCATGTCTTCAAAGTCTGGCAGGAGATACTTTGCATCCTTGTACTTTTGGACTTCATTCACGGAGAATGGGTTCAGTTCCCCTGTCACTGTGTTTTTAAGCCCGTCTTTGAAGTACTTCATACACGGATGCTGTATAGAAGGGATGATGTTATACTCATGTAACCAAGGCCTGCCGAGTAAAGCGTTGTAGCAAGTCTTGGCGTTAATGACAAGAAATTTGATGTCAGTAACGAGCAGCCCTAAGCGTAACGTCAGTATCACAGACCCGAGTGTCCGTGATGACTGGGAGTCGAATCCGGAGATAGTGATTTTATCCCGGGCGAGGTGTTGAACGCTCATGCAGATTTCTTTTAACACCCTCACATTTAGGAGGTTGACAGAGGATCCGTTATCAACTAGGATCATCCCTATCTTGATGTCATGGCAGTATCCGGTGACATACAAGGGACGGTTATGCTCGCATGTTCCGAGGAGGAGATCTTCGTCGCCGAAAGTGACGTCAGCAGTGTGCACTTCTTCCAGCTCGTCCTTCATCTTTTCTTCGGCAAGGAAAGCTTGGAACTGCTCAGGCTCTTGCAATGCCTTGATAAAAAAATCTCTCGCCTCTTTAGATAGCAGAAGGGTATCGAGAATGCTTAGCTGCGAGTGTATCTTTCTCAAATGTGCGAGAACGTTGTAATTCATCTTGTTTTTCTTGAGCGGGTCCTTAGCTGCGAGCTCTTCGATGACTCGATCATCGAGGGTGATATCTTCAGGGACTTTTTCCTTCCCTTTATCTTTTTTACTCGACCCCTTGTTTGTGGGTCCGAGATTCTTCTCGGGTAACGTGTGATTACGCAGCTGAATGTTCTCGCAGGTCTTCATCTCTTCTGCTTCAGATATGGATTCCTTGAAGAGAGGGCCGAGGGCTATTTCTTCATCGGAATCGCTCCCGAAGGTGAGAACTTGCGATCCCTTGCTATCAACCATGTGACAGTTGCCGGCAATTCTTTTATGCTCATCAGTCGTGCTTCTTCGCCCCCGACGAGTCTTACGCTTCATCCGCTTGAAATGTTGCCGATGAGAAACGTATCCCTGCTACTAATTCTTGAAGGCCATGCATTTCTCGGTAGGGTGCGTGGTCCTCCGATGGTACAAGCAGTAGTTTGGATGTCCATCCGTTTCGTCAAAGTGTATCCCGCCAGGATTGTAACCTTTGGAGGATGGCAGCTTCATTCCCATTGACAGGGCTTTAGCAAATAGTTTCCTCATTTTGAGCCTGCTTCTATCTGCTGTGGGCGTGCTTTGATCTGGTTGGAGTATTTCGTGACCCATGACTTCTTTAAATTGACGCCGACTCCTGGCCTTTTCAAATCTGGTCATTTCGTGTTCTTGATCATCCTTACACTTCTGACGGGCTTCGTTCAGCAGCAGGTCGATCGTCTCGTCAGACGGTGTCACGCCCCGCTTCCCAGTGTACGGGCAGAGGACGCGACGAGACCGCTACGTATTTACTCTGAAGTAAATACGCTAAGCGTATCTAAGCAATATAAAAGAAATGTACACAAGAGACAAATGTAATGAAATAGCAACTTTATTTATTCACATTCTTTTTGTACAATGTATGAAAAAGTAAATATATCTGAATGAAAGCAATGCCTAAACAATGGCATAACAGAAATGAAAAATACTGAAATGAAATGTGCACAGTGTAACTACAACTCGGGATCTTCAATAAACTGGTCCAAGTCTTCAGTGCTAGGCTCGATCTCTGGAAGGTCCGAATCACCTAACGGCATTCAAAGAAGAAAGAAAGAGAATGTCGTCAGCGAACAAATCTCTCGGTAAGTCCCAAAGATAATGGAGAAGTAGAATAGACAGAGAGTAAGAGAGAGTGTAGCTTTTACGGTTGTATTATATTGTTATATTGTTGTATTTAGTGTTAACGCTGTTGTTTGTAGCTTGGTACAGAAGGATGCCAATGTATACGAGAGGAGTCTCTATATGCCAGAGACTAGAGCAAATGGAAGTACAAGGCTCCGTCGATAATACCACGGAACAACTGCATGGATGTAATTACGTCTTAATCTTGCAGTCCCGTGCCACTTCTAACACCTTCCGTACCAATCTACCCCTTAAACCCCGCGATGACTTGTTTGTATTGTTTGTATTGCAACTGTATTGTCTTATAATATAGATTGTATAATTGGATGACTTGCCGAAACCATGATATCAGTAAATGGATGTAACTGGAGAATCATGGATGTAATTGGAGAATCATGTAAATGGAAGTATATCTATGGTTCGGTTCAGTCAGTATAGATCAAATAGATTGAATATATGTATTCATGGATTCATGTTGAATTGTAGTTTGTATTTGAATCATATTTAAGTCAGATTATTTATAATGAGACTCAGTCTGAGTCAGAACAATTAGAAAAGAAATTGAAGTCCCGATTGTTTTGATGTTATCGCTAACCGCTACACATGGACGGCAGGATTTGTGTATTTTTCAAAGACGATTACCGTATTGATAACACCGTTGTTAAGTTGTCTAAATTAAATAGGCAAGCACCCACTTCTCCGTCTCCCTGAGGCTCAAGAGATTGGTCCCGCTTAAACCTATATTTACTAGGGTCCTTAGGGTAATTTATAGAACTTGAGGGGTTTTTATGTAAAACTACTTTTGTATAATTTTCAAAATATACCCCAAGTATTTAATTATCGTCTTTAGAGTTGTCATAGATGTAGATTTTATATCTGTGATGTTTCTAATGAAAATAACCTAATTTTATAATATAGGTTATTTAATTGTAATATTGAACTTGTATGAAATTTCATGGTATTTTAATGTAAAGTGATTCTTGTGATTTTAGGAAAAGTTGGAATATTTATATTACCACAAAATAGATATTTTAATGATACATATATATATTTATATAAAAATAATTTTAATATATATTATATTTCTAGAAATCTCATATTCTTAAGATATTTGTATTTTAAATCTCTTGAGACCGAATGCTCCTTGCGGAGGTCTGCATCTCACACTACTAAGCTTAGGGATGTGCAATAATCCGCACCATCCCAGTCGGGTTTCCCAAAATGGGTTGTAGCGGCGCTTTGCAAAGATTGTAAAAATACGTAATCTTGTAGAAAACGGTTTTAATAGCTAGTGGTATTTATATGTAAAGTTTCGTTTTCCCGTATTCTATGTTCCCGAAAGATATTGTGTTATATTGCATATGAGTGTTGTGAGGAGGTAGGTCATTACCTCGTGATCTAATTAAAGGTATCGCAAGATTAATGATGTTTTAAAGTCGAAAGTAAACTACATGGTATTTTAGTGAAAAAGAGTGGTAAAAGTTACAGAATGAAATATATTGCAATGAAACTTGTTCAATATGTTTGTTAATGATTAATAGTCAACATGTAAAGGTTTGGTATGTTTGTATTTAAGAAAAGGTTGAGTTTTTAGGAAGAACGGAATCGGAAATCGGATTAACTCCGATTCCGTCGGATTCTGAAAAAAGAACTTTTTAGAATAGCAAAGGAGAGAGGGAGGTGGGACTTACGGGTTTGTAGTATAGAGAAAAGGGAGAGGAAGACGTAGGAGGCTCCGGTGCGTCGTTTCGTCACTGAGATCTCCTTGCGTCGTCGTCGGAAGATCGCCGGAGTTCCGCCCTTTGCTAACTCCACTTTTACACAAAAATCCTATAGAGTTTTTTTAAGAGTTTGGACAGAATTGTGAGAGAGGGGTGTGTGTGTGTGTTTAGGGGTGATATTTATAGGGTAAAGCTAGGGTTAGGGTAGGTGAAAAGTTGAATTGAGAATGTAATAAAAATTGTATTAAAAATAGGGTTTAATGGGGTTTTAATTGGTTTTAAAAGGCTCTGTTTATTTCCAGAAAATTTAAAGTGTGCAGGAGTTATGAGAAGCCAAAATGACACAACTTTCATGTAGAGGACTCGGCGATTCGACTCGGTCCGGCCGGCGGCGGCGGGCCGAGTCGGCCGAGTCGGGCCGGGGCTTGCCGCCACGTGTCTCTCGTCGCTTGGTGTAGCCCCTGGGTCAGTTCGTTTTACATGTGTAGTGGGGTTTTTACGAGTTATGCACGTGTATACCCTTGGACTTCTAAAAATTCAAAACAAAACAGTATTAAAAAATAATGTGGGTGATGGGATTTGAACTCTGATGGTTTGGATCAGTAGTGCAAGGTCTTACCAATGAGCTACAAGCTCCTTCTTGCTATTAAAAAGCAAATCAAACTTATAACTTGTGCTCAGGCAAAAATACCCCTTTCTGTATTTTTGAAATTTTTTTACAGAAAGTTTAACAGAAAGTTTAGGGTTGTTACATTCTACCCTCCTTATAAAAATTTCGTCCTCGAAATTTGTAAAAGGAAAGTGTAACAGATTCAAAGAAAGTTTGGTGACTGAAGTTCTGATTATGTATGAAAAATAACAAAGTGATACAAGGGTTTTAAAAATGTGAAAGAGACTTACTAGTGTTACCTTGGTCAACTGTCTCGGCTTCTACGGCTGCTAAGGTGTAAGCCTGTCGCCGTGGCACGTTCCTCCTAGTTAGAGGCACATTCCTCTGTCCTCGAGGAATGTTCCTTAGTGCCTGATGGAATTGGCGATTTGGCTGTGCAGGAGGTCCACGTGGAGGTGGTGCTGGGAGTGCAGGACGAGTTGCAGGAGCCTGGATAGCTGGTCGCTGCGGGTGGTTGATGTGTGTGTGAGCTGAGTTGCGTCTATAAGGACAGTTTCCAATGCCGTGATTTGATGCGCCACAAACCAAGTATAGACCTTTTGCGCCCCTACAGTCCTTCCACAAGTGTCCTTCCCTCTTGCAATAAAAGCAAAAATCGGGACTTGGCCAATCATTGGCTTCTTCCAGTCTTCTGAGTTCAACAGCTGGCCTTGAAGAGGTTCCTCCTGTCATTTGAGTGGCAGGGCGTTTCAAACCGGCAGATTGAGGTCGGCCCTTTCTCTTTATTACTGCCTCATAACGGCGGGTAGCTTTCAGAGCCGATTCATGAGTCGAAAAATCTCCTGTGGCCAGTGCAGCCTGGATCTCCGAATCCAAACCATGTTGAAATTGACGGGCTCTGATCTCATCCGTCGGTATCAGGTGTGCCGCAAATCGACTAAGCATGGTGAACTCAGCGTCATACTCATCTACTGACTTGGTCCACATCGAACCTTGTTGCAGATGGATGAACTGCTGTTCCATGTCGAACCTGGCAGTCTCAAGGAAGTACTTAGCGTCGAACATGTCACAGAAAGTCTTCCATTCGATGGGTTGTTCAAGACGGCTTTCTTCCGCCTTCCACCAATTCCGTGCATTGTCCATGAGCTGTAGTTTCGCAACATGGACCCAAGCTCCCTCTGGAACTTATGCCGCTGCCAGATCATCTTCGATGCTCTGAGGCTATTCCTCAGCTTCCAGTGGACTCTCATTTCCTGAGAACTGTTTAGGGTGCAAAGCCCTGAATTGCTTCACCCCAGGCGCTTCTGCCTCGGGAAGGTTCATTAAAAGAGCAGTCTATTGCTGCTGTCCTTCTAGGAGGCTGCGGATCGCCTCAAGCAGAACCGTCTGCTAGTTGAGCGGAGCAGGGACGGCAGGTGTGATTGGTAATGGAGGTGAAGTGTTGTTGAAGTTGGTGCTGGTGTTGTTCGAGGAATTCATAACCTTGAAAGAAAATTTATGTTAGGGCAGATTCAAAGTATGTGAAATGATAAGATTGAACTTCAGCTCTTTCTTTCAATTCATCCTCTTGTGCCGTGAGTCAGTACATGAATTGTAAAGAATGTTTTAGTTGCTGGTTCTTGTGTTATATTGCTTAGGTTGTTCACGTAGAACAGAACTGCATGATAGGATTTCATACAGCTCTAACCTGCATGGGCCACCAACAAAACCTGTCACGCCCTGCTTCCCAGTGTACGGGCAGAGGACGCGACGAGACCGCTACGTATTTACTCTGAAGTAAATACGCTAAGTGTATCTAAGCAATATAAAAGAAATATACACAAGAGACAAATGTAATGAAATAGCAACTTTATTTATTCACATTCTTTTTATACAATGCATGAAAAAGTAAATACATCTGAATGAAAGCAATGCCTAAACAATGGCATAACAGAAATGAAAAGTACTGAAATGAAATGTGTACAAGTGTAACTACAGCTCGGGATCTTCAATAAACCGGTCTAAGTCTTCACTGCTAGGCTCGATCTCTGGAAGGTCCGAATCACCCGACGACATTCGAAGAAGAAATAAAGAGAACGTCGTCAGCGAACAAATCGCTCGGTAAGTCCCAAAGATAAGGGAGAAGTAGAATAGACAGAGAGTAAGAGAGAGTGTGTGTAGCTTTTATAGTTGTATTATATTGTTATATTGTTGTATTTAGTGTTAACGCTGTTGTTTGTAGCTTAGTACAGAAGGATGCCAGTGTATACGAGAGGAGTCTCTATATGCCAGAGACTAGAGCAAATGGAAGTACAAGGCTCCATCTATAATACCACGGAACAACTGCATGGATGTAATTACGTCTTAATCTTGCAGTCTCGTGCCACTTCTAACACCTTCCGTACCAATCTACCCCTTAAACCCCGCGATGTTTTGTTTGTATTGTTTGTATTGCAACTTGTATTGTCTTGTAATATAGATTGTATAATTGGATGACTTGCCGAAACCATGATATCAGTAAATGGATGTAACTGGAGAATCATGTAAATGGAAGTATATCCATGGTTCGGTTCAGTCAGTATAGATTAAATAGATTGAATATATGTATTCAAGAAATCATGTTGAATTGTAGTTTGTACTTGAATCATATTCAAGTCAGATTATTTATAATGAGACTTAATCTAAGTCAGAACAATTAGAAAAGAAATTAAAGTCCTGATTGTTTTGATGTTATCGGTAACCGCTGCACATGGGCGGCATGATTTGTGTCTTTTTCAAAGACGATTACCGTATTGATAACACCGTTGTTAAGTTGTCTAACTTAAATAGGCAAGCACCCACTTCTCCGGCTCCCTAAGGCTCAAGAGATTGGTCCCGCTTAAACCTATAATTCCTAGGGTCCCTAGGGTAATTTATAGAACTTGAGGGGGTTTTATATAAAAATACTTTTGTATAATTTTCAAAATACACTCCAAGTATTTAATTATCGTCGTTAGAGTTGTCATAAATGTAGATTTTATATCTGTGATATTTCTAATGAAAATAACCTAATTTTATAATATAGGTTATTTAATTGTAATATTGAACTTGTATGGAATTTCATGGTATTTTAATATAAAGTGATTCTTGTGATTTTAGGAAAAGTTGGAATATTTATATTACCATAAAAATAGATATTTTAATGATACATGTATATATTTATATAAAAACAATTTTAATATATATTATATTTCTAGAAATCTCATTTTCTTAAGATATTTGTATTTTAAATCTCTCGAGACCGAATGCTCCTTACGGAGGTCTGCATCTCACACTACTAAACCCAGGATGTGCAATAATCCGCACCATCCCAGTCGGGTTCCTCAAAATGGGTTGTAGCGGCACTTTGCAAAGATTGTAAAAATACGTAATCTTGTAGAAAACGGTTTTAATAGCTAGTGGTATTTATATGTAAAGTTTCGTTTTCCCGTATTCTATGTTCCCGAATGATATTGTGTTATGTTACATATGAGTGATGTGAGTAGGTAGGTCATTACCTTATGATCTAATTAAAGGTATAGCAAGATTAATGATGTTTTAAAGTCGAAAGTAAACTATATGGTATTTTAGTGAAAAAGAACGGTAAAAGTTACAAAATGAAATATATTGCCATGAAACTTGCTTAACATGTTTGTTAATGATTAATAGTCAACATGTAAGGGTTTGGTATATTTGTATTTAAGAAAAGGTTGAGTTTTTAGGAAGAACCGAATCGGAAATCGGATTAACTCCGATTCCGTTGGGTTTTAGAAAAAGAACATTTTAGAATAGCAAAGGAGAGAGAGAGGTGGGACTTACGGGTTTGTAGTATAGAGAAGAGGGAGAGGAATACGTAGGAGGCCCCGGTGCATCGTTTCGTCGCCGAGAGCTCCTTGGGTCGTCGTCGGAATATCGCCGGAGTTTCGTCCTTTGCTAACTCCACTTGTACACAAAAATCTTATAGAGTTTTCTTGAGAGTTTGGACAAAATTGTGAGTGTGGGGTTTGTGTTTGGGGGTGATATTTATAGGGTAAAGCTAGGGTTAGGGTAGATGAAAGGTTGAATTGAAAATGTAATAAAAATTGTATTAAAAATAGGGTTTAATGGGGTTTTAATTGGTTTTAAAAGGCTCTGTTTATTTCCAGAAAATTTAAAGTGTGCAGGAGTTATGAGAAGCCAAAACGACATAACTTTCATGTAGAGGACTCGGCGATCCGACTCGGTCTGGCCGGCGGCGACGGGCCGAGTCGGTCGAGTCGCCGGCCCGAGTCGGCCGAGTCGGGCCGGGGCTTGCCGCCACGTGTCCCTCGTCGCTTAGTGGAGCCCCTGGGTCAGTTTGTTTTACATGTGTAGTGGGGTTTTTACGAGTTATGCACGTGTAGACCCTTGGACTTCTAAAAATTCAAAACAAAACAATATTAAAAAATAATGTGGGTGATAGGATTTGAACTCTGGTGGTTTGGATCAGTAGTGCAATGTCTTACCAATGAGCTACAAGCTCCTTCTTGCTATTAAAAAGCAAATCAAATTTATAACTTGTGCTCAGGAAAAAATACCCCTTTCTGTATTTTTGAAATTTACAATTCTTTTTGTAATGAAATGGCAACTTTATTGTAAAGAAATGTACACAAGAGACAAATGTAATAAAATGACAACTTTATTTATTCACATTCTTTTTGTACAATGCATGAAAAAGTAAATACATCTGAATGAAAGCAATGCCTAAACAATGGCATAACAGAAATGAAAAGTACTGAAATGAAATGTGTACAAGTGTAACTACAGCTCGGGATCTTCAATAAACTGGTCCAAGTCTTCAGTGCTAGGCTCGATCTCTGGAAGGTTCTAATCACCTGGCGACATTCAAAGAAGGAAAAAAGAGAATGTCATTAGCGAATAAATCGCTCGGAAAGTCCCAAAGATAAGAGAGAAGTAGAATAGACAGAGATTAAGAGAGAGAGTGTAGATTTTACAGTTGTATTATATTGTTATATTGTTATCTTGAGAGTTTGGACAAAATTGTGAGTGAGGGGGTGTGTTTAGGGGTGATATTTATAGATTAAAGCTAGGGTTAGGATAGGTGAAAGGTTGAATTGAAAATATAATAAAAATTATATTAAAAATAGGGTTTAATAGGGTTTTAATTGGTTTTAAAAGGCTCTATTTATTTCCAGAAAATTTAAAGTGTGCAGGAGTTATGAGAAGCCAAAACGGCACAACTTTCATATAGAGGACTCGGCGATCCGACTTGGTCCGGCCGGCGGCGGCGGACCGAGTCGGCCGAGTCTGAAGGACTATCTTAGCACCATGATGAGGTTGTAGAAGCATCTACCATGCCAAATTCAAATTTTTCTTGGTGCTAAGCTACACTAACAAGATCTTAACTAGATTATTAGGGTTTTCTTTAGATGATATGTCAAATAGAGAGAAGGAGAGATGTTTATACCTTGGTAGAACCAAGTCCTTCTCTTCTATATGCTCCGTGTAGTAGTCCCGCGACTCTACAAGGCTTCTCTTGAGACTTTGAACAAGCTCCCTTCGTAGCCTTCGCGCCAATGATGATCCACCCCGAAGCTCTTACTGGTTCAAGCTACCATTGCACTAAACCCTTTAGTGCATGAAATGTTAGTTATATGTATGCCCTAGAGGCCATTACTGTACATTGGATGTATATTGTAGTGGATGCTGGGACATATATAGGTAGGACTTTCTTGCTCGACATGATAGTACGCTATCTGGTTGCACTTTATCTTAACATGTATACTTTCTGTCTCTCTGATTACATGTTGATAAAGCCCTTAGGATGTGTACTCGACTTCCAAGACTATGATGTAGATCATACTAGTGGGGCCTGGGTAGTCCATGAGTACATCCTTGAAATGTTCCTAGTCGAGGGAATATCGAGACGGGGCATCGATATTCCAGAGTAGACTAGCGTATATCTTCTCGACCCATGTGATGGGCGATGGATGATCCCATATCCATTGGTGTTTGACTTCAGAGATGGTATACGGGTGCTCAGTGGAGACTGGGTACACTGAACGGACTCGCCGAGAACTCCCAGATGGTATTATACCTCACGTCAGATGGCAGTTCTCTGGTGACACTGGTACAGCTTAGTCTGTTGACCCGAGATCGTCATAGAGTCTTGTGTGTCTCCCACTGTGCTTTGATTTCCACCCTACCACGGCTCTAATAGTCGTGCAAACAGGTGGTTTTTGGGTACAGTCCCGATTCAAATGGAGGCAATGAGCGATAGGAGGGTATTCGTCTCTCCCGGTATTGGGGGTTGATGTTGCGCAATGCACGACTGGCCATAACAGGAAATCCCTGGCCAGGGTTGCAGTGATATACTGGTAAGAGTTATCAGTAGTTTCACGAATGTTATGGACCTCAAGTCGGCATGACTTATCGAGCTACTGGGGTCTGACGTTTACCACCCCTAGGCGAGATATGCGACATATCAGACGAACAGACCGGACTGTACGGTAAGTGTTACTGGTTGGATTCACAGGAGTGTGAGCGGGCTTGCTCGTCGATCTTCTGATCGCTCAATACCCGGGTGACCGTTACGTTTAGCAGACCGCTTGCGGCTTGTGGGTGTTTGATATGATCATCATCTGCTGCCGGCGTATTGACGAGTCTTTAGAGTCCTACACAGAGGTTTCCTAGCTCAAGCGAAACGAAATAGGAGCGCATATGAGATATGTGCGGGACCGAGAATAATGCGTGTATGTGATACCGTATTTCATTCTCGCGATGAATGTGTCGAATGGTTGTATGTGATATAACCTAGTTATCGAATCAAGGATTTATTCGATAAGCCGATACATTGGATACTAGTCGGTTATATACGATATGACCGGATCGTTAAATCAAGTGTTGATTTAATGATTTAATGTATAATTATGTATTTGATATATTACTTTGCATTAACTAGTATTGGTTCACTTTAAATGGATTTTCTCACTTGAATTGTGCAAGTTGTATATGTGATATACTTTTGTGCACATGATTGTATCATGTTTGATGATACATGCTTATTTGGTTAAGTGTAAAGAATTAAACTATGGTTAAGTTAATGATTAGGGTTTTGTTTACTTAATTACTTATTCATTTATCTTATTCATTTAT
Organism: Agapanthus africanus; assembly: GCA_030015575.1. NCBI lineage: Eukaryota > Viridiplantae > Streptophyta > Magnoliopsida > Asparagales > Amaryllidaceae > Agapanthus > Agapanthus africanus. The sequence continues at coordinate 231,193,518 of CM057341.1, forward strand.
TCATTTTGGAAAATGAAAAGGATAAATGAATGGTTGCTTGTTTTGTTTTTAGTTGAACTTTCTTGAAGTTTTGACTTTGTCTCCATTCTTGTCTTATACTTAACCCTAACCATTTAAACTAACCCTAATTCATTCTCTACACTTAACTAAGGTTAGAAGATGATAAGAATGAATTCTTTTTCATTTTTTCTTTAATACTTATCATATCTTCTTCTTCTTCTTCATCTTCTTCTTCCATGAAGAAAGCTAGTGACCATCAATGGCAACTAGTGAAATCAAGTGAGAAATCCAATTCTAAAGTCTACCCACTTCCTATTTCTTCATCCTCTACCTCTTGCCAAGTTGTATAGGGTGTTTCCTTCACAAGTTTTCAAGGCTTGGTGAAGTTGGAGCTTGTTCTTGTGATGCCTCGACGTAGATCATCTTCGGCATCGAACCGACGATCAAGCCCGCCCATTCTTCGATGATGCCAATGCTAGAGTCAAGGGTTCGATTTGGACAGCGGAGGGAGATCATCGCGGAGCTTAGGAAGAGTGGTGGACCGGATCTACAAAGGTTGTAGTCACATTCCCTTAGCATTTAATTCGATCACATGCTTGCTTCGCCTATATATCTAGTTAACGATCCGTATTAGGGTTTGTAGGCACTTGTAAAATTTGATTTGTGCATGTTTGATCACTTGTGAGACTCCATTAGAGTGCCTAGGAACCCTACAGTGGTATCAGAGCCTAGCTAGAGCCTTAGGCGAAGTCCTGACGGAATTAGAAGTCCGATCGACCCAAAACCCCGACTTGAAATTGCTCTCTGGACTTTTTCTGAAATCGTGGTTTTTTCGAAATTAAAAATATGCAGAAAAATCAGCAGGGAATCCTAAGAATTACTGTGCAACACGTGTCCATGATTCGACAAGAGTGCGGCGGAACCGCGGCAGAAGCAAGGCTTCTGCGGCGGTTCCGCGGCAGTATAGTCACAATACCCAATACTGTTTGCACAGTAACTCCTAGTTTCTGGTGTTGGTTTTCCTGGGAATATTTTAATATTTATTCCAGAGTTTTATTTTCTGGGTTGTATTGGGAACTCAGTATATTCGATCAGACTGTCTAATTTTGTCGGTGTGTATTTCCGGGTATTTTTAGAATATGTTAAAAAGTTCGACCGGATATAAATACCCACTTTTTCCCCTGCCGGGAAATTTCCAAGTGTTGGATTTTTCCGTAGTTTAACGACGTTCTAAGTAGTGCAAGTAACGCGATGGACCCTCTAGAAGACAACAAACCTTAACTCGATTATGTGACCGTCTTGAACTGCCCTTTGAACCTTAGGGTTTGGGGCAGTACGGCGTGCCACATGTGAGGCGTTGGTTTGACCCTTCTACGGCTGGACCGTTGGTACTGAGCACGAACTGAATGTTGTTAGACTTATTTCATGTGTTGAGCTGTATCGGGAAAACTTGGGTGTTCGATTGTTCGATCGAAAAGTTTAGCATTTTCTATTTATCCGGAATGTGATACAATAATTGGAATTCGCAAATAGTTATGAGATAATGGAATGAATATTATAAACATAGCAGTTTAGTCTCACTTGATCGGTTGCCACGGAATTTTGATGTGATCAAAAGTCCGTCGCAATCACATAGCGTACGCGGATACTCGCCGGGTAAACTTAATAGACAGCCTCACTCCATAGCCCCGACCAAGTGACTGTAGGAGAACCCCGTCGCCGAAAGCATCCGTTTGGGTGCTCGCGGTAGCGGTGTTCCGCCTTGGTGCACTTCGTCGACGGCGTCGGGGGTGCGGCCGTCTACTAAAGTTTGCGACGAGTATTCGATCAGAATGTCGGGAATCCTGTTGAATTGCCCGACTTGATATTGAAAAGTGTTTTCGATTTTGAGACTAAAATGCGGGGTTTATAATTGTTAGGCATGCGATGTCTAAGTAATTCATTTGGTCAGGCATGCGACGTCTGAGGAGGTTGCGGATTCCAACTGTTGTAGTTTTATAATTTCTTTTCTGTGACCGTAAGTGTAATATGTGGTGTCGCCGGTTTCGTTGCTATATGTCAACGACAATTGGGATGCGCATATTTACTTACGTTGATGACATGTGATGTTATGTGTTGCTAGATATGTTATATTGGATCGTCGTGTTTGAATAGCCGGGGGTTTTTATGTGAGATGAGTGTTTTTCATTTTCATTCATGTAAAAACTTGTATGTAATATTCTTTTATTGGGGCACTTCCAGGTTGCGGAAGATGTCACCGTTGATGTATATTATTTACTTTTCTGCACTAGGATAGACCCAAGGAGGGGAGCGCAAGTAACCGGGTTCTGGGGTCCAGTGGGAGACCAACTCGAGGAGTCGAGTCCGGGTCTCCTAACCCTAGAATTGGTAGGGTTGCTTGCCGCTCTCGTAGGGGTCTAGGGGTGTGGGATTGGCTATTCATCACGACCGTGGAATCCGTGTTTTATACTGGCTCGTATTGAAAACACGGACGTCCTAGTATATCCAATATTTCATATGATTCTTTCTGCTGCGTTATCTGTGATGTGATCATGCGATGTTCTGTGCTCTGTTCAGATAGATGTAGTATATAGTATATATGATATATTATATAGACGTTGCTTATGTTTTACACCCGCGCTAGCCCTGCCTCGCTCTGCCGTTAGTTACCTAACCTAACGGTGCAGACGGGACATCGAGGCGAATGCGGATGGCATAAGCATACGTTATATTTATCTGTGATGATTAGGTGGACTTAATTGATGGGATATTCATTAATGAGATTAATGAAAGAAAATAAACCTAATGTAGAATCGAATTTCAAAATAAAACAGGTAGCTACAGTTCTTGCTTTGCATCGCGGTGTTCATTATAGAACATCCTGCACCTTATTCGATGAGGAAAGGACCGAGATCCCTTCACCGGGAGTGACTCCTTTAGCAATAACTGGCAGATGCTACAACCCTCGGTTTGTCATTTGATCGCTTCTATAGTTTCCGCTTTGCACAGTGATATATATGATATATCCCGCACCTCATTCGACGAGGAAAGGGCCGACGATCCCTTCACCGGGAGTGACCCCTTTAGCAAAACTAGAAAAGTCTCAAAAACATTCCATTTAAAAACCATTTGATTCCGCAACGAGATCAAGTTCAAAGCGTTAAAGGTTTTCACAAAAACCATTCGCAACCCTCCGTCATTTTAGGAAGTAGAGTACTTAGTATTCGTGCTGTGTTTGTTGACTTTAGTTAAGGCACAGTGTACGGTAGCTAAGTGATGTCTTCCTACACCGCATATGATGCGATTAGTTAGGACAGTTGCGTGACTTTGTTGACCTTAGTTAAGGGTCATGTGGGTGGCTCTAATTAATCACGAAATGACGGGTAGAACTTGACTAATGCTTATGATTTGTTGACCATAGTTAAGGTCATAGGTGCTAGGGGTAAAAACCTTTATCGGGAGTTTCAAGTGTTGAAATTTGCAATGAGATTGCATACCTTCTATATGATAGTTGGATCCCGATACCCACTGCGAGTAATTGTTACTCCTGGGAGAGTTTTGCACTTTGCAATTAGCCGATCAAGTAGGTGTCTAGAAAGGTGTCAACGGGGTTACGCCTCTGGGAAAACGAGGTTTACTGTAATTAGGTCCGTGCGAAAGCACGGGGAACCTCCCTCAAAGTACCGACACTGGCCTGGCTGAAAGATTGGCGAACTTGTAGAGTGTAATTAATCCCGGCTAGTCTTTCCTTTTAGGGTTTGAAGGAAGATTTGATAAAAACAGTGGGAGCCATCCTGATTAGATAAAATACATAACCAATCTAATCTTGCAAGAGCGCACGCAGAGTGTTTTCTTCTCTCTCTCTCCAGGTAGCGACCATATCACGCCTTAATCAAGATAATAAAATGGATGTATTGACCGAACCCGCTTGTTATACTGAGCTGGGGAACGTTGGTCCCGCTCCAACTTATAATTGTTATAAGACAGAGCAGGAAATTGGGGAATACCAGAATTCCTATGCCGCCCAAACGAAGAAAGTGCATATGATGCATCTCCTTCGGGTGTGTTCATTACAAAGAACTGTTTCTCAGTATCCTCTGCATCCTGGGTATATGATACCGGATCAGGATCCCAGATATGTAATCTGTTACATAGGGCTACAAAAAGGTAGAAAAACTGAGAACGGGTGATAAGTTTCATGAGGCAGAAAACGGGGCAAGTGTTGCAGCCAAGTCTGTTGGTCACTGTCATCCTGTATTACGAATACATTGATTCTGAACAAATGCTATTAGATACCGAACCTGATATACAAAATCATATCAATCTCTTTATTAGTAAAGAAAGGATATAATTTTGTATTGATGGATAATGTTTTGAACATTTCCTATATCAAAAGTTGATCGGTTCAGGCACGTTATCTAAAAGCATTGACGTTCTAAATCAAACTACAGTTCCTCGTATACAGAACACACACAAGAGGAAGAGTTCAGAAATGAACGAATCATTCTTGAGGCATTGTAGACTAGGTCATATCAATGCGACCCGACTGGCTGAAGTTACATTTTAGATGCATATTTAAATCAGTTTGAATTTACATCTTGTGAAACTTGCCAGTCATGTCACAAAGATAAGATGACCATAGCTCTGTTTATTGGAAACAGAGGAAGAGTTAGTAAACTCTTGGGACTGATACATGATGATGTAAGGTCTCCTGTCTACACATGCCAGGACTGGTTCTTTATACTTCATTATATTCTCTGATAATCTCTCAAGATTCAGTCGTATGTTCCTGTTGAAACATGAGTCCGAACCTTTTGAGATATTCACAGAATATAAGCAAGAAGTAGAGAACCAAAATACGGGTATAAGTTTTATGGCCTTTGATGTGATCAAGGAGGAGAATACTTGAGCACGGAAATCCTGGTCTATTCTAAAGGAGAATGAGATTCTCTCTCAGCATTACTCCTCCGTATACACCATAGCACGATAGTGTATCAGGGCGGAGCAATTACACCCTATATGATAAGGTGTGCTCTATGATGAGTACTACTGAGTTACCTTTTTCCCTTTTGGGAGTTATGCGCTTGAGAAGCTGCGTACTTATTGAATTAGGTTCGAATCAGATCACTGCCTACCATTCCATATGAGATATGGTATGGGAAGAGCCTATCTCTTAAGTAAGTTAAGATTTGGGATTGTCCGGCCTATGTCAAAAGCAAAATCCGGACAAGATCGAGGCAAGGTCTGTAATGTAGAACTGGAAAGGTTCCAGCTATACAAACTACAGCAGATGATTTGACAGAACCAAAGGATTCTATAGTCCCCGACGAACCTCAGCCTCTCCGCCGATCTGGTAGGGTTCCTCGCCTGCCTGAGAGATACCTCGGTTTCTCGATGACAGTGGGAGCAAGGATTGCATCATGAGATGATGACCCAACTAGATTCGAGCAGGCCATCAAGAGTAGGGACTCTGTAAGAATGGCTGGATGCTTAGCAATCTGAGATGGAATCCATATACACCAACAAAATATGGACTTTAGTTGCGATATCTGAAGGGTTAAATCCCCATCTGGAGCAAGTATATCTTGAGAAGATTACTTGGTGTAGATGGACAAGTTGAGACTTTCAAAGCTAGACTTGTTAAAGGTTTTCGTCATCGACCAGGCACGGATAATGATGAAACCTTTTCCAGGGACTATGCTTAAGTCCATCCAGATCCTACTTGCCACGGCTACATACCATGACTACGATATCTGGTGGTTGGGTACCATGACAACTTTTCTAAATAATGATTTAGAAGAGAACGTCTATAAGAACACAGCCAGAGGGCCTCGTAGACAGGGGGAGCAGCGGAAACGTGTGCAAGATGCTTTATAGGATAAAGCAGGCATCGCGGAGTTGGAACATCTGTTTTGATGGATTAGTCAAAGAAGTTGACATCATCAAAATGGTAGATGAACCTTGTATAAACAAAAAGGTAGTAGGGAGTATGGTGACGATCCTCGTAGAGTACGTGGATGACATACTCTTGTTAGGGAAGGAGTTTCCTATGCTACGCTCGATCAATCTCCGCTTATCACAAAGATTTTCCATACAGGATCAAAGTGATACCTATTAAATCCTAAGCTTTGGATCTATGAGATAGATCTAATTGGATGTTAGGATACTCACTAGTTGTAGTGAAATGGTATCAATCGATCCTGGGGAGAATCACTGGAAGGGTTCCAGAGTGATAAAGACGACTGAATGTCAGTCACAGGCATTGTCTTTACCCTTAGTAAAGGACGGTATGTTGGAAGAGTTCCAAGCTAGATACCGTGGCAAACTAGACGATAAAGGCTGGTAACATCGCTATTAAAGATACTACCAAAGAGGCAGTTTGGGTGTATATAGGTTCATAGGATGAACTAGGTTCCTACCATTGTGTGACAATGGAAGTGTGGCTTCGACCCTGGAACCCTGGTCCCATCAGTGACCCAGACATATTCTGAGGCAGCATCACCTGATCATGGAGATAGTTGATCTCCAGGATGATCGAGGTTAGGAGAGTAGACTCAGAGGACAACACGGCGGATCCACTCACGAAGGCCTTTTCCCAAAGAGAGACTTTTATGGGATGGTTGAGTATGTGATACTGCAACCACTGCTACAGATGGCCCTAGTGCAAGTGAGAGATTGTTAGTTATATGTATGCCCTAGAGGCCATTACTGTACATTGGATGTATATTGTAGTGGATGCTGGGACATATATAGGTAGGACTTTCTTGCTCGACATGATAGTACGCTATCTGGTTGCACTTTATCTTAACATGTATACTTTCTGTCTCTCTGATTATATGTTGATAAAGCCCTTAGGATGTGTACTCGACTTCCAAGATTATGATGTAGATCATACTAGTGGGGCCTGGGTAGTCCATGAGTACATCCTTGAAATGTTCCTAGTCGAGGGAATATCGAGACGGGGCATCGATATTCCAGAGTAGACTAGCGTATATCTTCTCGACCTATGTGATGGGCGATGGATGATCCCATATCCATTGGTGTTTGACTTCAGAGATGGTATACGGGTGCTCAGTGGAGACTGGGTATACTGAACGGACTCGCCGAGAACTCCCAGATGGTATTATACCTCACGTCAGATGGCAGTTCTCTGGTGACACTGGTACAGCTTAGTCTGTTGACCCGAGATCGTCATAGAGTTTTGTGTGTCTCCCACTGTGCTTTGATTTCCACCCTACCACGGCTCTACTGAGTCGTGCAAACAGGTGGTTTTTGGGTACAGTCCCGATTCACATGGAGGCAATGAGCGATAGGAGGGGATTCGTCTCTCCCGGTATTGGGGGTTGATGTTGCGCAATGCACGACTGGCCATAACAGGAAATCCCTGGCCAGGGTTGCAGTGATATACTGGTAAGAGTTATCAGTAGTTTCACGAATGTTATGGACCTCAAGTCGGCATGACTTATCGAGCTACTGGGGTCTGACGTTTACCACCCCTAGGCGAGATATGAGACATATCAGACGAACAGACCGGACTGTACGGTAAGTGTTACTGGTTGGATTCACAGGAGTGTGAGCGGGCTTGCTCGTCGATCTTCTGATCGCTCAATACCCGGGTGGCCGTTACGTTTAGCAGACCGCTTGCGGCTTGTGGGTGTTTGATATGATCATCATCTGCTGCCGGCGTATTGACGAGTCTTTATTGTCCTACACAGAGGTTTCCTAGCTCAACCGAAACGAAATAGGAGCGCATATGAGATATGTGCGGGACCGAGAATAATGCGTGTATGTGATACCGTATTTCATTCTCGCGATGAATGTGTCGAATGGTTGTATGTGATATAACCTAGTTATCGAATCAAGGATTTATTCGATAAGCCGATACATTGGATACTAGTCGGTTATATACGATATGACCGGATCGTTAAATTAAGTGTTGATTTAATGATTTAATGTATAATTATGTATTTGATATATTACTTTGCATTAACTAGTATTGGTTCACTTTAAATTGATTTTCTCACTTGAATTGTGCAAGTTGTATATGTGATATACTTTTGTGCACATGATTGTATCATGTTTGATGATACATGCTTATTTGGTTAAGTGTAAAGAATTAAACTATGGTTAAGTTAATGATTAGGGTTTTGTTTACTTAATTACTTATTCATTTATCTTATTCATTTATTCATTTTGGAAAATGAAAAGGATAAATGAATGGTTGCTTGTTTTGTTTTTAGTTGAACTTTCTTGAAGTTTTGACTTTGTCTCCATTCTTGTCTTATACTTAACCCTAACCATTTAAACTAACCCTAATTCATTCTCTACACTTAACTAAGGTTAGAAGATGATAAGAATGAATTCTTTTTCATTTTTTCTTTAATACTTATCATATCTTCTTCTTCTTCTTCATCTTCTTCTTCCATGAAGAAAGCTAGTGACCATCAATGGCAACTAGTGAAATCAAGTGAGAAATCCAATTCTAAAGTCTACCCACTTCCTATTTCTTCACCCTCTACCTCTTGCCAAGTTGTATAGGGTGTTTCCTTCACAAGTTTTCAAGGCTTGGTGAAGTTGGAGCTTGTTCTTGTGATGCCTCGACGTAGATCATCTTCGGCATCGAACCGACGATCAAGCCCGCCCATTCTTCGATGATGCCAATGCTAGAGTCAAGGGTTCGATTTGGACAGCGGAGGGAGATCATCGCGGAGCTTAGGAAGAGTGGTGGACCGGATCTACAAAGGTTGTAGTCACATTCCCTTAGCATTTAATTCGATCACATGCTTGCTTCGCCTGTATATCTAGTTAACGATCCGTATTAGGGTTTGTAGGCACTTGTAAAATTTGATTTGTGCATGTTTGATCACTTGTGAGACTCCATTAGAGTGCCTAGGAACCCTACATGAAACACATCACACTAATTTGCTAAAAGGTGTGAGATGATGAAGTAGGGGATGTTAAGAGCTCACTAATTTGTGCTAAAGCTTCATGATTCACATCTCATGTGAGGGTTGAAGCTTGAGAAAAAGCAAGAGGAGGAAAAAGAAGCAAGAGCAAGGATGAGCAAGTAAAAATGGATAACTTTTTTGGAATGAACAAGAATAATGAGAGCTAAGCCAAGACCCCTCACTCATTCAAGCATAGAATTATGCAATATTAAATTGCAACCATGCTTGAATAGTGACCAAGAATCAATAAACAAGTATTTAACCCATGCTTGCAACCATGCTTCATTTTACACCTCATTTCTATTTTCACAAAATAGAAAAGAAAATGACATGCTTCATTTTAATATATATGTATATATATATATATCATATATATTAATATATATATAATATATATATTTAATGAAGATTAATTAGTGAGCTAATGATATTAGTTAATATGTAATTATATCACATATAATTTATATCATATTATTAAATCAACATTTGATCTAATAATCCGGTTATATCATATACGACCGACTAATATCATATATCTGTATATCATATTATCGAATCAACACTTGATTCGACAATCTGGTTATATCACATATAACCGCACCGATAACAGATGACTGCCAGATTACAATACGGTATCATATACTCGTATTTAATCAGGCCCGCACACATATCACATATGTGTCCTACTTCATTTGGCTTGAACCAGGGAACTTCTGTGTTGGACTCTAAAGACTCGTCAATACGCCGGCAGTAGGTGATGATCATATCAGTCACCTACAAGCCGTCAGCGGTACTAGTTGGACGTAACGGCTACCCGGGCATTGAGCGATATGAAGGTCAACAAGCAAGCCTGTCCACAGTCTCCATGAAGCCTATCAGTAACACTACCGTACAGTCTGGTCTCTTCGTCTGATATATCGCATATCATGTCTAGGAGTGGAAATCGTCAAACCCTAGCAACGTGATAAGTCATGTCGATGTGAGGCTCATAACATGTCAAGAAACTACCGATAACACTTATCAGTAGATCTCCAAATCAGCCCTGGCCAGGGACTTCCAGTTATTGCCAATCGAACATAGCACAACATCAACCCCCAATACCGGGAGAGACGAAACCCCTCCTATCGCTCATTGCCTCCATACGACTCAGGACTGTACCCAAAATCCACCTGTTTGCACAACTCCTCTTGAGCGTGGTAGGGAGGAAATCAAAGCACAGTGGGAGTCGCATAAGACTCTATGACGATCTCGGGTCTACAGACTAACCTGTACCAGTGTCATCAGAGGACTGCTATCTGACGATAGGTATTCTACCATATAGGAGTCGTCGGTGAGTCCTGTTCAGTGTACCCAGTTTCCACTGAGCACCCGTATACGATCTTTGATGTCAAACACTAATGGATGTGGGATCATCCATTGCCCATCATATGGGTCAAGAAGCATATACGCTAGTCTACTCTGGAATATCGATGCCCTGTCTCGATATTCCCTCGACTAGGAACAATTGAAGGATGTACTTGTGAACTACCATGGCCCCACTAGTATGATCCACATCATAGTCCTGGTAGTCAAGTACATATCCTAAGGGCTTTATCAACACGTGAGAGCACGACGGTATCACAATACAAGTCTACATGTTTAGATAAAGGTAACCAGATAGCATACTATCATGTCGAGCAAGAAAGTCTGCTCAGTATATACATATCCAAGTATCCACTATAACATACAACATATGTACAATAATGACCTCTAGGGCATACACATAACTAACAATCTCCCACTTGCACTAAGGCCATGTGTTGTAGTATCTCATTCCCAACATCCTAAAAAGTCTCTCAAATTGCATCTGAGGGGTGGCCTTCGTGAGTGGATCCGCTACGTTATCCTTCGTGTCAACTCTCCTGACCTCGATCTCCCTGGAGATCAACCATCTCCATGATCATGTGATACTGCCTAAGAATATGTCTGGACTATAGATGGGACAGGGTTCCTTGGCCAAATCCATAACTCCATTGTCACACAATGGTAGGAACAAGTTCGTCTCATGAACTAATATATCCAGACTGCCTCTTTGGTAGTATCTTTGGTAACGATATATCTAGCCTTTAATCGTCTAGTTTGCCACGGTATCTAGTTTGGAACTTTTCCAACATACCGTCCCTCTTCTGAGGATGAAGACAATGCCTTTGACTGACATTCAGTCGTCCTTATCACCCTGGAACCTTTCCAGTGATTTTTTCCAGGATCCATTCATCTCATTACAGCTAAAGAGAATCCTAATATCCAAATAGATCATCTCATAGATCCATAACCCAGGATTTAGGAGGTATCACCTCGGTCCTATATGGAGAATCTTTGTGATTAGAGGAGATTGATCGAGCGTAGCACAGGAAACTCCTTTCCTATCAAGAGTATGTCATCCACATACAATACGAGGATCACCACCATACTCCCTACTACCTTTTTGTATATACAAGGTTCATCTACTATTTTGATGAAGTCAAACTCTTTGACTACCACATCAAAACAGACGTTCCAACTCCGCGATACTTGATTTATCTCATAAAACAACTCGCACATGTTTCTGCTGTTCCCACTGTCTACGAAGCCCTCTGGCTGTGTAATTATAGACGCTCTTTTCTAAATCATCATTTTTAGAAAAGCAGTCATGACACACAACCGCCAGATATCGTAGTCATGGTATGTAGCAGCGGCAAGTAGGATCTGGATGGACTTAAGCATAGTTTTGAAAGTCTCAACTTTTCCATGTACACCAAGTAATCTTCTCAAGATATACTTTCTCCTGATGGGGATTTAACCCTTCAGATAAAGCAACCAAAGTCCATACTTTGTTGGTGTATAAGGATTTCATCTCAGATCGCTTAGCATCTAGCCATTCTTACAGAGTCACCACTCCTGATGGCCTGCTCGAAACTAGTTGGGTCATCATCTCATGATGTAATCCTCGCTCCCACTGTCATAGAGAAAACCGAAGTATCTCTCAGGTGGGTGAGGAACCCTACAAGATCGGCGGAGAGGCTGAGGTTCGTTGGAAACTATTGAATCCTTCGGTTCTACCAAATCATCAGCTGTAGTTTGTATAGCTGGAACTCCTTCCAGTTCTACCTCATCTCCACTCGAAAAAAATGGCATGCCGAGAAATAAAATACATTTATTTCTCGGTTTGGTAGAAGATATTCCTTTGCAAATGCTTGGGATATCCAATAAACTTCCACAGAACTGACCTTGCCTCGAGCTTGTCCGGATCATGCTTTTGACATAGGCCGGACAACCCAAATCTTAACATTCTTAAGAGTCGGGCTCTTCCCATACCATATCGCATATGGAGTGGTAGGCACCTGATTTGGTTGGAACCCTATTCAATAGGTATGCAGCTTCTCAAGTGCATAACTCCTAAAAGGATATAGGCTACTCAGTAGTACTCATCATAGAGCACACCATATCACATAGGGTGCGATTTTCTCTGCCCCGATATACCAGCGTGCTGTGGTGTATACGGAGGAGTAACGCTGAGAGAGAATCTCATTCTCCTTTAGAATAATCCAGGATCTCTGTGCTCAAGTATTCTCCTCCCTGATTTCATCATAGGACATAATACTTATACCCTTTTTGGTTCTCTACTTCTAACTTATATTCATTGAATTTCTCAAAAGGTTCAGACTTGTGTTTCAACAGGAACATATGTTCGAATGTTGAGAGATAATCAGTGAATGTAATGAAATATAAAGAACCAGTCCTGGCATGTGTAGACATGGGACCCACATACATCATCATGTATCAATCTCAAGAGTTCAATAACTCTTTCTCTGTTTCCAATAAACGGAGCTATGGTCATCATATCTTTGTGATATGACTGGCAAGTTTCACAAGATATAAATCCAAACTGATTTAAATATGCATCTTTATGTAACTTGAGCTAGTCGGGCCGCATTGATATGGCCTAGTCTACAATACCTCAAGAAGGATTTTTTCATTTCTGAACTATTCCTCTTGTGTGTGTTCTGTACGTTAAGAACTGTGGTTTGATTTAGAACGTCTATATTTTTAGATAACGTGCCTGAACCGATCAACTTTTGATATAGGAAATGTTCAAAACATTATCCAATAGTACAAAATTATATCTTTCTTTACTAATAAAGAAAATGATATGATATTGTATATCAGGTTCGGTATCTAATAACATTTGTTCAGAATCAATGTATTTGGTAATACAGGGTGATAACTGCCAACAAACTTGGCTGCGACACTTTGCACCATTTCCAACTCTTGAAACATATCACCCGATCTTAGTTCTCTACCTATCTGCAGCCCATGTAACATATTACATATCTGGGATCCTGATCCGGTATCACATACCCAGGACGTAGAGGATATTGCGAACAGTTCTCGGTAATGAACACACCCGAAGAAGATGCATTAGCATGTACTTTTCTTCGTTTGGGTGGCACGGGATTCTGGTAATCCCCAATTTTCTGCTCTGTCTTATAACAATTATAAGTTGGAGCGGGACCAACGTTCCCTAGCGCAGTATAACAAGCGGGTTCGGTCAATACATCCGTATTATTTATCTTGATTAAAGTGTGACATGGTCGCTACTTGGAGAGAGAGAGAAGAAAACACTCTAGCGTATGCTCTTACAAGATTAGATTGGTTATTAATATATCTAATCAGGATGGCTCCTACTGTTTTAGTCAAATCTTCCTTCAAATCCTAAAAAGAAAGACTAGCCGGGATTAATTACACCGTACAAGTTCGCCAATCTTTCAGCCAGGCCAGTGCCGGTACTTTGAGGGAGGATCCCCGTGCTTTCGCACGGACCTAATTAAAATAAATCTCGTTTTCCTAGAGGCGTAACCCCGTTGACACCTGTCTAGACACCTACTTGATCGGCTAATTGTAATGTGTAAAATTCTCTCAGGAGTAACTCTTACTCGCAGTGGGTATCGGGATCCAACTATCTCATAGGAGGTATGCAATCTCATTACAAATTTCAACACTTGAAATTCCCGATTATGCTTTTACCCCCAGCATCCTATGACCTTGACGAAAGCCAACAAACCAAAGGACGCTAGTCAAGCTCAACCCGTACATTTCTTGATTTAATTAAACCCACCCGCACGACCCTTGACGAAAGCCAACAAAGTCGTATGACTACCCTAATCCAATCGCATCTCATGCTTTAACAGATAAGCACTAAATAGCTACCGCACACTATGCCTTGACGAAAGCCAACAAACGTAGCACGAATACTAAATAGTACCTATCTGAAATGACGGAGGGGTACGCAGGTTTTTCAGAAAAATCATGAGCGTAATGAACTTGATTTCGTTGTAGAAACTAGTGATTTTGAAAAGGAGTGTTTTTGAGGCTTTTCCAGTTTCGCTATAGAGGTCACTTCCGGGGAAGGGATCTCGACTCTTTCCTTATCGAATAAGGTGCTGGATATTCTACAAGGAATACCGCTATGTAAAGCAAGAACTATAGAAGCAATCAAAAACTAAACCGAGTGTTTTGTAGTATTTGCTAGTTTTGCTAAAGAGCTCACTCCCGGTGAAGGGATCTCGGCTCTTTCCTTATCGAATAAGGTGCTGGATATTCTATAAGGAATACCGCTATGCAAAGCAAAAACTAGAGCTACCCTTTTTGAAAATTTGATTCTACAATATCTTTAGGTTTCTTTTCTTTCATTAATCTTATTAATGAAGTCCCATCAATTAATGTTTCCCTAAACATCACAGAAGAAATGAAACGAAAATAGAACGTACGCTTATGCCATCCGCATTCGCCACGGGGCCCCGTCAGGTTACTTAACTACCGGCAGAGCGGGGGCTGGACTAGCGCGGGTGCAAAACATAAGCAATGTTCAATATATATCTTATATATAATATTACATTCGTCTCACGCAGTTATATGATCAACATCACAGAACACAGTAGCAGAAGATAAACATATGAAATATTGGATATACCAGGATGCCCGTGTTTTAAATTTAGCCAGTAATGTAAAACACGGATTCCACGGTCGTGAAGAATAGCCAAACCCACATCCCACAGACCCCTACGAGAGCGGCAAGTAACCCTGCTAATTCTAGAGTTAGGAGACCTGGTCTCAACTCCTTGAGATGGTCTCCCACTGGACTTTAGAACCCGGTTACTTGTGCTCCCCACCTTGGGTCTATCCTAATGCGGAAAAGTAAATAATATACAACAATGGTGACATCATCCTCATCCCGGAAGTGCCCCAATAAAAGAATATTACATACAAATTTTACATGAATGAAAAAGAAAACTCTCAACTCACATAAAACCCCCGGCTATTCTTTCACGACGATCCAATAAGACATATCAGCAACACATGACATCACATATCATCAACGTAAGTAAATATGTGTATTCCGAAACTGGTTGACATATAGCAACGAGATCGGGATACCTACATATTACACTTACGGTCGCAAAAAAGAAATTGTAAAACTACAATAATTAGAATCCGTATATCCTTAGACATCATAAACCCGGAATATCGCATATTCCGGATTTCATGCCTAAACTGTAAACCTTCTATTTTAGTCTCAAATTGAAAACACTTTTCAATTATCTTAGTCGGGTAATTCAACAAGATTCCCGATTACAATATCGAATACTCGTCGGAAACTTTAGTAGATGGCCGCACCCCCGATGTCGGTGACGAAGTGCACTAAGGCGGAACACCGTGGCCGCGAGCACCCGAGTGGGTGCTTTTTGTCAACGGGGTTCTCCTACAGTCACTTGGTCGCGGCTATGGGGCGTGGCTGTCTACTAGAGTTACCCGGCGAGTGTTCGCGTACAATACGCGATTGCGATGGAGTTTTGATCCGAATCAAAACTTCGTGGCAACCGATTAATCGAGACTAACATACTAGATTCACAATATACTATATACATTACCAGTTTTCACAAAACCAATAAGCCGGATTCTAACAATTGTATCACATATCATCAAGATCAATACGACGCAAAATATATCGATCAGTTTTATAAAATCCAGAGAACTCAACAACTTGAGAATCACAGTTAAAAATACCCTAACAGTGCAAATATCACCTACGGACCTACACAAGAAAATATACCCCCTCACTCACCTACTGCGCCGCGGATCCGCCGCCAGAACCAAGGTTTGGCCTCGGATCCGCGGTCGTACGGTCGACTCAGGGGACCAATTTTCTTGTGGGTCCATAGAAAACCCTGCACGAGTTTTTGGATATTTTTAATTTCAAAAATTCCAACTTTTGGAAAAATCGACAGAAACTTGCAAAAATACGGGTTTTGAAAACTGATCGAACTTTTTAATTTCGTAATGCCTTCCCCGATGATCTAGTTCGGCTCTGATACCATGAAGGACTACCTTAGCACCATGATAAGATTGTAGAAGTATCTACCATGCCAAATTCAATTTTTTCTTGGTGCTAAGCTAGACTAACAAGATCTTAACTAGATTATTAGGGTTTTCTTTAGATGATATGTCAACTAGAGAGAAGGAGAGATGTTTATACCTTGGTAGAACCAAGTCCTTCTCTTCTATATGTTCCGTGTAGTAGTCCCGCGACTCCACAAGGCTTCTCTTGAGACTTTGAACAAGCTCCCTTCATAGCCTTTGCGCCAATGATGATCCACCCCGAAGCTCTTACTAGTTCAAGCTACTATTGCACTAAACCTTTTAGTGCATGAAACACATCACACTAATTTGCTAAAAGGTGCGAGATGATGAAGTAGGGGATGTTAAGAGCTCACTAATTTGTGCTAAAGCTTCATGATTCACATCTCATGTGAGGGTTGAAGCTTGAGAAAAAGCAAGAGGAGGAAGAACAAGCAAGAGCAAGCATGAGCAAGTAAAAATGGATAACTTTTTTGGAATGAACAAGAATAATGAGAGCTAAGCCAAGACCCCTCACTCATTCAAGCATGGAATTATGCAATATTAAATTGCAACCATGCTTGAATAGTGAGTCAAGAATCAATAAACAAGTATTTAACCCATGCTTGCAACCATGCTTCATTTTACACCTCATTTCTATTTTCACAAAATAGAAAAGAAAATGACATGCTTCATTTTAATATATATGCGTATATATATATATATATATATCATATATATTAATATATATATATATATATATATAATATATTTAATGAAGATTAATTAGTGAGCTAATGATATTAGTTAATATGTAATTATATCACATATAATTTATATCATATTATTAAATCAACATTTGATCTAATAATCCGGTTATATCATATACGACCGACTAATATCATATATCTGTATATCATATTATCGAATCAACACTTGATTCGACAATCTGGTTATATCACATATAACCGCACCGATAACAGATGACTGCCAGATTACAATACGGTATCACATACACGTATTTAATCAGGCCCGCACACATATCACATATGTGTCCTACTTCATTTCGCTTGAACCAGAGAACTTCTGTGTTGGACTCTAAAGACTCGTCAATACGCCGGAAGTAGGTGATGATCATATCAGTCGCCTACAAGCCGTCAGCGGTACTAGCTGGACGTAACGGCTACCCGGGCATTGAGCTATATGAAGGTCAACAAGCAAGCCTGTCCACAGTCTCCATGAAGCCTATCAGTAACACTACCGTACAGTCCGGTCTCTTCGTCTGATATGTCGCATATCATGTCTAGGGGTGGAAATCGTCAAACCCTAGCAACGTGATAAGTCATGTCGATGTGAGGCTCATAACATGTCGAGAAACTACCGATAACACTTATCAGTAGATCTTCAAATCAGCCCTGACCAGGGACTTCCAGTTATTGCCAATCGAACATGGCGCAACATCAACCCCCAATACCGGGAGAGACGAAACCCCTCCTATCGCTCATTGCCTCCATACGACTCGGGACTGTACCCAAAATCCACCTGTTTGCACGACTCCTCTTGAGCGTGGTAGGAAGGAAATCAAAGCACAGTGGGAGTCGCATAAGACTCTATGACGATCTCGGGTCTACAGACTAACCTGTACCAGTGTCACCAGAGGACTGCTATCTGACGATAGGTATTCTACCACATAGGAGTCCTCGGTGAGTCCTGTTCAGTGTACCCAGTTTCCACTGAGCACCCATATATGATCTTTGATGTCAAACACTAATGGATGTGGGATCATCCATCGCCCATCATATGGGTCAAGAAGCGTATACGCTAGTCTACTCTGGAATATCGATGCCCTGTCTCGATATTCCCTCGACTAGGAACAATTGAAGGATATACTTATGAACTACCATGGCCTCACTAGTATGATCCACATCATAGTCCTGGTGTTTCGCCCAATCAGAGCAAAGCTCTGTTGAAATTCAAAATTCAAAAATTCTGAAGCAACGCTTCAAATCTCGGGCGCAACGTGCCACATGTCAGGCGCTGATACGTCAGCGCAGCGCCCAAGAAGGCGCGCCCAATCAGAGCAAAGCTCTATTAAAGGAAGCAACGCTTCAGTTGCGCAGGTGCTGCGCTGCGCGACACGTGTCGGCGCAGATGCGCTAGCGCAGATGCGCTAGCGCAGTTGCGCTGCGCTGTGCGCTGCGCGACACGTGTCGGCGCAGATGCGCTAGCGCAGTTGCGCTGCGCTGTGCGCTAGCGTAGCGCTGCGCGACACGTGTCAAGCGCTGGGGCATCTGCGCCAAACAGAATTAAAATTTTAAGAAATCTTTTCTGTTCTTTTTAAAACAAGAAGATTTTCTTCTGGAAAGCAGAAGCCCTTAGATCAAAGATCCAACGGTGGGGAAAATTCCCCAAATCACTCAGAGAGAGATTTCTTTAACAAATTTAACTAATTTATGGGCACTATAAAAAGGACCCTGGGCCTCAATTCAAAGGCATCAACATCTTTCTAAAAAAAAAGAGAGAAGAGAACTCTTGAGAACTCCTCAAGAACAACAGAAGGTAAAAACCTTTAGGAAAAAGAGAAAATTCTCTTATGGACAGACTATTGATCTAAGAACAAGATCAATAATCTCAAGTAAAAAGAAAAAAATAAGTAATAGTAGTGCTTTGCACTTTCTTATGAACAATTGGTTCTTTGAAAACAAAAGAAAACTTGTTTTCTTTGATTTAAAATCAACCAAAATATAAAACAGTGCTTTGCACTTGAAAAATTGCGCTGTTGCGCTCCTTCGTTGGCGCAACTCACCAGAGCGCGCCACGTGTCAGCAGCGTAACAGCGCAGCGCACTAGCGCAGCGCACTGCGCTGTTGCGCTTGCGCTCGCCAGAGCATGACACGTGTCCTCACCACAAGCGCTTGCGCTCAGTGATTGGCGCAAAGCGCCTGACAAATGCAACGCATTTCATTTCCTGAAGGGCCAGGCCCAATTAAAAGACTTAACAGGCCTAATAAATAAAATGATATGCATTATTTAAAAGGGCAGAGCCTAATTGAAAGGTCCAGTGGACCAAAACAAATGATCTGCATCATAATAAAAAGGGCAGAGCCCAGTCAAAATGGGCACAAATGGCCTGAAGTAATGCAATGCATTATTTAAGTGTGGGCAAAGCCCTAGCACAGGCCTAATAGACCGGAAACAAATAAAGGTGTTGAACATTCTCCACTGGACTTAGCCCAATTTTGGCCGTAAGTCCTTAAATAAAATTGACTGAGCACAACTCTCTCTTAAATTAATTTATATCCGGTTCGAGGGTACATCTCCGAACTCTTCTGACGACTGTCGTTGTAATCCTTCAATGACGTCAGAGAGGCGATGGGTCCCAACAACCACACATGGATATCGGACTGCGGGGTCCTTAAACTCGTGGACCGAAACGTCCCTAAACTAATGTTGGACCGAAACATCTCTAAACTAATGTTAGACCGAAGCGTCCTTAAACTAATATTGGACCGAAACGTCCTTAAACTAATGGTGGACCACCACGTCCCTAAACTGGAACATGGACCACTACGTCTCTAAACTGGAACAATAGAGCTGCCAAATGCTCTTTTGCCGGATCTAAACGGTCCCGTTTAAGTTGATCTTAGCCCCAAATACGGCTAACGTATCCTTAAACATTTAAATGGACTATAAAACTCGAAATCGACTTTGGTTCAAGGGCACATCTCTGAACTCCTCTGACATTTGCCGTTGTAATCCTTCAACGACGTTAGAGAGGTGACGAGTCCCGATAGCCAGAGATTAAATGGATTATCACGTTAAGTTGATCTTAGTCCCGAACAGGACTAACGTATCCTTAACGAACGTTTAAGTTGATCTTAGCCGCAGCGCGACTAACGTATCCTTAAACTAAAAACACCAAACCCAAATCTAAGTAAATACGGATTTGGACTAATCCACGTCCTACGGGCGAGGCACTACTCAGTCTCCGTATACAATCCACAGGCAACCACAAACAAAACAAACACCCACGATACGAAGTGAAATTCTGGAGAAGGAGTGAAAGGTTCCTAGGCACCCTATAGAGGTCTCACAAGGCATCAAAATGCCAAATTTAAAAAATATGGTGCCGAGAAACCCTAGTTAACGGATCGTTGCTAGATGTCTAGGCGAAATATAAAACTAGTTAACAAATTAACTATAGGTTAGATGCTACAACCTTTGTAGATCCGGTAATCCTCTTCCTTGGCTCCACGAAGGCATCCTCTCGCTGTCCATCTCGATTCCCAAACTCGAATTTTGGCTTCATCGGAGAAACGGGCAAGCTAGGTCGTCGGCTTTGTGTCAAAGACGATCTACCTCGAGGCATCGCAAGTTCAAGCTCCGACTTCACAAACTTATGAAACTTGTGAAGTAAACACCCAAAACAACTTGGCAAGAGGTAGAGGGTGAAGAAATAGGAGGTGGGTTCTCTTTGGAATTGGATTTTACTCACTAAAACTCAAGTTGCCATTGATGTAGCAAGCTTGAAGAAGCAGAAGATCAAGATAGTTATGATAAGTTCTATTAAAAAGAAATAGAAAATCAAATACTTATCATAACTTAAACTAGGGTTAAGTGTAGAGAATTAACCATGGTCACTTGGATGGGTAAGGGTTAAGCATGAAGATAAGGATGGTTAGCAAAGTCAAAGCTTCATGAAGCTTCAACATAAAACAAATAAAGCCACCATTCTTATCTTAAACTTATCCAAATAAATGAATAACTAAATATGCAAAACCCTAATTATCATAATAACCATGGTTTAATTCTATTCACTTAACCATATGATCAAGTATCATCAAACATGATACAAAAAGGTGCACAAAAGTATATCACATATACAATGTGCAATCCAAGTGAGAAAAATCCGTTTAAAGTGAACCAATACTAGTTAATGCAAAGTAATATATCAAATATATAATTATACATTAAATCATTAAATCAAAACTTGATTCAATGATCCGGTCATGTCGCACATAACCGACTAGTATTCAATGCATCGATTTATCGAATCAATGATTCGATAACTAGGTCATATCGAAAATAACCAATCGAAACATATATCGCGAGAATGAAATGCGGTATCACATACACGCATTATTCTCGGTCCTGCACATATCTCATATGCGCTCCTATTTCGTTTCGCTTGAACCAGGAAACCTCTGTGTAGGACTCTAAAGACTCGTCAATACGCCGGTAGCAGATGATGATCATATCAAGCACCCACAAGCCGCAAGCGGTCTGCTAAACGTAACGGCCACCCGGGTATTGAGCGATCAGAAGATCGACGAGCTAGCCCGCTCACACTCCTGCGAATCCGACCAGTAACACTTACCGTACAGTCCGGTCACTTCGTCTGATACGTCGCATATCAAGTCTAGGGGTGGTAAACGTCAGACCCCAATAACCCGATAAGTCGTGCCGATGTGAGGCTCGTAACGGGTCGAGAAACTACTGGTAACACTTACCAGCAAATCTCTGATCAGCCCTGGCCAGGGACTTCCCTGTTACGGCCAATCGAGCACTGCGCAACATCAACCCCCAATACCGGGAGAGACGAAACCCCTCCTATCGCTCATTTCCTCCATGTGACTCGGGACTGTGCCCAAAGACCACCGTTTTGCACGCCCTCATGGACGTGGTAAGGTGGAGATCAAAGCACAGTGGGAATCACACAAGACTCTATGACGATCTCGGGTCTACAGACTAACCTGTACAAGTGTCACCTGAGAACTGCCATCTGACGTGAGGTATAATACCATCTGGGAGTTCTCGGCGAGTCCGTCCAGTGTACCCAGTCTCCACTGAGCACCCGTACACCATCTCTGATGTCAAACACCAATGGATATGGGATCATCCATCGCCCATCACATGGGTCGAGAAGCGTGTACGCTAGTCTACTCTGGTATATCGATGCCCCGTCTCGATACACCCACGACTAGGGACCTTGAAGGATGTACTTATGGACTACCATGTCCCCACTAGTATGATCTGCATCATAGTCCAGGTAGTCAAGTACAAATCCTAAGGGCTTTACCAACATGTAACTATAAGACAGTATAAAGAGACTAGTGTACATGTTAAGATAAAGAGCAACCAGATAGCATACTATCATGTCGAGCAAGAAAGTCATCTCTATATATGTCCAAGCATCCAATATAATATACATAATCTGTACAATACTGGCCTCTAGGGCATACATACAACTAACAATCTCCCACTTGCACTAGGGCCAGCTGTTGTAGTATCTCATACCGAGCATCCCGAAGAGTCTCTCAAACTGTATCTGGGGAATGGCCTTCGTGAGTGGATCCGCCGTGTTGTTCTTCGTGTCAACCCTCCTGACCTCGATCTCCCGGCGATCAACTATCTCCCGGATCAGGTGATACCGCCTCAGAATATGCCTGGACTGCTGATGGGACCTGGGTTCCTTGGCCAAAGCCACCGCTCCATTGTTATCGCAATACAAAGGTATTGGATGCTCAATGGATGGAACCACTCCAAGTTCAGTAATGAACTTCTTGATCCAGACAGCCTCTTTGGCAGTATCGTTGGCAGCGATGTATTCAGCCTCCATCGTCGAGTCTGCCACGGTTTCCTGCTTGGAACTCTTCCAGCTAACCGCCCTTCCGTAAAGGGTAAAGACAAAGCCCGACTGCGACTTAGAGGCGTCCTTATCACTCTGGAAGCTCGAATCGGTAAAGGACTCCACTTGGAGTTCTCCGTTACCATACACCAAGAACATATCTCTAGTCCTTCGCAAGTACTTGAGAATGCTCTTCACAGCAGTCCAGTGACTCTCTCCAGGATCAGCTTGATACCTGCTCACTACACTTAGTGAGTATGCTACATCGGGTCTGGTACATAGCATCGCATACATGATAGAGCCTACTGCCGAAGCATAGGGTATCCCTTGCATGCGAGCTCTCTCCAAATCAGTCTTGGGAGACATCTCTTTGGAGAGAGTGACTCCAGAGATTGTGGGTAAGTTCCCACGCTTGGACTCTTCCATACTAAACCTCTTTAGTATGGTGTCAATGTACCTGGATTGGGACAATCCCAAAATCCGTTTGGATCTATCTCTATAGATCCTAATTCCCAATATGCAGGAGGCATCACCAAGATCTTTCATTGAGAATCTTTGTGATAAGAAGAGCTTGACCGATTGCAGCATAGGAATGTCATTTCCTATCAAGAGTATGTCGTCCACGTACAATACGAGGAAGACAACCTTACTCTCTGCCACCTTCTTGTAGATACAAGGTTCATCTGGATTTTTGACGAAATCAAACTCTTTGATAACGACGTCAAAGCAGATGTTCCAACTCCGCGATGCTTGCTTTAATCCATAAATGGATTTAAGCAGCTTGCACACCTTTCCGCTGCACCCACTGTCTACGAAGCCCTCTGGCTGAGTCATGTACACGCACTCTTCTAAATCACCATTTAGAAAGGCGGTCTTAACATCCATTTGCCAGATTTCGTAGTCATGAAAGGCAGCAATGGCAAGCATGATTCGGATGGATTTAAGCATAGCCACTGGAGAAAAGGTTTCGTCATAGTCCACACCTGGTCTTTGACGAAAACCCTTTGCTACAAGTCTAGCTTTGAAAGTCTCCACTTTCCTATCTACACCAAGTTTCTTTTTGAAGATCCACTTGCTCCCAATGTGTTTTACCCCTTCAGGAGCAACTTTCAAAGTCCATACTTTGTTGGTGTACATGGATTCCATCTCGGACCGCATTGCATCCAGCCATTTCACTAAGTCCCTACTCGTGATGGCCTGCTCGAAGCTAGTTGGGTCATCATCCTCCATGATGCAATCCTCGCTACCTCCATCCATGAGAGAACCGTAGTATCTCTCAGGTTGGTGAGGAACCCTACTAGATCGGCGGAGTGGCTGGGGTTCATTGGGAACTACGGAATCCTCTGGTTCCACTAAATCTTCTGTTGTGTTTTGTTCAGCTGGAACCTCTTCCAGTTCTACCTCAGAGCCACTAATCTCTTTTGCAAGAAATTCCTTTTCTAAAAAGGTGGCATGTTGAGCAACAAATACTATTTGTTCCTCACTGTGGTAGAAGATATACCCTCGCGAATGCTTGGGATATCCAACAAATTTACACAAGACAGACCTTGCCTCGAGTTTGTCCGGTTTTTGTCTTTTGACATAAGCCGGGCAACCCCATATCTTTATAAAATTTAGATATGGTCTCTTCCCCTCCCATATCTCATATGGGGTGGTAGGCACTGATTTGGTAGGAACCCTATTCAGTAGATATGCTGCTGTTTCCAGTGCATATCCCCAGAAGGAAATAGGTAACTCAGCTGTGCCCATCATAGAGCGCACCATATCTAATAGGGTGCGATTTCTCCGCTCCGATACACCGTTGTGCTGTGGTGTATATGGAGGAGTCAGCTGAGAGAGAATCCCATTCTCTTTTAGGAAGTCCAGGAATTCATTGCTTAAGTATTCTCCTCCTCGATCAGATCGAAGGATTTTAATACTTTTTCCGGTTTGGTTCTCAACTTCTTGTTTATATTCCCTAAATTTCTCAAAAGCTTCTGATTTGTGTTTCATCAGGAACACATACCCGAACCTAGAGAGATCGTCAGTGAATGTAATGAAGTATGAAGAACCATCCCTGGCATGTGTAGACATGGGACCGCATACATCACTATGTATCAGTCCTAAGAGTTCGGTAACTCTTTCTCCGTGTCCCGTAAACGGAGTTTTGGTCATCTTGCCTTTGAGACATGACTGGCAAGTGTCATAAGATGAAAATTCAAACGGATTTAAATATCCATCTTTATGCAACTTAGCCAGTCGTGTCGCATTGATGTGACCCAGTCTACAATGCCACAAGAAGGATTTGTTCAGTTCAGAACTCTTCCTCTTGTTTGTGTTTGTTATGCTCAGAACTGTTGATTGGTTTAGAACATAAATGCCATTGCACAACGTGCCTGATCCAACCAACTTTTGGTTACGGAAAATGTTCATAACATTGTCCTGTAATACAAAATTATATCCTTCTTTACTTAATAAAGAAACCGATATAATGTTGCATATCAGGTTCGGCATGTAATAGCATTCGTTCAGAACCAATGTATTACCAGTTGGTAATACAAGGTGATATTCCCCGACAGTCTTAGCTGCAACAATTGCACCATTTCCAACTCTAATGTCTTTATCACCTTCTCCAAGTTCTCTACCTTTCCTTAGCCCATGTAACTGATTACATATATGGGATCCCGACCCGGTATCCAATACCCAGGACGTAGAGCAAATAGAGAAACAGTTCTCAGTAACGAACACACCCGAAGAAAATGCATCAACATGTACTTTCTTCATTCGGGTGGCATGGGAATCCTGGTATTCCCCTATATCCTGTTCATTCCTATAACTCTTATAGGAAAGAACAGAACCAACGTTCCCCAGCACAGTATAACATGAGGGTTCGGTCAATACATCCATATTATTATCTTTATTAAGGCATGAAATGGTCGCTACCTGGAGAGAGAGAGAAGAAAACACTTTAGCGTATGCTCGTGCAAGATCAGATTGGTTATTATCTTATCTAATCAGGATGGCTCCCACTGCTTTTTATCAAATCTTCCTTCAAACCCTAAAAGGAAAGACTAGCCGGGATTAATTACACCCTACAACTTCGTCGATCTTTCAGCCAGGCCAGTGTCGGTACTTTGAGGGAGGTCCCCCGTGCTTTCGCACGAACCTAATTACTGTAAACCTCGTTTTCCCAGAGGCGTAACCTCGTTAACACCTTTCTAGACACCTACTTGATCGGCTAATTGTAATGTGTAAAACTCTCCCAGGAGTAACTCTTACTCGCAGTGGGTATCGGGATCCAACTATCTCATAGAAGGTATGCAATCTCATTGCAAATTTCAACACTTGAAATTCCCGATAAAATTTTGCCCCAAGCATCCTATGACCTTGACGGAGGTCAACAAACCACAGGGTGCAAGTCAAGTTCAACCCGTCATTTCTTGATTGAATCAAACCCACCCGCACGACCCTTGACGGAGGTCAACAAGGTCGTACGACTACCCTAATCCAATCTGCATCATATGCATAAGCAGACAAATACTAGTTAGCTACCGCACACTACGCCTTGACGGAGGTCAACAAACGTAGCACGAATACTAAGTAGGATCTATCTGAAATGACGGAGGGCTACGCCAGGTTTTTCTGAAAACCATGAGCGTAATGAACTTGATATCGTTGTAGAATCAAATGAAGTTTTAAAATGGAGTGATTTTGAGGCTTTTCTAGTTTTGCTAAAGGGGTCACTCCCGGTGAAGGGATCGTCGGCCCTTTCCTCGTCGAATGAGGTGCGGGATATATCATATATATCACTGTGCAAAGCAAAAACCCAAAAGCAGTCAAAAGCAAACCGAGTGTGTAGCATCTGCCAGTTATTGCTAAAGGAGTCACTCCCGGTGAAGGGATCTCGGTCCTTTCCTCATCGAATAAGGTGCAGGGTATATCATATATACCGCTGTGCAAAGCAAGAACTGTAGCTACCTGTTTTATTTTAAAATTCGATTCCACAACATCTTAGGTTTCTTATCTTTCATTAATCACATTAATAAAGTCCCATCATTTAAAACCTAAACATCACAGATAGATATGACGTACACTTATGCCATCCGCATTCGCCTCGATGTCCCCTCGTGCACCGTTAGGTTAGGTAACTAACGACAGAGCAGGACAGGGCTAGCGCGGGTGTAAAACATAAGTAACGTCTATATAATATATCATATATACTATATACTATATCCATCACAGAATCACAACACAGATATCGCAGCAGAATAAACATATGAAATATTGGATATACTAGGACGTCCGTGTTTTCAATACGAGCCAGTATAAAACACGGATTCCACGGTCGTGATGAATAGCCAATCCCACACCCCTAGACCCCTACGAGAGCGGCAAGCAACCCTGCCAATTCTAGGGTTAGGAGACCCGGACTCGACTCCTCGAGTTGGTCTCCCACTGGACCCCAGAACCCGGTTACTTGTGCTCCCCTCCTTGGGTCTATCCTAATGCGGAAAAGTAAATAATATACAAAGGTGACAACTTCCGCTACCTGGAAGTGCCCCAAATAAAAGAATATTACATACAAGTTTTTACATGAATGAAAAAGGAAAACACTCATCTCACATAAAAACCCCCGGCTATTCAAACACGACGATCCAATATAACATATCCAGTAACACATAACATCACATGTCATCAACGTAAGTAAATATGTCCATCCCAATTGTCGTTGACATATAGCAACGAAACCGGCGATATCACATATTACACTTACGGTCACAGAAAAGAAAGTGTAAAACTACAACAGTTGGAATCCGCAACCTCTTTAGACATCACATGCCTAACAGTTACAAACCCCGCATTTTAGTCTCATTATCGAAAACTCTTTTCAATATCGTATGGGACTAAACTGCTAGATTTATAGCATTCATCCAGTTATCTCATAACTGTTTGTGAATTCCAATTATTGTATCCAATTCCAGATAAATAGAATATATTAAACTTTCCGATCGAAAATTCGAATACCCAAGTTTTCTCGATACAACTCAACACATGAAATAAGTCTAACAACATTCAGTTCGTGCCTCAGTACCGACGGTCCAGCCGTAGAAGGGTCAAGCCAACGCCTCACATGTGGCACGCCGTACTGCCCCAAACCTGAAGGTTCAAAGGGCAGTTCAAGACGGTCACATAATCGAGTTAAGGTTTGTTGTCTTCTAGAGGGTCCATTGCGTTACTTGCACTACTTAGAACGTCGTTAAACTTCGGAAAAATCCAACACTTGGAAATTTCCCGACAGGGGAAAAATTGGGTATTTATATCCGGTCGAACTTTTTAACATATTCTGGAAATTATCCGGAAAAAACACAAAAGACGAAATTTGATAATCCGATCGAAATACCGAAGCTCCAAAACATCCCAGATTATTCAACACTTGAATAAATATTAAAACTATCCAGAGAACACATCACTGTTAAATATAAATTACTGTGCAAAAGTCAACTCAAGGGGAGACCATACGGCCGCAGAACCGCCGCACATGCCTAGCTCGTGCCGCGGTTCCGCGGTGGATTATTTGAATTAGGGCCCCGGATTTTACAGTAATTCATATAAAACCCTGCTTGATTTTCTGAATATTTTTAATGTTGAAAAACTCACTGTTTTCAAAAATGTACAGAGAGCATGGAAATTTTAGACTTTCGGGTTCGATCGGACTTCAAAATCCGTCTAGACTTCGCCTAAGGCTCTAGCTAGGCTTTGATACCAGTGAAAGGTTCCTAGGCACCCTATAGAGGTCTCACAAGGCATCAAACATGCCAAAATTAAAAAATATGGTGCCGAGAAACCCTAGTTAACGGATCGTTGCTAGATGTCTAGGCGAAATATAAAACTAGTTAACAAATTAACTATAGGTTAGATGCTACAACCTTTGTAGATCCGGTAATCCTCTTCCTTGGCTCCACGAAGGCATCCTCTCGCTGTCCATCTCGATTCCCAAACTCGAATTTTGGCTTCATCGGAGAAACGGGCAAGCTAGGTCGTCGGCTTTGTGTCAAAGACGATCTACCTCGAGGCATCGCAAGTTCAAGCTCCGACTTCACAAACTTGTGAAACTTGTGAAGTAAACACCCAAAACAACTTGGCAAGAGGTAGAGGGTGAAGAAATAGGAGGTGGGTTCTCTTTTGAATTGGATTTTACTCACTAAAACTCAAGTTGCCATTGATGTAGCAAGCTTGAAGAAGCAGAAGATCAAGATAGTTATGATAAGTTCTATTAAAAAGAAATAGAAAATCAAATACTTATCATAACTTAAACTAGGGTTAAGTGTAGAGAATTAACCATGGTCACTTGGATGGGTAAGGGTTAAGCATGAAGATAAGGATGGTTAGCAAAGTCAAAGCTTCATGAAGCTTCAACATAAAACAAATAAAGCCACCATTCTTATCTTAAACTTATCCAAATAAATGAATAACTAAATAAATGAATAACTAAATATGCAAAACCCTAATTATCATAATAACCATGGTTTAATTCTATTCACTTAACCATATGATCAAGTATCATCAAACATGATACAAAAAGGTACACAAAAGTATATCACATATACAATGTGCAATCCAAGTGAGAAAAATCCGTTTAAAGTGAACCAATACTAGTTAATGCAAAGTAATATATCAAATATATAATTATACATTAAATCATTAAATCAAAACTTGATTCAATGATCCGGTCATGTCGCACATAATCGACTAGTATTCAATGCATCGATTTATCGAATCAATGATTCGATAACTAGGTCATATCGAATATAACCAATCGAAACATATATCGCGAGAATGAAATGCGGTATCACATACACACATTATTCTCGGTCCTGCACATATCTCATATGCGCTCCTATTTCGTTTCGCTTGAACCAGGAAACCTCTGTGTAGGACTCTAAAGACTCGTCAATACGCCGGTAGCAGATGATGATCATATCAAGCACCCACAAGCCGCAAGCGGTCTGCTAAACGTAACGGCCACCCGGGTATTGAGCGATCAGAAGATCGATGAGCTAGCCCGCTCACACTCCTGCGAATCCGACCAGTAACACTTACCGTACAGTCCGGTCTCTTCGTCTGATACGTCGCATATCAAGTCTAGGGGTGGTAAACGTCAGACCCCAATAACCCGATAAGTCGTGCCGATGTGAGGCTCGTAACGGGTCGAGAAACTACTGGTAACACTTACCAGCAAATCTCTGATCATCCCTGGCCAGGGACTTCCCTGTTACGGCCAATCGAGCACTGCGCAACATCAACCCCCAATACCGGGAGAGACGAAACCCCTCCTATCGCTCATTGCCTCCATGTGACTCGGGACTGTGCCCAAAGACCACCGTTTTGCACGACCTCATGGACGTGGTAAGGTGGAGATCAAAGCACAGTGGGAATCACACAAGACTCTATGACGATCTCGGGTCTACAGACTAACCTGTATAAGTGTCACCTGAGAACTGCCATCTGACGTGAGGTATAATACCATCTGGGAGTTCTCGGCGAGTCCGTCCAGTGTACCCAGTCTCCACTGAGCACCCGTACACCATCTCTGATGTCAAACACCAATGGATATGGGATCATCCATCGCCCATCACATGGGTCGAGAAGCGTGTACGCTAGTCTACTCTGGTATATCGATGCCCCGTCTCGATACACCCACGACTAGGGACCTTGAAGGATGTACTTATGGACTACCATGTCCCCACTAGTATGATCTGCATCATAGTCCAGGTAGTCAAGTACAAATCCTAAGGGCTTTACCAACATGTAACTATAAGACAGTATAAAGAGACTAGTGTACATGTTAAGATAAAGAGCAACCAGATAGCATACTATCATGTCGAGCAAGAAAGTCATCTCTATATATGTCCAAGCATCCAATATAATATACATAATCTGTACAATACTGGCCTCTAGGGCATACATACAACTAACAATGAGAAAGTTGTTACCGCGATGCGGTAGCGTAATTAACTGCAGGGGCTTACGCCTGCAGGGAAGAGCGTCCCCACAATCAAAAACCCCTCACCCTGAGGGGGAATCTGACGAAGTCTGCTACATCGGCCGCATCCGTCGAAACCTCCGATACACAGTGCCATAAATCAATTTGGCATCTTCGGAGAGGTGGACGGATAAAACCAAATAGCATCTGCCCCGAATCTCAGCGTCAGGACATCGCGGTCCTGTGCGCCGTCTTTCGGAGGGGAACAGATTCTGGCACGCCCGGTGGGACCTCTTCCTCTTTCCACTCCACACTTCGTATGTCGTCTTCGCGAACCAATCACGGTTTTTTAAATGGTTGCCTTCGGATTTCAAGTTACTAAGATTTGGTCTCTTGCCTGGCGCGGAACTCAAGATTCAATGGCCTCTAACTGCACCAACTGCTCGAAGTGCCACTGCAATGGACGCTCCACCTCCCCCGGAGGTGTAGCATATAGGCCCCAAGCGGCTTCCTTCCTCACTCTGCCAGTAGACCAAGTGACCCAAGCCACCACTGGCCTGTTCTTCGGGACCATGATCCCACCTACAAGCTTTCCTACGCCAATACCCGCACCGGAAGTGAACAAAAAGTCGGTCTTCGACGGCCCCTATCAACGGCCCCTGTCAACGGGTCACCCGCTACCAAACCGACAGCCTCTGTTTTCACCAGGCTAAATCTGTGCTCTAAAATGGCTGTCCAAAGGAGGGCAACAGCTGCTGCTTCAGAAGTCGTCAAGGCGGCTTCCCCTGTCAAAGAGTCAGTCTTTTCAAGGCTGACGATTCCTACTCCTACCCCTGCTTGAGGATCCGTCTTCGACAGGTTGAATATCACCCCTCAAAAGACAACCTCAGTCTTTAAGAGGTTAACATCGGCAGCACCCCATTCGGACAGGGGGCAAAAAGAAGATGTCTCAATCTCCGAGCCAGTCCCAACGGCTCGTCATGCTCGACGTCGCCATTGGCAACGAGTGAGGAAGGCAGGGGGTAACTCTCCCTCAGGGTTAACTCCACCGGCTCCAGTGGTGGAAGTCAACGCTGCTGTTCCAACTGGGAACAGCTTTGAACTGCTGAGTAGGGTACGGAAGAATGCTCCAACCGCTACACTGAAAAGATCTCCTCCGCCTGCGGAGAGAGTCCCAGAAACAAGGCAAGAACAGCCCCCTCAACGGCTATCCTCAAGAATTTATAAAGTTTGGAGGAGGGTTCAAGACTCCGTTATCGACACGGATCACTCCCGTCAACGAAAGAAGGCGAAGGTGGAAAAAGACGAGTACCGTCCCATTAAACAGCGGGGGACAGCAGCTGCTAGGATGCCCACTTCAACGGTTCCTTCAACCTCAACGGCCCACAAAAGAAGGAGGCCGGAGAAAACTCCCACGTCAGCGGCAAAAGTTAAAAATGGTGAACCTAAACGCCCCAAGTCAGGGGGCATAACAGTTCATACGGTTTATATGGCATCGGGAAAAGAAGATAGCCGCATATCAACGGGTCATAGACCGCACACAAGGTCAGTGACCAAGGCTCAGGAGCAGCAGCAGAAGCTCCAAGAAATGATGAACGCTATGGCCGCGCTTACTGGGCCAAAAGAAACCCCTGAAACATTCTCGGACGAGCGTCAAGAACAAGAAACGGACGCTGAATTCCTTCGTCGCGTACTAGAGAAGAAGGATAAAGAAGCTGCGGAGCAGGCAGCCAACATAAAGAAAATGGCCCTCATGTTCCAGGATATGGTGGGTATGATGATTCAACAAGATCCACCTGCTGAAGATCCCCCAATCATTCTTGAAGACGATAGGGGAGAGACGTCGAATCCTCCACCAGTTCTGTCCACAGCTAAAGAGGATACAATCTCCAAATCTGATTTGGATGAATACATCGCCCAGCAAATACGGGTTCATCATGCAACCGAAACAGCCAGTCAGGTCGTGAAAACGGGGAGACCATATCCGAGTTGGTACGATCAAATCAAATACCCGCCAGGTTATACGATTCCCAAGTTCCATGTCTACAAGGGGACGGGCAATCCTCACCAGCATGTTGCCCAGTTCAGGGCACTCTGCGGCAATACCGGTGGAGATGACAAGCGTTTACTTCGCCAGTTTGTTGGAAGTTTATCAGATACGGCGTTCGAGTGGTACTCTGAGCTCCCGAACGACTCTATTAAAACCTTCGCGGAGATGGAGCTGTTGTTTACTCAGTGTTTTGCAAGCGCCAGTGAACGTACCCCAATGACAGCACTGATTAACGCCAGGGTAAAGCCAGGCGAGACGTGGGTTCAGTACGCTATACGATGGCGGAACTTATGGTCAAAGTGTGAGCAGCGCATTGAAGAAGCTCCCACGGTGGGTATGTTTGTGGGAACCCTCGATCCACAAGCAACCATCTCACAGTTTATGATGTTTTTCAAGCCGACTACCTTCCAGGCCTTGATTGACAAACTAGCGCAAATGGATCAAATGGGCCATAAACCCCCTCTTCTAAGGCCAGACACCCGAAATGACAAAGGGAAGGGAAAAGCGATCGTCGTCGCTAATGCTCAACAACAACCGAGCGACTCGAAGCCGGTTGCTCGTCAAAATAATATGCGACCGTACGTGCCCCTTGAGGATAGGATGGGACGTCCTTATTCCTTTCCCCGCGATAAAACGAAGAGGTTATTCGAGCTGGCGTTGCGCAACAGACTCATAAATTTGCCGGATCCAAAACGTCCGTTGTAACCAAGTGACGTCAGCGAGCCCAACTACTGTCCTTATCATCGAGTACTAGGCCATCCAATCGAAGATTGCTACGTTTTCAAAAATTGGCTTGAAAACCAGTACCGACAGGGCAAGTTCGCGTTATCTGACAAATGGAAGGTGAATCCCCCGCATCCCCACACCTCTAAGGGGACGAATACGCCGGGGGCAACATGCTCCGTCATTGAAGAAGCTCCTTGGGAGGTTGTATTATCAGCCAAGACAAAGAGGATGCTAAACGATCTTCAGACATGTCCAGCGATCAAGTGGAAGAATCCGTTGGAGCCGCAGGTCATTGAAGGGATGTTGAAGACACGTCCAACTCCAAAGACCGATGGTGGCGGTTCAAGCACTTGCAGCCAGCCGTCAAAATCTTCGAAAAAGAAGAAGAAGAAATCTAAGAAGCCCGTAAAGCCTGGCGGCAAACACACGGACTTACAAAGGCAAATTGACGCGTTGGAAGAATACAACCAAAAGGCACGGACTCCCATTACGCTCCAAGAATTCCTTAATCACGTTTTTTAAGAAGAAGATGAGGAAGGAAGTTCATCGGATGAATCCGAGGGATATGTGGCGAGCTGTCATATGATTTCCCATTCGATCACGAACGATGAAGAGACTCCTTGCACCGAAAAGCTGGGGGCAGATCCTGAATCAAAAATTCTGGGGCTATCAGATGAGGTAATTGACGCATTCCTTAATGAAGCTCGGTTGAAAAGTAAAGCTGATCGAGAACGCAAGACGGCTATATTTGAAAGGGCCAAGCGCCAGCGACTTGATGAAAGAGCTGAGACGATCCCGCTGGAGCAAAACATCTCCGCTACCGACAAAAGCCAATTCAAGATGAGAAAAAAGTTTGCTAAGGCCATATCATTTGGCATGAAGCTACCATCCTCTGAAGGAAACATCGCCGGTGAAGTGGAAACGCACCCCTCTTATTTCTTATATCATCGGAAGTTTTCGCACCCCACTGAAGAGTGCAAAGCTTTCGATAGATGGTGGCAAGGATATGTTGCTCATCGACAACGCTTTAAGCGGGAAAAGCATAAAACTCGTCGAGAGCAAAGAAATACGACCGAAGGGCTTAAAAGAACTGCTGGCGATTGTTGCATGGTTAACACCGGTAGATCACAAGTGCCCACATTCGGGAGTGATTCTGATGAAGAGCTAGAACTTTCCCCTCTCTTTAAAGAGTCCGCTTCGAGAAAAGAAGAAGAACTGAAGGTTTGCGAAAATATCCGGCTACGTAATCGCACGCTACCCGAAAAGAACCTCGGACCCTCGAACAAAAAAGATAAAGAGAAAGGAAAGGCCACTGAAGATATCGTCTTAGATGACCAAGTGGTGGAAGAGCTAGCTGCCGACAACCCACCAAAGAAGAATAAGGTGGATTACAACGTCTTAGCACATCTAAGGAAGCTACCCTCACAGCTCAGCATTCTTGACGCCCTTTTTCTATCAAAAGAGGTGAGAGATTCGTTGATTAAGGCGCTCCAAGACCCAGAACAATTCCAAGCATGCCTGGCCGAGGAAAAGATGAAGGATGAATTGGAGGAAGTGCACACGGCCGATGTTACTTTTGGCGATGAAGACCTTCTACTTGGGACGTGCGAACACAATCGCCCCTCTATGTCTCGGGATACTGCCATGATATAAAGATAGGCAAAATCCTGATCGATAACGGGTCGTCTGTTAACCTACTCAACGTGCGGGTGTTGAAGGAAATCTGCATGAGCGTCCAGTACCTTGCTCGGGACAAGATCACCATCTCCGGGTTCGATTCCCAATCGTCAAAGACTCTTGGATCTGTGATACTGACGCTACGCTTCGGGCTACTCGTCACGGACATTAAGTTCCACGTCATAGACGCCAAGACATGCTACAACGCTTTGCTCGGCCGACCATGGTTACACGAGTACAACATCATCCCTTCTACACAGCATCAGTGTATGAAATATTTTAAGGATGGTTTCGAGTATACCATGACGGGAGAACTGAACCCGTTCTCTGTAAACGAGGTCCGCAAATATGAAGACGCCAAATACTTCTTACCGGATTTCGAAGATACGGAGAAGTGTCACAAGCCGGAGAATAAAGCTAATGCCGCCATCCCTATCTTCGGCAGTGATACCGAGGAGGAAGAGGAGAGAGTTTATTCGGGTCCTCCCCAATACACCAAGCCGGGACCATCGGCTCCTGCATTGATCTTTGGTAGCGATTCGGAAGATGAAGTCCATGCCGTATTCTCTGCTCGACCTTCAATACAAACATCCGCTGACGAAGAGCAAAGTCTACAAGTCGCCATAGTGCCGCTTAAACACCATAAAGAACTGGGTGCACTTAATATCTATAGTGTAGAAGAGTTGCGGACATTCTATATCCCTCCCAGACAAGAGAGCGAGAAAGCAATTCTGTTTTACCGCTCTGAAGAAACCAAGGTAGAAAAAGAAATCCGGCATGGCGCGGATTCTACGCTCG
The DNA here is from genome assembly GCA_030015575.1 of Agapanthus africanus. Classification (NCBI taxonomy): domain Eukaryota; kingdom Viridiplantae; phylum Streptophyta; class Magnoliopsida; order Asparagales; family Amaryllidaceae; genus Agapanthus; species Agapanthus africanus. The sequence continues at coordinate 231,229,721 of CM057341.1, forward strand.
ACAGGCTTCAGCCTATCCGTCTCCCCAGATATTATACGGAAGGTTTGAAAAAGCTACTGAAACGCCAGGGGATATCCTTCAAACAGACCGTTAGAAAGGCCAAATTCTATGACAAGGTCTGGAACGTTCCCGGGACTCAACGCAAACTGCCTAATGGGAGAATGGAAACAAAAGGGCTTGGATACATCCCGTCAAAGAAACGAGAGTTACTACCCAGCTGCTACGTCGTGTATGACCTTGATAAAGAAACAGATGCCTAATGGGAGGACGCTAATCCTAAGCCAGTGAAAGTTCCAGATGCAAAGGAGCCCAGTCCGTCGTTCGAGGAACAAATGGACAGACTTATAAAGAAAGCTGGTCGAAAAGTCCGAGATGATCACAACCGTGAGACGGCCATCTACGAGAAAGCCAAGACGCAACGCCTTCTCCAACAGGCCGTAAAAGATGAAAATGCCGCTCCTTGTCAACCTGTCATCAAGAAGACTCGGCGCAAAAGCAGAAATAAGTCGAAAGGCCAAATAGGCGCTCAACAACAACAAAGCAGGGCTAAGAAACCACGCAAACGGGAGTTGAGCGTTATTGGTCTATCCCTCATGAAGAAAATGGGTCGAGCGTACTCGTTTCCTCGGGACAAGACGAAGAAGATACTTGATCTTGCGCTAAAGCATCAATTGCTTACATTGCCGGAATCCAAGCACCCCGAGCAAGCAAGCGAGGTCTCTGGCCCAAACTATTGCTCTTATCACCAAGTTATAGGGCACCCTCTCGAAAATTGCTTCACCTTCAAAAATTGGGTTGAAGATCAGTATCAGCTTGGCAAGTTTGCTCTGTCCGACAACTGGAGGGTAGCACCGCCACAGAAGCACGAGCCCAAGGCCATGAAAGAAGAACCAGTTCCGCATTGGGATTGGAAGCGAATTCGTACTTGTCATGTGATAACGATATCAAAAGAAGAGCCCGAGAACATGGATGACCTTCCCTGGTGCTTCAAAAACCACAACGATGAGGTAATCTCAGATTTCCCGCCAGCGCCGAAAGAACTGGAAGATGGAATCCATACCACTCAGATAACCTTAAGAAAATTGAGTTGGGATCGGCAGACGATCCACGACCGACATTCATCAGCGAGCTACTATCTGAAGAAAGGGTAGCTGCGTTAAAGGATGTGCTTCTGCAGCATAGAGATTGCTTCGCGTGGAACTATTCCGAAATGCCGGGACTAGATCCAGAAATTGCTGTACACAAATTGGCGATATCCCCGAACATCAAGCCAATCAAACAGACGCCGAGAAGAATGCGACTCGAGCTTGAGATGAGCATCAATGCCGAGATCAAGAAGCTGATCGACTCTGGCTTCATCCAGGAGGTTCAATACCCTGAATGGATCGCCAACATCGTCCCGGTGATGAAAAAAAAACGGGACAGTGCGTATATGCGTAGACTTCCGCGATCTTAATAAAGCTTGTCCGAAGGACGATTTCCCAGTGCCAGTCACCGAGCTGATGATAGACAACACGTCCACTCATGAGGTTTTCTCCTTTATGGACGGCTCATCAGGGTATAATCAAATAAAGATGCATCCCGAAGACCAGAAGCACACTGCCTTCAGGACTCCTTTGGGTATATTCTGCTACAAGGTGATGCCCTTCGGTTTAAAGAACGCCGGTGCTACTTACCAGAGAGCCATGACGCAGATATTTGATGACCTTATACACGAAATCGTCGAATGCTATATTGATGATCTCGTGGTTAAAAGTAAATCATACGAAGAACATCTCGAGCATTTGAAGACCGTATTTCAACGCCTTCGGCAATACAACTTGAAGATGAACCCTCTTAAGTGTGCATTCGGAGTTTTCTCGGGCAAATTTTTAGGATTCATCGTCCGACACCGGGGTATCGAAATAGATCCGTCCAAGATCAAGGCGATCATGGAAATACCTCCGCCGAGGACTCTCAAACAGTTGCGGTCTCTCCAAGGGAAGCTCGCATACATACGGCGATTTATAGCCAATCTCTCAGGCAAGTGTCGCCCTTACAGTCACCTGATGAGGAAAGGAACTCCATTTGTTTGGGATCACAAGTGCTAAGGCGTACTGGACGAGATCAAGCAGTACCTGCAGAACCCTCCAGTTTTGGCTGCTCCGGTTAAGGGAAAGCCTCTCATTCTTTACACAACCGCCCTTGAAGGTTCTTTAGGCGCGTTATGGGCACAAGAAAACGACCAAGGGAAAGAAAGAGCACTCTACTACTTAAGTCGAGTTCTACTAGGGGCAGAAAGCAACTACTCCCCCATTGAAAAACACTGCCTGGCGTTGATCTTCGCAATAACAAAACTTAGACATTACGCGTTGGCGCATGAAGTTCGTCTTATTTCAAAGGTGGACCCTCTCAAATATCTAATGTCAAAGGCTATATTGACGGGACGACTCGCTAAATGGACCCTGCTCTTGATGGAGTTCTTGATAATATATCAACCTCTCAAGGCAGTAAAAGGCCAAGCCATCGCCAACTTCCTCGCTGAGCATCCGATACCGGCCGATTCTCCTTTAAACTGCGATCTTCCAGACGAACATGCGTTTGATACCGTCAACGGTGATGATACTCAATGGGAGCTTTATTTCGATGGCGCATCTTCCATGAAGAAGCGCAAACAAAGCATCCCTATAATTAAATCGGGCGTAGGGCTCATCTTTGTAACTCCACAAGGAGGGATAATGCGCTTTGCTTTCTCCCTAACAAAACCGAGGACAAACAATGAAGCTGAATACGAAGCTCTGATAGCAGGCCTCGAGATCGCCATTGACATGGGAATTGAAAACCTCCTCATATACGGGGATTCTCAACTGGTCGTTAGTCAAGTAAACGGCGACTACCAAACATGCAAACCAGAATTGGTAAAGTACGGCGAAAAAGTGCAACAACTGTTGACCCGAATTCCCTCCTATACTTTGGAGAACATACCGCGCGCGGAAAACAGCAAAGCAGACGCATTGGCCAAACTTGCTAAAGAATTGGCTGACGAGAACCTCGATGACGTTAGAATCATAGTACAAAGCCGTCGGGTGCTTGCCCCAGCAGAAATATCTCCGGAATCACCCGAGGAAAAAGGAGCGAGCGAGCAAACGACCCTGCAAGTAAAAGACCGGGAAAAGACCGAGGATTGGAGAGAAGTCTTCATAGACTACTTTAAATCCCACCAAATGCCCGAAGATGCGTCCGCAAGACATCGGCTCATGAAACGAGCTCTGTCTTTCGCCTTCGTCAATGATACTCTATACAGGAGGTCGTTTGATTCTCTGTGGCTGAGATGTTTAGGACCTGATGAAGTGAAAAGAGTCGTTCAGGAAGTTCATGACGGACTCTGCGGTTCTCACCAAGCGGGCCCAAAGATGAAGTTGAAGATAAAACGGATGGGCTACTACTGGCCCACGATGATTCATGACTGCCTCGAATATGCGAAGCAATGTCACTCATGCCAAATTCATGGGGACTTCATCCATCAGCATCCAAACCCATTACATCCAACGGTGGCTAGCTGGCCGTTCGAAATGTGGGGAACTGACATAGTCGGGCCCCATCGAACCAGCATCGTCTAGAGGACATCGTTTCATCCTGGCGACGACTGACTACTTCTCCAAATGGGCAGAAGCAGTACCGTTAAGAGAAGTGAAGACGGAAAATATCCTCCACTTCTTCAAGACGCACATCATATATCGGTTTGGAACGCCAAGACGGATCATCTCCGATAACGGGCCAGCCTACAGAAGCCACAAGATCAGTCGCTTCGCGCAACAACACAATATAGATTGGAGATATTCCTCGGTTTATAATCCGCGAGCTAACGGTCTAGCTGAGGCCTTCAACAAGACCTTGACTAAGATCATAAAGAAAACAGTGTCGTGAAATAAGAAAGACTGGCATGAAAGACTGCAAGAGGCTCTCTGGGCATATCGAACTACGTTTAAAACGGCCACGAACGCAACACCATATGCGTTAGTATTCAGGACAGAAGCAGTACTCCCCCTCGAGATAGAGTTATCCTCTCTACGAGTGGCAGTCCATTACGAGCTGATAGACGAAGAAAATGCTCACCTTCGGCTTGAGGAGCTTGACGTCCTTGAAGAAACACGACTCATAGCGCAACAAAATCTGGAGGCCTATAAAGCAAAGATGACGAGCTCATATGAAAGACTGACCCGACCAAGGACATTCCGCAAAGGCGAGCTTGTGCTAGTGGTCAAAAGGCCTATGATCCCCAATCGCGCCAAGCAGGGAAAATTCGAGCCAAACTATGAAGGCCCGTACGTCATAGATAATGTCTACCAAGGCGGGGCCTATCTACTCATAGATATGCACGGTGAAAGGCCTTTCAGGCCGATAAACGGTCGCTTCCTAAAGAAATACTATGCTTGATGAGCCACAGCCTAGGTCAATGATAGATGACGACGACTGCGTCCGCTCTCTATCTTCCTAAGCTCAAGCTTTATAAGCAGTAGCCCGCCTCTCAACGACGGACCGAAATGTCCTTAAACTAATAGCAGACCGAAACGTCTTTAAATTACTACCGCAGCATCTTTAGGCTGACGAGATATAAAAAAACATATAAAAATAAATTTAAAAAAACGGTATGTCCATAAGCAAAAAGGGCACGGATGAAAACCCGAAAGGGCTCCGTGAGTAAAAACAGCAGGGCTACCGGCGAGTGTTCGTGAAAACCCGAAAGGGCGCGACCTCGTAAAAAAAAAGGAAAAAAAATATAAAAATAAAAAGAATAAAAAAAACGGTATGTCCATAAGTAAAATGGGCACGGATGAAAACCCGAAAGGGCTCCGTGAGTAAAAACAGCAGGACTACCGGCGAGTGTTTGTGAAAACCTGAAAGGGCGCAACCTCATTAAAGGACACTTATAGGGTCCTCTCGACCTTGTAAGGAGAAACCGCCCGCGTGAGATCCTTACGACTCACAAGGGAGCAACACACTTAGGGATCCCCACGATTCCTAAGGAGAAAATACACTTGCGAGATCCTCACGACTCGTAAGGAGAACTCTCTTATGGGACCCTCACGGCTCATAAGAGTTGAAAGTCTTAAGTTACAGAAACCTAAACATGTGGTTAAGCAACCCCCACAACTTTCGATATTGCCCTACAAGTGGTCCAATACTGGCTCTTGTATACAATCCACGGGCGCGAATAAACATTCCCCGACCAAGTCCCATCCGTTACTGAATAAACATTTCCCCGACCAAACCCACTTGTAAATCCTCTCGATATTATGAGGAGAAAAACACTTGTAGGATCCTTACGACTTACAGAGGAACAAAAACTTAGGAATCCTCACGATCCCTAAGGAGAAAATCACCTACAAGACCCTCAACGACTTGTAGGAGAAATACCTTTGTGACCCTTACGGCTCATGAAGTTAAAAGCCTTAGACGACAGGACCTTAACCCTGGTCGCTAAGCCACCTTTGTTCAATATCGACAGAGGCAGATGATGATTCGCTCCTGGCAATATCCCAGTTGTAGTGGTGCTGATGCCGAAATCGGTGTCTAATTCCAGGTTTACGGCGGAAAGCCAGTAAGCCGCACATGCATACAAAATAGCCGAAATGATTGGGCAACTCGCAATAAAAAGCAGCGAGTAAAAATAAAATAAATAGCCAAAATGATTGGGCACCGAGAAAAATAGCCGAAATGATTGGGCAATCGCAACCTTCGCGATATAAAAGCTGAAATGATAGAGCATCGCGGAGATGAAACAAAAAAAAATGATGATAAAACTTTGGCCCTACAGTTAAGATCACATCGATTCCTGTATACAATCCAAGGGCGTAAACAAAGAGGGAACCCTTCTTTCCCAACAGGCTCCTCCAGAAGACGAAGCCAAATCTTGACGGTTCAATCCAACTCCGAAGAAACCAGTGTCTTTAGCAAACTCCTCGACTCACGGATACAAACACTCCTTGACGAGAGCCTCCTGATCCGCGTCGACTCGCAGAGCCACCAGTGCCTCCGTGGGAAATCCTCGACTCGTTTCAAACCCCAAGGAAACAAATAATCCTTGGCGCTTGGGAAACAAATAATCCTTAGCAAATTCCTCGACTCACGGATACAAACACTCCTTGACGAGAACCTCCTGATCCGCGTCGACTCGCAGAGCCACCAGTGCCTCCATGGGAAATCCTCGACTCGTTTCAAACCCCAAGGAAACAAATAATCCTTGGCGCTTGGGAAACAAATAATTCCTAGCAAATTCCTCGACTCACGGATACAAACACTCCTTGACGAGAGCCTCCTGATCCGCGTCGACTCGCAGAGCCACCAGTGCCTCCGTGGGAAATCCTCGACTCGTTTCAAACCCCAAGAAAACAAATAATCCTTGGCGCCAGGGAAACAAATAATCCTTAGCAAATTCCTCGACTCACGGATACAAACACTCCTTGACGAGAGCCTCTTAATCCGCGTCGACTCGCAGAGCCACCAGTGCCTCCGTGGGAAATCCTCGACTCGTTTCAAACCCCAAGGAAACAAATAATCCTTGGCGCTTGGGAAACAAATAATCCCTAGCAAATTTCTCGACTCACGGATATAAACACTCCTTGACGAGAGCCTCCTGATTCGCGTCGGCTCGCAGAGAAACTGTGTCTCCGCGGGAAATTCTCGATTCGTCTCAACATGCAAATAAAGCCTCAGGCAGCAGGGACTCAAAAACTTGCTTCCTGAACAATGGGACTCTGCAAGTCAATCCAAAATGGTCTCTTGCATACTATTCACGGGTCTCACTCTCCAAAGTCGAATTTCGACGAGGAGGGAAACAACCGCTTGTGGGTCCTCTCGACTCGTAAGAGGGAAAAATTCTCTTATAGGATCCTTATGACTTGTAAGAGAAAACAACACTTAGGAATCCTCACGATTCCTAAGGAGAAAGCCCACCTACGAGATCCTCTCGATCCGTAGGGAGAAGAATCTCTATGAGACCCTCACGGCTCATGGAGTTGAAAAGTCTTAGGCAGCAGATCCGAACCTGCGGCTTAAGCCATCGCTATTTCTTATGAAAGTCAGGATACTCGTTCTAATCATCCGTCAACCATGTTTGCTAAAGTGATATGCTGATAGTAAAAGAAAGAAAAGACGGAGAAAATGACACATTACAAAAAAGGTGTATCTTTTATTCATAAACCTGATTGGGTACAGGATACATTATGTCAAAGAATAAAAAAATTTATATATACATTCTTTTATCTACAATTACAAACGATACAAAGAAGGATAGCTACTGAGGAGGAAGTGTCTTTAATAAATCCACAAGTTGCTCTCGCACTTCCTTCAGCGCCTCCTCCTGAGCGGCTGCCGCGGCCACCTCCGCTTCCACCCGGGCTCGCTGCTGCAAGAAAGATGAAAGTTGCTCCTCCGCCGCCTTCTAGGCTGCTTCCTGGCTGGGTGCATTTCGCTTGACAACATCAAGGTGTTGCCTCAACGATAACCCTTCAGAAAGACATTGCAGAAGGCCCTCAAAGACAACCTTCAGCCGTGCGGCGTTGGCCTCCACCCGAGCATGCAGTTGGGCAGACCTGCTTGAAGTCTCACCTCGCTCCTTACGCCTTGAAATGACTTCTTGTTCGAGGTGGTGGAAGTAAGGAGCGCTCTTCTCAATCCACGCTGTTCTTTGATTACTGGCAGCCAAGGCCTCGGGAGCGGGACGCAGCGACTCCAACCGATGCAGGCGGGCCTCGATCTCCCTGCAATGGTTAACCCAAGATGCGATGATACCCTCGTCATGAAAGTTCACGAGTATCACCAGCATCGGGTTAACCGCTATAGCAAAATCCGCAGCAGAGGTAGGGGTCTCGACGTCGAGCTCCTCAATGTAATCGCTCAACATACGTAAGCTGTTCACGGCGCCTTTCGAAGATGGACGTCTCAGATAAGGACCTGCTGGCATTATGATGCGAGATTCGAAGGGCGCCAAGACTGGAACGACAGCTGAAAAGAAACAAGATGTGATCAGATAACAGTTTAAAAAAATAAAAAGGGGGATTTATCAATGTGATAGTCGCTGTACCAGCTGAGGCAGACGGCAGGGCCGGAAGGGTCGGCAGCGCAGCCGATCTTTCATCCCCTCCTTCGATTTGTAACACTGCAGTCGAAATGAAAAAAAAGGGGTTTAGAAGTAATTCCTTCAATCAAGAAAGAAGGATATCAATGGAAATCATACTCACCAACGCCACCAGAGGAAGAAGCGAGTTCGGATGGGAAGGAGAAGTGTGGGAGCAACATCTGGTAAAGATGGTCAAAAAGCACTCCTGAAAGACACAATAGTATAACTTTAGTACACAAATTATGCGTCTGGAAGATAAGATTAATAAATTACAAACCCATACCTTCCAACATCTTCGAGGGTATGAGAGAGGGTTGAGAGGTGACCACCGCCAAGACAGTCGTTGAAGGCGCTCCCTCGAGCAGTGGGGCATCGGCACTGGCTGCACCTGCATTACAACAAATGCGAATTTGTCAGAAAGGATTGTAAGATAAAAAAAAGGGTAGCAACTTGGGATTTACCTGATGAGCTGCCGGCTGAAACGGAGGCGATTCCCTCCTCTATTGACATGAGACCACCGCCCGTGGCCTCATCACCCGACTCAATGGGAACCGTCGTGGTGCTCGCGATACCTGGAGACGGCGGAGGACCATAGACGGGGAGGGCTATGACTGGAGTATTGCCAGATTCCAGAGAAGGAGCGGTTGACTCGTCCTCGGGAATCATGGCTACCTCACCCACTACTCTCTCAGGTTCAGTAGTCGCGGTTGTATCGTCCACCATCACCACGAGGTCACTGGCCTCAAGCGCCTCGTCCACCACCACCTTCGGTTCAGTTATAAGGATCATATCATCTACCACCGCTTCAGGTTCGGCATCAATGACCTTCTCGGCTGCAGGCCCCTCGACCTCCACCTCAGGCTCCAAAGCCACAACGACGTTGCCCACCGTCGGCTCGAGTTCGGCAGGTACCGCCTCCTCTGTTTCTTTGGGATCAACGGTTTCCGCCTCCCCCTCGATCGGACTCGGCCCTGCAAGATAAGGGATATAAGGACCAATGACATTAAAAACCCTTATAACAAAAACTCTGAGAGAAATATTACTTGAAGCGGATTTACCGTTTGCACTTCGAACTGCGCGCGCCACCTCTCTGCGGGCAGTGGATAGGGCGACAGGGGCCTCTTCAGATGGAGTATCAGCATGAGGGACGGTGCTGGGGACCCGCTCCCATAGCCAAGGCAGCCCTGCGCGCTTTCGCCTCACGCCTCAGCCGCTTCCTTTCCTCCCGGGCTGTCGCGATGGACCTTTGTGACGCCTCCTTCAAGGCGTCGTCATCCTCGTTCAGGGATGCCTCCAGAGCCTTTAAGGAATCCTTCATCGGCTCTTCAAGACGAACCTCCTGCGGTGGCCCAAAGGAAGCGGGAACATCGGCAGCTGGTAAAATATCTGCGTGTCGCTTGGGGAACGGCATTGAGGTTTCTGCAATAAAAAGGGAGAGGTTAGATCGACCATAACATGAGGGAGATGGAGACTTGATGGATTAAAACTTACTAAGGCCCATAGATGCTCTAAGACGTTCCTCCTCCTGGAAAGTCTTCAGAGAAGCGGCAATAGCTTCTTCGTCAGTGATGCCTGTTGAAAGGAAAGAAAGAAAAGCGTTAGTCAAAGGCAATGAAGAGGATATATTGCAATAAAGAAAAGGCGACTAATAGTTACCTGATTGCGCAAGCCATGCATCACGCCTCGCCAGCCATGCATCACGCCTCGCCAACCATGCTGAAGTTTCGAGAGCGGCCTCCAAGTCTGTATCGTCTGGCGGCGGCATCACTAATCCTTCGTTAGTCCCGTATTCGAGCAGACCCTCGGTATAAGGAGTATGGGGTTCCTGACCGAACACGACGTCCGCAGCGAAGAGCGACTTCTTTTTCTTTTGCCCTCCGACCCTAGGCTTACGGGGGATCAACTTCCGTTTAGCAGCCACTTTGGAACGACGGGTCTCGATGTCCGCACCCACGCCAGACTCCGGCGAGGGTACAACCACTGTCACCACTGGAGCACAGGGTGCGGGAGGTGCATCTGTGATATCAGGGAGCGGCAACTCACGTGGAGGACTTTGTGCACGCGAGGGTCCGGCTTTGGCATCTTTTAAAGGGGGGATTACCGGGGTCCTTGGCACCAGAGGAGCGTTGCGATCGCTACCTGGAGGTGCACCCTTACGATCGATCAGCAACCGCCTTTCCTCCTTTATGACCGCTCCCGTCGAATGACTATACCATTCTGTGTATACCCTAAGAAGTCGAGGGGCGCAAGCCGGCTCACTGATAAAGAAGTGAGAGCCCGTGTTTAGACGCATGAAGTGATGCAGTGCCCTCTCCATCCCTTCTTCAGTCGCGGCAGGTTCCGATAAAAAAGCCTCCAGCGGTACCCCTTGATTATAGCTCAGCTGTTGGGCGAAACGATGCGGGTTATATCTCATGAAGATCGCTACCCCGTCCTGCCTAAACACCAAGAAGCCCGGTCTGATGGAATATAGGTGAAGGGTCTCCCGGGCCGTTAAAACTGAAGCTCCATCCTTGAAAGTGCCTTGCAATGGCCGCACTGCGGTGGTGGACGTTTTTCCAATAGTCAACACCTTGTCAATAAAAGACACACCGGTTCCAATGGTGTGGGAGTGAAGGAGTAAACACCTGGCATCTCGTGGCGATGGATTTACAATTGATGCACCGATCAACTGTAGAATGCGAGGAAAACTGCACCTTTCGTAGAACGAGGGCCTTTTATGCATGCCGAAGACACCCGCTGTATGTAGCTCGAGCCACAACATAAAGTAGTGCATCGGGAAGACCACGTGCAACACCCCAGGCTCATTAGCATCCGCTGCTCGACTGAGGCCATGATATAAGTGCGCCAAACCGGCGATCCCAACGGCCACCTTTACCCCGATAGTCATTCGGTGGGCCGGGTAAAAAACAGAGGGCCGCATGCGGTGAGAGTGCATTGGGAGCGCAAACCAACTCAGCCAAAGCCCAAGAAATCCTAAAAAGAAGGCCTCCTCGTCCATCTTGGGGGCTGCGACTTCGGCAAAAGACATGGTTGAAGAGTTAGGAAGAAAAAAGTTCTTTTGGTCTATGTCTTTCGCTGGCAGGTTATCCAAACCTAAACCAAAAGGGTCCTCAAGGTTGGCAAACTTGGCAGCTTCCGCCGAGAGGACGTTTGGATGAAGGAATCGAGCAATGAAATCTTCAAAATTAACTCCGCGGCTCCCACGCTCAATGAAAAGGGCCTCGTAGATGTTCAACACCTTTATCAGACTTGGAAATTGATGTTGAACAGCGTTCTCCGGCGTGAGCCCTCTTATCACCGGCTGAGCACCAAAGACGTACTCATCAGGTGGGAGCAACTCTTCATAATGTTCCCCCATGACCGGTAGACCGGATACCTCCGTAAACTCTTCCAAAGAGATTGACACTTCCCGATCCATGGCAAGAAAAGTGTGGGTAAGAATGTTCCACTGCTCCAGGAAAGCCTTGAACCACCAGGTGGGAAGCGTGGGATACTGGAAGAGGGAAACATAAACTGCGGTATACAATCCTAACCTTATCAACTGCGACTTCTTCGTCGACAGGATATACCGGGCCACGGCAGATAGCCGATTGGGTGGCGGGAGATCAAACCGATATTATATGATTGCCCCCAAGGTCGCGCCTCGCCTTGACAGATGCGGCGCCCCAGGATATCCAAAACCATGGGACGCTGAACCGGAATCGCATCTATGGCGGGATGTAGGAAGTCCTTTGATGTCCAATCAACCATCTCCACGGCATACTGCACCGAGGGTGGACTGGCGTAATGATTCGCCGTTATGGGTTCCGACGGCACCGCGCATGTGAAGCTCCGACGGCCCATGATGATCTGATTATACCACGACCCCCAAAGGTGGAGACTCTTGTATTCCGGGTCGTACTCCTTAATCATGGCCAGGACTTCACGGTCCAAGGGCGCCTCGGGAAATCCCTCCTCCGAGCGGACGAACGGGAATGAAATGTCTAGAGACATGATCGCTGCAAAAGAACAATTTAGCCTTTAGTATTGTAATTCCAACATTTGGCGTCTAAAAAAGAAAATGCATTAATTAAATTAAAATTAATTAATTACACCACACAGCAGTGCAGTGACTGGGAGACCAAAGGGGGACCCATAAAATCCGGATTCTCAATACGTCAGACAACCTCATCATTGGATGAGATTGTCAGTTGGTCTCCAGGAAAACATTCCCATTTATAAAAAGGGGGGTGGTGAGAATCCCTAGAGGCAAGGAGAAAATCTCCTCTTTCAGAGCAAAGCTCTGTCACAGAGTGACACTTGTCAAACTCTGGTCCCAGGGAAATAAGATTCCTTAAAAAGAGCACAGCTCTATGGTAATAATGGAAAGGTCCATCAGAAAATGTCTACACCTAAAAGAATTAAAATTTTTGAAATCTTGGAAAATCCACGAAAAACTTGTGAAAATTTTTCATTTATCAGATCTAAAAGATCCACAGATGATCTATGAGCAAAGCTCTGTTCATGGGTTAAAACCTATGAACAAGATCCCTGTAGATCTGCAAGTTTTTGAGAGCGAAGCTCTGTTTATGAAATCCCAATGGGGATCTCTTTAGATCAAAAGATCTGTAAGAGCAAAGCTCTATTAGTTAATTAAAATATTTAACTTAAGATTAATTTTACCTAAAATTTTCTAACTTGGAAAATGAGAGCAAAGCTCTAAAGTTCTGGAAACGAGAGCAAAGCTCTGGAGTTCTAAGCAAGTGCAAAGCTCTGGAAATCAAAATCTAGAAAATGGTGAGATTTTTCTAAGGGCCAGAGGTCCTATTTATAAGGCGCTTGCGCCCCTTGAGCTCACCCCTTGATCCAACGATCAGGAGTTTGCCACCGCTGCACTCACGTGTGCGCCACGTGAGCGCAACGGTGGGGGGGCATTTGTTTCGCCCAATCAGAGCAAAACTCTGTTGAAATTCAAAATTCAAAAATTCTGAAGCAATGCTTCAAATCTCGGGCGCAACGCGCCACATGTCAGGCGCTGATACGTCAGCGCAGCGCCCAAGAAGGCGCGCCCAATCAGAGCAAAGCTCTATTAAAGGAAGCAACGCTTCAGTTGCGCAGGCGCTGCGCTGCGCGACACGTGTCGGCGCAGATGCGCTAGCGCAGTTACGCTGCGCTGTGCGCTGCGCGACACGTGTCACGCGCTGGGGCATCTGCGCCAAACAGAATTAAAATTTTAAGAAATCTTTTCTGTTCTTGTTAAAACAAGAAGATTTTCTTCTGCAAAGCAGAAGCCCTTGGATCAAAGATCCAACGGTGGGGAAAATTCCCCAAATCCCTCAGAAAGAGATCTCTTTAACAAATTTAACTAATTTATGGGCACTATAAAAAAGACCCTAGGCCTCAATTCAAAGGCATCAATATCTTTCTAAAAAAAAAAGAGAAGAGAACTCCTGAGAACTCCTCAAGAACAACAGAAGGTAAAAACCTTTAGGAGAAAGAGAAAATTCTCTTATGGACAGACTATTGATCAAAGAACAAGATCAATAATCTCAAGTAAAAAGAAAAAAATAAGTAATAGTAGTGCTTTGCACTTTCTTATGAACCATTGGTTCTTTGAAAACAAAAGAAAACTTGTTTTCTTTGATTTAAAATCAACCAAAATATAAAACAGTGCTTTGCACTTGAAAAATTGCGCTGTTGCGCTCCTTCGTTGGCGCAACTCACCAGAGCGCGCCACGTGTCAGCAGCGCAACAGCGCAGCGCACTAGCGCAGCGCACTGTGCTGTTGCGCTTGCGCTCGCCAGAGCATGACACGTGTCCTCACCACAAGCGCTTGCGCTCAGTGATTGGCGCAAAGCGCCTGACAAATGCAACGCATTTTATTTCCTGAAGGGCCAGGCCCAATTAAAAGGCTTAACAGGCCTAATAAATAAAATGCTATGCATTATTTAAAAGGGCAGAGCCCAATTGAAAGGTCCACTGGACCAAAACAAATGATCTGCATCATAATAAAAAGGGCAGAGCCCAGTCAAAATGGGCACAAATGGCCTGAAGTAATGCAATGCATTATTTAAGTGTGGGCAAAGCCCTAGCACAGGCCTAATAGACCGGAAACAAATAAAGGTGTTGACCATTCTCCACTGGACTTAGCCCAATTTTGGCCGTAAGTCCTTAAATAAAATTGACTGAGCACAACTCTCTCTTAAATTAATTTATATCCGGTTCGAGGGTACATCTCCGAACTCTTCTGACGACTGTCGTTGTAATCCTTCAACGACGTCAGAGAGGCGACGGGTCCCAACAACCACACATGGATATCGGACTGCGGGGTCCTTAAACTCGTGGACCGAAACGTCCCTAAACTAATGTTGGACCGAAACGTCCCTAAACTAATGTTGGACCGAAACGTCCTTAAACTAATGGTGGACCACCACGTCCCTAAACTGGAACATGGACCACTACGTCTCTAAACTGGAACAATAGAGCTCCCAAATGCTCTTTTGCCGGATCTAAACGGTCCCGTTTAAGTTGATCTTAGCCCCAAATACGGCTAACGTATCCTTAAACATTTAAATGGACTATAAAACTCCAAATCGACTTTGGTTCAAGGGCACATCTCTGAACTCCTCTGACATTTGCTGTTGTAATCCTTCAACGACGTTAGAGAGGTGACGAGTCCCGATAGCCAGAGATTAAATGGATTATCACGTTAAGTTGATCTTAGTCCCGAACAGGACTAACGTATCCTTAACGAACGCTTAAGTTGATCTTAGCCGCAACGCGACTAACGTATCCTTAAACTAAAAACACCAAACCCAAATCTAAGTAAATACGGATTTGGACTAATCCACGCCCTACGGGCGACGGCACTGCTCAGTCTCCTTATACAATCCACGGGCAACCACAAACAAAACAAACACCCACGACACGAAGTGAAATTCTGGAGAAGGAGAAAGTTGTTACCGCGATGCGGTAGCGTAATTAACTGCAAGGGCTTACGCCTGCAGGGAAGAGCGTCCCCACAATCAAAAACCCCTCACCCTGAGGGGGAATCTGACGAAGTCTGCTACATCGGCCGCATCCGTCTAAACCTCCAATACACAGTGCCATAAATCAATTTAGCATCTTCGGAGAGGTGGACGGATAAAACCAAATAGCATCTGCCCCGAATCTCAGCGTCAGGACATCGCGGTCTTGTGCGCCGCCATTCAGAGGGGAACACCTGGTAGTCAAGTACATATCCTAAGGGCTTTATCAACACGTGAGGGCACGACAGTATCACAATACAAGTCTACATGTTTAGATAAAGGTAACCAGATAGCATACTATCATGTCGAGCAAGAAAGTCTTCTCAGTATATACATATCCAAGTATCCACTATAATATATATTATATGTACAATAATGGCCTCTAGGGCATACATATAACTAACAGAGTCGCCGGCCCGAGTCGGTCGAGTCGGGCCGGGGCTTGCCGCCATGTGTCTCTCGTCGCTTGGTGTAGCCTCTGGGTCAGTTCGTTTTACATGTGTAGTGAGGTTTTTACGAGTTATGCACGTGTAAACCCTTGGACTTCTAAAAATTCAAAACAAAACAATATTAAAAAATAATGTGGGTGATGGGATTTGAACTCTGGTGCTTTGGATCAGTAGTGCAAGGTCTTACCAATGAGCTACAAGCTCCTTCTTGCTATTAAAAAGCAAATCAAACTTATAGTTTGTGCTCAGGCAATAATACCCCATTCTGTATTTTTTGAAATTTTTTTACAGAAAGTTTAGGGTTGTTACAGACGGTTCTAAGGGATTTGGCTTCGACCCTGCCCCCAGCTCCTTTATGCTGTCTTCTAATACCGAGCGAGCTTCTTCATTAGTTAATGCCGAATGAGAGATCATGTGGCAACTTGTCACATAATCTTCAGATTCTTCTGACGAGTCATCTACGTCGTTATTGTCGTTATCTCCGCTCTCAAGGATATTGTTGAGAAATTCTTGGAGTGTGACCGGGGTTCGCTCCTTTTAGTTGTATTCCTCCAGTGCGTCAATATGTTTTTGCAGGTCTGTGCGCTTGTCATCAGGATTCACGGGCTTTTTGGTCTTCTTCTTCTTCTTTGAAGACTTCGACGGCTGGGTATGGACGCTTTGACTATCGCTACCAATTCTTGGCGTCGGGCACGGCTTCAGCATTTCCTCAATGACCTCGGGTTCCAGCGGACTTTTCCACCTGACCGCCGGGCATGTTTGGAGATCCTTCAGCATTCTTTTCGTTTTGGCTGAAAGAGCGACCTCCCATGGAGCTTCTTCTACAAAAGAGCACGATGCCCCTGGTGTGTCCACCTTTTTAAGAGCGTGCGGCTGGGGTGGGCTTACTTTCCAATTCTCGGACAGTGCGAATTTGCCCTGTTGGTATTGTTCCTCAATGCATCCTTTGAAGACGAAGCAATCTTCGATTGGATGGCCTATTACTCGGTGATAGGGGCAGTAATTGGGATTGTTGACGTCTCCGGGCTGCAGAGGGCATTTTGGATCCGACAAGGTGATGAGCCTGTTGCGCACCGCCAGCTCGAACAGTCTCCTCGTTTTATCCCGGGGAAACGAATAAGGGCGCTTCAGCTTCTCATTAAAGAATCGATGTCTATCGTCTTGGCGATCAGTTGGTTTTGGACCACTGGGTTGCTACTGAGCATTGGCGACGAAGGTCGCTTTCCCTTTCCCCTTTTCGTTTCGAGGTTCCATCTTCGAAAAAGATGGTCTATGACCCATCTGATCTATTTGGACCAATTTGTCAATCAAGGTCTGAAAGGTAGTCGGCTTGAAAAACATCATGAACTGAGATATGGTCGCCTGCGGATTGAGGGTTCCCACAAACATGCCCACTGCAGGAGCTTCTTCTATGCGTTGTTCGCACTTTGACCATAGGTTCCGCTAACGTATCGCGTACTGGACCCATGTTTCTCCCGGCTTCATCCTGGCATTGATCAATGCCGTGATTGGGGTGCGTTCGCTAGCGCTTGCGAACCTTTGTGTGAACAGTAACTCCATTTCTGCAAATGTCTTAATGGAGTCGTTCGGAAGCTCGGAGTACCATTCAAACGCTGTCTCCGACAAGCTGCCAACAAACCGGTGAAGCAGCAGTTTGTCGTCACCTCCGGTGTTGCCGCACAGAGCCCTGAATTGAGCTACGTGCTGGTGTGGATTCCCCGTCCCCTTATATACATGGAATTTAGGGATTGTTTATCCCGGCGGGTACTTTATTTGGTCGTACCAACCCGGATAGGGCCGTCCAGTCTTAACAATTTGCCCGGCCACTTCGCTCGCCTGATGAGCTCGTATCTGCTGAACGATATAGTCATCTAGGGCGGCTTTGGAGATGGTCTCCGCCTTGGCTGCTGAATAAGCAGGAAGAGGGTTTAACGTCTCCCCTCAGCCGTCTTCAAGGATAATCGGAGAGTCTTCAGCTGGAGGATCCGGCTGTATCATCATACCGACCATGTCTTGGAATAAAAGCGCCATTCGTTTTATATTGGCCGCTTGTTCCGCGGCCTCTTTGTCTTTCCTCTCGAGCATTCTTCGGAGGAATTCGGCATCAGTTTCTTGTTCTTGACGCTGTTCCGACGACGCCTCCGGGCTTTCTTTTGGCCCAGTGAGTGCGGCCATAGTTGTCAGCATATCCTGAAGTTTTTGCTGTTGTTGCTCCTGATCCTTTGTCACTGATCGGGTGAGCGGTCGGTGACCCGTAGAAGCATGGCCTTCCTCTTTTCCCAAAGCCATATAAACAGTGTGCACCACCATGCCCCTAGACTTGGAGTGTTTAGATTCAGTGCCTGTGCGATTCGTCACAGGCGCAGGGATCTTCTCCAGCCTTCTCCTTTTGTGGATGGTTGAAGTTGAGGAGGCCGTTGCGGCGGGCATCCAAGCAGACGACACCTTCTGTGGGACGATAGGGCGATCCATCTCTTGCCGAACTTTCATCTTCTTCGGTTGGCGGGAGTAGTCTTGATCTATTACCGAGCCTTGGACCCGTCGCCAGACCTTGTGAATTTGAGAGGACAGCCGCTGAGCGGGCTGTTCCAGCTTTGTCTTTGTAGCATTCTCCATGGGCGGAGGAGATCTTTTTAGCACGGCGGTCGGAGAATTTTTGCGCACCCTCCTAAGTGATTCAAATCTGTTCCCAGTTGGAACAGCAGCATCAACTTCCACCGTTGGAATTGGTGGAGTCAGCCCGGAAGGGGAACTGCCCCCAGCTTTCCTCACTCGGCACCAATGGCGGCATCGAGCATGCCTTGCAGACGGTATTAGTTCAGCTATGGGGGTGGCTTCATCATGCCCCCTGCTCTGATGAGGGGCTGTTGTCGTCGTTAGCCTGTCGAAGACCGACGTCCGCTGAGAGGGGATAGCCAACTTGTCGAAGGCAGACTTTCGAGCAGGGGAAGCTGCCTTGGTGACTTCGCCTGAAGCGGGAGTTGGAGAAGACAGTCTAGCGAAGTCTGATTCTTTAGTAGGAGAAACCTCTCCGACGGTTTCCTCTACCTGAGCCGGAATGGATATCCGCTTTGGGATAACCCCTTCGAGTATTGCAGGATTTTTCACTGGCCTACCTGAGCTTTGACCCAATCTGTTGAAAACTGAGGCACTGGATTTGGGCGACCTGTTGAGAGGAGCCGCGGTAGTTGCAAGCCGATCAAAGACCGATTTTTTCGGAGCTTCTTGCGACGACAGTGGGGCGTTGAAGCTCATTGGTGGGAGCATTGTCCTAAAGAACAACCCAGTGGTGGCTTGCGTTATCTGTTCCACTGGCATCGCGAAAATGGAGGTCGCTTGAGGCCCGTAGGTCACTCCTCCTGCGAGGACGGAGCGGGAGTTGTTGCAATTGTTGCAGCTGGAGTAGTTAGAAGACACTGATCTTCTTTTTCTGCACGAAGCAAGACACCAAATCTTAGTAACTCGTATCCAGGGGAAACCATATTAAACCGCGATTCGTTCGTGAAACATGACACACGAAGTGTGGAGTGGAAAGAGGAAAAGGTCCCACCGGGCGTGCCAGAATCTGTTTACCGCCGAAAGACACGATCGGGACGTTAGGACGTCCGGCCTGAATTTTGGGGCAGATACTATTTGGTTTTATCTGTCCACCTCTCCGAAGATGCCAAGTTGATTTATGGCACCGTGTATCGGAGATTTAGACGAATGCGGCCGTTGTAGCAGACTTCGTCAGATTCCCCCTCATTGTGAGGATTTTTTGATTGTGGGGACGCTCTTCCCTGCAGGTGCAAGCTCCTGCAGTTAATTACGCTACCGCATCGCGGTAACCACTTTCTCCTTCTCCAGATGGTCACTTCGTGTCGTGTATCTTTGTTTTGTTTTTGGTTGCCCGTGAATTGTATACGGAGACTAATTTATGTTGTCGCCCGTAGGGCGTGGATTAGTCCAAATCCGTATTTTCTTAGATTTGGGTTTAGGTTGGGTTTAAGGATCGTTAATCTCATTTGAAACTAAGATCAACTTAAACGTTTATTAAGGATTCGTTAGTCTAATTTTAGACTAAGATCTACTTAACAGGATAATTTAGATCCAACAAAAGAGCATTTGGACTCTATTGTTTTAGTTTGGGGACATTGCGGTCCATAAGTTTAAGGATATCATAGTCCGTGACAGTTTAAGGACGCCACAGTCTATAAAGTTTAAAGACATCATAGTCTATGAGTTTAAGGACCCCACAGTCCATAAAGTTTAAGGACATCATAGTCTATGAGTTTAAGGACCCTACAGTCTGTAGTTTAAAGACGTCATGGTGTATAGAGTTTATTTTAAGGATGTTGCAGTCCATAAGTTTAAGGACATCATAGTCCATGGAATGTTTAGTTGTCGGGACCCGTCATTTCTATGAAGACGTTGAAGAATTACAACGACACATATCAGAGGAATGAAGAGATGTACCCTTGAACCAATGTTGGTTGGGAGATCTGTAGTCAAGTTTGAGACTAAGATCAGTTAAAAAGATTTCTGAGCATATGGGCTCAATTAATCTAAATGAGGGATCTGCGGCCAACTTGGGCTTGGCCCACTCAGTTAAAATGTTGAACATTTAACAATGCTGAGCATTGGTTTGGGTTCTGACAATCTTTTTGTCCTTTATTGAGTGTTGAGCGCTCATCATAGCTCTGGGGCTTTCATTTAAAGAACAGTTTATGTTCCCTCAATGCACACGTGAGGAGCATGTGGCGCGCTTGGCGCTGAGCGCCAGATTTAGAGCGCTAAGGCGCTTCATGTGAGATAGCGCACATGTGAGGAGCACGTGGCGCGCTTGGCGCTGAGTGCCAGTTAATGAGAGCAGAGCACTTTCTGTGAGATAGCGCAGACATGAGGAGCACGTAGTGCGCTTGGCACTGAGCGCCAGTTAATGAGTGCAGAGCGCTCCTTGTGAGATAACGCACACGTGAGGAGCACGTGTTGCGCTTGGCGCTGAGCACCAACCTTGAAGCGTTGGGCGCTTCTTTAAATTAGAGTGCTAGGAGCGCTGCGGCGCTGTGCGCTAGTCTTGGAGCGTTGAGGCACTTCTTTTTAGTTGGAGCGCTAAGGTCCTTTGATCAGTTCTGCGCTCTGAGAATTAAATTCTCGTTTATTGGAGACTTTGTCTCATGGATTTAAGAACTACATTCTTAATTTAAAAGGAGACTTTACAATCTCTTCTGTTTTTATGAAAGACCTTGTCTTTGTGGATCTGTGATCCAAGGAAAATTAAGTTCTTTCTCCTCCCCTTTTATGATGAGATGCTATGATCTCTTTTTGTGAAAGAACTCTGTCTTATAGATCTATGGTCTTAAAGAAGAATTAGGTTCTTCTTCTTTTGATGAGATGCTTTGATCTCTCCGTTTTTTTTTACCTTGAAGAAATTCTTTTTCTTCCGAGAGCTTGCTCTTCTTTTTGAAATTTCTCAAAATTTATGGGGGGGTTTTCTCCTTTTTTAAGACTTGAAGTCTTCGGTAATTTATATAGTAGAGGCTGATTTGTTGAATCAGTTAAAGAGATATTTTCTCTAATTGATTTGGGGATGTTTCCCACCGTTGGATCTTTGATCTTAGGGCTTCTGTTTTACAGAAGGCAATCTTCTTGTTTTTAACAAGATTGGGAAATTTTTTTCCCATACAGAGCTTATTTTGTATCTTGGTGATTTTTAATCACCATTGGATCCGATCCAATGGTGCTCTAATTTTCAGAGGTGGTTAGATGATTTTTACTCATTTTTGTTGGATCTTTGATCTAAGGGTGGAGAACATTTAGTTTCAGCGCTAGCGCTCTCATGCTTTGCACGTGAGCGCTGCATCAGAGTCTTTGACTCTTAGCGCCGGCGCTGCTAGCGCAGGCGTTGCTAGCGCGAGCGCTCTCGTGCTTTGCACGTGAGCGCCGCATCAGAGTCTTTGACTCTTTAGCGCTGGCGCTGCTAGCACTAGCGCTCTCGTGCTTCGCACGTGAGCGCTGCATCAGAGTCTTTGACTCTTTAGCGCTGGTGCTTTTATGAAGCGCTGCTTCATTTCAAATTTAAAAAATTTGAACAGAGTTTTGCTCTGATTCGGAGAAACAAGCGCCTTAGCGCTCTAAGTCTGACGCTCAGCGCCAAGCGCACCACGTGCTCCTCACGTGTGTGCTATTTCATAAGAAGCGCCTTAGCACTCTAAGTCTGGCGCTCAGCGCCAAGCACTCCACGTGTTCCTCACGTGGGCGCTGAGGGAACACAAAGTGTTCTTTAAATAAAGCCCCAGAGCCATAATGAGTGCTCAACACTCAATAAAAAGCAAAAAGAAAATGGGGTGACAGAATCTAAATCAATACTTAGTATTGTTGAATAAAAAGGGACTGAGCCTAAATAAATGTTCAACATTTTATTCAAACTGAGTGGGCTGAGCCCAAGTTGGCCATAAGCCCCTAATTCAGATTAATTGAGCCCATGTGCTCACAATCTTTTTAATTGGTCTTAATCCCAAACCTGATTACAGATCTCCTAACCAACATTGGTTCAAGGGTACATCTCTTCATATCTCTGATATATGTCGTTGTAATTCTTCAACGTTTTCAGGGAGATGGAGGGTCCCAATAACCAATAACTTTTGGCGCATCCCCAAACGGTTAAACCAAAACATCACAGACTATGATTTCTTTAAACCAGACTATGATGTCTTTAAACATGGACTATGAGGTCCTTAAACTCATGGATTATGATGTCCTTAAATTTTATGGACTATGAGGTCCTTAAACTCATAGACTATGATGTCTTTAAACTTTACAGACTATGATGTCTTTAAACTGCCACGGACTATGATGTCCTTAAACCCTATGGACCGCAACGTCCCTAAACTAAGACGATAGAGCCCAAATACTCTTTCGTTGGATCTAAATGATCCCAAAACCCTATTGAGTAAATCTTAGTCTGAAATTAGACTAACATATCCTCAACAAACATTTAAGTTGATCTTAATCTCAAAGAGATTAACGATCCTTAAGCCAAACAAACCCAAATCTAAGAAAATACGGATTTGGACTAATCCACGCCCTACGGGCGATAACTTAAATTAGTCTCCGTATACAATCCACGGGAAACCAAAAAATAAAACAAACACACACGACACGAAATGATCTTCTGGAGCAGGAGAAAGTGGTTACCGCAATGCGGTAACGTAATTAACTGCAGGGCCTTGCGCCTGCAGGGAAGAGCGTCCCCACAATCAAAAACCCCTCACAATATGGGGGAATCTGACGAAGTCTGCTACAACGGCCGCATCTATCCAAACCTCCGATGCACGGTGCTATAAATCAGCTTGGCATCTTCGGAGAGGTGGATGGATAACACCAAATAGCATCTGCCCCCAAATTCAGGCGAGACGTCTGTCTTCCCGGTTTTCGGCGGAGAACAGATTCTGGCACGCCCGGTGGGACCATTTCCTCTTTCCACTCCACATTTCGTGTATCGTGTTCGTGAATAGATCGCGGTTTAATATGGTTGCCCCTGGATTCGAGATACTAAGACTTGGTGTCTTGCTCCGTGTAGAAAAGAAGATCAATGGTTTCCAGCTGCAACAACTGCAACAACAATTCTCGCTTCGCCCCGTCTGGTGGAGTAACTTACGAGCCTCAAGCGGCCTCTATTTTCGCCATGCTAGTGGAACAGGTGACTCAGGCCACCACTGGACTGTTCTTTGGGACCATGATCCTACCGGCAAGCTTCAACGCCCCGATACCATAGCAAGAAGCTCCGAAGAAGTCGGTCTTTGATCGGCTTGCAACTACTGCGGCCCCTCTCAACGGGTCATCCAAATCCAGCACCTCAGTCTTTGACAGATTGGGCCGAAGCTCAAGTGGGCCCGTGAAAAAGCCTACAATACCTGAAGGGGTTATCCCGAAACGGATAGCCATCCCTGCTCCAGTGAGCGAAGTCGCCAGAGGGGCTTCTCCTGCTAAAGGATCGGTCTTCACAAGACTGTCTGTTCCTATTCCCGCTTCAGGCGTAATCACCAAGGCTGCCTCCCCTGTCCGAAAATCTGCCTTCGACAGGTTGGCCATCCCCTCTCAACGGACGTCAGTCTTTGACAGGCTAACACCAACAGCAGTCCCACATCAAAGCATAAAGCACGATACAGCCACCCCGACAACGGAGGTGATCCCGGCTGCACGACATGCTCGACGCCGCCACTGGCGCCGAATGAGGAAAGCTGGGGGCAGTTCCCCTTCTGGACTGACTCCTCCAGCTCCAACGGTGGAAGTCGATGTTGCTTTTCCAACTGAGAATAGCTTTGAACTACTCAGGAAGGTGCGCAAGAACTCTCCGACTGCCGTGTTGAAAAGATCTCCTCCGTCTGTGAAGAACGTTACAAAGGTGAAGCCAGAGCAGCCCTCTCAGCGGCTATCCTCCAAAATTCTCAAGGTTTGGCGACAGGTCCAAAACTCTGTGATTAAGCAAGACTACTCTCGCCAGCCGAAGAAAATGAAAGTTCGGCAAGAGGAGGATCGTCCCGCCACCGTACTACAGAAGGTGTCGTCTGCTTGGTGCCCACTGCAATGGCCTCCTCAACTTCGACTGTCCATAAAAGGAGAAGGCCGGAGAAGATCCAGTAGCTGCGACAAATCTCAAGGGCACTGAATCCAAACGCCCCAAGTCTGGGGGCATGGTGGTACACACCATTTACATGGCATCAAGAAAAGAGGATAGCCGTACCTCTACGGGTCATCGACCACTTACGCGATCAATGACTAAGGCTCAGGAGCAACAACAGCAAAAACTCCAGGAGATGCTGACAAAGATAGCCACAGTCACTGGGCCAAAAGAAAACCCGGAGACATCGTCGGAGAAGCGTCAGGAACAGGAAACCGATGTTGAATTCCTCTGAAGAATGCTCGAGAAGAAAGACAAAGAGGCCGCGGAACAAGCGGCTAACATAAAGCAAACGGAGCTTCTGTTTCAAGATATGGTCGGGATGATGATACAGCCAGATCCCCTAGCCGAAGACCCTCCGATTATCCTTGAAGACGACAGAGGGGAGACATCAAACCCCCTTCCGGCTTTATAGCAGCCAGAGAGTGTAGGGTGTTTTTAGTCACCCCATTGAGATGGGAATACGCGCGCACTTGTCAGGCGTACTACAGATTCCTCCTGCCTAGGGTAGGCGGGGGTTTATTGATTGTGGGGATCCAAATCTCTGGCAGCCACGGACTAAGCTGCCGTAAATTACCCCTTGCCTTTTGGGGCGAGAGAGCCTCCGATTAACGGGTTAAACTGGTCATGCGAACTCAATGTGCAGTGTACGTGTGTGTTGTTTTGGAGGGGGGTTTGGATATATCGGGAGCCCCGCAGAGTTTTTACGGGGGTCCCACTGCCCGGATAGCGGGCTGGGGGTCAAGGGTGCTAGCAGCCCCCTTGCAGAGTGCGGGGCAGCGCCCCGATCCAAATTTTTTTTGGAGTGGGACAGTGTTGTGGAGTGTGTGTGTATCTGTACATATATATACATGTATACATATATATAAAAAAAAAGGGAAAAAGCGCCCAAAGGACGCGTGGGGTCAGCGCCTTGAGCGCTGTGCGCTTAGGTGTTGTGCGCTTAGGTGTTGACTTGTTTCCGAGGTGGAATTTGATTCTGCCAGGGAGGTCATTGGTTGTTTTGTTGACTTGATGTGATTTGGGTTGACATCAGCATCGCTACGCTGGAATATGGTACCAGGAGCGAATCATCATTTATCATGACAGGATTTGGGGACCTTGGTTTTGGTTTGGCATCAGCATCACTGCACTGGAATATGGTACCAGGAGCGAATCATCATCTGCCATGAGGAGATTTCTCTCATTCCCAGTTTAACGACTTAGGGGTCATCTGTTCCCAGTTTAACGACTTAGGAGTCATCTGTTCCTAGTTTAAAGACTTAGGGGTCTATTAGATTGGAGTTTGGGATTTTGGGGTTAGGGTAGGCATCAGCGTTGCTAACACTGAAGCACACGTGTCAGGAGCAATTCATCATTTGTCTATTCCTGTTGGGGGAGCGATGGCTTAGGAGATAGGTTTAGGTCCCTATCACCTAAGGCTTTTCAATTTTATGGGCCGTGAGGGTCCCAAAAAAGCATTTTCTCTCTACGAGTCGTATGGATCCCGCAGGTGTATTTTCTCCTTAGGAGTCGTGAGGACTCCTAAGTGTGTTTTTCCTTTATGAGTCGTAAGGAACCCACAAAGGTCTGTTCTTCTCATGTATCGTGAGGACACATGAATGGGTCTTCTCAATGGAGCATAATTCCAAAGGCGGAGACCAGCCGCGTAACTGGTGATTGTGGTGGGGCATGGGTATGACGAGAATTATTTGAGCCCGTGGATTGTATACGGCAGTCAATTTGGGGACTGGTCGTAGGGCTGGAGAATTTTGAGAAATTGGATTTTGGTTGGCGTCTGCATCGCTGCACTGGAATATGGTACCAGGAGCGACTCATCTTTCGCCGTTTAGGGACTTGGAATTTGGGTTTTTGGTCGGCATCAGCACCGCTAACACTGAAGCGAAATGCCAGGAGCGACTCATCATTTGCCGTTGCCCGTTGGAGAACGATGGTTTAGGAGACAGGTTTGGGTCCCTATCACCTAAGGCTTTTCAATTTTATGAGCCGTGAGGGTCTTATAAAAGCATTTTCTCCCTAGGAGTCGAGAGGATCTCGCAGGTGTATGTTCTCCTTAGGAATCGTGAGGATTCCTAAGTGTGTTGCTCCTTTATGAGTGGTAAGGATCTCACGCAGGGGTTTTCTCCTCATAAGGTCGAGAGGACTTTACGAGTGTATTCATCTCTTTTCACGAGTTTGCGTCCTTTCGGGTTTTCACAAACTCGTCGGTAGTCCTGCTGTTTTTACTCACGGAGCCCTTTCGGGTTTTCATCCGTGCCCATTTTGCTTGTGGACATACCTTGTTTTTTCTTCTTTCTTTTTTCTTCTTCTTTCTTCTTCTTTTTTTTTTTGCCGCTGGTGGGACTTTAAAAGTAGTCTCACCAGCAGGATTTGGGAGAGATAGGGGTCATTTACGCCCGTGGATTGTATACGGTTTTGCAGGATGTATGATCCAGACCGTAGGGCTGATGTGCTCAATTCGCCTGCGACTTGGAGCATTCACGTGCAGTATTTTTTGAGATATCGGCCATTGATGGGTGGCATGGGCCTTTCTCCCTCGTCACTTATTAGTTGGTAGGATCCTCCGTCGAACACTTTCTCGATGACGTATGGTCCTTCCCAGTTTGGCTCGAATTTTCCCATGGCATGTCGATTGGGGATGATCGGTCTTTTGAGGACCAACACCAATTCATCTTTCTTGAAAGCGCGGAAACGGGTTATCTTGTCATAGGCCCGTGACATTTGGGCTCGGTATAGCTCCAGATTTTGCTGCACCGCGAGCCTCTTTTCTTCGAGGGCATCGAGCTCTTCAAGTCGAAGGAGCATGTTTTCCTCCTCCGTCAACTCGTGCTGAACGACCATTCTTAAGCTTGGAACTTCGACTTCGAGGGGGAGGACCGCCTCCACTCTGAAGAGCAATGAGTATGGAGTGGACTGAGTTGGAGTACAGTGCGTAGTACGATATGCCCACAACCCCTCGTGAAGTTTGAGATTCCAGTCTCTCTTGTTGGCTGAAGCATTTTTTCCTCAGGAGCTTGCATAGAGTCTTATTGAAGGCTTCGGCTAGCCCATTGGCTCTTGGATTATAGATGGAGGAATATCTCCAGTCTATCTTGTGCAGAGTAGCGAACCTTGAGACATTGAAGCTCTTAAAAGAAGGCCCATTGTCAGAAATGATTCTTCTTGGTGTACCGAAGCGGTATAGAATATTATGCTGGAAGAATGTCAGAATATCTTTTGTCTTGACTTCTTTTAGCGGGACAGCTTCAGCCCATCTGGAAAGTAGTCTGTCACGTCCAGTATGAACCGGTGGCCTTTGGATGACGGAGGATCAATTGGGCCAACAATGTCGGTGCCCCAGACTTCGAAGGGCCATGACACCACCGTAGGATGCAGTGGATTGGGATGCTTGTGAATGAAATCACCATGGATTTGGCAGATCTGACATTTCTTTACATGCTTTCCGCAATCCCATATCATGGTGGGCCAGTAATACCCAAGCCGTTTGATTTGAAGTCGCATCTTGGGGCCAGATTAGTGAGCACTGCAAACGCCCGAGTGAACATCTTTCATGACCTTTTGGGCTTCGGCCAATGACGGACACCTGAGCCAGAGTTGGTCATATGACCTACGGTATAACGTGTCTTTTACAAACACGTATCGGAGAGCTCTTTTCTTCAACTGAATCCTCACAGATTTTTGTTCGGGCAGCTTGTAGTATCGGAGGTACTCTATGAAGGGTTCTCTCAAATCGGGCTCGTCTTAGATGATCGAAGCTTCTTCGGCAGGACTGCTCTTCTGTTCCGCGCTTTCCTCTTCTCGTAGAAAGACTGGGGGTAGACTGTGATCCGAATTTCTTCCATGTCAGGATTAGCCAGCTCCTTGGCTAAGCGAGCGAGTACATCAGCCTTTCCATTCAACGCTCTAGGGACTCTCATTAGTTCAATGTGAGTGAACCGTTTCATGAGTTCCACCACTCGGCCTCTATACCGAGCTAACTCGGGTTTGTATATCTTATAGTCACCGCTTACTTGGTTGACGACAAGCTGGGAGTCACCGTAATCCCGTAGCCGAAGGATTTCCATTTCTATGGTGAGTTCCAAACCAGCTATCAGGGCTTCATACTCAGGTTCGTTGTTCGTTCGAGGCTCGGTGAGAGCGAAAGAACGCCGTAGAGTTCCCATTGATGGTGTGATGAACACCAATCCTATCCCTGCTTTTATCTTCGGGACGCTTGATTTACTGGAGGTCCTTATTGATGAGGCTCCATCGAAGTAGAGCTCCCAACATGGCCCATCTTCCTCGAGGTGCAGCACTTGTTCGTCGGGTAACTCACAATTTAGCGGCGACCCTTCTGGTATAGGATGAGCGGCAAGGAAGTCTGCAAGAGCTTGCCCTTTCACTTCTTTCTGAGGAGTATAAACTATGTCAAACTCAAGTAGCATGACAGCCCATCTTGTCATTCTGCCGGCTAGGCTTGCTCTGGTCATCAAGTGTTTTAGCGGGTCGACCTTGGAGATCAGCGTAACCCGATGAGCGAGCAGATAGTGCCTCAGCTTCTTCACAGCAAATATCAGAGCCAGGCATTGCTTTTCGATTGGGAAATAGTTGTGTTCCACCCCGACTAGAGTTCGACTGAGGTAGTAGAGGGCATTTTATTTTCCCTCCTTGTTATTCTGGTCAAGGAGCGCACCGAGTGACTCATCTAGCGCGGTAGTGTAGAGAATCAGCGGTTTATTTGGAATGGGAGCGGCCAGCACTGGAGGGTGCAACAAGTATTGTTTGATGCTTTCGAACGCTGCTTGACATTTGGCATCCTAGATAAAAGAAGCTCCTTTCTTCATGAGCTTTGAGATGGGCCTACATCTCCCCGATAAATTTGAGATAAACCTCCGTATATAAGCAAGCATGCCTTGAAAAGATCTTAGCTGCGTCAGACTCTTCGGAGGGGGCATCTCCATGATGGCCTTTATCTTTGATGGGTCAACTTCGATCCCTCGATGTCGGACTATGAAGCCCAGAAATTTTCCCGATGACACGCCAAAAGCGCATTTCAGAGGATTCATCTTCAGATCGTATTCCCTCAGTCTGGTGAGAACGGTCCTAAGATCTTGGATATGATCGGCCTTGGTTTTAGTCTTGACGACCAGATCATCAACATAGCATTCGACGACTTTATGAATTAGGTCATCAAAGATATTGGTCATTGCCCTTTGGTACGTAGCATCTGCGTTCTTCAGTCCGAACGGCATCACCTTGTAGCAGTATATTCCGATCGGAGTTCAGAATGCTGTGTGCTTCTCATCCTCGGGCGACATCTTGATATGATTATATCCAGACGAGCCATCCATAAAGGTGAACAACTCATAATTTGAGGTGTCATCGACCATCATCTCCATGACCGGTAGCGGAAAGTCGTCTTTAGGACATGCTTTGTTAAGGTCCCTGAAATCGACACAAACTCGGATCTGCCTATTTTTCTTCTTCACTGGGACTATGCATGCGATCCAGTCCGCATATTTCTCTTCCCTGATGAAGCCGGCATCGATGAGCTTCTTGGTTTCCTCGATGAACTTTTCTTCTAGTTCCCTTCTCATTCGTCGAGGAGCTTGTTTGACTGGCTTAGCATCAGGGGATATAGCCAGCTTATGCACGTCCACTTTAGGGGAAAGTCCAGACATTTCTTTGTATGTCCACGCGAAGCAGTCGACGAACTCATGCAGCAGGGCAATTATCTGCTCTTTCATTTCCTCCAACAAGAGTGAGCCGATGTAGGTCGGCCTTGGATCATCGGGCGTTCCTAAGTCAATCTCAGTTAGCTCGTCAAAGGTTGCTTGTCTGCCATCTTCGAGCTCTTGAGGAGCTTCTTCTGGCTCGGTTAGCTCGTCTTCATCATTTGACTCTTCGCTGGCTTCCCCAATATGGGTCATATAGCATGCCTTAGAATCAGGCTGGATGAAACCTATGCCCCGCCTATCTGGAATTCGTCCATCGATGAGTGCTCGGACCTGAGGTGGATGCCATAGCCCTTCGTAAAACTTTGCTTCGGACTCCGTTTGATATAACCGGCATCCGCACTTTTTAAAGTATTCCCGCATCTCAGGCGCATAGTATCTGGGATTGAGGACGGCTCTTATGCCTCTCTCATATGGAAGGCACGCGACAGACAAATCGTCCGGGTGCACAACGGGGTTTGACCCATAAAACAGGATGCCTTTCTACCCACTTTTCCTTCCGGGGACGTAGAAAGTTTTTAGCTGGTCCACGGTGGAGACTGACAACGCATCGAGCTCTTTGCCCATCTGCTCCGGTACCCTTATGACAGTTAGGGACCCTTCTGCAATTTTGAAGGTCTCTCGGAGTTTCGCTTGTTGCATGGGGGTCCAATCTGCACCGCTGTTGCACGGCAGGTCCTCTTCCTCTAACTCTTCAGTATCACTGCTAAGATGAGGGCGGACTTTGCTGCTAGATGGGGCTTCAGTAACAGATTCGTCCGTATCGCTACCGAAATGAGGGCGAGTTTTACGGAAGGACGGACTTCAAGCGTCGGACTCATCAGTATCGCTACCAAAACACGGGCACACTTGGGCGTTTTTGCTTTTGAAAGTGATAGCCGGCTCAGATTTTCTTTTGAGTCTTAGGGCCGCTTTATCCTCAATCAGTTGTGGCTTAGCATTTTGGTGGTTCATAAAGTACCGAGAATCTTCATATCGGACTACATGCACACCGAACGGCTGGATGCCACCGTCAATACATCTTTCTTCGCCATTTTTAGTATACTTCATGCATTGATGGAGAGTTGATGGGACGATGCCGTAATCGTGGAGCCACGGTCGTCCTAAGAGAATATTATAAGACGTGTGGGCGTCGATCATGTATATCTTAGCTTCAGCTTGCAGATCCCCGAATTTGATTGGCAAAGCTATAGACCCCAGAACTTGCTAGCAGTTTTGATTGAAGCTTTGAATGACAATCCTTTCCCTTGACAGGTGTCGGATGTCCATTGACAAACTCTTCAGTGTTCGCAAGTTCATGATGTTTACTGAGGACCCCGGATCAATCAATATGCGATTAATCCAATCCCCGTCGCTGTACCCAGTCACGTAAAGCGGCCGATTATGCTCAGCCGTTCCCAGTAGCAAGTCTTCATCCTTAAACATGACTGTGGCGGCTTGCAAAGTGTACTGAGCTTCTTTCATATTAATTTCCGCAAAGCGAGCCTGATACCGCTCAGGATTTTGTAGAGCATGAATGAGAACATCTCTAAGCTCTTGAGATAGAACCAAGGCATTGTAGATGCTAAGGAGAGACGGAAGCTTTCGGAGGTGAGCCAAAACATTATAGTCTACTGGGGAAGGACTTGAGTTTTCATCAGCCGGTTCTCTGCCATCATCATCATTAGCCACATGTTTTTCCTTCCCTTTTGGGGCGTTGCCCTGATTTGGCGATAGAGCCCTGCCGCTTCTGAGCTGAATTTGATTGGCCTTTGTGGCGAGCACCTCGTCCTCTTCGGGAAAACAGAGCTCCTCCTCAGAATCGCTGCCAAGATGGATGGCGTAGCAGGTCACTACTGAGATCTCTTCATTGGGATCTTCTTCTAACTCCTCCAGAATTTCAGCCGCTTGTACAGGGAAGAACTCCTTCAATTGAATCAAAGTTCTTTCTTTCTGTTCATATTCTTCGAGGGAATCGATATATTTTTGAATGGTCGATCTCCCTACAAATTCCTTTTCGCGCCGAGCTGCACTTTTCTTCTTCTTAAGCTTTTTGGATTTTGAGCCTAATGGAGCCGCATTGGCAGCTGGACTGGTAGGCTTCTTCTGCCCTTCCCATTCCGTCCTGGGCTCTTTCCGAAGTAGCTTTATCATCTTCTTCGTCTTATTAGATATGTGCGTACTCCATGGAGGCCGCGATGAGTCAGTTTCGTTTGTCAGGGCAGCGGGTTCAACTGTCTGCTCCCAGAAGGCTTCAACTTCTGTCTGTATAAAGTTGGCGGTTGCAACTTGATTGTTCACCAACATGCTTTTGGACAGCTCGATCTCTCCAGCCTTGTACTGCTTCTCGACCCAGTCCTTGAAGATATAGCAATCCTCGATCGCATGGCTCACTACTCGGTGGTACGGGCAATACAGGGGATTGTCGGTCATTTTTGCTTCTTGGGGTCTTTTCGACTTCGGCAATTGTAGGCCGTTGTTCAAGGCATCTTTAAGTATCTTACGGACCTTGTCCCTTCTGAAAGAGTAAACCTTGTTCTTCTTCTGCTCTAGGGAAGGCCCATCTCCTCCCAGCAATGGCTTTTGAGACCGGTTAGTTTTGGATTCGCCCACCCTTCGCTTTTCTTCATTGTCGGACGCATTGAAGACATTGGTACTGCTGGAACTCCTGCTTCTACGGTTGTTGTCCCGCTTGCTTTTCCAAGTTTTGTCTCTCTGAGAGTCCGGCGGGGACTCTTGCTTCGAGCGTTCCAGCATTTGGACTTTCTTAGTTAGCTCCTGAAATGTCTTGAGGCCCGCTGTACACAAGAATGGGACCATCTAATTGCTGAGGTTCCCAATGAGAAGGTTGATGGACTGGTCCTACTCCAGCGGCGGTTCACACTTGATTGTGAGATTACGCCATCGAGCGATAAAGTCGGTGTTGCTTTCATTCTTCCCCGGCTTGGTCCTCACAAGGTCGGCAATGGAGATTTTATCACTGACGCTTATGAACCTTTGCCGGAACAGAGACTCCATTTGGGCAAAGGTAATGATGGACCCGTATGGTATACTCGCGTACCAGTCGAAGGCAACACCGGTCAGGCTGTTGACAAACTGACGAAGAAAGAGCGCGTCATTACCCCCTGTATTTCTGCACGATGCTTTGAAGTGGGCGACGTGCTGATTTGCATTCCCCGTTCCGTCAAATCTTCCGAACTTAGGAATGACGTAGCCGCTCGGGAACTCGATCAGATCGTACTGTGTGGGATATGGCCGTCCACTACTGCCAATTTCTTTCTGAGCTTCAGCTTCAGCCACCAATGTTTTAACTTTGCTGGTGACCAAATCCATTAGCTGATCTTGTGTTAGCGGGATAGTGCCATCTGGGGCCAAGGCACCCCCAGAAGCGGAATGTGGCCGGCTTTCGTGCGGCTCAACCAGTCTTGGACCCAAAGGAATAGGCATTGGCTGCTTTGGATTGTCATCACCCGGCTGATTAGTAGCGACTTGTGCTTGATTAGGAGGCGCTCGAGAAATTTGAGCCGTAAGCTGCATCACAACATTCGTTAGATCGTCAATTTTCGAATAAAGCTTGGCCATCTCTTTATCCTTGCTCCTGAGCTATTTTCGAAGCTCTTGAAGCAGCTCCTGCTCCGCGGTCCTGGGGCGGAAAGTCGGCTCTTCCTCGCTGTCCGAGCTTGACTCTGCATGGACCGAGAGGTCTTTCTGCCTATCATCCTCCTTGAGAGGGTTTTCATCATCCGGCGGAGGAGGATATTCTTGGGAAGCGGCAACCACATTCAAGCTAGATTGGACTTAGGATATAGTGGCCCCATCTTTGCTTTTGCTGCGAAGGTTGTCACTGGGGAGCCGGCCCGCCATATAGACAATATGGATAATATATCCAGCCCTCTTTTTATTGTCGGCAGCTGATTTCACAGATCGCTATCTTGACCCCCCTGTTTCAGTAGCGGGCAGTCGATTGAAGGCGGATGGCCTGGCCGGATTCTTGAATGGTGCTGGCGCTTCTTTTCTGGATTTGCCCCACTGCTTTCGTGCGGTACAGAGCGCCTGATAGACTCTTGAAGAGACAGTGTCATACTTTTTCTGTTGGGGCCGGGACACGTCTCTTTTTTGCATTGTTCGGACCGCTGTCTTCTTGATTCTGGCGGTCATGGCATTTTTCTGAACCCACTTCAGAGGCTCGAAGGAATTGCTGATTCTTACGTCCGACTCAGCCTTCGTCGCGGGGCGACCCTGCACTTGGAACTTCACAAGATTCCATTTGGCCGAAGCCCTGGCCCTCTTGTTGGCTCGATACCTAAGCCGCTTCTGCCTTAACTTTTCTGTTCTAAGCACCTGGCAGACTTCGGCTCTTTAGGAAGACGCCGTAGACTGGACGATGGAGGCTTTTGGAGATATGCTCGATTGTGCATTTGTTAGAGTCATCGCCTGAGCTCGTCCGCAACATTTGATGTTGCCCTTTGTACTGGAGTTCTTTCCCCCCGCTGGAGCACCAGAGAATCGTTCAGACACCGTCTTAAGTTTCGGTTGTGGTGCCTTGGCGATCACGACATTCGGCCTCTTGCCCCTTGAGATCGGCTTGGCCGCCTGTTTCGCCAGGATTTCTGCCAGATGAGCGCTTCCGGCAGGGTAGATGATTACGGAGCCAAACTGGCGGGGCAGTTCCTCCCACTGTCGACTGAGGCTTGCGGGGAGAACCACACGAGCATTGACCTTGACCACGCACGGAATCGGGGTCGCGTTGGAAGCTGAATTCGTCTTGGGAGACATTGTCGTCGAAAGTTGATTGCTGCACAGAAAAAAACATCATTTCAGTATAGACAATCGATATGTATATTTATTGAGTTCGCATGAACATTTAACCCAAAATATGGGAGGAGAGAAAGGTCCCACCGGACGTGCCAGAATCTGTAGGGTGTTTTTAGTCACCCCAATGAGATGGGAATACGCGCGCGCTTGTCAGGCGTACTACAGATTCCTCCCTGCCTAGGGTTGGCGGGGGTTTATTGATTGTGGGGATCCGAATCTCCGGCACCCGCGGACTAAGCTGCCGTTAATTACCCCTCGCCTTTTGGGACGAGGGAACCTCCGATTAACGGGTTAAACTGGTCATGCGAACTCAATATGCATTGTACGTGTGTGTTGTTTTGGAGGGAGGGTTTGGATATATCGGGAGCCACGTAGAGTTTTTACGTGGGTCCCGCTACCCGGATAGTGGGCTGGGGGTCAAGGGTGCTTGCGGTCCCCTTGCGGGGTGCGGGGCAGTGTTGTGGAGTGTGTGTGTATCTGTGTATATATATATATATATACATGTATACATATATAAAAAAAGGGGAAAATCGCCCAAAGGACGCGTGGGGTCAGCGCCTTGAGCGCTGTGCGCTTAGGTGTTGTGCGCTTAGGCGCTAGCGCGCCATGTGTCGGCATGTGGGCGCTTTGCGCTTGAGCACTGGGCGCTTGAGCGTAAGCGCGCCACGTGTCGGCACGTGGGCGCTTTGCGCTTGAGCGCTAGCGCGCCACGTGTCGGCACGTGGATGCTTGGCGCTTGAGCACTGGGCGCTCGAGCGCTTGGGCGCCATGTGTCGGCACGTAGGCGCCGGGCGCTTAGGCGCCGGGCGCTTGGGCGCCGGCGAGAAAAAGAGGCTTTTAGCTCCAGAAATTCTTGAAAGAGAAATCGGAGTGGAGTTAAACTCCTAAGATGTTTTTGGGTTGATGAAAGGGGTTCTTCTTCTTTCTCCTCTGGTTGCTGGATCTTGAAGATCAAGAGATATGAGATTTTAAAAATCTCTTATTTTTGAGATCTAATGGAAGATCTGAGTTCCCCTTTATGAGTTTTATGGTGAAAAACTATTTAGTTTTATAGAATGAAGAGTAAAACTCTTGATTTAATTCAAAAGAAAGAAGAAGGTTTTGGAACCTTGAAGAAGGAGAAAAGATCTCAGATTTAAAATTTTTTGGAGAGAGAAAAAAGTTGTGAGATATTTTCATTATCCTTACGTTTATAGGCTATACACTTTACACATAGCCCCTTGGGCTTCACAAAATGGCATTTTGCCTATCCTATGGCTCATGTGCCATTTCTTTTTGCACATAAGCCATGGGCTTTACAAAAATTTGGCTTTGTGCCTATTTTTCTTACATTTATCCATAAAATAAAATAAAAGAAATACAATAAAATTATTTATTACAAAATTTTTATATTGGCATGGGGGAAGGCCGGCCGCTTCATGTTCGGGCTCGACCCGGGCGTGGGTCCACTAGATCTGGGCTTGGGCCCACTTGGCTTGGGGTTGACTTTGATTTTGACTTGGTCAACCGGGGTGTAAATTTTTACCCTAATAGAGAGGAGACGATCTCGAAAGCCGCGCTTGATGACTACATAGCTCAACAGATACGAGCTCATCAGGCGAGCGAAGCGGCTGGCCAAATCATCAAAACTGGACGACCCTATCCGGGTTGGTACGATCAAATAAGGTACCCGCCGGGATATATGATCCCTAAATTCCACTTGTATAAGGGGACGGGTAATCCACACCAGCACGTTGCTCAATTCAGAGCCTTATGCGGTAATACTGGGGGTGACGACAAAATGTTGTTTCGCTAGTTTGTTGGCAGCTTGTCGGAGACGGCATTCGAATGGTACTCCGAGCTCCTGAATGACTCTGTCAAGACAATTGCAGAAATGGAGCTACTGTTTACACAAAGATTCGCAAGCGCTAGCGAACGTACCTCGATCACGGCATTGATCAACGCCAGAGTGAAGCCGGGAGAGACATGGGTCCAGTATGCAATTCTGTGGCGGAACCTATGGTCGAAATGCGAACAACGTATAGAAGAAGCTCCTTCCGTGGGGATGTTTGTGAGAACCCTTGATCCACAGGCGACTATATCCCAATTCATGATGTTTTTCAAGCCGACTACCTTCCAGGCCTTGATTGACAAGCTGGCCTAGATGGATCAGATGGGCCATAGGCCGTCCTCTTCAAAGACGGAGCTTCGAAATGAAAAAGGCAAAGGGAAAGCGACCATCGTCGCCAATGCTCAGCAACAGCCGAGTAAACCGAGACCGGTTGTTCGTCAAAGCAACAAGCCACGATCCCTCGATGAGAAGTTGAGACGCCCTTACTCATTTCCCCAGGATAAAATAAGGAGACTGTTAAAACTGGCAGTGCGCAACGGGCTAATCACTCTGCCGGATCTGAGACACCCATCGCAACCTGGTGACGTCAACCATCCTAACTATTGTCCCAACCACAGAGTAATGGGTCACCCACTCAAAGATTGATACGTCTTCAAAAACTGGGTTGAAGACCAATACCAACAGGGTAAGTTCGCGTTATCTGAAAACTGGAAGGTGAACCCGCCACAACCACATGCTTCGAAAAAGATAGACTCGCCGGGGGCATCATGTTCATTCATAGAGGAAGCTCCATGGGAAATTATTCTTTCGGCAAAAACTAAAAGAATGCTGAAAGATCTTCAAGCATGTCCGGCGATCAGTTGGAAAATCCTGCTAGAGCCGGAGATCATTGAGGGGATGCTGAAACCACGCCCAACATCGGGAGGTAGCAGCGAAAGGCAAAACACCCAGGCCCAGCCGTTAAAGTCTTCGAAGAAAAAGAAGAAGACCCAGAAGCCCGCGCAGCTCAACGACAAGCGCACGGATCTGCAAAAGCATATTGACGCACTGGAAGAATATAACCAGAAGGCGCGAACCCCAGTCACACTCCATGAGTTTCTCAACCATATCCTTGAGAACAGAGAAAACGACAATGATGAGGAAGGCGACTCGTCAGAAGAACCTGAGGATTATGTAGCAAGTTGTCACGTGATCTCTCATTCGTCACTAAAGGGCGAAGAAGCTCACTCGGCATCAGAAGATAGCATAGAGGAGCTGGGGGCAGGAGCAGTACCAAAATCCTTGGATTATGAGACAAATTCTACCAAGATAGAGCTTACTTGCTTATGGATATGCATGGCGAAAGAACCTTAAGGCCAATAAACGGCCGGTTCTTGAAAAAATACTAAGACTGACCGAAACGTTGTTAAACCACTACGAACCGCAGCGTCCTTAGGCTAATGCGGCAAAAAAAAGGTACGTCCATAAGCGAAATGGGCACGGATGAAAACCCGAAAGGGCTCCATGAGTAAAAACAGCAGGGCTACCGGCGAGTTTGTGAAAACCCGAAAGGGCGCAGACTCGCAAGGTCCTCTCGACTTTGTAAGGAGAAAATGCCTGAGTGAGATCCTTACGACTCACAAGGGAGCAACACACTTAGGGATCCCCACGATTCCTAAGGAGAAAATACACTTACGAGATCCTCATGACTCGTAAGGAGAATCCCCCCTATGAGATCCTCACGGCTCATGGGATTCAAAAGCCTTAAGCTACAGGGATCTGAACCTGTTCTTAAGCCGTCATACACCCCAATTTGCCCTACCCTTGTATAAAATCTATGGGCACAAATAAACTTCTCCCCCACCTATTTCCACCAATGGTGTGAAATTCCCCTATCTGATGAGAAATACTTATAAGTCCTCTCGACTTATAAGGAGAAAACACTCTTATAAGATCATTACGACTTATAAGGGAACATACACTTAAGAATCCTCACGATTTTTAAGGAGAAAACACACTTACGAGATCCTCACGACTCGTAGGGAGAAACACCTTTATAAGACCCTTATGGCTCATAAAGTCAAAAGCCTTAGTCGACAGGATCTTAACCCTATTTGCTAAGCCACCTTTGTTCTAATCGACAAAGGCAAATGATGATTCGCTCCTGGCAATATCCCAGTTGTAGCGATGCTGATACCGGTATCAAATTTGAAGCTCCATACTGGCAGCAAAAGATCAGCGAGCCAAAATACATATGAAATAGCCGAAATGATAGGGCAACTTGCAACAAAATCAGCAAGTAAAAGATATGCATACAAAAACAGCCGAATTGATTGGGCAATTCGTAATAAAAAGCAGCGAGTAAAAAGAAAAAACAGCCGAATGATTGGGCACCACGAAAAATAGCCTAAATGATTGGGCAATCGCGACTTTCGCGATATAAAAAGCTGAAATGATAGAGCATCACGGAAAGAAATAAAAATTGAAAGAATGAAACTTTCGCCCTGCAGGTAAGTCCATACTGACCCCTGTATACAATCTATGGGCATAAACGAAAAGGGAACCACATGTCCCAACAAACTCTGTCAAATGGAGAGTCAAATCTCAACGGCGACATCTACAGCTAGAGACCAACAACGGTGTTCCTCCTCATTCCAGCAGGACACGGATGCGACACCACCAATCGGAGCCACGGCAAAGTCCCCAGTTCCAAAACTCTATGGTTCACAGACAACCTAACGTCAGCAAACGACCCCCATCACGGAAATACGTCGTCCAATGACCTCCGTCTCGGAAATACGTCAGCAAACGACCTCCGTTGCGGAAACACGTTAATCAAAGACCCCGTCGCGGAAACAAGTCAGCCAACGACCTCCCCGTCAGAGCAACGCTCTGACCCGGAAACAAGTCAACCAATGACCTCCCCGCCGAATCAATGCTCCGACCTGGAAACAAGTCAACCAATGACCTCCCCGCCGGATGAATGCTCCGTCTCGGAATCAAGCCACCTCATAAATATCTCGATTCAGGGAAATCAGCGTCCTTGACGAGAACCTCTCAATTCGCGTCGACCCGCAAGGAAATCAGCGTGTTTGCAGGAATCTCTCGATTCGTCTCAACCCCAGAGAAATCAGTGTCCTTGGCAAATATCTCGATTCAGGGAAATCAGCGTCTTTGACGAGAACCTCTCGATTCGCGTCGACCCGCAAGGAAATCAGCGTCTTCGCAGGAATCACTCGATTCGTCTTAACCCCAGGGAAATCAATGTCCTTGGCAAATATCTCGATTCAGGGAAATCAGCGTCCTTTATGAGAATCTCTCGATTCGCGTCGACCCGCAAGGAAATAAGCGTCTTTGCAAGAATCTCTCGATTCGTCTCAACCCCGGGGAAATCAGTGTCCTTGGCAAATATCTCGATTCAGGGAAATCAGCGTCCTTGATGAGAACATCTCGATTCGCGTCGACCCGTAAGGAAGTCAGCGTCTTTGCAGGAATCTCTCGATTCGTCTCAACCCCAGGGAAATCAGTGTCCTTGGAAAAATATCTCGATTCAAGGAAATCAGCGTCCTTGGCGAGAACCTCGATTCGCGTCGACCCGCAAGGAAATCAGTGTCTTTACAGGAATCTCTCGATTCGTCTCAACCCCAGGGAAATCAGTGTCCTTGGCTAAACCTCTCGATTCTGGGAAATCAGTGTCCTTGATAAGAACCTCTCGATTCGCGTCGACCCGCAAGAAAATCAGCGTCTTTGCAGGAATCTCTCGATTCGTCTCAACCCCAAAGAAATCAGTGTCCTTGGAAAAATATCTCGATTCAGGGAAATCAGTGTTCTTGGCGAGAACCTCGATTCGCATCGACCGACAAGGAAATCAGTGTCTTTGCAGGAATCTCTCGATTCATCTCGACCCCAGGGAAATCAGTGTCCTTGGCTAAACCTCTCGATTCAAGGAAATTAGCGTCCTTGGTGAGAACCTCGATTCGCATCGACCCGTAAGGAAATCGGTGTCTTTGCAGGAATCTCTCGATTCGCCTCGACCCCAGGGAAATCAGTGTCCTTGGCTAAACCTCTTGATTCAGGGAAATCAGCGTCCTTGGCAAGAACCTCGATTCGCGTCGACCCGTAAGGAAATCGGTGTCTTTGCAGGAATCTTTCGATTCGTCTCGACCCCAGGGAAATCAGTATCCTTGGTAAAACCTCTTGATTCAGGAAAATCAGTGTCCTTGGCGAGAATCTCTAGATTCGTTTCGACCCGCAAGGAAATCAGTGTCTTTGCGAGAATCAATCGATTCGTCCTAACCTACAGGGAAATTAGTGTCCCCGCGCATGAAAAGAAAATTCTCTTATGGGATCCTTATGACTCTCAAGAAAAAACGCACTTAAGAGTCCTCACGACCCCTAAGAAGAAAATACACCTACGGGATCCTCTCGACTCGTAGGGAGAAAAGTCTTTATGAGACCCTCATGGCTCATAAATTTGAAAAGTCTCAGGTGGCAGATCATAACCCTGTCTCCTAAGCCATCACTGTCCTGTAAGGAGGTCAAGATGGACTATTTGTGGGCCACACTCTCCGAAGTCGAACATCGACAAGGAAGGAAACAACCACTTACGAGTCATCTCGACTTGTAGGGGAAAAAATTCTCTTGTGGGATCCTTACGACTCTCAAGAGAAAACGCACTTAGGAATTCTCACGATTCTTAAGGAGAAAATACACCTATGGGATCCTCACGACTCGTAGGGAGAAAAGTCTCTATGAGACCCTCACGGCTCATAAAGTTGAGAAGTCCTAGGCGGCAGATCCGAACCTGCTTCCTAAGCCATCGCTGCTCTACAAGGAGGTCAAGATGGACTTCGCCATAGGCACATTCGCCAATGAAATAAAGAAGCTATTTATGGGTCCTCACGATTCGTAAGGAAAAACACCCGAGTGAGATCCTCACGACTCATGGAGGCGATGAACACTTAGAAATCCTCACGATTTCTTGGTAGAAAATACATCTATGGGATCCTCTCGACCTATAGGGAGAAAAAGCCTTCTTGAGACCCATATGGCTCATAAAGATGGAAAAGGTCTTAGGCTATAAGAACCCTAAACTTGTCCCCTAAGGCCTCAATTCTATGGCTATACATAGCTCTGCACTACTTCACTCACGTACATACTTACGTGGGCAAAGTAGTGGGGGGCATTTGTTCTCGCCAAAATTTTCGGCCAAGAGCTATTTGTTTCTGTTTACGCCGGTTTAAGTTTCGTTTACAGATATGTGTGAGATTGGGCTCATTCATATACGCAAACATCAGAGGAAGAACAGGTGTTCGACGACAAAAAGAAAGCATTTGATTGAACATTTTTTATTCTATGGGAAATAGATCATCAAACATGGGATCAAAAGTACAGGGATTCACAAAATTATGGATAAACTTATCTAACTCTTTCTCTCTGCCTTCTCTACCATATCAAAGCGGCGATCTTCATGAACAGTCGCTTCCCATCGGTCAACATCGTGCCCATCAGCGAAGACGGACATGACGACCCGCTGAGCCCGTATCTGGCTTAGCAGCCGAACAGAGTGATCCCTCAGAGCCGCGGTAATCAAAAGTGCCTCGTGAAAGCACTCGATCTTTTCCTCCGCGGCTTCGAGCATTGCCGGAGTCATCTCCACCGGATGAGGGGGAATATCATCGATAACGGACAAGAAGACCATCCGGAGCCAAATGGAGCCAATGGGGAGAGGAGATCCTTTACGAGTCAAGAGATCGTGCAACACCATGTCGCATTGGTCATATGTAAGAGTAGGGCTCACCAAGCGTGCGGCAAAACGAGGAACAATTTCCTCGATAGGCATCTCCCGTGGCTGCCGGCGAGCATGTGGACGATTACAGGCCATAGTTCTTCTCTGTGGAAGTGATTCTCTGAAAATGAGAGAGAAGAGAAGCATTGCTTCAGATTATGAAGGGAGACATTTAAGTCTAGGCACAGAAAATGCTGTGCATGATGAAACTATTTCCAAATTCTGGGAAAGAGAAGTTTGACTCAGGAAAAGCGGAGAAAGAAGGTGAAAAGACACCTTTAGTAATGAGGCAGCGCTTCACGTGCAAAGCACGAGAGCGCCAGCGCCAAGAGCGCCAGCGCCAAGAGCGCCAAGCACCAAGAGTCAAAAACTCTGAGGCGGCGTCTCACGTGCAAAGCACGAGAGCGCCATGCGCTAAGAGTCAAAGCCTCTAAGGTGGCGCCTTACGTGCAAAGCACGAGGGTGCCAGGCGCCAAGAGTCAAAGACTCTGAAGCAGCGCCTCACGTGCAAAGCACGAGAGCGCCAGCGCTAGAACTAAATATTCTCCACTCTTGGATCAAAGATCCAACGAAGATTAAAAATCACCAAATTACAGAATTAAATTCTGTTGAGGAAATACTCCTCAAATCTTTCCAAACAAGAAAAATTATGCTCTGTAAATCAAAGCACAAAGATACAGAATAAGTTCTGTATGGGAAAATATTTTCCCAATCTTGTTAAATAACAAGAAAGATATTTTCTGTAAAACAGAAGCCCTAGGATCAATGATCCAATGGTGGGGAAACATCCCCAAATCAATCAGAAAAAGATTTCCTTAACTGATTCAACAAATCAGCCTCCCCGATATAAAAGGCCCAAGACTTCAAATCTTAGATAGAGAAACCCCCCATAAACTTCAAGTTCTCAAAAAAGAAAAAAGGAAGAGCAAGCTCTAAGAAAAAGAAATTTTCTTCAAGGTAAAAATGATAATAAGTGAGATCATAACATCTCCTCGATTTTTGAGAGTTTAACTCTCACAACATAAGAACTCAGTTCTTTTTCTAGATCACAGATCCATAAGACAAGGTTTTTCATAAAAACAAAGAGATCATAGCATCTCATCAAAAAGAGAAGAACTTAGTTATTAGATCCATGAGACAATGTCTCCTTATAAACCGAGAATTTAATTCTCAGAGCACAGAACTGATCAGAACAGCCAAAGAAACGCCTTAGCGCTCCAAGTCTGGCGCTCAGCCCCAAGCACACCACGTGCTCCTCACGTGTGCGCTATTTCATAAGAAGCGTCTTAGCGCTCCAAGTCTAGCGCTCAGCGCCAAGCGCACCACGTGCTACTCACGTGTGCGCTATTTCATAAGAAGCGCCTTAGCGCTCCAAGTCTGGCGCTCAGCGCCATGCACTCTACGTGTTCCTCACGTGTGCGCTATTTCATAAGAAGTGCCTTAGCACTCTAAATATGGCGCTCAGTGCCAAGCGCACCACGTGCTCCTTACGTGTGCGCTATTTCATAAGAAGCGCCTTAGCGCTCCACGTGCTCCTCACTTGGGGGCCGAGGGAACACAAAGTGTTCTTTAAATAAAGCCCCAGAGCCATAATGAGTGCTCAACACTCAATAAAAGACAAAAAGAAAAAGGGGTGTCATAACCCAAATCAATGCTCAGCATTGTTGAATAAAAAGGGACTGGGCCGAAATAAATGTTCAACATTTTATTCAAACTGAGTGGGCTAAGCCCAAGTTGGCCATAAGCCCCTAATTCAGATTAATTGAGCCCATGTGCTCACAATATTTTTAATTGGTCTTAATCCCAAACCTGACTACAGATCTTCTAACCAACATTGGTTCAAGGGTACATCTCTTCATACCTCTGATATATGTCGTTATAATTCTTCAACGTCTTCAGGGAGATGGAGGGTCCCAATAACCAATAACTTTTAGCGCATCCCCAAACGATTAAACCAAAACCTCACAAACTACGATGTCTTTAAACCAGACTATGATGTCATTAAATATGGACTATGAGGTCCTTAAACTCATGGATTATGATGTTCTTAAACTTTATGGACTATGAGGTCCTTAAACTCATAGACTATGATGTCTTTAAACTTTACATACTATGATATCTTTAAACTGCCACGGACTATGATGTCCTTAAACCCTATGGACCGCAACGTCCCTAAACTAAGACGATAGAGCCCAAATACTCTTTCGTTGGATCTAAATGATCCCAAAACCCCGTTGAGTAGATCTTAGTCTGAAATTAGACTAATGTATCCTCAACAAACGTTTAAGTTGATCTTAATCTCAAAGAGATTAACGATCCTTACACCAAACAAACCCAAATCTAAGAAAATACGGATTTGGACTAATCCACGTCCTAC
This sequence comes from Agapanthus africanus, assembly GCA_030015575.1. Lineage (NCBI taxonomy): Eukaryota > Viridiplantae > Streptophyta > Magnoliopsida > Asparagales > Amaryllidaceae > Agapanthus > Agapanthus africanus. Next base: position 231,274,426 of record CM057341.1, read on the forward strand.
GGGCGACACCATAAATTAGTCTTCGTATACAATCCATGGGCAACCAAAAAATAAAACAAACACACATGACACGAAGTGACCTTCTGGAGCAGGAGAAAGTGGTTACAGCGATGCGGTAACGTAATTAACTGCAGGGGCTTACGCCTGTAGGGAAGAGCGTCCCCATAATCAAAAACCCCTCACAATGAGGTGGAATCTGACGAAGTCTACTACAATGGCCGCATCTGTCCAAACCTCCGATGTACGGTGCCATAAATCAGCTTGGCATCTTCGGAGAGGTAGATAGATAACACCAAATACCATCTGCCACCAAATTCAAGCGAGACTTCTGTCTTCCCGGTTTTCGGCGGTGAACACTCGGCGCTCCGGACTAATTTAGATATCTTGCTAGAGAAGCGGGACTGGGCACAGATCAAATCCGCCGCCTACCAACAGAAAACTGCTCGCTACTACAACGCACGAGTCAAGTATCGCGCCTTCAAAATGGGAGATTTGGTCCTAAGGCGGAACGAATTCATAGACGAAGGCAAACTGTACAAATCTTCCCCGAAGTGGGACGGTCCATTCCTCGTCACCGAGGTATTGCCCGGCGGAGCCTATCGCTTACAAGACGCGGGGGGACGCAAGTTTCTGCGACCTTACAATGCCGAAAAACTCAAATTGTACAAGTGAACTCAAAATTTGTATCAGTGAATATATATTTCTTCTTTGCCAAAGCGAGGTAAATTTTTTTAAGTCTTCTGAATTAGAAGAAACTTCTTCAATATGTTTCCATCTTCCTCGGTTCAAAAGTCACGGGTTTTGTTTTATGAACATACTCAAACACACAAGGAGGATAAAAAGAAGATAATAGTACGTCACAAAAGAAGCGTTTTATTCATCAAGGGTATTATGGGCTCCCCAGCCTTACACAAGAAAAATTGAAATTACAACAGAAAGGGTAGGGGTCAAGAAAACACTGTTGGTGGTATTCTGAGGAGATCGCCTCCAGCCGAGCCCTTGCTTCCTCGCCCTGCTCCCTCTGGTGTGGCCCGCGGACCCGCAATGCAATGGTCGGGCCGGAGGCCGCACCTGCCGGGCAGCCATCGACGATCTGCCTCTTTTGGAAACACTCCAAAAGAAGATCATGCCTATTCTTTGAGATGAGGCCACGAAAGTAGAGCGTGTGCAGCTTATCGAGCGCCTCGTCCTGCAGCTCCGAAGACAGGGTGCTGAACAAACCCGGGGACATCCTCCAAATGGTGTACATGAGCAATTGGAGGAAATGCGACCGCCGGGGAAGTAGGCGGCCGAAGTGGTCCTCTATTCGTTCGACCACTGTCTCGTACGTCTCCTCTGTGCACTCCTGATCGTAGAGGTACACGTCGTCGCAGGAGATGATCTCTCCGATAGAGTAGATGAGCCCGGCCATTTTCAGAAAAGTAACGCCGAAAGAAACCCATATACCTTCTCTATTTATAGCCTCAACAGAATCCCCAGGGGTCGAGATTTGCACGCGCATGGGCGCGAATCTTGGGATATTTTCATGTTTCCTAATACAGGGCTGCCGCGTGGCGGCCATCCCGTATCTCACGGTCAACCGAAGCCGGAACGACGCGGATCTTGGAACGCCTCGCCTCGCCTATGTATTTCGGCCACGTGTCGTTCGCGGCGGTCACTCTTCCAGATTTTCACAAGTCGAGGGAGATTGAACGATGTCTCGTAAAATCAAGCAGCTTCCCTACGCGGTTCGTCCCTGGCTGGTAGTCTTCTACCCACCGACGCCAAGGATAGAAGCCCTCACCGAGAGGCCAACGAGCAACTTCCCTGCTCAGTCAATCCCTAGCGGTTAGCTTATACCCATCTACGCCAAGGATTGAAAGCCCTCACCAACAGGCCACCGAGCAGATACCCTGCTTGGTCAATCCCTGGTGGGTAGTTTCTACCCATCCACGCCAAGGATCGAAAGCCCTCACCAAGTGGCCACCAACAGCTATCCTTCTCGGTCAATCCCTGGCGGGTAGCTCCTACCCATCCATGCCAAGGATCAAAAGCCCTCACCAAGAGGCCACCGAGCAGCTACCCTGCTCGGTCAATCCCTGATGGATAGCTCCTATCCATTCACGCCAAGGATCGAAAGCCCTCACTAAGAGGCTACCGAGCAGCTACCCTACTCGGTCAATCTTTGGCGGGTAGCTCTTACGCATCCATGCTAAGGATCAAAGCCCTCACCAAGAGGCCACTGAGCAACTTCCATGCTCGGTCAACCCCTAGCGGGTAGCTCCTACCCATCTATGCTAAGGATCGAAACCTTTATGAAGAGGGGACCGAGCAGCTTCACCGATTGGCAAACGCCGACCAATTCTAATTTGGCTATTGTTCAACTTACGCTAAGGGAAGTGATCACCGGTCCGACTCAAAGGGGTAGGTGAATCTCGGCCTACCTACACTGAAGAATCTTCCGATGTATTCTAAACAAACGATCTCCACCTCGACTCCGGGGGCGGGAGGGGACCGACCTTCCTGCACTTAGCGATTAACTGGTTTACACTCGATGGGCGATAGACATCTAAGTGACCGGTCATCGACCTACGGCTTGACTCTTAGGACGAGGAAAACACCGACAAGCTCACGTTAACGTGCACAAGAAGACATTGCCACGAAGAAAAATTAAAAACAGCTTTATTCACGATCTAAAAGTCTTTACAAGGTACTATGGGCTCCTCAGCCTTACAAAGATTGCTCGACCCGAAGGCTTCCAAAATTCAAAAAAAGAGAAAAAAAGAAGAATGCAGGAGGGCTCAGGCCTTAGGACCGGGGAGGATCTCGACCTGCTCTGCGCCGGCGTCGAGAACTGGGGTGACGGCTTTAGGATCGGCGCTCCCATCAGGAGCTTCGGCGCTGGGAGCCGGGGTGACTACCTTTGGGTCGGTGCTCCCACCAGGAGCCTTATCTCCAACACTCCCACCTGTGGCATCTCTCCCGACGACACTCCCGGCGGCCTCCTACTGCGGCTCATCCTCGGAGAGGGGGTACTCGATCCGAAGCTCGCCATCGGCAAACCCCGTCATCAACGCCTTGACAGCATCGAGGGCCTGGTGCCAAACAATGGCCGAGGCGTCGGCAAGGTCGGCGTAGAACTGTTCCGACGTCTTGTACCTCTCCACTGACTTTGCAGCCCGGAGGTCGGCGATCTTCACCGCCTCCTTCGCCGCCTCGGTTTCCCTCTTACAGGTGTCCCACGACTTCTTCATCGTCGCGTTTAGCACCTTAGCCTCCTCAAACATAGCCTGGACGACCTTGTTGGATTCCTTCAGAAGGCGAATGGACTCCTTGCATTTGGAGTTCGTCACCTCCTCGGAGGCCACCCGGGTTTCGAGGGCGGCGATCCTCTTCTTCGCCTGCGGCAGATCCAGCCGCAGATCCTCCTCCCGCGAGGACGACTCACTCGCCTTCTGCATCGTCGGGGCAATCTCCTCGTGCTCCATGTTGGCGATGAGGGCACAGTGCTGGAGGACCTGAGGAAAGTAAAAGAAGGAGTTAAAAAGTATCCGATCCGAGGAAAAAACGCTTGATGAAAACCTCAACGGAAATCAGATACTGACCTGTACAGCCTCCTGAGGAAGGGCGACAACTTGGGCCTTGATGGTCCCCTGGGGAATTTTGCCCCCAGCCGATCGTTCCATCTCCGAAAGCAAGATATCGGCAACAGAAAACCCCGAGGTCACCTTGAAACAGACATCCCCCTCCTGCACGAAGATCGGGGAGGACGAAGATCGAGATACCGCCCTTTTGTACCTTTTGAGAGGGACATCGGCGGGGTCGGACTCATCCTCTACCTCCCTCACTCGGGGCTCTGGTTCTTGAGCGTGCTTATAGCTCTTCCCGTGGCTGGTTTTCGAAGCTCGGGGTATGGTGGAAGGCCTAGCCGGTGCGGCTGCCTTCGGGGCTGAGCTCGAACCGAGGCGGGACGAGCTAGCGCCCCCGGTCTTCCTCCCCTTCTTAGCGGCTATAGCAGCCATGAATTTAGATCGTTCCATTTGCTCTGCAAAGAGGAAAATAAACAAAGGGGGTTAGTAACACGGGAAAGAGAAAAAGAAAAATATTCAAGTCTAGACAGGTCATTCCAAGCTCCTAACTTACTCACGAATTGAGCAGGGCTGAGCCCGGCCCAGCTAAGGGCCTGCTCGGACAGCAAAACGTCGGCCCGTTGGATCGGCTCCTACATGGACACCGCCCTCGCCTCGGGAGACGACGACCGCTTCACCTGCGGACAGTCGGCCCTGTGCCACTGTACAGGTACAGGCCAATTCTCGCCCTCGGGTGGCCCGACGAGTACGAACTTCTCCTTCCATTCGTGAATGGGAGAAGGAACTACTACTACCCCCGACCCGGCCGCCCCTCCCTTGCGTTTTTTTGAAGGAAATATACACCCATCTCAGCTCTTCCTTACGGATGCTGGGATGATTTTTATAACAAAGGAAGGAAAGGAGAAGGGTCAAACTGAAGGGGATTTCCTCAAGTCTCAACCGGACCAGGAACCCGGAGAGAATTCTCCATGAGTTCGGCACTAGCTGGCCCGGGGCAATTTGGAAGCAATGTAGCGCCCCGCATACTTCGGGGGGAAAGGTCAGACGCATTCCAACCCAGAATGCATCCAGGTACAAGGCAATCTCCTTGCCCTGCACCAGATCCGCCCTCTCGTCCTCCCTATCCAAACGAAGCGAATAGCTAGGGGGAATGTGGAAACGAGCCCGGATCGTGGTGAGCTCGTCCATATTCCTTAGGAGAGAGGGCGCATCGCGAGCGTTCCCGATGCGCGCTTTGCGGACCCTTACCGTCGCCTGACAATGAGCGGCGCGGGTAGCCCTAACTCTATAAGGGGAATCCGACTCGGATGGGGCAGAGGAGGAAGCAGAAGAAGACTCCCTAGACTCTACCCTAACTATCTCAACAGACTCCTCAAAGGAAGACATCTAACCTGATTCAAAGAAGGAGTTCTCCGAGGAAAGAGCACAAGAGATCCGATCTAAAGGAAAGAGCGCCGAGCTATCTCTCGCAGCAATAGGGAAATGATGGAGAAAGTGTGGACCCTGGGGGGATCCCATCCCTATATATAGCACTTTGGCAACGCATCCAACGGCTCAGATCGTTTCCCGCCAAAACGACGCTTCACGCTCGCCAGCCGTCGACGCTCCATGTGTCGCACAATCATTGGAAACGTTCCTTCGGGCGCAGAAGACAGCGACAACTCGTCACATCCGCCAATCGGCGTCGGACACGTGGCATGCGCCTTAATGAACGTACGATCGAATTAGCGCTCTCTCTTTAATGCACGATCTCCTCTCTGATCCGCTGACCTCATCGAGGATACGCCTAATCGCCTCGGAATCCGCGCTGATAAGGTCATTAACTACAAGCTGAGCCCGGGGGACTGATCAGACCACCCTCAACCAGACCCATAAATAGGTCAGGACGAAAGTGGGGGGCTAATGATGATGCTCATAAGTGGGAACTCTCCAGATCATGACACGTGGCAGATGACGTATCCCGAGGCACACGGAAACAGGGCAAGAACCACACATTAGAGGTGTCCCCCGGGCTATCGTCCCACTGTCTGGACCGATCTCCGAGGATTCCCTGAATATTCCTGTGCTCGCCATGTAAATAACCATTGGCTCGCCTCCGAGCCTTCGTACACGCCGAGCTCCACGGCCCTTCGCCTCCGAGCTATCACAGAACCGAACTAGCTCGGCCTCCCGCCCTCTTCTAGGCCTCTCACCGAGCCAGGCCTCTTCAGTTCTATCGAGCGATCTAGAACACAGATCACAGACGCTTCTGCCGCGGCTCCGTGGATCTCGCCATACGCGAGATATCCGCCGCCCCACGATCCCGCGTTCCACGCCGTCACATCCCCCATTAACGAGCGTATCTCGTTATTAATGGGAGATCCCGCCATTCACGCAGGCGTAACGCCAGGGGCGTAACGGCCGGCGAAGATTTCGCGCCAGCTGGCCCATGACGACCGCTATATAAACCCCTCTCTCAGACGGTTCAGGTGACGCAATTTTACTCCAATAGGCCGCTACTCTGCTCAAATACCCCGGTTAATTTGATCGTCGGAGGGTCCACGGTGGCACAACCACCTCGAGACTTCTTTGCAGGTAGCTCGGCTTCACTCCAAATCAAGCCCACTGAGATCCACACGCTCTAGGGAGACGACCTCCAACGTCAATCTCAGCCGTCCATCAACACTCGAGACAGATCGACGGAAGACAACATCTGAAGGAGATCCTGACCTCCATCAAGCACGCTTATTTTTATTCAGAGCTTGTTCATAGGCCGAAGCAATTAAGTGCACGACTGCTAACATCCGACCGTTGAATTTCAAGAAGCAGTACGTTAGAATAATTCCATGCCCGGTTGATTTCGGTGAGAGTGACACAAAACTGCTCTTACCGCTACAGTTATATCAGCTTGCATCGGTTGTCATTATCTCGAACAAACTTAATATGCTTTCCTTTTCATTTTCTACGATTTATTAGAAATATTTGCAGTATCCTAAATCTAGATTTCCTAGCAAGGTGCCTCCGTTTTACGAAGAGAACGTCTGCGTTAAAATATTAAGATGTATTCTCAAAGTTAATATATACTGACAGAAGGACTTTATATGATTGCATTCTTAGAATATAACTGCTTAATATTTTAAATTTTGTTCACCGATAATTTAGCCGAGAAATGGGGGTATCTTGGGCAGTGAACTTCATCCAATCCCATGTGGATGGGATTTGGCATGGCCGAATTCTACTACTTTTTTTTTAATTTCTCTCCTACTTTATCTCAACATCCTTCTAAGCCTTTTTCTCTTGTACTTTAATTATTTTAGTGACATGTTGGCAGCAACAACATCCTCTTCAAATGTTCACACCTCTATGTTATAGGATCTAAGCATATTGTGTACATTTATTTCTTTGTTAATTTAAGAAGAATCCTTTAATTATAATACAAGTAGAGAATGACTTGTAAGTTATTAGAGGATAATATTAGAATATGAGCAAATTCCTGGGCAAATGGGAACGTGTGCTTGTCTGTTTCCCATGTTTGCTGGCCCACTAGCTATTTTGTCTTGATTTATGAAATAATATTTCATTATCCCTTTTAGTTTTATATCCAAAAATTATTATTTTTACTTTTTATAGATTCTTATCTTAATTTCTTTCTTTTCTTTTCTTTTGAATAAAAAGAGTGATAGACTTTAGATGGATTTTCTGTGGAATTTCGGTTTCGGGGCAATATTTGATGTACTTGGGGACTGCTATTATTCTCTATCACACTACTACAATAAGGGGTTGTCCCTACGGATAAAGCCGTAGGGGCAAAACACTGCCCCTACGAATATATTCGTAGGGGCACAAAAATACACCGTAGGTGCAAAGACCGCAGGTGCACGTCTTCGCCCTGAACATGCCTCTACGGATTAATAATTGTCCCTACGGTTTACTTCATAGGGACATATGTCCCTACAGTGTAATCCGTAGGGCCAAAATATTTATTTAATTTATTGGTTTATAAAATAAAATAGTTGTCTTTCCGGATATATCCGTAGGGGCAAAGACATGCCCTTACGAAATTATTCGTAGTTCCAGATATAAGCCCCTACGGATTTCTTCATAGGTCCATCTTTAGGCCCCTACGGAGAAATCTGCAGGGACAGACAAAAACCCCTACGGATATATTCGTAGGGGCAAGTGTAACGTCTGTTACTGAGTCCATAGAGGCAAAATATCAGTTATCCTGATATTTTGCCCCTACGGATAAATTTGTAGGGGCAAACTATGGACCTACGGATTAATCCGTAGGTGCAACATATGGCCCTACGGATTTATCCGTAGGGACAAAATATCAGGGTTTTTTTTTATAAAAAAGGGTTTCCTGTTTTTTCTCGTCCTGTGCACAATAATATATACAACATATAACCAAATACCGCAGTATTTATAATCAACATCACACGCATAATATATAAAAGAAATCAACCCAAACTTAACACGATATCAATCTAAATCATCGTGAACACGCAGGAACCACCAATATCGTCCAAAATATATACAATATGTATCATATAAGTACATACATGCTTAAAATATAAAAAAAAAGCTACCCTAGCTCGGTCCAACTCCTCCACCTTTGATAAACGTCGTAATCTGGCGCATCTGCTCCTCGGTGCAGCCCTAAGTCGTCGAAAACTCGACCAATGAAGGAGCGGACTGTGCGGGAGTTTAAGCGGGCTGTGGAGCTGCAGGAGTGGTCTGCGCAACCGCAGCCGAGATAATGGCTTGCGGAGACGCGGCCGAAGGAGATGCATGTGGAGCCACAGTCGAAATACCCTGTCGCATCTGTTTATTTTTGTGTGTAATAAACAAGTAAGAACTGTGTATTAGTCGAATTCGTATCATTATCAAGTTATTGCGAAACCCCAATCTAAGAATACTTAGGGACTTAGGCCTCGTTTGGATATCTAGTTTGGAAAACTGTAGTTTATTTTAATTAGACGGTTCTATGTAAGTATGATTAATCAAAACTAAGTCTACAACCAAATAAGCTCAGGCTACTAATATTGGATATGTTATTATCTATAATATGATATAATATTTTACTATTAAGTAGTATACATACCATTATCTCCTTCAACTCCTGAACGGTGGTCTTCAAGGTGGCAACATCTTGCTCTAGACGCCGCTCATGGGGGGTAGGGGAAGTAACCGCCGGAGTAGAGTCCAACCTCATATGGGCCCTGCTAAGACTCGTCCCCGGCCTCTCTCCCAACCTCCATGGTGCCCTCCGTGTGCGGCGTCTAGGATTGGGTCAGCAGTATCGGATCGTTCTGTCCAGTAAAATCGATCTCCGATGCCTCCGCCTGCTCCACCACCCGCTCCTACAACCACATTAACTAGTAAAATATAAATATATTATTTAAATTTGAATTTTTCAAAACAAAAATTTCAAACCTGTTAGAATAAATATTAACACTTACGCAATACTCCTGGGTAGCGGTGTCGGGGAATCGAAGCTCGCCCGTGGCGGGATCTGTCGAGGTGCCGTGGACGGCAAGATACGCGGTCAGCACGCTCGGTGTACCACCCTACGCCAGGGTCTGAGCTCTCTGCAATTCGCAAAAAATTTACATATATTATAAAATAACTCTTAATATTACATTATATCACAGTAGATCTATTGTAATTTACCGATATCTCCATGGCACGAGTAATATTTCTCGAGCCACATGTATAAGTGGGGCGACCCATTTTCGCCGACTTCCTATTCTCTTTATTTTGATCGGCATGTTTCTGCACAACACATTCAGATTTAGTTATCTAATTAAGCAACACAAAAAAATAAATTATATACTAAATAATGAATTACATTTAAAATACAAATCTGTTTGCGCTGAGAGTCGAAATATTGGCACAAGAGATGCCATGTATCTACGTCGACTCTCGCAAAGGCAGGAGTATGTAGGAGAGCCACTCTCTCTACCTCGAGGGTTGTCATTCACAGGAAATAGAAGTCGATCTTCATCTCGTTCCTATTGTATCGGACTTTTGATTGCATGTTCTTCATCAGGTCATGGTACAGAGCTTGAAGATCGAGCACTCTCTCAGGGTGATCAGGGTCGGGTACAGGCTGAAAGTCGTAATCCAACTGCAAATACAAAAAAAAACAATACTATTAAATTGTAAGTGTTAAATAATAATAAATATGTTGGATAAGTCAAATGAAAATATATATTAATACCGGAGCCTGATCCCAGAAGAGGGCAAATGAGCGTCGGTGCCGGTCGCCCCACTTAACGTGAAGTGGATACTTCTTCACGAGGTGGCCCTCATCCCCCATATACCGGCCAAACTTCTCGGCATAATCGCCGGTATTGCGATAATCAGGGGTAAAGAAGAGGGGGAATGCTGCCTCCCCCTAGCTCTGTCGGGCCTCAGCCTGTAGGACTGATTCGGGCCTCGAGTCCCCCTCTCGGGATAGGGATGCCTTGCATCTACAAGAAATATTAAGACAATCAATATTAATATAAAGTGGTATTAAGAAATCAAGCTTTAATGAAAATTGAAGTGTGATATATACCTCCGACGACAGAAGCACGAGCTTGGGCAGCAGCACAAGCGGGACGATAGTTCCTCCGGTGAGGAACATCCGGTGACCCGGACGTGGACGCATCCCCTCCAACTAGAAAACAAACATCGATAAAATTACATGAGGTTCATGTTTATTCTTAAAGGATATGTAAAATCAATAAATATTTTATATTTATTCATACTAACCTGCAGACTGAGTGGAGGGTATGGAAGTGACGGGAGTGGCCCCTGCACCAGACGTGGATGCACCACCTATAATTAGACAATCAAACAACGATTATATAAGTAATTGCAAAAAGAATGTGTATATCAATAATATAACATTCTAAATCAACATGTATACACTATAAGATATATAAACATACCCGCAGGTGCGGTGGCGGCCTCTGTCCGAGATGTGGAGGCACCACCTACAGCTAGACAATTAAAAAATGATTATCTAAGTACGTAAGAGAAAAAAGAATGTATTTATATTTATGATATATCATTCTAAATTAATATGCATGCATTATACGATATATAAACATACCTGGAGGTGCGGGAGTGGCCTCTGTCCCTGATGTGGACGCACCACCAATAGCTAGACAATTAAATATTGACTATATAAGTACTTTTGACATAAATATGCATGTATATCTATAATATTACATTCAAAATGAATATGCGTGCAATATACCTGGAGGTGTGGCAAAGTCCATACGGAAGGAGGCATCCGAAAGGGTCTCCGATCGGGGTGCAAGATCGGCCTTCTGAAGATCCTTACGCAGCTCTCCGGGCGGCAGAACCGCTTTGCCTCTGCCTCTGCCGGTGCCGCAGCTGGAACTCCTGCCGCCCCTCGCTGCTCTCGTCATCGTCATCAAATCTAGATAAAACGGTTCGTGTACGCATTAGACAATTATTACATATTCATGCTATATATGAATAGATCGTAAAATGTGAAGTAATAATATAACGTTACTGATAACTTTTTTCGTTTCGTGGACGCATTAGACATATCTACTTGGATTTCATCATCGATATCATTTCTAACCCACGTAACTTCATGATCATCCAAAGACAACCTGTCTTTTGAAACAGACGGTCGGAGCATTCTAAGTCTTCTCTTTTCTTCATCCTCATCGCTGTCATCAAATTCTGGGACATCGTAAACATCCCTGGGTTTCCAACGGCATACGACACTCTATCCCGGATGCTTCAAACACTAGTAGTATACTTGGAACGCTTGGTTCGGAAAGATAAACGGATCGTCCTGACCGTAAAATTGAAGTGTGTTCACACTGGTCAATCCATATTCATCTTTCCAATTCCTAAGATTGTTTCTCCACTTATCCGTATTGGTTCGTGTATCGTACCAAGTACACTGAAATATATAAAACGGTTTTGATCGTCCAGGATATTAGATGCCAAGTATACAATTTAAGTATCCATAATAAATCACACCATCCGATTCTCCCATCGCAATCCCACTATTCTGAGTGATTCTATATGTTTTTATGTCCTTTACTTCGAATTTGTATCCAATGACACCGAATCCTTTATAATATGCAACCTCCATACTAGGAAACTGAGCTAAATATCTTGAATCACTCTCTAATGATGCAGACAAGTTCGGATCGTGGATCTAACAAAACAAATTTTACGACAAATACATAACGATATAAGTTTAGATTAAAACTAGTAGCAATAACATGTTATTCGAATAACCTACATGATCTGCAACCCAATCGTAAAAATTATCCTGATAATATTTTTCCAATCGTTCATCGTTCCAATCAGGATGCCTCTCACGTACCTCGTTAAAATGAATTCTGTTCTCAACAATAAATTATGACATTAATATTATATCATTTCATGCACTCACAAACACAAATATAACAATTAATCCAAAAAAACTTACTTTCTAATTTTTTCAAGACATGCACTATTGAGGAGAATAAAACGATATATCTTGTTAATAAATATAGTGTTTACCCTCTTATAATCCGCTTTACCATATGGCCCGTCCTGAATTCTTCGAGACCGGTTACGTTTCATCTCAATGTTCTCGTCCAGATAGTGGGAACAAAATGTGGTTGCTTCATCTAGAAGATAACCTTGCATGATAGAACCCTCTGGTCGATTTCTATTGCGTATATACTTTTTAAGAGTGTAGAGGTACTTAAAAAAAATATGTTAAATAAATAAATACGGGCATACATGACAACAATAATTTTACAGATTGCGCGAAACGAAAAATTCAACGTACCTTTCGACGGGATACATCCATCGATATTGTACCAGTCCAGCTAACTTAGCCTCAGTTACAAGATGAACCGTCAGGTGTATTATGATATCGAAGAATGACGGTGGGAAAATACGCTCAAACATGCAAAGTATCAACGAAATAGAATTTTCTAGTTTCTCCAACGTCACAACATCTAGTGTTTTAGCACACAATTCTCTAAAAAAGCAACATAGGTCATTGATTGTTAGACCAACCGATTCGGGAAAAGAAGTCCTGAAAGCTAATGGGAGAAGGTGCTCCATAATAACATGGTGATCATGATTTTTTAGCCCATCGATCTTGCCTTTCATAATTTTTATCTTCTTGCTAAATAATCCTGAGAAATCTGAGGGAACTTTCAAATCATGCAACACCTACATGAATCTTTTCTTCTCCGGTTATGACATATGAACGCGGTATTGGGAAGTACAAACTTACCTGGTTTACCCACTATCGGTTTAGGATGCAATTCACTTCTAATTTCCCAGTCCTGTAGATCCATCCGAGCATGGGGGTTGTCTTTCGATTTCCCGTTTTTACAAAGAAGCAAGTTGAGTACGTACTCGGATACTCCCTTCTCTATGTACATGGCGTCCAGACAATGATGCACTAAATTTATTGACCAGTACGGAAGCTCGAAGAAAATGCTTAACTTGTTCCAGAATGGTGGTTTGACCTGTTTTGTCGGATCCATCCTGAAGGTCACATTATTGTAACCATCTCACTGAGCAGTCATGTTCTCTCCGGACAATGGGGTTGGAGGTCCTAGAAGCTCCTGATGACCATCAAATTGAACAGCGTCTAACCTGTAGGGGTAGTCTAAAGGCAGGAAACGTCGATGGCCGCAATAACAAACCGTCCTGCTAAAATTCAAGAATTTCGATATTGTATGTTGATAGAAATAAGGACATGCTTTATGACCTTGTACGGACCAACCTGATAGCATTCCATACGCAGGAAAATCATTAATTGTCCTCATTAAAGCCGCACGCAGTATGAAGGTTGTATTTGTGTTTGCATCATAAGTCTCTACACCATCAATGAATAAAGATTTTAACTCATCGATCAGAGGTCGGAGATAGATGCCGATATTGTTTCCCGGTGAGTTTGGTCCGTTGATAAGAAGATGCATCATAAAGTATGATTGATCCATAGCCAACTAAGACGACAGATTATAAACTATCATTACAACGAGCCATGTGCTGTGGCTTCCAGCCATATAGTTGAATGGGCAGAAGCCATTGATTGGTAGAGATTTTGCGTGTTTAAGTTTAGTTAATTACCGCAATCAAAACGGTTTCGCTTGTAGCTAGCCGGTTGAGTACGGGTCGTCCGCAGGGAGATGGGAATCTTTTTCTATGTGCTTTAACGAGTTAAGTCCGAAAGTCCAGATTTGTTTGTGATTAACTAAGTGTTAAAATGATATGTAAAGAGAGATTGTTAGGGTTAGGATTAGGTTAGTTTGAGTTAGGAGTCGCTCACTTCTTTCGTTGCCACTCTTAATATCGGTGTTACGGTAATCGGCAACAACGGGGATTAGCACGACTAGGAAGGAACTTGCGAGTATAAGCTAGGCTTTCCAACGCTTAAGTTCTTCCTTTTGGTGCTTGTCCGTCCGTTCTTGGCTCTTAGCCATAACCTCCGGTTAATTCAACCACAACCGGTCTCACTACGGAATCACCGCTATCATGTAGGATAGGGTGCCGTAGGGAGCGGATTGTGGTTCAATTAACGGGAGTTGATTTAAGATGTTGGGCAAGGAAAGAGTGAGAGAGATTTCCTTCTCTCAAACTTCCCTTATCCCACCCTAACAAGTATGAAACTACTCACCCATTATACGGAAACGAAAATAAAACAAAAGACGAAGATAGAAAAAAGGAGATTAGAAGATAACAACTAGTTATTTGTGACCTCACCTCGGTAAGGATCAAGCGTAAGCGTCATGGTTGTTTAAGGATAAAGGAAAAGAGAAAAGAAACAAACAAACAATAAATAATAACAACTAGATTAGCAAAAGAAAATTACAAGCAATTATAAAAGAACAATTACAACAAGATAAGCATGGCAAGAACAAGAACTCCTTTATTCATTCTTCACTCACAAAAGCTCACTACAAGTTTTTTTATGGAGAAGAGATGAGAGGAGGAAGAAGAACAACAACTAAAACCTAAAATCTAAATACAAGATTATGCACCCTTGGCTTCACAAAGTTCTGGGCTATTTATAGGCAGGGAACTGGAATTCTAGGGCAAAATTCTGCCTCTACATGAAAAGACCAAAATAACCCTGAAGTCCCACCTTCTGCCGCCACAGTACGGCCGCGGTTCCACGGCCTAAGCCTGCTATTGCCGCGGAACCGTGGCACTTTAGAGGAATTGGGTCTTCAATTTTTGGTGGCTTTTCCTGGTTTTCTGTGCCCATTAGTCTGGTATATGATTTTTCTCAGAATTGCTTCACGATTTTTCCAGAATTTCTGTTGATCAAAAGGTGATTAGATATGGATCTTTTTGTCATGATTTTCTTGAGCTCCGCGTAGATTTCTTGGATCTTGTGTTGCCATTGAGCCTTGTGCATGAAAATGATATTGATTTGCCATTTCGTCTCTTAAACTGGTGTATGGCAACAGACGGATAAAGAGCGGAGACCCGTGTTTTATCTGTGGTTGGCAGGAACCCGGATTTTGTCGTGTTTTTTCCATGAATTTCACCGTTTAGAACTGAGAACCTGTATCCTGCAATTGACTAGCAAACACGGCTCAAGAGTACTTACCGATATGCAATGTGATAAAAATTGGGCGGTATAAAAATGCAAAAATCTGATATGAACAAATACCCCCAAACTTATCATTTGCTCGTCTCGAGCAAAGCCAATTTATTCACAAAAAATTTCCTAACCTCACTTTCGCAGGGAACGCGATTGCACTGAGCATGTGCAACAAGCCGTTAAACCTCTAGGTATCCCTAGTAGGAGGAGTGTTGTCTCCTGAGGGTTTTCAGCGGATACTACCCACAAAATCCGGTCAAGCTAGTTTTGCGAAATTACTATGATTCAAACCCTTAAAGTTTTGTTTCAGAAAATAATAATTCTACGATCCTAAGTCTAGACTATCGAACCCTTATTTTTCGCACCTCGCTTCTTATTTAACTTAAGATTTTATATGTTTTTACGTGCAGTGCAAATAGTGTCGTTAAGTTCCAGAAGGATCGATTGAAGTCATCACACCATAAAAGCCCGGATAAATTTTTTTAAAAAGGATCACATAAGTTTTATAAAGAGTTAAGTATTTTTCAAGTTTCGTTTTCCAGTAAGGTTTCAACTTCAGAATTTCTATCTTCCTTAACAGGAAACTAGGTCTTATTTTTCACACCACCTTTTTCTTGTTTTCATTTCATACACACCTCTGTGAACGTGCAATAGTCTTTATCATAGAATAAAACCTTCATATCTCCGCTAAATTTTTTTTTTATAAAGGCCTGTCTTTTATCAAGATTATTCTCACACAAAGAACCGTTAGGAATTTTAACTCGGAGAGAACACTTTCTTGACTTTGTTTTAATCTGGACTTTCTAGGCTTCTTAGCGAGGTTTGGGCCAATGCACCCAAACCAGTTGGTTTTAAGGCATTAGGTGTAGAAACACCCCAGCGGACTTAATTACTCAAGTTACCTAGGTCCAAAAACAAAAGACAATTTGTCGTGAAAATCATGATGATTCAATGCGAATGGAGATATAACCGGCAGTTCAATTATTTTTTTTTGGATAAAAGACGTGTTTAGTGGGTTTTGGTGTATAATCATTCCTATCAAGTTTCAGATGGGTTATTTTTCAGACTTAGTTCCAAATAAGGCATCAATAACATTCCTTCATATTCACTTACTTCATAAACTATTCGTGATATTACTTATTTCAGAACAAACCTATTTGATCCTCAGAAAATCATTTATCCATTTAAAAGTTTTTAGACATAAAAGACTTGTCATCTAATTTCCAAAACTCACGACACGTGTAGTGTGATGTAAAGACGTATATCAGCTATACTTAACTTCAAAGGAGAGTTATCTTTCAGGTTTTCAAAAATCTAAAAATAAGATTTAGTTATTCTTATTTTAGCAAACAAAACCGTCGAAATGTTGAATCAGAGTCCTCCCACTAGCTAACTTGATAAAAAAGTTTTTTTTTTATGTTTTTAGAAAATTTTCAGATTTTTATGGATTTTAGATGCAAAATATACATATGAATGCGAAGGTAAGAAATGCGTACCGAGCGTACCCCCAAACTTAAACTGGACAGTGTCCTCACTGTCATTGCATGAAGAGATCATTTGAAGGGTCAAAATTGTCGGTTATATATACACAAAAAAAAAAAATTTATTTTTTTTTTGTTTTTGTTTTTAAAGAAAAGAATATCCACAAAAATGTACAAAATGGTATATGCATACCCCCAAACCTATTTGGAACAGTGTCCACTTGTTCTTGGCTGGATAACCGAAGTTTGGTGGTAGGTAGAGGAAGATTATGCAGGGTAAACTGGCTCCTGTAAGACCAGGAGCTCCTCTGTTGGTTCGGCGCTAAGGTACGGTTTTAGTCGGTGTCCGTTCACTTTGAAAAATGAACCGTCCTTTGGATTCTCCAAATCCACAGCGCCATGCGGATACACATTCCGCACAAAATACGGCCCTTTCCAGTGAGATCCGAGCTTTCCTGGATGGAAGTGTAGTCGGGTGTCGTAAAGCAGTACCTGCTGACCAGGTACGAAGGTTTTGCGCAAAAGGTGTTTATCGTGAAACACCTTCGTTCGATTCTTAACGACAACCGCGTTATCGTAAGCCTCATCCCTAAGCTCGCTCAATTCGTTCAGTTGCAGCTTCCGATGGCTGCCCGCATTTTCGAGAGACAGATTCAGCTCCTTTATCGCCCAAAATGCGCGATGCTCTATTTCGACAGGTAGGTGGCAAGCCTTTCCGTACACAAGCCGATAGGGAGACATGCCAAGGTCTGTCTTATAAGCGGTTCGAAAGGCCCAAAGGGCATCAGTGAGTTTCAGCGACCAATCCTTACGGTTCTTGGAAACCGTCTTCTCCAGTATCTGCTTGATTTGACGATTTGAAACTTCGGCCTGCCCGCAGGTTTGAGGGTGGTAGGGCGTAGAGAGCTTATGATTAATGGAATATTTCCGCATCAAGGCCTCGAAAGTCTTGTTGCAGAAATGACTTCCATTGTCGCTAATGATCGCTCGGGGGGGCCCAAACCGGGAGAAAATGTTTTCTTTAAGAAACCTAACGACAACCTTGTTGTCGTTAGTTCGGCTGGGCACAGCCTCGACCCACTTAGAGACGTAATCAACAGCGAGAAGGATGTACAAGTTCCCGAAAGAGCTGAGAAACAGCCCCATGAAATCTATCCCCCAAACATCGAAAATCTTCACAACCAAGATTGGTTGGAGCGGCATCTCGTTCCTCCAGGATATCCGGCCCAAGTGTTGGCACCGGGAGCAAGTCTTGCTACATGAGCGTCTTTGAAGAGTTGTGGCCAGTAGAAACCACATTGCAAGATCTTCTCAGCTGTCTTTCTGGGGCCAAAATGCCCGCCACACGCTTGATCGTGGCAAAACGACAGCACACTCTTGAATTCATCGTCAGGGACACACCGACGAATAATCTGGTCGGGACAGTACTTGAACAGATAGGGTTCGTCCCAGTAAAAGTGTTTTACTTGGGATAAGAAGCGAAGTCTGTCCTGACTTGACCATTCAGTCGGTAGTAATCCTGTGGCCAAATAGTTCACAATATCTGCGAAGCAGGGTTCGCAAGATACCGTCAAGAGCTGTTCATCCGGGAAAACGTCGTTGATCGAAATTGGAAGCGAAGGCGAAGAAGGAAGTCGTGAGAGATGGTCGGCAACTACGTTTTCACATCCTCGTTTGTCCTTAATGACAAGGTCAAACTCTTGAAGCAAGAGGATCCAACGTATTAGCCAAGATTTTGCATCTTTCTTCGCAAAGAGATGGCGCAGAGTAGAATGGTCTGTGTAGACAATGACTGGAGAGCCGATGAGGTAGGGCCTGAACTTTTCTAAAGCAAATACAACAGCCAAGAATTCCTTCTCAGTTGTTGTATAATTGAGTTGGGCGTCGTTCAGGGTTCGTCTCGCATAATAGATTACATGCGGCATCTTGTTGATGTGTTGTCCAAGGAAAACACCAATGGCAAAGTCGGATGCATCGCACATAATCTCAAATGAGTGCGTCCAGTCAGGTGAAGAAAGAACGGGAGCAGAAGTGAGTGAGCTTTTTAATGACTCGAACGCAGTCACACAGCTCGAGTTGAAGTCGAATGGCGTGTCCTTGGCCCGCAAAAGAGTCAAGGGCCTAGCAATCTTGCTAAAGTCCTTGATGAACCGTCTATAGAAACCGGCATGGCCAAGGAAGGCTCGGATGTCTCGGACGCATCTGGGAGGAGGTAGATTGGAAATGACCTCAATCTTTGCTTTGTCAACCTCTATGCCATTTTGCGAGATGATATGTCTTAAGACAATACCTTCGCGCACCATGAAGTGGCACTTCTCCCAATTCAAAGTGAGGTTCTTGTCCTTACATCGGGTAAGGACAGCGTCAAGATGCAGCAAACACTCGTTGAAGGAATCGCCGAAAATGGAGAAATCGTCCATGAAGATCTCCAGAAATTTTTCCACCATGTCTGAGAAGATTCCCATCATACACCACCGGAAGGTAGCGGGCGCATTGCATAACCCAAAGGGCATGCGACGATATGCAAACGTGCCGAAAGGACAAGTGAATGTGGTCTTGTCCTGGTCTTTTTCGGCGATGGGAATTTGATTATAGCCGGAGTAGCCATCAAGAAAGCAGTAGTACTCGTGTCCGGCCAATCGTTCAAGCATCTGGTCAATGAAAGGTAGCGGAAAGTGGTCTTTCAGCGTTGCGGCGTTGAGTTTTCTGTAATCGATGCATACTCGCCACCCAGTTTGGGTGCGAGTAGGGATTAACTAGTTCGCCTCGTTAGTGATGACCGTTATACCTGATTTGTTGGGGACAACGTGAATGGGGCTAACCCACTGGCTATCAGAGATAGGGTAAATGATACCACTATCCAGACATTTTACGATCTCCTTCTTCACAGCCTCTTTCATGACTGGGTTGAGACGTCTTTGTGGATCCCGGGCTGGTTTGGCATCATCCATCAGATGAATGTGATGTTCAACGATCAGGGGACTAATCCCCTTGATGTCCGCCATGGACCAGCCAAAAGCTTGCCAATTGCTGTGCAAGACCGCGAGAAGGGCTTTCTCTTGCTCTGGAGTTAGAGAAGCTAAGATGATGACAGGGAGGGTCTCGTTCTCACCTAAGTAAGCGTACTTAAGGTGAGACGGCAAAGGCTTGAGTTCGAGCGTTGGAGGTGAAACGATTGAAGGCAAGATTGGTGCAAAGGTCTCGAACTCAAAAGATTCCAGCAAAGGTTCAAAACGAGTGTAAGCGACCGAGTCGGATGGTTCAAGTAACTCATCCGGAAATTCGAAGGATTCAAACTCGGGTTGCGAGCGGCTAAGATCGTTCAAGAACGTGAAACACTCGTAGTCGTTGTCGGGCGCAGAAACAGCAGCAGGTTCGAGGAGGAACGCACTAGTGGCGTTAAGGTTATCATGATCGAACAGAAACTCCTCGAATTCACACTCTTCAGGGATGATCTCCTGGATTGAGCAAACGTCCAGTATATGAGCATTAGGTTCGGAGGGCTGATTCCCCAATCTAAAAATGTTGAGTTCAATTGTCATGTTTCCAAAAGTGAGGTTCATTGAACCATTGCGACAATTGATCACAGTATTTGAGGTTGCAAGGAATGGGCAACCGAGTATCACCGGAATTTGATTCCGGGGGTTAGCTACAGGCTGTGTGTCTAATACAATGAAGTCAACGGGGAATATGAAGTCCTCGACTTTGATTAACACATCCTCTAGCTCACCCCTAGGATGGGTGATTGATCGGTCGGCCATTTGGAGAGTGCAGTGCGTGGGTTTCAGCTCTCCTACGCCTAATTGCTCGTATACTGAGTACGGAAGCAGGTTAACACTGGCACCAAGATCTAATAGTGCGCGGTTGATGTTCTTATCCCCAATGTTAATAGAAATCGTAGGACAGCCAGGGTCCTTCCGTTTTTGTGGTAAAGATTGGGTAAGGGCATCACTCACAGCACTAGCCAAGAAAACTTTCTTGGGTACCTGAGACTTCCTCTTTTTCGTGCACAAGTCCTTTAAGATTTTCGCGTAGGATGGGACTTGTTGGACGGCATCTAAAAGAGGAATGTTAATGTTAACCTGCTTAAATAACTCCAGAATCTTCTCCATTTGAGGATTTTGTTTATTAGACCTCAACCGGTTTGGAAATGGGACGTTTTTAAAATTGGTTGAGTCTAATGCTTGTGGAGGAGATTGTGGAGTTGGAACGGATCCCAGAACAGGTGTTTTCGTGAAGTGAGAAGTGGGTCCGTTCAGAGCAGAAGAAGAAGAAGAAGGAGAGCCCTTTGAAGAATGGAGAATAGGCTCAGAAGACGAAGAAGCAGGAGAAGAAGAAGAAGAGGAAGCGGCCGGGGTGTCATCGTTGATCCGTGTGCCAATGTTGTTTTGCAGCATCCTTCCCGATCTCAATGTGGTCACGGCACTCACATTATGGTTCTGTTGTTCAAGAGCAACATGTACATTATGTGGGTGACCGGGATTTGGGAGTGGCTGGGACGGGAGCTTCCCCTTCTCTCGCTCGCTTAAGGCCGCATTCAGCTGTGCAATCTGGGCCTCGATGGTCTTGATGCTTTGCCCGTGAGCGGCAGTGTGTTGCACTAAGGACTGAATGGAAGACTGGATGTTTGCGGTGGATTGTGTCGATTGTTTAACGAACGCCTCCAGACTTCGTTCGAGCGAGGAAACCTTATCGTTGTTTGACGGAACAAAATTGTTTTGGGGAAAAGAATTGTTGGGTGCAAAGTTGTTCGTCTGATTTTGAAAAGGTTGGGGTTGGAAGGGCTGCTGAAACTAATGTTGAGTTTGTTGTTGCGCTTGTTGTTGCGGCGGAGGGGGCCTTTGGAAATTGTTGCCTTGGAATTGATTCTGATTCTGATTCCAGGCGAAATTGGGGTGGTTCCTCCAACCGGGATTGTAGGTGGAAGAGTATGGATCATTCCTCGGTCTTTGCTGAAATGCAGCATTAACCTGATCCTGTCCTTGCGATGGTGGATTGTAAGAACACTCTTCGGTTAAGTGAGAAGGATCGGAACAACAAGCGCAAATGGTACGAAGGGGGAGAACAGGGGTAGGAGCAGGAGAAGAAAATTTGCTCTCTATCGCTTCAAGCTTTCTCGTTATTGCAGCCATTTCAGCTTTCATCGCAATAGAGACATCAAGTTGGTGAATTCCTACCCTAGACTGACCGGTAGAAGTGGAGGTAGAAGAAGAAGAAGTCGGTCTGGTGCTCTCCCATTGTAGCGTTTGCTCCGCAAGGTCGTCAAAGAATTGCCACGCTTCCTCGTCAGATTTCGATAGGAAGTGGCCCTGACAGATGGTTTCCAACAACTGCTTCGTTGCTGGGTTCAGGCCCTCGTATAAGGTTTGGCAAAGTTGCCATTTCTCAATACCGTGGTGAGGGCACTGAACAAGAAGGTCTTTGTACCGGTCAAAGCACTTCCAGAAGGGTTCAGAAGGAAGCTGAGAGAATTGGTTGATTTTGTTACGTATCCTTGCGGTTTTATGATTCGGATAAAATTTCTTGAGAAACGCTTTTACAAACTCATCCCAACTGTTTATGGAGTGGGAAGCGGTGCTATACAGCCATTTTTCAGCAAGATCACATAAAGTGAACGGAATGACCCGTAGACATATAGCATCGTCCGACAGCTGGGTGGTTTTCATCATGGCACAAACGTTTTGAAATTTATTGATGAAGATATAGGCATCTTCAGATTCAAGCCCATGAAATCGTGGAAGCATGTTGATGAAGTGGGGCTTAATTTCAAAATTATCCCCATTGGCCGGTGGAAGAGAAAGGCAGGTGGGAAGTGCAGAACGGGTGGGATAGAAACGATCCTGGAGCACGATTCGCTGCGGCGCTACAACAGGCGGTGGTGGTGGGTTATTGGTCTCCATAGGAGGTGGAGCCAATCCAGGGGTAGTCAAAGAGATGTTTGGATTAAATCCTGACATCGCGGAAGAAGAGGTTGGTGATGGTGAAGGTGAAGATGTATGAACAGAATTCCGGTCAACGTCGATGTTGGCCGGCAGAGGTAAGGGTGAAAGAGGAGTGGACGGAGTTTCGACGTCTGAGTCGATCGCGTAGTCGGTAGCGACTAACGTAACGCGGACTAAGCGGGCGCTAGTGTCCCGAGTCCAAGCGGACATACACTAAACGAGTTTAGTATAGTCAAAGCGGAGAAGGTGAGGGTAAGAAAACGTCAATGGAAAAATACGATGGGTGGTGGGTGAAAAAATGGATTCTGGCGACAAAGGGCAAGTTTTTATAAAAGTTTTTGATTTTTTTCTTCTTTTTTTTTATTTTTAGAAAGAGCTTTACAGAAATATGTACGGACTTACGGCTTTAAGCAATCACAAACAAGATATGCACAATCACACCTAGATAAGCAATCACAAACAAGATATGCACAATCACACCTAGATCTATGGTCACCTAGGTCTTCTAGACAGCTCCTAACTGTTCCAGAGGGCTAGAAATAGGACCTCAAACCGCCTCTTCTCCGTCAATTGCGGCCAGGTAAGTGCCAGGTAAGTGGGAGGTTGTCCAACGCTTTCGCGAAGTTCCTTAATTAAATAACCACTTGCCTTCGGCACACTTGTCTAGACACCGCAAAAGTCAGATAGGATAAACGGTCGATGCCTGTAACTAGTCCTCTGTCCTATTGAGCGCGAAGTCCTTAGGGCTGAGTCTAGTATTTTTTAATTAACAATGGTCAATGCATATGCTTTTGTGATTTCTGGGGTCCTGGGAAGGGTGATGAAATCCCCACCCAATCTGAATTGGTTTCAAGCCCCTTAAGTCCGTATTAATGAATGCAAAGCGGTAACAAATCAACTGCAAACAATTTTTATTTTTAGCGCGGCGCAAAGAATCCTGCACAAGAACAGTTTATTGGAAGGGGGAAGAGAATTTGCGCAAAGAATGCTGCAGAAAACACCGTTTATTGGAGTCCAGAGGAGTGGGGGAGAGAAGAGAGATACTTACAGGGAATTTGGCACCCTGAGGCCACCAAACGGCCGCGGTTCCGCGGCCTAAGCCAGCTTATGCCGCGGTTCCGCGGCATGGTAGTGGAGTTGGGGCTCTGAAATTTTGGGGTGTGCTTCAGTTGTTGTCCTCTTCTTGTCTGAATTTGCTGAATCTTGATTTGCTCACTGTATCTGCTCCAGATTTTTACAGTAGACCGTTTGCTTCGTTTTGATCCGTCGCGGTGTAGCCGCGAAATGTGGGTCTAACTTCCCACGTCTTTGGCACTAAACTTGAACTTCGTATATCCCACTTCTTTGGCTCAGAACTCGAACTTCGTATTATCCTGCACACTTGCACAAAAACTAATCAAAAATAACAAGATGGTTTTTTTTTTTACAATGTATATTTTTTTTTTTTTCGGTTAGATTTATATTCATAAGTTAACCCGAAATTACACAAAGAAATAAACTACCGTCTCCCCGGCAACGGCGCCATTTGATTGGTAGAGATTTTGCGTGTTTAAATTTAGTTAATTACCGCAATCAAAACGGTTTCGCTTATAGCTAGCCGGTTGAGTACGGGTCGTCCGCAGGGAGATGGGAATCTTTTTCTATGTGCTTTAACGAGTTAAGTCCGAAAGTCCAGATTTGTTTATGATTAACTAAGTGTTAAAATGATATGTAAAGAGAGCTTGTTAGGGTTAGGATTAGGTTAGTTTGAGTTAGGAGTCGCTCACTTCTTTCGTTGCCACTCTTAATATCGGTGTTACGGTAATCGGCAACAACGGGGATTAGCACGACTAGGAAGGAACCTGCGAGTATAAGCTAGGCTTTCCAACGCTTAAGTTCTTCCTTTTGGTGCTTGTCCGTCCGTTCTTGGCTCTTAGCCATAACCTCCGGTTAATTCAACCACAACCGGTCTCACTACGGAATCACCGCTATCATATAGGATAGGGTGCCGTAGGGAGCGGATTGTGGTTCAATTAACGGGAGTTGATTTAAGATGTTGGGCAAGGAAAGAGTGAGAGAGATTTCCTTATCTCAAACTTCCCTTATCCTACCCTAACAAGTATGAAACTACTCACTCATTATACGGAAACGAAAATAAAACAAAAGAGGAAGATAGAAAGAAGGAGATTAGAAGATAACAACTAGCTATTTGCGACCTCACCTCGGCAAGGATCAAGCGTAAGCGTCATGGTTGTTTAAGGATAAAGGAAAAGAGAAAAGAAACAAACAAACAATAAATAACAACAACTAGATTAGCAAAAGAAAATTACAAGCAATTATAAAAGAACAATTACAACAAGATAAGCATGGCAAGAACAAGAACTCCTTTATTCATTCTTCACTCACAAAAGCTCACTACAAGTTTTTTTATGGAGAAGAGATGAGAGGAGGAAGAAGAACAACAACTAAAACCTAAAATCTAAATACAAGATTATGCACCCTTGGCTTCACAAGGTTCTGGGCTATTTATAGGCAGGGAACTGGAATTCTAGGGCAAAATTCTGCCTCTACATGAAAAGACCAAAATAACCCTGAAGTCCCACCTTCTGCCGCCACAGTACGGCCGCGGTTCCACGGCCTAAGCCTGCTATTGCCGCGGAACCGCGGCACTTTAGAGGAATTGGGTCTTCAATTTTTGGTGGCTTTTCCTGGTTTTCTGTGCCCATTAGTCTGGTATATGATTTTTTTCAGAATTGCTTCACGATTTTTCCAGAATTTCTGTTGATCAAAAGGTGATTGGATATGGATCTTTTTGTCATGATTTTCTTGAGCTCCGCGTAGATTTCTTGGATCTTGTGTTGCCATTGAGCCTTATGCATGAAAATGATATTGATTTGCCATTTCGTCTCTTAAACCGGTGTATGGCAACAGATGGATAAAGAGCGGAGACCCGTGTTTTATCTGTGGTTGGCAGGAACCCGGATTTTGTCGTGTTTTTTCCATGAATTTCACCGTTTAGAGCCGAGAACCTGTATCCTGCAATTGACTAGCAAACACGGCTCAAGAGTACCTACCGATATGCAATGTGATAAAAATTGGGCGGTATAAAAATGCAAAAATCTGATATGAACAGCCATCACTAGCGAGTCCGAGCCTGACATTGCGAGGATCGCTACTGAATATTTCGTGCCTCCTATCGAAATCCTTCTATACCGGTGAATCTCTTGGATGACTCATTTTTCCATCTTCACTTGGAGAAACACGGTGATACCAAATCATTGCCTCGGCTGTTTTCTTGCACCTGAATAGCCTCTGTGTTATGGGAAAGTATCGTGCTATCTTGGCAGGTATATCGGGCTTCTTATTAGAATCTTTCGGCTTATACCTGGCCTCTCCGCATGTTGGACACTCTTTCAAATCTGAATTCTCTTTCCAGTACAACATGCAATTTTTAAAACATGCTTGAATCTTCTCACACTTCAGACCCAAATCAGACGTCATCTTCTAGGCTTCGTACCAGCTGTCGGGCACGTTATTTTCCGGGGACATAGAATCTTTCAAGAATGAATGAAGCATTGTGAATGACTTATTGCTCCATCCATTTAGGCACTTAATCTGGAAAAGTTGAACGAACCATGAGAGGGTGGAATACTTTGCATTCTCATAAATTGATTTTCTAGCATCATTCATGAACTTTTCATACTTATCCGCATGCGGACCATGACCGGAAGAAATGTCATCTTCGGTACGAATAGATTCACCTAGGGCAGGCTCTACCATATCCTTCATTTCTTCTCCTGGAAAGAAATTACTATCTTCTTCTTCTGCCGCATTACCGTCTTCTCCTTCTTCTTCTGCCGCATTACTGTCTTCTTCTTCTTCCCCGTGATATAGTCAAGTTATATAAAGTCTAGTAAAACCATGTTTAACGATATGAAGCTCTGCGAATTCTACCTTCTGCCAGTTCTTATTCCCACATCTATCTCACGGGCAGAGAATCTTCTCTAACACAATCTTATTATGTGCGCGTGCAAATTCAATGAAAGCAGCAACTCCTGCGACAAATTTAGGTTGCATACGTTGTTGCCAATCCACATACATCCAGTCATTAACTCTGATGTACTCATGGGCCATATTAGACTGTATAACATATAAATTGTAGGTTGTGATGACTATATTGAGAAATCTAAGAACGGGATGGTTACTGACAAAGGAGAAAATCCGTGTATGTGTTTTATGTGTGCGTTTGTCGTTGAAAAGAATAAATTATCGATAAACAAAGTTAGTGTTGGAGATAGTGCCCTCAGAGTCAATTATTAGGTCACAGGTACGTGATTGCAATGATTGATGGAGGACCTATTCCGGTAGGACAGTCTTACTCGAGATGATAGTATGCTATCTGGTTTACCTTTATCATCGTGTACTGCTTTAAGTGACCTGATAAGTCGCTATTACACGTTGGTAGAGCCCCTAGGATTCTTGCTTGACCACCAGCAGTATGAGGGCGATCATATAAGTGGGAGCTGGGGTCTATAAGCACATCCTTAAATGGTCCCTAGTCGTGTGAGCTTCGAGACAGGGCATCGATACTCCAGAGTAGACTAGTGTATACAGTCGAGACCCCGACGAGGGGCGGTGGCCGGTCTCACAAGCCACTGGTGTCAGTTGGATCACCTAAGATGTATACAGGTGCTCATTGGGTTATGAGTACACCGGACAGGACTCGCCGGGAACATGCTAGTTGGTCATATACCAGACGTCAGATGGCAGTTCCCTGGTGACATGTGTACAGGTTAGTTCATCGACCTGGGGATCGTCATTTGTCTCGTGTGAGTTCCCACTGTACTTTGATTACTACCCTACCACGGCTCAAAGGAGTCGTGCAAACAGGTTTTAGTTGGGTACAGTCCCGAGCCACATGGAGGCAGTGAGCGTATCTTCAGGGGTTCGTCTCTCCCGGTATTGGGGGTGAGGTCGCGCTGTGTCTAGGAGAGCCATTACACGAAGCCCTCGGCCGAGGCAAGGAGATTTACTGGTAGGTATTCCAGTAGTATCTCAGGGTGTTCTGGGCTACACTTCGACACGACTTATACCGCTTTTGGGGGTCTGACTTTTACCAACCCCCTAGGCCCGCCATGCGATGCTCATAGACGAACGGATCGGACTGTACGGATATTGTCACTGAAAGGCTCAGTAGGGTTGTCAGGCTGAGTTCGCTCATAGACGTCCCTTTTAGTCAATACCTGGTGGCCCGTTATGTATTGGCTTATACCTCTAACGTGCTAGTGGTTAATCCACAACCAAGGTGTCGACGAGTCTTTAGAGTCCCCCACATTCAGTTACTCAGCTTTCGGGCGAAAAGTTGTAGAGGCCGTATGGAGATATGGCAAGGTCTGATCAGATACGTGCGGTATTGCACGGATCAGGATCGGACAGTTTGTACTACAGGCCGTATGGATATATGGCAGGGTTCGATCAGATACGTGCGGTATTGCACGGATCAGGATCGAACGGATAATACTAGCCGGCTTTGGTTTAAGCCGGATCCTAGTATAGTACAGTGTAGATTTTGTCTCATTGCATTTGTATTTCGGTCGAAATACAGATGCGGGTGTGTATGCACAGTATCGGGGTTTTTCCTGTAATTTATTACGGGACCAGTTTTCTGGAGTTGCCAGTTTGCTTTCCGTTTCGGCCGATTTCCTTTGTATCGTTCATTGGCCGAAGTTTGGTGGAGGAGGGCTTATTTGCATTGTTGCAAATAAGCATTTTGTGGAGGTGTTCTTTGCATATATTTGTATCATGATGGTTTCATGATGGAGCCCATCCTTTGACCTTTCTTGCTTGACTTTCTATGCTCATGATGGCTTGACCTTTTTGGAGCCATCATGCATGAGATGATGGTAGTGTGGAGTGTTGGCATAGTTTTGTCATCATGGTTGTTGATGATGATGAGGGGTGAGGTTGGTGGAGTGTAGTTTTGTTTGAGTGATCATTTCCTTTTGCATGATAGACTTCTCTCTCTCCCCCTTGTATTATTGGATGGCCTCTCATTCTCACTCTCCATTCATTCTAATCCTCACAAGACATGGTCGGCCACTATTGTTAGTGGGCTGTCCAAAAATTTGTAGATAGCATTTTTTCCTCTCTTTTGGTTTGAAAAAGATATAGCTTCATCCAAAAGATTCATGCTTCTTTTTCCTCCACCATATGGCAATTCCATAACCCCAAAAATGAGACATGGATCTCTACACTACATTCTACAGCAAATCTTGGGCACGTCGACTAGCCAGCTTCGTGCCCGAGTTGCCTCGGTATTGAGGTGGGAGCCCGTAAAAGAAGTAGACGATGTGGTGCACTTCCGGCGACGAGGAGGAGACGGGACATTCCGCAGGAGATCGGGACGACGACGAGAAGACCGGAGGACTCGGATCTGTCGGTATATCTCTCTTCCCTTTCTTGTAGTTAGCTAGGACTAGTTAGTGGTTCGATCCGGGTATTAGTGCGCGGCGGTTTGCCAGTTCAAGAAAATTTAAAGTTTATCACCGCTTCCGCATTTGGCCGTCGGATTGACGGCCGGGGTGCCGTCGTGCACTTACAGTGGTATCAGAGCCTCGCCATTAACTTAGTCTAGCTTGGTTTAATGTGTTTTGCATTTCCGATCGACCGAAATTCCAAAATCTACATTTTTGTTCACATCAGTTTTCTGTTGAAATTTTTTGGTGTCGAAAATTTTTTCAGGTTGCATAAAATTGATGTACTCGAAATTATAAGGCTACTGTAGAAATTCGACAAAGTGACTCCATAGTGGGAGCGCGGAACCGCGGCCAAACCCCCCTTTGGGCCGCGGTTCCGCCGCACTATGATAAGATCACTCTGTCAATTTTCTCCAGTGGGCTTATGGGCTGATTTTAGGGGTTTTGGAATAATAACATTGGGCCCAGAATTTCTTGATCTTCTACTGTAATGCTTTGGGGCCCACTTGTTAAAATTTGATCGATCGGATATTTTAAACACATTATTTCACAGTATTTACATTATATCTGCGACCGTGAATGTCACTCGATCGGTAAATCCAGTCTAACTGCTATAGCTCGGTTAGACGGATTTGCGAACGTGACTTTCACGTTGATGTTCTGTTTTTGCTGTGATGTTGCGGATCGGTCGTGGGGGATAGCCTGGATGCAATGCTAGTACAGTTTCTGTTGTATTATGTACATTTGATATTGCGGGGCGAGCGTCCGACATGTGGACTGCCGTCACTGCCTGTTTGTATTATTCTTTTGGGGCACGACCTGGTTGCGGTCGATGTACCCGTTGTATGTATATTTTACTTTCTGTACTAGGATTGCCCCGCGGAGGGGTGCACGGACAGCCGGGTTCTAGAGGGCAACAAGCCCGCATCTCATGGCATTGAGACGGAGGGGGCTTCACTCTAGGATTGACAGGCTATTCGCCGCACTCGTAGGGGGTACAGGTTGACCCAGGAGGGGTGCCCAAGTTACCGGATTCCGTGAAGTGCTGGATGGTCCATTCACGGTGCTGAAGGGGGCTGCCTCGCTTCAGGTTTTGGCGGGTAACTTGCCGCGCCCGTAGGGGTCTAAGATTTCATTGCACAGGCTATCCACACGACCAGGGGAACGTCGGGTTTCAGCGGCTCTGTGAAACCTGGGGATCCCAGATATCTGTATTATTCTGTGATGCTGTTCATTTTCTGTGATGTTGCATTTTATCACGCCTTGAGCGAATATAATATATTGGTATATATATTAGTAGATGTTGTATATGTTTTGCATCCGCGCTAGTCCAGTCCCCGCTCTGTCGTTAGTTTGCTAACCTAACGGGTAATGACGGGACCCAGTGGCGAATGCGGATAGCATATACGTACATCAGTATATTTTCGTTCTTTTTGGTGTGATCAATTGATGGGACTGCATTGATTCGGATCAATGCAAGTTAAAAACAAACCTAATCTGATGTTGTTGGAACACTTTTCAAAAAGCTGTTATTGCAAGGACGTTTACTTTTGTTTTGCATCGTGGTATTCAGTTGGAATATCATGCTCCTCAGTCGACGAGGCAAGGGCCGAGATCCCTTCACCGGGAGTGACCCCTTGGACAAAAAGTTTGCGTCAGGGCATTAACTTCATTATAGCCGATTACTTTTGCTTTGCACCGTGGTATTCAGTTGGAATATTCTGCACCTCATTCTACGGGGAAAGAGCTGAGATCCCTTCACCGGGAGTGACCTCTTTAGCAACGGTTCTCGTCACTATATTTTTAAAAGCTATCCGTTCCTTCAACGATATCAAGTTCATTACGTTAAAGGTTTTCGCCAGAAACCATTCGTAGCCCTCCGTCATTTCAGTTAAATATTCGGTAGTATTCAAGCTATGTATTTTGACCTCACGCCAAGGCATAGTGATTGGTAGCTGCCGGGTATTTATCTGTTGCATAGATAGATGCGTTGGTTTGGGACAGTCGTACTACTATTTTGGCCTACGTCAAGGGTATGTACGGGTGGGTTCAGATTAACCTGGATAATGACGGGCAGAACTTGACATGTGACTTATGATATTTTGACCTCACGCCAAGGTCATAAGAGCATGGGGCAGAAATCACATCGGGAGTTTCAAAAGAACTGAAACTTGCCAGATATGCGCATACCTTCTGGAGTGTGACACCGTGAGCGGATTCCGTCACGTTGTTATGCGATGAGAGTTGGATCCCGATTCCCACTGATGAGTTAGTTTACTCCTCGGGTAACCCCGACTAATTCTTCTTTTAGGTTTGGAGGAGAATTTGAGGTACAGTGGGAGGATTCCAGATTAGATAAATTGGTAACCATTCTGATCTAGGTTAGAGTGCACGCTGAGTGTTTCTTTTCTCTCTCTCTGGCAGCGACCATTGACCCGACCCTAAGACTATGACTCAGTGACCAAGTTGACCGAACCTTCTTAACACCGGCTTTTGGATTGTCAGAGTTGCAAACCTCATTGCCACCCCTACTTTTACCCTTTTCTCCAGGACACCCCGTATTACTACGAACGTCCACTTCCATTGGACAAAACCATCGTATGGTTAGATACGAACTCGAAGGAATTTATTCGAGGATGGTTTCAGGTTCTGGAGAAAACGAATAGGATTATTCAGTTGTCTTTTCCTTTTACCTTCTCTCAGGTTGCGAGTACTCCTTGGTTTAGGAGATAGTACACCTATTACGCAAATTGGATAGTCTTCTTCCAAACCTTAGGCTGGTGCCGACCGGTAGGGAATGAAGAAAACCAATTAGCCTAACGATGGTGTACAGAAGATATTAAGTTCAGACAAAGTAAGGGATTAGTAAGAGGGCAAAGTAAATTGCAACAGATATTCACGACCAAACCAAGTATTCCTTCGCCAATCCTAAAATCACCTTTGTATTTCTCCAGGACACTCCGTATCACTAAGAAGATCCACAGTTTATTGGATACTCCATCGTATGGTTATATACGAACTCGAAAGGAACTTGTTCCAATTCGGGGATGGATTCTGGTCCAGGAGAAATAGGAATAAGGTTTATTCGGTTGTCTTTTATCTTCACCCTCTCTCATTGCGAGTGTTCCTAGGATTGGGACAGTACACCCATTATGCTTATTGGATAGTCTTCTTCCAAACCATAGGCTGGTGCCGAATGGTAGGGAAGGAAGAAAACCATTTGGCCTAAAGGGGTGTGCAGAAGGTAATGACTAAAGACATATGAAGGGATTTGGAGAGGTGGCAAAGAATTATACGGTTACAGTCGTGAATCTGGAAGAGGCATTACTAGGAATACCGGGATACCCCATCGAAACATTTCAATGTTTCAGTCTCACTGTGTACTGTTAAAAGAAAACTGATTTCCCGATTAGATACTTACTCCAGGGTATGTATTTACCAGTTACGATTCTCACATCTGTATGGCTTTACAGATGATGAGTGGGAGTAAGTTATTGGGAATTGGGTGATCATCCTCATTATATCGGGATTCGTTATAATCGGTGATATTTGAGGAAATCACCTGGGCTGTTTGCCGGTCGGCAAATATTTGGTTTTGAATATCCGCAGTTATGCACCAATTTCAAATTGATATATCTGTACGTCTATTTTCATAGAGTGAGATATACCTTTCTGAAATTATGTCTACGACATTTACCTATATCAGTGGATGGTTAGGTAAGGAGCATTAAACAGCGGTGTAATTCTTCTTAACCATAAGTACAGTTTTCAACCTACGACACACAGTGAATGAGTTTTCAGACTCAAGGGACTTATACAGAGTATTGTATATTGTCCAGGGTCCATCAGGACAGAGGGGATGGTCCTCGTACTATATTCGGTTTACTTATGACTTCTCTAGTTTTTAGACAGGTGTTTCGTGGAAACACAGGGTCCGAATTTTGAGAAGTTATAGGTATTTAAATAGAGTAGAGAACCAGGTATAGCAAGTATCGGGATTCTTCAAAGAGATCGAAGATGTAGATACTTGTGTATGGTATTCAGTTGATAGTAGTGATTAAGAGAACTTGCTTCTCTTTCAGGTTACTCATAATTGGAAGCATTCCTAAGTTGAGTAACGCTGATCGGCCTCCTTCCATTAAGTTGACATGCACTGGAGACAGCTGCATGATTTGAATCTGGTTCAATTAAATCAGTGCCTCTGTTTCTATATTGGATATAGAACAGTTCATATCTTAACGTTGTTAAGGTACGGGGAGTTGTCCGGTTTATGATTAAAACCAGACACTGGACAACTCAAGGCACGTTTCTGTAATGGCTGTTTGTGGGTTGACCCAGGCTATGACGAGGGTTGACTTTCTACCATCTGGATGAACAATAGCGATATTGTTCTAGACTCGCCACAGTTTTAATAAAAATGGATTTTTTCAGAAAACAGTAGTGGGAGTATGGTAGAGCTGGAAGTGATTCCAGAACCACAAACGATTACTGAAGATTTGATAAGGAACCTAAAGATTCAATCTGGTTTGACATTCCATTGGCCACTCCGCAGATACGGTGGGTAACTTCAGGCACCCGAGAGGTACTACGGTAGCCTCAAGGACGGTGACAGGGAAGTTCTTGTTTACCCACAGTTACCATTGCTGTTGTTCCAGGCTGCGAGACCCGGCGGGAGGATGAGTATAGCGTCGTTCTAAACTAGTTTTAGAAGTGGACGTCTATATGACTCTGCCAGAGGGTTGTCGTGGTCAGTGGGAGCAGCGGAAGCATTGGTGGACAGGTAGCTTATGTCTATTTATAGACTGAAGCACCAGTAGCGGAGATAGATCATCTATTTCTGACGTGACAGTCATAGGTTTGACTTCATCAGAATAGGGGATGGATCTGTTGAGAAGGTAGTAGGGTGTGATATCCTGGTATTTGGATGACATACACTGAGTAGGAAAAGAAACTCCTATATTACAATCGGTTATACTTTGGTCGTCACACGGTGGTTTCTCCACAAAGGAAATGGATTTTTTTTCCAGACATACTGGATACTAGATCTATGGTCTTAGATCTAGATTTGGGTAGTCTCCCAATCTGGGTACTTAGACAGCATTCTAAGGGTATTTAGAATGGACGACTCCTGGCACGGTAGTGTACCTGCAGGTAATGGAGTCACCCTCTCTAAAGGTGTCTTATAGACTTAAGTAGAGAGGGATGTGCATGGTTGGCAGATCACTTGCTCAGGCAATTGAGTCAATCATGAGATGTCAAGTACCACACCAGATGTTGTTCTTGCACTAGATGCAATAAGTTGACATTAGTCCAATCCTGGAGAAACAGTCGGAAGCAGTTTTAGAACATAAGTTGTTGTTCTAGGGATATGATAACGATAGCCTCATGCAGGAGACAGTTATCATTCCAGGCTTCCAAGGTGTCTTGGACGACAAGGAGGTTGTCAGAGTTATAGTTTTTCCTTCTGATGAGGGGCAGTATTTTGGACAGGTGGTCCAAGGCAATACTGAGGGTGGCATGGCGCAGGATACTGATTAAGTTCAGTTGACGATACAGTCTAAGAAGTTTGGATTTGGAGTTCATTTATGAGCTATGTCCCATCAGACATCCAGACATTCTAAGACAGGTATTACTCTTTTCGGAAGATGGCTTTCTCCGCGAACATGAGATTTAGAGAGATATAGAAAGAAACATCAAGGCGGATCCACTCACTGAGGCTATTCCTCGAACGCAATAGTTTCGCAAACGAGCTTTGTGAGACTGACTAGTAGAGGAGTTGGATGTTCGGTATCACACGGGCTGTGAGTATGCGACATCGCAATAATTAGTCTTGAGTGCAAGTGGGAGATTGTTGGAGATAGTGCCCTCAGAGTCAATTATTAGGTCACAGGTACGTGATTGCAATGATTGATGGAGGACCTATCCCGGTAGGACAGTCTTACTCGAGATGATAGTATGCTATCTGGTTTACCTTTATCATCGTGTACTGCTTTAAGTGACCTGACAAGTCGCTATTACACGTTGGTAGAGCCCCTAGGATTCTTGCTTGACCACCAGCAGTATGAGGGCGATCATATAAGTGGGAGCTGGGATCTATAAGCACATCCTTAAATGGTCCCTAGTCGTGTGAGCTTCGAGACAGGGCATCGATACTCCAGAGTAGACTAGTGTATACAGTCGAGACCCCGACGAGGGGCGGTGGCCGGTCTCACAAGCCACTGGTGTCAGTTGGATCACCTAAGATGTATACAGGTGCTCATTGGGTTATGAGTACACCGGACAGGACTCGCCGGGAACATGCTAGTTGGTCATATACCAGACGTCAGATGGCAGTTCCCTGGTGACATGTGTACAGGTTAGTTCATCGACCTGGGGATCGTCATTTGTCTCGTGTGAGTTCCCACTGTACTTTGATTACTACCCTACCACGGCTCAAAGGAGTCGTGCAAACAGGTTTTAGTTGGGTACAGTCCCGAGCCACATGGAGGCAGTGAGCGTATCTTCAGGGGTTCGTCTCTCCCGGTATTGGGGGTGAGGTCGCGCTGTGTCTAGGAGAGCCATTACACGAAGCCCTCGGCCGAGGCAAGGAGATTTACTGGTAGGTATTCCAGTAGTATCTCAGGGTGTTCTGGGCTACACTCCGACACGACTTGTACCGCTTTTGGGGGTCTGACTTTTACCAACCCCCTAGGCCCGCCATGCGATGCTCATAGACGAACGGATCGGACTGTACGGATATTGTCACTGACAGGCTCAGTAGGGTTGTCAGGCTGAGTTCGCTCACAGACGTCCCTTTTAGTCAATACCTGGTGGCCCGTTATGTATTGGCTTATACCTCTAACGTGCTAGTGGTTAATCCACAACCAAGGTGTCGACGAGTCTTTAGAGTCCCCCACATTCAGTTACTCTGCTTTCAGGCGAAAAGTTGTAGAGGCCGTATGGAGATATGGCAAGGTCCGATCAGATACGTGCGGTATTGCACGGATCAGGATCGGACAGTTTGTACTACAGGCCGTATGGATATATGGCAGGGTTCGATCAGATACGTGCGGTATTGCACGGATCAGGATCGAACGGATAATACTAGCCGGCTTTGGTTTAAGCCGGATCCTAGTATAGTACAGTGTAGATTTTGTCTCATTGCATTTGTATTTCGGTTGAAATACAGATGCGGGTGTGTATGCACAGTATCGGGGTTTTTCCTGTAATTTATTACGGGACCAGTTTTCTGGAGTTGCCAGTTTGCTTTCCGTTTCGGCCGATTTCCTTTGTATCGTTCATTGGCCGAAGTTTGGTGGAGGAGGGCTTATTTGCATTGTTGCAAATAAGCATTTTGTGGAGGTGTTCTTTGCATATATTTGTATCATGATGGTTTCATGATGGAACCCATCCTTTGACCTTTCTTGCTTGACTTTCTATGCTCATGATGGCTTGACCTTTTTGGAGCCATCATGCATGAGATGATGGTAGTGTGGAGTGTTGGCATAGTTTTGTCATCATGGTTGTTGATGATGATGAGGGGTGAGGTTGGTGGAGTGTAGTTTTGTTTGAGTGATCATTTCCTTTTGCATGATAGACTTCTCTCTCTCTCCCTTGTATTATTGGATGGCCTCTCATTCTCACTCTCCATTCATTCCAATCCTCACAAGACATGGCCGGCCACTATTGTTAGTGGGCTGTCCAAAAATTTGTAGATAGCATTTTTTCCTCTCTTTTGGTTTGAAAAAGATATAGCTTCATCCAAAAGATTCATGCTTCTTTTTCCTCCACCATATGGCAATTCCATAACCCCAAAAATGAGACATGGATCTCTACACTACATTCTACAGCAAATCTTGGGCACGTCGACTAGCCAGCTTCGTGCCCGAGTTGCCTCGGTATTGAGGTGGGAGCCTGTAAAAGAAGTAGGCGATGTGGTGCACTTCCGGCGACGAGGAGGAGACGGGACATTCCGCAGGAGATCGGGACGACGACGAGAAGACCGGAGGACTCGGATCTGTCGGTATATCTCTCTTCCCTTTCTTGTAGTTAGCTAGGACTAGTTAGTGGTTCGATCCGGGTATTAGTGCGCGGCGGTTTGCCAGTTCAAGAAAATTTAAAGTTTATCACCGCTTCCGCATTTGGCCGTCGGATTGACGGCCGGGGCGCCGCCGTGCACTTATAGTTAGATTTGAGGATACCCAAGTATGAGTTGTATTCTATATATGTGTGTTTCAATTTATGATTTCGCTTAAGTGTAGCGTTGTTAGTGTGTATGCGTTGTGTGTGCGTTTGTTATGTATTCGTGTTGTATGTGTGTGTTTCGGCTGTCGGGGGTAAGGCTTCTATCCCATTAAGAATGTAAAGAGCAGACACCCATTCGCTTGTGCTTTCAACCGTTTCGAGTAAATTTCGGTAGCACCTCCCCGCTGTTCTCCGAGTACACTGTAATAGAATAGATAATCATTTCAAACCTGTGAAACAACGTTGAAATGAATATCTAATCTATCTTTGTACAAGGAGAACCAGCGAAAAAGTACCGACGAAATAACTCGAAACGAATGAAAACACAAGTGAATGCAGGTGTTTGCTTTATACATTCCTAACTTGTTCACACTGGACAAATCTATCAATTATCATACAATTAAATCTTCTCGTCATATAGACTACACGACGGTTGTTAGTACCGAACTATACCGTTCGATATTTAACTATAGTTCTATGTCACGACGAATATCGAACGTATGTTAACCGATAGACGGGATTAAGTCGCAATTTGATTTTCATATATGAGTATCGATGAGAATATGAAAGTTTCATATTATCATCGAGTATCATATATTGGTTTTAGCTTGAACATTTAATGTAACACCTTAAGATTTCGTTAGTGTTAATTAAGCGATAATGCGGGTTTTTGGTAAAAAGTTTACCAAATTGGTTTCCTCACATTTTATAACATTTAATTAATAATTTATAGTTATTTGTTATGACTTGCACACACTTGTGCATGTTAATGTGAGGGTGTGTTTGTGTTAATCTTGTTTAGTGACCATGACAACTTAACCAAATCCTAATCCTTGCTTTGCTTTAACCCTAAACCTTAGATATTTATGGTGAGGGAGATATTTCCTTTTGGTGCTTTGTTTGTGGAGAGGTGGCAAGGTGACTCATTGAGAAGAGTCATGCTTGCATTAATGAGGAGAGGGGAAGAGTTATTGCATGGTGCACTTACCTCTCTCATTATGCTCACCCTTCTCTCTCTAACTCACTCATTCACTTTCATTCTCTCTCACTTGATCTCATTCTCAATTCTCTTCATTTCCCTCAACCCTCAACTGAACACTTACCGATTCTTCACTAAACCTACACAAAATTTTCACCAAATCACTTCTTAAACCTTGTTTTTCCTCTTAGATGCCTTAGAGCTTAGAAAGTTAGGATCTTTGAGCTTGTGGGAGTAGGTAATGATCTCTATCTGTTAAATAGGTGTTTATAGTGTTGTATAGCTCATTCATTTCAGTTTAGAACGCTTAAAGTAAAGTTTCATGCACATGTCGTATTTTTAGTGTCATTTTGTGATATCTGTAATCTGCTGTGACCCAGAATGTGTACTAGAAAATCTAGCAGTGTAGTAGTGTTGTACCAGAGACCCTAAACCTTTACCAGAAGCACGAACCCCTGGAGCTCGGATTTGGCCGGCGACAAGAAGGAAAATTCCGGCGACCTCGGTTTTTGTGTGGAGTTTGGGTTTTTCAAGGTAGTTGTCTTTTGTTATTTTAGTGTGTTTGTTCTTGCTTGATTTTTATGTTTTGTCTGCATACAAAATCTGGGATCACTTTGCTAGTTTCTAGTGTTACGAATATGTGTGTTACGTTATCCGACCCGGTGCGTGTACTTGTGTAGTATTTGCTCTTGGGTTGGTTTCTTAGTGTCGCTATGCACATTAGCCACTAGACGAACACTTGAGAGTATGTTTAGAGTTGGTGCGTCGGTTAAACGTAGTTTGTATGTATTATTGGTCGATTGCTAATATTCGCTCGTTATATTGTTTTATGATCTTAGGGTCGCAGGTGGGGACTTCGGACGCTGCGAAGAAGGGAAAGCGAGTGGTTGGCTTTACTTAGCCCAAGATCATTTGTGAGTAGAGTTAACATCTACAGGGGAATCGCCCGCATGACGTTATGCGTCAGGGCTAGATATGATATGATATTAGCTGCATGTTTATATTGCACATATAGAGATTGTGCATAAAACTTCATTGCATATTATTACTTATTGTGTTTGGACTTGTACCCTTTAGACACTGCACTATTATTGACGGTTCATATTGCACGAGCACTGATTGTATGCCACCCACACCATCGATAATTGCCATGACACGCACAACACCTATACATACGTGATATTGTATTGGATAGGGATAATGGAGATAGTGATTCTTATTTCTTTGTGCATATGAGGTATAGCACACCTGTACACCAACATGCTTACACATATGTCTTGCTATGCTTACATGATTACACATATATCTGAAGGGTATTATATCATTATTGACAGGTATAGACGCATACCTTGCTACAGCTACATGTACATCATGCACACATACCTATATGTACACCCATTTACCTGACTAGAGCTACATATACCCCTATGTGGTATTGTATTGTAACTGACATGAAGACATTGTTTCTTATGCTATTGCGCATATGAGGTGCATTATACATACATGCTTACATATAGATACGCATATATTGCTATGCCGACATGGGTACGCATACCTGGTTATAGCTATATGTTCACCTTTATACGATGTTGTATGGATTTTAGAGAAATTAAGAACCACATGATATATATAATAACTTGTTGCAGTTAGATAGAGGTTTTTTCCTTTATATGCTTATATTACTGTTTCATGTTGCATATATTATATTTCCTGGATTTCGCATTGATATATGGATTTAATATGATGTTTTCTGGATGTTTTACTCCTGGGTATATATATCAGTGGTATGGGACGCTGATATATATATACATGTATATATATATTAGTGGTATGGGATGCTGTTATATATGTACATATATATAATATATATCATCATATGATCTGTGCAAGTATTCTTATTCATTACTTGATGTGAGGGGCCGATGTGCCCGATGTGAGGGCCGTTATGAGGGCCGATCTGAGGAAATTGGGATTTAAATTGTCTTGATGGACACTGGTCCTGCCACGATGAGGATGACATGTTTTATTTCATACTCCGCATTTATTTGATATGCATTGCTTCATGTATTAGTAGTACCTGATAGAGTACCTTTCATGACTGTTGTATATACATATTGCTTTTTATTACTATCAGCTTGCATGTGATAGATTAGCGTAGTACGTGCATACTTGCGATTACCTGCATATATTATTTACTATTCACAAGTTAGCAACTCACCCCCGTTATGCCACAGGGTTGTACAGGTTGTCCCTCAGAGCAGTCAGAGGCATGGCTTTCTTCTTCCTATCGTATCATCTTTTGCAGCGGATACCGCTACGGCTGACTGGATGCAGTTTTCCTATAGGTGGGTTTTGCGGTTATCCGATATTGCTCATTGTATATTCGTCGTATCCAGTACCCTCCATCTACCATTTTCATGTATTGACTTAGAGACGGATTGTGAAGACGATATTGTATATTATTTGATGACTCTGGAGGTCTTTTATGCAGTTTTAAATATATCGTCTTTTTCTTCGCTACGGCGTCGTATATCTGTTGTGGTGGTTGTTTTCCGTCTTTGGGCGTGGATTTACTCCCATTTAGGGATGCTTTACTTATATCTTTGTTGCACTCTTTTGGGGGCTTGTTTTTACAAAGGAGGTGCTGCCAAATTTTTAAAGGAAGTAAATTTGGACTTTAAAGATTTTTACTTGAGATTTCAAAAGTTTTAACAATGTTATTATCACTTACTACTTTTGATGGTTTAGATTGCTGGGTTTTCGGCTTACTTGAATTACGTTACGTCTAGAGACGTTACGTAGTTTAAGGGCCGTCACGTGCCAAATTTCGGGTCGTGACATTTAACTTGAATAGGTTTTACGTTTACGTTTCATTATTAAGGATACGAAGTTTTTAGTTTAGAGTAAATTTTTCTTGCATTTACGTTAAAATTGTACGTTTACGTTATCATCGAGTATCCTACTGAATGAACTAGTGCACCTTAAACCCTAACCTTAAGTAACCCAAATTAACCCCAATTACATAATCGTTACCCTAACACAAATTATCCCTAATTAACCCAAACTTAACCCGATTTACCAAAATTAACCTAATTAACCCTAATCAACACTCTAACCCTTTCAAATTATCACTAATTAACCTAATTAACCCTATCTATTTTACATAATTAACCCAAATTAAC
This sequence comes from Agapanthus africanus, assembly GCA_030015575.1. Lineage (NCBI taxonomy): Eukaryota > Viridiplantae > Streptophyta > Magnoliopsida > Asparagales > Amaryllidaceae > Agapanthus > Agapanthus africanus. The sequence continues at coordinate 231,315,835 of CM057341.1, forward strand.
CCCAGCCTCTAACCCTAACCCTGAACCAAACCCTAACCCTAAACTGAACCCTAACCCTAACCTCAACTAATTAACCATAACCCTAACCATTACCATAACCCTAAACTGAACCCTAACCCTAAACTTGTTAGGAATATGTATGCCCTAAAGGTCATTATTGTGATATAGTGGATGCTTGGACATATAGAGGACTTTCTTGCTCGACATAATAGTATGCTATCATGTTACCTATATCTTAACATATAGACTGGTATTTATACCGTTTGTCTCTTACATGTTGATAAAGCCCTTAAGATATGTACTTGACTACCAGGATTATGATGAGATCATACTAGTGGGGCTAGGGTGGTCCACAAGTACATCCTTTAATCAGTTCCTAGTCATGGGAATATCGAGACCAGGGCAGCGATATTCCAGTGTAGACTTGTGTGTACATTTCTTGTCCCTTAGAGGGCGATGGTTGATCCCACAACTATTGGTGTGTGACATCAAAGATTGTACAAAGGTACTCATTGGAGAGTGGGTACACCGAACAGAACTCACCGAGGACTCCTATGTGGTAGTATACCTATCGTCAGATAGCAGTCCTCTGGTAACACTAGTACATATTAGTCTGTAGACCCGAAATTGTCATAGAGTCTTGTGTGACTCCCACTGTACTTTGATTTCCTCCCTACCACGGCTCAAAGGAGTCGTGCAAACTGTTAGTGTATATGCCCTAGAGGCCATTACTGTATCATACTAGTTTGTATATTACTTGATGGAAGCTTGGGATATTCACAGTTGTATATACAATCTTGCTCGAAATGGTAGTATGCTACTTGGTTTGTCTCTGCTTTAATATGTGCATGTGTTTCTTTTAGCATATCGCTGATATACATATTAGTAGAGCCCTTAGGATTAGTGATTGATTACCAGCGTTGTGATGGCGCTCACACTCGTGGGAGCTGGGTGATCTATAAGCACATCCTTATACAGGTCCCTAGTCGTTGGACTATCGAGACAGGGCATCGATACTCCGGAGTAGACTAGCGTATGCGCTTCTCATCCCAGCGTGGGAGACGGTCTGTCCCACAGCCGTCAGTACGTCGTACTTGAGATAGTATGCGGGTGCTCGTTAGGTTACGAGTACACTGGACAGGACTCGTTGGGGACTGTTGGTTGGTATTATACCTATCGTCAGTTATCAGTTCCCAGGTGACATGAGTACAGCTTAGTCCGCTGACTTGACACAGTCACTTCGCCTCGAGTGTGTTCCCACTGCACTTTGATTGCTACCCTACCACGGCTCAAAGGAGTCGTGCAAACAGGTAGTTTTTGGGTGCAGTCCCGAAGCACTTGGAGGCAGTGACGGTTAGACAGGATTCGTCTCTCCCGGTATTGGGGGTTGACATCGCGCTGTGTCCAGGAGAGCCATTACACGAGTAGTCCCTGGCCACGGCAAGCGAGATATACTGGTAGGTTTCCAGTGTTATCTCAGGGTGTTCTGGGCTACACTCCGACACGACTTGTACCGCTATTAGGGGACTGACGTTCACCGCCCCCCTAGGCCCGCCATGCGATGTATCAGACAAACAGACCGGACTGTACGGAGACTGTCACATACAGGCTCAGTAGGAGTTCAGATGGGGTTCACCTCGTCAGTCTTCTTATCGACATCTACCTAGGGACCGTTATGTACAGCTAGTGCCGCTTGCGGTCTGTGGTTAAACCCACTGCCAGCGTAGTGTCGAGTCTTTAGAGTCCCACACAGAGAGCTATTCGCCTTTAGGCAAAATGAGTAGAGGTCGCATGGTTTTGCGACAGGGTTCGGTCACATCCGCGCACTTGTGCACGTTTGCTGTCCGGACAGCTTATACTAGCGGGCTTTGGTTTAAACCGGATCCTAGTATATGATTTGGGATTGGTTTTTCTCATTGTATTCGTGTTCCTCGGATCACGAATACGGTGCGTATGCACAGTTGCTTGAGACAGAGGGAGAGGACTTTCATTAGGGTTAATGACTATTGTCATTTTATTAACCCTAATGCTTATGTGTGTATTATTGTTAATTGATATTAGTTTAATAATTGTGCATGGTTATGGTTGTTGACCATTTGACCTTCTTGACTTGTTGACCATGGTTGACACTTTGACCATCATCATTTCATTTGGAAGATGCACTTTGATCCTTGCAATTTGCATTAAAAATGAAATGATAATGGTCATGTCTTGATTTAAGCCATGACAATTATCTCACTAATTATCTAATTACAATAATTCACATATATGAGAGAATGCTTCATATTATTCTCTCATTCTATTATTCTCATTCTCTCTCTTGTTCTTCCTCTCCCTCAAGCTCTCCCCTCTCATGTGTTGAGAAACACTTGAGCTTGAGAAAAACCCTCTCTTGATAATCTCTACTCTCATCTAGGGTTCAAGGATTAGCACTTCTTGCACCCTAGTTACTTCTAGCTTGGAGTTGAAGCCAAAGGTCGAGGCTTTCGGGTGGATCTTTCTTCGACGTGAGAAGACGACTAAGGTGACCTCCTTCCACCACTTCAAGGAGCAAGGAGAGAAGGACATAAAGCCCAAGGTATAACCTTTCTAGCACTTAGCTAGTTTCTAGTTAGCTTTAGCTTGTTTTTGTTTAGCAAAGATCCTTCTTTGTCTAGTCCATGTTGCCTAAGCTCACAAAAATTCGATTTTTATTCCGTTTTCCGCCTCCCCGCAAGTACCGGGGTGGGCAACGTGGACTTACAGTGGTATCAGAGCCTAACTAAACATAAACTAGCTAGGTAGTAGAGTGTATCGAAGTTCGAATCGGAAAAATCGAAAAACCGAGTTTTCAAAACCCTAAGTTTCTGTTAATTTTTTTTTCTGTTCAAAATAAAATTTGTTATACTCCAAAAATCATCTCAGGGTTTTGTGAAGAAAGCCACCAAAAACGATCCAGTGATTCGACCAAAGAGCCGCGGTTCCGCGGCAATAGCAAGCTATTGCCGCGCAACCGCGGCCGTCTTGGCTCTTCACTGGGTCGAGTTTGGTGCAGTGTATTTCTGGCTTGGTTTTAGGATTTTTAAGATGGTTTATATGTGCCCAGATTTTCCAGAATAGAAATTTGTTTTTGGGGGCCTATAAATCCGTATTTTTTTTCCGAACTTCAATACACTTTGACTAAAAGGTTATATCTGTGATGTTTATATGTATTGAACGTCGGCTAATCGCTATATGTCGATTAGTCGGGGTTATACATATCTGTGATCTGTGATTGATGATGGTATGTGTATATGAATGGGTTGGATTGTCGCGGATGAATAGCTGGGGTGGATGTGAGATGAGTGTTGCCTTTTCTTTCATTCATTGTAACATGTAAATTGATGTAATATTATTATTTGTTTGGCCGCACAACCGGGTCGGGGTTGTAGCCGTCATTGTATAATTCTTTTTACTGTTTTTGCTCCTAGGATAGACCCATGGAGGGGGTGCACAAACTACCGGGTATCTCGAAGTGCCGAGTGGCCTACTCACGGTGGTGAGGGAGGTTGCTTCCCTTCGGGTACTTGGCGGGTAGTTTGCCGCACCCGTAGGGGTCTTGGGTGGGGTATTGGCTATTCACCGCGACCGTGTAATCCGCTTTTCGTTGCAGGCTCGAACGGGCTGCAAATTCCTAGTATATCCAATGTATTCATCTGTGATCTGTAATGTCTATCATTGCTATATATTTATATATGATAACTATTTAGACGTTGCTTATGTTTTACAGCCGCGCTAGCCCAGCCCCCGCTCTGTCGTTAGTTAAGTAACCTAACGGGTGATGACGGGGCCCCGTGGCGAATGCGAATGGCATAAGCGTACGTCATATTTTGGTTGTTTTCTGCAATGGTAGGATTAAATGATGGGACGCATTAAAAGAACTAATGCAAGAAAATAAACCAAGTAAAAGTCGTTGGAACACTTTGAAAACCACTCGGTTCTTTTCAAAAACAAGCATTTTAAACGCGGAACTTGAACCACTCCTTTTAAAAGCTATCTCGTTCAATCGACTATATCAAGTTCACTACGTTCACGGTTTCGCCAAAACCATCCGTAGCCCTCCGTCGTTTCATATGAATATTCAACAGTATTCAAGCTGTGTTTGTTGGCCTTAGTCAAGACACAGTGTTTGGTAGCTGGTGGGTATTCATATGTTGCATAGATAGAATGCGTTGGTTTGGGACAGTCGTATTACTTTGTTGGCCATAGTCAAGGGTATATACGGGTGGGTTCAAATTAACCTGGATAACGACGGGTAGAACTTGACATGTGACTTATGATTTGTTGGCCTTAGTCAAGGTGATAAGAGCATGGGGCAAAAATCTACATCGGGAGTTTCAAAAGTACTGAAACTTGCTAGAGCTGCATACCATTTGGAGTGTGATGATTCTGGTAGGATTCCTTCGGTTTTATCACGCGATGATATTTGGATCCCGATCCTACTGTGAGTATATGCTACTCCTCGGGAAAACTCTAACTCAACGATCAATGCTATAAACTTAGTAGGTGTCTAGAAAGGTGTTAGCGGGGCTACGCCCACAGGGAAAAGAGGTTACTTAATTAAGGAACTTCGCGAAAGCGTTGGAAAACCTCCCTCGAAGTACCGACACTGGCCTGGCTGAACGGTTAAGCAAGTATTGTACGGTGAGATTGATCCTGACTAATCCTTTCTTTATGGTTTGAGAAGGGATTCGAGAGACAGTGGGAGCCATCCTGTTTAAATAAATTAAAAACCAATCTAAACTTGCAAGAGCATCATGCTAAGTGTTTTCTTCTCTCTCTCTTAATTGCAGCGACCCAGTGACCGCACCTAGGTTACATCTAGATAATAAGATGACCGAATCTGACTGTTATAACTGGCAAAGGTCTGTCCAGATGTCCATTGCCCAGGACAAGCTGGGACACCTCTTGACTGATCCAACCCCTGCCGTCTCAGGTCCAGTTTCCCCTGTCACGGATATTGATATTCGTAGGACATCGGAAGAAGACTGTGCGAAAGCCAAGTGCCTCGTGTTAGCCTCAGTTGATGGTATATACCAGAGGCAGCACGAGAAGATGGACTCAGCTTCTATCTTCCTCCATAACAAAGTTTTATATGGAGAGCAATCTCGTATCGCAAGATATGAGACCTCGAACGAATTGCTTCCAGCGAGGTTGGCTATCGGGTCATCTGTAGGGGGCAACGTCCTTACAGAGACCAACTCTTTTGAGCTCTCAGACCTGAAGACCACGTTGAAGAACGGGTCAGATGCTGACTCAGTTCAACAGTCTCTACCTACTACCCTAAAGGAAACTAGGGAAGTAGAAAGAAAGGGAAGGGCAGAAGTTTCAGGAACAGATGTAGTAAAAGAAGGATGTTCCTATTGTTACGGGAATGAACATGGACAGAAGAATTGCAGGGCTTGTAAAGCCAGTAGCCAGAATTCGAAGCATGTTGTGGCTTCGGCTTCGGATGTGTTTGTGATTGAGAACTGTATGTCAGTTAACCCTACTTCCTGGGTATTGGATACCGGACCAGGATCTCATATCTATAATTCGTTACATGCTTTGAGAAACCGTAGGGTTATCAGGAAAGGTGATATGACTCTCAGGGTTGCTAACGGAATGAGCATGTATGCTGAATCCGTAGGGGAATATCATCTAGGACTGACAACTGGGCAGATATTGATTCTGCGTGACTGTTTTTATGTGCCAGGTGCGACTTGTAACATCATATCTGTATCCTTACTTTCTAAGGAAGGATATGATTTTACTTTTGTAAGCGATGTAGTAAACATCCACCTAAATCAAGTGCTGATTGGGTCAGGTACATTGAAATACGGTATATACGTTTTGAATCAAGCTCAGGTCTTCAGTGTCCAGAACACACTTAAAAGAAAGTCTCCGGAATTAAATCAGGCTTTCTTATGGCATTGTAGACTGGGTCACATTAATGAGACACGGTTGACAAAGTTATATAAAGAAGGATACTTGGATCCGTTCGAGTACCAGTCTTATGCCACTTGTGAATCATGTCTCATGGGAAAGATGACAAAGACTCCGTTCACTGGACACGGAGAAAAAGCGAGCGAGCTCTTGGGACTCATACACAGTGATGTGTGTGGTCCAATGTCTACACATGCGCGAAGTGGTTATTCATACTTCATTACTTTCACAGATGATTTCTCTAGGTATGGGCATGTCTTCTTAATGAAGCACAAATCCGAGGCCTTTGAGAAATTTCAGGAATACAAGAATGAAGTTGAAAAACAAACAGGTAAAAGTATCAAGACACTAAGATCTGATCGAGGTGGCGAATACTTGAGTGCCGAGTTTCTGGGCTTCTTAAAAGAGAATGGAATTCTCTCTCAACTTACTCCTCCATACACACCACAACACAACGGTATATCGGAAAGAAGGAATCGAACCCTATTGGATATGGTTCGTTCCATGATGAGTAAGGCTGAGTTGCCGCGATCCTTCTGGGGTTATGCACTAGAAACAGCTGCATATCTTTTGAACCAAGTTCCTACTAAGTCAGTGCCTACCACACCATATCAGATGTGGAGTGGGAAGAAACCCAGTCTTAAACACTTTAAGACATGGGGGTGTCCAGCTTTTGTAAAAAAGCAGCATGCGGACAAGCTCGAGGCACGTTCGGTACAGTGTAAGTTTGTGGGATACCCAAAGAACCCCAAGGGGTATCTTTTCTATTACGCAGAGGAACAAAAGGTTTTTGTTTCTCGTCATGCCCGCTTCTTGGAAACTGAGTTTTTGGAAAATCAGATAAGTGGGAGCGCAATAGAACTGGAAGAAATTCCAGAACCACAAGCTATTACTGAAAGCTTGGTAGAACCAGAGGGTTCGAGAGAACAGGACATCCCAGCGCCACTCCGCAGGAGTAGTAGGCAGTCTCATCCGCCCGAGAGATACTACGGTTTTCTCATTGAAGGGGATAGAGAAGATTGCACTATGGATTATGGTGAGCCTACTAGCTTCCAGCAAGCCATTCAGAGCGGTGACTCGGTAAAATGGCTGGATGCAATGCGGGCCGAGATGGAGTCTATGTACACCAACAAAGTTTGGACTTTGGACTTTGCTCCAGAAGGGGTAAAACCCTTAGGCTGCAAATGGATCTTCAGAAAGAAGATTGGTGTAGATGGGTAGGTTGAGACCTATAAAGCTAGACTTGTTGCAAAGGGTTTTCGTCAAAGACCTGGTTTGGACTATGACGAGACCTTTTCTCCAGTGGCTATGCTGAAATCCATTCGGATCCTTCTTGCCATTGCTGCCTTCCACGATTATGAAATCTGGCAGATGGACGTAAAGACGGCTTTCCTAAATGGAAATTTGGAAAAGTGCGTCTATATGGATCAGCCGGAGGGATTCAATCAAAGTGGGAGCAGCGGTAGAGTGTGCAAGTTGCTCAAGTCCATTTATGGACTTAAGCAGGCATCGCGGAGTTGGAACATCTGCTTTGATGATACTGTCAAAGAATTTGACTTTATCAAAAATCCAGATGAACCATGCATTTACAGTAAGATTGTAGGGAGAACTGTGGTATTCCTCGTCTTGTACGTGGATGACATTCTCCTAATAGGAAATGATATTCCTATGCTACAGTCAGTCAAAGGATTCTTGTCGCAGAGGTTCTCCATAAAGGACCTGGGCGATGCCAACTACATTCTGGGGATCCAGATCTATCGTGATAGATCTAAAAGGATGTTGGGATTTTCACAGTCAAGGTACATTGACACCATACTGAAAAGGTTCAGTATGGAAGATTCCAAGCGCGGTAATTTACCGGCTTGTCACGGGATCACCCTCTCTAAAGAGATGTCTCCCAAGACTGATTTGGAAAAGGATCGCATGTCTATCATACCCTACGCTTCTGCGGTAGGCTCTATAATGTATGCGATGTTGTGTACCAGACCAGATGTAGCATACGCATTGAGCGTTGTAAGCCGGTATCAGTCGAACCCAGGGGAGAAACACTGGATAGCGGTAAAGAACATTCTCAAGTACCTGAGAAGGACTAAGGAGATGTTCTTAGTGTATGGCGGAAAAGACCTCCAGCTCGAGGCCTTTGCTGACTCCAGCTTCCAGAGTGATAAGGATAACTCCAAGTCCATGTCGGGTTATGTCTTTACCCTCAATGGAGGGGCGGTTTGCTGGAAGAGTTCCAAGCAGGAGACCGTTGCTGACTCAACTATGGAAGCGGAGTACATAGCTACCTGCGATGCCGCAAAGGAAGCTGTCTGGATGAAGAAGTTCCTCACGGAGCTTCAGGTGGTTCCTACCATTGTTGATCCAATACCGCTGTATTGCGACAACAACGGAGCTATAGCTTTAGCGAAGGAACCCAGGTCCCATCAGAAGTCCAGGCACATTTTGAGGCGGTACCACCTGATCAGGGAGATCATAGATCGCCAAGAGATCGAGGTTAAGAGAGTAAATACGGAGAACAACACTGCAGATCCACTCACGAAGGCCCTACCCCAGACTCAGTTCGAGCGGCTGATCGAGATGATAGGTCTTCGATACGCCAGTACATGGCCTTAGTGCAAGTGGGAGATTGTTAGTGTATATGCCCTAGAGGCCATTGCTGTATCATACTAGTTTGTATATTACTTGATGGAAGCTTGGGATATTCACAGTTGTATATACAATCTTGCTCGAAATGGTAGTATGCTACTTGGTTTGTCTCTGCTTTAATATGTGCATGTGTTTCTTTTAGCATATCGCTGATATACATATTAGTAGAGCCCTTAGGATTAGTGCTTGATTACCAGCGTTGTGATGGCGCTCACACTCGTAGGAGCTGGGTGATCTATAAGCACATCCTTATACAGGTCCCTAGTCGTTGGACTATCGAGACAGGGTATCGATACTCCGGAGTAGACTAGCGTATGCGCTTCTCATCCCAGCGTGGGAGACGGTCTATCCCACAGCCGTCAGTACGTCGTACTTGAGATAGTATGCGGGTGCTCGTTAGGTTACGAGTACACTGGACAGGACTCGTCGGGGACTGTTGGTTGGTATTATACCTATCGTCAGTTATCAGTTTCCAGGTGACATGAGTACAGCTTAGTCCGCTGACTTGACACAGTCACTTCGCCTCGAGTGTGTTCCCACTGCACTTTGATTGCTACCCTACCACGGCTCAAAGGAGTCGTGCAAACAGGTAGTTTTTGGGTGCAGTCCCGAAGCACTTGGAGGCAGTGACGGTTAGACAGGATTCGTCTCTCCAGGTATTGGGGGTTGACATCGCGCTGTGTCCAGGAGAGCCATTACACGAGTAGTCCCTGGCCACGGCAAGCGAGATATACTGGTAGGTTTCCAGTGTTATCTCAGGGTGTTCTGGGCTACACTCCGACACGACTTGTACCGCTATTAGGGGACTGACGTTCACCGCCCCCCTAGGCCCGCCATGCGATGTATCAGACGAACAGACCGGACTGTACGGAGACTGTCACATACAGGCTCAGTAGGAGTTCAGATGGGGTTCACCTCGTCAGTCTTCTTATCGACATCTACCTGGGGACCGTTACGTACAGCTAGTGCCGCTTGCGGTCTGTGGTTAAACCCACTGCCAGCGTAGTGTCGAGTCTTTAGAGTCCCACATAGAGAGCTATTCGCCTTTAGGCAAAATGAGTAGAGGTCGCATGGTTTTGCGACAGGGTTCGGTCACATCCGCGCATTTGTGCACGTTTGCTGTCCGGACAGCTTATACTAGCGGGCTTTGGTTTAAGCCGGATTCTAGTATATGATTTAGGATTGGTTTTTCTCATTGTATTCGTGTTCCTCGGATCACGAATACGGTGCGTATGCACAGTTGCTTGAGACAGAGGGAGAGGACTTTCATTAGGGTTAATGACTATTGTCATTTTATTAACCCTGATGCTTATGTGTGTATTATTGTTAATTGATATTAGTTTAATAATTGTGCATGGTTATGGTTGTTGACCATTTGACCTTCTTGACTTGTTGACCATGGTTGACACTTTGACCATCATCATTTCATTTGGAAGATACTCTTTGATCCTTGCAATTTGCATTAAAAATGAAATGATAATAGTCATGTCTTGATTTAGCCATGACAATTATCTCACTAATTATCTAATTACAATAATTCACATATATGAGAGAATGCTTCATATTATTCTCTCATTCTATTATTCTCATTCTCTCTCTTGTTCTTCCTCTCCCTCAAGCTCTCCCCTCTCATGTGTTGAGAAACACTTGAGCTTGAGAAAAACCCTCTCTTGATAATCTCTACTCTCATCTAGGGTTCAAGGATTAGCACTTCTTGCACCCTAGTTACTTCTAGCTTGGAGTTGAAGCCAAAGGTCGAGGCTTTCGGGTGGATCTTTCTTCGACGTGAGAAGACGACTAAGGTGACCTCCTTCCACCACTTCAAGGAGCAAGGAGAGAAGGACATAAAGCCCAAGGTATAACATTTCTAGCACTTAGCTAGTTTCTAGTTAGCTTTAGCTTGTTTTTGTTTAGCAAAGATCCTTCTTTGTCTAGTCCATGTTGCCTAAGCTCACAAAAATTCGATTTTTATTCCGTTTTCCGCCTCCCCGCAAGTACCGGGGTGGGCAATGTGGACTTACACAAACAGGTGGATTTTGGGTACAGTCCCGAGTCACATGGAGGCAATCAGCGATAGGAAGGGTTTCGTCTCTCCCGATATTCGGGGTTGATATTGCGCTATGCTCGATTGGCTATAACTGGAAGGCCCTCGCCAGGGCTGCAGCTGAGATTCACTGATAAGAGTTATCAGTAGCTTCTCAAATCGTTATAGGCCAGACATCGGCATGACTTATCATGTTACTTGTGCCTGACGTTTACCACCCCTAGACATGATATGCGACATATCGGATGAAAAGACCGGACTATACGGTAGTGTTACTGATAGGCTTCATGGAGAGTATGGACGAGCTTGCTTGTTGATCTTCGTATCGCTCAATACCCGGGTAGCCGTTACGTCCAGCTAGTACCGCCAATGGCTTGTGGGTGACTGATGTGATTATCATCTACTGCTGGAGTATTGACGAGTCTTTAGAGTCCCATACAGAAGTTTCCTGGTTCAAGCGAAACGAAGCAGGACACATATGTGATATGTGTGTGGGCCTGATTAAATACGTGTATGTGATACCGTATTGTAATATGGCAGTTATCTGTTATCGGTTCGGTTATATGTGATATAACCAGATTGTCGAATCATGTATTGATTTGATAATGTGATATACAGATAAATGATATTAGTCGGTCATATATGATATAACCGGATTATTAAATCATATGTTGATTTAATAATGTGATATATATTATATTTGATATAATTGTATCTTAACTAATATCATTAGCTCACTAAATATTTTCTTATATGTATTAATATATATATATATATATCTGTGTGTGTGTGTGTGTGTGTGTGTGTGTGTAGCATGGCATTATTTCTATTTTTGAGAAAAATAGAAAAAGAGGTGGAAAATGAGAGTATGGTTGCAAGCATGGGCTTTATTCATAATTTATTCATCTTGACTCACTATTCAAGCATGGTTGAAATTTTATATTGCAAAATTGCATGCTTGAATGAGTAGGGGTCAAGGGTTGCCATTCATTCTTTGCTCATTCTCAGCACTTAGCCATTTTTCTTGAGTTGCTCTCATGGTTGCTCTCTAGCTTCATCTTCCTCCTCAAATGTCATAGTTCAAGTTTCAACCCTCACATGAGATGTGAATCATGAAGCTTGAACACAAACAAGTGAGCAAATTAAATCTCTACTTCACCATCTCATATTAGATTAGCAATGTGATGTGAAGTGTTGCCTTCACTAATGAGATTAGTGAAGGGTTAGCTTGAGCAAGTGGACTTCGGGTGGATCGTTTTTGGCACGAAGATCATGAAAGAGGTTCGTTCAACTCGAAGAGGAGCCTAGTAGAGTTGCGTGGACTTCAACCCGGAGCTATTGAAGAGAAGGACTCGAACTATAAAGGTTGCATGGTCTTTTCTTCTCTTAAGTTCATCACATCACAAAGGCAAACCCTAAATAATCTAGTAAAAATCTTCTTGGTCTAACTTTGCACCTAATAAATTAAAATTTTGCATGCTTGATGCCTCTTGAATCTCATGGTGGCGCTAAGGTCGACTATCATGGTATCAGAGACAAGCTAGAACATTAAGGTAACTTGTAGCGACATTAGAAATCCGCCATTTTTGTCGAGCAAAAACTGCCGATAAAAACAGTTTCGAAATTGATGTTTTGAGTTATTTGCACACCCCGCGGTCTCAGGGTTTGAATCGAGAAGCCGCATGGTGGAGCGTGCGCATCCCGGGGACACCCCGGGAGGGACCGAACGGCTGGGCCCACTCCCCAAGACCACCACAAGGTGGTCTTAGCGGTGGGGACCCGAAACTGCCCCACCTTAGGCAGTTTCGGGTCTGCCTCACCCTCTGGCCACCTCGTGGTGGCCTCGGGATGGGGTACCCCCTCTAGGCCCTCCATTCGATAGTTAATTTTGGGATCTTCGCCCCCGCGAAGATTTGGACGGGTTTCGAGTTCGTTTTGACTCCCGAATTGGCTAAAAACGATCGGTTTTGGAATTTTAGCTCACTGGATTTTTCAAGTGTTGGAAAAATTGGTTTAGTTTGCTAATTGCGTGCAAAATTCTAATATCGCGGTTACTTTACAATCTTTGTGATGTGTGATACAATTATTAGAATACAATTATTAGAATCCGGATTAATTAGTTTTATGAAAACTAGTTAATATATTGTAAAGCTAGCCGTTTAGTCTCAATTGATCGATTGCCATAATGTTTTGATTCGGATCAAAATTCCGTCGCAATTGCGTATTGTACACGATCACTAAGCCGGGAATCTTGTTGAATTATCCGACAACCAATTGAAAAGAGTTTTCAATTTGAGACTAAAATGCAAGTTTTATAAGTTAGGCATGAAATCCGGAATATGAGATATTCTGGGTTTATGATGTTTAAAGTAATTGCGGATTCTAATTATTCTAGTTTTATGTTTCTTTTCGACGATCGTAAGTGTAATATGTAGGGTATCCCAATGTCGTTGCTATATGCCAATGATTTTTAGAGATACGTATATTTACTTACGTTGATGATATGTGATATCATGTGTTGCTGTTGATATGATTTATTGGATCGTCGTGAAAGAATAGCCGGGTTTTTTTATGTGAGATGAGGGTTTTTGTTTTCATTTATGTAAAATCTGTATGTAATATTCTTTTATTGGGGCACTTCCGGATTGAGGATGATATCACCATTGTTGTATATTATTTACTTTTCCGCATTAGGATAGACCCAAGACGGGGAGCACATGTAACCGGGTTCTAGAGTCCGCTGGGAGACCATCTCAAGGAGTTGAGACCGGGTCTCCTAACTCTAGAATTGGCAGGGTTACTTGCTTCTCTTGTAGGGGTCTAAGGATGTAGGTTTGGTTATTCATCACGACTGTGGAATCCGTGTTTTACATTATTGGCTAAATTTAAAACACGGACATCCTAGTATATCCAATATGTTATATGTTGTTTCTGCTGCTTGATTCTGTGATGTTGATCATATAACTGCGTGAGATGAATGTAATATTATATATATAATATATAATAAGCGTTGCTTATGTTTTGCACACGCGCTAGTCCAGCCCCCGCTCTGCCGGTAGTTAAGTAACCTAACGGTGCATGACGGGCCCCGTGGCGAATGCGGATGGTATAAGCGTACGTTCTATTTTCGTTTCATTTTTCTGTAATGTTTAGAAAACATTAATTGATGGGACTTCATTAATGAGATTAATGAAAAGAAAGAAATCAAAAGATGTTGTAGAATCAAATTTTCAAAAATGGTAGCTCTAGTTCTTGTTTTACATAGTGGTATTCCTTGCTGAATATCCAGCACCTCATTTGATGAGGAAAGAGCCGAGATCCCTTCACCGGGAGTGACCTCTTTAGCGAAACTAGCAAATACTAAAACTCACTCGGTTTTGTCTTTTGATTGCTTCTCTAGTTTTTTTTTTGCACAGTGGTATTCATGAATATCCAGCACCTCATTCGATGAGAAAAGAGCCGAAATCCCTTCACCGGGAGTGACCTCTTTAGCGAAGTTAGAAAAGCCTAAAAAAACACCCCTTTATAAATCACTAGATTCTACAACGATATCAAGTTCATTACGCTCATGGTTTTCTTAAAAACCTGCGTAGCCCTCCGTCATTTCAAATAAATACTATTTAGTATTCGTGCTGCGTTTGTTGACCTCCGTCAAGGCATAGTGTGTGGTAGCTGATTAGTGCTTATCTGCCGCATGTGATGTGATTGGATTAGGATAGTCGTACGACCTTGTTGACCTCCGGCAAGGGTCGTGCATATGGGTTTAATTCAATCAAGAAATGAACGGGTTGAACTTGACTAGCAGCCTATGGTTTGTTGACCTCCGTCAAGGTCATAGGAAGCTAGGGGTAAAAAACATGATCGGAAATTTCAAGTGTTGAAATTTGCAATGAGATTGCATACCATCTATATGATAGTTGAATCCCGATACCCACTGCGAGTAAGAGTTACTCCTGGGAGAGTTTTGCACTTTACAATTAGCTAATCAAGTAGGTGTCTAGAAAGGTGTCAACGGGGTTATGCCTCTAGGAAAACGAAGTTTATTTTAATTAGGTCCGTGCGAAAGCACGGGGAACCTCCCTCGGAGTACCAATACCTGCCTGGTCGAACGATTGGCGAACCTGTAGGGTATAATTAATCCCGGCTAATCTTACCTTATATGGTTTGAAGGAAGATTTGATAAAAACAGTGGGAGCCATCCTGATTAGATAAAATAACCAATCTAATCTTACTAAGAGCGCACTCAAAGTGATTATCCTTCTCTCTCCTGGTAGAGACCAATGATATGCCTTAAGCAAGATAATAATATGGATGTATTGACCGAACCTACTTATTATACTGGGCTAGGTTCCGCTCTATCTTATGATTGTCATAAGTCTGAGCAAAGAATAGGGGAATATTCGGATTCCCACGCCACCCAAAACGAAGAAAAAGCATGTTGATGCATTATCTTCGGGTATGTTCGTTATCAAGAACCGTTTCTCAGTTTACTCTACGTCCTGGGTATGGGATACCGGATCAGGATCCCACACATGTAATTTGTTACATGAGCTATAGACAGGTGGAGAACTGGGAAATGGTAATATGTCTCTAGTAGTAGAGAATGGTGTAACTGTTGCAGCCAAAGCAGTTGGCAGATATCACCTAGTGTTACCAACTGGTAATACATTGATTCTAAGCGACTGTTATTCCGTACCAAAATATTGTGAATATTTTCCTAAATCAAATGTTGATTGGGTAAGGTACATTGTATAACAGTGTACACGTTCTGAATCAAACTACAGTTCTAAACGTACATAATACACACAAGAGGAACAGTTCAGAAATGAACGAAGTCTTCTTGAGGCATTATAAACTAGGTCATGTCGATGAAACAAGACTAGCTGAAGTTCCATAAGGATGCATATTTGAATCCGTTCGAATTTACATCTTATGAAACTTGCCAGTCATGCCTCAAAGACAAAGACTTGGTGACCAAATCTCCGTTTACTGGAAACGGAGAAAGAGCTCCTGATCTCTTGGACAGATACATAGTGATGTATGCGATCCTATGTCTACACATGCTAAGGATGGATCCACGTACTTTATTACATTCACCGATGTTCTCTCAAGATACGGACATGTGTTCTTGTTGAAACACAAATCTGAATCTTTTGAGAATTTTAAGGAATATAAGCATGATATTGAGAACCAGATGGGTAAAGGTATTCATATCCTTCGATATGATCGGGGAAAAGAATACCGGAGCACGGAATTCCGAGACTATTTAAAAAAGAATGAGATTCTCTCTCAGTTTACTCCTCCGTATATACCACAGCACAACGGTATATCGGGGTAGAGGAATCACACCTTATTAGATATGGTGTGCTCTATGATGAGTACTGCTGAGTTGCCTGTTTCCTTTCAGGGACATGCACTTGAGAAAATGCATACCTATTGAATAGAGTTCCGATCAAATCCGTTGCCTAACACTCCATATGAGATATGGAATGGAAAGAGACCATCTTTTAAACGAGTTAAGATATGGGGTTGTCCGGGCTATATTGAAAAGTGAAATTCGGACAAGTTCGAGGCAAGGTCAGTTCTGTGCAAATTTGTAGGATATCCCAACCATTCGCGAGGGAATATCTTCTACCACACCGAGGAACAAAAGATGTTTTGTTTCTCGACATACCACCTTTTTAGAAAAGGAATTTCTTCTGGAAGAAATTAGTGGCAAAAGGTAGAACTGGAAGTAGTTCCAGCAAACACAAACAATAACTGACGATTTGTTGGAACCAAAGGATTCAATAGTCCCTGACGAACCGAAGCCACTCCGCAGATCTAGCAGGGTTCCTCATCCACCTGAGAGATACTACGGTTTTCTCGTAGACGGTGGGAGCGAGGATTGCATCATGGAGATGATGACCCAACTAGTTTCGAGCAGGCCATCACAAGTGGAGACTATGTGAAATGGCTGGATGCTATACGATCTGAGATGGAATCCATATACACCAACAAAGTGATGACTTTGGATGTTGCTCCTGAAGGGGTAAAACCCATCGGGAGCAAGAGGATCTTTGAGAAAGATAATTTGGTGTAGATGGAAAAGTTGAGACTTTCAAAGCTATGCTTAAGTCCATCAAGATCCTACTTGCTATTGCTACATACCATGACTACGATATGTGGCAGACTGCATGTCAAAACCGCTTTTCTAAATGGTGATTTAGAAGAGATCGTGTATATGACACTGCCAAAGGTCTTCGTAGACAGCGCGAGCAGCGGAAGCATGTGTAAGCTGCTTAAATCTATCTACTGGTTAAAGCAGGCACCGCGGAGATGGAATATCTGTCTTAATGAAACTGTCAAAGAGTTTGACTTCATCAAAAAGGTAGATGAACCATGTATAAATAAGAAGGTTGTAGAAAGTATGGTTGTCTTCCTCGTATTGTACACAGATGGCATACTCTTGATAGAAAAGGATGTTCCTATGCTACACTCGGTTAAGCACCTCTTATCACACAGGTTCTCCATGAATGATCTAACTGATGTCTCATACATCCTGGGGATATATAGCTATAGAGATAGATCTAAATGGATTTGGGATTGTCCCAATCCAGGTACATCGACACCATGCTAAAGGGGTTTAGGATGGATGATTCTAAGCGTGGTAATGTACCCGCTTGTTCAGAAATCACTCTCTCTAAAGAGATGTCTCTCGAGACTGATTTGGAGAGGGTTTGCATACAAGGGATACCCTATGCTTTGGCAGACGGGTCAATCATGTGTGCGATGTTATGTACCAGACTAGATGTAGCTTACTCACTAGGTGTAGTGAATAAGTATCAAAAAGATATTTGGGAAAACCAGTGGATAGCTGAAGAATATTCTTAAGTGCTTGAAAAGGACTAAAGAGATATTCTTGGTGTATGGTAACGGTGAACTCCAGATGGAGTCCTTTACCGATTCGAGCTTCCAGAGTGATAAGGATGACTGAAAGTCAGTCTCGGGTTTTGTCTTCACCCTCAGTGGAGGGAGGGTATGTTGGAAGGGTTCCAATCTATATACCTTAGCAGACTCGTTGATAGAGGCTAATTACATAGTTACCAACGATGCTGCCAAAGAGATTGTCTGGATGAATAGAGTTCATGAGATGAACTAGGTTCCTACCATTGATCATCCAATACCTGGGTATTGGGATGAAAATGGACTGTGGCTTCGGCCTAGGAACTCCGGTCCCGTCAGTGATCCAGATATATTCTTAGACAGTATCACCTGATCAGCGAGATAGTTGATCTCCGGGAGATCGAGGTCAGGAGAGATGACACAGAGGATAACACAGCGGATCCACTCACCGAGGCCATCCCCCAGATGCTATTCGAGAGACTTTTGGGACATTGGATATGAGATACTACAACAACTGGCCATAGTGCAAGTGGGGGATTGTTAGGAATATGTATGCCCTAGAGGCCATTATTGTGATATAGTGGATGCTTGGACATATATATAAAGGACTTTCTTGCTCGACATGATAGTATACTATCAGATTACCTTTATCTTAACATGTAGACTGATATTTATATTGTCTGTCTCTTTCTTGTTGATAAAGCCCTTAGGATATGTACTTGGCTACCAGGATTATGATGAGATCATACTAGTGGGGCCAGGGTGGTCCACAAGTACATCCTTTAATCAGTTCCTAGTCGTGGGAATATCAAGACCAGGGCATCGATATTCCAGTGTAGACTAGTATGTACGTTTCTTATCCCTTAGAGGGCGATGATTGATCCCACAACCATTGGTGTGTGATATTAAAGATTGTACATAAGTGCTCATTAGAGAATGGGTACACCGAACAGGACTCGCCGATGACTCCTATATGACAGTGTACCTATCGTCAGATAGCAGTCCTCTGGTGACACTGGTACAGATTAGTCTGTAGACCCGAGATCGTCATAGAGTCTTGTGTGACTCCCACTGTGCTTTGATTTCCTCCCTACCACGGCTTAAAGGAGTCGTGCAAACATGTGGATTTTGGGTACAGTCCCGAGTCACATGGAGGCAATGAACGATAGGAGGGATTTCGTCTCTCCCGGTATTGGGGGTTGATGTTGCGCTATCCTCGATTGGATATAACTGGAAGTCCCTGGTCAGGGCTGCTACTGAGATTTACTTATAAGAGTTATCGGTAGTTTCTCAAACCGTTATAGGCCAGACATCTGCATGACTTATCACGTTACTGGGGCCTGACGTTTACCACCCCTAGACATGATATGCGACATATCAGATGAAGAGACTGGACTGTACGGTAGTGTTACTGATAGGCTTCATGGAGAGTATGGACGAGATTGCTTGTTGATATTCATATCGCTCAATACCCGGGTAGCCGTTACGTCCAGCTAGTACCGCTGACGGCTTGTGGTTGACTGATGTGATCATCACCTACTTCTGGCGTATTGACGAGTCTTTAGAGTCCCACACAGAAGTTTCCTGCTTCAAGCGAAACGAAGTAGGACACATATGTGATATGTGTGTGGGCCTGATTAAATACGTGTATGTGATACCGTATTGTAATCTGGCAGTTATCGGTTCGGTTATATGTGATATAACCAGATTGTCGAATCATGTATTGATTTGATAATGTGATATACAGATAAATGATATTAGTCGGTTATATGTGATATAACCGGATTACTAAATCATGTGTTAATTTAATAATGTGATATATATTTGATATAATTGTATCTTAACTAATATCATTAGCTCACTAAATATTTTCGAATATGTATATATATATATATATATATATATAGCATGGCATGATTTCTATTTTTGAGAAAAATAGAAAAAGAGGTGGAAAATGAGAGCATGGTTGCAAGCATGGGTTTTATTCATAGTTTATTCATCTTGACTCACTATTCAAGTATGGTTGCAATTTTATATTGAAAAATTGCATGCTTGAATGAGTGGGGGTCAAGGGTTGCCATTTATTCTTTGCTCATTCTCAACACTCAGCCATTTTTCTTGAGTTGCTCCCATGGTTGCTCTCTAGCTTCATCTTCCTCCTCAAATGTCATGGTTCAAGTTTCAACCCTCACATGAGATTTGAATCATGATGCTTGAACACAAACAAGTGAGCAAAATAAACCCCTACTTCACCATCTCACATTAGATTAGTAATTTGATGTGGAGTGTTGCCTTCACTAATGAGATTAGTGAAGGGTTAGCTTGAGCTAGTGGACTTCGGGTGGATCGTCTTTGGCGCGAAGATCATGAAAGAGCTTCGTTCAACTCGAAGAAGATCCTGGTAGAGTCACGTGGATTTCAACCCGGAGCTATTGAAGAGAAGGACTCGAACTACAAAGGTTGTATACTCTTTTCTTCTCTTAAGTTCATCACATCACAAAGGCAAACTCTAAATAATCTAGTAAAGATCTTGTTAGTCTAACTTAGCACCTAATAAAATTAAAATTTGGTATGCTTGATACCTCTTGAATCTCATGGTAGTGCTAAGACCGACTTTCAAAACTGAACCTTAACCCTAACCCTAACCAAAACCTAACCCTAAACTGAACCCTAACCCTAACCCTAAACCCAACTAATTAACCCTAACCCTAGCTGAACCGGACCTTAACCCTAAACTGAACCCTAACCCTAACCATAACCGAACCCTAACTATACACTGGAACCTAACCCTAACCCTAACCCTAGCCCAATTAAGCAACCCAATAATCAACAATAACAGAAATAAATGCATAATTAGAAGTTAAAATGTGAAATTTACCAACCTTAAGCCGGCGATGGAGGAGACCGAAGACGATGATGACAACGCAATCGGCGACAAAAGAGTTCCTAATGTCGACGAGGAAGTCGACGGTGATGTCGGGGACGACGAGGCGCGCGCGGGAGTGCGGTGTTGACGAGGCGCGGGCGGTGGCGATGACGCGCGCTCGGGAGACGAGCGAGGAATTTTTGGGAACGAGGAGTTTTCTGTGCTTTATTTTTTTTTTTATTAATAACCCATATATATGCCCCTACGGATTAATATGTAGGGGCTTCTTTTGCGGCTCCGTAGAGCCAAATAACAAATTACGTTTTAATATCTTTAAATTAATCCGTAGGGCACCGTAGAGGCAATCATGGGGACCTACGAATTAATCCGTAGGGGCAATAAAACGTTGCCCCTACGGATTCCTGTAGCCGTAAGAGCAACCCCTATTGTAGTATAGTCATTCCAGTGCTATTATTGGATTCTAGTCATGCATCTATGATTTAAAAACACCAGCATTGTGGGGCCTCCCTGTTTTATCCACATATCTACCATCAGATTTGATAGCGGGCAATAAGAGGGGCTAAGTGATTATAGAAAGGATTCCGAATCTATCTTTGATTGCTATCTGTTCCTAAATGCTGAGATTTAGAGCTAAGCCATAGATATCTTGCAGGCCAAGTATCTTCTATTTTCGTATCGTGAACGTTTTCGCGCATGCAAACGAGAGAGCATTAGTGCAATATAATCAGAGCTCACATGAGGTGTAGAAAGGAAATGGCGCTTCTTTATATTGTAGCAAGGCTTTAATTTAACAAAACCGCTAGCGTATTTTATTTTATTTGTGAAACAATAAATATCATAGTTTTTGAAGTTGTCAGTTTTCTAAAAGCATTTTAATATGAAAGAGGTGTGATATGTTTCTTCAGGTAAACCAACAATCCATTATTATCATACGCCGGAATGATTCATTAAGCTTTTACTTTTATTTTCCATTGTGAACAAGTATTTTCTTTTAAACTTTGTTGTATACAAATAAAACCGATTCTTGATATTTTGGAATTTTTTTCTTTTAGGTCTTACCATTTGGATAGTGACAATAAAGATTGTTTTGAGAAATCTAAAATGAACCTGACAATGCCTAACAATAATTATGTACAAATAATTATCTATTATCTAATTTACAAGACGACAAATCATTTTTTTTTTTGATTCAATATGTATATGGCACGTGCATTATACGAGTTACAAAATAATCACAATACTCACAAGTCACGTGAGGTGTTAGTCTTGTGTGAGTTGTGATCCTAATCACATGTGCCCTAACATTTCTCTTTCCTTATATAATAAAGTTGGGGCTATGAATTAAAAGATATGCCGCATTAAACTAAAAATAAAGAGGATTAGAAGGGATCCAATGAAGATAAGAGGCTGCACTGTTGTCTCACTCAATGTAAGATCAGAGCTAAAAAATGACATTGCAATCAATATCATACCACGCATAAACATACATAAGTTGATTGGTTCTTCTAATCATTATCAAGTTTTGTAAGTCCCCCCCACACAAAAAAGAAAAAAAGAGAGAGAAAGAAATCAACATTTTTTTTTAAATTGTTTTTTTTCTTTTAATAATTATTTTTTGGGTGGTATACTAGGAGGTTTGGTATAATATTCTCCTTGGTATGCTAATTAATAATAAAGGATTTGAGAGTATTTACCAGCAGGTTTACTGTCTTGTTTCTGTTAATTAATGATTAATGAAATATTAATGTATATGTTACTATACTTGGTTTTTTTAAAAATTGCAATAGTTTTTGGGCATTATAGTATTTTTTTTCCTAAGTTGTTGTTCTCTTGGAGAGAAAAAAATTCCCATATAAGCTATGCTCAATTGGTAATTGGTAGTTACATAGGTCAGCATACTCATGATGGATCAATATTTGATACAATAAAAGTATTTCATTACTAATAAGAAATTGACGAAGGTCAATCCCTCCAACCCCTTCATCATCAACATGTAATGCTTTTAGCAAAAAAAATAAAAAATTACATGGCTTGTCAATAATCTTTGTACCGCTAGCGATTCAATAAATACATAAAAGGCTATTATCAGATCAAATATACACAGTTCATTATTACACGAGCCTGTCTATCGACACTGTCATGAGACAGGAAACCGGTCTCTTCATTCGTCAAATACTTAAAAAAAAAAAGGATGCAAACCCTTGTCCAAAGGCTTTAGACAATTATCAATTCACTCTAAAAGCATGTGGTTTCATGCTTGGCATTGGGTGGAGCAAGATTTTGTACCACATTGGATACCTTTGTACTCCAATAGGGATTTCTCATACCTCATCCATTCCACCTCAAGGGATGGAGACCAACAAAGACAAATGGAAGAGCCAGCTGCTAGTGGAGAACAAGTGAGGGAGTGCCAAAATAGTCAAGGCTCTAAAGTTTAGTTACCATGATGGCCTAATGTTCCACCCATTTGCTACAAGACAAATTACCAAAGACTAGACTTCCCCTTGTTCTCTCCTTTAAAAAAGATGAATTCTTCTGCAGGGGTTGTTTGGTTGGTTGGAAGTCAATATTTCCATAGGATTTGTTTCCATGGAATTTGTATTGTATTCAAGTGTTTGTTACATAAAAAATTATATCTGAAAACCGAATGAATAAAACTAATTTCGTATTTATTTGGAGGGGAGGGATTTTGAAATGTATAAAAGGAAGAATGTTTGAAGGTTGATATGATATATAGCAAGATATGATTGGTTGTTTCGATTTTTTAATCCGACCCTTTTGGCATAAAATTCAATTTGAAAAAATACCGATATGGGTTGATGTAACATACCAATTCATGTCCCCTAGATTCCATAAAACAAATTCGGATTTGGAATTGTGGTTTTTTGGGTACGGGACCAGTGGTTTCCTCGGATTCCTATTCCTATAAATCAAGCACGCCCCAATTCTCATACCCTAACAAATCTTACATCCATTAATTTATAATTTAAAATCCTTGACTAATATTTTTTAGCATAATCCCGAACACACACACACACACCCCCGCCCCCGCCCCCACCCCCCCCCCCCCCCCCCACTATCAGCTCCTAAATCAATGCTATTCTAGACAATAGTCACAAAATGTCATCTATTCGCTTGGAAAGAATTGAAAGCATTGATTTACCCAACCATACCAATATTTGTATTCATTTTGAAGGAAAATTGATAAATTCCACCAACCTTGTTATACAAAATGGAAACACTCTATATAGTCTTCGAATATAACAGGGCCATGTGAGGTGCCCACAACTTGCATTCAAGTGTGACTCTTGCAGAGTCACAACATAACAATATGGAGCTATCAAATTCCTTGGTTTGATCTTCAAAGAGATATTTGATGTCTATTTCTTATTTGCATTATGATAGCTACTGATCACATGCTATGGATATGAATTAAACTATATGTGAACAGGGTTTGGGAACTTTCAGATGTAGGGTAGAGGATGTTATTAGTGTGGAAATTTTGAAGGCATGAAGAATGAAAAGAGAGTAGTATCAAAGAGAGGTTTGGGTTTAAGAAATGTCAATTCCTTTAGCCTACATACCCACATAGACACAGGCAATTGAATCTTTTTACCTTTTTGGTTTCATTGGAGGCTAGCTAATAATAAATAGAGATTAAGATTCATGCAAAAGACAGTTAGAATAAACATGACAGACTTCTTTATGGATTCACATGTCTTCTATCTTTCCAAAAAGAAACCGGATGAATGGTTGAATTTTATTTGTAGACTCTCGATAAGATTTTAATGTGGCTGCGAACACAAGAGAGAATGGGTGTGGGTGTCAACCCACTTAAACCCAAATGCGACCCATCTGATCTATGCTCTTGGCGCCCGCAGCCGCAATACGCTCCTCGGTAAAATCATTTAAATAATTATAATGAATATTTGGTGCTGTTGTTGGTTCTTTGCTAATCAAGGTTTAGGCCTAGTTGTTGGATATAGCGTCCTCAAGCCAATTATTGTAATTGCGGGTAGGCGATTATGATAATTAAAGGAGGACTTATACAGATAGAACAGTCTCACTCGAGATCATAGTATACTATTTGCATTGTCTTTGTTATTGATGTGTATACGTTTTACTGTTTATTACGTGTCGCTGATACATAATGATAAAGCCCGTAGGATTCTTTCTTGACTACCGGCATTTGATGGCGATCATATACGTGGGAACTGGGTAGTCCATAAGCACATTCTTAAATGCCTCTTGTCGAGAGAGTATCGAGACTGAGCATCGATATTCCGGAGTAAACTAGTATATACGTTTCGAGACCCCGACGAGGGGCGGTGGCCGGTCTCACAAGCCATTACGTTAAAGGTTTTTTTGCCAAAAATCAGTCGTATCCCTCCGTCATTTCCTATGAGTAGTGCTTAGTATTCGTACTGCGTTTGTTGACTCCGTCAAAATGTAGTGTGCAGTATCTAAGTGATGCTTATTTGTATCATACGATGCGGTTGATTAGGACAGTCGTATGGTCTTGTTAACTCTGTCAAGGGTTCGTGCGGGTGGATTTAATGCAATCATAATAATGACGGGTTGAACTTGAATATGACTCTTTGATTTGTGAACCCTGTCAAGGTCACTAGGGTTCTAAGGGCAAAAACCATATCGGGAGTTTCAAATATAAAGGAAACTTGCCAAGTTTGTACATACCTTCTTGAGTGTGGTAATTTTGGTCGGTTTCTGTCAAGATTATCACACGATGATAGTTGAGTCCTGATTCCCACTGATGAGTAGGTATTACTTCTCGGAAGATTTTCTCTTCACAATTTCCTAACCCATCAGGTGTCTAGAAAGTGTAAACGAGATTACGCCTCTGCAGAAACGGGGTTATTAAATTGGGGCAGTGCGAAAGCACGGGGGACCTCCCTCGGAGTACCAACATCGACCTGGCTGAACAATTAGCGAACTCGTAAGGTGTACGTGATCCCGAATGGTTCTCCTTTTAGGATTTGAAGGAGAATTCGAGAAAACGGTGGGAGCAATCCTGATTAGATAAGGTGATTAACCAATCTAATCTTGATAGAGTGCACCCTTAGTGTTTTTTTCTCTCCCTCTGGCAATGACCCATGACTTACCTTAAACTAAAACTCATTAACCAAGTTAACCGAATCTTCTTACATACTTTGGTTTTGAATTGTCATAATTCACGACAAAGTCGCATATATCCCGGCCGCTTCTACTTTCCCTTTGCTTTCTTCAGAACACTCTGTATCACTACAGAGATCTATATTGCTCTGAACGGCCATCGTATAGTTACATACGAACTCGAAAAAGTTGCTTCAATCGAGAATGGCCACGGGTGTTCACCGCCGAAAGACGCGACCGGGACGTTAGGACGTCTGGCCTGAATTTTAGGGGCATATGCTATTTGGATTTATCCGTCCACCTCTCCGAAGATACCAAGTTGATTTATGGCACCGTGTATCGGAGATTTGGACGGATGCGGCCGTTGTAGCAGATTTCGTCAGATTCCCCCTCGTTTGCGAGGGGTTTTTTGATTGTGGGGACGCTCTTCCCCCCAGGCGCAAGCCCCTGCAGTTAATTACGTTACCGCATCGCGATAACCACTTTCTCCTATTCCGAAAGTTAACATCTTGTCGTGTGTGTTTTTGTTTGTTTTGGTTGCCCGTGGATTGTATACGGAGACTAGTTTCTGTCGTTGCCCGTAGGGCGCGGACTAGTCTAAATCCGTATATTTGAGATTTGGTTTTGGGTCAAGAATTTGCTTGACGAGGTCCACGTTGGTAGCTTGGTTTGCCAACGGGGATGAACATAGGACGCGGATCTCATATAAATGAGGTCCATCAGTTCACGGGATATTTGGGTTTGATCTAAGGATCGTTATTCATATTTGGGACTAAGATCAACTTAGAAACAGTGAGTATATGGGCTCAACTGATCAATTAGATCATATATGAATAGCCCGTGGATAGCATACGGTAGTCCTTATGGAGACAGTCCGCAGGGCGAAACATATTATTTAAAGACGTCGCAGTCCATCATTCAACTTGCGCACGTGTGTATTGTTACGTGACGAAGTGAGCGATGTTGATATGGAATGTGTCCAATTTGGGGCACGATCCGATTTGAGGCGTGCACGTCAATTGGGAAGTGCATCAACGAAAGAAGTTTGTTGGTCGTCGGGACCCGCCACCTCTCTGAAGACGTTGAGGAATTACAACAACATATATCAGAGGTGTGAAGAGATGTACCCTTAAACCGAATCCCGTATTTGAGGGAAAATATTGTGATGGATCTAAGAATCGTTAGTCATATTTGAGACTATGATTAACTTAGGAGATATGAATGAAGATCGGTTTGGATATCAGTTTGGATATCACAAACATAAGCTTAGCCAATTTGGGCTAGAATTGGGTTGCCATGTTTGAGGCGAATATTTAGTTTAAGGACATTTCAGTCCATTATCGCCGTATTGGGGGCGAATATTTAGTTTAGGGACATTTCGGTCTATCATTCAATTTGCGCGTACGTGTATTTGTTATGTGACGAAGTGAACGATATTGATATGGAATGCGCTTAATTTGGGGCACGATCCGATTTGAGACATGCACGTCAATTTGGAAGTGCGTTAAGAGAAGTTGTTGGTCGTCGGGACCCGCCACCTCTCTGAAGATGTTGAGGAATTACAACTACGTATATCAGAGGTGTGAAGAGATGTACCCTTAAACCAAATCCCGTATTTGAGGGAAAAGATCATGGTGGATCATTTAAGAATCATTAGTCATATTTGAGATTAAGCTTAACTTAGGAGATATGGAATGAATATCATTTTGGATATCATCGATGAGAGATCATTAGTCATATTTGAGACTGAGATCAGTTTGGATATCAATTTGGATATCATAAATATATGCTTAGCCAATTTGGGCTAAGATTGGGTTTCTGTAACACCCAGCAGTGCTAAGCACTTAGTTGTCTATAGCGCTCACATGTATATCACGTGAGGCACTATAATAGTGCTAAGCACGTGCTTTTGTGGCGCTCACGTGTGTTTTGCGTGAGGCGCTCCAATAGTGCTAAGCACTAACTTTTTCCAGCGCTCACGTGTGTTCCACCGACGAGGGGCGGTGGCCGGTCTCACAAACCATTACGTTAAAGGTTTTTTTGCCAAAAACCAGCCGTATCCCTCCGTCATTTCCTATGAGTAGTGCTTAGTATTCATGCTGCGTTTGTTGACTCCATCAAGATGTAGTGTGCAGTGTCTAAGTAGTGCTTATTTATATCATGCGATGCGATTGGTTAGGGCAGTCATATGGTCTTGTTAACTCTGTCAAGGGCTCGTGCGGGTGGATTTAATGCAATCATGATAATGACGGGTTGAACTTGAATAGGACTCTTTGATTTGTGGACCCCGTCAAGGTCACTAGGGTTCTAAGGGCAAAAACCATATCGGGAGTTTCAAATATAAATGAAACTTGCCAAGTTTGCACATACCTTCTTGAGTGTGGTAATTTTGGTCGGCTTCCGTCAAGATTATCACACGATGATAGTTGGGTCCCGATTCTCACTGATGAGTAGGTATTACTTCTCGGAAGATTTTCACTTCACAATTTCCTAACCTATCAGTGTCTAGAAAGTATAAACGAGATTACGCCTCTGCAGAAACGGGGTTATTAAATTAGGTCCGTGCGAAAGCACGGGGGACCTCCCTCGGAGTACCAACATCGACTTGGCTGAACGATTAGCGAACTCGTAAGGTGTACATGATCCCGAATGGTTCTCCTTTTAGGATTTGAAGGAGAATTCGAGAAAACGGTAGGAGCAATCCTGATTAGATAAGGTGATTAACCAATCTAATCTTGATAGAGTGCACCCTGAGTGTTTTTTTCTCTCCCTCTGGCAACGACCCATGACTTACCTTAAAATAAAACTCATTAATCAAGTTAACCGAATTTTCTTACATACTTTGGTTTGAATTGTCATAATTCACGACAAAGTCGCATATATCCCTACCGCTTCTACTTTCCCTTTGCTTTCTCCAGAACACTCTGTATCACTACAGATATCCATATTGCTTGGAACAGCCATCGTATAGTTACATACAAACTCGAAAAAGTTGCTTCAATCGAGAATGGCCACGGGTGTTCACCGCCGAAAGACGCGACCGGGACGTTAGGACGTCTTGCCTGAATTTTAGGGGCATATGCTATTTGGATTTATCCGTCCACCTCTCCGAAGATGCCAAGTTGATTTATGGCACCGTGTATCGGAGATTT
The DNA here is from genome assembly GCA_030015575.1 of Agapanthus africanus. NCBI lineage: Eukaryota > Viridiplantae > Streptophyta > Magnoliopsida > Asparagales > Amaryllidaceae > Agapanthus > Agapanthus africanus. The sequence continues at coordinate 231,344,525 of CM057341.1, forward strand.
GGACGGATGCGGCCGTTGTAGCAGATTTCGTCAGATTCCCCGTCGTTTGCGAGGGGTTTTTTGATTGTGGGGACGCACTTCCCCCCAGGCACAAGCCCCTGCAGTTAATTACGTTACCGCATCACGATAACCACTTTCTCCTATTCCGAAAGTTAACATCGTGTCGTGTGTGTTTTTGTTTGTTTTGGTTGCCCGTGGATTGTATACGGAGACTAGTTTCTGTCGTTGCCCGTAGGGCGCGGACTAGTCTAAATCCGTATATTTGAGATTTGGTTTTGGGTCAAGAATTTACTTGACGAGGTCCACGTTGGTAGCTTGGTTTGCCAACGGGGATGAACTTAGGACGCGGATCTCATATAAATGAGGTCTATCAGTTCACGGGATATTTGGGTTTGATCTAAGGATCGTTATTCATATTTGGGACTAAGATCAACTTAGAAACAGTAAGTATATGGGCTCAACTGATCAATTAGATATATATGAATAGCCCGTGGATAGCATACGGTAGTCCTTATGAAGACAGTCCGCAGGGCGAAACATATTAGTTTAAAGACGTCGCAGTCCATCATTTAACTTGCGCACGCGTGTATTTGTTACGTGACGAAGTGAGCGATGTTGATATGGAATGTGTCCAATTTGGGACACGATCCGATTTGAGGCGTGCACGTCAATTTGGAAGTGCATCAACGAAAGAAGTTTGTTGGTCGTCGGGACCCGCCACCTCTCTAAAGACGTTGAGGAATTACAAAAACATATATCAGAGGTGTGAAGAGATGTACCCTTAAACCGAATCCCGTATTTGAGGGAAAATATTGTGATAGACCTAAGAATCGTTAGTCATATTTGAGACTACGATTAACTTAGGAGATATGAATGAAGATCGGTTTGGATATCAGTTTGGATATCACAAACATAAGCTTAGCCAATTTGGGCTAGAATTGGGTTGCCATGTTTGAGGCGAATATTTAGTTTAAGGATATTTCAGTCCATTATCGCCGTATTGGGGGCGAATATTTAGTTTAGGGACATTTCAGTCTATCATTCAATTTGCGCGCACGTGTATTTGTTACGTGACGAAGTGAACGATATTGATATGGAATGTGCCCAATTTGGGGCACGATCCGATTTGAGACATGCACGTCAATTTGGAAGTGCGTTAAGAGAAGTTGTTGGTCGTCGGGACCCGCCACCTCTCTTAAGACGTTGAGGAATTACAACGACATATATCAGAGGTGTGAAAAGATGTTCCCTTAAACCAAATCCCGTATTTGAGGGAAAAGATCATGGTGGATCATTTAAGAATCATTAGTCATATTTGAGATTAAGATTAACTTAGAAGATATGAGATGAATATCATTTTGGATATCATCAATGAGAGATCATCAGTCATATTTGAGACTGAGATCAGTTTGGATATCAATTTGGATATCATAAATATATGCTTAGCCAATTTGGGCTAAGATTGGGTTTCTGTAACACACAGCAGTGCTAAGCACTTAGTTTTCTATAGCGCTCACAAGTATATCACGTGAGGCACTATAATAGTGCTAAGCACTAGCTTTTGTGGCGCTCACGTGTGTTTTGCGTGAGGCGTTCCAATAGTGCTAAGCACTAACTTTTTCCGGCGCTCACGTGTGTTTCACGTGAGGCGCTATACAACTTGGCCTTGAGCGCTCACGTGCTTTTTACGTGAGTCGCTAAGTTCTTTTGGAGATTTAATCTTTGCTGATGTTCTAGAGAACTTAAATTTCTGTTAATAGTATTTTGACCATTAACGATCACCACGATCATTATTTTGAGAATCTTGAATCGGGTTCTTTAAAAAACTAAGTTCTTGATTTGAAGGAACTAAGTTCCTGGAGTATTATGAACTCCATATTTTCCGAGAGGTTAAATCTCTTTTAATAGTGTTTTGACCATTAAAGATCACCGAGATCACTATTTTTGAAGATTTTGGATCGGGTTCTTTAAAGAACTAAGTTCTTGATTTGAAGAAACTCCATTTTTTCTCTTTTCAAATTTGTTCTTTCCTGAATCTTTGATTCTCAAGAACAAAATCTTCCCGATGAGAATTGAATTCTCAACTTGTGGGAGATTTGTCTTGCGAATCTAAGATCCATAGAAAGAACTAAGTTCTTTAAGAAGGGTTAAACCCTTATATAGGATAAGTAAAGGAGATGTTTTGATTTCGATATTTTCTTTACCTAGGGGTTTGAGGAAGAAAATCTTGTTTGAAAATTAAATTCTCTTTTTTTTTGTGGGAGCTTTGGGAAGCCTTCTGTATATTTTTTTACAGAAGCTTATGGTGTGGTATCCTCCTCTATATTTGGAAAGAGAGATCATTGGTTGTTGGGACCCACCACGTTTCCGACGACGCTGAGAGATTACAATGCCATGTATCGAAGGTGTGGAGGGATGTACCCTTTGAACCATGTCCCACTTATTAGGGGGAAGAACAGGTTGGAGCTTAAACTCCTAGCTGCTGAAAAAGGTTTCTTTGCGTTCGCGCACGTGCATCACACGTGTTGCGCACTTGGCGGGCGCACGTGCGTCGCACGTGGCGCTTGCGCATATGTGCATCATGGGGGGCAGCTAAGGCCCTATTTGGAGAACTAAGCTCCTATGGAGAGCTAAGCTCCTTTGAGAATTGAATCCTCGCATGGTGGGTGCACGTGTGTTGCACGTGATGCGCACGTGGCGGGCGCACGTGCGTTGCACATGGCGCATATACGCATTATGGGTGGGCAGTTAAGGCCCTAACTTGGAGAACTAAACTCCTTTGAATATTGAATTCTCGCACGGCGGGCGCACGTGCGTTGCACGTGGTGCGTACGTGGCGTATATTGCGCTTGTACATATGCGCATTATGGGGGGGGGCAGCTAAGGCCCTAACTTGGAGAACCAAGCTCCTATGGAGAACTAAGCTAGTTTGAGGATTGAATTCTATTTTTTCTAAGAAGTATCCTCTCTTATTTATATGAGAGTGGTAGAGATGGGATTTCTCTTTTTCCCGATGTGGGACTAAAAAAGTATCCCTCATGTGATAGAGCATTACTTAGACTATACGTGCATGGCACATTTGCTCATAACTTTTGATTCCGGAAGAGTTATGAGGCCCGTAATATATTAAATCGAAGGATTTGTCGAGACGCTTTTGATGCCATCATAATTTACTTGATTCTCATTCGGGAGTTTGGCAAAATACAGCCTGGAAAATACCGGTTTGCATTTTCTTAAGCGTATTGCTGCTATTTGATACTTTGGGCTCTTTTGAGCAGAATGTTTTTTAGCGGGAACAAATGCCCCGACTACTTTGCCTACGTAGATATGTATGTGGGTTAAGTAGTATAAAATTATGTATCTCCGTAGAATTGATTGCTCAGAAGACAAGTTTAGGTCCCTGTTGCCTATGACTTTTCATTTTCATAAGTCGTAAGGGTATCAAGAAGGTTTTTTCTTCATATGAGTCGTGAGGATCTCATAGGTGCATATTCTCCTTAGAAACCGTGAGGATTCCTAAGTGTCTTTCACTTTCGTGAGTCGTAAGGATCTCACGTAAGTATTTTCTCCTTACGAGTTGAGAGGACCCGCAAGTGGTTTCTTCACTTTATTAGTGAATGTGGCATGTGGATAGTGTATAAGAGTCGGTTTGGACATTCTTGTAGGGCAGTGATGGCTTAGGAAACAGGTTCAAATCTGTCGTCTAAGACTTTTCAACTTTATGAGCTGTGAGGATCTCATAAAGACTTTTCTCTCTACGAGTCGAGAGGATCTCGTAGGTGTATTTTCTCCTTAGAAGTCATGAGGACTCCTAAGCGCGTTTTCTCTTGAGAGTCGTAAGGATCTCACAAGAGAAATTTCTCCTTACGAGTCGAGAGGACTCGCAAGTGGTTTTTCCTCCTCATCGGTATGCGACTTTGGAGAATGTGGCCCGTGGATAGTATACAAGAGTCATTTTGGACCTACTTATAGGGTCGCGATGGCTTAGGAAACATGTTTTAGATCTGTCGCCCAAGGCTTTTCAACTTTATGAGCTGTGAGGGTCTCATAAAGACTTTTTTCCTTACGAGTCGAGCGGATCTTGTAGGTGTCTTTTCTCCTTAGAAGTCGTGAGGATTCCTAAGTGCATTTTCTCTTGAGAGTTATAAGGATCTCACAAGAGAATTTTCTCCTTACGAGTCGAGAGGACTCGTAAGTGGCTTTTCCTCCTCATCGGTATGCGACTTTGGAGAATGTGGCCCGTGGATAATATACAAGAGTCAGTTTGGACTTGCTTGCAGAGCCACAGTACTTAGAAAATAGGTTGATATCCCTGTCGCCTAAGGCTTTTCACTTTCATGAGCCATGAGGGTTTCATGAAGATGTTTTTCCCTACGAGTCGAGGTGAGTCGAGAAGTTCTCGCAGGTATATCCTAACGTGAAATATAGATAACCCCTGCTCTTTGCGACAGAGGTCCGTTAGGTTTTGTGGTACTAGGGTTTTAGTCCGTGGTACCGTCACGTTGGCTGATGCATTCCCCGATATGCAGACTTTACACTGCTGTTCAAGTAACCCCACGACTGTCGTGTCTCTGATCCCTTTGAGGGCTGGACAAGACGTCTTCAAGTAATCTTTTTAGGCAGTTTGACTGTCGGAAGAGCAAGCGTTAAGAATTTTTCCATGCCGCTTTTTACTTGAGGTTAGGTTCAGTTTGGGAGCCCCGATGAGTCATAACCACTCCGCACTGGTGTGGGATGATCTTCGATAGTCTTTCGTGTTTTATTTGAGTTACCGTCAAGACCCTAAAGCTAGGAATTTTGCCTTCTCTTCCTTTTGATTGGTCTATTTTGGAGCCTTTGTTGACATTGCGTCTGCTGTAACGAGAAGAATGTTGAGATAGTCTTTACGTTGTTTTGTGAACCGTTAAGACTTGGAGCTAGAAATTTTTCCATGGCTCCGTTTTGTTTCGACCCTGGGGTCTTTTGTTGACGTCGTGTCTGCATCCTGCTGGATTGAGAGGGAACGCCGTTGTTGATATTGCGTATAACGAGACGAATGTTGAGGTAGTCTTTAGGTTGTTTTGTGAACCGTCAAGACTTGGAGCTAGGAATTTTGCCATGGCTCCGTTCTGTTTCGACCCTGGGGTCTTTTGTTGACGTCGTGTCTGCATCCTGCTAGAATGAGAGGGAACGCCATTGTTGACATTACGTCTGCTGTAACGAGATGAATGTTGAGTTAGTCTTTAGGTTGTTTTGTGAACCGTCAAGACTTGGCTCTCCTTTTGACAGAGCCTGGTGGGAAAATATTGTTCCCTTTTCGTTTATGATCATGGATTGTATACAGGGGTTGATGTGGACTCACCTGCAGGGCAAAAGTTTCATTTTTTTCTTTCCGCGATACTCTATCATTTCAGCTTTTTATATCGCGAAAGTCGCGATTGCCCGATCATTTCGGCTTTTTATCGCGGTGCCCAATCATTTCGGCTATGTATATTTTTTATTTTTACTCGCTGTTTTTTTTATTGCGAGTTGCCCAATCATTTTGGCTATGTATATTTTTTTTATTTTTATTCGCTGTTTTTTATTGCGAGTTGCCCAATCATTTCGGCTATGTATATGCACATATTGTTTGCTCGCTGATTTTTTATTGCGAGTTTCCCCATCATTTCGGCTATTTCATATGCATCTACTTTTGTTGCGAGTCGAGAACTTGGATCCTGACACTAATTCCGGCGTCAGCATCGTTGCGACCGGGATATTGCCAGGAGCGAATCATTATTTGCCTTGAGAAGACTTGGAATTTGATACCGATTTAGACATCAGTATCACTACGACTGGGATATTTCCAGGAGCGAATCATCATTTGCCTTGAGAGGACTTGGAATTTGATACCGGTTTAGGCATCAGTATCGCTACAACTGGGATATTGCCAGGAGCGAATCATCATTTGCCTTTGCTGATTTGAACAATGGTGGCTTAGTAGACAGGGCTAGGATCCTGTCGACTAAGGCTTTTGACTTTATGAGCCGTAAGGGTCTCATAAAGGTTTTTCTCCCTACGAATCGAGAGGATCCCGTAGGTGTAGGTTCTCCCTAGAAGTCGTGAGGACTCCTAAGTGATATTTTCTCTTGCAAATCGTAAGGATCTTACAAGAGTGTTTTCTCCTTACAAGTCGAGAGGACTTATAAGTGTCGTTCACCATATGAGGACATTCCTCGTCATTGGTGGAACTTGGTGGGGGAAATCGTTTATTTTTGCCCGTGGATTGTATATAAGGGCCAATATTGGACTGCCTGTAGGGCAACTTGGGGAACACACCGGCTTAAGAACAGGTCCGGGTCCCTGTAACCTAAAGCTTTGAATCCTATGAGCCGTGAGGGTCTTATAGGGGGAGTTCTCCTTACGAGTCGAGAGGATCTCGTAAGTGAAAATTTTACGAGATTGAGCCCTTTCGGGTTTTCACAACCTCGCCGGTAGCCCTGCTGTTTTTACTCACGGCGCCCTTTTGGGTTTTCATCTGTGCCCATCTTGCTTGTGGACATACCATTTTTTTAACGAGATTGCTCCCTTCCTGATTTTCATAAGTTTGCCGGTAGCCCTGCTGTTTTTACTCACGATGCCCTTTCGGGATTTCATCCATGCCCATTTTGCTTGTGAACATACCGTTTTTTTTGCGACCCATCTGTTTGCCAACGGAACTTGGAAAGTGTCTTCATTGCTGCGGTAGCTGTGTAACGGGTAGTACTTGAGTTGCAACTTCTGCTGTTGAGGCTTCGATTGCAACACAGATCTTAAGGGTGGATATTATCGTACTTGGGGCGATGCGTCATATTTGAGGCGGCGCACTAGTTTAAGGACATTCCGGTCCATTGTTAGTTTAGGGTCATCACAATCCAAGGCCAGTTTAAGAATGTAGTGGTCCATTATTAGTTTAGGGACATCTCGGTCCATTATCACCATTTTTGAGATGAAGCTTTAGTTTAAGGACATTACGATCCGTTGTCGCCATGTTTGAGGCGAAATTTTTCCGAATACCACTCAGAGTTTTGACTCGGGAAGATAGCGAGCAGACACAAACGTCGTCATTTATCATTGACCTAAGTCGTGACTCATCAAGTGTGGTATTTCTTGAGGAATCGGCCGTTTATTGGCCGGAAGGGTCTTTCGCCATGCATATCCATGAGCAAATAGGCCCCACCTTGGTAGAACTTGTCTATGATGTACGGGACTTCATAGTTTGGCTCGAATTTCCCTCGTTTTGCACGATTGGGGATCATATGTCTTTTGACGACTAGCACGAGTTCGCCTTGGCAGAATGTTCTCGGCCTAGTCAGTTTTTCATATGACCATGTCATCCTTGCCTTATAAGCCTTCAGATTTTGTTGCGCTGTAAGGCGGGTTTCGTCGAGGGCGTCGAGCTTCTCAAGCCAGAGATGAGCGTTTTCGTCATCTGTTGGCTCATATTGAACTGCTACTTAGAGAGAAGGGAGTTCTATTTCTAAGGGAAGGACTGCTTCCGTGCCGAATACTGATTAATGTAGGATTTTAACGATCCAAGATAATTTACCGCAATCAAGAACGGCGTCGCTTTGCAGCTAGCCGGTGAGTACGGGTCGGTCCACAGGGATGTGTAATTTTCCTAAGTGTTCTTACGAGCTAATTCCAATGGTTGTTTGGTCTTTTAATTGAATCTAAAAACTAAGTTGTACGATGGTTAAGAAACTTGCTAGGGTTAGGTCTAAGGTGGAGTTTGGTAAGATTAAATTTCACACCTCTTTCATTGCCCTCAATTAAATCTTTTAGGAGTTATAGCAATCATTAGTAAAGGGGATTAGGATGATCGTGAAGAAATGAAGTTTCTTCCTCTAGATCCTTGTCCATCCTTTTCTAATAATTGCTCTAATCTTCATGGAAGACATGCATGTCCGGTCCTTTATACTACGGTTTCACCGTTACCTCGTGGGTAGGGTGCCGTAGGGAGCGGATCATGGATGCATGCATGAAATTCTAGTTATTAAAAATGATTGGGCATGAAAGAGATGAGAGATATTCATCTCTCAATCCCTCCCTTATTCCCAACCCTAACAAGCGAGGAAATTACTCGCTCATTAGGGGATCTATTAAAAACATCATTTTAAGATTACTTACCTACTGCAGTTTAAGAGATACTACACTAGATTTAACTAAGGCAAAGGAAAGATTTATCTAAGGCAAGAATTTAATTATAAACTAAGGCAGAAATTAAAAGATGAACTTACAAGAATGATGCTCTTAAATCTTCCAAAGAATCTGAATTTTTATTTATTGAAAAGAGGCATCCCCAATACAATCTTTAGAATACATTTTTATAGGGAATAGGAAAATTAGGGTTACAATTGCTCGCACATGTGCTATTACAGATATACCCCCGAAAAATCCCAACAAGAGCACTGACGCACCGTCAGGAGAATTCTGCACCGACACGTGCATTAGATGGCCGCGGAACCGCGGCATGGGTGGGGGTAGGGCCGCGGTTCCGCGGACCTTTGATGCGTTCATCTGGTCAATTTTTCTAGGCTCATTCTTTATGCTTTGGGCTTTTTATTTCTATAGTTCTGTTCTCCATTTGGCTTCTGAGTATTCTCCAGATCTTCAGTGAAAACTTGTAATGGTCTTTTAACCGTTCACTTTGACGTTTTGGACCTTGCGTTGCCTTGTACCTTTGTGAACTGTTCTTCATCTAGGCTTGACTAGGATCCTTCTACTTGTTGGTCAAAAGTCCCTCTTTTGTATCATCTTTTGTCTTTTTCACTGTTTTCGCTCCAATAACCTGTAACCTGTAATATGTGGCAGATATGCGTCAAAAGCACCTGTTTATATTGTAAAATGCATAAGAATGGGGAATATAAAATGCAATATTATGATATGAACAAATACCCCCAAACTTATCTTTTGCTCGTACTCGAGCAAACTTATTATTTTATTCTCGATAAAACCTAACCGCACTTTCGCAGGGAAACACGATTGCACTGAGCTCGTGCAACAAGCCGTTAAACCTCTAGGTGTCCCTAGTAGGAGGAGTGTTGTCTCCTGAGGGTTTTCAGCGGATTACACCCACAAAATCCTATCAATTTGGCTTTTTCGACTTTAATTCTACAATTAGGTTTTCTAACAAAGAATTCTATTATCATCGACTCGTAATTCATCCACCCATATTCTTCACACTTCCTCATCATTTAACTTAAGATTATATATGTTCTATAGAATCACTCAGCTTTCGGCATTTCTTAAGTTTTCCTTTTAGGGTTCCATCTCCACTTAGGAATTTTTCTATCAACTCTACTAAAGATACAAGTTCTATTCTTCATTCCTTTCTCTTATCTCAACTCTAATCATATATTCCTACGTGTGTGTATAAATCACCCCTACATTTGGAAATTCAAATCAAGCAATCATACCCTTGTCCGTTGTCCAAAGCACTAATTAACTGGTGAATTCTTAATGAATTTTTGCTTACACATCCTTCATGCGACTGCTAATACTTCTTGAGGTACCAACAACCGATTACAAGATGTGTTTGCACATTAAAGCGTAATTCCTAGTCTTGCAACACCCAAGGCTTGACTCCCAAACCAGTTGGTCTAAGGCACTAGGTGATGAAGCACCCTTGCTAAATATTTTTCTATTTTTGCTGCCTTAAGTAATCACAAAAACCAGTGTTCATTTTTTTTCTTTATTCACACTTGTATTTTTTTTTTAATTTTCTTCGTACTAAGGACTTTAGATAAGAGCATTTCAAGGTCTCTTCTACTATTCCAAGTTTCAAGGTGCGTGATTGTACAATTTGTAGGGTATACATTTTCAGAATCTAGACTTAAGTTAGGAATTATTTTTCAAACTTATACTCTAATAAGAATATCAATATTTTTCCTTTATTTCAACTTAGCCCAAAAAGTGAACTCAAAATTTGCCTATTTCTAAATAAACTACAAAGACATATACTTTCTACCGTTAAACTTTAAGGAAGGTTATTTTTAGGGTTTTTAATTTACTACGTCTAAGATCTAGTTGTTCCTAGCTAGTTAACCTATCTGTTAAACTTAAGTCAAATATGGCCAAAATTGAATACAATAATTTTTATAATTTTTTGAAAATTTTCAATTTTTATGGGTTTTAAAATAAGTATGCAATTGCAAAAATATACATATGAATGCAAAGGAAGAAGACGTACCGAGCATACCCCCAAACTTAAACTTGACAGTGTCCTCACTGTCATGCTGCACCAAGAGGGCCGGTAATGTCGGCAATGTCCTGCTTATTAACATATTTACAAATGATACACATCCCCAAACTTATTTGAAATAAAGTTTTGGAAAAATTGATTGGAAATTCGGGGGTGAAAGTGGAAGAAAATCAATCAGTGTAAATCGGCTCCTGCAACAACAGGAGCTTCTCCGAATGGTCCGCTGTGAGGAACGGTTTCAATCGATGTCCATTAACTTTGAATAAAGTACCGTCCTCAGAATTTTCAAGATCGACTGCACCGTGCGGATAAACGGTGCGAACTACAAATGGACCTTTCCACCTAGAACGGAGCTTGCCGGGGTGATAATGTAACCGAGTATCATAGAGTAAAACCTGTTGACCAGGTTTAAATGTTTTACGCAAAAGGTGTTTATCGTGGAACACCTTTGTTCGGTTTTTAACAATTATGGCATTATCATATGCCTCATCTCGCAGCTCTTCAAGTTTATTCAACTGCAGCTTTCGATTGCTGCCCGCATCTCCTAAAGATAAATTCAACTCTTTGATAGCCCAAAATGCCTTATGCTCAATCTCTACTGGGAGGTGGCAAGCCTTCCCGTAAACAAGCCGGTATGAAGACATACCAAGATCGGTCTTATATGCAGTAAGGAAAGCCCATAGTGCATCGATCAGTTTGAGTGATCAATCTTTACGGTTTTTGGACACCGTTTTCTCCAAGATTTGCTTGATTTGCCGATTTGAAACCTCGGCTTGCCCACGTGTTTGGGGATGGTATGGCGTTGACAGCTTGTGGGTAATAGAATATTTACGCATTACGGACTCAAAAGTCCTATTGCAAAAGTGAGAACCATTATCACTTATGATCGCTCGAGGGTGCCCAAATCGAGAAAAGATGTGTTCTTTAAGAAATCGAACGACAACCTTATTGTCATTCGTTCGGTTAGGCACAGACTCGACCCACTTTGAAACGTAGTCAACAGCCAAGAGAATATAAACATTCCCAAAAGAATTTGGAAACGGTCCCATAAAGTCTATTCCCCAAACATCAAAAACATCCATAACCAAAATTGGTTGGAGCGGCATTTCGTTTCTCCACGATATCTGGCCCAAGTGTTGGCACTGGGAGCATGTCTTGCAGTATTCATATGCATCCTTGAAGAGTCGTGGCCAATAGAAACCACACTGCAAGATTTTTTCGGCTGTCTTCTTTGGGCCAAAGTGCCCGCCACATGCTTGATCGTGGCAATAAGACAGCACACTCTTAAACTCGTTTTCCGGTACACACCGACGAATGATTTGGTCGGAACAGTATTTAAAAAGATAAGGTTCATCCCAGTAAAAATGCTTTGCTTGGGACAAGAATCGAAGTTTATCCTGTTTCGACCAATCTTTAGGTATCAAGCCGGTGGCTAAGTAGTTTACTATATCAGCGAACCATGGTTCGCAAGAAACGGTCAAGAGTTGCTCATCGGGAAAAGCATCAGTGATAGGAAGTTCAAGTGTAGGCGAAGAAGGAAGTCGTGACAGGTGATCGGCTACTACGTTTTCACATCCTTTTTTGTCTCTTATGACAAGGTCAAACTCTTGTAGCAGGAGGATCCAACGTATTAGCCTCGACTTAGCATCCTTCTTCGCAAAAAGGTGGCGAAGAGCTGAATGATCCGTATACACAATGACTGGAGAGCCGATTAAATAAGGCCGAAATTTTTCAAGTGCAAACACAACTGCTAAAAACTCTTTTTCTATTGTTGTGTAGTTTAGTTGGGCCTCATTTAATGTACGGCTAGCGTAATAAATCACGTGCGGCATCTTGTTAATGTGCTGTCCAAGAACATCACCGATGGCAAAATCTGATGCGTCGCACATAATTTCAAAAGGACGCGTCCAGTCTGGAGATGAAAGAATGGGCACAGAAATGAGAGAGTGTTTCAAAGACTCGAATGCTTCCATGAAAGTTGAGTCGAAATCAAATGTTGTGTCCTTGGCCAATAAGAGAGTCAAAGGTCTAGCAATCTTGCTAAAATCTTTGATGAACCGTCTTTAAAAACCGGCGTGGCCAAGGAAAGCTCGGATGTCTTTATCGCATTTAGGAGGAGGAAGATTAGAAATGACTTCAATTTTGGCTCTATCAACCTCTATGCCGTTTTGCGAGATGACATGTCCTAAGACAATGCCTTCTCGCACTATAAAATGGCACTTCTCCCAATTCAAAGTTAGGTTCTTATCCCTACAGCGGGTAAGAACTGCGTCAAGATGTCGTAAATACTCGTCGAAGGAGTCACCAAAAATGGAGAAATCATCCATAAAGATCTCCAAAAACTTTTCAACCATGTCTGAAAAGATCCCCATCATACAGCGCTGAAAAGTAGCAGGTGCATTGCATAACCCAAAGGGCATGTGACGATAAGCAAAAGTGCCAAAGGGATAAGTAAATGTGGTCTTGTCTTGATCCTCTTTGGTGATGGGGACTTGGTTATAGCCGGAATAGCCATCCAAAAAACAATAGAACTTATGCCCAGACAATCGTTCTAGCATTTGGTCAATGAAGGATAAAGAAAAGTGGTCTTTCCTTGTCACGGCATTGAGTTTTCTATAGTCGATGCAAACTCGCCACCCAGTTTGGGTGCGAGTGGGAATTAACTCATTTGCCTCATTGGTAATGACCGTGATGCCCGATTTCTTTGGCACAACATGAATAGGGCTAACTGATTCGTATGTCAAAAACTATATCTATTACCGCAATCAAGAACGGCGTCGCATGAAGCTAGCCGGTGAGTACGGGTCGGTCCACATGGATTTTGTGAATCTCCTATTCGTTCTTACGAGTTAATTCCGAAGGGTGTTCGGTTGATTATTAAATCTAAAAATCTAATTAACCTAGGGCAATTATCTAGATCTATTCTTGCTAGGGTTAGCTTTAGGGATGGTTTGGAAATGCAATTAAATCTCAACGCTTTCTATACCCGAATGAAGATCTGTGAGGAGTTATGGTAATTATCAATAAAGAGGATTAGATCCATTCGGGACGGTGTTTCTTCCTCTAGGTTCTTGTCCTTCCTTTAGAGATCCTTACCCTAACCTCTATGGAAAACGCGCGCAACCGAGATTTTACACCACGGTGTCATCGTTACCTCGAGGGGTAGGATGCCGTAGGGCGCGGTGTGTGCGCGTATGCATGGAGTCCTATTGTAAATATTTGGTGGGTAAGAAAGAGATGAGAGATCTCATCTCTCAAAATCCTTCCCCAAAGCTAAACCCTAAACAAGTTCCTATGGCATGAAATTAAATCTACCTAGGGCAAAGAATTGAAATCTAAACTAGGGCGAGAAATTAAATCTACTTATAGATGCATCCCTCCAATCATCCATGCAGGGTTGTCAGATCTGAATTTCTGAATGGAAAAGAAACACCGATGCTCTCCTAAAGAATTTCTGAATTTTTATTAAAAGGAGGCATAAGAATTTACAATGATTAGAGTTCTATTTATAGGAAATAGAAACCCTAGGTTACATCTTGAACCGCATATCTGAAATTACAAAAATAGCCCTAGAAAGATCAGTCAACGCCGCCACAAAAAATATGGAAAAAAATATTTGCTCATAAATCCCTAACTCGGCCGCGGAACCGTGGCACTAGGCCTGGTTTGGCCGCGGTTCCGCGGCCAAAAAGAAGAGTTGGGTTCTGAAATTTCTGCAGCAGGCTTTGGTTGTTTTGGGTTTCCTGTATCTATATATCTTTTTCCATTTGGGCTTCTAGGTTGGTTCCAGATCTTTAGTGAACAATTTGCAATGGATTTTTAACCGTTCGCTTTGAGTCGATGTCTTGAATCTTGCTTTGTGAATTGTTCCTTATGTAGGCTTGATCAAGATTCTCTGTTTGTTGGTTAAAGTCCACATTTTCATCGTCTTTACATCGTTTTCACTGTTTCCTGTCCAGGAACCTATAACCTGTAACATGTAGCAGACATGCGTCAAAAGCACCTGTTTATTTATAAAAAGAATAAGAATGGGGAATATAATAATGCAATATTCTAGTCTGAACACTAACCCATTGGCTATCCGAGATAGGGTAAATGATACCACTATCAAGACACTTAACAATCTCCTTCTTGACAGCCTCTTTCATAATGGGGTTGAGGCGTCTTTGTGGATTCCTTGCCGGCTTGGCATCATCCATCAAGTGTATATGATGTTCGACTATTAGGGGACTAATCCCCTTGATGTCCGCCATAGACTAGCCAAAAGCTTGCCGATTATTGTGTAAGACCATTAAAGGGCCTTCTCTTGCTCAAGAGCTAGAGAGGCCGATATGATAACGGGTAGGGTCTCATTATCACCTAGATAAGCATATTTTAGGTGTGACGGAAAAAGCTGTAGTTCGAGTTTAGGAGATGAAACAATAGATGGTAACAATGGAGTAACTGTTTCAAACTCGAAGGATTCCATCAAAGGTTCAAATCGAGTGTACGCAACCGAGTCGGATGGTTCAACTAACTCATCCGAAAAAGCAAAAGACTCAAACTCGGGTGGTGAGTCTTCAAAATCATCAACAAAGGTGAAACACTCATAATCGTTGTCCGCTGTGAAAGCTGTGTCGGATTCTAGGAGGAACGCACTAGTGGCTTTAACATTGCTGTGATCGAACAAAAAATTCTCGATCTCACAGTCCTCCTCCGCGATCTCATTGATCGAGCAAACATCAAGTACGCTAGCATTAGGCTCGGCAGGCTGACTCCCCAACTTAAAAATATTGAGTTCAATTGTCATATTGCCAAAAGATAGATTCATTGAACCATTACGACAATTGATCACTGTGTTGGAGATCGCAAGGAATGGTCGACCCAGTATCACCGGAATTTGATTCCGGGGGTTAGCGACAGGTTGTGTATCCATAACAATAAAGTCAACGGGGAAAATGAAATCCCCTACTCTAATTAACACATCCTCCAACTCTCCCTTAGGATGGGTGATTGATCGGTCGGCCATTTGGAGAGTACAGTGAGTGGGCTTAAGCTCTCCAACGCCTAATTGCTCGTACACAGAATAAGGTAGCAAATTGACACTAGCACCAAGATCTAATAGTGCTCTATTGATATGCGTGTCCCCAATTATTATCGAAATAGTAGGACAACCGGGGTCCTTTTGCTTTGGGGGTAAAGAATTGACAAGAGCATCACTAATAGCACTAGCCACGAAAACTTTCTTTGGTACTTGTGACTTCCTCTTTTTGGTGCATAAGTCCTTTAAGATTTTTGCATATGAAGGAACTTGTTGGATTGCATCCAAAAGAGAGATATTTATGCTAATCTGTTTGAACAACTCGACAATCTTCTCCATTTGTGGAGTTGGTTTATTGGATCTCAACCGGTTTGGAAAAAGAACGTTTTGAAAAGTTGTTGAGTCCAATTTTTGCGGATCAGATTGTTGAGTTGGAACGGAACCCCGTGTAGATGTGTTCGTGTTGTGAGAAGTGGGTCCGTTCGAGTTAGAAGAAGTAGAGCCGTGTGAAGGATGGAGAATAGGCTCTAACGAAGAAGAAGAAGAAGAAGAAGGTGAAGAAGATGAAGAAGGGCCACCGGCAGGGGTGTCATTGTGAATACCCACATTATTTTGCAACACTTTTCCCGATCTCAACGTGGTCACAGCATTTACTATGATTCTGCTGTTGATATGCAGCATATGCATGACCGGGATTTGGTAGTGGTTGAGATGGGAGCTTTCCTTTTTCTCGCTCGCTCAATGTTGCATTAAGTTGTGCAATTTGTGCCTCGATAGATTTGATGCTTTGATCGTGTGAGGCACTGTTTTGCACCAAAGATTGAATAGAAGTCTCTAATCTTGCTGTAGATTGTGTAGATTGCTTTAGGAACGCATCTAGACTTCTTTCGAGCGAGCTAACCTTGCCATTATTAGGTTGAACAAAATTGTTTGGCGGGTAAGAATTGTTAGGCACAAAATTGTTCACTTGATTAGGGTAAGGTTGTTGTTGGAAAGGTTGTGGAAATTGAGTTTGTGGGGGTGCTTGTTGTTGTTGTGGAGGAGGAGGCCTTTGAAAATTGTTATTTTCTTGGAATTGTTGATTTTGGTTCTAAGCGAAATTTGGGTGACTCCTCCAACCCGGATTGTATGTCGAAGAGTATGGATCGTTTCTTTGTCGTTGCTGAAAGGCAGCATTGACTTGATCATGTCCTTGAGTAGATGCATTGTAAGGACACTCTTCGGTTAGGTGTGATGGATCCGCACAACAAGCACAAACAGTTCGTGGAGGCATAACAGGGGCAGGAGAAGGCGATGAGATTTTGGTCTCAATCGCTTCTAGCTTTTTCGTAAGAGCGGCCATCTCGGCCTTCATAGCTATCGACATATCTAAGTGATGTATGCCTGCCCTAGATTGACCTCTAGAAGAAGATGATGTGGTCTTGGTGCTCTCCCACTGAATTTTTGTTCACTAAGGTCCTCAAGAAACTGCCACGCTTCCTCACTAGATTTGGTTAGAAAGTGACCTTGACAAATGGTTTCTAGCAACTGCTTCGTTGCCGGGTTCAATCCCTCGTATAATGTTTGGCAGAATTGCCAACTTTCGATCCTATGGTGAGGGCATTGAACGAGTAGGTCTTTGAATCTTTCAAAATACTTCCAAAATGGTTCAGAAGGAAACTGTGAAAATTGTATAATCTCATTACGGATTCTAGCAGTTTTGTGATGAGGATAGAACTTTTTAAGAAAAGTGATAAGTCGAAAATATTGCATATTTTAGCCGGCAATTTCCTCATCATTTGCATTCATATAGAAGTGTTCGGCATTCATAATTCACATATTAGCAAAACTGTCGCAAAATATCAGATTACATGTATTAGACTCTTAAAACCGACACTATAAAGGAAATTGACCACATTTCATGGCATTGCATCATCCCTACATTTGCACAACACTTGTTTTGAGATCTGTGTAGGAAAATCCAGCAGAAAGGCCAAAACTTACAGGGTACAGCTAAAACGTTACGCCAACTCAATGATTTCAAATCTGGTATCAATCCAAAGGAGCAATCACAAATTAAAACATCAGAGAAAAGCCCAAACTCCAGTACAAAGCTTCACCAGAAGAACCAAAGTCCAAGCCCATCAAAGAGCCGCGGATCCGCGGCAGGAGCCGGCTTGAGCCGCGGATCCGCGGTGGGTCCAGGGATTCAGACATCAATCTTTGTACCACAATGCTTCATTCAGGGCCCACTGCTCAGAAATGTATCTCAAATTCCAGAAGACTCCAGGGGTTTCTGCCAGATCAGCAAACTAGGGTTTCCAAGCTTAATTAATCCTAGCTTAAAACCTAAGCTAGCTCCTAACAAACTCTTTCTAGAAACTCCTCAACAAACTTTTGGAGGGAATTGTAATTTCAAACCTAGACCTAGGGTTTGGGAAGTGTATAAATAGAAGCCTAAACCTAGGGTAAGGAGGATCCCCAATCTAGTATCAAACTAGAGCCATTCTATCTCTTTCTTCATCTTCTTCCACAAGTCTAGTGACAAGGCTTGTGTGAAACCGTAACCCTAAATTCCAATCAAAAAGCCAAGATCCCGAGTACCCATCAAGCAAGAAGCCTTGCAACCTTTTATGAGCCGAGCCGATCTTCAACGGAGCAAGTGGTCAAAGCCGATCCGCGACTCACGGAGCCGAGCGACGCCAATTCAACAATTTAGATTCTTCCTCTTGTAGTTCTTGAGCGATTGTAATCAAAGTGTTGATATAAATAAAAGGTGATATTCTTTTATCTTGTTTTCTTTAAATTCTTGCATCATGAATCAATCTAAAATTCTAGTTATAATTCTTGTTGTGATGTTTGAGTAATACTCCGCTCGTCGTGGAGTCGAGACGATCAATAGAATGATGTTGTAATATATCTGAAAACGATTCTTGATTCCTACGAGTTTTGTAAACCCTAGCAAGTTCAAGAATCGACGACCCATTTCGTTGCGATGCTTTCTTGATTGATATCGCTCGAAATTGGGAAGTTACGATCATTTCTTGAAAATTGCTAGAGGCTAGAGTGTGAATGATATCGACGAAAGAACAAGGGTTAAAAGATGAAACCCTAGTTTCATCAAGAAAGCCCTAACTCTCGTCGATCATTATCGATCTAGTATCAATCCTTCGAAGGACAAGAACACATTATCTTTAGATTACATCACGTCTATAGATCCGATCGATTCCTACGAGCCTCATTTAGATTCTTGACATTTTGGTTGGAAATATTATCGAAACCCAATTCTTGATTGTTTATCAGTTTCTTGATTCTTGATTAAACATCGTGACACCTGAATCAATTGATAAATTCTTGAATCATGTTTTCTTTTCTTTTCTTTTCAATTAACTTTTCGATTCAAACAAATTAAACATAGAAACGAATCGCACAATCCCTGTGGACGATCCGCACTCACTTACAATTTACATCCGACACCGTAGTTGATTGCGGTCAAATAATTTTTAGTTGTGATTTCTTTACTATTTTCTACATTACACAATCCGGAAAATCGAATCAATCAAATGGCGCCGTTGCCGGGGATCGCGCGCTAATTCGTTTCATATTATAGTTTGAATTGAAAGAATTATTCCAGTTGTGTTTTTGAGATCAAAATTCGTGCAAACCCTAAACGATTTGCTATTGTTCATTGCAAGGAAATCTGGAGCTGTTTGGAAATTGAAGATTTTTTTTGGAAAATACCAGAGAGCTGAGGGAGTCCACAGAAGCTCCCTGAAGAAGTTTGGTTCAGTGATCCAACATGTCAACCGCGGAAGCGCGGCATTAAAGGGAATTTGCGGCGGAACCGCGGCCCCTTTGAGGGATCTCTGTGCAATTTTTTCTCTGTAAGTTTCTTACCTCCTTCTCTCTCCTCTTTTAGCTCCAACTAACACTTTGCTGCAGGATTCTTTGCAAATAATCGCAGCGCCGCAAAAGCAAAAATTAAATTTGTGCGTGATTTTGATTTCTTGGTTGTTTGCATTCTAAATACGGATATTAAGGGGCACGGCCAAATCCAAATTAGATGGGGATTTCATTACCCTTCCTAGGCCCCAAAAATCGCAAAACTTGCATCCACATTGACCCACATTAACTAAAAGAAATCTAGAGAAGACTCTAAGGACTGTCGCGCTCAATTAGGACAAGAGAAGACCGTGGGTAATTCATTGCTTATCCGCGTTTTCTTGTGGTGCCTAAGGCGAGTGTGTCTAAGGCTAGTGGTTTTTAATTAGGCCCACTACTTACGTAGTGGAGTACCTTCCCACTTACCTGGCACTTATCCGGCCACAGGGGGACAAAGAGGCAGTGGAGGATTCTATCCTGCGACTTGTCTTTTGGCAGTTAGGAGCGGTCTAGAGCCGGACCTAGGTGACCACTAGATTCTAGGGTTTGTGTGCTACATTTGTGTTGTCGCATCATTTTTTCAAAAATCCGTCCCTTTTTCAAAAGAAAACACCGCATTCATTCATTACCCCTAATTATAAGTCAACGCTGCCACTTGTACTAACCCATTTTAGTGCAAGATAGGCTGGACACGGGATTCTAGTGCCCGTTTAGTCCGCGTACCCTTTATCGACTCCGAAGTCGATATTTCTCCATTTACCTTTCCTTTACCCACTACCACACCCACACCGAAGGATCCGAATCCATCAAACTTCTTTAACCCTAATCTGCCGCCGTCCGTTGGTGCGCAGAATCCACCCCGCATCTCTCTCCAGGAGAGGTGCTACCCTGTTCGAGGTCCTCTTTCGACCTGCTTATCCACACCATCAGCCAATGGGGATAACTTTGAGATTAAGCCCCAGTATATCAATCTTTTACCCAAATTCCACGGACTCGAGACTGAGGACGCTTACGTTTTCATTACCAAATTTGAAAACGTATGCGCAATGATGGGTACGTCACAACTTTCAGTGGATGCTATGCGTCTACGACTTCTTCCATTTACATTGTGCTATATAGCCGAGAAGTGGCTATATAACACTACCGCACACTCTATTACGAATTGGGAAGAATTCGTCGCTGCATTCCTTAAGAAATTTTACCCAATACAAAAGACAGCTCGAATCCGTAGCGAACTGAATCAATTTGCCCAGCTCCCTGCTGAACCATTTTCAAAATGCTTTGAACGTTTCAAGGATCTATTGGTTCAGTGTCCTCATCACGGCATCCCAAGATGGGAATTGTGCCGAATCATTTATGAGGGCATTAACCCAAGCACCAAGCAGAGCCTTGAAAACATGTGTCAAGGTACTTTTATGACCAAAGATGATGGGGAAGCTTGGAAGTACTTAGAAGAGTTCGCTGAAAAATCACTACAGTGGGAGAGTGGAACCCAACCATTGAATAGGGGTGGCGTACACCAAATAGATGTGTCCATAGGTGTTCGAGCTGAGATGGAAGCAATGCAAAAGAAGCTCGACGCTATGGAACACAAATTTGCAGCAGCCTCCCTAAACCCAGTGTCATTCCCCAAAACTGTTTGTGGGTGCTGTTCTGATCCGTCTCATTTAACGGAAGAATGTCCATTAAACTCTGCGTTTCAAGGTCATGAGCATTCTAATGCCACATTTCAAAGACCTCGAAACGATCCTTATTCTTCCACGTACAATCAGGGTTGGAGGAATCACCCGAATTTTGCTTGGAACCAAAACCAATCTCAAAACACGGTTCCAAACACGAATCAATTTCAAAGGGTTCTTCCTCCACCACAACAGCAACCCCTTCAACTCACTCAGCACCCCTATCAGTCACAAAATTTCCAAAACCAGGGCAACACTCCTGCACAGTCTAATCCTATGCAGTCCTGTTCTGACGAGTTCTCTCAATTCACTCAAACCATGAAATCTCTTTTATCAAATTTCATAGAGGTTTCGACTGAGGTTAGATCTTCCGTCAGTGAGATAAAGAAAAACTCAGCGTCCCAAGCTGAGAGTATCAAATCGATGGAAGCTGAAATCGCACGCCTAAAAGCCGAAATGAGTGCGAGAGAAAAAGGGAAACTTCCCTCTCAACCCCTACAGAATCCTGGGCATTACAATGTAAATGCCGTCACAACGTTGAGATCGGGAAGAGTGCTGAACAATCATGTCGAGGAAGGTATTGATGATACTGAAAATCATATCAACACCCCGGCTGAGACCTTTCCACACACACACACTTCTCCTTCTGATCCTTCTTCTTCTACCACACCACTTTCTCGCGAGCCTATTCTCCATTTCCCACTAGGCTCGACACCTTCTCCCAACCCTTATAGTTCTCCACAGACGGTCCCCACACCTCTTTTGGGACCGCGTCTACCCCCTCTTCCTTCTCCTGTGATGGACCCTGCGCTTATTGCGAAAGCTCCTTACCCGAACCGGTTAAGGGCAAATAGAACGAGTCCTCATATGGAGAAAATTTTAGAAATGTTCAAACAGGTTAACATCAATATCCCTCTCCTAGATGCTATTTAGCAAGTCCCCGCTTATGCGAAAATTCTTAAGGACTTGTGCACTAGGAAGAAGAAGACTCAAGTGCCAAAGAAGGTCTTTATGTCTAATAATATCAGCACTGCTTTTATACCCCAGCTACCAAAGAAAAGAAAGGACCCAGGATGTCCTACAATATCGATTTCGATTGGGGGTAAAAACATAAATCGTGCTTTTTTAGACCTTGGCGCAAGTGTTAACCTGCTCCCTTATTCTGTCTATGAGCAATTAGGGATTGGAGAGCTGAAACCTGCTCACTGCACTCTCCAGATGGCAGACCGATCTATCACCAAACCAAGGGGTGAATTAGAGGATGTATTGATAAAGGTCGGGGAATTTGTTTTCCCTGTAGACTTCATTGTGCTCGACACACATCCTGTAGCAAACCCCCGGGGCCAAATTCCGGTGATTCTGGGTCGTCCTTTCCTTGCCACTTCCAACGCTGTTATAAATTGTAGAAATGGTTCAATGAATTTATCATTTGGAAATATGACCATTGAACTAAATATCTACAAAGTTGGAAGTCAGCCATCAGAACCCTCTGCTCATATTTTAGATGTGTGCTCTGTCCATGAGATCGCTCCCGATAGTTGTGGAGCTGAGGATCTTTTCTTTACTGATCTCGATGACATTACCACATCTCTGTTTGATTTCACACATGATCTTAGTGAGGACACTTTCTCTACACTTGAGTCCTGCACTTCTGACTTTTCTCCACCCGAGTCTGTATCTTTCACAGGCTCTGAGCTTCTTTGTAAATCCAAAAATCGTTCAATGATCCCTCCTTCTATCATTTCTCCGCCCGAATTAGATCTCAAAATTTTACCTTCTCACCTGAAATATGCATATCTAGGTGAGAATGAGTCTTTACCGGTTATCATATCCGCTTCTCTTGCATCAGAGCAAGAGAATGCCCTTTTATCGGTATTGAGATCTAACAAAGAGGCGTTTGGTTGGAGTATGGCGGACATCAAAGGGATTAGTCCCTTGATAGTTGAGCATCATATACATGTGATGGATGATGCCAGACCGACCCGAGAACCACAGAGACGGTTGAATCCCGTCATGAAGGAAGCAATCATGAAAGAGATCGTCAAATGCTTAGATAATGGTATTATATACCCCATCTCCGATAGCCAGTGGGTGAGTCCTATACATGTCGTTCCTAAGAAATCCGGCATCACAGTTATAACCAATGAGGTAAATGAGTTGATTCAGACACGCGCCCAAACTGGGTGGCGTGTATGTATTGATTATAGAAAACTCAATGCTGCCACGAGGAAAGACCACTTTCCTCTACCATTCATTGATCAGATGCTGGAACGCTTAGCAGGACGAGAATATTATTGTTTTATGGACGGATACTCAGGCTACAATCAGGTCCCCATCGCCAAAAAGGATCAAGATAAAACCACTTTTACTTGTCCTTTTGGTACCTTTGCTTACAGTCGCATGCCCTTTGGGTTATGCAATGCTCCCGCTACCTTTCAGCGGTGTATGATGGGGATATTCTCTGATATGGTAGAGAATTTTCTGGAGATCTTTATGGACAATTTCTTGATTTTTGGAGACTCTTTTTCCGATTGCCTAGCGAATCTGGACGCTGTTCTTACTCGTTGCAAAGAGAAGAACTTGACTTTGAACTGGGAAAAATGCCATTTTATGGTCCAAGAAGGAATAGTACTTGGACATGTCATTTCACAGAAAGGCATTGAGGTTGACAGAGCTAAGATAGATGTCATTCAAAACCTCCCTCATCCCAAAAGCGTCAAAGATATTCGATCTTTTCTTGGCCATGCGGGCTTTTATAGGAGATTCATTAAGGACTTTAGCAAAATTGCTAGACCTTTAACTCTTCTCCTGGCCAAGGATACGACCTTCCATTTTGACTCGGACTGCGAGACAGCTTTCGACTCACTTAAGCACTCACTCACTTCAGCCCCCGTTTTATCATCACCAAACTGGGACTACCTCTTTGAGCTGATGTGTGACGCATCTGATTTTGCAGTAGGTGCAGTCTTAGGACAGCACATCGAAAAGATGCCACACGTGATTTACTATGCAAGTAAGACCCTGAATGATGCGCAAATCAATTATACAACCACAGAAAAAGAACTTTTAGCGGTTGTATTTGCATTAGAAAAATTCAGGTCTTACTTAATTGGCCCACCTATAGTTGTGTATACTGACCATTCCGCTTTAAAACATCTTCTGGCAAAGAAAGATGCAAAAGGTCGACTAATACGTTGGATCCTACTGTTACAAGAATTTGATCTTGTTATCAAAGATAAGAAAGGATGTGAAAACGTAGTAGCTGACCATCTTTCACGCATCATTTCTTCCCCTGTGACCCTGCCGATTAATGACTCGTTCCCTGACGAACAACTCTTGAGCATATCCGCTGAACCATGGTTCAGGGATATTGTGAACTATCATGCCATGGGACTAATACCGAGCGATTGGTCAAAACAGGACAAATATCGTTTTCTTTCCCAAGTAAAACACTTTTACTGGGACGAGCCCTATTTGTTTAAATATTGTCCTGATCAGATCATTCGCCGGTGTGTCCCGAATGAAGAGTTCAAGAGTGTTCTTTCATTTTGTCATGATCAGGCCTGTGGGGGTCACTTTGGTCCTAGAAAGACAGCGGAAAAGGTTTTGCAATATGGATTTTATTGGCCGACCTTATTCAAGGACGCATTTGAGTATTGCAAAACCTGTACACAATGTCAGTATACGGGTAGAATATCCCAGAGGAATGAAATGCCTCAGCAACCCATCTTGGTTGTTGAAATATTCGATGTTTGGGGCATTGATTTTATGGGTCCTTTTCCCAACTCCTTTGGGAATTTGTACATTTTGCTAGCGGTTGATTATGTCTCAAAGTGGGTAGAAGCCATTCCATATCGCACTAATGACAAGAAAGTTGTCATTAAGTTCTTGAAAGAGAATATCTTTTCGCGATTTGGACACCCACGCGCTATCATTAGCGATAATGGGACACATTTCTGCAACAGATCTTTTGAGACTCTGATGCGAAAATACTCAATCAACCACCGACTTTCTACACCCTATCATCCCCAAACAAGCGGGCAGGCTGAAATCTCAAACAGACAAATCAAACTTATCCTAGAGAAGACTGTTGCTAAAAATAGAAAAGACTGGTCGACCAAATTGACGGATGCTCTTTGGGCATTCAGAACTGCATATAAAACCGACCTAGGAATGTCTCCATATAGGATAGTGTTTGGGAAAGCATGTCATTTACCCGTCGAGATAGAGCATAAAGCATTGTGGGCTATAAAAGAAATAAATTTTGATCTAAACCTTGCTTGCAACTTTCGGAAGCTGCAAATAAATGAGCTAAGCGAACTCCGCGATGAAGCTTATGATAACGCTGTAATCACTAAGAATAGGACTAAGGTTTTTCACGATAAAAACATTTTGAGGAAAACATTTTCACCTGGTCAACAAGTCCTTCTTTATGATTCACGATTACACCTTCACGCGTGTAAGCTCCGATCTCGATGGAAGGGACCTTTTGTTGTGCGGTCTGTATACCCGAACAGGGCAGTAGAAGTAGAAAATGTTAAAAACGGCACCTTTTTCAAAGTAAATGGACATAGACTAAAGCCGTATTTTTCCACTGACCCCACGGAGGAGCTCTTGTTCTTACAAGAGCCAGTTTATTTGGATTAAAATTCCCCCGTCTCACCTTCATGTCCAGTATATCATTGCATCATTTTTTGAATGAAGGTGAGTGAAAAGAGTAAGTTTGGGGGAAGTTCTTCACTTATATATTTTGCCCCCACTAATAATCCCCCCTAAGCTTACAGTTTTGTAGGTATAACATTTGGCAACAGTGAGGACACTGTTGAAAACAAGTTTGGGGGAGGTTTGTGCTTATTTTCGCATCATTTGCATATCATCTGCATAAGCACAAAACATTTCTTTGAAAATCTATAAAAATTGAAAAATTTTCAAAACCCATAAAAATTTAAAAATTTTCAAAGTATAAAAAATAATTTTAATATTTACACTTTTTGTACATAAATAAGATAATAAAAGTTTAGATAGTGAAAAATTACATCCATGAGATTAGAAAAATTTGAGAAAACTAAGAAAATTAGAAGTTTTCTGATACGAACTAGTAATAAGTAGTTATGAGCCGTTGTCCCAAGGGTTAGTAAGATAAAGGAAGTCACTAATCTGAGGATAAAAATAAGTCTGAAAAATAGTTTCTATTCTGGAAGCCAAACATTTTGAACGTGGCTACCCTGCTATTCGCACTTACTCACGTTTTAAAGCCTGGGATAGTAGAGGATACCTTGAAATGCTCTTGCCTTTAAGCCGATGTATGAAGGAAATAAAAAGAAAAAAATGATGAATAAAGAAAATATAAGTGGTGAGAAAAATGAACACTGGTTTTGTTATCACCAAGGGCAATAAAAAAAAATATATAGCGAGGGTGCTTCTTCACCTAGTGCCCTAAGGCCAATTGGTCTGGGAGTCACTGCTATGCCTAAGATGGTGCAAGACGAGGAAAATACACCGAATAAGCAAGCACATGAGTAATCGGTCGGTTAGTACCTCAAGAAGTATTAACGGTCGCATAAAAGTGTGTGAGCAATCTCATCTAAATTTTCATTAATTAAAAAGTACTGAGGCTGATGGGCAAGAGTATGATAGCTTGAATTGAATTCTCCGGGTGTAGGGATGTCTTTACACACACGCAGGGTGATATGATCGATGTTTGGAAGAAAGATAGGAATGAAGAATAAGACGATGTTTTATTGAGGGAGGACGTGATTTCTGACATCTTTTCATGACCATTAAGATAGGGCTCATGACAACCGAAAAGCTAGCTTAGTTGGAAACCCTAATTTTCAAGGCTTTTCTTTTACAATTCTTGTCTTTAAATGTAATATTCATGATCTTTCTTTTATTAGTGGATTTTGTGGGTGCAATCCGCTGAAAACCCTCAGGAGACAACACTCCTCCTACTATGGACACCTAGAGGTTTAAAGGCTTGTTGCACGTGCTCAGTGCAATCGTGTTGCCTACGAAAGTGTGCTAGATAGTTTTTCTCTTTCTTTATTTTCACCTTCTCTTTTTAATAAAACAGTTCGCTCGAGACGATCGAAATTAAGTTTGGGGGAATTTGATTAGTCGAAAATATTGCATATTTTAGCCGGCAATTTCCTCATCATTTGCATTCATATAGAAGTGTTCGGCATTCATAATTCACATATTAGCAAAACTGTCGCAAAATATCAGATTACATGTATTAGACTCTTAAAACCGACACTATAAAGGAAATTGACCACATTTCATGGCATTGCATCATCCCTACATTTGCACAACACTTGTTTTGAGATCTGTGCAGGAAAATCCAGCAGAAAGGCCAAAACTTACAGGGTACAGCTAAAACGTTACGCCAACTCAATGATTTCAAATCTGGTATCAATCCAAAGGAGCAATCACAAATTAAAACATCAGAGAAAAGCCCAAACTCCAGTACAAAGCTTCACCAGAAGAACCAAAGTCCAAGCCCATCAAAGAGCCGTGGATCCGCGGCAGGAGCTGGCTTGAGCCGCGGATCCGCGGTGGGTCCAGGGATTCAGACATCAATCTTTGTACCACAATGCTTCATTCAGGACCCACTGCTCAGAAATGTATCTCAAATTCCAGAAGACTCCAGGGGTTTCTGCCAGATCAGCAAACTAGGGTTTCCAAGCTTAATTAATCCTAGCTTAAAACCTAAGTTAGCTCCTAACAAACTCTTTCTAGAAACTCCTCAACAAACTTTTGGAGGGAATTGTAATTTCAAACCTAGACCTAGGGTTTGGGAAGTCTATAAATAGAAGCCTAAACCTAGGGTAAGGAGGATCCCCAATCTAGTATCAAACTAGAGCCATTCTATCTCTTTCTTCATCTTCTTCCACAAGTCTAGTGACAAGGCTTGTGTTAAACCCTAACCCTAAATTCCAATCAAAAAGCCAAGATCCCGAGTACCCATCAAGCAAGAAGCCTTGCAACCTTTTATATATTGAGCCGATCTTCAACGGAGCAAGTGGTCAAAGCCGATCCGCGACTCACGGAGCCGAGCGACGCCAATTCAACAATTTAGATTCTTCCTCTTGTAGTTCTTGAGCGATTGTAATCAAAGTGTTGATATAAATAAAATGTGATATTCTTTTATCTTGTTTTCTTTAAATTCTTGCATCATGAATCAATCTAAAATTCTAGTTATAATTCTTGTTGTGATGTTTGAGTAATACTCCGCTCGTCGTGGAGTCGAGACGATCAATAGAATGATGTTGTAATATATCTGAAAACGATTCTTGATTCCTACGAGTTTTGTAAACCCTAGCAAGTTCAAGAATCGACGACCCATTTCGTTGCGATGCTTTCTTGATTGATATCGCTCGAAATTGGGAAGTTACGATCGTTTCTTGAAAATTGCTAGAGGCTAGAGTGTGAATGATATCGACGAAAGAACAAGGGTTAAAAGATGAAACCCTAGTTTCATCAAGAAAGCCCTAACTCTCGTCGATCATCATCGATCTAGTATCAATCCTTCGAAGGATAAGAACACGTTATCTTTAGATTACATCACGTCTATAGATCCGATCGATTCCTACGAGCCTCATTTAGATTCTTGACATTTTGGTTGGAAATATTATCGAAACCCAATTCTTGATTGTTTATCAGTTTCTTGATTCTTGATTAAACATCGTGACACCTGAATCAATTGATAAATTCTTGAATCATGTTTTCTATTCTTTTCTTTTCAATTAACTTTTCGATTCAAACAAATTAAACATAGAAACGAATCGCACAATCCCTGTGGACGATCCGCACTCACTTACAATTTACATCCGACGCCGTAGTTGATTGTGGTCAAATAATTTTTGGTTGTGATTTCTTTACTATTTTCTACATTACACAATCGGAAAATCGAATCAATCAAAAAGCTTTCACAAACTCGTCCCAATTTCTAATGGAATGTGATGTGCTGTATAGCCACTTCTCGGCTAAGTCACATAAGGTGAAAGGAATGACCCTTAGCCTTATAGCGTCATCACTTAATTGGGTTGTTTTCATCATAGCGCAAACGTTTTGGAATTTATTAATAAAGATATAGACATCTTCGGTTTCCAATCCGTGAAACTTTGGCAGCATATTGATGAAGTGGGGTTTTATTTCAAAATTGTCCCCATTTGCCGGTGGGGGTGAAAGACAGGTAGGTAAAGAGGTGCGGACAGGGTAGAAGAGATCCTGGAGCGCGACTCGTATGGGCGCTTCAACAGGCGGTTGATTCGGGTTATTCGCACCTAACGGAGGTGGAATCATTCCCGTCGGTAAGGTATTGTTAGGATTGTATCCCGACATGCTTTCGGAAGAAGAATTTGAAGGTGGAGGTAAGAAAGTGGACGGAATTTCGACTTCGGTGTCGAAAGGTTCGTCGGTCGGTACCAACGAAATACGGACTAATCGGGCGTTAGTGTCCCTAGTCCAAAGTGACATACACTAAAGGGGTAGTGTAGTCAGAAAATTGAAAAACAGAATGTGGAGGTAAGAAAACGTCAATGAGAGATAGTGATGTAAGTGAGGTGCAAGACTTCTTTAGCGACAAGTTGCAAGTTTTTTAAAAGATTTTTTTTTCTTTTTTTTATGTGAGATTTTTTTTTTTGCAAAAAGATTTTTGAAAAGAGACTTTTGACACAACTGCACTCAACCACAAATGCACAATCAGACCTAGATCTAGGGTCACCTAGGTCAGCTAGACAGTTCCTAACTGTTCCAAAGGGCTAGATAGGACCTCAAACCGCCTCTTCACTGCCAATTGCGGCCAGGTAAGTGCCAGGTAAGTGGGAAGGAACCACAATAGTGGGCCTAATTAAAAACCACTAGCCTTTGACACACTTGTCTAGGCACTGCAAAGTCAGGTTAGGATAAACGACCGATGCCTATACCAGTCCTCTGTCCTAGTGAGCGCGACATCCTTAGGGCTGAGTCTAATATTTTTTTAATTAAGATTGGTCAATGCAAATGCTTTAAATGATTTCTGGGGTCCTGGGAAGGGTAATGAAATCCCCACCCAATCTGAGTATGGTCAATAGCCCCTTAAAATCCGATTAAAATATGCAAAACAGTAAATTCACTTGCAATTAATTATTTTTAGCGCGGCGCAAAGAAACCTGCAGAAAATCTGTTATTGAGAAGGGGGAAGAAGATTATTAGCGCAAAGAAATCCTGCAGAAAATTTCGCAAAAAGATATATGGAGGTTGGCAGAGGGGGGTAAAGAAAACAAACCAACAAAATTTGAGGAGCTGACGTGGCAAGCGCGCCGCGGTTCCGCGGTTTGGGGCGCTCCTGATCCGCGATTCCGCGGTTGGGTGGAGGGATCGTGGCTCTCGAAAAATTGCACTGTTCTGTTATCAAATTTCCCCTCTGTTCTAATGTACCCTTTTCTGTTTCGCTTTCTGTAAATTTCCAGATCCGAGATTCTTCGCTGTTCCTGTAAGATTCAAACGATAACCCTTCAAACAATAAAAAAAATGATAAATTTTTTTGTACTTTTTCTATTTTCAGATTTTTATAATTTTTTAAAATTTATATCAACCCGAAATTACAAAAAGGAAATTTTTACGCCATCCCCGGCAACGGCGCCATTTGATTAATGTAGGATTTTAACGATCAAAGATAATTTACCGCAATCAAGAACGGCGTCGCTTTGCAGCTAGCCGGTGAGTACGGGTCGGTCCACAGGGATGTGTAATTTTCTTAAGTGTTCTTATGAGCTAATTCCAATGGTTGTTTGGTCTTTTAATTGAATCTAAAAACTAAGTTGTACGATGGTTAAGAAACTTGTTAGGGTTAAATCTAAGGTGGAGTTTGGTAAGATTAAATTTCACACCTCTTTCAATGCCCTCGATTAAATCTTTTAGGAGTTATAGCAATCATTAGTAAAGGGGATTAGGATGATCGGAAAGAAATGAAGTTTCTTCCTCTAGATCCTTGTCCATACTTTCCTAATAATTGCTCTAACCTTCATGGAAGACATGCATGTCCGGTCCTTTATACTACGGTTTCACCGTTACCTCGTGGATAGGGTGCCGTAGGGAGCGGATCATGCATGCATGCATGAAGTTCTAGTTATTAAAAATGATTGGGCATGAAAGAGATGAGAGATATTCATCTCTCAATCCCTCCCTTATTCCCAACCCTAACAAGCGAGGAAATTACTCGCTCATTAGGGGATCTATTAAAAACATCATTGTAAGATTACTTACCTACTGCAGTTTAAGAGATACTACACTAGATTTAACTAGGGCAAAGGAAGGATTTATCTAAGGCAAGAATTTAATTATAAACTAAGACAGAAATTAAAAGATGAACTTACAAGAATGATGCTCTTAAATCTTCCAAACAATCTGAATTTTTATTTATTAAAAAGAGGCATCCCCAATACAATCTTTAGAATACATTTTTATAGGGAATAGGAAAATTAGGGTTACAATTGCTCGCACATGTGCTATCACAGATATACCCCCGAAAAATCCCAACAAGAGCACCGACGCACCGTCAGGAGAATTCTGCACCGACACGTGCATTAGATGGCCGCGGAACCGCGGCATCGGTGGGGGTAGGGCCGCGGTTCCGTGGCCCTTTGATGCGTTCATCTGGTCAATTTTTCTGGGCTCATTCTTTATGCTTTGGGCTTTTTATTTCTATAGTTCTTTTCTCCATTTGGCTTCTGGGTATTCTCCAGATCTTCAGTGAAAACTTGTAATGGTCTTTTAACCGTTCACTTTGACGTTTTGGACCTTGCGTTGCCTTGTACCTTTGTGAACTGTTCTTCATCTAGGCTTGACTAGGATCCTTCTACTTGTTGGTCAAAAATCCCTCTTTTGTATCATCTTTTGTCTTTTTCACTGTTTTTGCTCCAATAACCTGTAACCTGTAATATGTGGCAGATATGCGTCAAAAGCACCTGTTTATATTGTAAAATGCATAAGAATGGGGAATATAAAATGCATAAGAATGGGATGCAATATTATGATATGAACAAATACTAACGCGTATGGGGTCGTATTCGTGGCTGTTTTGAATGTATTCCGGTACGCCCAGAAAGCTTCGTGCAGACTTTCATGCCAGTTTTTTTTTGCTTCTAGACACCATTTTTTTTATAATATTGGTCAAGGTCTTGTTGAAAGCTTCAGCTAGACTGTTGGCATGAGGATTATAGACTGAAGAGTATCTCCAGTCTATTTTATGTTGTTCTGCGAAGCGGCTGATTTTATGGCTCCTGTAGGCTGGCCCGTTATCTGAGATTATACGTCGCGGAGTGCCGGACTGGTAGATGACATGTGTCTTGAACAAATGGAGAATATTCTCCATCTTCACTTCCCTTAGTGGTACTTCTTCCGCCCACTTAGAAAAGTAGTCAGTCGTTGCCAGTATGAACCGGTGTCCTTTGGATGATGCCGGCTCAATGGGGCCGATTATATCGGTTCCCCACATTTCGAACGGCCAGCTAGCGACCGTTGGGTGTAGCGGATTTGGATGTTGGTCGATGAAGTCCTCGTGAACTTGGCACGAGTGACACTGCTTCACATATTCGAGACAGTCCTGAATCATTGTGGGCCAATAGTAACCCATTTTCTTGATCTTCAGTTTCATCTTTGGCCTGGCCTGATGAGAACCGCAGAGTCCATCATGAATTTCTTGAATGAATCTCCTTGCTTCTCCTGGCCCCAAGCACCTCAGCCACAAACCGTCAAGCGATCTCTTGTAAGGAGTATTATTGACAAAAGCGAAAAACAGAGCCCGTTTAATGAGCTGATGTCTTGACAACGCGTTTTCGGGCATTCGATGGGATTTGAAGTAGTCTATGAAGACTTCCCTTCAATTCTTGACCTTTTCTTTGTCTTCTATCTGGAGGACCGCTTGTTTGGTCGTTTTTTTTTCCTTCAGATGGCTCCATTGAATCCTCTGAAAATATTTCTGCTGGCGCGAGAACCCGGCGACTTTACACAACGATCCTTACGTCATTGAGGTTTTCGTCAGCCGGCTCCTTAGTATTTTCCGCACGCGGTATACTTTCCAAGATATAGGAGGGGATTTGTGTCAGCAGTTGTTGCACTCTCCTACCATATTTTATCAACTCTGGTTTGCACGTCTGATAGTCGTCATTTACTTGGCTAACGACCAGCTGGGAGTCTCCATATATGAGGAGTTTTTGATTCCCATATCGACAGCGATCTCAAGACCCGCTATCAAAGCTTCATATTCAGCCTCGTTGTTTGTTCTTGGTTCCGTTAAGGAAAGGGTGAAACACATTATCCCTTCCCGCGGAGTCACGAAGATGAAGCCCATCCGACTTTGATCATAGGGGTGTTATGCTTCCGCTTCTTCATGGAAGATACTCCATCAAAGTAGAGTTCACATTGGACATTATTTTATTCCTTCTCCCATTTGATTGTGTCGAACGCGTGTTCGTCTGGCAATTCGCAATTTAAGGGAGAATCGGCTGGTATCGGATGCTCAGCGACAAAGTCAGCGATGGCCTGGCCTTTCACTGCTTTGAGGGGTCGATACGTTATCAAGAATTCCATCAAGAGGAGAGCCTATTTGGCTAGCCTTCCTGTTAGTATGGTTCTTGACATCAAATATTTGAGAGGATGCACCTTAGATATGAGATGGATCTCATGTGCCAAGGCGTAGTGTCTGAGCTTCATTATAGCAAAGATCAGTGCCAGGCAGTGCTTTTCGATGGGGGAGTAGTTGTTTTCTGCCCCCAGGAGAAATCGACTCAAATAATAGAGAGCTCTCTCCTTCCCCTGGTCATTCTCCTATACCCATAGCGCGTCTAGAGAATCTTCAAGGGCCGTTGTGTACAGGATGAGGGGCTTTCCTTTGACCGGAGCGGTCAGTACCGGCGGGTTCTGCAGGTATTGCTTGATTTCGTCCAGTACACTTTGGCATTTATGATCCCAAACGAACGGGGTCCCCTTCTTCATTAGATAGCTGTAGGGGCGGCATTTGACGGAGAGGTTGGCTATGAACCGCCGGATATACGCGAGCTTTCCTTGGAGAGACCGCAGTTGTTTGAGAGTTCTTGGCGTGGGCATTTCCATAATCACCTTGATCTTTGATGGGTCTATTTTGATACCTCAGTGTTGTATGATGAATCCTAGGAATTTGCCTGAGGAGACTCCAAACGCGCATTTCAGAGGATTCATCTTTAGATTGTATTTCCGAAGTCGCTGGAACACTATGTTCAGATGTTCCCAGTGCTTCTCGTACGATTTGCTTTTCACCACAAGGTCGTCAATATAGCATTCGACAATCTCATGTATGAGGTCATCGAAGATCTTCGTCATGGCCCTCTGGTAGGTAGCGCATGCGTTCTTCAAACCGAAGGGCATCACCTTATAGCAGAATATGCCTAGCGGAGTCCGGAAGGCGGTGTGCTTTTAGTCTTCAGGATGCATTTTTATTTGATTGTAGCCTGAAGATTCATCCATGAAGGAGAAGACCTCATTGAGTGGACGTGTTATCGATCATCAGCTCGGTAACAGGTACTGGGAAGTCATTCTTCGGACAAGCTTTGTTAAGGTCTCGAAAGTCTACGCAGATGCGCACT
Source organism: Agapanthus africanus (assembly GCA_030015575.1). Lineage (NCBI taxonomy): Eukaryota > Viridiplantae > Streptophyta > Magnoliopsida > Asparagales > Amaryllidaceae > Agapanthus > Agapanthus africanus. The sequence goes on from CM057341.1 coordinate 231,378,890, forward strand.
GTTCCATTTTTCTTCATCACTGGAATAATGTTGGCAATCTAATCGAGATACTGAACTTCTTGGATGAAACCGGAGTCAATTAGTTTCTTGACTTCGGCATTGATACTCATCTCGAGTGTGAGCCGCATTCTTCTTGGCGCATGTTTGACTGGCTTAACGTCCGCGATATAGCCAGTTTATGTACCGCTATTTCTAGATCTAGTCCCGGCATCTCGGAATAATTCCATGCAAAGCAGTCTTTATATTGCATGAGTACATTTTTTAAAGTAGCCACATGCTTTTTAGATAGCAGCTCATTGACAAACGTTGGCCTCGGATCGTTTACCGTTTCCAAGTCAATTTTTCTCAGATTGTCTGCCGTGGTGTGTATCCCATCTTCCAGCTCTTTTGGCACCGGTGGAAATTCTGAGATCACCTCGTCCTCATCCTCATCTGCGAAGCATCTGGAAGGGTCATCCATATTCTCATGGTTCCCCTCTTTTGAGAATGTTATCACATGGCAGGTACAAGTTCGTTTCCAAGCTCGATGTTGATCCGGCCCTACTCTCGCAATATAGGTTGCTTTTGGCTCATACTTTCGCGGTGGGGTTATCCTCCAACTGTCGGATAGAGCGAACCTACCTTATTGATACTGGTCTTCGACCCAGTCTTCGAAGGTGAAGCAGTCTTCAAGGGGATGATCTGTTGCTCGGTGGTAGAAGCAATAATCCGGGTAATGGACCTCATTTATCTGTTCGGGATGTCGAGACTCCGAAAGCGTCATCATTTGATGCTTCATGAAAACGTTGAATATTTTTCTTGTCTTATCTTGAGGGAAAGAGTATTCCCGTCCCATCTTCTTGATAAAGGACATGTTCCAACCACGTTTTTCTTGATAGCGCGACTTCTTAGATATACCCTGTTGTTTGCGCTCTTTGTCCTATTTTTTGCCTCTATTTCGGGATTTTTCCTTCTTGCGAGGACATACAACGAGCTGAGGATGGAGGGCATTGTATTCTTCTTTCTCTGTGGACTGCTGGTTGAGACATTGCATCCTGGCCTTTTCATAAATAGCCATTTCGCGACTGTGGTTATTCCGAATCTTTTAACAGGCTTCTTTTACTAGCTTGTCAACTTGTTCTTCGAACGATAGACTTAATGTTCTTAGAGCGGGATATCGTTCTGTTTCAACGTCACAGCTATCTGGAAAAGTATTATTTTCTCCACCGGAGTTATTTATGACACGGCAGTTGTGGAATCGCTCCCGTTTATTTGACCGAATATATCCAAGCCCGGTCGTCTCCATCCTTCCGTTGGGCATCTTTTGCTGAGTCCTGGGAACGTCCCAGATCTTGTTGTAGAACTGGGCTTGTCGAACGGTTTGTTTGAAGGGTACGCCTTGGCATCTTAAAAACCTTTTCAATACCTCTGTGTAATATCTGGGAAGACGGATTAGTTGAAGCCTGTCAAGCACAAAATCGGCGCCATGCCAGACTTCTTTTTCTACCCTGGTTTCTGTAGATTGGTAGAAGAGTATCGTCTTTTCACCTCTTCGCTTTGGAGGGACATAGAAAGTCCGCAGCTCTTGTACGCCGTATGTATTGAGCGCATCAAGTTCCCTGTGATGCCGCTGCGGAACCATAGTGATTCGTAAACTCTGATCAGTTCCAGTAACGGTTTGCGCTGATAGGCGAGTGAAGAACACGGCGTAGGCCTCGTCCTCAGATTCACTGCCAAAAACCAAAATAGGAGTAGATGGTTCAGGCCTGTTGCATTGGGGTTGCCCCGAGTAGACTATTTCCTTGTCTTCCTCGGTGTCACTCCCAAAGATCGGGATGGTGACAACGGACTTCCGTTTATCCTCTGGCTTATGACATCTTTCCGTATCTTCGAAGTCTGGTATGAAGTACTTTGCGTCTTCATATTTTCGGACATCGTTTACGGAGAATGGATTTAGCTCCCCCGTGACGGTGTATTCGATGCCATCTTTGAAATATTTCATACATTGGTGTTGTGTAAAAGGGATGACGTTGTACTCGTGTAACCAAGGCCGGCCGAGCAGAGCGTTAAAGAAAGTCTTGGCGTCGATGACATGAAATTTGATATCAGTGACGAGAAGCCCAAAGCGTAATGTCAATATTACGGACCCAAGTGTCCGCGATGATTGAGAGTCGAACCCGGAGATGGTAATTTTATCCCGAGCCAGGTGCCGAAAGTTCATGCAAATTTTTTTCAGCACCTTCACGTTGAGAAGGTTGACGGAAGACCCGTTGTCGACCAAGATCTTCCCTATCTTGATGTCGTGGCAGTACCCGATGACATATAGAGGACGGTTGTGCTCGCACGTTCCGAGGAGGAGATCTTCATCGCCGAATGTAATGTCAGCTGTATGAACCTCTGCCGGCTCGTCCTTCCTCTTTTCTTCTGCCAGGAAAGCTTGGAATTGATCGGGCTCTTGCAATGCCCTGATCAGAGAATCTCTTGCTTCTTTAGACAGGAGGAGAGCATCCAGTATACTCAGTTGTGAGGATATCTTCCTCAGATGTGCCAGGACATTATAATCTACCTTGTTTTTCTTAGGCGGGTCCTTGGATGCGGGCTCTTTGATGACTCTATCATCGAGGGAAATTTCCTCAGGGAGTTTTTCCTTCCCCTTGTCTCTTTTGCTCGAACTTTTGTTTGTAGGCCGGAGGTTCTTTTCAGGCAGCGTGCAGTTATGCAGCTGAATGTTCTCACAATCCTTCTCCTCCTCCTCTTTTCCAGAGGTGGATTCTTTGAAGAGAGGGCCGAGAGTTATTTCTTCCTCGGAATCACTCCCGAATGTAAGAACTTGGGATTTTCCTTTTGTCGAACTAATACCAACCATATGACAGTTGCCAGCCGTTCCTTCACGCTCATCCGTCGCGCTTCTTTGCTGTTGACGAGCTTTGCGCTTCATCCGCTTGAAGTATTTTCGGTGAGCAACGTATCCTTGCCACCACTTATTGAAGGCATGGTACTCTTCGGTAGGGTGGGTGACCCTCCAATGATATAGGAAATAGTTCGGATGTGAAATCTCTCCGTTGAGGCATGTGGCCCCGGGAATATTTCCCTTGAGAGATGGCAGCTTCATTCCCATTGACAGGGCTTTGGCAAACCGTTTCTCCGTCTTAAAACTGCTTTTGTTTGCCGCAGGTGTGCTTCGGTCTGGTTAGAGTACTTTGTGACTCTTCCTCGCTGCGTCTTCTTCATCCCGACGCTGATGTTTGGCCTTTTCGTATATGGCTGTTTCACGTTCTCAATCAGCTTTGCTCTTTTGAAAGGCTTCGTTTAGCAGCCTGTCAATTGGGTCTTCTGACAGTTCCAGAGATTTTAGCACCGGTCCTGCCCCCAGTTCCTCTGCGTTGTTTTTTAACGCCGAGGGAGCTTCTTTGCCATTTGACGACGAATAAGAAACCATGTGGCAACTTGCTACACAGTCTTGGGTTCCTCCTGATGAGTCATGTTCCTCATCATCGTTACTATCTCCGTTCTCAAGTATATGGTTGAGAAACTCTTCGAGGGTGACTGGGGTCCGCGCCTTCTGATTGTACTTCTCCAGCGCGTCGATGTAATTTTGCAGGTCCGTGCGCTTATCGTCAGGCTGCACAGGCTTCTTGGTCTTCTTCTTTCCCTTCGAAGACTTTGAAGGCTCGACCTGGGTGTTTTGCCCATCGTTAGCAATTTCCGTGTGGGACGCGGTTTCAGCATCCCCTCAATGATCTCGGGATCTAGCGGGATTTTCCACCCGATCGCCGGACATGCTTGAAGATTCTTCAGTATTCTTTTGGTTTTAGCTGAAAGGACAACTTCCCATGGAGCTTCTTCCACAAACGAACATAAACGAACATGATGCCTCCGGCATATCCACCTTTTTAAGAGTGTGCCTCTGTAGCGGGTTCACCCTCTAGTTCTCTGACAGCGCAAATTTCCCTAGACGGTACTGGTCCTCGACCCAGTTCTTGAAGATGTAGCAATCCTCAATGGGGTGGCTCACCATTCAGTGATAGGAGTAGTAGTTGGGATTATTGACGTCACCGGGCTGCGGTAGACATTTTGGGTCCGGCAGAGTGATGAGTTTGTTGCGTACTGCTAGTTCGAACAGTCTCCTCGTTTTATCACGGGGAAACGAGTAAGCTCGTCCTAGTTTCTCTTCCAGGCATTGGCGCGGGCGCGCGTTGTTTTGGCGAGCAACCAGTTTCGGGTCACTCGGTTGTTGTTGAGTGTTGGCAACGAAGGACGCTTTCCCTTTACCCTTTACATTCCGAGGGTCCATTTTGGAAGATGATGGTCCGTGGCCTATCTGGTCCATTTGGGCCAACTTATCGATCAGAGCCTGGAAGGTGGTCGACTTAAAGAACGTCATGAACTGGGACACAGTCGCCTGAGGATCCAGAGTCCTATGAACATGCCCACGGCAGGAGCTTCTTTGATGCGTTGTTCGCATTTTGACTATAGGTTCCGCCACCGGATTGCGTATTGAACCCAGGTCTCTCCTGGCTTCACCTTGGCATTGATTAATGCCGTGATCGGGGTGCGCTCGCTTGCGCTGGCGAACCGCTGCGTGAACAGCAATTCCATTTCCGTGAATATTTTGACAGAGTCATTTGGGAGCTCCGAGTACCATTCAAACGCCGTTTCTGACAGGCTGCCAACGAACTGGCGAAGCAACAATTTGTTGTCGCCTCCAGTATTGCCGCACAAACCTCTGAACTGAGCAATATGATGATGAGGATCATGTCCCTTTGTACATATGGAACTTGAGGATTGTATATCCTGGCGGGTACTTGATTTGATCGTGCCAACCCGGATACGGTCGTCCAGTTCTGACGACTTGGCCAGCCGTTTCACTCGCTTGATGAGCTCGTATTTGTTGAGCTATGTAGTCATCAAGGGCAGCCTTGGAGATCGTTTCCTCCCCGGCTGTTGATAAAACTGGAAGAGGGTTTGATGTTTCTCCTCTGTCGTCCTCGATGATTATCGGCGGGTCTTCAGCTGGAGGTTCTAGCTGGATCATCATTCCAACCATGTTTTAGAACATGAGCGCCATCTATTTTATATTAGCAGCCTGTTCCGCGGCCTCCTTATCCTTTCTTTCCAGCACTCTTCGCAGGAACTCTGTATCGGTCTCCTGTTCCTGGTGCTGTTCAGACGTCGTTTCCAGGCTTTCTTTCTGCCCGGTGAGTGCTACCATTTTCGTCGGCATCTCTTGAAGATTTTGTTGCTGCTTCTGAGGTTTTGTCAACGACCGAGTTTGCGGTCGATGACCCACGGAAGTACGGCTTTCCTCTTTCTCGGAAGCCATGTAGACCGTGTGTACAATCATGCCCCCAGACTTAGGGCATTTGGGTCCAGCGCCTTTGGAATTTGCCGCAGGTAATGAGATTTTCTCCGGCCTTCTCCTTTTGTGGGAGGTCGAGGTTGAAGGAGCCGTTGTGACATGTGCCTGTGTGAAAGAAGTCCCTCGCTGTATGGCGGAGGGATGATTTTCCTCTTATCGAACCTTCACTTTCTTCGGTTGACGAGAGTGGTCTTTGTTGATCACAAAATCTTGGACTTTCCGCCAGCCTCTGTGGATTTAGGAGGACAACCGCTGAGGGGGCTCCTCCAGTTTTGCCTATGTCATGTTTTCAGCAGGTGGGAGAGATTTCTTCAACACTGCGGTTGGGGAGTTTTTGCGCACCCTCTTTAGCGGTTCAAAGCTATTCCCGATTGGAACAGCAGCGTCAACTTCCACCATTGGAGCTAGTAGAGTAAGTCCAGAGGGGGGGTTGTTCTCAGCTTTCCTCACTCGGCGCCAGTGACGACGTCAAGCGTGTCTTGCAGAAGGGACCGCCTAAGTTTTGGAAGCGGCTTCTTTGTGCCCCCGGCTTTGGTGAGGGGCTGTTGTTAGTGTCAGTCTATTGAAGACCGACGTCCTTGGCAGGGTTTGAGGATGGCCGGCCAATCTTTCAAAGACCGACTTTCTGGTAAGGGAAGCACATTTGACGACTTCGCCCGTAGCAGGAGTTGGGAGGGCTATCCGTTTTGGGGTAGCCCCTTTAGGTGCTATGAGCTTCTTTGCGGGCCCGTTTGGGTTCTTATCTAGCCTATTGAAGACTGAGCCATCGGCTTTGGACGGCCGTTGAGAGGGGCTGTTGTGGTCGCCGGTCGATGGAAGACCGACCTCTTGGGAGCTTCTTCCTGCGGCGCTGAGGCACCGACACCCATTGGTGGGAACATGGTCCCGAAGAATAGTTCAGTAGTGGCTTGCCATACTTGCCCCACCGGCATCGAAAAGATGGAGGCCGCGTTGGGCCCGTAGGTTACTTCTCCAGTTGGGGCGGAGCGAGAGTTGCTGTTGCAAGAGATACTGTTGGAAGCCATCGATTTTCTTCTTCTTCTGAATAGAAGCAAGACACCAAATTTTAGTACCTCGAATCCAAGGGTAACCATAGCGAACCGCGATTTTGTTCGCGAAACACAACACACGAAGTATGGAGTGGAAAGAGGAAAAGGTCCCACCGGGCATGCCAGAATCTGTTCACCGCCGAAAGACGCGACCGGGACGTTAGGACGTCTGGCCTGAATTTTGGGGGCAGATGCTATTTGGATTTATCCGTCCACCTCTCCGAAAATGCCAAGTTGATTTATGGCGCCGTGTATCGAAGATTTGGACGGATGCGGCCGTTATAGCAGACTTCGTCAGATTCCCCCTCGTTTGCGAGGGATTTTTTGATTGTGGGGACGCTCTTCCTTGCAGGCGCAAGCCCCTGCAGTTAATTACGTTACCGCATCGCGATAACCAATTTCTCCTGCTCCGGAAGTTCACATCGTGTCGTGTGTGTTTTTGTTTGTTTTGGTTGCCCGTGGATTGTATACGGAGACTAGTTTCTATCGTCGCCCGTAGGGCGTGGACTAGTCTAAATCCGTATATTTGAGATTTGGTTATGGGTCAAGAATTTGCTTGACGAGGTCCATATTGGTAGCTTGGTTTGCCAACGGGGATGAACTTAGGACGCAGATCTCATATAAATGAGGTCCATCAGTTCACGGGATATTTCGGTTTGATCTAAGGATCGTTAGTCATATTTGGGACTAAGATCAACTTAGAAACAGTGAGTATATGGGCTCAACTGATCAATTAGATCATATATGAATAGCTCATGGATAGTATACGGTAGTCATTATGGAGACAGTAAGCAAAGCGAAACATATTAGTTTAAGGATATCACGGTCCATCATTCAACTTGCGCGCACGTGTATTTATTACGTGACGAAGTGAGCGATGTTGATATGGAATGTGTCCAATTTGGGGCACGATCTGTTTTGAGGCGTGCACGTCAATTTGGAAGTGCATCAACGAAAGAAGTTTGTTGGTCGTTGGGACCCGCCGCCTCTCTGAAGACGTTGAGGAATTACAACAACATATACCAGAGGTGTGAAAAGATATACGCTTAAACCGAATCCCGTATTTGAGGGAAAAGATTGTGATGGACCTAAGAATCGTTAGTCATATTTGAGACTATGATTAACTTAGGAGATATGAATGAAGATCGGTTTGGATATCAGTTTGGATATCACAAACATAAGCTTAGCCAATTTGGGCTAGAATTAGGTTGCCATGTTTGAGGCGAATATTTAGTTTAAGGACATTTCAGTCCATTATCGCCGTATTGGGGGCGAATATTTAGTTTAGGGACATTTCGGTCCATCATTCAACTTGCGCGCACGTATATTTATTACGTGACGAAGTGAACGATATTGATATGGAATGTGCCCAATTTGGGGCACGATCCGATTTGAGACATGCATGTCAATTTGGAAGTGCATTAAGAGAAGTTGTTGGTCGTCGGGACCCGCCACCTCTCCGAAGACATTGAGGAATTACAACGACATATATCAGAGGTATGAAGAGATGTACACTTAAACCAAATCTCGTATTTGAGGGAAAAGATCATGATGGATCATCTAAGAATCATTAGTCATATTTAATTAGGATTAACTTAGGAGATATAGGATGAATATCATTTTGAATATCATCGATGAGAGATCATTAGTCATATTTGAGACTGAGATCAGTTTGGATATTATAAATATATGCTTAGCCAATTTGGGCTAAGATTGGATTTATATAACACCCAGCAGTGCTAAAAACTCAGTTGTCTATAGCGCTCACGTGTATATCACGTGAGGCACTATAATAGTGCTAAGCACTAGCTTTTGTGGCGCTCACGTGTGTTTTGCGTGAAGCGCTCCAATAGTGTTAAGCACTAACTTTTCCTGGTGCTCACGTGTATTTCACGTGAGGCGCTATACAACTTGACCTTGAGTGCTCACGTGCTTTTTACGTGAGACGCTGAGTTCTTTTGGAGATTTAATCTCAGCTGATGTTTCTAGAGAACTTAAATCTCTGTTGATGGTATTTTGACCATTAACGACCACTAAGATCATTATTTTGAGGATCTTGAATCGGGTTTTTTAAAAAATTAAGTTCTTGATTTGAAGGAACTAAGTTCTTGGAGTATTATGAACTCCATCTTCTCCGAGAGGTTAAACCTATTTTAATGGTGTTTTGACCATTAAAGATCACCAAGATCACTATTTTTGAAGATTTTGGATCAGGTTCTTTAAAAAAATAGGTTCTTTAAAAAAATAAGTTCTTGATTTGAAGAAACTCCATCTTCTTTCTTTTCAAATTTGTTCTTTCTTGAATCTTTGATTCTCAAGAACAATATCTTCTCGATGAGAATTAAATTCTCAACTTGTGGAAGATTTGTCTTGCGGATCTCAGATCCATAGAAAGAACTAAGTTTTTTGAGAAGGGTTAAACTCTTATATAGGATAGGTAAAGGAGATGTTTTGATCTCGATATTTTCTTTACCTAGGGTTTTGAGGAAGAAAATCTTGTTTGAGAATTAAATTCTCTTTTGTTTTGTGGGAGATTTTGGGAACCTTCTGTATATTTTTTTTACAGAAGCTTATGGAGTGGTCTCCTCCTCTATATTTGGAAAGAGAGATCATTGGTCGTTGGGACCCACCACCTCTCCGACGATGCTGAGGGATTACAACGCCATGTATCGAAGGCGTGGAGGGATGTACCCTTTGAACCATGTCCCACTCATTAGGGGAAGAACAGGTTGGAGCTTAAACTCCTAACTACTGGAAAAAGGTTTCTTTGCGTTCGCGCACGTGTGTCGCACATGTTGCACACTTGGCGGGCGCACGTGGCGCTTGCGTATATATGCATCATGGGGGGCAGCTAAGGCCCTACCTTGAAGAACTAAGCTCATATGGAGAACTAAGCTCTTTTGAGGATTGAATCCTCGCACGGCTGGTGCACCTGCGTTGCACGTGGTGCGCACGTGGCGGGCGCTCGTGCGTTGCACATGGCGCATATTGCACTTGCGCATATGCGCGTTATGGAGGAGGCAGCTAAGGTCCTAACTTGGAGAACTAGGCTCTTTTGAGAATTGAATCCTATTTTTTCTAAAAAGTATCCCCTCTTATTTATATGGGAGTGGTAGAGAAGGGATTTCTCTTTTTCCCGATGTGGGACTAAAAAAGTATCCCCCGTGTGATAGAGCATTACTTAGAGTATACGTGCATAGCACATTTGCTCATAACTTTTGATTCTGGAAGAGTTATGAGGTCTGTAATATATCAAATCGAAGTATTTTTCGAGACGCTTTCAATGCCATCATAATTTACTTGATTCTCATTCGGGAGTTTGGCAAAATACATCCCGAAAAATACTGGTTTACATTTTCTTAAGTGTATTGCTGCTATTTGATACTTGGGCTCTTTGCGTAGAAATTTTTTTGGCGGGAACAATGGGTTTTGAAGAAATTGAATTGTATAATTCAACTTGTCTCTCCTTCTTCACCTTATCTTAAGTTGAGAGATTTTTGTATAAGAAGAGTACACCTATTAAGCTTGTTGGATAGTCTTCTTCCAAACTTTAGGCTGGTGCTGAAAGACAGGGAAGGAAGAAAACCAACTAGCCTAAGTTGGTGTATAGAATGTGAGATGTGGAGACATATAAAGGGTTGAGTGTGGGTAAAGGAAATTGCGATTACTGTCATAAATATGGACAGTAGAAGAGGCATTACTAGAAATACTCGGCCACCCCTTTGAAACCTTTTTGTTTCAGAATTTCTGTGATGTTATAATTAAAAACTGGTTTCCCAATTGATTCTGACTCCAAGTTATATATATACCAAATTAGAATCTCACATCTGTATGACGTTACAAATACTGAGGAGTAGAATATTGGAAAATAGATGATTTGATCCTCAAAGTCGGAATCGTAGCAATTGACGATATTGGATTAAATCACCTGGTTTTGCCTTACGATAAATATTTGGTTTTGAATAATCGTTGTTTTGCATCAGTTTTTAAAATGATATATCCGTATTTTTATTTTATTAAGTGGGATATAACTTTTTGAAAATTGTGTTCTAAACATTTATCTTTATCAGTTGAGAATAAGATAAAGTGCATTGAATAACGATGTAGACATTCCTAACCAGAATACAGTTCTTAACCTACAACACACGGATTTTGAGTTAGTATACTCTTGAGACTTGTACATGGTAATGTATGTTGTCTGATGTCTTTTAGGACAAAGGGGTTAGTACTCTTACTTCATTCTGTTCTATCCTTGAGTTTTCTGGTTTTTAGACATGCATTCGTTGAAATACAAGGTCTAAAGATTTTGAGATGTTCATAGGGTATTAGAATAAAGTAGAGCACCAAACGTCGGAAATATTAAGATTCTTCGAAGTGATTGAAGATATTGATACTTATGCTAGGTATTCCGTTGTAGTAATATTGCGAATTTATTTCTTTCAGATTACTCATCAGTGCGTGCGCTCCTTGATGAGTAATACTGTATGGCCTTTTTCATTTGGAGATTTGCACTGAAAATAGTTGTATAACATTTAAATGTGGTTCTATCTAAATTTGTGCCTTAGATTCTATATGAACATAGAATGGTTGCATATCTTGAGTTGGTTAAGATATGGAGTTATCCGATTTTTGTTTAAAAGCGGAATCCGGACAAACTCAAGGCACATTTTAGTAATGGCAGTTTGTAAGTTATCCCAAGCATTCACAAGAGTTTAACTTCTGCCATTTTCAAGATCAATAGTTGCATTGTTCTTGACTAACCACTTTTTTATAAAAAGTATTTTTTTTGCAAAAGAGATTAGTGCGAGTATGGTAGAACTGGAAGTGATTCCAGAACTACAAACGGTTACTGAAAGTTTAGTAAAACCTGGAGATTTAATTGGACTCGACAAATCTTAGCCACTCCGCTGATATAGTAGATGATCTCAGCCACCCGAGAGACACTTCGGTTTTCTCGTAGACGGTGATAGAGAGGTCAGTATCACTGTGATAATAACCCTACTAATTATCAGCAGGCCATACGAAGTGGTGACTTCCGGATGGCCAGATGCAAGATATCCAAGTTAAAATCCATGCACTCCAACAAATTATAGATTTTAGACTTTGTCGGATGCTCCTGAAAGGGTAAAACCCATTAAAAGCAAGTAGATCTTTCGAGATCAGTAAAGATGGAAAGGTACTAACCTAATAAGGCTGGACTTGTAGTAAAGGGTTCTTCAACAAATACCCGGTATGGATTGAGATGAAGCTCTTACTTCAGTGTCCTCTGAAATCCATATGGATATGACTTGACACTGCTGCTGTTCATGACTATGAGATCTGGTAGATGGATGATTACAACGTCTTTCTAAATGGGAATTTAGAAGTGCACGTGTATATGACTCTCCCAAAGGGTTATCGTAGTCTGTGGGAGCAGCGGAAAGTATGCAAGTTGCTTATATCTATTTATAGACTGAAGCAAGCATAGCAGAGACGGATCATTTGTTTTGATGTGACAGTCAAGTTGATTGACTTCATCAAAACAACAGATGAACCTAGTAAAAAGAATGTAGAGAGTTATATCCTGAGATTTGGATAACATGCACCTGATAGGAAGTGATGTTCTTATATTACAATCGATCAAATTTTGGTTGTCACGAGATGTTTCTCCACATACGATTGTTGGGGTAAAAATTTACACCCCGGTTGACCAAGTCAAAATCAAAGTCAACCCCAAGCCAAGTGGGCCCAAGCCCAGATCCAGTAGGCCCATGCCCGGGTCGAGCCCGAACATGAAGCGGCCGGCCTCCCCCCATGCCAAGATAAAATTTTGTAATAAACAATTTTGTTGTATTTCTTTTGTTTTATTTTATGGACGAATGTAAGAAAAATAGGCATAAAGCCAAATTTTTGTAAAGCCCATGGCTTATGTGCAAAAAGAAATGGCACATGAGCCATGGGATAGGCAAAATGCCATTTTGTGAAGCCCGAGGGGCTATGTGTAAAGTGTATGGCCTATAAAGGCAAAGATAATGAAATATCTAAATAACTTTTTCTCTCTCCAAAAAAGTTTTAGATCTGAGATCTCTTCTTCTTCTTCAAGGTTCCAAAACCTTCATCTTTCTCTTGAATTAAATCAAGAGTTTTACTCTTCTTTTTATAAAATAAATTAGTTTTTCACCACAAAACCCACAAAGGGGAACTTGGATCTATCATTAGATCTCAAAAAGAAGAGATTTTTAGATCTCACATCTCTTGAGCCAGCCAACAGAGGAGGAAGAAGAAGAACCCATTTCCCCAACCAAAACATTTTCCTTTTTTTCAGGAGTTTAATTCCACTAATTTCTCTTTCGAGAGTTTCTGGGGCTAAAAGCCCTCCTTTCCTCGCCGGCGCGCTAGCGCTCGAGCGCAAAGCACCTACGTACCGACACGTGGCGCGTTTGCGCTCCTGCGCACTGCGCGCGAGCGCAAAGCACCCACGTGCCGACACGTGGCGCGCGCGCTTGCGCTCCTGCGCGCTTGCGCCCAGCGCGCAGCGCTCATGCGCAAAGCGCCCACGTGCCGACACGTGGCGCGCGCGCCCTTGTGCCCCAGCGCGCAGCGCTCATGCGCAAAGCGCCCACGTGCCGACACGTGGCGCGCGCGCTTGCGCCCCAGCGCTGCGCTCATGCGCAAAGCGCCCACGTGCCGACACGTGGCGCGCTTGTGCCTGAGCGCACAGCACCTAAGCGCACAGCGCTCAAGGCGCTGGCCCCACGCATCCCTTGGATGCATTTCCCCCCTCTTTTTGTGTACATACATACATATATACATATGTATACAAATTTATACACACACGTACTCTACGACACTCTAGGACCCCCGTAAAAACTCTGCGTGGCTCCTGATATATCCAAAACCCCCCTTTCAAAACAGAACACACGTACACTGCACATTAGTTCGCATGACCAGTTTAACCCGTTAATCGGAGGTTCCCTCGCCCCAAAGGCAAGGGGTAATTAACGGCAGCTTAGTCCGCGGCTGCCGAAGATTCGGATCCCCACAATCATTAAACCCCAGCCTACCCTAGGCAGGGGGAATCTGTAGTACGCCTGAGACGCGTGCGCGTATTCCCATCTCAATGGGGTGACGAAAAACACCCTACAGATTCTGGCACGCCCGGTGGGACCAATCTCTCCTCTCATATTTCGGGTTAAACGTTCATGCGAACTCAATCAATATATATATCGATTGCCTATACTGAAATGATGTTTTTTTTTCCATGCAGCAATCAACCTTCGACGACAATGTCTCCCCAGACGAATTCAGCTTCCAACGTGACCCCGATTCCGTACGTGGTCAAGATCAACGCTCGTGTGGTTCTCCCCGCGAGCCTCAGTCGACAGTGGGAGGAACCGCCCCGCCAGTTTGGCTCCGTCATCATCTTCCCTGCCGGAAGCGCTCATCTGGCGGAGATTCCGGCGGAACAAGTGGCCAAGCCGGTCTCAAGGGGTAAGAGGCCGAATGTCGTGATCGCCAAGGCACCACAACCGAAACTCAAGACGGTATCTGAACGATTCCCTGGTGCTCCAGCGGGGTGCAAGAACTTCGGTACAAAGGGCAAAATCAAATGTTGCGGACGAGCTCAGGCGATGACTCCAACATATGCACAATCGAGCGTATCTCCAAAGCCCTCCATCGCCCGGTCCGCGGTGTCTTCCCAAAGAGCTGAAGTCTGCCAGGTGCTTAGAACAGAAAAGTTAAGGCAGAAGCGGCTCAGGTATCGAGCCAACAAGAGGGCCAAGGCTTCAGCCAAATGGAATCATGTGAAGTTCCAAGTGCAGGATTGCCCCGCGACGACGGCTGAGTCGGACGTAAGAATCAGCAATTCCTTCGAGCCTCTGAAGTAGGTTCAGAAAAATGCCATGACCGCCAGAATCAAGAAGACAGCGGTCCGAATAGTGCCACAAAGAGACGTGTCCCGGCCCCAACAGAAGAAGTATGACACTGTCTCTTCAAGAGTCTATCAAGCACTCTGTGCCGCACGAAAGCAGTGGGGCAAACCCAGAAAAGAAGCGCCAGCACCATTCAAAAACCTGGTTAGGCCAGCCGCCTTCAATCGACTACCAGCTACCGAAGCAAGGGGGTCAAGACAGCGATCCGTGAAATCAGCTTCCAATGATAGAAAGACGGCCGAATACATCATCCATACGGTCTATATGGCGGGCGGACGCCCCCGCGACAACCTTCGCAGCAAAAGCAAAGATGGGGCCACCACATCCCAAGCCCAATCTAGCCTGAATGTGGTCGCCGCCGCTCAAGAACAGACGCCCCCGCTGGATGAAGAAAACCCTCTCGATGAGGATGATAGGCAGAAAGACCCCTCGGTCCACACAGAGTCAAGCTCGGACAGCGAGGAAGAGCCGACTTTCCGCCCCAGGACTGCGGAGCAAGAGCTGCTTCAAGAGCTTCGAAAATAGCTCAGGAGCAAAGATAAAGAGATGGCCAAGCTCTATTTGAAGATTGACGACTTAACGAACGTGGTGATGCAGCTTACGGCTCAAATTGCTCGAGCATCTCCCAATCAAGCACAAGCCGCTACTAATCAGCCGGGTGATCAATCCGAGGCAGCCAATGCCTGTTCCTTCCGGTCCAAGACTGGTCGAGCCACATGAGAGCCGTCCACACTCCGCTTCTGGGGACGCCTTGGCCCCAGATAATACTATCCCGCTAACACAGGATCGGATAATGGATTTGGTCACCAGCAAGGTTAAAACATTGGTGGCCGAAGCTGAAGCTCAGAAAGAAATCGGCAGTAGCGGGCGGCCATATCCCGCGCAGTACGATCTGATTAAGTTCCCAAGCGGCTACGTTATTCCTAAGTTCGAAAGATTTGATGGAACGGGGAATGCAAATCAGCACGTCGCCCACTTCAAAGCATCGTGCGTAAATACAGGGGGCAATGACGCCCTCCTTCTTCGTCAGTTTGTCAATAGCCTGACCGGCGTCTCCTTCGACTGGTATGCGAGTATACCGGACAGGTCCGTCGTTACCTTTGCCCAAATGGAGTCCCTGTTTCGGCAAAGGTTCATGAGTGTCAGTGATAAAATCTCCATTGCCGACCTTGTGAGGACCAAGCCGGGGAAGAATGAAAGCAACACCGACTTTATTGCCCGATGGCGTAATCTCACGGTCAAGTGCGAACCGCCGCTGGAGCAGGACCAGTCCGTCAGCCTTCTCATTGGGAACCTCAGCAATTGGATGGTCCCATTCTTGTGTACAGCGGGCCTCAAGACATTTCAGGAGCTAACCAAGAAAGTCCAAATGCTGGAATGCTCAAAGCAAGAGTCCCCGCCGGACACTCAGAGAGACAAAACCTGGAAAAGCAAGCGGGACGACAACCGTAGAAGCGGGAGTTCCAGCAGTACCAATGTCTTCAATGCCTCCGACAATGATGAAAAGCGAAGGCCGGGCGAATCCAAAACCAACCGGTCTCGAAAGCCATTGCTGGGAGGAGATGGGCCTTCCCTAGAGGAGAAGAAGAACAAGGTTTACTCTTTCAGAAAGGACAAGGTCCGTAAGATATTTAAAGATGCCTTGAACAACGGCCTACAATTGCCGGAGTCGAAAAGACCCCAAGAAGCAAAAATGACCGACAATCCTCTGTATTGCCCGTACCACCGAGTAGTGAGCCATGCGATCGAAGATTGCTATATCTTCAAAGACTGGGTCAAGAAGCAGTACAAGGCTGGAGAGATCGAACTGTCCAAAAGTGTGTTGGTGAACAATCAAGTTGCAACCACCAACTTTATACAGACAGAAACTGAAGCCTTCTGGGAGCAGGCAGCCGAACCCGCTGCCCTGAGAAATGAAACAGACTCATCGCGGCCTCCATGGAGTATGCACATATCTAATAAGACGAAGAAGATGATAAAGCTACTTCGGAAAGAACCCAGGACGGAATGGGAAGGGCAGAAGAAGCCTACCGGTCCAGCTGCCAATGCGGCTCCATCAGGCTCAAAATCCAAGAAGCTGAAGAAGAAGAAAAGTGCAGCTCGGCGCGAAAAAGAGTCTGCAGGGAGATCGACCATTCAAAAATATATCGATTCTCTCGAAGAATATGAACAAAAGGAAAGAACATTGATTCAATTGAAGGAGTTCTTCCCTGTACAAGCGGCTGAAATTCTGGAGGAGTTAGAAGAAGACTCCAATGAAGAGATCCCAGTAATGACCTGCTATGCCATCCATCTTGGCAGCGACTCCGAGGATGAGCTCTGTTTTCGCGAAGAGGACGAAGAGCTCGCCACAACGGCCAATCAAATCCAGCTCAGAAGTGGCAGGGCTCTACCGCCAAATCAGGGCAACGCCCCAAAAGGGAAGGAAAAACAAGTAGCTAATGAAGAAGATGGCAGAGAACCGGCTGATGAAAACACAAGTCCTTCCTCGGTGGACTATAATGTCTTAGCACATCTCCGGAAGCTTCCGTCTCTCCTGAGCATCTACGACGCCTTGGTCCTATCTAAGGAGCTTAGAGATATTCTCATTCACGCTCTACAAGACCCCGAGCGGTATCAGGCTCACTTTGCGGAAATTAATATGAAAGAAGCCCAGCACGCTTTGCATGCCGCCGCAGTCACATTTAAGGATGAAGACTTGCTACTGGGAAAGGCTGAGCATAATCGGCCGCTTTACGTGACCGGGTACAGCGACGGAGATCGAATTAATCGCATATTGATCGATCCGGGGTCCTCAGTGAACATCATGAACTTGCGAACTCTGAAGAGTTTATCAATGGACGTCCGACACCTGTCAAGGGAAAGGATTGTCATTTAAGGCTTCAACCAAAATTGCCAGCAAGTTCTGGGGTCCATAGCTCTGCCAATCAAATTCGGGGATCTGCAAACTGAAGCTAAGGTATACGTGATCGACGCTGACACGTCTTATAAGATTCTCTTGGGGCGGCCGTGGCTCCACGATTACGGCATCATTCCGTCAACTCTCCATCAATGCATGAAGTATATTAAAAATGGCGAAGAAAGACGCATTGACGGAGACATCCAACCGTTCGGTGTGCATGAAGTCCGATATGAAGATTCTCGGTACTTTATGAACCACCAAAATGCTAAGCCACAACTGACTGAGGATAGACCAGCCCCAAGGCTCAAAAGCAAATCTGCGCCGGCTGTCACTTTCAAAAGCAAAAATGCCCAAGTGCGTCCGCATTTCGGTAGCGACACTGATGAGTCCGAAGCTGGAAGCCCGTCCTTCCATAAAACTCGCCCTCGTTTCGGCAGCGATACGGATGAATCCATCACTGAAGCCCCATCTAGCAGTAAAGTCCGCCCTCATCTTGGCAGCGACACTGAAGAGTCAGAGGAGGAGGACCTGTCGTGCAACAGCGGTGCAGATTGGACCCCCACGCAACAAGCGAAACTATGAGAGACCTTCGAAGTTGCAGAAGGGTCCCTAGCCGTTACAAGGGTACCAGAGCAAATGTGCAAAGAGCTCGATGCATTATCAATCTCCACCGTGGACCAGCTGAAAACTTTCTACGTTCCCGGGAAGAAAAGTGGACAGAAGGGCATCTTGTTTTATGGGTCAAACCCCGTTGCGCATCTGGACGATTTGTCTGTCGCGTGCCTTCCATATGAGAGAAGTATAAGAGCCGTCCTCAATCCCAGATACTATGCGCCCGAGATGCGGGAATACTTTAAGAAGTGCGGATGCCGGTTATATCAGACGGAGTCCGAAGCAAGTTTTACGAAAGGCTATGGCATCCGCCCCAGGTCCGAGCACTCATCGATGGACGAATTCCAGATAGACGGGGCATAGGCTACATTCAACCTGATTCCAAAGCGTGCTACATGATCCATGTTGGTGAGGCCAGTGAAAGATCAAATGATGATGACGAGATAGCCGAGCCAGAAGAAGCTCCTCAAGAGCTCGAAGATGGCGGACAAGCAACCTTTGACGAGCTAACCGAGATTGACTTAGGAACGCCCGATAATCCAAGGCCGACCTACATCAGCTCGCTCTTGTCAGAGGAAATGAAAGCGCAGATAATTTCCCTGCTGCATGAGTTCGTCGACTGCTTCGCATGGACATACAAAGAAATGCCTGGCCTTTCCCCTGAAGTGGCCGTACATAAGTTGGCTATATCTCCTGATGCTAAGCCAGTCAAACAAGCTCCTCGAAGAATGAGAAGGGAACTAGAAGAAAAGGTCATCGAGGAAACTAAGAAGCTCATCGATGCCGGCTTCATCAGGGAAGAGAAATACACGGACTGGATCGCATGCATAGTCCCAGTGAAGAAGAAAAATGGGCAGATCCGAGTTTGTGTCGATTTCAGGGATCTCAACAAGGCATGTCCTAAAGACGACTTTCCGCTACCGGTCATGGAAATGATGGTCGATGACACCTCAAATTACGAGTTGTTCACCTTTATGGATGGCTCATCTGGATATAATCAGATCAAGATGTCGCCTGAGGATGAGAAACACACGGCATTTCGAACCCCGATCGGAATATATTGCTACAAGGTAATGCCGTTCGGACTGAAGAACGCAGGTGCTACATATCAAAGGGCAATGACTAATATCTTTGATGACCTAATCCATAAAGTCGTCGAATGCTATGTTGATGATCTGGTCGTCAAAACTAAAGCCAAGGCTGACCACATCCAAGATCTTAGGATCGTTCTCACCAGACTGAGGGAATACGATCTGAAGATGAATCCTCTGAAATGTGCTTTTGGAATGTCATCGGGAAAATTCCTGGGCTTCATAGTCCGACATCGAGGGATCGAAGTTGACCCATCAAAGATAAAGGCCATCATGGAGATGCCCCCTCCGAAGAGTCTGACGTAGCTAAGATCTTTTCAAGGCAAGCTTGCTTATATACGGAGGTTTATCTCAAATTTATCGGGGAGATGTAGGCCCTTCTCAAAGCTCATGAAGAAAGGAGCTCCTTTTATCTGGGATGCCGAATGTCAAGCAGCATTCGAAAGCATCAAACAATACTTGTTGCACCCTCCAGTGCTGGCCGCTCCTATTCCAAATAAACCGCTAATTCTCTACACTGCCGCGCTGGATGAGTCACTCGGTGCGCTCCTTGCCCAGAATAGCGAGGAGGGAAAAGAAAATGCCCTCTACTACCTTAGTCGAACTCTAGTCGGGGCGGAACACAACTATTCCCCAATCGAAAAGCAATGCCTGGCTCTGATATTTGCAGTGAAGAAGCTGAGGCACTATCTGCTGGCTCATCGGGTTATGCTGATCTCCAAGGTCGACCCGCTCAAACACTTGATGACCAAAGCAAGCCTAGCCGGCAGAATGGTAAGATGGGCTGTCATGCTACTTGAGTTTGACATAGTTTATACTCCTCAGAAAGCAGTAAAAGGGCAAGCTCTTGCAGACTTTCTCGCTGCTCATCCCATACCAGAAGGGTCGCCGCTAAATTGTGAGTTACCCAACGAACAAGTGTTGCACCTCGAGAATGACGAGCCATGTTGGGAGCTCTACTTCGATGGGGCCTCATCGATAAGAACCTCTAGTAAATCAAGCGTCCCGGAGATAAAAGCAGGGATAGGATTGGTGTTCATCACGCCATCAATGGGAACCTTACGGCGTTCTTTTGCTCTCACCGAGCCTCGCACAAACAATGAGACCGAGTATGAAGCTCTGATAGCTGGTTTGGAGCTTGCCATAGAAATGGAAATCCTTCGGCTACGGGTTTATGGTGACTCCCAGCTTGTCGTCAACCAAGTAAGTGGCGACTATAAGATATACAAACCCGAGTTAGCTCGGTACAGAAGCCGGGTGGTGGAACTCATGAAACGATTCACTCACATTGAACTAATGAGAATCCCTAGAGCGTTGAACGGAAAGGCTGACGTACTCGCTCGCTTAGCCAAGGAGCTGGCTGATCCTGACATGGACGAAATTCTGATCACAGTCAGGAGCCGGCAAATTCTACCCCCAGTCTCTCTACGAGAAGAGGAAAGCGCGGAACAGAAGAGCAGTCCTGCCGAAGAAGCTTCGATCATCCAAGACGAGCCCGATTGGAGAGAACCCTTCATAGAGTACCTCCGATACGACAGGCTGCCCGAAGAAAAATCTACGAGGATTCAGTTGAAGAAGAGAGCTCTCCGATACGTGTTTGTAAATGATACGTTATACCGCAGGTCATATGACCAATTCTGGCTCAGGTGCCTGTCATCGGCCGAAGCCCAAAAAGTCATGAAAGAAGTTCACTCAGGCGTTTGCGGTGCTCACCAATCTGGCCCCAAGATGCGACTGCAGATTAAACGGCTTGGGTATTACTGGCCCACCATGATACGGGATTGCGGAGAGCATGCAAAGAAATGTTATATCTGCCAAATTCACGGTGATTTTATCCACAAGCATCCCAATCCATTGCATCCTACGGTGGCGTCGTGGCCCTTCGAAGTCTGGGGCACCGACATTGTTGGCCCAATTGATCCTCCGTCATCCAAAGGCCATCGGTTCATACTGGCCGCGACAGACTACTTCTCCAGATGGGCTGAAGCTGTCCCGCTAAAAGAAGTCAAGACAAAAGATATTCTGACATTCTTCCAGCATAATATTCTATACCGCTTCGGTACACCAAGAAGAATCATTTCTGACAACGGGCCTTCTTTCAAGAGCTTCAATGTCTCAAGGTTCGCTACTCAGCACAAGATAGACTGGAGATATTCCTCCATCTATAATCCAAGAGCCAACGGGCTAGCCGAAGCCTTCAATAAGACTCTATGCAAGCTCCTGAGGAAAAATGCTTCAGCCAACAAGAGAGACTGGAATCTCAAACTTCATGAGGCGTTGTGGGCATATCGTACCACTCACCGTACTCCAACTCAATCCACTCCATACTCATTGCTCTTCGGAGTGGAGGTGGTCCTCCCCCTCAAAGTCAAAGTTCCAAGCTTAAGAATGGCCGTTCAGCACGAGTTGACGGAGGAGGAAAACGTGCTCCTTCGACTTGAAGAGCTCGATGCCCTCGAAGAAAAGAGGCTCGCGGTGCAGCAAAATCTGGAGCTATACCGAGCCCAAATGTCACGGGCCTATGACAAGATAACCCGTCTCCGCACTTTCAAGAAAGGTGAATTAGTGTTGGTCCTCAAAAGACCGATCATCCCCAATCGACATGCCAAGGGAAAATTCGAGCCAAACTGGGAAGGACCATACGTCATTGAGAAAGTGTTCGACGGAGGATCCTACCAACTGATAAGTGCCGAGGGAGAAAGGCCCATGCCACCCATCAATGGCCGATATCTCAAAAAATACTACATGTGAATGCTCCAAGTCGCAGGCGAATTGAGCACATCAGCCCTACGGTCTGGATCAGACATCCTGCAAAACCGTATACAATCCACGGGCGTAAATGACCCCTATTTCTCCTAAATCCTGCCGGTGAGACTACTTTTAAAGTCCCACCAGCGGCAAAAAAAGAAAAAAGAAAGAAAAAGAAAAAAAAGAAGAAGAAATAAACGGTATGTCCACAAGCAAAACGGGCACGGATGAAAACCCGAAAGGGCTCCGTGAGTAAAAACAGCAGGACTACCGGCGAGTCTGTGAAAACCCGAAAGGGCGCAAACTCGTGAAAAGAGATAAAATACACTCGCAAAGTCCTCTCAACCTTGTGAGGAGAAAACCCCTGCGTGAGATCCTTACGACTCACAATGGAGCAACACACTCAGGAATCCTCACGATTCCTAAGGAGAAAATACACCTGCGGGATCCTTACGACTCGTAGGGAGAAAATGCTTTATGGGACCCTCACGGCCCATAAAATTGAAAAGCCTTAGGTGATAGGGACCCAAACCTATCTCCTAAGCCATCGTTCCCCAACGGGCAACGGCAAATGATGAGTCGCTCCTGGCATTTCGCTTCAGTGTTAGCGGTGCTGATGCCGACCAAAAACCCAAATCCCAAGTCCTCCCAAGGTAAATGATGAGTTGCTCCTGGCATTATTCCAGTGCAGCAATGCTGGTGCCAAACAAGATCCAAATTCCAAGTCCCCAACCCCAAAGTGGCGAATGATGAGTCGCTCCTGGCATTATTCCAGTGTAGCGATGCAGACGCCAACCAAATTCCAAATCCTATACCCCAACGGCGAATGATGAGTCGCTCCTGGTACCGTATTCCCGTGCAGCGATGCAGACGCCGACAAAATTCCGAAATTTTTCCGGCCCTACGGTCTGGATCATACATCCTGCAAAACCGTATACAATCCACGGGCGTAAAACAATCCCAACCTCTCCCAAGTCCTACCGGTGAGACCACCTTCAAAGTCCCCAAAAAACCAAAAAAAAAAAAAACAACAAACAAAAAACAAAAACAACAACAAAAAAAAAAAAACCAATTCCCAAATGCTCCCGGGGCAAATGATGAGTTGCTCCTGGCATTGTTCCAGTGCAGCAATGCAGGTGCCAAACAAAAAACCAAAATCCCAAAATCCTCTCAATGACAGATGATGACTCGCTCATGGTACTATGTTCCAGTATAGCGATGCTGATGTCAACCCAAATCAAAATCAACAAGTCAACTTCCACTCCGACACCGCAGAAAGCAGAGCAAGTCAGAATCCAATCTCGACACCACAAGAAGCGGAGCAAGTCAAGTCTACCCCTGACACTGCAAGAAGCAGAGCAAGTCAAATCAAGCCCCGACCGTCCACGTCGCAAAAAGGGCAGCATCGACCGTCCAAGTCGCAAAAAGGGCAGCAACGACCGTCCAAGTCGCAAAAAGGGCAGCATCGACCGTCCACGTCGCAAAAAGGGCAGCACCGACCGTCCACGTCGCAAAAAGGGCAGCACCGACCGTCCAAGTCGCAAAAAGGGCAGCACCGACCGTCCAAGTCGCAAAAAGGGCAGCATCGACCGTCCACGTCGCTAAAATGGCAGCATCGACCGTCCATGTCGCTAAAATGGCAGCACCGACCGTCCACGTCGCTAAAATGGCAGCACCGACCGTCCACGTCGCTAAAAGGGAAACAATGACCGTCCATGTCATAAAAAAGGCAGCGCCAGCTTCCCAAAAAGCGGGAACCAAATCAGGTCGCCTCCAAGTAAAAGAAGATCCATCAATTTCATGCACACAACCCACATATGTGGTGTGCATTTATTGATGGGGGGCAATTTGTTGGGGTAAAAATTTACACCCCGGTTGACCAAGTCAAAATCAAAGTCAACCCCAAGCCAAGTGGGCCCAAGCCCAGATCCAGTAGGCCCATGCCCGGGTCGAGCCCGAACATGAAGCGGCCGGCCTCCCCCCATGCCAAGATAAAATTTTGTAATAAACAATTTTGTTGTATTTCTTTTGTTTTATTTTATTGACGAATGTAAGAAAAATAGGCATAAAGCCAAATTTTTGTAAAGCCCATGGCTTATGTGCAAAAAGAAATGGCACATGAGCCATGGGATAGGCAAAATGCCATTTTGTGAAGCCCAAGGGGCTATGTGTAAAGTGTATGGCCTATAAAGGCAAAGATAATGAAATATCTAAATAACTTTTTCTCTCTCCAAAAAAGTTTCAGATCTGAGATCTCTTCTTCTTCTTCAAGGTTCCAAAACCTTCATCTTTCTCTTGAATTAAATCAAGAGTTTTACTCTTCTTTTTATAAAACAAATTAGTTTTTCACCACAAAACCCACAAAGGGGAACTTGGATCTATCATTAGATCTCAAAAAGAAAAGATTTTTAGATCTCACATCTCTTGAGCTAGCCAACAGAGGAGGAAGAAGAAGAACCTATTTCCCCAACTAAAACATTTTCCTTTTTTTTCAGGAGTTTAACTCCACTAATTTCTCTTTCGAGAGTTTCTGGGGCTAAAAGCCCTCCTTTCCTCGCCGGCGCGCTAGCGCTCGAGCGCAAAGCACCTACATACCGACACGTGGCGCGTTTGCGCTCCTGCGCACTGCGCGCGAGCGCAAAGCACTCACGTGCCGATACGTGGCGCGCGCGCTTGCGCTCCTGCGCGCAGCGCTCATGTGCAAAGCGCCCACGTGCCGATACGTGGCGCGCGCGCTTGCGCTCCTGCGCGCAGCGCCCACGTGCCGACACGTGGCGCGCGCGCTTGCGCTCATGCGCAAAGCGCCCACGTGCCGACAAGTGGTGCTCGCGCGCTTGCGCCCCAGCGCGCAGCGCTCATGCGCAAAGCGCCCATGTGCCGACACGTGGCGCGCTTGCGCCTGAGCGCACAGCACCTAAGCGGACAGCGCTTAAGGCGCTGGCCCCACGCATCCCTTGGATGCATTTCCCCCCTCTTTTTGTGTACATACATACATATATACATATGTATACAAATTTATACACACACGTACTCCACGACACTGTCCCTGTTAGAAAAAAAATTTCTAACGGGGCGCTGCCCTGCACCCCGCAAGGGGGCTGCTAGCCCCCTTGACCCCCAGTCCGCTATCCGGGTAGCGGGACCCCCGTAAAAACTCTGCGTGGCTCCTGATATATCCAAAACCCCCATTTCAAAACAGAACACACGTACACTGCACATTGAGTTCGCATGACCAGTTTAACCCGTTAATCGGAGGTTCCCTCGCCCCAAAGGCAAGGGGTAATTAACGGCAGTTTAGTCCGCGGCTGCCGAAGATTCGGATCCCCACAATCATTAAACCCCAGCCTACCCTAGACAGGGGGAATCTGTAGTACGCCTGAGACGCGTGCGCGTATTCCCATCTCAATGGGGTGACGAAAAACACCCTACAACGATATGGACAATATATCAAGGATTCTGGTAACTAGATCTATATCGATAAATCTAGACTTAGGAAGTGTCTCAATTCGGGTACTTGGACACCATTCTAAAGTGGTTTAGAATGGATGGATCCTAGCGTGGTATTCTACCCCCAAGTAATGGAGTCGTATTCTCTAAAGAGATGTCTTTCAGACTGATGAGGAAAGAGACTCGTATGAATGGCATATCATTTGCTTAGACAATCGAGTCAATCATGCAATATCATGTACCAAACCAGATATTGCTTTTACACTTGCTGTAGTAAGCGGACATTAATCCAATCCTGGATAAACAAAGGGAAATAGTAAATAACATATGAGGATGTTCTTGGTGTATGGTAATGGCAGTTTCCTACAGGAGGCGGTTACCGGTTCTAGCTTTCCAGGTGACCTGGATGATAGAGTGGCTGTCAGAATTATAAGTTTAGCCTCTTCTGAGGGGCAGTATGTTGGAAAGTGATGCAAGCGGATACTGAAGTAGGTATGGCGCAGGATTCTGATTATGATCAACGGAAGATACAACCTAAGAAATTTGTTGGATAAATTTGTTCATTTATGAACTTGGTCCCATCAGGTATCGCTCAGTTTGGGAGATAGTTGATCTCCGCGAAATTGAGATATAGAGAGATAAAATTAGAAACATTGGAGCGGATCCACTCACTGAGGCTATATCTCGAACACGAATGTTTTTCAAACACGATTTGCGAAACTGATTAGTAGAGAAGTTGGGTATTCAGTAGCAAACGAGCTGTGGGTATGTAATATCGCAATAATTGGCCTTAAGTGCAAGTGGGAGATTGTTAGATATAGTGCCCTCAAGGCAATTATTGTAGCAGGTAGGCGATTATGATAATTGAAGGATGACCTATACAGATAAAACAGTCTTACTTGAGATGATAGTATGCTATCTGGTTTGTCTTTTTCATTGATGTATATACGTTTTACTGGTTATTACGTGTCGTTGATACATAAAGATACAGTTCGTAGGATTCTTTCTTGACTACGTTATGATGGCGATCATATACGTGGGAACTGTCTAGTCTATAAGTACATCCTTAAATGTCCCTAGTCGAGAGAGTATCGAGACTGGACATCGATATTCCGAAGTAGACTATTGTATATGTTTCGACACCCTGACAAGGGGCGATGGCCGGTCTCACAAGCCATTGGTGTTGTGTCACCTAAGATAGTATACAGGTACTCACTGAAGGTGAGTATACTGGATGGACTCGTCGAGAACTTCTAGATGTTATTATATCTAGCGTCAGATAGCGGTTCTCAAGTGATATGAGTACATGTTAGTCTTTTGACCTGATATCATTATTTATTTCGTGTGAATTCCCATTGTACTTAAATTACTACCCTACCACGACTCAAAAGAATCATGCAAATAGCTTTTAGTTGGGTACAGTCCTGAGCCATATGGAGGCAGTGAGCAATTGTCAGGAATTCGTCTCTCCTGGTTTTAGGAGTCGATGTCGCGCTGTGTTCGGTTGGCCATCATCATAAATCTCTGGCCAAGGTGGATGAGATTTACCGATAGAAGTTCAGTAGTTTCTCGGTGGGTGATGAGCTCGACTCCGGCACGACTTATCGGGTTATTAGGGGTCCGATGTTATCCACCCTCTAGACCCGGTATGTGATACTCTTAGACAAAGAAATTGGACTGTACGGAAATTGTCACATTCATGCTTAGTAGGGTACGGACGGACTTGATTGTCGACCCCCCTTTCAACATATACTTAGATAGCCGTTACGTACAGCTAATACCACTGACATGCTTGTGGTTCCAGTAACTCACTACCAGAATATTGTCGAGTCTTTAGAGCCTCACACAGAGGGTTTTTCCGGTTCAGGCGATATGATGTAGAAGCCGTACGTTGGTATATGTAGGGATCCGATTAAATACGCGTACTGGCTATACGGACTTTAATCGGACGGTTGATAATACTAACCGGCTTAGGATTAAACCGGATTATTAAATCAAGTTTTGATTATATATATATATATATATATATATATATATATATATATGTTCACTATTTATTTTCTCTCTCTTGGCTATTCATATTTTTATGCGGATACGCGTGTATGTATTTCGATATATATACCGGAAACGTATTCCCAATTTATACAGGAATACTTCTATAAGAAGGGCACCTCATTTATTAATTTCCTTTTTGGAAATTATAGTAAATGAGGTGGAAGGTGAGGTGACATAAGCATAGCAGAGAGGAAAGGTTTGAGAGGGTTACAATTTTTTAATAGAAAAAAGATATGACATTCTTTTCCGTGGTTAAAAATAAATGCAGCTTCTCTCATTCTTTTTAAAAAAGACTCGTCTCCTTTGAGACTTTGCTCATTATTTCTATGATGAGAGCTCTCTCTCTCTTCTCATCATCCTCCATCTCCTTCTTCCTTCTGAAGCTCACACGAGCTCTCTTGAGTTTGTATTAGAGTGAGCAAAAGAAAAGTGATAATCTCTACATCCCTAAGGATTCATTTCTAGCAAACTTGGATCTTTAGTTGCTTCACTTGTATTTATGGATGTGAAGCTGGAGATTGGACCGGTTTTCCTCTGGTGGATCATCTTCGAAAAGAATGGTCACCTCTCAAGCATGTTCTCGACTGCTGCGGAGCTTGAAGGGGTTTTCCACGATTGGGTGGACACACATCAAAGGCTGTAGTCCCTAAACCTTGTATGCATTAGGTAGCCAGTTTAGTATTTAGAATGATCTCTATGTTTCGGTTTCCTACAGCTCGCTAGAAATTTTTGTTGTTCATTACGCTTCCGCATTGGCCGCGAGCATCAGGAACCTTCACTAATTTGATGTACGGTTAAAGATTTTAGGCATGCTCCATTGTCCAGATATACCAAGTTAAAGCTTCTCCTCCTAATTAAGTCCAGTCATTTCTTATCACCGTAGAGAATAGAGATGATGTTGATGTCCTTAGATGCTGGTAAAATTTTCATGTTGTCGTTGGCTAATTCATTCCAACATAGAATATTGATCATTTACCAAGTGCTTCATATTATTGATGAATGCATCTAAAGGAGAACTGTGAAGAGTAGATCATGTTAACATGAATTTTATATAAATACACATCCACAAGAAAACACAACATAAAGCATCATTTATTGAATTTACAAAGAAAACACACAATATTGATATGCACAATCTTACATAACATGACATCAATATATATATATATATATATATATATATATATATATATATATATATATATAGTTCGACTAAAATCCTATCGGAAAGATTTTAAAACAAATACTTCATATTTTTTCACCATTAGATTAAATTTGAGATGTATGCTAACAATTATGAATAAAAACTTTCATTTATAATCAAACATAACATAATTGATTGCACTAATTCCAAAATTAATCTAATGGTAAAAAAAATGAGAAGTATTTGTTTTCAAATACTTCCAATAGGATCCTAGTCGAACTCTCTCTCTCTCTCTCTCTGTGTGTGTGTGTGTGTGTGTGTGTGTGTGTATGACATTTTTGAAGAGAGATAGCAACCACACGTGTTGAGGAAAATAGAAACAGTCATATATAGTATAAGATTGTGGGACATTATTAGGACCATGTGATATGCCATATCTATACTATCTGTATTTAATTTATTCATTTTCCCATTACAATATTTATATTTAACCCTCACAAAGTCGCAACAGAACAATGTGGGTCTTCATTGCACTTTGTCTATTGGAGCTTGAAGCCAATAGAAGTGTTCTATTTATATAAATGTGTGAAAGCTACTTATATGATCAAATTGAGATTGAGAAATTGACCCTTGTGAAGAGAGTTCA
Organism: Agapanthus africanus; assembly: GCA_030015575.1. Lineage (NCBI taxonomy): Eukaryota > Viridiplantae > Streptophyta > Magnoliopsida > Asparagales > Amaryllidaceae > Agapanthus > Agapanthus africanus. The sequence goes on from CM057341.1 coordinate 231,407,835, forward strand.
AGGGTTTTAGATAAGGGTGCAGATTCTATGAAGAGAAACTTAAAAGGTTCTATCATCTCCTCATCTAAGAACAAGCTAAACCATGTGGCGATTTGTTTTGATGCTTGTGTGCATCTGAAACACTTGGCTTTATTTAGTAACAAATATCATCTACTACTTGCAAATTTTATAATATCTATAAACCAAATTGTTGTGATGATCCAAAAAAAAATTCTTTTGTGTCATCAGGTGGCAATGATCAATGTCCACATCAAATTACTCGATAAAAAATATATCCTGATTAACTTCGGCATAATGGGAAGTATAATGAAATCATATCCTCACAAAGAATTATACCGGAAAAATGCAAGACATCTTACATGTGTGCATGCGTGTGTCGAAATATATTCTAAAGTAACTGATCGATTCAAAACCCAATTGTTGGTAGACGACTTTAAAGCAGGGAATTTGCGTTCAGCTCAATCAGAAGATGAAAATGTGAGGGCATGATTTCAATCATCACACATTATGGGATTCATTCATGGATTTAGTTATATAGCATGCATGGCAAAAGATAGAATGGCTTGATTACCTTTGTGCTGCCGCTGAAATGATTGTGCTTGAGATCCAGAATTGGAAGTACCACGCAAGCTGACATAATAAGCTCTTTGATGAGGAAAAATGTACACAGCAAACAAAATAATGCCAAGCTAGAAAGGCTTCAAGATTGCTGCATTGAAGAAATATGCAATTTCAGCAGCGGGGAAAACCCCTTAATCTCCATAAATATATATCAGATAAAATTACACAGCAGCATTTCAAATATCTCAGAATAATGCCATTATGGCTAATACAAAGAAAAAAACAAAACTTTCTGGCCCAAAATTAACCTTAAAAGAAATTGAATAAAGACATAAAACAGCAGCATCTTTACCCTAGGAAATCATGTTTGAACTCAAGGCCCTGAAAACGCCGAGAGTATAGGAGAACATATTCCCCGAAAAAAGGAAGGTTAAATAAAAAAGAATAAAGAAAACCAACATGCTAACTCGCTCAGATATAAAGGAAATATCACATACAAGCTATATACGCTGCAGCAGAACAGCTCAAGAACATCACATAAACCCAAGCCCTATGCCCAGAAGAGCTATTTTCAATCAAGAACATAACATAAACCCAAGACCTATGCCCAAAAGAGCTATTTTCAAGCTAGACAAAAGCATTACTTCCAAGTACAACCCTACAAATTTGAGATTAACAGCATTAAAATTTCATACAACATTAAAGTCTCGAGTCAAATTTGGCAAATCAAAATCAATGTCCACCCAAATTTGCTAAAGGAAAACTACTCAATAGCGATAATAGAGATTTGGAGCATATGCTGCAGAATTCAAACTTGCAGCAGGCGGCACATAAGCAGCAGGCAAAGGAGGCGGTGCATAAGCAGCAGAAGCAGGAGCAACAGCATACGCATGAGCAGGATATAATGGAACAGGCTCCCTATAAACATAAGGATCGCGATACTCAATAGACCCGCGAGGCCTCATTTCGAAATCCAGAGCTCTACGATCCCTTGGATCCTGCAACGGTACATCTCTCCTGTAATAGTAATCCTCTGGTTCTCTAGCATAGGGATAGGGAGCTGGTGGGGCCAGTGGCCGAGGATGAGGTGGAGAAGGATAAGCTTCTCTTTCTCTTCTTGAATACGAGTCTTGATCCCGACCCCTCGGAGCTGGAGGATAATTGTCTTCTCTTCTCCTTTGGTACCGGTCCCGGCTCCGATCTCTCGCTAATTCACGGCGAGGTCTCTTGCGGCCCCGAGGTGTCATATCTGGTTTGGGTCGGATAATTTCTCGAGGGTTTCGGGCCCGCATGGATGAGGTTCGTGCAGGTTCGGGTCGGATAACTTCTCGAGGAATTCGCGCACGAGAGTCTGGAGGCCCTTCCAGTTTGGGTCGGATAACTTCCCTGGGTTTTCGGCCATGGGCTGTTGGCGGACGAGCAGGTTCTCCTTGGATAACCTTCCCGGGTTTTTTCTTTTTGGAGAGCTTGCCGGCACTTTGGAAGAGCTTACAGAGATTCTTCACCTGTTGCACAAAAACTAATATAGGTAACCACTATATCCAAAAGCTTAAGCTGGTAAGCGGTTGGACAACAATTGATTTATGGTATCTATCAAATGACTTCACATGGAATAGGTTTGTAAGAAAGTGTCGAGCTCGAAGCTTGGCTTCAGATCCGCTTGGTAAAAGCTCATTTGAGTGTGTTTGACAACCACGCTTGAATATAAATCTGAGCTCGATGAATTGCATGACATGTTCGAGCTTGGATAGCTTAGAACATGGGCGGACCTACATACAACCCAGTGGGGGCACATGCCCCCACTGAAATTTTGTGGAACTAGAAATCACTACTTTGCTCTATCGATGTAACACCATATTATGCATGTATATTATATATATTGAGTTCATACTCATCACCACATTATGCATGATATTACCTAGCAAGAGGTTTTGAGTTCAATTCTCACTGTTCTCATAATTAATTTTTATTTTTTTGGAAAATGATGCATTGACCAACCATTTTAATCATGTTAAGTATGAATTCTTTTAATGTGTTTTTGGCAAACTAAAAACCTTGGTCCAATTAAAAGTTTCAAGATGATAGAAGCCTTGCTGCATATTGCATATTGTGCCCCCTCTCACCAAAAATCATGGGTCTGCCTCTGGGCTTAGAAGTTGGATCGCTTAGGTTTGCGTAGGGTCGGCTAGTATATAGTTATTAACTCTTATCCACGAGATTAAAGATGAATAATTTAACTAATACTATGCACACTTACCAAGATGAGAATTGGTATGCTCAAGGCTAAAATGGCTATCGTTGCTCCTCGACTGGTCAAAAATTGATAGTTCAATGATTTCTCAGTGTGCATTGCACGGGCGTATGTGTGGCGCATCTTCTTGAAATTTTTTCATAAGTTTATGGTCATAAATAGGCATGAAAAGCTCAAGGCTCTGCTCGAGCTTTTTTCTCTTGGGAACATTTGTTAATATAAATGAAGAAATAAATAGACCTTGAACTAATTATTAAGCTCGTGTAGACAATGCTACAAGAAGAACTGTCTCAAGGCTCGTCTTAACACCCCTGTAAAAGATCAGCACACGTTTTAAACGTGAAGGATAACATATACGAAGAATTTCTTTTGTAAGTGTTGATGGTGGGTGTCTGAACCCAGAACCTAATCTCTCTCCTAGAGCTCAGATACCATATTGGTAGCCACTTTAGCAAATATCACATGCCAGTTAGATGTGTGCCAACAGTTATTTCATATCAATACTATCCAGTGATGATGACTAAAAAAGCCTAATACTTAATCTGACATTATAAAATACTTCAAAGAAAGATCACCTGTTCTGAAGTTAACTGACAGTCAAATTTGTTTTTCCCATAGTAGTTTGCTTTTATTGCTGCTTTAAATTTCTCCTCCGGCAAAGGCAAGCAATCAGTAAGGACACTGAAACGAACCTGCAAGTCATATAAACCATCATTATATTGGATGAAATTTAGAACTTATGGACACCTCTTGCACGATATTCATAAATAGTATAATGTGTGACCTATTGCATTCAGTGTCAAAAACAGGCCAACATTGGAACGGATTCAATCAAGTTAAGCATATTGGCATAAAACTGTGGAAAGAATGTCAAGGAAAATCAGGCAGACAAGATAGCGACTACAAAGTATATGGTATTTAACAGAACAGCGACAAAAGTTCATGGTATTTAGTGTGATTTAGCCTGATCTAATATTGACATGTTAAAAGTTTGGCGCATTATATGTTCTTGTATTCACATGCATCTTCATAATCTTTTTATTAACATTGATTTCTTATTTTCCCCCAAACATAAGTTACATTGAAAACATAGATTGATTGAATCTTAACAAGATCAGATTTTTTAACTTTATTAGAATTATCTCCACAGACCTTATATTATTTACATATCTATTGTTTTGCCTTTAAAAATGTTTCAGTATATTTTCTACTAATTACATATAAACTGTAGACTTGCACAAATCATCAAAACACATCCTAATCTGTTTCGGATTCTTGTTTTGACATTTTTTGGTTATCAATGTTTTAACTTTTAATAATATTTTTTCATTTTAAAAATATTAACGTTGGCACTTTTTGCTTTTAAGGTCCTGCAAAAGATCTCGAGTCTACACCTACTTCAGTCCGCTTCCCACTTACACCATCACTGACAGTTAAGAGGAATTTGAATAGGAAAAATAATATAGAAAGTAAAGCTCCTCACAACCAATGTTAAAGTTAACAACCAGTCTATCAGTGCTCTACTTTTGTTAGTTTGTTCTGTGGATCCAAGAAGTATGTCTTTCATTGTTCCTCTGCAATATTATCATCCATTGCCTACAATAGGGTAGGTACATGTTAACTCTTGGAGGAAAGCTATTTTCTGAACAATCTTAGTAATGGAAATAGGGTAAGGATGGGGTGGAGGGAAGATAATTGATAAATTACCTTATTTGTGGCTTTCATATCATAAGAAATTACACAAAGTAGCCCTATTGAAACACGGAAAGGAATATTCCTAAGAATTTATACATTCTCAAGAATGTCATTCCTAGACATCCAATTTCCAAGGAACGTTGCATTTCTGTGCATAATATAAAATGACCATTCCAGGTAACATGATATGTGCAATCACGAAGGTTAGCAGACATCAACAATGGCAATGGTTGTGGTGGTGACAACAAAGGGCCACACTGGTGGAGGCAGCAAGGGGCACTGGATATGGTGAGGGAGGCAGTGAGGGACGACGGATGGCGTCCGATGACCTTAACGTAGCGATGATGGGAGAGATGGAGATGGTGAGGGCGGTCGGCACGAAGGAGATGATGGGGGCAGTAGTATGAGTGAGCAACATTAAGGTGGTAACACCGATGGGGGATAGGAGAGACCGGCAGGGGCAGCAAAGCAACCTACAACAAAGGCAGGGGTGGCTGTGGCGGGGTGATATACGATAAGGGCACAATGGACGGATGATGAAGACAATAATAATAGTTTTGGTGGGATTGTACAAGACTCCCATTAAGGTTCAAAGAATGGCCCATGACCGCCGATCCGTAGAACACGGGTCATGGGTCAAATATTTCATGCCTATTTAAAAAGCACAACCAGGTTGACTTGACATGCGAGGAGTTTTATCCGACCCGTAATAAAGGATATATAAAATAAATTTTCATTTCATTTTTCGCGTTAACTTATAAAATAAATAAAGTAAAATTCAAAATTCAAAATACAATATTGTTCTTTGCATTGCAAAACTATCTTTAGCAAAGACATGTACTATACCAACTGGGCGTAGTTCAGTTAGTATAAGTTTCCTCTCCAAAATGAGAGATCGTCAGTTCGATCCTTAAAGGGGTCACATAAAAAGGAAGACTAAATGTATTGATACCGCATACATTAACTTTTTTAATTACCGAACACAATCATAACGCAATTACCCCTCAACGAGCAAGAGCCAAAAATAGCACACTGCCCGTTGTATGCTTGTCGGATAATGGCCATAAGATTTGGCAACCATTTAAATTTAAGTATTTTTGGCTCTTGCTCGTTTGACCCGCCACCTATGATAACCCGTTTGGGGGCATTCCGTACTGCCTATTAACATCTCTAGATTTCTATAAGAAGGATTGCTGGAAACCCATCCTTGATGAAAATGGGTTTGGATTTACTTAAAGGAATCACATATTCCTAGAGTTCTTATATGAGCTATACCAAGCCTTCAGATATTTTGTAATAACCTTAATTTTTACCATGTGGTACCAGATACCAAGCGGGTCTTAAAAGGCAAAGTTCCTGACAACTTATTAGCTTTCAAGTTGACTATTGTAATTGTATGGTGTATTGTTGTAACATTTTAAAAATTATAAATATTATTTTATAATTTAAATAAGGATATTCTGAGTTCTACGAAAATAATATCAAGCATGCATTTGGGTTTTCACAGATTGGTATAATTATATACCTTTAGTTTTGGAATTTTAAAATATGAGATATTTTGACATGGCAAGTATTTGTTGTTAGAAAAAGATGTGGGATTTTTGTGTTGATTGATATATTATTTGGAGATAGAAAGGGTGTCTGTATGCTTTTCCCATGAGCCCTAACCCTCGCCTTATCCTCATCGTCTCCTCATCCTTTCATCTGTATCTTTCATTTCTCCTCTCAAAAATATCTAACTCCCAACACTTAAACTCCTTCACCAAAACCTTAGAATCCTTCATCTAAATCCATGGTTGGTGCAAGTTTTGCAACTAGAACCTTCAAGACTTCAAGTGGAGTCCTCCATAACCTCTCAAACTCCTTGGAGCTTCATCAAGAACTTGGATCTCCATTTTTACCCATCCAAATAGGTAAAGATCCCTCTTTTCATCAAGTTCTTCGAGTGCTATAGTGCATGTGCCATGAAAAAGTGTATTTTTCTACGTAAAATGATAATTTTTTATGGGTTAAACTCTTCCTAGTTTGGTTTTTGAAGTGATCCACTAGTAGTGATGGATCTAGTATGGTTTACTTGATGAGTATACCCTACTTTGGAAAGTAGAAGCATTTTGGTGCAAAAGGAGACGATTTTAAGATTTTCAAGAATTTCCATTTTTCATAAAATTCGAATTATGCAAACGTCGGCTCAAGAGAGCTTCAGGCGTCTGCCCATGATCTATGTTTCATAATTTTCCTTCTGCAGACGTCTGGCCCCCAAATCTTCAGACGCCTGTCTTTGATCTGTGATTCTTTGAGTTGTTTTTGGGGTGATCTTCAGACATCTAATGGCCAAATCATTGGACGTCTGTTATTGATCAGAATGTCTTGTGTTTTGTTCTTCAAACGTCTGTTATTGATCAGAATGTCTTGTGTTTTGTTCTTCAGACATCTGTTTAAAAGTCCCTAGTTGGATTTTAGCCAGACGTCTGCCTTGTAATGAGCCAGACGTCTGCCGTGCATTTTCTTTGACCGTTTTGCTCTTTTGATTTGACGTTTTGTTTTCCATCCTTCTTGGCTAATCTTTACGCATTTAGGGACGATTGCAGAGACTTCCAAGACGGCGAGGAAGCGCAAGGCGGTCGTCAGTTTCGATAAGATCGAGGCTCACTTCGATGAGTAGATTTATATCTACGGGGAAGTCGAATGGATGGCGTATAGCACCTACGAAACCAATTCTTACGAACACTTACTTCGCAGATACATAACTTATATACGTAGGTTATATGTTATGTTAGTTAGAAAACGTATATACGTAACCCGTATAATTAGTCTATAATTAGATAAATTAGTCTATAGTTCATAGTTTGAATAATTAGTTCATAAACTATGTACTTAGTCTATAATTCATAACTAAGGTTATATATACAATGTTATGTGTTTGCGTACGTGACTAGAGGTCCATACTAATATTGATGGGATGATTGATATCATACGAGGGCGATTCCATAAGGGATATGATGAGGATAGATTGCCAAATGCGGCCAATGTCTATTTAACTCGTGGAGTCTTCCTATTATCCCGGTTTGGAAAGTGATAAGCTAGATTATACTCATTTTAAACTAATGATGCGTTTCATATTTTAAACTCTAATGCCGAGAATGTGCTGCTAAATTCCAATAAAAAATCTATTTTAAAAACATCACAGCCTCCTCTTTTCCAAATAATGTTTCGTTCTATTTTAAACTAAATAATCGTATTATTCATGAGTATTATTCCATTCACAACGCTTGTTCACGTTACGTTTCTTTTACTAGTTATACGCTCGCATTTCAATTATTTTGTCAAAGTTACGCTACGTTTATATTATTCGTTCTTATATACTTCGTATAATTAGTTTACGATACCATGCTTGTATGAACACACTTATAGAACACTGCACGACCGCCAATGATTGTTATGTGGCGCCATCACAGACTCGTATATTACACCGTATCATTGGTACCGCCATGCCACTGTACGATTGTCATGCTTAATTATGTTCTAATCACATCCATGTTGATGTCGAATGCTGCCTATTATGATTTCGTTATATGAATGCGATTGGTTGATACACCAGTGTATTTAATCAACTGAGGGAAGATGCATGATGCATTATTGACGATTATGATATTGATGTTTCCGATAAGAATCGAGAGATATACTTGTATAAATACACTTGATAGAACACTTGCACAACTGCTAATGATTGCCATGTTGCACGATCTCAAGCATGTATGCACACTACACATCATTAGTATTATCGTGACAAAGTAGAAACTGCCGCGCTTATTTGTAATGCTAGTATGCATGATACTTGATGATTTTGATGTACGAATACCATTGCCATGGATATTCGCATATGATTGTTGCTATCTGTGGTAAAGATGAATTATAGATTGTGTTCTTCGAAACATGATGTTTTCCATGGACTTGAGAAGTGGTGTGATTTATAAAACATCGAGTATGTTTTCAAAGTACGATTTTTTCTTGAGTTGATGATGCTTCCACCCTGAGTTTTCCATGTATTTGTGGTTTTGGTGGTATCCGGTAATCGAGTTAGGAATGTATACGATTACGGATATCGGGTGGACGGGTTTTGGTGGTATCCAGTAATCAAGCTGGGGATGTCGACGATCACAAATACATGACTGATCACGGCGGATATCCAGAAGATACCGACCGGTGATAGTCTTGAACACAGTGGATTTAGCCAGTGTTCGAAGAAAAGATTGAGATTTCATGTGTCGATGATGGACACTCATTTGACGATGAGATTTTGAGTGTCGATGATTTACACGGATTTGATATATTATGTTATTTGTGAAGGATCAATATTGATGCCCTGCACAGATTGATATAGTTTATGCTATATAGTAGCCGAACAGAACTGGTCTAAAAGACGGTACCTAAAATATTATTTTCCTATATCAATGCATATTAAAAAGGTTATCAAATGAGCTATAATCTCACTATTTCCCACGTGTCTATGATACAAGAATCTTTCAAAAGAAAACCCTCTTTAAAACATTTTCAAAAGACGTGACGTATACTTTAAATAAAATTGCATATATAGCTTCACAAATCAACGTCCACTACTTGTGCCGTGATATACACATCATACGACTATTTTGAAAGGATTTTACATACTTACATCTTTCGGCTACTTTATATGCCTTTACATGGATGCATGCTATATATGAGATGTATTTCCATGTTTACGCGATCCATGGGGATGCTTATTTTACTGATGCAGTAAATATATGTTATCACATAGTATGATAGTGCTATACATTATGACTTGCGTAGGTCGTTATTCATACGATTTCTATCTTATGATGTCTTTTTACTCACGAGTTGACAACTCACTCCGTTGTACCTTAATTTCTTGCAGGACCGACGGCTCGGATCAATAACAGCTTGCCAACACATTTCCTTCTTCGAGTGATTGCTTTTGATACATGGGTTACACAGTTATATCGTAACCGCCTCTTGTATATGTACATATATTTCTTCTGGGATCTAGTTAAAAACTCCATCAACCACTTGTCCAAGACTTGGAAACGAAACTTAGATATGTAATGTTTGGGTGTCAGACTCGTGTGGAGTTGACTTGAGTTGTTTATATGCATATCTATTGTTTTCTGCTTGTTATTCTTCGCCTCGAGCGTCGTATATTATTGCGTGGATTATGTCTCCGTTGTGCCGGCGTGAGCTAGCTCCCGTGTAGGGATGTTTTTTTGTATTATATGCACTGTAAAGTTTCTTCAAAATTTACAAAAGAGGTGATGCCCGATTTTAAACGACGAAATTGTTTTCAATCAAACTTTATCATATTTCAAACTAAACTTGATATCATTTTAATAAACCTTTTTCAAAACTTCACCTCCATTATTTCTTTTATAAATGGTTTAGATTCCTGGTTTTTGGCTTACTTAGGTTACGGTAGGGTCCTATAGCCTTCACGTGATTCAAGTGTCGGTCATGTGTCATTTCCGGGTCGTGACAATTGTCTTATAGATACAAGATATTTACATTTCGTTGCTGCTTCACTTCATAAATCATTAGGCATTACAGACTAGCTACATGTTTACTCTTTGATGAAAGCATTTTCACCACGTATTAATAGAAATAGAGTACGACAAGATGAAAAAGGATACATAGCCTTGAGCCCGGAAAAATTTGTTTGTTCCTTTCATAAAGATATTTGCTAGCATTTTCTGCCACAATTATCTTCTTTTAAATTGCAATACAATATATAGCATTAGGCACTTCTATCATGAAGATCATACCATTGCAACATGTGTTTACCACCGACAGTTCTTAGGCGCCGTTTGGACAAGAATTAGACAACACTGACACGTGTCATCCATAGTATGAGTTTGTCAAATTTTGAACACTTCTTAACTAGTTCTTCCATAAATCTCAAAATACTTTAATACTCATTGCGTATTGGATGCATGAGCATGTCTCCGCATGAATGAAAGCATACATCCACTTTCTTTGTTACTATATAAGACACATCAATATATTCTAGGTAATTTTGGAAAACTACCAACAAGTTTGAGCATGATATTTATAAACTAAACTACCAAAGTTTGTTCATTTTCCGTGTCGTGCATAACACATACATACCTCAATATACTATTACTATCACTTCCACAATCTCCAATGTCCCTCACCTCCCCTCTCTGCCCTCTCCCAAACTCTCTTTGGGTTTAGTAGTTATTATAATCCAATCAAAACTCTCCTCCTCTAAGTCAATCTGTTTTCTCCCTTTTTGGATTTCTTAAATTTCAAACTCAAACGCTTATATTGCAGTCGGTCCAAGCTCAAAACCTGTTGAATCTCAGCATCCCCTTCTAAACCCTAATATCTTCAAATCCCCACAAACTAATCCTCATTGTCCTAACCCCAGCCCCACGGGCCATCATCTACTAGTCTTAAACTAAGTCTTATGTCAAAGACGCCCATTGTCGCTGATTAAATCCTATTCACTGGACCTACTCCATTCAATGTAAAATTGATGGGTTGAAGATGTATAATTGATGGATTTGAGGAGGAAAAAAACAAGGTAAGAGGGATTGATGAGTTTGAAGAGTTCATTTACAATGTAAGAGCTAATAGGTCTGAAGAAGAGTTGATGGCTTGGGAGGGAAGCGAGAAAGAAGATGCAAAATAGGGTAAAAATTATTTACTATACTCAGTTAACATCCATAAATACAAAATGTAATTCTCAAACCTTTAGCAGTTCTGCAAAAGGCCCAAATTTAATTGTAGTTCTCAGAAGTTAAGCCTTTATTCTATCATAAAGTTGTATCTCCATGTCCTACTGACTTTCTCATGCTGCCATGTTGTGCCAAATCACGTTTCCTATATTCATAGCTTCTTAGTGCAGCAGATGTCAGAATTCCAAGCAAACTGGCTGAGGTTAATATTAACCTCAAGTTTTCTTGATTGGCTTAATCAACATCTACCAACAAAAGCACAAGTCCATATGCTTTCAGTAGTAATGAAGAATCCTTGAAACCTCTTAAAAAATCCCAAGGATAGCCATATAAAAGAAGAAACAAAGTTGTGTGAGCATGCATATTAACCTGAGAGGGAAATGCTGACTTGAATGCTTTGGGCTCAATATTATAACCCCCAGGACTAGCAGCTTTGTAGATTCCATACAGCAGCTTAAGATCGACGTCAAACAGAAATAATCTCATACCCTTGTAAATTTTTTCTACCAATGTCTTTTTGCTTTCAGGGAGACCCAAGACTTTGTAGCGGAAACAATCTTGCTTGGTCTTAGCATTGCACATGAAGATTAATCCCATACCATCAGTCATCTTCACCTTCTTATTCAAATTCTTCTTCTCTGCAGCGGATGCCCCTTGCTTTTCAGCTTCCTCCTTCTGTGCAGCCGAAGTCTCTTGCTTAGCAGCATCTTTCTTCTTTGCTGCTGAAGCCCCTTGCTTATCAGGGCCATTCGATTTAGCAGAAGCCAAAGCACTGGAAGCTGCCTTCTTCTTTCTCCTCCTACTCAATTTCGCCTTCACATTGGGTGTGTTTTCTCCTTCAGCATCATCTTTGACCTCTTTTCTGACATCCCCTTCCTCAACCTTTTCACCTTCAACCATAGCGTCAGCAGCCAAAGATTCTACTTTCCCTTCTTTGGTTTCTTCCTCCTTATTTCCTTCGTCAAACGCATCAACAGCATCTGCTATCTCTTTGCTTTTGTTATCTTCATCAGACTTATCAAGACCGTCTGCTCTATTATCTATTTGCTCCTCCTCAGGATCATCGACAACGTCGTCAGGCCTATCAAGAGCATTTGCAGTCTTTTGTGTCCCATCTTCTTCCTCTTTGTCTGGCTCATCAATATCTTTTTCAGTCTCGTCTTCAGCCTCTACTGCATCATCTTCTTCGTCTTCCTCAGACTCATCAAGACCGCCTTCAGCCTCATCCATCTCATCTACTTCCTCTTCCTCTTCCTCAAACTTGTTAAGACCATCTTTGGTCTCTTCCCCTTCGTTCACTTCCTCTTCCCCAGGCTCATCAAGAATGTCTTTGGACTCTTCTTTTTCGTTCACTTCCTCTTCCCCAGGCTCATTAGGACCATCCGTGGTCCCCTTTTCCTTGTCTACTTCCTCCTCAGACTTATCACGAACAATGTTTGCTGCTGCTTCCTCGATTTCCACTTGTTCAGATGGAGAAGATTCAGCAATCTTTTCATTGCTACAGGTCGCCTCCACCTTGGAGCTAGCGTTTGAAGCACCAGCTTTCCCCTTGCCTTTCCTTGCCATTGCTCACTAGAGTTCCAAGAGGCAGTCAATGTGAAATACAGACATATTAATTATACAGTGTAATTCATTAGGAGATTTTGGTGGAAGCGTACAGTTAGCATACAATACCTAAACCGAAATGAAACATAAGGAATCCATCATAATATTTCTTAATTAAAAAAGTAAGTTACAATGTAAGAAACAGTAAAGGAACTAAGAAAAAGAACAGCAAAGTATATTACAAGAAGCATTTAAATTCAGAGCTTGTATCAGACGTGCTCAAAGTTCAATTGAATAATCAACAGTCTTATAGCTCTTCCAATTTATGTTTCAAGCATACTTAAGCGTGATTTTTCGACAATATGTACAAATCCTAACTTCCTACTGTGAATTAAATTAGAAAAAGAAAGTCTTTACACCACCTTATCGGCTTGCTCCAAGAAATTAATGGGTTAATTATCAATTATATATTTATCGATGTTTATTGAAAGCAGAATGTGATGGGAAAAAAATCTTTTTTCATATTAATTATCCATATTAGCAAAAGACAAATATGAATTCAATACATTTAATAACAAAGCATACACTAGGCAAATATTACTAGATATGTCTCAAAAGTTGAAGCATGAGTCGTTTAATTATTCAAGAATTAAAATTAGCTGCTTCTAAGCGAGTTCACTTTATTTTATAACTTTCAATAACATGGTCTGATGCTCAGTAACTTTCTAAAGAAAGAAAAAGAAGAAATATGTTAAGCAAATTGGGGAGGAAAAGGATGCAAACTAGTAGAAGCCTGGAAAAACAAAAGAAAACAGTTATCGAAAAGAATAAATTACAAAAGCAAATTTTTTTATAAAAAAAAGTCGATTTGTATTGGATGACATTGGAAGGTGACAATCTCAACAGGTGACAGACAACAGCTGATACTGAATCCTTCTTCTACCAACAAAACAGTAAACATGTCTGCCAAACAAAGTTTTCAGTCTTTGTCAAGACTACAATTCACATGCAAGTTATAATTGAGTTGTATGTCCAAACATTTTCTACCTTATAACCAGGTTAACAATTAACACGAGATTATAAAAACAATGAATATGCAATGCCAAAACAGAAACATTATAACATAGTTAACATGCCTATTATTTTCCTTTAAAGCTAAGCAGACGAGAAATTTAAAACTACAGAGTCTTTTCTCTCCCTTCTTAAGCACAAAGATATAACTTTTAAAAGCCAAGGCAGCAAAATTCTAGGCCATTGATATTATATTTTTTCTTTGTAGTAATTTGATTTCTCTACGTCTTCTTAAGAAGGAAGAGAGGGCAGCGAAGGAAATTTATGAGCACTTTCCTCATACTCAGACAAGCTACATCAAGAGAATGAGCTCGTCTGATCAAAAAGTTGATTAACATTTTTTACACTTGAATATGATATACAAAAGTATTAAAGTAATAAATCATTCTCCCCCAAAAAGAAAGTTATAAATCAAGAAAACATGTCAAACATTATATAGAGCAATAATTTAAAGAAACATATATTATTTGCTGGATTCATATATAAAGCATCAATATTCTTTGCCTAATAAGACTAAACAGATTGTAATGAATAGAATAATCTACATGTATATTTCAAAAATTACGAAGTGAAGAACAATTCTTGTCGAATTAATTAGGAACCGACTTGCAATGTTTAAATGCTAAATAAAAGAGCGGAATTGATAGGATATTATCTTCATTAATCACTTTATGCTTTCCTTTTTCGTATGTACATGCAAGTGCAGATTGTGGTAGGTAACAATCCAAGTTTCCTTCTAGCTCTCTTCTTGTTGGTGGCAGTGGGTTTAGGTTTGGTTATTTGTTCTACCTGTGCATGTAGGTTTGCATGCGAGAGTAACAAAATGTATGAATATTCCACGATAAAAAGATTTAACAAAGGAAAAGATGATTTTAGGAAATAGTAAACAAAGGAAAAGGTTTAAATAATTGTGAGTTAAAGTAATATTCAGAATAAAGGAGTGAAACACAAAAAGGAGGCGGAGCATCTTTTAGAAAAAAGATTGCAGTCGTGATTTTTATTAACACCTAATTGGTTCCCAAGGGGCTTAACGAAATTTTTTCCGTTGTATTAAAACCTTGCTAAAGTGATCTTAGACATATGCCTGCCGCAGAGATGAATGAGCCATGGTTTGCTAGGAACTTACTTGATGATTCACTTATCATATGGAAAGGAAGTTAATAACCATACTTGAAAAAATCATGAAACAAATAAAATGCTATCCCAGTGCTACTAAAATAATCGCCCCTTGATAGAAGAATTCACCAACGGCGATCTTCCTATTTCCTAATAGGAACAAACGTGATGCACCCAATGGAACAGTTAATTAATTTAATACAATCAAATTATACATCACCCAAAAAATTCACACTAAGGGCCACGTGTTAAGCTTCCAATTCAGGCTAAATTTAGCGCAAGAACCGATCAAATAACGACAAATATCAATCAATAAATCCAGATCACAGCATAATTATAATCTACATTGCCATAATACCACTTGCTCCAACATGAATTGCTAAAACTAAATCCCTGAGATTAGCTAAACCAGCTGCAACTTTATAAAGTCTTTTACACACGATGACAGATGTCCCTCATAATTTAATTTCGAAAATAATCAGATTCGAATCTTTCTTACAAATAGGTTGTCAAAATTGCTCTTTTCTGTTAAGAAAGGGTAAATTTTCGCTAAATTAAGGCGAATCGTCCAAGATTCCATGAAATGTTTCAATTTTAACAAGAGATCTACACGATTATAACAAAACCTAATCGATTGACAGTAACTTCACATCAAACCCCCAAAAAATTCTATCAAAATCAACGATCTTAGCATACGATCGAAGAACAAATTGAATTTAAAACATAAATTACATTAAAATTATACCTTGGGGAGCAGATAATTTGCCGCTGCAAAGTATCCTCGTGCGCTGAGAAAACCCTAGGAAAGAAATTAGGGCCAATAAACGCTTTAAATAGTTAAATCGATATATGACGCGACCCCAATGAGACAAAATGTCGAAACTGCCCTTGACATTGATGTTGGAGTACTGACGAGACAGCACACAACGCCATGTGAATTTGGACATCAAAGCTCACGAATCTATGGTGTGCAGCAAAAATTTTTGGGCACCCTGTTGCCCCAAGCTATTTTGGCTGTGCCCACAACACTAAATATATTATTTCTCATTCACTGCTACAATAAGGAGTTGCCTCTACGGCTAAACAATGCCCCTACGGATATATTCGTAGGGGCTCGAAAATTCTCCGTAGATGCAATGGCCGCAGGTGCAAGTCTTTGCCCTGAACATGCCTCTACGGAGTAAAATTTGCCCCTACGGTTTAATGTGTAGGGGACTATGTATCTACGGTGTATTCCGTAGGGACAAAATATTTATTTAATTAGTGGTTTATAAAATAAAATACTTGCCCCTCTGGTGCTATTCGTAGGGGCAACTTTCAGTCCCTACGGAGTTAGCCGTAGGTTCAGATATAAGCCCATACGGATATATTCGTAGAGCCAAGTGTAACGCCTGTTACTGAGTCCATAGGGACAAAATGTCAGTTATCCTGATATTTTTGTCCCTACGGATAAATATATAGGGACAAACTGTGGACCTACGGATTAATCCGTAGGTGCAATAGATGGCCCTACGGATTAATCCGTAGGGATAAATATCAGATTTTTTTTTTTAAAGGGGGCTTCCTATTTTTAATCCGTCCTATGCACAGTAATATATACATCATATAACCAATTACATAAATATTCATAATCAACATCTCACGCATAATATATAAAAGAAATAGACAAACAGAATACGATATCAGGATAAATCATTGTGAACAAGCAAACAACCACCAGCCATTATCGTCCAAAATTTATACAATATGTATCAGATAAATATATACATTCTCAAAAATATAAATAAAGCTACCTTACCTCGGTCCAGCTCCTCCGCCTCGGATAATCGACGTAATCTGGCGCATCTTCTCCTCAGTGCAGTCCTGAGTCATCAAAAACTCGACCAATGAAGTAGCGGACTGTGCAGGAGTCTGAGCGGGCTGTGGAGCTGCAAGAGTGGTCTGCGCAACCGCAGCCGAGATAGCGGCTTGCGGAGCCGCAGCCGAAGGAGATGCATGTGGAGTCGCAGCCGAACTACCCTGTCGCATCTGTTCAATTTTGTGTGTAATAAACGAGTAAGAACTGTGTATTAGTCGAATTAGTTTCATTATCAGGTTATTGCGAAATCCCAATCTCAGATTAATCAAAGTTAAGTCTACAACCAAATAAGCTCAGGCTATTGATATTGGATATGTTACTATTTATAATATGATATAATATTTTACTATTAAGTAGTATGCATACCATCATCTCCTTGAACTCCTGGACGGTGGTCTTCAAGGTGGCAACATCTTGCTCTAGGCGTCGCTCATGGAGGGTAAGGGAAGTAACCGCCGGAGTAGAGTCCAACTTCATATGGGCCCTGCTAGGACCCAGTCCTCGGCCTCTCTCCTAACCTCTGTGGTACCCTCCGTGTGCGGCGTCTAGAACTGGGGTCAGCAGCATCGGATCGTTCTGTCCAGTAAAATTGATTCCCGATGCCTCCGCCTGCTCCACCACCCGCTCCTACACCCACATTAACCATTAAAATATAAGTATATCATTTAAATTTGAACTTTTCAAAACAAAAATTTCAAACCTGTTAGAATAAATATTAACACTTACGTAATACTCCTGGGTAGCGGTGTCGGGGAATCGAAGCTCGCCCGTGGAAGGATCTGTCGAGGTGCCGTGGACGGCAAGATACACGGACAGCACGCTCGGTGTACCACCCTGCGCCAGGGTCTGAGCTCTCTGCAATTCGCAAAAAATTTACATATATTATAAAATAACTCTTAATATTACATTATATCACAGTAGGTCTATTGTAATTTACCGATAACTCCATGGCACGAGTAATATTCCTCGAGCCACCTGTATAAGTGGGCCGACCCCTCTTCGCCGACTTTCTATTCTCTTTATTTTGATCGGCCTGTTTCTGCACAACACATTCAGATTTAGTTTTCTAATTAAGCAACACAAAAAAATAAATTATATATTAAATAATGAATTGCATTTAAAATACAAACCTGTTTGCGCTGAGAGTCGAAATATTGGCACAAGAGAGGCCATGTATCTACATCGACTCTCGCAAAGGCCGGAGTATATAGAAGAGCTGCTTTCTCTGCCTCGGGGGTCACCATCGACAGGGAATATCAGTCGATCTTCAGCTCGTTCCTATTGTATCGGACCTTTGATTGCATGTTCTTCATCAGGCCATGGTACAGAGCGTGAAGATTGAGCACTCTCTCAGGGTGATCAGGATCGGGTACAGGCTGAAAGTCGTAATCCAACTGCAAATACAAAAAAAACAATGTTATTAAATTGTAAGTGTTAAATAATAATAAATATATTGGGTAAGTCAAATGAAACTATATATTAATACCCGAGCCTGATCCCAGAAGAGGGCAAATGAGCGTCGGTGTTGGTCGCCCCACTCAATGTGAAGTGGATACTTCTTCACGAAGCGGCTCTCATCCCCCATATACCGGCCGAAACCTCTCGGCATAATCGCCGGTATAAGCGATAATCAGGGGTAAAGAAGAGGGGGAATGCTACCTCCCCCTAGCTCTGTCGGGCATCAGCCTGTAGGACTGATTTGGGCCTCGAGTCCCCCTCTCGGGATGGGGATGCCCTGCATCTACAAGAAATATCAAGACAATCAATATTAAGACAAAGTGGTATTAAGAAATCAAGGTTTAACAAAAATTGAAGTGTGGTATATACCTCCGGCGACAGAAGCACGAGCCCGGGCCCGGGCAGCAGCACGAGCGAGACGATAGTTCCTCCGGTGAGGAACAGCCGGTGACCCGGACGTGGACACATCTCCAATTAGAAAATAAACATCGATAAAATTACATGAAGTTCTATGTTTATTCTTAAAGGATATGTAAAATGAATAAATATTTTATATTTATTCATACAAACCTGCAGACTGAGCGGAGGGTATGGAAGTGACGGGAATGGTCCCTGCATCAGATGTGGACGCACCACCTATAATTAGATAATCAAACATTGACTATATAAGTAATTGCAAAAAAAATGTGTATATCAATAATATAACATTCTAAATCAATATGTATACACTATAAGATATATAAACATACCCGCAGGTGCGGTGGTGGCCTCTACCCGAGATGTAAGTGTTCACCGCCGGAAACCGGGAAGATTGGACGTCTTACCTGAATCTGGGGGCAAATGCTAATTGGTGCTATCTGTCCACCTCTCCGAGGATGCCAAGTTGATTTATGGCACCATGTATCGAAGGTTTAAACGGATGCGACCGATGTAGCAGACTTCGTCAGATTCCCCCTCGTTTGAGGGGTTTTTGATTGTGGGGACGCAATTCCCTGCAGGCGCAAGCCCCTGCAGTTAATTACGCTACCGCATCGCGGTAACCACTTTCTCCTTCTCCATGTGGTCACTTCGTGTCGTGGGTGTTTGTTTTGTGTTCGGTTGCCCGTGGATTGTATACGGAGACTAAGTTATGTTGTCGCCCGTAGAACGCGGATTAGTCCAAATCCGTATCTTTCTTAGATTTGGGCTTGGGGGTTTTGTGTTTAAGGATACGTTAGTCTTATTTGAGGCTAAGATCAACTTAAACGTTTGTTTAGGACACGTTAGTCTAATTTTAGACTAAGATCAACTTAACGGGATCGTTTAGATCCGACAAAAGAGCAATTGGGCTCTATTGTTTAGTTTAATGATATTGCAGTCGATAATTAGTTTAAGGACATTACGGTCCAATGTTAGTTTTAAGACATCGCGGTCAAGGTTAAGGACATCATAGTCCGTGAGTTTAAGGACCTCACAGTCCGGTGTTAGTTTTAAGACATCGCGGTCGAGATTAAGGACATCATAGTCCGTGGATTTAAGGACTCCACAGTCCGACGTTAGTTTTAAGACATCACGGTCGAGGTTAAGGACGTCATAGTCCATGAGTTTAAGGACCCCACAGTCCGTAGCAATGTGTGGTTGTCGGGACCCGTCACCTCTCTGACGACGTTGAAGGATTACAACGACGGATGTCAGAGGAGTAAAGAGATGTACCCTCGAACTGGGTGTAAATTGATTGGAAGAGTAGTTGTACTCAGTTCAATTTATATTGAGGACTTATGGCCAGAATTGGGCTAAGTCCAGCTAAAAATGTTTAACATTTTATTCATGTTTGGTCTGTTAAGCCTTTATTTGGGCTCTGCTCTTTTAATAATGCATAGCATTTATTAGGAACAAAGTGGTGTTCTGACAGTGCGCCACGTGGCGCATCAGGCGCTTTGCGCCAATTAAAGAGCGCATTGCGCTAGTGCACATAAGAGTGACACGTGTCGCTTAGCACTGAGCGCAAGTCTGTTAGCGCACTGCGCTTTCTGAGTGCGCTGCGCCAGTTTGCTGCGCCAATGAACGACACGTGGCGAGCTCTAACGCTATGCGTCAGTCCAAAAGCGCAGTGCGCTGTTTTAGAAGCGCATAGCGCAGATTGTGTCTGTGGTTGACACGTGGCGCGTTCTGGCGCAGTGCGCCAGTCCAAGAAGCGCAAAGACGCATTTCAAGAGTGCAAGGCATTGTCCAATAGCGCAGAGCGCATCTTGATCAAATTAAGATCAAAGAACAAGTTTTTTGTTCTGTTCTTCAAAAGAGGCATTGCCTCAAGATCCAAGAACCAAGGTTCCTATTCTCATCAAAAGGCTGTGCCTTTATAGATCAAAAGATCTATGAATGAAGTAAATTACTTCTTTTTAATCTTTTATAATTAGATCTTTTTGATCTTCTCTTTTCTATTGAAGATCTTGATCTTGTTCTTAGATCTTTGATCTTTTTAGAAGAGGATTCTTCTTTTGTGAGATGTTTTCATCTCTGTTCTTTAAGAATATGATTTTTTACCTTTAAAGATGAAGAAAATGATCTTCTTTCTTCAAAGGCTTGCCTTTTTTCTCTTTGAGGTTTTTCTCAAAGTTTGCAGAGGGTTCTCTCTCTTCTGTGTATATGTGAGACTTGGAGTCTAGGGGCCTTTATATAGGGTCAATTGATTTGTTAAGTTAGTTATAGAGATCTTTCTCTGATTGATCTGGGGATATTTCCCCACCGTTGGATCTTTGATCCTAAGGCCTCTGTTTTATAGAAGACAATCTTCTTATTTTAATAAGATTGGAAAGATCTTTCTAGAATTTTAATTCCGATTAATTAATAATTTATTATTTAAATTCCAGTGCTGGCGCAATTGGCGCTAGCGCACCTGCGTTTGACACGTGGCGCGCAGCGCAGAGCGCAGCGCAGCTGCGCTAGCGCGCCTGTGTTTGACACGTGGCGCGCAGCGCAGAGCGCAAGGGACCTGAAGCGTTGCTTCATTTTTAAAATTTGAATTTTGAAATAGAGCTTTGCTCTGATTAGGGGTGTGCTGCCTTGGGCGCAGCGCTCCTGGCGGTGGCGTGTCTGCTGTTGACACGTGGCTCTCTGCGCACAGCGCAAGGAATCTGAAGCGTTGTTTCAATTTTTGAATTTTGAAATTCAAACAGAGCTTTGCTCTGATTGGGGGAAACAAATGCCCCCCCCACCGTTGCGCTCACGTGGCGCACACGTGAGTACAGCGGTGGCAACATCTGAGCCATTGGATCAACTCAGAAGTTGAGTCAGCGCCTATAAATAGGACCCTTGGACCTCAAATGACTATTATCTTTCCTTCAAGAATTTTAATCTCAGAGCCTTGCTCTTCTTTTCAAGAACTTCAAGAGTTAGAACTGTAGAAAATTTTAGGTAAAAATTAAATTAAATTAAATTAATTTTAATAACTTAGGAGTTTTACCCATTAACAGAGCCTTGCTATCATAGATCTTTTGATCTAAAGAAAACCCTTTTAGGGTTTTATAAACAGAGCCTTGCTCTTAAGAATCCATAGATCTAAATAGATCTTTCCTTAGGGTTTCTTAGCCCATGGGTCAGAGCTCTGCTCTCTTCTTTCTTGCTGTGTTGTTTTCCATGTGATTTTAGCAAGTGCGGTCTGTAGATAGTATATAACTGTCAATCTTGTGCTCTTTGTAAGGTAGTGATGGCTTAGAAAACAGGGTTAGGATCTGTCACCTAAGACTTTTCAACTTTATGAGCCGTGAGGGTCTCATAAAGAATTTTTTCCCTACCGCTCGAGAGGATCCCGTAGGTGTAATTTTCTTCTTAAGAATCGTGAGAATTCCTAAGTGTGTTTTCTCTTGAGAGTCGTAAGGATCTCACAAGAGAATTTACTCTCTTACGAGTCGTGAGGACCCGCAAGTGATTGGTGAAGTTGCCCTTATCCGCATTTCACGGAGTCAGTGGTTGCTCTGGATGTTTCCCACGGGTTCACTGCCGTGTTTGGCGAGGGCCAGGCTCCGCTTTGGACGTTTTCCAGGATATCGTAGTTTAAAGACATCGCGGTCGAGGTTAAGGACATCATAGTCCGTGGATTTAAGGACTCCACAGTCCATTGTTAGTTTTAAGACATTACGGTCGAGGTTAAGGACATCATAGTCCGTGGATTTAAGGACTCCACAGTCCAATGCTAGTTTTAAGACATCACGGTCGAGGTTAAGGACATCATAGTCCGTGGATTTAAGGACCCCACAGTCCAATGTTAGTTTTAAGACATCGCGGTCGAGGTTAAGGACATCATAGTCCATGAGTTTAAGGACCTCACAGTCTAATATTAGTTTTAAGACATCACGGTCGAGGTTAAGGACATCATAGTCCGTGAGTTTAAGGACCTCACAGTCCAATATTAGTTTTAAGACATCACGGTCGAGATTAAGGACATCATAGTCCGTGAGTTTAAGGACATCATAGCCCGATGTTAGTTTTAAGACATCACGGTCGAGGTTAAGGACATCATAGTCCGTTGATTTAAGGACTCCACAGTCCGTGAAACGTGTGGTTGTTGGAACCCGTCACCTCTTTGAAGACGTTGAGGAATTACGACGACAAATATCAAAGGAGTGAAGAGATGTACCCTTGAACCAAAGTAAAAAATCGTTGGGGTTGATTGTTAGTTTTAAGACATCACGGTCGAGATTAAGGACATCATAGTCCGTGAGTTTAAGGACCTCACAATCCGACGTTAGTTTTAAGACGTCGCGGTCAAGGTTAAGGACATCATAGTCCGTGGATTTAAGGACTCCACAGTCCGATGTTTACTCTGGATGCTTCCCACGGGTTCACTGTCGTGTTTGGCGAGGACCAGGTTTCGCTCTGGATGCTTCACACGGGTTCACTTCCGTGCCCTGCGAGGACCAGGATCCGCTCTGGACGTTTTCCACGGGGTCAAAAGTGACGTTATCCGTGTTCCACGTAACCAGGAATTTTGCTCTAGATGCTTCCCACGGGTTCACTGCCTTGTTCGGCGAGGACTAGGCTCCGCTCTGGATGCTTCACACGAGTTCACTGCCGTGCTCTGCGAGGACCAGGATCCGCTCTGGACGTTTTCCACGGGGTCAGAAGTGACATAATCCGCGTTCCACGTGACCATGAATTTTGCTCTTGATGCTTCCCACGGGTTCACTTCCGTGTTCGGCGAGGACTAGGCTCCGCTCTGGATGCTTCACACGGGTTCACTGCCGTGTTCTGCGAGGACCAGGATCCGCTCTGGACGTTTTCCATAGGGTCAGAAGTAACGTTATCCGCGTTCCACGTGACTAGGAATTTTGCTCTAGATGCTTCCCACGGGTTCACTGCTGTGTTTGGCGAGGACTAGGCTCCGCTCTGGATGCTTCACACGGGTTCACTGCCGTGCTCTGTAAGGACCAGGATCCGCTCTGGACGTTTTCCACGGGGTCAGAAGTGACGTTATCCGCGTTCCACGTGACCAGGAATTTTGCTCTAGATGCTTCCCACGGGTTCACTGCTGTGTTCGGCGAGGACTAGGCTCCGCCCTGGATGCTTCACACGGGTTCACTGCCGTGCTCTGCGAGGACCAGGATCCGCTCTGGACGTTTTCCACGGGGTCAGAAGTGACGTTATCCGCGTTCCACGTGACCAGGAATTTTGCTCTAGATGCTTCCCACGGGTTCACTGCCGTGTTCGGCGAGGACTAGGTTCCGCTCTGGATGCTTCACACGGGTTCACTGCCGTGCTCTACGAGGACCAGGATCCGCTCTGGACGTTTTCCACGGGGTCAGAAGTGACATAATCCGCGTTCCACGTAGCCAGGTGATTTGTAGAGATTTTATAGATCAAAAATAATATGTTACCGCAATCAAGAACGGCTTCGCTTGGTAGCTAGCCGGTGAATACGGGTCGGTCCACAGGGATGGTGTTAATTTCCTAAATGTTCTTACGAGCTAATTCCAAAGGGTGTTGGATCTTTTATCACAAAAACTAATTTGAGTTATACTAGGATTAGGAAACTTGCTAGGATTAGGTTTAGGTAAAGTTTGGTAAAATAAAGATTTCCACCTCTTTCAATGCCCTAAATTAGATTTTTTAGGAGTTATGGTAATTATTAATAAAGGGAATTAGGATGATCGGGAAGAAACTATGTTTCTTCCTCTAGATCTTTGTCCGTCCTTTCTTAATCCTTACCCTAACCTCCATGGAAAACATTCATATCCGGTCTTTTATACTACGGTATCACCGTTACTTCGTGGGTATGGTGCCGTAGGGAGCGGAATATGAAAGTATGCATAGAGTCCTAATTATTCATAAGTAATTGGGCAAGAAAGGGGTGAGAGATCTTCATCTCTCGAACCCTTCCCTATTCCTAACCCTAACAAGCGAGGAAACTACTCGCTCATTGAGGGATCTACGAAAGACATAATTTTATTTTGTTTTAGGGTTAAGAGATTAATTAACTACTGCAGATTAATAAAAATTCTATTCTAGATTAAACTAAGGCAGAGAATAAATTTAACCTAGGGCAGAAATTAAAACTAAGAATTAAGGCAGAAAATAAAACCTACTTACAAATTGATGCTCTCCAAAACTTCAAGAGAAATCTGAATTTTATTAATGAAAGGAGGCATGACCTAATACAAGAATTTGAGTCTCTATTTATAGGACATAGAAAACTCTAGATTTACAATTGCCGCATGTGTGATTTTACAAAAATACCCCTAGGAAGACTAGTCAGCGCCGCCACGAAATATGGTAAAAAAATTTGCCCCTACGTGCTCAACACGGCCGTGGAACCGCGGCTGCAGCCATGGTTTGGCCGCGGTTCCGCGGCCAAAAGAAGGACTTGTTGCTTCATTTTCTCTGTGCTGGCTCCGGTTAACTGCTTCTTCTTACTTCTTTAGTTCTTTTCTCAGATTGGCTTCTAGGTTTCTTCCAGATCTCCTCAGTGAATAATTGTAGTGGACTTTTACCATTTGCTTCGTGTCGAAGTCTTGAACCTTGCGCTGCCCTGTATTTTGTGAACTGATCTTCGTGTAGGCTTGATCAAGATCCTTCTATTTGTTGGTCGTAGTCCCACTTTTGCATCGTCTTTTATCTTTTTCACTGTTTTAGCTCCGAGAACCTGTAACCTGTAACTATGTAGCAGTCATGGGTCAAAAGCACCTGTTTATTTGTAAAATGCATAAGAATGGGTAATATAATAATGCAATATTATGTTATGAACATCAGGAAGGGTTGACTTTATCCGCATTTCACGGAGTCGGAATTTGACTCTCGGTCATCTGTACACCGCCGAGTCATGGAGCTGGGAGTTGCTGCTGTTCCGCTTTGCTTGATGTTGTGTCCGTTGTAATGAGACGAATGTTGAGATGATATCCAGGTTATCTGTGAGCCGTCGAGGTTTAGTTTCTTCTTCTGATGAAACCTGGGGAGGAGGAGTGTGATTCCTTCTTTGTTTGCGCCCCTGAATTGTATACAGGGATTGATGTAATATCATCTGTAGGGTATAAATTTCATTTTTTATTTTTATTTTATTTCTTTCCGCGATGCTCTATCATTTCAGCTTTTATATCGCGAAGGTCGCGATTGCCCCATCATTTCGGCTATTTTTCGCGGTGCCCAATCATTTCGGTTATTTGTTTTATTTTTACTCGCTGCTTTATATTGCGAGTTGCCCAATCATTTCGGCTATTTCGCATGCATACATTTTTACTTGCTGATTTTGTCTGCAAGTTGCCCCATCATTTCGGCTATTTCGTATGCATGTGTGGCTTGCTGGCTTTTCGCTGCAAGCTCGGAATTAGACACCGATTTCGGCATCAGCACCACTACAATTGGGATATTGCCAGGAGCGAATCATCATTTGCCTCTGTCGATATTGAACAAAGGTGGCTTAGCGAACAGGGTTAGGATTCTGTCGACTAAGGTTTTTAATTTTATGAGCTGTAAGGATCTCACAAAGGTACTTCTCCCTACAAGTCGTGAGGATCTCGTAGGTGTGTTTTCTCTTTAGGAATCGTGGGGTTCCTAAGTGCATGTCCTCCTGTAAGTCGTAAGGATCTTACAAGAGAGTTTTCCCCTTATAAGTCGAGAGGACTCACAAGAGTTGTTCATCGTACGAACATATCCCTAGTCATGGGTGGGACTTCGTTAGGGAAATGTTTATTCACGCCCGTGGATTGTATATAAGGGTCAGCATTGAGCCGCTTGTAGGGTAGTATCGGAGGTTGTGGGGATTGCTTAAGAACAGGTTCAGATCCTTGTAGCTTAAGACTTTCAAATCTTATGAGCCGTGAGGGTCTCATAAGAGGATTCTCCTTACGAGTTGTGAGGATCTCGTAAGTGTAATTTCTCCTTAGGAATCGTGAGGATTCTTAAGTGTGTTGCTCCCTTGTGAGTCGTAATGATCTCACGCAGGCGGTTTCTTCTTACAAGGTCGAGAGGACCCTGTAAGTGTCGTTTAACGAGGTTGTGCCCTTTCGGGTTTTCGCAATACTCGCCGGTAGCCCTGCTGTTTTTACTCACGGAGCCCTTTTCGGGTTTTCATCTGTGCCCATTTTGCTTATGGACATACCGTTTTCTTTTTTTTTTATTCCTTTTTTTTAATTCTTTTTTTTTTGTATCAGCTGTGGGATGCTGCAATCCACCGTAGTTTCTTGACATCTCGGTCAACAGCTAGTTTTAGGACACAGTGGTCCGTCGTTAGTTTAAGGACGTTTCGGTCCGCCGCTAGTTTAAAGACGTTTCGGTCCATTGTTAGTTTAAGGACGTTTCGGTCCGCTGTTAGTTTAAGGACGTTTCGGTCCGTTATAAAGCAAGCCGGTTACTACTTATAGAGTTTGGGCTTAGGAAGATAGCGAGCGGATATAGTCGTCGTCATCTATCATTGACCTAGGCCGTGACTCGTTAAGCGTAGTATTTCTTAAGGAAGCGACCGTTTATTGGCCTGAAAGGTCTTTCACCATGCATATCCATGAGTAGATAGGCTCCACCATGGTAGACCTTGTCTATGATGTACGGGCCTTCATAGTTTGGCTCGAATTTTCCCCGCTTGGCACGATTGGGGATCATAGGTCTTTTGACCACTAGTACGAGTTCGCCTTGGCGGAATGTCCTCGGCCTGGTCAATCTTTCATATGAGCGCGTCATCTTTGCTTTATAAGCTTCCAGATTTTGCTGCGCCAGGAGCCGGGTTTCATCAAGGGCATCGAGTTCCTCAAGCCGAAGGTGAGCATTCTCTTCGTCCGTTAGCCCATAATGGACTGCCACTCGTAAAGAGGGTAATTCTATCTCGAGGGGGAGTACTGCTTCTGTACCGAATACCAACGCGTACGGCGTTGTGTTCGTGGCCGTCTTGAACGTAGTTCGATATGCCCAGATAGCTTCATGCAGTCTCTCGTGCTAGTCTTTCTTATTTCGAGACACCGTCTTTTTCACGATCTTCGTAAAGGTCTTGTTGAAAGCCTCAGCTAGACCGTTAGCTCGAGAATTATAGACTGATGAATATCTCCAGTCTATGTTATGCTGTTGTGCGAAGCGGCTGATCTTGTGGCTTCTGTAGGCTGGCCCGTTATCGGAGATGATCCGTCTCGGAGTGCCAAACCGATAAATGACGTGTGTCTTGAAGAAATGGAGGATATTCTCCGTCTTCACTTCCCTCAGCGCAACTGCTTCTGCCTATTTGGAGAAGTAATCAGTTGTCGCCAAAATGAAACGATGTCCTCTGGACGATGCTGGTTCGA
This sequence comes from Agapanthus africanus, assembly GCA_030015575.1. Lineage (NCBI taxonomy): Eukaryota > Viridiplantae > Streptophyta > Magnoliopsida > Asparagales > Amaryllidaceae > Agapanthus > Agapanthus africanus. The sequence continues at coordinate 231,435,873 of CM057341.1, forward strand.
TGAGACCGATTATGTCGGTTCTCCACATTTCGAATGGCCAGCTATCCACCGTTGGATGTAGTGGATTTGGATGCAGATGGATAAAGTACCCATGAATTTGGCACGAGTGGCATTGCTTCGCATACTCGAGGCAGTCATGGATCATCGTGGGCCAATAATAACCCATCCGTTTGATCTTCAACTTCATCTTCGGCCCGGCTTGGTGAGAACCGTAGAGTCCGTCGTGAACTTTCTGAACAACTCTCTTCGCCTCTTCAGGTCCCAAGCATCTTAACCATAGAGAATCAAATGATCTCTTATACAGGGTATCATTGACGAAGGCAAAAGACAGGGCTCGCTTCATGAGCTGATGTTTTGAGGACGCATCATCAGGCGTTCGACAGGATTTGAAGTAGTCTATGAAGACTTCTCTCCAATCTTCAACCGTTTCTTGGTTTTTTACTTGTAGAGCCGTTTGCTCGGTCGCTCCCTTTTCCTTGGACGGCTCCGGAGATATTTCTGCCGGTGTAAGAACCCGGCGGCTTTGAACAACGATCCTCACGTCATCGAGGTTCTCGTCAGCCAGTTCTTTAGCGAGCTTAGCTAGTGCATCCGCTTTGCTATTTTCTGCACGCGGTATGCTTTCCAGCATGTAGGAAGGAATTTGAGTCAGCAGTTGCTGTACTCTCTCGCCATACTTCACCAGCTCTGGCTTGCACGTCTGGTAGTCGCCGTTTACTTGACTAACGACCAGTTGGGAGTCTCCGTATATGAGAAGGTTTTCAATTCCCATGTCGATGGCGATCTCGAGGCCTGCTATCAAAGCTTCGTATTCGGCTTCATTGTTCGTCCTTGGCTCTGTCAAGGAGAAGGCGAATCGCATTATCCCTCCTTGCGGGGTCACGAAGATAAGGCCTACCCCTGATTTGATTATAGGCGCGTTCTGTTTGCGCTTCTTCATGGAAGTCGCTCCATCAAAATAAAGTTCCAACCGGTTATCACCACCGTCGATCTCATCAAACGCATATTCGTCTGGCAGTTCGCAATTCAAAGGGGGATCGGCCGGTATCGAATGTTCAGCGAGGAAATCGGTGATGGCCTGGCCTTTCACTGCCTTAAGAGGTTGATAAGTTATCGAGAACTCCATCAAGAGCAGGGCCCATTTAGCGAGTCGCCCCGTCAATATGGCTTTTGACATCATATATTTGAGAGGATCCACCTTCGATATGAGACGGACTTCATGCGCCAACGCATAGTGCCTGAGCTTCGTTATCGCGAAGATCAATGCCAGGCAGTGTTTTTCGATGGGAGAATAATTGCTTTTTGCCCCCAGGAGAACTCGGCTTAAGTAATAGAGAGCTCTTTCTTTCCCTTGGTCATTCTCTTGTGCCCATAATGCGCCTAAGGAACCTTCGAGGGCTGTTGTATAAAGAATATGGGGCTTTCCCTTGACCGGAGCGGCTAGTACTGGCGGATTCTGCAAGTATTGCTTGATTTCGTGCAGCGCGCCTTGGTATTTGTGATCCCAGACGAACGGGGTCCCCTTTTTCATCAGGTGACTGTAAGGACGACACTTGCCTGAGAGATTGGCTATAAATCGCCGGATATATGCGAGCTTTCCTTGGAGAGACCGCAGCTGCTTGAGAGTCCTTGGTGGAGGCATCTCCATAATTGCTTTAATCTTTGACGGATCTATCTCGATACCTCGGTGTCGGACGATGAATCCTAGGAATTTGCCCGAGGAAACCCCGAACGCGCATTTGAGAGGGTTCATCTTCAAGTTGTATTGCCGAAGACGTTGAAATACGATCTTCAGATGCTCGAGGTGTTCCTCGTATGATTTGTTTTTAACCACGAGGTCGTCGATGTAGCATTCGACGATTTCACGTATAAGGTAATCGAAGATCTTCGTCATGGCCTTCTGATAGGTGGCACTGGCGTTCTTTAGATCGAAGGGCATCACCTTGTAGCAGAATATACCCAAAGGGGTCCGGAAAGCGGTGTGCTTCTGGTCTTCGGGATGCATCTTTATCTGATTATATCCTGATGAGCCGTCCATGAAGGAGAAGACTTCGTAAGTGGACGTGTTATCTATCATCAGCTCAGTGACTAGTACTGGGAAATCGTCCTTCGGGCATGCTTTATTGAGATCCCGGAAGTCTACGCATATGCGCACTGTCCCATTTTTCTTCATCACTGGGATGATGTTGGCGATCCAGTCAGGATATTGAACTTCTTGGATGAAGCCAGAGTCGATTAGCTTCTTGACCTCGGTGTTGATGCTCATTTCAAGCTCGAGCCGCATTCTTCTTGGTGCTTGTTTAATTGGCTTAACGTCCGGGGATATCGCCAATTTGTGAACAGCAATCTCTGGATCTAATCCTAGCATTTCGGAATAGTTCCATGCAAAGTAATCTCTATGCTGCAGGAGTACGTCTTTTAGTGTAGCCACCCTTTCTTCAGATAGCAGCTCACTGACGAATGTCGGTCGCGGGTCACTTGCCGTCCCCAAATCAATCTTCTGGTTCTATTCTCGATGTATGCGCGGCTTTGGGTTCATGCTTCTGCGGCGGGGTTATCCTCCAACTGTTGGATAGGGCGAACTTGCCAAGCTGATATTGGTCTTCGACCCAGTTCTTGAAGGTGAAGCAGTCTTCGAGAGGGTGTCCTATTGCTCGGTGATAAGAGCAATAGTCTGGGTGAGAGATCTCGTTGGCTTGCTCGGGGTGTTTAGACTCCGGAAGTGTAATCATTTGATGTCTTATGGCAAGATCAAGTATCTTCTTTGTCTTGTCTTGAGGAAAAGAGTATGCTCGACTCATCTTCTTCATAAGGGACAAATCCGGACCGCTCGATTCCCGATCGAATGACTTCTTGGTTCTGCTTTGTCACCGTCGAACGCCTTTCCCGTTCTTCGGTTTGTTTCTGCCTCTGCATCGGGCCTTTTGCACAACGAGTTGACAGGGAGGGGCATTTTCATCTTTCGCAGCCTGTTGAAGAAGGCGTTGCGTCCTGGCTTTCTCGTAGATGGCCATTTCGTGATTATGGTCGTCTCGAACTTTTTGACCAGCTTCCCTTATAAGCTTGTCCATTTGTTCTTCGAAAGATGGACTGGGCATTTTCACGTCGGGGGCTCTTTCTGGTTCAGGATTAGCATTCTCCCATTGAGCATCTCCTTCTTCATCAAAGTTATGTACGACGTAGCAGTCGCGGAGTAGCTCCCGTTTCTTGGACCGAACATATCCAAGCCCGATCGTTTCCATTCTCCTATTGGGCAACTTGTGCTGAGTTCCGGGAACGTTTCAGATCCTATCATAGAACTTAGCTTTTCGAGCGGTCTGTTTGAAGGGTATCCCTTGGCGCTTCAACAGCCTTTTCAAGCCTTCTGTGTAGTATTTAGGAAGACGGATGGGCTGGAGCCTGTTAAGTGTAGAATCCGCGCCGTGCCAGATTTCTTTCTCCACTCTTGTTTCCGTGGATCGGTAGAATAGGATTGCCTGTTCACCCTTTCGCCTGGGAGGGACGTAAAATGTTTGTATCTCTTGCACGCTATAAGTATCAAGCACGTCTAGTTCTTTATGATGTTTGGGCAGAACCATGGCAATTTGCAAACTTTGCTCTTCATCAGCGAATGCTTGTATTGAAGGCCGAGCGGAGAATATAGCATGGACCTCATCTTCCGAGTCGCTGCCAAAGATCAACATAGGAGCGGACGGTCCCGGCTTGTTGTACTAGGGTGGACCTGAATAAACTATCTCTTCCTCTTCCTCAGTATCACTCCCGAAGACAGGATTGGTGGTGATAGCTTTGTTCTCCGGTTTGCGACATCTCTCTGTGTCCTCGAAATCTGGCAAAAAGTATTTTGCATCTTCGTACTTGCGGACTTTGTTCACGGAGAATGGGTTCAGCTCTCCTGTTACGGTATGCTCGAGACCATCCTTGAAATATTTCATACACTGATATTGTGTAGAAGGGATGATGTTGTACTCGTGTAACCAAGGTCGACCGAGCAAAGCGTTATAGCATGTCTTGGTGTCAATGACATGAAATTTAATGTCTGTGACAAGCAGTCCGAAGCGCAATGTCAATATCACAGACCCGAGAGTCCGCGATGACTGGGAGTCAAAACCAGAGATGGTGATTTTATCACGAGCGAGATGCTGGACGCTCATACAGATTTCCTTCAACACTCGCACGTTGAGGAGATTAACGGAAGACCCATTGTCGACCAGGATTTTGCCTATCTTTATATCGTGGTAGTACCCTGAGACATAGAGGGGACGGTTGTGCTCGCACGTCCCAAGGGGGAGGTCTTCGTCGCCGAAGGTGATATCGGCTGTGTGTACTTCCTCCAGCTCGTCCTTCATCTTTTCTTCGGCGAGAAAAGCTTGGAATTGCTCTGGCTCTTATAGCGCCTTGATCAATGAATCTCTCGCTTCTTTGGATAGTAAAAGGGCGTCGAGAATGCTGAACTGCGAAGGTAACTTCCTCAAGTGTGCCAGAACGTTGTAGTCCACCTTGTTCTTCTTTGGCGGGTCTTTGGCAGTTAGCTCTTTCATGACTTGGTCATCCAGGGCGATATCCTCAGAGACCTTTTCTTTTCCCTTATCTTTTCTACTCGTAGGTCCGAGATTCTTTTCTGGAAGCGTGCGGTTACGCAACTGAATATTTTCACAGGCCTTCGGTTCTTCCCCCTTCTCCAAGGTGGATTCTTTAAAGAGAGGGCTAAGAGCCATTTCTTCGTCAGAGTCGCTCCCGAAGGTGAGAATCTGTGATCCCCCGATGTTTACCATGCGACAGTTACTAGTAATTCTTTTATGCTCCTCGGTCGCACTTCTTTGCTCCCGACGAGTTTTACGTTTCATCCGCTTAAAATGTTGCCGATGAGCAACATATCCCTGCCACCATCTTTTAAAAGCGTTGCACTCTTCGGTAGGGTGCGAAATCTTTCGATGATATAAGCAGTAGCTAGGTTGTGTTTCTGCTTTGCCGGGAGTGTTTCCTTCGGAGGGCGGTAGCTTCATTCCCATTGATATAGCTTTAGCAAACCTTTTCCTCGTCTTGAACTTGTTTTTATCCGCGACGGATGTTCCTTGATTCGGCGGGAGTGTCTTGGCTCTTTCGTCTAGTCGCCGGCATTTGGCTCTTTCAAATATGGCCATCTCACTCTCCCGATCGGCTTTACTTTTCAGATGAATTTCATTCAGGAATGCGTTGATCATTTCGTCTGACGGCCCTGGAAGTTCCGGTTCAGGACCTGCCCCCAGTCCCTTGGTGCAAGGAGCCTCCTCCTCATCTATCGATGAGTCAGATATCACATGGCAACTTGCTATGTAATCCTCAGATCCATCCGACAAGCTTTCTCCATCATCTTCGTCCTCAAGGACATGGCTGAGGAACTCTTGGAGCGTGATTGGAGTCCGTGCCTTCTGGTTATACTCTTCCAGCGCGTCAATCTGCTTCTGTAAGTCCGTGTGCTTGTCGCCAGGCTTCATGGGCTTCTTGGATTTCTTCTTCTTTTTCGAAGATTTTGACGGCTGGGTGTGAACACTCTGGCTATCACCACCAATCTTTGGAGTTGGGCACGGCTTCAGCATCCCTTCGATGATCTGGGGTTCCAGCGGATTCTCCCACCTGATTGCTGGGCATGTCTGAAGATCATTCAGCATCCTTTTGGTTTTGGCTGAAAGCACGACCTCCCACGGAGCCTCTTCAACAAAAGAGTTGCCCCCGGTATGTCCGTCTTCTTAGGAGTGTGCGGTTGTAGTGGGTTTACTTTCCACTTCTCAGACAACGCAAACTTGCCTTGTAGGTACCGATCCTCGATCCATCCCTTAAAGACGAAGCAATCTTCGATCGTATGGCTTACCGTTTGGTGGTAAGGGCAATAATTAGGATTATTCACTTCGCTGGGTTGCGGTGGTCGCCTTGGATTCGGCAAATTGATAAACCTGTTGCGCATTGCCAGCTCGAACAGCCTCTTCGTTTTATCCCGCGGGAATGAGTAAGGGCGCTTCATTTTCTTATTGTAATAGCGCCGTCTCTCCTCCAATTGATCCGTTAGTCTTGGAGCACTGGGCTGCTGTTGGGTGTTCGCAACGAAGGTCGCCTTCCCCTTACCTTTTTCGTTCCGCGGCTCCGGCTTCGGAGGAGACGGTCTATGACCCATTTGATCCATCTGGGCTAGCTTGTCGATTAAATCCTGTAACGTAGTTGGTTTGAAGGACATCATGAACTGTGAAATAGTTGCATGAGGGTCTAGGGTGCCCACGAACATGCTCACCGCTGGTGCTTCTTCGATGCGCTGTTCGTATTTCGACCACAGATTTCGCCATCGGATTGCATATTGAACCCAAGTTTCGCCCGGCTTCACCCTTGCATTGATCAACGCCGTTATTGGGGTGCGTTCGCTGGCGCTCGTGAATCGCTGGGTGAACAGCAATTCCATTTCTGCGAAAGTTTTGACGGAGTCATTTGGAAGCTCGGAGTACCATTCAAACGCCGTCTCTGATAAGCTGCCGACGAATTGGCGAAGCAAAAGCTTATCATCGCCCCCGGTGTTGCCGCATAGAGCTCTGAACTGGGCGACGTGCTGGTGGGGATTGCCTGTTCCCTTGTAGACATAGAATTTCGGGATCGTGTAGCCCGGCGGGTATTTTATCTGATCATACCGGCCCGGATATGGTCGCCCCATTTTGACGACTTGGCCGGCTGCTTCATTTGCCTGATGAACTCGTATTTGTTGAGCAATATAATCATCCAGGGCGACCTTAGAAATTGTTTCCTCTTTGGCTGTTGAAAGAGCCGGAGGTGGATTTGACGTTTCTCCTCTGTCGTCTTCGAGGATAATCGGAGGATCTTCAGCTGGGGGATCCGGTTGGATCATCATGCCCACCATGTCTTGGAACAGAAGAGCCATTTGCTTTATATTAGCTGCTTGTTCCGCAGCCTCCTTGTCCTTCTTTTCGAGCATTCTACGAAGGAATTCAGCATCAGTCTTGTGTTCACGACGTTGTTCTGATGACGCCTCCGGGCTTTCTTTTGGCCCGGTAGGTGCAGCCATCGCAGTCAGCATCTCCTGGTGCTTCTGCTGCTGCTGTTCCTGGGCTCTTGTGATGGATCAGGTGAGTGGTCGATGGCCCGTAGAAGCGCGGCTATCCTCCTTCCCGGATGCCATGTAAACAGTATGTACCACCATGCCCCCAGACTTAAGGCGTCTAGGCTCAGTGCCTTGAGATTTGTCGCAGGCACGGGGATCTTCTCCGGCCTTCTCTTCTTGTGAGCGGTCAAAGTTGAGGGGGGCGTCGCAGTGGGCACCCAGACAGCTTTTCGTGGCTTGGAAGGATAGCTTACTTCCTGTTGGACCTTCAGCTTCTTGTGCTGGCGGGAGGAATTTGGATCGATCACCGAGTCTCGGACCTGCCGCCAGACTTTGTAGATCTTGGAGGACAGCCGCTGCTGGGACTGTTCAGGCCTTGCTTCCACAACCTTCTCCAGTGGAGGAAGAGACCTTTTCAGTACAGCGGTAGGAGAATTCCTACGCACCTTATTCAACAGCTCAAAGCTGTTCCCGGTTGGAACAACAACATTAATTTCCACCGTCGGGGCCGGTGGAGTTAGCCCAGAAGGGGAGTTGCCTCCTGACTTCCTCACTCGGCGCCAGTGGTGACGTCGAGCATGTCGAGCTGATGGAGTTGGCTCGGTGACTGGGATGGCCTTGTCTTGCCCCCTATTCAGGTGAGGGGCCGTTGCCGGTGTCAGCCTATTAAAGACTGATGTCCTTTGAGTAGTGGTATCCAATCTGTCAAAGACAGACCTTCGAGCAGGAACGGGAGCCAGAATAGTCAGTCTTGTAAAGACCGACTCTTTGGCAGGAGAAGCCGCCTTGATGACTTCAGGAGCAGAGATGGCTATCTTCTTTGGGATGGCCACTTCAGGTGTCATGGGCTTCTTGGCAGGCCCATCAGAGTTCAGGCTCAGTCTGGCGAAGACCGAGGAGTTGGAGCTCGACGACCCGTTGAGAGGGGCCGTGGTAGTAGCAAGCCGATCGAAGAACGACTTCTTGGGAGCTTCCGGTGCTGGCATAGGGCCCCTGAAGCTCGTTGGCGGGAGCATGGTCCCGAAAAACAATCTTATGGTGGCTTGGGTGACCTATTCCACCGGCATAGCGAAGATGGAGGCTGCTTGGGGCCCGTAAGTCACTCCTCCGGACGGGACGGAGCGAGAGTTGCAGTTGCAGTTAGTGCAGTTTGAAGCATTGATCTTCTGTTCTCTGCATGGAGCAAGACACCAAATCTAAGTACCTCGAATCCACAGGCAACCATAGCAAACCGCGATTCGTTCGCGAACACGACGCACGAAGTGTGGAGTAGAAAGAGGAAAAGGTCCCACCAGGCGTGCCAGAATGTGTTCACCGCCAGAAACTGGGAAGACTGGACGTCTTGCCTGAATCTGGGGGCAGATGCTAATTGGTGCTATCCGTCCACCTCTCCGAAGATGCCAAGTTGATTTATGGCACCATGTATCGAAGGTTTAAACGGATGCGGCCGATGTAGCAGACTTTGTTAGATTTCCCCTCGTTTGAGGGGTTTTTGATTGTGGGGACGCAATTCCCTGCAGGCGCAAGCCCCTGCAGTTAATTACGCTACCGCATCGCGGTAACCACTTTCTCCTTCTCCATGTGGTCACTTCGTGTCGTGGGTGTTTGTTTTGTGTTCGGTTGCCCGTAGATTGTATACGGAGACTAAGTTATGTTATCGCCCGTAGGACGTGGATTAGTCCAAATCCATATCTTTCTTAGATTTGGGTTTGGGGGGGTTTGTGTTTAAGGATACGTTAGCCTTATTTGAGGCTAAGATCAACTTTAACGTTTGTTAAGGACACGTTAGTCTAATTTTAGACTAAGATCAACTTAACGGGATCGTTTAGATCCGACAAAAGAGCAATTGGGCTCTATTGTTTAGTTTAATGACATTGCGGTCGATGATTAGTTTAAGGATATTACGGTTCAATATTAGTTTTAAGACATCGCGGTCAAGGTTAAGAACATCATAGTCCGTGAGTTTAAGGACCTCACAGTCCGGTGTTAGTTTTAAGACATCGCGGTCGAGGTTAAGGACATCATAGTCTGTGGATTTAAGGAATCCACAGTCCGACGTTAGTTTTAAGACATCACGGTCGAGGTTAAGGACGTTATAGTCCATGAGTTTAAGGACCCCACAGTCCATAGCAATGTGTGGTTGTCGGGACCCGTCACCTCTCTGACGACGTTGAAGGATTACAACGACGGATGTCAGAGGAGTAAAGAGATGTACCCTCGAACCGGGTGTAAATTGATTGGAAGAGCAGTTGTGCTCAGTTCAATTTATATTGAGGACTTATGGCCAGAATTGGGCTAAGTCCAGTTAAAAATGTTTAATATTTTATTCATGTTTGGCCTGTTAGGCCTTTATTTGGGCTCTGCCCTTTTAATAATGCATAGCATTTATTAGGAACAAAGTGGTGTTCTGACAGTGCGCCACGTGGCACATCAGGCGCTTTGCGCCAATTAAAGAACGCATTGCACTAGTGCACATAAGAGTGACACGTGTCGCTTAGCGTTGAGCGCAAGTCTGTTAGCGCACTGCGCTTTCTGAGTGCGCTGCGCCAGTGTGCTGCGCCAGTGAACGACACGTGGCGAGCTCTGACGCTATGCGTCAGTCCAAGAGCGCAGTGCGCTGTTTTAGAAGCGCATAGCGCAGATTGTGTCTGTGGTTGACACGTGGCGCGTTCTGGCACAGTGCGCCAATCCAAGGAGCGCAAAGGCGCATTTCAAGAGTGCAAGGCACTGTCCAATAGCGCAGAGCACATCTTGATCAAATTAAGATCAAAGAACAATTTTTTTGTTCTGTTCTTCAAAAGAGGCATTGCCTCAAGATCCAAGAACCAAGGTTCTTATTCTCATCAAAAGGCTGTGCCTTTATAGATCAAAAGATCTATGAATGAAGTAAATTACTTCTTTTTAATCTTTTATAATTAGATCTTTTTGATCTTCTCTTTTCTATTGAAGATCTTGATCTTGTTCTTAGATCTTTGATCTTTTTAGAAGAGGATTTTTCTTTTGTGAGATGTTTTCATCTCTGTTCTTCAAGAATATGATTTTTTACCTTTAAAGATGAAGAAAATGATCTTCTTTCTTCAAAAGCTTGCCTTTTTTCTCTTTGAGGTTTTTCTCAAAATTTGCAGAGGGTTCTCTCTCTTCTGTGTATATGTGAGACTTGGAGTCTAGGGGCCTTTATATAGGGTCAATTGATTTGTTAAGTTAGTTACAGAGATCTTTCTCTGATTGATCTGGGGATATTTCCCCACCGTTGGATCTTTGATCCTAAGGCCTCTGTTTTACAGAAGACAATCTTCTTATTTTAATAAAATTGGAAAGATATTTCTAGAATTTTAATTCTGATTAATTAATAATTTATTATTTAAATTCCAGTGCTGGCGCAATTGGCGCTAGCGCACATGCGTTTGACACGTGTCGCACAGCGCAGAGCGCAGCGCAACACGTGGCGCGCAGCGCAGAGCGCAAGGGAGCTGAAGCGTTGCTTCATTTTTAAAATTTGAATTTTGAAACAGAGCTTTGCTCTGATTGGGGGTGCGCTGCCTTGGGCGCAGCGCTCCTGGCGCTGGCGTGTCTGCTGTTGACACGCGGCGCTCTGCGCGCAACGCAAGGAATCTGAAGCGTTGCTTCAATTTTTGAATTTTGAAATTCAAACAGAGCTTTGCTCTGATTGGGGGAAACAGTAAGTACGTAAGAGCAAAAAGAATGTATGTATATTTATGATATAGCATTCTAAATCAATATACATACACTATATGATATATAAAAATACCTGGAGGTGCGGGAGTGGCCTCTGTCCATGATGTGGACGCACCACCAACAGCTAGAAAATCAAACATTAACTATATAAGTAATTTTGACATGAATATGCATGTATATCTATAATATTACATTCAAAATGAATATGCGTGCAATATACCTAGAGGTGTGGCAAAGTCCACACGGAAGGAGGCATCCGAAGGGGTCTCCGATCGGGGTGCAAGACCGGCCCTTTGAAGCTCCCTACGCAGCTCTCCGGGAGGCAGAACCGCTCTGCCTCTGCCTCTGCCGGTGCCGCGGCTGGAGCTCCTGCCGCCCCTCGCTGCTCCCGTCATCGTCATCAAATCTAGATAAAACGGTTCGTGGACGCATTAGACAATCATTACATATGCATGATATATATGTATAGATCGTAAAATGTGAAGTACTAATATAACATTACTGATAACCTTTTTCATTTCGTGGACGCATTCGACATATCTACTTGGATTTCATCATCGATATCATTTCTAACCCACGTAACTTCATGATCAGCCAAAGACAACCCGTCTTTTGAAACAGACGGTCGGAGCGCTCTAAGTCTTGTCTCTTCTTCATCCTCATCGCTGTCCTCGAATTCCGGGACATCGTAAACATCTCTGGGTTCCCAACAGCATACGACACTCCATCCCAGATACTTCAAACACTGTGAGTAGTATACTTGGAATGCTTGGTTCGGAAAGATAAACGGATCATCCTGACCGTAAAATCGAAGTGTGTTCACAGTGGTCAATCCATATTCATCTTTCCAAGTCCCGAGATTGTTTCTCCACTTATCCGTATCGGTTCGTGTATCGTACCAAGTACACTGAAATATATAAAACGGTTCAAATCGTCCGGGATATTAGATGCCAAGTATACAATTTAAGTATCCATAATAAACCACACCATCCGATCCTACCATTGCAATCCCACTATTCTGAGTGGTTCTAAATGTTTCCATGTCCTTAATTTCGAATTTGTATCTAAGGACACCGAATCCTTTATAATATGCAACCTCCATACTAGGAAACTGAGCCAAACATCTTGAACCACTCTCTAATGATGCAGACAAGTTCGGATCGTGGATCTAACAAAACAAATTTTACGACAAATACATAACGATATAAGTTTAGATTAAAACTGGTAGTAATAACTGTAAGTCCATGTTGCCCACCTCGGTGCTTGCGGGGAGGCGGAAACGTATTGAAAAATCGGATTTTTAACACACTAGGCAACATGGACTAGCAAAAGGAGGGATCTTTGCTAAACAAAACTAACTACAAAGCTAAAGAGAGTTAGCTACTCGGAAATGGGGTTATACCTAGGTCTTCAAGTCCTTCTCTTCTTGCTCCTTGGAGTGTGATGATCGGATTCTCCTCGTCGCCTTCTCTCGCCGAAGAAAGATCCACCCGAGGGGTATTACCTTTGGCTCCTACCTCAAACTAGAAGCAACTAAGGTGCTTGGTGTGCTAGACCTAGAACCTTAGAAAGAGTAGAGAATGATGTTGGTGTTTTTATCTCAAGCTTATTGGTTCTCAACTCATGAGAGGGAGAGCTTTGAGAGAGAGGAAGAGGATGAGAGAGAATGAGAATGATAGAATGAGGATATTTTGCAACCATCCTCACATATATGTGTGAATTATGATAATTAAAAAATTAACTAAAGATAATTGTGATGGTTAAGTAGAAGTGACCATTATCATTTCACATTAATGAATTTTGCTAGAATCAAAGAGTATCTTTCAAGTGAAATGATGATGGTCAATTTGTCAATTTGGGTCAACAAGTCAACCATAGTCAAATGGTCAACAACCCTAACCATAACATAATTATAATTAATTAATATCAATAATCACAATTCACACATACACATTAGGGTTAAGAAAAAGACAATGGTCATTAACTTTAATGAAAGTCCTCTGCTTCTGTCTCAGTCAACTGTGTATACACACCCGCATCTGTGTTATGAGGAACACGAATACAATGAGATAACACCAATCCTAAAACATATACTAGGATCTGGCTTAAACCAAAGCCCGCTAGTATAAGCTGTCCGGACACCAAACGTGCACAAGTGCGCGGATGTGAACGAACCCCGTCGCAAAACCATGCGACCCCTATTCTGTTTTGCCTAAAGGCGAACAACCCTCTGTGTGGGACTCTAAAGACTCGACACTACGCTGGCAGTAGGTTTAACCACAGACCGCAAGCGGCACTAGCTGTACGTAACGGTCCCCAGGTAGATGCCGATAAGAAGATTGACGAGGTGAACCCATCTGAACTCCTACTGAGCCTGAATGTGACAGTCTCCGTACAGTCCGGTCTGTTCATCTGATAACATCGCATGGCGGGCCTAGGGGGCGGTAAACGTCAGTCCCCTAATAGCGGTACAAGTCGTGTCGGAGTGTAGCCCAGAACACCCTGAGATAACACTGGAAACCAACCAGTATACCTCGCTTGCCCTGGCCAGGGACTACTTATGTAATGGCTCTCCTGGACACAGCGCGATGTCAATCCCCAATACCGAGAGAGACGAATCCTGTCTAACCGTCACTGCCTCCAAGTGCTTCGGGACTGCACCCAACTACTACCTGTTTGCACAACTCCTTTGAGCCGTGGTAGGGTAGTAATCAAAGTACAGTGGGAACACACTCAAGGCGAAGTGACAGTGTCAAGTCAGCGGACTAAGCTGTACTCATGTCACCTGGGAACTGATAACTGACGATAGGTATAATACCAACCAACAGTTCCCGATGAGTCCTGTCCAGTGTACTCATAACCTAACGAGCACCCGCATACTATCTCAAGTACGACGTACTGACGGCTGTGGGACAGACCGTCTCCCGTGCTGGGATGAGAAGCGCATACGCTAGTCTACTCCGGAGTATCGATACCCTGTCTCGATAATCCTACGACCAGGGACGTGTATATATAAGGATGTGCTTATAGATTACCCAGCCCCCACGAGTGTGACTGCCATCACAACGCTGGTAATCAAGCAAAGATCCTAAGGGCTCCACTAATGCGTATAGGTGATACAATAAAGAAACACATGTACACATTAAAGCAGGGACAAACCAAATAGCATACTACCATTTCGAGCAAGATTGTCTATACAACTGTGAATATCCCAAGCTTCCATCAAGTAATATACATACTAGTATGATACAGTAATAGCCTCTAGGGCATATACACTAACAATCTCCCACTTGCACTAAGGCCATGTACTGGCGTATCGAAGACCTATTATCTCGATCAGCCGCTCGAACTGAGTCTGGGTAAGGCCTTCGTGAATGGATCTGCAGTGTTATCTTCTGAAGCAACCCTCCGAACCTCGATCTCCTGGCGATCCATGATCTCCCTGATCAGGTGATACCGCCTCAAGATGTGTCTGGATTTCTGATGGGACCTGTGTTCCTTCGCTAAAGCTATAGCCCCGTTGTTGTCGCAATACAAAGGTATTGGATCAACAATAGACGGAACCACCTGAAGTTCTTTCAAGAACTTCCTCATCCAGACGGCTTCTTTTGCGGCATCAGATGCAGCGATATATTCCGCTTCCATAGTCGAGTCAGCAACGGTTTCCTGTTTGGAACTCTTCCAACACACCGCCCCTCCATTGAGGGTAAAGACAAAACCCGACATGGACTTGGAATCATCCTTGTCACTCTGGAAGCTGGAGTCAGCAAAGGCCTCAATCTGGAGGTCTTTTCCGCCATACACCAAGAACATCTCCTTAGTCCTTCTCAGGTACTTGAGAATGTTCTTTACCGCTATCCAGTGTTTCTCCCCAGGGTTTGACTGATACCTGCTTACCACACTCAGTGCATAAGCCACATCTGGTCTGGTACACAATATCGCATACATTATAGAGCCTACCGCAGAAGCGTAGGGTATAATAGACATGCGGTCCCTTTCCAAATTAGTCTTGGGAGACATCTCTTTGGAGAGGGTGATCCCGTGACAAGCCGGTAGATTACCGCGCTTGGAATCTTCCATACTGAATCACTTTAGTATGGTGTCAATATACCTGGACTGCGAAAGTCCTAATATCCTTTTGGATCTATCACGATGGATCCGGATCCCCAGAATGTAGGAGGCATCACCCAGGTCTTTCATGGAGAACCTGTGTGACAAGAACCCTTTAACAGATTGTAGCATAGGAATGTCATTTCCTATCAAGAGAATGTCATCCACGTATAAAACGAGGAATACGACAGTTCTTGCTACAAATCTACTATAGATGCATGGTTCATCTGGATTTTTGATAAAGCCAAATTCCTTGACCGTCTCATCAAAACAGATGTTCCAACTCCGTGATGCCTGCTTTAGTCCATAAATGGACTTGAGCAACTTGCACACCTTTCCGCTGCTCCCACTCTGAATGAAACCTTCTGGCTGATCCATATAGACACACTCCTCTAAATTTCCATTTAGAAAAGCGGTCTTTACGTCCATCTGCCAAATCTCATAATCGTGGAAGGCAGCAATGGCAAGAAGGATCCGAATGGATTTCAGCATAGCCACTGGAGAAAAGGTTTCGTCATAGTCCAAACCAGGTCTTTGACGAAAACCCTTTGCAACAAGTCTAGCTTTATAGGTCTCAACCTGTCCATCTACACCAATCTTCCTTTTGAAGATCCACTTGCATCCTACGGGTTTTACCCCATCTGGAGCAATATCCAACGTCCATACTTTGTTGGTGTACATGGACTCCATTTCGGTCCGCATTGCATCCAGCCATTTTACCGAGTCAACACTCTGAATGGCCTGCTGGAAGCTAGTCGGCTTATCACTATCAATGATGCAATCTTCTCTATCCCCGTCTATGAGAAAACCGTAGTATCTCTCGGGCGGATGAGACTGCCTACTACTCCTGCGGAGCGGCGTAGGAATGTCCTGATCTTTCAAACCCTCTGGTTCTACTAAGCTTTCAGTAATAGCTTGTGGTTCTGGAATTTCTTCCAGTTCTATTGCGCTCCCACTTATTTCCTTTTCTAAGAATTGGTGTTCCAGAAAGTGGGCATTACGAGAAACAAAGACCTTTTGTTCCTCTGCGTAATAGAAAAGATACCCCCTGGAGTTCTTTGGGTATCCCACAAACTTGCACAGTACTGAGCATGCCTCGAGTTTGTCCGCATGCTGCTTTTTGACAAAAGCTGGACATCCCCAAATCTTCAGGTATTGAAGATAAGGTTTCTTCCCACTCCATAACTCATATGGTGTGGTAGGCACAGTCTTAGTGGGAACTCGGTTCAAAAGGTATGCAGCTGATTCTAGCGCATATCCCCAGAATGATCGCGGCAACTCAGCGTTACTCATCATGGACCGTACCATATCCAATAGGGTTCGGTTCCGTCTCTCCGATACACCGTTATGTTGCTGAGTGTATGGAGGAGTAAGCTGAGAGAGAATTCCATTCTCTTTTAGGTAATCCAGGAACTCGGCACTCAAGTATTCACTACCTCGATCAGATCTCAGTGTCTTGATACTTTTGCCAGTTTGTTTTTCTACTTCATTCTTGTATTCTTGGAACTTTTCAAAGGCTTCAGATTTATGCTTCATTAAGAAGACATGTCCGAATCTTGAAAAATCATCCGTAAAAGTAATGAAGTAAGAATAACCGCTTCATGTATGTGTAGACATTGGACCGCACACGTCGCTGTGTACGAGTCCCAAGAGCTTGTTCGCTCTTACTTCGTGTCCAGTGAACGGAGTTTTCGTCATCTTCCCTTTGAGACAGAATTGATAAGTTGCATACGATTGATATTCGAACGGATCCAAATATCCTTCTGTATGTAACTTCGTTAACCTTCTCTCATTGATGTGACCGAGTCTACAATGCCATAAGAAAGCCTGATTGATTTCTGGAGACTTTCTTTTGTGTGTATTCTGGACATTGAAAATCTGTGGTTGGTTTAATACGTATATACCATTGCTCAATGTACCTGACCCAATCAGAACTTGATTAAGGTGAATGTTTACAATATTACTTACAAACGCAAATTCATAACCTTCTTTAGAAACTAAAGATACAGAAATGATATTACAAGTTGCATCGGGTACAAAAAAAAATTACGTAAAACCAAAACATGTCCATCTGACATTCCCAGGTGATAGTCCCCCACGGCCTCAGCATCCATGCTAGCTCCATTTGCAACTTTGAGGGTCATGTCACCTGCTTTAAAAAACCTACGCTTTCTCAACGCCTGCAAAGAATTACAGATATGAGATCCTGATCCGGAATCCAATACCCAGGAAGTAGAGTTTATTGATAGACAGTTTTCAATAACATACACACCTGAAGCTGAAGCCGCAACTCGCTTCAGATCCTGGGTTCTGGCCTTCCAAGCCCTGTAATCCTGTTTCCAGTGTTCACTCTTGTGACAGTAAAAGCATTCTTCCTTTCCCACAAGCTTTCCCGCTACCTTTGTTGCCTTTCTCTTTCCCTTCGTATCCACTTTACTAACATCGCCCCTTGGTTTGGCGGGGGCTTTCTTCTTCTTTCCCTTGGCTTTCGCCCTGGACTTAGAAGAGGAAAATTCTCCTACAAACAAAGTGGATGTCTCCCTACCTTTCTGTAGGGTGCCCTCAGCACTCCTCAACATGTTCAGAAGTTCGGAAAGTTCAACCTCCTTTCCTTGCATGTTGAAGTTTAGGACAAATTGGGCGTAAGTGGAAGGAAGGGACTGGAGAATCAAGTCAGTGTAGAGTTCATTCTCCAACGTGGTCCAAAGGTCCGCGAGCTCCTCTATGTAGCCAATCATCTTAAGCACGTGTTCCGCTACCGATGATCCGACGGCCAATCTTGCCGAAAACAGCTTCTTCGACACTTCGTATCTGGCGATACGAGATTGCTCTCCATACAGTTCTTTTGTATGGAGAAATATGGATTCTAGGTCCATATTTTCGTGCCTCCTCTGATGTTCATTGTCCATAGAGGCAAGCACGAGGTACTTGGCCTTCGCGCAATCGATCTCCCATGTCTTACGGATTTCTATATCCGCGACGCTGGAGGTGGGACCTGGGACAGGGGGAGCTTTGGTGGTAAGGAGATACCCAACTTGTCGTAAGTGATTGCCATTTTGACATTCCTAAGCCAATCTTTGTAGTTTGGCCTTGTCATTATGTTTTTATCTAGTAATAACTTAAGTCCGGTCATGTTGATTGGTCGCTGCAATTAGGAGAGAGAAAAGAAACACTTTAGCATGATGCTCTTGCAAGTTTAGAGTGGTTTTTAGATTGTCTAAACAGGATGGCTCCCACTGTCTCTCGAATCCCTCCTCAAACCATAAAGGAAGAATTAGTCGGGATCAATCTCACCGTACAATACTTGCTTAACCGTTCAGCCAGGCCAGTGTCGGTACTTCGAGAGAGGTTTTCCAACGCTTTCGCGAAGTTCCTTAATTAAGTAACCTCTTTTCCTTGTGGGCGTAGCCCCGCTAACACCTTTCTAGACACCTACTAGGTTTATAGCATTGATCGTTAAGTGAGAAATTTCCCAAGGAGTAGCATATACTCACAGTAGGATCGGGATCCAAATATCATCGCATGATAAAACTGAAGGAATCCTACCAGAATTATCACACTCCAAATGGTATGCAGCGCTAGCAAGTTTCAGTTCTTTTGAAACTCCCGATGTGGATTTTTGCCCCATGCTCTTATGACCTTGGCGTGAGGTCAAAATGTTATAAGTCACATGTCAAGTTCTACCCATCATTATCCAAGTTAATTTGAATCCACCCGTACCTACCCTTGACGTAGGCCAAAATGGCAGTACGACTGTCTCAAACCAACGCATTCTATCTATGCAACAGATAAATATTCGGCAGCTACCAATCACTATGCCTTGGCGTGAGGTCAAAATACATAGCTTGAATACTACCGAATATTTAACTAAAATGATGGAGGGCTACGAATGGTTTTGGCGAAACCGTGAACGTAGTGAACTTGATATAATCGATGGAACGAGATAGCTTTTAAAAGGAGTGGTTCAAGCTCCGCATTTTAAAAGTTGGTTTTTGAAAAAGATCCGAGTGGTTTTGAAAGTGTTCCAACGACTTTTACTTGGTTTATTTTCTTGCATTAATTTTAATGCGTCCCATCATTTAATCCTACCATTGCAGAAAACAACCAAAATATGGTGTACGCTTATGCCATCCGCATTCGCCACGGGGCCCCGTCATCACCCGTTAGGTTACTTAACTAACGACAGAGCGGAGGCTGGACTAGCGCGGATGCAAAACATAAGCAACACCTAAATAGATATCATATATAGATATATAGCAATGATAGTCAATCCAGATCACAGACGAACACTTTGGATATACTAGGAATCCGCGATTCGTTCGAGCCTGCAACGAAAAGCGGATTACACGGTCGCGATGAATAGCCAAAACCCCACCGTAGACCCCTACGGGTGCGACAAACTACCCACCAAGTACCCGAAGCGAAGAAACCTCCCTCAAAGACGTGAGTAGGCCACTCGGCACTTCGAGATACCTGGTAGTTTGTACACCCCACCATGGGTCTATCCTAGGAGCAAAAACAGTAAAAAGAAATTATACAATGACGGCTACAACCCCGACCCGGTTGTGCGGCCATACAAATAATATTACATCAAATTACATGTTACATGAATGAAAGAAAAAGAAACTCTCATCTCACATCCACCCGGCTATTCATCCGCGATAATCCAACGAGTTCATATACACAAACCATCAACATTACAGATCACAGATATGTATAACTCCCACTAATTGACGTATAGCGATTAGCAGACATTCAATACATATATAACATCATAGATATAACCCATTAGCCAAAGTATAGGGAAGTTCGATCAAAAAATACGGATTTATAACCACCCCAAATACAAATTTCTTTTCTGGAAAATCTGGGTAGAAATAAAATATACCAAAAATCCCAAAACAGTAACAGAAGAACACTGCAAGGAAAATGACCCACGGCCGAGTCAACTCGGCCGCGGATCCGCGGCAGAAGCAATCTTCTGCCGCGGATCCGCGGTGAGTCGGCCGAGTCAGTGGATCGTTTTCCTTGTGTGTTCTGTAAAAACCCTGAGCCGATTTTTAAGATATGATTTATTGATTTTAAAGCAGGTTTAAAAATCGGCAGAAACTTGGGGTTTTGAAAAAGTGTTTTGCGATTTTTTTTCGATCGAAGTTCTATATACTTTACTAACTAGCTAGTTTGTGTTTAGTTAGGCTCTGATACTACTGTAAGTCCATGTTGCCCACCCCGGTGCTTGCGGGGAGGCGGAAACGTATTGAAAAATCGGATTTTTAACACACTAGGCAACATGGACTAGCAAAAGGAGGGATCTTTGCTAAACAAAACTAACTACAAAGCTAAAGGGAGTTAGCTACTCGGAAAGGGGGTTATACCTAGGTCTTCAAGTCCTTCTCTTCTTTCTCCTTGGAGTGTGATGATCGGATTCTCCTCGTCGCCTTCTTTCGCCGAAGAAAGATCCACCCGAGGGATACTACCTTTGGCTCCTACCTCAAACTAGAAGCAACTAAGGTACTTGGTGTGCTAGACTTAGAACCTTAGAAAGAGTAAAGAATGATGTTGGTGTTTTTATCTCAAGCTTATTGGTTCTCAACTCATGAGAGGGAGAGCTTTGAGAGAGAGGAAGAGGATGAGAGAGAATGAGAATGATAGAATGAGGATATTTTGCAACCATCCTCACATATATGTGTGAATTATGATAATTAAAAAATTAACTAAAGATAATTGTGATGGTTAAGTGGAAGTGACCATTATCATTTCACATTAATGAATTTTGCTAGAATCAAAGAGCATCTTTCAAGTGAAATGATGATGGTCAATTTGTCAATTTGGGTCAACAAGTCAACCATAGTCAAATGGTCAACAACCCTAACCATAAGTTAATTATAATTAATTAATATCAATAATCACAATTCACACATACACATTAGGGTTAAGAAAAAGACAATGGTCATTAACCCTAATGAAAGTCCTCTGCTTCTGTTTCAGTCAACTGTGCATACACACCCGCATCCGTGTTCCGAGGAACACGAATACAATGAGATAACACCAATCCCAAAACATATACTAGGATCTGGCTTAAACCAAAACCCGCTAGTATAAGCTGTCCGGACACCAAACGTGCACAAGTGCGCGGATGTGAACGAACCCCGTCGCAAAACCATGCGACCCCTACTCTATTTTGCCTAAAGGCGAACAACCCTCTGTGTGGGACTCTAAAGATTCGACACTACGCTGGCAGTGGGTTTAACCACAGACCGCAAGCGGCACTAGCTGTACGTAACGGTCCCCAGGTAGATGCCGATAAGAAGACTGACGAGGTGAACCCATCTGAACTCCTACTGAGCCTGAATGTGACAGTCTCCGTACAGTCCGGTCTATTCGTCTGATAACATCGCATGGCGGGCCTAGGGGGCGGTAAACGTCAGTCCCCTAATAGCGGTACAAGTCGTGTCGGAGTGTAGCCCAGAACACCCTGAGATAACACTGGAAACCAACCAGTATACCTCGCTTGCCCTGGCCAGGGACTACTTGTGTAATGGCTCTCCTGGACACAGCGCGATGTCAATCCCCAATACCGAGAGAGACGAATCCTGTCTAACCGTCACTGCCTCCAAGTGCTTCGGGACTGCACCCAACTACTACCTGTTTGCACGACTCCTTTGAGCCGTGGTAGGGTAGTAATCAAAGTACAGTGGGAACACAATCGAGGCGAAGTGACAGTGTCAAGTCAGCGGACTAAGCTGTACTCATGTCACCTGGGAATTGATAACTGACGATAGGTATAATACCAACCAACAGTTCCCGAGGAGTCCTGTCCAGTGTACTCATAACCTAACGAGCACCCGCATACTATCTCAAGTACGACGTACTGACGGCTGTGGGACAGACCGTCTCCCGTGCTGGGATGAGAAGCGCATACGCTAGTCTACTCCGGAGTATCGATGCCCTGTCTCGATAATCCCATAACCAGGGACGTGTATATATAAAGATGTGCTTATAGATTACCCAGCCCCTATGAGTGTGACTGCCATCATAACGCTGGTAATCAAGCAAAGATCCTAAGGGCTCCACTAATGCGTATGGGTGATACAATAAAGAAACACATATACACATTAAAGCAGAGACAAACCAAGTAGCATACTACCATTTCGAGCAAGATTGTCTATACAACTGTGAATATCCCAAGCTTCCATTAAGTAACATACATACTAGTATGATATAATAATGGCCTCTAGGGCATATACACTAACAATAACATGTTATTCGAATAACTTACATGATCTGCAACCCAATCGCAAAAATTATCCTGATGATATTTTCCCAATCGTCCATCGTTCCAATCAGGATGCCCCTCACGTACCTCGTTAAAATGAATTCTTTTCTCAACAATAAATTATAACATTAATATAATATCATTTCATACACACACAAACACAAATATAACAATTAATCCAAAAAAACTTACTCTCTAATTTTTTCAAGACATGCGCTATTGAGGAGGATAAATCGGTATATCTTGTTGATAAATATAGTGTCTACCCTCTTATAATTAGTTTTATCATATGGCCCGTCCTGAATTCTTTGAGGTCGGTTAAGTCTCGTCTCAATGTTCTCGTCCAGATAGCGGGAACAAAATATGTAGAAGATAACCTTGCATGATAGAACCCTCTGGTCGATTTCTATTGTGTATATACTTTTTTAGAGTGTAGAGGTATTTAAAGAAAAATATGTTAAATAAATAAATACGGGCATACAGGATAACACTAATTTTACAAATTGCGCGAAACGAAAAATTCCACGTACCTCTCGACGGGATACATCCATTGATATTGTACCGGTCCGGCTAACTGTTCATATCATATTCTTGCATTATTATATTCCCCATTCTTATGCATTTTACAAATAAACAGGTGCTTTTGACCCATGTCTGCTACATAGTACAGGTTACAGGTTCTTGGAGCGAAAACAGTGAAAAAGACAAAAGACGATACAAAAGAGGGACTTTGACAAACAAATAGAAGGATCTTAGTCAAGCCTACACGAAGAACAGTTCATAAGGCAACGCAAGGTCCAAAATTACAAAGCGAACGGTTAAGAGTCCACTGCAATTGTTCACTGGGAGATCTGGAAGAAACCTAGAAGCCATTTTGATAAAAGTACTGAAGAAATAGGAAGCCCAAAAAGAACCAGAGCAATCCACAAAGTTTCAGAAGCCAATACCATCATTGGGCCGCGGAACCGCGGCCCAACCCCTGCTGCAGACGCGGTTCCACGGCCATCTAGAGCGCGGAGAAGTGGAATTTTTTACCATCTTTTGTGGCGGCGCCGACTAGTCTTCCTAGGGGTATTTTTGTAAATGCAGACGCGCGGCAATTGTAAACCTAGGGTTTTCTATGTCCTATAAATAGAGACCCAATTCATTGTATTTGTTCATGCCTCTTTTCATCAATAAAAATTCAGATTTCTTTTGAAGATTTAGAAAGCATCAATTTGTAAGTAGGTTTGTTTTCTGCCCTAGTTCTAGTTTTAATTTCTGCCCTAGGTAATTTTTATTCTTGCCCTAGTTTAATCTAGTTTAGAATTTTTATTAATTTGCAGTAGATCTTTCATCTCTTAAATCAAAACAAAATAAAAATTATGTCTTTCGTAGATCCCTCAATGAGCGAGTAGTTTCCTCGCTTGTTAGGGTTAGGAATAGGGAAGGGTTTGAGAGATGAAGATCTCTCATCTCTTTCTTTGCCAATCTCTTTTGAACAATTAGGACTCCATGCATACTTTCATCTTCCGCTCCTTACGGCACTCTACCCATGAGGTAACGGTGATCCGTAGTATAAAAGACCGGATTTGAAAGTTTTCCATGGAGGTTAGGGTAAGGATTAAGAAAGGACGGACAAGGATCTAGAGGAAGAAACATCTTCCCAATCATCCTAATCCCCTTTATTAATAATTACCATAACTCCTAAATGATATCTAAATTAGGGCATTGAAAGAGGTGTAGATCTTTATTTACACCACTTCTCCTCATTGACGTTTTCTTACCTCCACATTCTGTCTTTCACCTTTTTTACTACACTACCCCTTTAGTGTATGTCCGGTTGGACTAGGGACACTAGCGCCCGATTAGTCCGTGTTTCGTTGGTACCGACCGACGAACCTTTCGACTCCGAAGTCGAAATCCTTTCCACTTCTTCACTTTCACCTTCAAATTCTTCTTCCGAAGGTATGTCGGGATACAATCCTAACAACACCTTACCGACGGGACTGATTCCACCTCCGTTAGGTGCGAATAACCCGAATCACCCGCCTGTTGAAGCGCCCCAACGAGTCGCGCTCCAGGATCTTTTCTACCCCATCCGCACCGCCCTACCTACTTGTCTTTCCCTCCCACCGGCAAATGGGGACAATTTCGAGATCAAACCCCACTTCATCAATATACTGCCTAAGTTTCACGGATTGGAATCCGAAGATGCATATATCTTTATCAACAAATTCCAAAACGTTTGCGCTATGATAAAAACAACCCAATTAAGCGACGATGCTATAAGGCTAAGGGTCATTCCTTTCACCTTATGTGACTTAGCCGAGAAGTGGCTATACAGCACAGCGTCACATTCAATTAAGAATTGGGAAGAGTTTGTAAAAGCCTTTCTTAAAAAGTTCTATCCTCATCATAAGACTGCTAGAATACGCAACGAGATTATACAATTTTCTCAGCTTCCTTCCGAACCATTTTGGAAGTGTTTTGAAAGATTCAAAGACCTACTTGTTCAATGCCCTCACCATGGGATCGAAAATTGGCAACTTTGCCAAACATTATATGAGGGATTGAACCCGGCAACGAAGTAGTTGCTCGAAACCATTTGTCAAGGTCACTTTCTAACCAATCTAGTGACGAAGCGTGGCAGTTTCTCGAGGATCTTAGTGAACAAACAATTCAGTGTTAGTGTATATGCCCTAGAGGCCATTACTGTATCATACTAGTATGTATATTACTTGATGGAAGCTTGGAATATTCACAGTTGTATATACAATCTTGCTCGAAATGGTAGTATGCTACTTAGTTTGTCTCTACTTCAATATGTGCATGTGTTTCTTTTAGCATATCGCTTATATACATATTAGTAGAGCCCTTAGGATCTTTACTTGATTACCAGCGTTGTGATGGCGCTCACACTCGTGGGGGCTGGGTAATCCATAAGCACATCCTTATACAGGTCCCTGGTCGTTGGACTATCGAGACAGGGCATCGATACTCTGGAGTAGACTAGTGCATGCGCTTCTCATCCCAGTGTGGGAGACGGTCTGTCCCACAGCCGTAAGTACGTCGTACTTGAGATAGTATGCGGGTGCTCGTTAGGTTACGAGTACACTGGACAGGACTCGTCGGGAACTGTTGGTTGGTATTATACCTATCGTCAGTTATCAGTTCCCAGGTGACATGGGTACAGCTTAGTCCGCTGACTTGACACTGTCACTTCGCCTCGAGTGTGTTCCCACTGCACTTTGATTGCTACCCTACCACGGCTCAAAGGAGTCGTGCAAACAGGTAGTTTTTGGGTGCAGTCCCGAAGCACTTGGAGGCAGTGACGTTAGACAGGATTCGTCTCTCCCGGTATTGGGGGTTGACATCGCGCTATGTCCAGGAGAGCCATTACACGAGTAGTCCCTGGCCAGGGCAAGCGAGATATACTGGTAGGTTTCCAGTGTTATCTCAGGGTGTTCTGGGCTACACTCCGACACGACTTGTACCGCTATTAGGGGACTGACGTTCACCGCCCCCCTAGGCCCGCCATGCGATGTATCAGACGAACAGACCGGACTGTACGGAGACTGTCACATACAGGCTTAGTAGGAGTTCAGATGGGGTTCACCTCGTCAGTCTTCTTATCGACATCTACCTGGGGACCGTTACGTACAGCTAGTGCCGCTTGCGTTCTGTGGTTAAACCCACTGCCAGCGTAGTGTTGAGTATTTAGAGTCCCACACAGAGAGCTATTCGCCTTTAGGTAAAATGAGTAGAGGTCGCATGGTTTTGCGACAGGGTTCGTTCACATCCACGCACTTGTGCACGTTTGCTGTCCGGACAGCTTATACTAGTGGGCTTTGGTTTAAGCCGGATCCTAGTATATGATTTGGGATTGGTTTTATCTCTTTGTATTCGTGTTCCTCGGATCACGAATACGGGTGCGTATGCACAGTTGCTTGAGACAGAGGGAGATGACTTTGATTAGGGTTAATGACCATTGTCATTTTATTAACCCTAATGCTTATGTGTGTATTATGGTTAATTGATATTAGTTTAATATAATTGTGCATGGTTATGGTTGTTGACCATTTGACTATCTTGACTTGTTGACCTTAGTTGACATGTTGACCATCATCATTCCATATAAAAGATGCTCTTTGATCCTTGCAATTAGCATTAAATATGAAATGATAATGGTCATGTCTTGATTAACCATGACAATTATCTAGCTAATTATCAATTTATAATAATTCACACATATATGTGAGAATGGTTGTTTTATTCTCTCATTCTATCATTTACTTTCTCTCTCTTGTTCTTCCTCTCTCTCAAGCTCTCCCCTCTCATGTATTGAGAAACACTTGAGCTTGAGAAAAACCTCTTCTTGATAATCTCTACTCTCATCTAGGGTTCTAGGATTAGCACTTCTTGCACCCTAGTTACTTCTAGCTTGGAGTTGAAGCCAAAGGTTGAGGCTTTCGGGTGGATCTTTCTTCGACGTGAGAAGACGACAGAGGTGACCTCTTTCTACTACTCCAAGGAGCAAGGAGAGAAGGACATAAAGCCCTAGGTATAACCATTCTACCCTTAGCTAGTTTCTAGTTAGCTTTAGCTTGTTTTTGTTTAGCAAAGATCCTTCTTTGTCTAGTCCATGTTGCCTAAAGTGATAAAAATTTGATTTTTATTCCGTTTTCCGCCTCCCCGCAAGCACCAGGGTGGGCAACGTGGACTTACATTCAGTGGGAGAGCACCAAGACCACATCTTCTTCTTCTATTGGTCAATCTAGGACAGGCATACATCACTTAGATATGTCGATTGTTATGAAGGCCGAGATGGCCGCACTTACGAAAAAGTTAGAAGCGATTGAGACCAAAATCTCATCGCCTTCTCCTGCCCCTGTTGTGCCTCCACGAACTGTTTGTGCTTGTTGTTCGGATCCATCACATCTCACCGAAGAGTGTCCTTACAATTCATCTACTCAAGGACATGATCAAGTCAATGCTGCTTTTCAGCAACGACAAAGAAACGATCCATACTCTTCGACATACAATCCGGGTTGGAGGAGTCACCCAAATTTCGCTTGGAACCAAACTCAACAATTCTAAGGAAACAACAATTTTCAAAGGCCTCCTCCTCCACAACAACAAGCACCTCCACAAACTCAATTTCAGCAACCTTTCCAACAGCAACCTTACCCTAATCAAGTGAACAATTTTGTGCCCAACAATTCTTACCCGCCAAACAATTTTGTTCCACCTAATAATGACAAGGTTAACTCGCTCGAAAGAAATCTAGATGCATTCCTAAAGCAATCTACACAATCCGCAGCAAGGTTAGAAACTTCTATTCAATCTTTGGTGCAAAACAGTGCCTCACACGATCAAAGCATCAAATCTATAGAGGCACAAATTGCACAACTCAATGCTGCGTTGAGCAAGTGAGAAAAAGGAAAGCTTCCATCTCAACCACTGCCAAATCCCGGTCACGCACATGCTGCATATCAATAGCAGAATTATAACGTAAATGCTGTGACCGCGTTGAGATCCGGAAAAGTGTTGCAAAATAATGCGGGTATTAACCATGACACCCCTGCCGGTGGTCTTTCTTCATCTTCTTCACCTTCTTCTTCTTCTTCGTTAGAGCCTATTCCCCATCCTTCACAAGGCTCTACTTCTTCTAGCTCGAACGGACCCACTTCTCACAACACGAACACATCTACACGGGGATCTGTTCCAACTCCACAATCTGATCCACAAAAACTGGACTCAACAACTTTTCAAAATGTTCATTTTCAGATCCAATAAACCAACTCCATAAATGGAGAAGATTGTAGAGTTGTTCAAACAGGTTAGTATAAATATCTCTCTTTTGGATGCAATCCAACAAGTTCCTTCATATGCAAAAATCTTAAAGGACTTATGCACCAAAAAGAGGAAGTCATAAGTACCAAAGAAAGTTTTCGTGGCTAGTGCTGTTAGTGATGCTCTTGTCCAATCTTTACCCCAAAAGCACAAGGACCCTGGTTGTCCTACTATTTCGATAACAATTGGGGACAAGAACATCAATAGAGCACTATTAGATCTTGGTGCTAGTGTCAATCTGCTACCTTATTCTGTGTACGAGCAATTAGGCGCTGGAGAGCTTAAGCCCACTCATTGTACTCTCCAAATGGTCGACCGATCAATCACCCATACTAGGGGAGAGTTGGAGGATGTGTTAATTAGAGTAGGGGATTTCATTTTCCCCGTTGACTTTATTGTTATGGATACACAACCTGTAGCTAACCCCTGGAGTCAAATTCCGGTGATACTTGGTCGACCATTCCTTGCGACTTCTAATGCAGTGATCAATTGTCGTAACGGTTCAATGAATCTATCTTTTGGCAATATGACAATTGAACTCAACATTTTCAAGTTGGGAAATCAGCCTGCCGAGCCTAATTCTAGCGTACTTGATGTTTGCTCGATCAATGAGATCGCGGAGGAGGACTGTGAGTTCGAAAATTTTATGTTCGATCATAGCAGTGTTGACGCCACTAGTACGTTCCTCCTAGAATCCGACATAGCTTTCACGGCGGACAACGATTATGAGTATTTCACCTTTGTAGACGATTTGGAAGACTCACCACCCGAGTTTGAGTCTTTTGCTTTTTCGGATGAGTTAGTTGAACCATCCGACTCGGTTGCGTACACTCGATTTGAACCTTTGATGGAATCCTTCGAGTTTGAAACAGTTACACCATTGTTACCATCAATTGTTTCATCTCCTAAACTCGAACTAAAGCTTTTGCCGTCGCACCTTAAATATACTTATTTAGGTGATAATGAGACCCTTCCCGTCATCATATCGGCCTCTCTAGCTCTCGAGCAAGAAAATGCCCTTTTAATGGTCTTACAAAATAATCGGCAAGCTTTTGGCTGGTCTATGGCGGACATCAAGGGGATTAGTCCCCTCATAGTTGAACATCATATACACTTGATGGATGATACCAAGCCGGTAAGGGATCCACAAATACGCCTCAATCCCATAATGAAAGAGGCTGTCAAGAAGGAGATTGTTAAATGTCTTGATAGTGGTATCATTTATCCTATCTCGGATAGCCAATGGGTTAGCCCCATTCATGTTGTGCCAAAGAAATCGGGCATCACGGTCATTACCAATGAGGCAAATGAGTTAATTTCTACTCGCACCCAAACTGGGTGGCGAGTTTGCATCGACTATAGAAAACTCAATGCCGCGACAAGGAAAGACCACTTTCCTTTACCTTTCATTGACCAAATGCTACAACGATTGGCTGGGCACGAGTTCTACTGCTTTTTAGATGGCTATTCCGGCTATAACCAAGTCCCCATAGCCAAAGAGGATCAAGACAAGACCACATTTACTTGTCCTTTTGGCACTTTTACTTATTGTCGCATGTCCTTTGGGTTATGCAATGCACCCGCTATATTTCAGCGGTGTATGATGGGGATCTTTTCAGATATGGTTGAAAAGTTTTTGGAGATCTTTATGGATGATTTCTCCATTTTTGGTGACTCCTTCGACGAGTGTTTACTACATCTTGATGCAGTTCTTACCCGCTGTAGGGATAAGAACCTAACTTTAAATTGGGAGAAGTGCCACTTTATGGTACGAGAAGGCATTGTCTTAGGACATGTCATCTCGCAAAACGGCATAGAGGTTGATAAAGCCAAAATTGAGGTCATTTCTAATCTTCTTCCTCCTAAATGCGTCAAAGACATCCGAGCTTTCCTTAACCACGCCGGTTTTTATAGACGGTTCATCAAGGATTTTAGCAAGATTGCTAGACCCTTGACTCTCTTATTGGCCAAGGACATGACATTTGATTTTGACTCAACTTGCATGGAAGCATTCAAGTCCTTGAAACACTCTCTCATTTCTGCCCCCATTCTTTCATCTCCAGACTGGACGCATCCCTTCGAAATTATGTGCGACGCATCAGATTTTGCCATTGGTGCTGTTCTTGGACAACACATTAATAAGATGCCGCACGTGATTTATTATGCTAGCCGTACATTAAATGAGGCCCAACTAAACTACACAACAACAGAAAAAGAATTTTTAGCCGTTGTGTTTGCACTTGAAAAATTCCGGCCTTATTTAATCGGCTCTCCAGTTATTGTGTATACGGATCATTCAGCTCTTCGCCACCTTTTTGCGAAGAAGGATGCTAAATCGAGGCTAATACGTTGGATCCTTTTGCTACAAGAGTTTGACCTTGTCATAAGGGACAAAAAAGGATGTGAAAACGTAGTGGCCGATCACCTTTCACGACTTCCTTCTTCGCCTACACTTGAAATTCCAATCACAGATGTTTTTCTCGATGAGCAACTCATAACCGTGTCTTGCGAACCATGGTTCGCTGATATAGTAAACTACTTAGCCACCGGCTTGATACCTAAAGATTGGTCGAAACATGACAAACTTCGATTCTTGTCCCAAGCAAAGCATTTTTACTGGGATGGACCTTATCTTTTTAAATACCGTTCTGACCAAATCATTCGTCGGTGTGTACCGGAAAACGAGTTTAAGAGTGTGCTGTCTTTTTGCCACGATCAAGTGTGTGGCGGGCACTTTGGCCCAAAGAAGACAGCGGAGAAAATCTTGCAGTGTGGTTTCTATTGGCCACGACTCTTTAAGGATGCATATGAATACTGCAAGACATGCTCCTGGTACCAACACTTGGGCCGGATATTGCGGAGAAACGAAATGCCGCTCCAACCAATTTTGGTTGTGGATGTTTTTGATGTTTGGGGTATAGACTTCATGGGACCATTTCCCAATTCCTTTGGGAATGTGTATATTCTTTTGGCTGTTGACTACGTGTCAAAGTGGGTCGAGGCTATGCCTAGCCGAACGAATGACAACAAGGTTGTCGTTCGATTTCTTAAAGAACATATCTTTTCTCGATTTAGGCACCCTCGAGCGATTATAAGTGATAATGGTTCTCACTTTTGCAATGGGACTTTTGAGTCCTTAATGCGCAAATATTCTATTACCCACAAGCTGTCAACGCCATACCACCCCCAAACATGTGGGCAAGCCGAGGTTTCAAATCGGCAAATTAAGCAAATCTCGGAGAAAACGGTTTCTAAAAACCGTAAAGATTGGTCACTCAAACTGATCGATGTACTATGGGCTTTCCGTACTGCATACAAGACCGATCTTGGTATGTCTCCATACCGGCTTGTTTACGGGAAGGCTTGCCACCTCCCAGTTGAAATTGAGCATAAGGCATTTTGGGCTATCAAAGAGTTGAATTTATCATTAGGAGATGCGGGCAGCAATCGAAAGCTGCAATTAAATGAACTAGAAGAGCTGCGGGATGAGGCTTATGATAATACCGTAATTGCTAAAAACCGAACTAAGGTGTTCCAAGATAAACACCTTCTGCGAAAAATATTTAAACCTGGTCAACAGGTTTTACTCTATGACACTCGGTTACATTATCACCCTGGCAAGCTCCGTTCTAGGTGGAAATGACCATTTATAGTCCGCACCGTTTATCCGCACGGTGCAGTCGATCTTGAGAATCCGGAGGACGGTACTTTATTCAAAGTAAATGGACATCGATTAAAACCGTTCCTCACGGCGGACCCATCGGAGGAGCTCTTGTTTTTGCAGGAGCCGATCTACACCGATTAAATCTCCTCCACTTTCACCCCCGAATTTCCAATCAATTTTTCCAAAACTTTATTTCAAATAAGTTTGGGGGTGTGTATCATTTGTAAATATGATTATTAATAAGCAGGAAATTGCCGACATTATCAACCCACTTGGTGCAACATGACAGTGAGGACACTGTCTAGTTTAAGTTTGGGGGTATGCTCGGTAAGTCTTCTTCCTTCGCATTCATATGTATATTTGCATTTGCATCCTTATAGAAAAATCATAAAAATTGAAAAATTTGAAGAAAAAAAAATTAGAAAAAAAGAAAAAACCATAAAAATTGAAAATTTCAAAAATTATAAAAATTAATGTATTCAATTTTGGCCGTATTTGACTTAAGTTTGACAAATAGGTTAACTAGCTAGGAACAACTAGATCTTAGAGTTAGTAAATTAAAAACCCTAAAAATAACCTTTCTTAAAGTTTAACGGTAGAAAGTATATGCCTTTGTGGTTTATTTAGAAATAGGCGAATTTTGAGTTCACTTCTTGGGCTAAATCAAAGCAAAGGAAAAGTATTGATATTTTTATTAGAGTATAAGTTTGAAAAATAGTTCCTAGCTTAAGTCTAAATTCTGAAAATGTATACCCTACAAATTGCACAAACACGCACCTTGAAACTTGGAATAGTAGAGGAGACCTTGAAATGCTCTTGTCTAAAGTCGTTAGTATGATGAAAAATAAAAAAAATATACAAGTGTGAATAAAAGAAAAAAAAAATGAACACTGGTTTTTGTGATTACTTAAGGCTGTAAAAATAAAAAAATATTTAGCAAGGGTGCTTCATCACCTAGTGCCTTAGACCAAATGGTTTGGGAGTCACTGCTAAAGCCTTGGGTGTTGCAAGACTGGGAATTACGCTTTAAAGTGCAAACACATTTTGTAATCGGTCGTTGGTACCTCAAGAAGTATTAACGGTCGCATGAAGGATGTGTAAGCAAAATTCATTTAAAAATTCACCAATTAATAAGTACTTTGGACAACGGACAAGAGTATGATTGCTTGATTTGAATTTCCAAGTATAGGGGTGAATTATACACACACGTGGGGGTATGTGATTGGAGTTTAGATGAGAGATAGGAGTGAAGAATAGAACTTGTATCTTTAGTAGAGTTGATAAAAATTCCTAAGTGGAGATGAAACCCCAGAAGGAAAACTTAAGAGATGCCAAAAGCTAAGTAAATTCACAAGGATATATATAATCTTAAGTTAAATGATGATGAAGTGTAAAGAATATGGGTGGACAATTTACGAGTCAACGATAATAGAATTCCTTGTTAGAAAACCTAATTGGAGAATTAAAGTCGAAAAGCCGAATTGATAGGATTTTGTGGGTAGTATCCGCTGAAAACCCTCAGGAGACAACACTCCTCCTACTATGGACACCTAGAGGTTTAACGGCTTGTTGCACGAGCTCAGTGCAATCGCGTTTCCCTGCGAAAGTGAGGTTAGGTTTTTGTTATGAATAAAACTAAGTTTGCTCGAGAACGAGCAAAATATAAGTTTGGGGGTATTTGTTCATATCATATTCTTGCATTATTATATTCCCCATTTTTATGCATTTTACAAATAAACAGGTGCTTTTGACCCATGTCTGCTATATAGTACAGGTTACAGGTTCTTGGAGCGAAAACAGTGAAAAAGATAAAAGAAGATACAAAAGAGGGACTTTGACAAACAAATAGAAGGATCTTAGTCAAGCCTACACGAAGAACAGTTCACAAGGCAACGCAAGGTCCAAAATTACAAAGCGAACGGTTAAGAGTCCACTGCAATTGTTCACTGGGAGATCTGGAAGAAACCTAGAAGCCATTTTGATAAAAGTACTGAAGAAATAGGAAGCCCAAAAAGAACCAGAGCAATCCACAAAGTTTCAGAAGCCAATACCATCATTAGGCCGCGGAACCGCGGCCCAACCCCTGCTGCGGCCGCGGTTCCACGGCCATCTAGAGCGCGGAGAAGTGTAATTTTTTACCATCTTTTGTGGCGGCGCCGACTAGTCTTCCTAGGGGTATTTTTGTAAATGCAGACGCGCGACAATTGTAAACCTAGGGTTTTCTATGTCCTATAAATAGAGACCCAATTCATTGTATTTGTTCATGCCTCTTTTCATCAATAAAAATTCAGATTTCTTTTGAAGATTTAGAAAGCATCAATTTGTAAGTAGGTTTGTTTTCTGCCCTAGTTCTAGTTTTAATTTCTGCCCTAGGTAATTTTTATTCTTGCCCTAGTTTAATCTAGTTTAGAATTTTTATTAATTTGCAGTAGATCTTTCATCTCTTAAATCAAAGAAAAATAAAAATTATGTCTTTCGTAGATCCCTCAATGAGCGAGTAGTTTCCTCGCTTGTTAAGGTTAGGAATAGGGAAGGGTTTGAGAGATGGAGATCTTTCATCTCTTTCTTTGCCAATCTCTTTTGAACAATTAGGACTCTATGCATACTTTCATTTTCCGCTCCCTACGGCACTCTACCCACGAGGTAACGGTGATCCGTAGTATAAAAGACAGGATTTGAAAGTTTTCCATGGAGGTTAGGGTAAGGATTAAGAAATGACGAACAAGGATCTAGAGGAAGAAACATCTTCCCAATCATCCTAATCCCCTTTATTAATAATTACCATAACTCCTAAATGATATCTAAATTAGGGCATTGAAAGAGGTGTAGATCTTTATTTACCAAACTTTACCTAAACCTAATCCTAGCAAGTTTTCTAATCCTAGTATAACTCAACTTAGTTTTTAGATTTAATTAAAAGATCCAACACCCTTTGGAATTAGCTCGTAAGAACATTTAGGAGATTTACACCATCCCTGTGGACCGACCCGTATTCACCGGCTAGCTACCAAGCGACGCCGTTCTTGATTGCGGTAATATTATTTTTGATCGTAAAATCCATACAAATCACTAACTTAGTCTCAGTTGCAAGATGAACCGTCAGGTGTATTATTATATTGAAGAATGACGGTGGGAAAATACGCTCAAACTTGCAAAGTATCAACGAAATAGAATTTTCTAGTTTCTTCAGCGTCACAACATCCAGTGTTTTAGCGCATAATTCTCTGAAAAAACAACATAGGTCATTGATTACTAGACCAACCGATTCGGGAAGGGAAGTCCTGAGGGCTAATGGGAGAAGGTGCTCCATAATAACATGGTGATCATGACTTTTCAGCCCATCGATCTTGCCTTTCAGAATTTTATCTTCTTGCTAAATGATCCTGAGAAACCTGTGGGAACTTTCAAATCATGCAACACCTGCAGGAATCTTTTCTTCTCTGATTGTGACATATGATACGCGGCATTGGGAAGTACAAACTTACCTGGTTTACCTGCTATCGGTTTAGGATGCAATTCACTTCTAATTTTCCAGTTCTGTAGATCCATCCGAGTATTGAGGTTGTCTTTCGATTTCCCGTCTTTACAAAGAATCAAGTTGAGTACGTGCTTGGATACTCCATTCTCTATGTGCATGACGTCCAGACAATGACGCACTAAATTTGTTGAGCAGTACGGGAGCTCGAAGAAAATGCTTAACTTGTTCCAGAATGGTGGTTTGACCTGTTTTGTCGGATCCATCCCGAAGGTCACATTATTGTAACCATCCCACTGAGCAGTCACGTCCTCTCCGGACAATGGGGCTGGAGGTCCAAGAAGCTCCTGATGACCATCAAAGTGAATAATGTCTAACCTGTAGGGGTGGTCTAGAGGCAGGAAACATCGATGGCCGCAATAACAAACCTTCCTGCTAAAATTCAAGAATTTTGATGTTATATGTTGATGGCAATAAGGACATGCCTTATGACCATGTACAGACCAACCTGATAGCATTCCATACGCAGGAAAGTCATTAATTGTCCTCATTAAATCCGCACTCAGTATGAAGGTTGTATTTGTGTTTGCATCGTAAGTCTCTACACCATCAATGAATAAAAATTTTAACTCATCGATCAGAGGTCGGAGATAGACGTCGATATTGTTTCCCGGTGAGTTTGGTCCGTCGATAAGAGGAGACATCATAAAATATGATTGGTCCATAGCCAACCAAGGCGACAGATTATAAACTATCATTACAACGGGCCATGTGATGTGGCTTCCAGCCATATAGTTGAATGGGCAGAAGCCATCACTAGCGAGTCCGAGCTTGACATTGCGAGGATCTCTACTGAATATTTCGTGCCTCCTATCGAAATCCTTCCATGCCGGTGAATCTCTTGGATGACTCATTTTTCCATCTTCACTTGGAGGAGCACGGTGATGCCAAATCATTACCTCGGCTGTTTTCTTGCACCTGAATAGCCTCTGCAGCCTCTGTGTTATGGGAAAGTATCGTGTTATCTTGATAGGAATATCAGGCTTCTTATCAGAATTTTTTGGCTTATACCTGGCATCTCCGTATGTTGGACACTCTTTCAAATCTGAAATTTCTTTCCGGTACAACACGCAATTTTTAGGACATGCTTGAATCTTCTCACACTTCAGACCTAAATCAGACATCATCTTCTGGGCTCTGTACCAGCTGTCGGGCATGTTATTTCCCGGGGCATAGAATCTTTCAAGAACGAAAGAAGTATTGTGAATGATTTGTTGCTCCATCCATTTATGCACTTAATCTGGAAAAGTTGGACGAACCATGAGAGGGTGAAATACTTTGCATTCTCATAAATTGGTTTTCTAGCATCATTCATGAAATTTTCATACTTATCCGCACGCGGTCCTTGACCGGAAGGAATGTCATTTTCGGTACGAATAGATTCACCTAGGGCAGTCTCTACCATATCCTCCATTTCTTCTTTAGGAAAGAAATTACCGTCTTCTTCTTCTGCTGCATTACCGTCTTCTCCTTCTTCTTCTGCCGCATTACTGTCTTTTTCTCCTTCCCCGTGATATAGCCAAGTTGTATAAAGTCTAATAAAACCATGTTTAACGATATGAAGCTCTGCAAATTCTATCTTCTGCCAGTACTTATTACCACATCTATCGCATGGGCAGAGAATCTTCTCTAACACGATCTTATTATGTGCGCGTGCAAATTCAATAAAAGCAGCAACTCCTGCGACAAACTTAGATTGCATACGTTGTTGCCAATCAACATACATCCAGTCCTTAACTCTGATGTACTCATGGGCCATGTTAGACTGTATAACATATAAATTGTAGGTTATGATGAATATATTGAGAAATCTAAGAACGGGATGGTTACTGACAAAGGAGAAAATCCGTGTATATGCTTTGTGTGTGCGTTTGTCGTTGAAAAGAATAAATTATCGATAATCAAAGTTAGATTTGAGGATACCCATGTATGAGTTGTATTCTATATATGTGTGTTTCAATTTATGATTTCGCTTAAGTGTAGGGTTGTTAGTGTGTATGTGCTGTGTGTGCGTTTGTTGTGTATTCGTGTTGTATGTGTGTGTTTCGGCTGTTGGGGGTAAGGCTTCTATCCCATTAAGAATGTATAGAGCAGACACCCATTCGCTTGCGCTTTCAACTGTTTCGAGTAAATTTCGGCAGCACCTCCCCGCTGTTCTCCGAGTACACTGTAATAGAATAGATAATCATTTCAAAAATGTGAAATAACGTTGAAATGAACATCTAATCTATCTTTGTACACGGAGAACCAGCGGAAAAGTACCAACGAAATAACTCGAAACGGATGAAAATACAAGTGAATGCAGGTGTTTGCTTTATACATTCCTAACTTGTCCACAATGGACAAATCTATCGGTTATTATACGATTGAATCTTCTCGTCACATAGACTATACGACGGTTGTTAGTACCGAACTATACCGTCCGATATTTAACAATCTTCGTATAGTTTTATGTCACGATGAACATCGAACGTATGTTAACCGATAGACGGGGACCGAGTCGCGCTTTGATTTTCATATATCAGTATCGATGAGAATATGAAAGTTTCATATTATTATCGAGTATCATATATTAGTTTTAACTTGAACATTTAACTTGAATAGGTTTTACGTTTACGTTTCGTTATTAAGGGTTCGAAGTTTTTAGTTTAAGGTAAATTTTTCTTGTGTTTACGGTAAAGTTGTACGTTTACGTTATCATCAAGTATCCTACTGAATGAACTAGTGCACCCTAAACCCTAACCCTAAATAACCCAAATTAACCTAATTAACCACAATTAACTATAATCGTTACTCTAACACAAATTATCCCTAATTAACCCAAAGTTTACCCAAATTAACCTAATTAACCCTAATCAACCCAAACTTAACCCAATTTACCCAAATTAACCAAATTAACCCTAATCAACACCCTAACCCTTTCAAATTATCACTAATTAACCCAAATTAACCCTAATCTCTAATTAACCTAAATTAACCCAAGCCTCTAACCCTAAACCTGAACCAAACCCTAACCCTAACCCTAACCCTAACCATACACTGAACCCTAACCCTAACCCCAGCCCAAGTCTTACCCTAACCCTAACCCTAACTAATTAACCCTAACCCTACCTTTAACCCTAACTGAACCGAACCCTAACCCTACCCTAACCCTAACCCTCACCCTAACCGAACCATGAACCCTAACCCTAGCCCAAGTAGTTACCCAATAATCAACAAAAACAGAAATAAAAGCATAATTAGAAGTAAAAATATGAAATTTACTAACCTGTAGCTAGGCCGGCGATGGAGGAGACCGGAGATGGTCGACGACGCAATCGGCGACGAGTCGCGGGCGGTGGCGACGAGGAAGTCGACGGTGATGTCCGGGATGACGAGGCGCGCGCGGGAGGGCGGTGGCGACGGGGCGCGGGTGGTGGCGACGAGAGGCGCGCGGGAGAGTGAGAGCGAGAGGAATTTTTGGGAACGATCGAGGACTTTTCTGTACTTTATTTTTTTTATTAATAACCCATATATATGCCCCTACGGATTTAACCGTGGATCCTTTTTTTGCGGCTCCGTAGGGCCAAATAACAAATTACGTTTTAATATTTTTATATTAATTCGTATGGCACCGTAGGGGCAACCATATGGACCTACGGAGTAATCCGTAGGGGCATCATTTTATTGCCCCTACGGAAACCTTTATTCGTAGGGCAACCCCTTATTGTAGTAGTGATTTTATCCCTATTCTCTAAGCTTATCACATAAAATCCCCTCTCCAATCGCCGCTGCCCCCGGCCTCCGCAACCCTTCCACCACAACCCTTCCACCGCCGCTGTCCCACCATTTAGGTGTAAGATCTTATGGTCGAAGGGGAGGCCTTGGACGCTGCCGGTGAAGGCACCAGCTAGAAGGGTGGAGACATCACATAACAAGGAGATGACGTGGCCGTTGAGGATGGTGAGGTGAGGGGAAGCGGACAAAGGAAGGTCGGCGATGCTAGGGTTAGGATTCGAAGGTCTCGCAGGGGAAATTTATGAATTCTTGAGGAAGGAGATGTCGGTGAAGCAAAAGGGCTCGTGCTTGGAGGTCAGCCATGGCTTCGAGATAAGGGATTTTGACGAGAGGTCGTGAAGAGGTTGGAGGAGGGGTTGTGCCTGAGATTGGGAGAGGGATTCTTCAAACTTTTCGGGAATTTCGAGGATGAAATGGTCGGAGAAAGAGGAGGAGCAACGAAAGTTGAGCTTCTTAGGGTTAGGGTTTGGTTTTGGATTGAGAGAGGGGAGGTTGAAGAAAGAGGAGGAGACGAAGCAAGACATAGGGAAGATGATCGGCGACATAGAGAAGATGATCGGAGTTGGTCTAATTTGGGGCATCACTAACTCCCTTATGCGCCGCAATGCCCAAATCTGGGACCAAAAGCTCAAATCGAGCCCCCCCAAATCGCTACAATGACTTCCTCGAATAAATCCTTAAATGGGTCGATCTCATCTCTATCTACTGAAAGTTCCTAGTGCCCTCGCTGCGGTAACTGCGGCCGACGAGGAACTGAAAAATGAAAATTTTACGAGAGAGCACTAGAAACAAACCCCTAGCAATCGTTCCAAATACTAACTAGAATACAAGCATGCAAGGTTCGGGATTACAACCTTTGATGCGTGTCCATCCAATCATGGAAGAACCCTCTAAGCTCCTCATAGGCCGTCGGGAATAAGCTTGAGAAGCGATCGCCCTTACCGAAGGTGATCCACCATAGGGAACCAATCCAAGCTCTAGTTTCACCTAATGAAGCAACCGACGCTCCAAACTCGTTAGGAATGGAGAGTGGGGATTTATGAATTTTCCACTATAATTTTCTCTCAAAACCTAAAGCTCAAGAGAGCTACGAAGAAGAAGATGGAGGAGGCGAATAGGCTCTCATAACCAATGAGCTAAGTGTTGTGAATAATGAGAATAGAATGGCTGCAAATTTATCACAACATTTTCCAATAAACAAATGAAGCTCATTCCTCTCTATATGTTCTTAATCATGCTCAATGTCACCTCACCCTCCATCTCATTTCCAAATGATTTTCTAAAAGAAAATCATATAATGAGGTGTCCTTCTTTTACAACATATTCCGTGTAAAGACGAAATACAGCTCGGTATACGTACTGAAATATATATACGCGTATCCGTATAAAAATACGAATAGCCAATAGAGAGAAAATGAATAGTGAACAATAATACTAGAATATATATATCAAATATATATATATATATATATATATATATATAAATTATTAAATCAAAACTTGATTTAATAATCTGGCTTAATCCTAAGCTAGCTTGTATTATCAACCGTCCGATTAAAGTCCGTGTAGCCCGTACACATATTTAATCGGGTACCTGTATGTACCTGTTGGATATGTATGCCCTAGAGGCCATTATTGTATATGCATGCATGTGGATGCTGGGGATATGTATGTACAAAACGATCTTGCTCAGTTATATAGTATATTATTTCAGTTGTCTATATCAGGATATGTGTATTTGTTTTTATTGATGCTTTATCCATCCTGCACATATTGATAAAGACTTGATATAGTAGTATACTATTATGGTTTGACTTTATCTTAACATGGCATATGCTATACAAGTTATTACATATTGCAGTTATATATTGATAAAGCCCGTATGATCTTGCTTGACTCCCTGCGTTGTGATGGCGATCATACTTATGGGAGCAGGGTAGTCTATAAGCACACCCTTAAATGTCCCAAGTCGCAGGAGTATCGAGATCGGGCATCGATACTCCAGAGTAGATTTGTGTGTACGTTTCTAGACCCCGACGAGGGGCGGTGGTTAGTCCCACAACCATTGGTGTGATCACCTAAGATTGTATATGGGTGCTCACTGGGGGTGAGTACACTGGACGGACTCGCTGAGAACTTCTAGATGGTATTATACCTATCGTCAGATAGCGGTTCTCTTGTGATATGTGTACAGGTTAGTCTTTGGAATTGAGATCGTCATTTGTCTCGTGTGAGTTCCCACTGTGCTTTGATCACTACCCTACAACGACTCTATTAATTCGTGCAAACAGGTTTTGGTTGGGTACAGTCCCGAGCCACATGGAGGCAGTGAGTGATTGTCAGGGATTCGTCTTTCCAGGTATTGGGAGTTGATATCGCACTGTGTTCGATTGGTCAGGACCATAATGTTAGTTATATGTATGCCCTAGAGGCCATTACTCTACATGAGATGTATATTGTAGTGGATGCTTGGACATATATAGGGAGGACTTTCTTGCTCGACATGATGGTATGCTATCTGGTTACTCTTTGTACACTGATTGTCTCTCTGTTACATGTTGATAAAGCCCTTAGGATGAGTACTTGACTACCAGGATTATGATGCGGATCATACTAGTGGGGCAAGGGTAGTCGGTAAGTACATCCTTTAAAGTCCCTAGTCATGGGTGTATCGAGACAGGGTATCGATATACCAGAGTAGACTAGCGTATAGCTTCTCGACCCATGTAGATGGGCGATGGATGATCCCATATCCATTGGTGTTTGACATCAGAGATGGTATACGGGTGCTCAGTGGAGACTGGGTATACTGGACGGACTCGCCGAGAACTCCTAGATGGTATTATACCTCACGTCAGATGGCAGTTCTCTGGTGATACTGGTACAGGTTAGTCTGTCGTCATAAAGTCTTGTGTGATTCCCACTGTGCTTTGATTTCCACCTTACCACGTTCAAGAGAACGTGCAAAACGGTGGTTTTTGGATACAATCCCGAGTCACATGGAGGCAATGAGCGATAGGAGGGGATTTCGTCT
Source organism: Agapanthus africanus (assembly GCA_030015575.1). NCBI lineage: Eukaryota > Viridiplantae > Streptophyta > Magnoliopsida > Asparagales > Amaryllidaceae > Agapanthus > Agapanthus africanus. Next base: position 231,477,878 of record CM057341.1, read on the forward strand.
CTCCCGGTATTGGGGGTTGATGTTGTGCTGTGCTCGATTGGCCATAACAGTAAGTCCCTGGCCAGGGCTGTTTCTGAGATTTACTGGTAAGAGTTATCAGTAGTTTCTCGACCCGTTATGAGCCTCACATCGGCGCGACTTATTGAGTTATTGGGGTTTGACGTTTACCACCTCCAGATGAGATATGCGACATATCAGACGAAGAGATCGGACTGTACGGTAGTGTTACTGATTGGATTCGCAGGAGTATGAGCAGGCTTGCTTGTTGATCTTCTGATCACTCAATACCCGGGTAGCCATTACGTTTAGTAGACCGCTTGCGGCTTGTGGGTGTTTGATATGATCATCACCTACTGCCGACGTATTGATGAGTTTTTAGAGTCCTACACAGAGGTTTCCTGGTTCATGCGAAACGGAGTAGGTGCACATATAAGATATGTGCGGGACCGAGATTAATGCGCGTATGTGATACCGCATTCTATTCTCGCGATATATGTATCGATTGGTTGTATGTGATATAGCCGGGTTATCGGATCAAGTGTTGATTCGATAAAAAGATACATTTGATATTAGTCGGTTATATGTGATATAACCAGATTATTAAATCAAGTGTTGATTTAATAATTTAATGTATAATTATATATTTGATATATTACATTACATTAACTAATATTAGCTCACTTAAGTATTGATTTTTATCACTTTTGTTACACTTAACATATATGTGATATATGTTAATTGTAGTCTTTTTGCACACTAATATATGTGTGATATATATCATTATGATATGCTAGGTTATACATGCAACAAGGGTATATGATACTCACGCCATGCTAGGTTTAGTGGAGGGTTTTTATTTATTTAAAGTTAAACAAATTAGATGGAAAAGGATTAATGGTTAAAGCTTGGATGGAAGCTAGTAGAACCATTGACTTGGTCCACTTGTTTGTCTTACTTAAGATATTTATTAACCTAACCACAACACTTAGCCATGGTTTAGTCTCTACAAGGGTTAGGCATGACATTAACTCACCATGGTTGCATTTATAACCTCAAATCAATTATTCATTCATCACTTCACTTCATCTTCTTCTTCCTCATGAGTTTGCTCTCTAGCTTTTAATGAAGTGATGGTATATTGTGAGAAAATAAAATCTAAAGTGAGCAAAATTCCTACTTCATCGTCCTCTACTATTAGCCATTTAGTTTAGGGTGTTTGCTTCACTAATCTCACCATTAGTGAAGAGGTAGCATGAGCGTGAGTCTCCTCGACGTTGATCATCTTCAGCCTCGAAGACATTGAGCAAGCTTGTTCATTTCTTCAAGTGTACCATTCCTAGAGTTCGGGAGTTCACAACTTGCAGTGAAGGGACTACTACACGGAGCTTTAGAAGTGAAGGACCGGTCTACAAAGGTTGTATTCCGCATTCACTTATATGTAAAGTGTTTACATATCGTTTTGTCGGATTTTCTAGTAACGATTATAGGGTTAGGGTTAGCTAGAATGGAAATTTTTTGAAATTGGCATGGACGATACCTCCCGAAACCTTACTGCCGTGCTAGACAACCCTGCAGTGGTATCAGAGCTATGCTAGAAAATTAGACGATGTTTGTTAGATTACGAAACCGAAACTACTCCGAAACTTTAAACATTGCAACCCAGTTTCTGTCGAATTTAAAAAGTCTTCAAATTTTTTTAAACAACTGCAGAATATTGTATGAGATATAATATGAACACCGTGAAAATTTAAGGCAATTTTATCATAAAGTGGCTGGCCACATCGGTCTTAAAACCGGCATGCTCGGTTCAATTTTCTCCTCCGGGCTTCAAATTTTCATGGTGTTCCAGTCTCTGGGTTTTGGTGTTTCAGGTGTTATTTGTTTTTGCTAAATTTGCATGTGATGTTAACTACGATATCTGGTGGTAGGGTATCATGACTACGATATCTGGTGGTAGGGTGTCATGACTGCTTTTCTAAATAATGATTTAGAAGAGAGCGTCTATAAGTACACAGCCGGAGGGCTTCGTAGACAGTGGGAGCAGCGGAAACGTGTACAAGTTGCTTTACGGGTTAAAGCAGGCATCGCGGAGTTGGAACATCTATTTTTATATGGTAGTCAAAGCGTTTGACTTCATCAAAATTGTAGATGGACCTTGTATATACAAAAAGATAGTAGAGAGTATGGCGGTCTTTCTCGTATAGTACGTGGATGACATACTCTTGATAGGAAAGGAGTTTCCTATGCTACACTCGGTCAATCTCCTCTTATCACAAGGATTCTCCATATAGGATCAATGTAATACCTCCTAAATCTTGGGTTTTGGATCTATGAGATAGATCTAAGTGAATGCTAGGATTCTCACTAGGTGTAGTGAGATGATATCAATCAATCCTGGGGAGAATCACTGGATAGCTTCCAGGGTGGTAAGGTCGGCTGAATGTCAGTCACAGATATTGTCTTTACCCTCAGTGGAGGGACGGTATATTGGAAGAGTTCCAAGCTAGATACCGTGGCAAACTAGACGATAAAGGCTCGATACATCTCTACCAACGATATTACCAAAGAGGAAGTCTTAGTGTATATAAGTTCATGAGATGAACTTCGTTCCTACCATTGTGTGACAATGGAGTTGTGGTTTAGGCCTAGGAACCCCCGTCCCATCAGTGATCCAGACATATTCTAAGGCAGTATCACCTGATCATGGAGATGGTTGATCTCCAAGGAGATCGAGGTTAGGAGAGTAGACACAGAGGATAACACGGCGTATCCACTCACAAAGGCATTTTCCCAAGAGAGACTTTTATGGAATGGTTGAGTATGAGATACTACAACCACTGCTGATTGTTGGGTATTGGATACTACAACATATGGCCCTAATGCAAGTGGGAGATTTTTAGTTATATGTATGCCCTAGAGGCCATTACTGTACATGAAATGTATATTGTAGTGGATGCTTGGACATATATAAGGAGGACTTTCTTGCTCGACATGATAGTATGCTATCTGGTTACTCTTTATTTTAACATGTACACTGATTGTCTCTCTGTTATATGTTGATAAAGCCCTTAGGATGAGTACTTGACTACCAAAATTATGATGCGGATCATACTAGTGGGGCAAGGGTAGTCGGTAAGTACACCCTTTAAAGTCCCTAGTTGTGGGTGTATCGAGACAGGGCATCGATATACCAGAGTAGACTAGCGTATAGTTTCTCGACCCATGTAGATGGGCGATGGATGATCCCATATCCATTGGTGTTTGACATCAGAGATGGTATACGGGTGCTCAGTGGAGACTGGGTACACTGGACGGACTCGTCGAGAACTCCTAGATGGTATTATACTTCACGTCAGATGGCAGTTCTCTGGGGACACTGGTACAGGTTAGTCTGTCGACCCAAGATCGTCATAGAGTCTTGTGTGATTCCCACTGTGCTTTGATTTCCACCTTACCACATTCAAGAGAACGTGCAAAACAGTGGTTTTTGGGTACAGTCCCGAGTCATATGGAGGTAATGAGCGATAGGAGGGGATTTCGTCTCTCCCGGTATTGGGGGTTGATATTGCGCTGTGCTCGATTGGCCATAACAGTAAGTCCCTGGCCAGGGCTATTTCTGAGATTTACTGGTAAGTGTTATCAGTAGTTTCTCGACCCGTTATGAGTCTCACATCGGCATGACTTATTGAGTTATTGGGGTCTGACGTTTACCACCCCCAGACGAGATATACGACATATCAGACGAAGAGACCGGACTGTACGGTAGTGTTACTGATTAGATTCATAGGAGTATGAGCAGGCTTGCTTGTTGATCTTCTGATCGCTCAATACCCCGGGTGGCCGTTACGTTTAGCAGACCGCTTACGGCTTTGGGTGTTTGATATGATCATCACCTACTGATGGCGTATTGACGAGTCTTTAGAGTCCTACACAGAGCTTTCCTGATTCATGCGAAACGGAGTAGGAGCACATATGAGATATGTGCGGGACCGGAATTAATGCGCGTATGTGATACCGCATTCTATTCTCGCGATATATGTATCGATTGGTTGTATGTGATATAGCCGGGTTATAGGATCAAGTGTTGATTCGATAAAAAGATACATTTGATATTAGTCGGTTATATGTGATATGGCCGGATTATTAAATCAAGTGTTGATTTAATAATTTAATGTATAATTATATATTTGATATATTACATTACATTAACTAATATTAGCTCACTTAAGTATTGATTTTTCTCACTTTTGTTACAGTTAACATATATGTGATATATGTTAATTGTATTCTTTTTGCACACTAATATATATGTGATATATATCATTGTGACATGCTAGGTTATACATGCAATAAGGGTGTATGAGACTCACACCATGCTAGGTTTAGTGGAGGGTTTTTATTTATTTAAAGTTAAACAAATTTGATGGAAAATAATTAATGGTTAAAGCTTGGATGGAAGCTAGTAGAACCATTGACTTGGTCCACTTGTTTGTCTTGCTTAAGATATTTATTAACCTAACCACAACACTTAGCCATGGTTTAGTCTCTACAAGGGTTATGCATGACATTAACTCACCATGGTTGCATTTCTAACCTCACATGAATTATTCATTCATCACTTCACTTCATCTTCTTCTTCCTCATGAGTTTGCTCTCTAGCTTTTGATGAAGTAATGATATATTGTGAGAAAATAAAATCTAAAGTGAGCAAAATTCCTACTTCATCATCCTCTACTATTAGCTATTTAATTTAGGGTGTTTGCTTCACTAATCTCACCATTAGTGAAGAGGTAGTATGAGCTTGAGTCTCCTCGACGTAGATCATCTTCGGCCTCAAAGACATTGAGTAAGCTTGTTCATTTCTTCAAGTGAACCATTCCTAGAGTTCGGGAGTTCAAAACTTGCAGCGAAGGGACTACTACACGGAGCTTTAGAAGTGAAGGACCAGTTTACAAAGGTTGTATTCCGCATTCACTTAGATGTAAAGTGTTTACATATCGTTTCGTCGGATTTTCTAGTAACGATTATAGGGTTAGGGTTAGCTAGAACGGAAATTTTTTGAAATTGGCATGGACGATGCCTCCCGAAACCTTGCTGCCGTGCTAGACAACCCTGCACATAAGACCTTGGCCAAGGCAGTTGGGATTTATTGATAGGTTGATCAGTAGTTTCCCGGATTGGTCCTGAGCTAAATCAGCACGAATTATCGGGTTATTAGGGTTTGATGCTCACCACCCCTAGATCCGGTATGTGATACTCTTTGACAAAAAGACCGAACTGTATGGAAATTGTCACGGATAGGCTCAGCAGGGATCCGGATGAGTTTGCTCGTCGGCTTTCCTTTTCGACATGTACCCGGGTAGCCGTTACGTACAGCTAGTGCTGCTGACGTGCTTGTGGTTATAGATTTATCCAGTAACGTACTGCCGGCGTATTGTCGAGTCTTTAAAGTCCCACACAGAAGGTTTCTCTGCTTCGGGCGAAACGATGTAGATGCTGTATGGTTCTACGGCAGGGTTCGATCACGTACATGTACTTGTGCATGTATGATGTTCGGGCGGATAATACTAGTGGGTTTTGGTTTAAGCCGGATCCTAGTATTATATTGTTGGATTATTTTTGTCTCTTTTGTATTCGTATTTTTCGGAATACGGATACAGGTATGTATATATGGTGAGGGGTATTCTTGTAATTTGTTACAAGAGTGCTTCTAGAAGAAGACACCTCATTGTTTGTTTTAACCATTTAGTTAAATGGTTAATGAGGTGGAGGGTGAGGTGTTATCATTCATTGAATGAAGCATGGCTACTTGGTGACTCACTTAGTGAGTCATAGATTACTATTGAGGCAATGTGGCATCTAGATATTTTGTGGAAAATATCTAGATATTTTGTGGTGAAGATAATTTATTATTATTATTATTTTGGGATTCTTGCTTTATTAGTCACAAGACTTAGCCATTCTTCATTCTATTCTGATTATGCTCACTACAACACTCTCATCTCCTCCAAGCTTTCTTCTTCTACCTCAAACCCTAAATGTCTTATGTGTTGAGAAACCTAGGGTATCTTGAGACTAATTAATCCATCATCACTTTCTACATCCTCTAGGCTACTTAGATCAGCATACTAAGTAACCTAGTTATCTTGGTTTAAAGGTAGGAGCTCAAAGTAGACACTCTCGGGTGGATCATCTTTGACGTGAGAAAGCCATTGATCAAGCTCGATCATGGATGCCACTAGGAGCGTGCTAAAGGAGAGGAGTGAAAACCCGAAGGACTTGAGCCTCTTGGTATATACTCTTTTCATAGTAGATAGCTTCTTTTGTTGCTAGTTAGGTTTATGGTAGATTCAGTTTAGGGTTATCTAGCGCCAACTTTATATCGTTAGAAAAAAATTTGTTCCGCAATCGGCCTCGGTTGATGGACAGGACGTTAGCACAACCTTTCATGGTATCAGAGACAACCCATAAACCCTATACTAGTAGATTTAAACAATGTTAAAGTAACGAAACCGAAATAACTCCGAAACACGAAACGAAAATCCAAGTTTCTGTCGAAATTTTCAGAGGCTCTAAATTTTTTTAAAACAATTGCAGAATGCTCCTTTGGTTGTTAGATGAACACAGAACAAAAATGAGGCGATTCCATCACAATGAGGCCGGCCAAAACACTATTATGACCGCCCCCACCAGTTTTTTAGTGAGGAAATGCCTTGAATTTTGTTCTGGGTTCTTGTCTCTTGGATTTAAGGTTTCAGGTGTTGTTTGTTTTTGCCCAGATTGGATATTATGTTATCTTGTGATTATGGGAAATTCGGGGTATTTCGAAGTCGTTATTTTTAACACTGTTTAATAGTTTCAGTACATACATTACTATCTGCGACCGTGAATGTCATTAGAGCGGTATAACTCGTCTAATTGCTATATGTTCTTTTAGACGGGTTTGCGAACATGAAATTCACGTTGATGTTCTGTGTTTGTGCTGTGGTTGTGGTTGGATAGTCGTGGTGGATAGCTTGTGGTGCAATGTTAGTGGTACAGTTGAGATTCATTTGTACATTTGTTATAGCGGGGCGAGCGTCCGACATGTGGATAGCCGTTACTGTCTGTTGTATATTATTTGATTGGGGCACGACCGGATTGAGATCGATGTCACTATTGTACTTATTATTTTTCTTTTTTGTACTAGGTTTACCCCAAGGTGGAGTGCACGAATAACCGGGTTCTAGAGGGCAACAAGCCCGCATCTCATGGTGTTGAGATGGAGGGGGATTTACTGTAGAATTGGCGGGCTATTCACCACACTCGTAGGGGGTATAGGATGACCCACGGAGGGGTGCTCAAGTTGCCGATCCCGTGGAGTGCTGAGTGGCCCATTCACTTTGTTGATTGGGGTCGCCTCACTTCTGGGATTGGCGGGTAACTTGCCGCGCTCGTAGGGGTCCAGGTTTCATTGCACAGGCTATCCACACGACCGGGAACGTCGGGTTTTATTTGCAGCTCAAATGAAATCCGAGGCTCCAAGATTATCCACCATTCCGTGTTGCTTACTGAGATTCTGTGATGTTGATTATATCATGCCTGGAACGAATGTTATATATATTTATATATATACTAGTAGATATTGTATATGTTTTGCACCCGCGCTAGTCTAGCCCCCATTCTGCCGTTAGTTAAGTAACCTAACGGGTGATGACGGGCCCAGTGGCGAATGCGGATGGCATATACATACATGGTATTTTCGTTCTTTTCTGGTGTGATAGGTTAATTGATGGGACCGCATTAATTTTGATTAATGCAAGAAAAGAAACCTAAAAGGATGTTGTTGGAACAAATTTCGAAAAACTATAGTTATATTCTTTCGCTTTGCCTAGTGGTATTCGGTTGTGAATATCCAGAAGCTCATTCCGGGAGGCAAGAGCCGAGATCCCTTCACGGGGAGTGACCTCTTGAGCAAAAGTCTATACTATAGATTACTCGGTTTTTTTTAAAACCAGAAGTTTTCAAAAGCGGAGCCTAAACCACTCCTTTTCAAAACTGCTCAGGTTCCTTCAACGATATCAAGTTCATTACGTTAAAAGATTTTTTCGCCAAAAACCCAGTCGTAGACCTCCATCATTTCCTACGAGTAGTACTTAGTATTCGTGCTGTGTTTGTTGACTCCGTCAAGGCGTAGTGTACGGTAGCTAAGTGGTGCTCGTTTATAGCATTAGTTGCGATTGGTTAGGACAGTCGTGTAACATTGTTGACTCCGCCAAGGGTTGTGCGGGTGGGTTTAATGCAATCAAGATAATGGCGGGTTGAACTTGACCGACTCTTTGATTTGTTGACTCCATCAAGGTCACTGGGGTCCTAGGGGCAAAAAATACATCGGGAGTTTCAAATATACAGGAAACTTGCAATTTTAGCATACCTTCTGGAGTGTGGTGACTAGAGTGGATTCCATCTAGGTCATCACACAATGATAGTTGGATCCCGATCCCACTGATGAGTAGGATTACTCTGGGAAGATTATTTCACTAAACAATCAATGCTATAAACCAAGTAGGTGTCTAGAATGGTGTTAGCGAGGCTACGCCTCCAGGAAAAAGAGGTTACATAATTAAGGGACTTCGCGAAAGCGTTGGAAAACCTCCTTCGAAGTGCCGACACTAGCCTGGTTAAAAGGTTAAGTAAGTATTGTGATGTGCGATTAATCCTGACTAGTTCATCTTTTAGGGTTTGAACAAGAATTTGAGGAAATAGTGCGAGCCATCCTGATTAGATAAACTAATAACCAATCTAATCTTGCAAGAGCGCACGCTAAGTGTTTCTTTTCTCTCTCTCCAGGTAGCAACCATTTCATGCCTTAATCAAGATAAATAAAATGTATCGCTTGACCGATCCGAATTCTTATTCGAGGCGGGGAACGTCGGTTCGGCTCTAAACTATGACAGCTGTCATAAGTATGAGCAAGGGAAAGATGATTGCATGAATTCCTTAATGACCCCAATGAAGAAGAAGCACACTATTGCGTCTTCTTCTGGTGTTTTTGTTATTGAGAACTGTTTTTCGGTCAGTCCTACCTCTTGGGTACTAGATACCGGATCAGGATCTCATATCTGTAATTTATTGCAGGGACTGAGAAAAAGTAGGATAGTTGGACATGGTGATATGTCCCTCAGAGTAGGGAACGGAGCACAAGTTGATGCTGCTGCCGTCGGTGAATATCACCTAGTGTTGCCAAAAGGCAATACTATGATTTTGAACAATTGCTACTATGTACCTTTCATGGTTTGCAACATCATATCAGTTTCTTTACTTGATAAAGATGGATATAAGTTTGTTCTTGATAGAAATATCATGAACATTTACCTTAATCAGGTATTGGTTGCAGAAGGTACACTATGTAATGGTATCTATGTTCTAAATCAAAACACAGTTTTCAATATACAAAACACACGCAAGAGGAAAAGTTCAGAAGAGAACGAATCCTACTTAGGGCATTGTAGACTTGGTCATATCAGAGAGAAAAGACTAAGTAAATTGCATAAGGATGGATATTTGAATACGTTCGAATTTTCATCTTATGAAACTTGTCAGTCTTGTCTCAAGGGAAAGATGACTAAATCTCCGTTCACCGGACAAGGAGAAAGAGCAGCAGAGCTCTTGGGACTCATACACAGTGATGTATGTGGTCCGAAGTCTATACCTGAAAGGGGTGGGTTCTCGTACTTCATCACATCCACTGACGATCTCTCTAGGTTCGGATATGTGTATCTTATGAAACACAAATCTGAAGCTTTTGAGAAATTCAAAGAATACAGAAAGGAAGTAGATAACCAGAAAGGAAAAAGTATCAAGATCCTCAGATCTGATAGAGGAGGGGTGTACTTGAGCATGGAATTCCTTGATTACCTAAAAGAGAATGGAATTCTCTCTCAGCTTACTCCTCCGTATACACCACAGCATAACGGTGTATCAGAGAGGAGGAACCGTACCCTATTGGACATAGTTCGCTCTATGATCAGTAGTGCTGAGTTGCCTCTCTCATTTTGGGGACATGCGCTTCTGACAGCAACATATCTACTGAATTATGTTCCATCCAAGTCTGTGCCTAAAACTCCATATGAAATATGGAGTGGACGGAATCCATATCTTAAGCGATTTAAGATATGGGGTTGTCCAGCCTATGTGAAAATACAGAATCCGGACAAACTAGAGGCACGGTCAGTTCCATGTAAATTTGTGGGATATCCTAAAGATTCACTAAGATATCTGTTCTACCACACTGAGGAACAGAAGGTGTTTGTATCTCGCTACGCTACCTTTTTGGAAAGGGAGTTTCTTACAAAAGAAACTAGTGGGAGTATGGTAGAACTGGGAGAAATCCTTAAACCAAAAAATTTAACCGAAGATTTGGAGGAACCACTAGATTCGGTAATCCCAGACGAACCTTAGCCACTCCGCAGATCTGGTAGGATTTCTCATCCTCCCGAGAGATACTACGGTTTTCTCATAAACGGGGATCGAGAGGATTGCAACTTGGAAGAAGATGATCCTACTAGTTTCAGGCATGCCATTATCAGTAGGGACTCTGATAAATGGCTGGATGCTATGCGATCCGAAATGGAGTCCATGTACACCAATAAAGTGTGGACCTTGGATATTGCTCCACCTGGGGTAAAACCCATTGGATGCAAATGGATCTACAAAAAGAAGATTGATGTAGATGGTCAGGTGGAAACCTATAAGGCTAGACTTGTTGTAAAAGGTTTTCGTCAAAGACCAGGATTGGACTATGACGAAACTTTTTCTCCAGTGGCTATACTCAAATCCATTCGGATCCTACTTGCCATTGTTGCCTTCCATGACTATAAATCTGGCAGATGGACGTAAAAATGACTTTTCTAAACGGAAGTTTGGAAGAGTGCGTTTATATGGATCAACCAGAAGGTTTTGTAGATGGTGGGAGCAGCGGGAAGGTGTGCAAGTTGCTCAAATCCATTTATGGGTTGAAGCAGGCATCGCGGAGCTGGAACATCTATTTTGATGAAACAGTCAAGAACTTTGACTTCATCAAGAACGAGGATGAGCTATGTATTTATAAGAAGATTGTAGGACGAACTGTCGTATTTCTAGTCTTGTACGTGGACGACATTCTTTTGATAGGAAACGATATTCCTATGCTACAATCGGTCAAGCTGTTCTTATCACAAAAGTTCTCCATGAAGGACCTGGATGATGCCTCATACATTCTGGGGATCAGGATCTACAGAGATAGATCCAAGAGATTACTGGGACTTTCGCAGTCCAGGTACATAGAGATTGTACTAAAGATATTTAGTATAGAAGATTCCAAGCGCGGTAACATACCTGCATTGCACGGAATCACCCTCTTCAAGGAGATGTCTCCTAAGACTGATGAGGAGAGGGTTCGCATGAGCACTATACCCTACGCTTCGGCGGTAGGATCTATAATGTATGCGATGCTATGTACAAGACCAGATGTAGCTTACGCGCTAAGCGTGGTGAGCCGGTATCAGTCGAACCCAGGTGAGAACCACTGGACAACAGTGAAGAACATTCTCAAGTACCTGAGAAGGACTAAGGAGATGTTCTTGGTTTTCGGTAATGGAGATCTCAAGGTTGAGTCCTTTACCGATTCAAGCTTCAAGAGTGACAAGGATGACAGCAAGTCTGTCTCGGGTTTTGTGTTTACCCTCAACGGAGGGGCGATGTGTTGGAGGAGTTCCAAATAGGATACCGTCGCAGACTCGACGATGGAGGCTGAATACATTGCTGCGAACGATGCCGCAAAAGAAGCGGCCTGGATGAAGAAGTTTATTACTGAACTTCAGGTAGCTCCGTCCATTGTTGATCCGATACCTTTGTATTGCGATAACAATGGGGCTATAGCTTTAGCGAAGGAACCACGGTCCCATCAGAAATCCAGACACATCTTAAGGCGGTATCACCTGATCCGGGAGATCATAGATTGCCAGGAGATCGAGGTCAGGAGAGTGGATACAAAAGAGAACACGGCGGATCCATTTACAAAGGCCCACCCTCAAGCGCAGTTCGAGCGACTTTTTGAGATGTTGGGTATGCGGTACGCCAGCAGCTGGCCTTAGAGCAGGAGTTGGGTATTCGGTACGCTAATAACTGGCCTTTAGTGCAAGTGGGAGATTGTTGGATATGTATGCCCTAGAGGCATTATTGCATATGTATACATGTGGATGCTGGGGATATGTATGTACAGGACAATCTTGCTCAGTTATATAGTATATTATTTCAGTTGTCTTTATCAGGATATGTGTATTTATTTTTATTGTGCTTTATCCAGCGTGCACATATTGATAAAGACTTGATATAGTAGTATACTATTATGGTTTGACTTTATCTTAACATGGCATATGTTATACAAGTTATTACATATTGCGGTTACATGCTGATAAAGCCCGTAGGATCTTGCTTGACTACCTGCGTTGTGATGGCAATCATACTTGTGGGAGCCGGGTAGTCTATAAGCACATCCTTAAATGTCCCAAGCCGCAGGAGTATCGAGATCGGGCATCGATACTTCAGAGTAGACTTACGTGTACGTTTCTAGACCCCGACGAGGGGCGGTGGTTGGTCCCACAACCATTGGTGTGATCATCTAAGATTGTATACGGGTGTTCACTGGTGGTGAGTACACTGGACGGACTCGCTGAGAACCTTTAGATGGTATTATACCTATCGTCAGATAGCGGTTCTCTTATGACATGTGTACAGGTTATTCTTTAGACCTAAGATCATCATTTGTCTCGTGTAAGTTCCCACTGTGCTTTGATCACTACCCTACCACGGCTCTACTAAGTCGTGCAACCAGGTTTTGGTTGGGTATAATCCCAAGCCACATGGAGGCAGTGAGTGATTGTCAGGGAGTCGTTTCTCCAGGTATTGGGAGTTGATATTGCACTGTGTTCGATTGGTCAGGACCATAAGACCTTGGCCAAGGCAGTTAGGATTTATTGATAGGTTGATCAGTAGTTTCCCGGATTGGTCCTGAGCAGAATCAGCACGAATTATCGGGTTATTAGGGTCTGACACTTACCACCCCTAGATCCGGTATGCGATACTCTTAGATGAAGAGACCGTACTGTACAGAGATTGTCACGGATAGGTGATTAACACGCTTTCACCGTGTCGTATTTAGAAAGAACTTGAAATTACCGCAATTAAAGACGGTGTCGCGTGTAGCGAGCCACGATGAGTACGGGCTTTTTAGCTTGTTTTAACGAGTTAATACCGTATCATGAGTTGCTGTTTATACAAAGTGTCGTAACTATGATATGTTCAATAAAATACTTGTTAAGGGTAGTTTTAGGTTAGCTTGTGTTAGGATGATATTTGCTGTTTCCTTATAGACCTAATGTCACGACCCGAAATGGCACGTGACTGGCACCTGAATCATGTGACGCCTATAGGACCCCACCTAATTCAAGTAAGCCAAAAGCCCAGAAATCTAAACCATTTTAAATTAAAGAGTGAATGAATACTTTTTTAAAAGTTAACAGATAAAATCACTTTGAAAGTCGTAGTATGCTTTTTTAAAATATCAAGTCTTTTCCAAAAATTTCGGCAGAGTTTCTTTTGTAAATACTGGTCCCAAACGGGTACAAACAGGAATATATATGAATAATGAATAAAGGCATCCCCAAGCAGGAGCTAGCTCTTCGCCAATTGGCGGAAACAACCACGCAAGGCAATATAATATACACCGCCGAAGGGCGAGGATCAAAACTCAGAAAGAAACCAACATCCTCAAGAAAACCAAAGAAGAATCATAATAATACAAGCGCGCGACTCTTAGGTCGAAAGAATATACAACTGGTCTTCTATGTCTATCAATATACAAGTCTGGTTGATGGAGTTTACTAGATACAACTGAATATAAATAAAGTACAATGGTGGTCACGATGCGAGTGAACCCACCTACCAAAGCAATCACTTGGAAGGAAGTAGGGTGCCAGCAAGCCGCAACGAACCTGTACGGCAAAACCTGCAAGAAACTGTGGCACAACGGGGGTGAGTTGCCAACTCGTGAGTAGAAGAAATCACCGAGCAGAAATCGCATGTATGACTCTATCCTAGGTCATACAATAATCCTCATAAAATATACCCTGAAACATCTAATAGTGGCAAGGGTAAACATCTAAACATGAGTATGATACCAAGTGCTCGTGTCAGTGCCTCAGGTAGCAACATGTCACAAATATGATGTGCGAATGCATCAAGAATGAAAGCAGAATACATCATGTACAAGAAACTGTTTTCTTAACTCTATGAGATTTCTATGTAAAAACCGAAGTATCATTAATGAAATCAACAGAGAATCCGTGTCAAGTATCGACAAAAAATATATATCCCAATATCTCAATATCTAGGGCTCCGGCAATCCGGACTGGCCCATATCATCAAATCTCAATATCTCGGGCTTCGGCAATCCGGAGTGGCCCATATCATCAAATCTCAATATCTCGGGCTCCGGCAATCCGGACTGGCTCATATCATCAAATCTCTCAACTACGTCGGTATCCTCCGGATATCCGCCGCGTCACAAATAACCGGTCGGTGGTGCTCCCCTGCCGGGCTCAACGCCATCATCTGCGACCATCTTGTCCCGGGGTACCATACCGGGTCCACCATGCACCTGCAGACGGTTCCTCCTCCTCGAATCTGGTGTATGATACCGCTCAAGAGCCGATAAAACTCATGGTGGACACCTCTCACATCATATCACGAGAAAACCTCTATTTTTATAAATGATAATGAGTTTATAAAATCCTTGCGGTTTCTCCAAATCCAGAAATCTCATGGAAAATCGAAACACTAAAATCGAGAGTCAATAAACAGTGAATTACCGGTATAAAGCCCCATATTATTGCATGACAAATGAATATATATATATATATACATGCATGGGTATCTAAGTAAAGAATGCAATATTTAAACTAGCACAGTAATGATAAATCAGAACTATCAGCTAGCAAGTTATCAATGAAGTAATATTCTCTAAGGTGTACGTGACATGGAAATTACTGATAATGATGTGTGTGAGCCGGCAAGCAAGTGTTCGTGGACATACGCATCATCGGTAATAGTGCTGGTGTCCTGACAACATGTGTTCATAATAATTAAGGAAAACACATATATAAGCTTGCAATGCAATACGAACAACATGTATATATGGAAAGATGTAGTAACCGCAACATATAAGAATAAACATTTCTATATACGAGTCATACAGTTTTGGTATTTAAAATAGCATGAATCTTGGTTTTTAGAAAACAAGGACTACCGTGTTTTTAAGAAAAGGTACGTCCTTTGAAAAATCCGTAATATCCCTCGGGTTGTCTTTTGAAAATACCCACGATTTGTTAGTTTTGAAAATAAGTATGACTCAAGCCCAGTCCAAAATCTACCTAATAAACTACAGGAATAATCGAAAGGGTAAGGAAATCCACTTAAAGTCCGAGTCGATATATCTAGTTGTAGGCGATCCCGCCTCAATAGCGTCACGTACGGTAAAATATAATACGATATTCTCGAATCAAGAGTGGGATCAATCATCATATTTATACCTCATACGATAAAATCCATCGTACGACATCCCGGAATTCGGGATACGGGTCAAATATCACATATACCTCATTATTCATATGGTACCACTACCATAATATCCTGAATTAGGGTATCGTTCTAAAGTCTAGAACATTCCAAAACCATCTAACATATATCCGCGTCGCCCAATGATCCACTATAATATCGTGTCGTATATCATATCACGACCCAAATCACATAACCGATCTCACGGCATCACGCCCGATCATATCTGTTAGTGTATATGCCCTAGAGGCCATTACTGTATCATACTAGCTTGTATATTACTTGATGGAAGCTTGGGATATTCACAGTTGTATATACAATCTTGCTCGAAATGGTAGTATGCTACTTGGTTTGTCTCTGCTTTAATATGTGCATGTGTTTCTTTTAGCATATCGCTGATATACATATTAGTAGACCCCTTAGGATCTTTGCTTGATTACCAGCATTGTGATGGCGCTCACACTCGTGGGAGCTGGGTGATCTATAAGCACATCCTTATACAGGTCCCTAGTCGTTGGACTATCGAGACAGGGCATCGATACTCCGGAGTAGACTAGCGTATGCGCTTCTCATCCCAGCGTGGGAGACGGTCTGTCCCACAGCTGTCAGTACGTCGTACTTGAGATAGTATGCGGGTGCTCGTTAGGTTACGAGTATACTGGACAGGACTCGTTGGGAACTGTTGGTTGGTATTATACCTATCGTCAGTTATCAGTTCCCCGGTGACATGAGTACAGCTTAGTCCGCTGACTTGACACTGTCACTTCGCCTCGAATGTGTTCCCACTGCACTTTGATTACTACCCTACCACGGCTCAAAGGAGTCGTGCAAACAGGTAGTTTTTGGGTGCAGTCCCGAAGCACTTGGAGGCAGTGACGGTTAGACAAGATTCGTCTCTCCCGGTATTGGGGGTTGACATCGCGCTGTGTCCAGGAGAGCCATTACACGAGTAGTCCCTGGCAAGGGCAAGCGAGATATACTGGTAGGTTTCCAGTGTTATCTCAGGGTGTCTGGGCTACACTCCGACACGACTTGTACCGCTATTAGGGGACTGACGTTCACCGTCCCCCTAGGCCCGCCATGCGATGTATCAGACGAACAGACCGGACTGTACGAAGACTGTCACATACAGGCTCAGTAGGAGTTCAGATGGGGTTCACCTCGTCAGTCTTCTTATCGACATCTACCTGGGGACCGTTACGTACAGC
Source organism: Agapanthus africanus (assembly GCA_030015575.1). Classification (NCBI taxonomy): domain Eukaryota; kingdom Viridiplantae; phylum Streptophyta; class Magnoliopsida; order Asparagales; family Amaryllidaceae; genus Agapanthus; species Agapanthus africanus. The sequence goes on from CM057341.1 coordinate 231,494,719, forward strand.
TAGTGCCGCTTGCGGTCTGTGGTTAAACCAACTGCCAGCGTAGTGTCGAGTCTTTAGAGTCCCACACAGAGAGCTATTCGCCTTTAGGCAAAATGAGTAGATGTCGCATGGTTTTGCGACAGGGTTCGTTCACATCCGCGCACTTGTGCACGTTTGCTGTCCGGACAGCTTATACTAGCGGGCTTTGGTTTAAGCCAGATCCTAGTATAGATTTGGGATTGGTTTTTTCTCATTGTATTTGTGTTTCTCGGATCACGAATACGGGTGCGTATGCACAGTTGCTTGAGACAGAGGGAGAGGACTTTGATTAGGGTTAATGACTATTGTCATTTTATTAACCCTAATGCTTATGTGTGTATTATGGTTAATTGATATTAGTTTAATATAATTGTGCATGGTTATGGTTATTGACCATTTGACCTCCTTGACTTGTTGACCTAGGTTGACACTTTGACCATCATCATTTCATTTGGAAGATGCTCTTTGATCCTTGCAATTTGCATTAAAAATGAAATGATAATGGTCATGTCTTGATTAACCATGACAATTATCTAGCTAATTATCTAATTACAATAATTCACACATATATGTGAGAATGGTTCATTTTTCTCTCATTCTATTATTTTCTTTCTCTCTCTTGTTCTTCCTCTCCCTCAAGCTCTCCACTCTCATGTGTTGAGAAACACTTGAGCTTGAGAAAAACCCCTTCTTGATAATCTCTACTCTCATCTAGGGTTTAAGGATTAGCACTTCTTACACCCTAGTTACTTCTAGCTTGGAGTTGAAGCCAAAGGTTGAGGCTTTCGGGTGGATCTTTCTTCGACGTGAGAAGACGACAAAGGTGACCTCTTTCCACTATTCCAAGGAGCAAGGAGAGAAGGACATAAAGCTCTAGGTATAATCTTTCTAACACTTAGCTAGTTTCTAGTTAGCTTTAGCTTGTTTTTGTTTAGCAAAGATCCTTCTTTGTCTAGTCCATGTTGCCTAAGTTGATAAAAATTTGATTTTTATTCCGTTTTCCGCTTCCCCGTAAGTACCGGGGTGGGCAACGTGGACTTACAATATCGACTCACCATCAAGTATCATATATCATCCTCATCACCCGTGTATATATATATATATATATATATATATATATATATATATATATATATATATATGTACCAACGCATCCACACACACACACACACACACACATATACACATACACATATAAACATATACACCCATAATCATGTCACGTGTGTGTGTGTGTGAATTTTTACTCTAGGGTTTCGCAACTATAGAAACTAAACTAAAAGCGCTATCTTCCAAATACGCTAAAACTAACCCATGATCTCCTAAATCCATTCTTTCTAATTATCCACATATCACAATACACACACACACACACGCACACACACATATAATATGTTCACATACCACACTACGAAACTGCGGGGGTGTTATACGCCATCCACTCGACTTCCCCCGTAGATATACATCTACCCACCTTGATCCTTGCTTGCCGAAGTCGATGTAGCCATGCTCCTTATTGTTTTTCGAAGTCCACGCGAGGGTGCCTACATATATAACACATAGTATCGTAAACAGAAATCGCGTACGAAAACCAAAACGGCACACGGATCGCACATAGGTTAAAACCTATGGTCTACGCATGCAAGAATAACCAAACAACTCCCGACATCGACATAAAAATATCAAGTGACCGAGACAAAACGAAATCTCCAAAGTTTCAAGTCATACAAGAGCCACAAATCAAAACAACTCCTCAAGAAAATGGTTTCATATTTTTGGTCAAGTGAAATTTGGATAAACAAGCAATGCAGTAGGGTTGTATATAGGGTATGTGAGCTATAAAACCAATCCTAACACCAAATACTATAGAAGACCCGACGAGACTACCTCCAAATCCGGCCTGCTCGGCCCAAACTGCTTGGATTGGGTTCGTATTAGCAGGGTGGTCTTCTAGTGCTCAATCTAGGCTAATAGTGTTGCTAGTTTTTCCAGTAATGGTCTCAGGTCACTCCAGATTCCTTGTAGGTATAATTTATTCACAAAACTGATATTTTGAAATATCTAACCCAAGTTTGGTTTTGTTTCTGTTTTGGTCTAGGTTTTTAACACTAAAGGAGTTTGTAGTCACCAATTACTTTCAATTGCACCATCATAACTCAAGAATTCCATAAACTTCATCTTGGAATTTTCGAAGATCACTAAACCTCACTAAATCGATTCTAAACTAAAATGGAAGCTAAAAGAAATCAAATAATACACTTAATGTAAAAGAAATACCTCATTTGACAACTCAAGAATTTTCTTGAATTGCCCATAGTGCTCAAAATCCTAACTTTCTTGGTCCACCATGCTTGTAGTGAGTTTGTGCATGAATTTTGTGAAGGGAATGCAAGGTTTTGATATGGAAAAAAGGGGTGTTGTGAGGAGCTAGAGGAGGTGGGGGAAAGAAGGCGGCCAAGGTGAAGGAAGAGGAGAAGAAAATGGTGAAGATGACGAAGATAGAATAATGAGCCATAGTCAAATGAACCCCTCACCCTCTCTCTCTTGCCCATACCTCATTCTTTATTCTTATTCATTTCTTTTCTTTTCTTTTAAATCTCCAACAAAACAAAAACCAAATAACAAAAGAAATGAAGCATGGTTTTCAATCAACAAAAGAAATGTAACAAGTATTATGCAACATATCATGTTGCATATCATGCAAATATCATACTTAATGAAAAATTAGTAAACACTAATCAAGTTTAGTAATAGCCCATACACAATTAATTGTATAAAATTTATAAAGTGTCTAAATCATATAATATTCTTTCAAAATCAACATTCAAATGAAATTTTCCAATATTTCCCAATTTATCGATATTTAATTATACCATATCATTTAAAAATAGTCTCCATACTTTAAAATATCTCTAATATTTATTATTCCATTAGATAAATTTCCAAAAATAATATTTTATTTTTCTGAAATGTTACAGTCTTCCCCCCTTAAATAAATTCGGGCCCCGAATTTAAATTTAAATATTTCAGTAAAATGATCAAGTCGTCGGGGCTCCGAAATCATACATACATAAAATATATCGTAGCGCAATGCATGTGCATGAAAAACGAGTATATAACTCAAAATCAAAACTCCGTCAAGCATCACGCAATTATCGAAGTCATGGTGAAGATACCAATGTCAAAGTCCAATACGAAAACCAACATGATATATATCTAACTATAACATGTACATAGTACGCATCGTTATAAACTCGTCAAAACATCTGAAAAGAAAAGTATGCCAAACCTTTTTCCAAGTCGCTGTGCGATGCGCATATCACGGCACAAGTAGCGGACGTTTATTGTAAGAAAATAACTATATATATCCTTTGTTTAACATACACGTCCCGCCGTTTTGAAAATAATTTAGAAGGGTTTCCCTTGTAAAATGTTTCGTGTCATCCCAGACACATAGGAAAAATATTGAGACTGTGCTCCTTTTTGGAAATCCCTTCGGTAACTATCGATGCATGCAAAAACATTTGGGTACTGTTATCAGAACAGTCCTGCTCGGTTACTAAACCAAATAGTAAATATCATAAAAACTTACTGCTCAAAGAAAACCATACTCAATAGTACATGAAATAATTGCCACGTGCGTCTGGTGCGCACAGAAATCGAAGTCACTAAATGTGCTATACATGTGCACCAAAAACAAAATCTAAGTGCAACGGGTATGCACGAAAACACTTGTCAAAGGCAACGAGTGTGCCTGACAACAATATCAGGTGCATCTGACATGCACGAAGAATCCCGATTTAGTGCATCTGGTGTGCACCAAAATCGCATCAAGCGCGCCAAGTATGCACAAGAATCCAAATCAAGTGCACAAGGTGCACGAGAACAAATATCAAATACCACAATCGAAATCGACGGTATACAATATATCTCAATCCAAATCAAGTATACCGTGGTATATAATCTCACAACCACGTGCATCAGCGTGCACAAAATCGAATCAAAGTACTAAAAGTGCATGAAAACTACACCGAAGGCACAAGTCAAATCACATACATGCCATAGGCATGAATCAAAATCAACCATCTCGAATGACATCAAATTGAAATCGAGTGCAACTGTGGTGCACGAAAACTCAATCATGCAAATAAATCGCCCAAAATACCGAAATCCAAAATGATGGACACGTGATACCCGAATCACCAAATCGCAAATCGTAAACACTGTCGTCGATGTGTCCTTCCTTCAAAGTCGAGAAGGTGTCGATGCCTTCAAAGCTAGCAAGCAAGATATCTACTTGCCTCCTGTTCATGGTCTGGCGCCTTGTGCCCTTAGGCTCTCGTCTCTCACTGCAGGTTGCCAGTTACATGGCTCCTTGGCTCAACGGCATAATATGGAATGATGACGGAAATAGTTCCTCTCTGGAACATCCTCTAAAGATCTCTGGCCAACTATCATGGTCACTCGTAACATGTCTCGTCGATGATGCCGAACTCTGGCCTACTAGGTGTGCATAATACGACCGATCCTGGGTCCAAGCCTCCTCGTGTAGTATTCTAGAAAGATTCTGTCGGGGACTCTCCCAAATCTCGTTCCTGCCGAACTGCCCGGAAGTTGTCACCCTTTACTAAATCCATTTCTTGTTCCGGAACAGCTGTATACTCATCACGACTTCTTCTAGAAGATATATCCATATTCAACGCCTCTGCATGCGTATCACATCTTTGATATCAACGGTGTAGAACGCCATCTCGTCAAAATCTCGTGCGAACCTCTTACTCCACTTTTCTCTAATGTGGACCGATTCAGACTCGTCTCTTCGTAGTTGTATGGACTGCGCTATAAACAGCTATACTCATATATGGAGTTTCCCTTCCGAAACTACGAACTCAACATCTCAAATATCCTGTAGTAGGCAGCTTGCCAAATACCTGTTAGTATATGTATGCCCTAGAGGCCATTACTGTACATGAGTTGTATATTGTAGTGGATGCTTGGACATATATAGGGAGGACTTTCTTGCTCGACATGATAGTATGCTATCTGGTTGCTCTTTATCTTAACATCTACACTTATTGTCTCTCTATTACCTGTTGATAAAGCTCTTAGGATGAGTACTTGACTTCCAGGATTATGATGCGGATCATACTAGTAGGGCAGAGGAAGTCAGCAAGTACATCCTTCAAATATTCCTAGTCGTAGGAGTATCGAGACAGGGCATCGATACTCCAGATTAGACTAGCGTATACGCTTCTCGACCCATATGATGGACGATGGATGATCCCATATCCATCGGCGTTTGACATCAGAGAAGGTATACGGGTGCTCAGTGGAGACTGGGTATACTGGACGGACTCGCCGAGAACTCCTAGATAGTATTATACATATCGTCGGATAGCAGTTCTCTGGTGACACTGATACAGGTTAGTCTGTCGACCCGAGATCGTCATAGAGTCTTGTGTGATTCCCACTATGCTTAGATTTCCACCATACCACGGTCAAGAGATCGTGCAAAAAGGTGGTTTTTGGGTACAGTCCCGAGTCACATGGAAGCAATGAGTGATAGGAGGGGATTCGTCTCTCCCGGTATTGGGAGTTGATGTTGCGCTATACTTGATTGGCCATAACATGAAATCCCTGACCAGGGTTGTTGAGATCTACTGATAAGTGTTATCAGTAGTTTCTCGAACCGTTATGGACCTTGCATCGGCATGACTTATCAGGCTATTGGGGTCTGACGTTATACCACCCCGAGGCTGTGATATGCGATATATCTGACGAAGAGTCCGGACTGTACGGTAGTGTTACTGATTGGATTCACAGGAGTATGAGCGGGCTTGCTTGTTGATCTTTTGATCGCTCAATACACGGATGGCCGTTACGTTTAGCAGACTATTTGCGGCTTGTGGGTGTTTGATATGATCATCATCTACTGCCGGCATATTGACGAGTCTTTAGAATCCTACACAGAGGTTTCCTGGTTCATGCGAAACGGAGCAGGAGCACATATATGATATGTGCGGGACCGAGATTAATATGTATATGTGATACCATATTCTATTCTCGCGATATGTGACATCGGTCGGTTATATGTGATATAGCCGGGTTATCGGATCAAGTGTTGATTCGATAAGTTGTTACATTTGAAATTAGTCGGTTATATGTGATATAGCCGGATTATTAAATCAAGTGTTGATTTAATAATTTAATGTATAATTATATATTTGATATATTACATTACATTAACTAATATTAGCTCACTTAAGTATTTATTTTTCTCACTTAATGATACACTTAACATATATGTGATATATGTTAATTGTATTGTTTTCTTTTTCACACAAAATATATATGTGATATATATCGTTGTGACATGCTAGGTTACACATGCAACATGGATGTATGAGACTTAGACCATGCTAGGGTTAATGTTAGGATTTATATTTATTATTAAGTAATTCAAATAAAGTGGAATTTGGCATGGTTGATTTTTTGGTGGAAACTTGTAAAACATTGACTTAGTCCACTTATTTTGTCATGCTTAAGATATTTATTAACCTAACTATTACCCTACACCATGGTTTAGTCTCTACAAGGGTTAAGGTATGACATATACTCACCATGGTTGCATTTCTAACCTTATGAGTTTCATTCATCATCTTCTTCCTCATTTGATAAAAAGCTTGCTAGTTTTTTCTAAGTGATGAAATATTATGAGAAAAAGAAATCTAAAGAGAGCCCAATTCCTACTTCATTATCCTTTACTATTAGCCATTTAGTTTAGGGTGTTTGCTTCACTAATTCACATATTACTGAAGAGCTAGCATGAGCTTGAGTCTCTTCGACGTAGATCATTTTCGGCCTTGAAGACATTAAGCAAGGTTGTTCGTTTCTTCATGTGAACCCTTACTAGAGTCCGGGTCTTCACAACTTGCAGTGAATGGACTACTACACGGAGCATTAGAAGTGAAGGACCGGTCTACAAAGGTTGTATTCCGCATTCACTTAGTTGTAAAGTTGTTTACAAATCGTTTCGTCTAAATCTCTAGTTAAGATTCTAGGGTTAGGGTTGTTTAGAACAACAATTTTTTGAAAACAGCATAGACGATGCCTCCCGAAACCTTGCTGCCGAGCTACATAACCTTACAATACCTTCTCAGAAACTTCTTCAAATTATCGGAGTGATGCGCTTACGCTCGTCCCTCCTTGACCGACTCACAGCGTGCATGTGTGAAGTCTTCTCTAGCTGAAATTAATCAATCTGATGACCTCACATCGGGGTATGCAAACGAACCGCATGTCCTAGTCATTCATATATGGATGACTAGCGGTCTTCTGTCATATCCCTAAGTACAAACTCGTGCTGCAATAGCTTCAAACATCTGGGGCGACATCTTGTCAGTCGCAGCAACAACTAGCTCATTCGTTCGCATGCTAAACAATGCCTCAATCATCAAGAATAAACTGTGCATTGACGGTCATCACATTCTACCCAGCCTCTAGCAGTGGCCTAATCCTCTGGTGCTGATCTGAACGTTCGAGAAATCTCAGTAAAAACAATCCATCAAAACGCTCATGTCGCGAAAAACACAATAAAACAACATATCTATGCAATCGTGTGTCACCGGAATTACGCCCTGGTCAGTCCTCGTCCAAGACGAGCTCATGTTGACCGCTACTCTAGCCGCAGCTCTCTCTGCCCGTGCACCCGTGGTAACAGAAACCACAAACCGATATCGATGATGATGGATCATAGGAATGAATAGAAATACAACGCATAAGAAATGTACATCCTAAGGCTTCTTAAGCGGAGTAGCGTATCGTAAGTATGCCGCGGAACATACACACAGTACGTTACTGTACTTAAGTCACCTACTCCATCAACCAAGGTTAACCTATGCGACGAAAGTTCGGGTCTAATACCCTCTCGACCAAGTCTAAGTTCCGTAAGGTCAAGCTTAGGTTCCATATATATATATATATATATATATATATATATATATATATATACGCCCTAGACTCCGCATAGTTAAACCTAGACTCGAACCAAGGTTAAACCTAGCGCTCTGATACCAACTTTAACACGATCCGAAATGGCACGTGACTGGCACCTGAATCATGTGACGTCTATAGGACCCCACCTAATTCAAGTAAGCCAAAAGCCCAGAAATCTAAACCATTTTAAATAAAAGAGTGAAGGAATACTTATTTAAAAGTTAACAGATAAAATCACTTTGAAAGTCGTAGTATGCTTTTTTAAAATATCAAGTCTTTTCCAAAAATTTCGGCAGAGTTTCCTTTGTAAATACTGGCCTTAAACATGTACAAATAGGAATATATATGAATAATGCATAAAGGCATCCTTAAGCGGGAGCTAGCTCTTCGCTAATTGGCGGAAACAACCACGCAATACAATATAATATACAACGCCGAAGGGCGAGGATCAAAACTCAGAAAGAAACCAACATTCTCAAGAAAACCAGAGAAGAATCATAATAATACAAGTGCGCGACTCTTAGGTCGAAAGAATATACAATTGGTCTTCTAAGTCTATCAATATACAAGTCTGGTTGATGGAGTTTACTAGAAACAACTGAATATAAATAAAGTACAATGGTAGTCACGATGCGAGTGAACCCACCTAACAAAGCAATCACCCGGAAAGAAGCAGGGTGCCAGCAAGCCGCAATGAACTTGTTCGGCAAAACCTGCAAGAAACTGTGGCACAACGGGGGTAAGTTGCCAACTCGTGAGTAGAAGACATCACCGAGCAGAAATCACATATATGACTCTATCCTAGGTCATACAATAATCCTCATAAAATATACCCTGAAACATCTAATAGTGACAAGGGTAAACATCTAAACATGAGTATGATACCAAGTGCTCGTGTCAGTGCCTCAGGTAGCAACATGTCACAAATATGATGTGCAAACGCATCAAGAATGAAAGCAGAATACATCATGACGAGAAACTGTTTTCTTATCTCTGTGAGATTTCTATGTAAAAACCGAAGTATCATCAATGAAATCAACAGAGAATCCGTGTCAAGCATCGACACAAAATATATATACCAATATCTCAATATCTCGGGCTCCGGCAATCCGGACTGGCCCATATCATCAATCTCAATGTCTCGGGCTCCGGCAATCCGGACTGGCCCATATCATCAAATCTCAATATCTCGGGCTCCGGCAATCCTGACTGGCCCATATCATCAAATCTCACGACTACGTCGGTATCCTCCGGATATCCGCCGCGTCACAAATAACCGGTCGGTAGTGCTCCCCTGCCGGGCTCAATGCCATCATCTGCGACCATCTTGTCCTGGGGTACCATACCGGGTCCACCATGCACCCGCAGACGGTTCCTCCTCCTCCTCAAATCAGGTGTATGATACTGCTCAAGAGCCGAGAAAACTCATGGTGGACACCTCTCACATCATATCACGAGAAAACCGCAAATTTCTATTTTTAGAAATGATAATGAGTTTATAAAATCCTTGCGGTTTCTCCAAATCCAGAAATCTCATGGAAAATCGAAATCCCAAAATCGAAAGTCAATAAACAGTGAATTGCCGGCATAAAGCTTCATAATATTGCATGACAAATGAATACACACACACACACACATGCATGGGTATCTAAGCAAAGAATGCAATATCTAAACTAGCACAGTAATGATATATCGGAACTATCAGCTAGCAAGTTATATCAATGAAGTACTATTCTCTAAGGTGTACGTAACATGACAATTACCGATGATTATGTGTGTGAGCCGGCAAGCAAGTGTTCGTGGACATACGCATCATCGGTAATGCTGCTGGTGTCCTAACAACATGGGTTCATAATAATTAAGGAAAACATATATATAAACATGCAATGCAATAAGAACAGCATGAATATATGGAAAAGATGTAGTAACCGCAACATATAAGAATATACATTTCTATATACGTGTCATACAGTTTTGGCATTTGAAATAGCACGAATCGTGGTTTTTAGAAAACAGGGACTACGGTGTTTTTAAGAAAAGGTATGTCCTTTGAAAAATCCGTAATATCCCTCGGGTTGTCTTTTGAAAATACTCACGATTTGTTAGTTTTGAAAATAAGTATGACTCGAGCCCAGTCTAACATCTACCTAATAAACTACAGGACTAATCGAAAGGGTAAGGAAATCCACCTAAAGTCCGAGTCGATATATCTAGTAATCGGCGATCCCGCCACAATAGCGTCACATACGGTAAAATATATAATACGACATTCTCGAATCAAGAGTGCAGATCAATCATCATATTTATTCTTCGTACGGTAAAATCCATTGTACGGCATCCCGGAATTCGGGGTACGGGTCAAATATCACATATACCTCATTATTCATATGGTACCACTATCATAATATCCTGAATTAGGGTACCGTTCTAAAGTCTAAAACATTCCAAAACCATCAAACATATATCCGCGTGTGAATAAAACACATCGCCCAATGATCCACTATAATATCGTGTCGTATATCATATCACGACCCAAATCACATAACCGATCTCACGGCATCATGCCCAATCATATCGACTCACCATCAAGTATCATATATCATCCTCATCACCCGTGTATACACACACACACACACACACACACACACACCAACGCATCCACACACACACATACACACACACACACACACACATATATATACATATAAACATATACACCCATAATCATATCACGTGCGTGCGTGCGTGTGTGTGTGTCAACTTTTACTCTAGGGTTTCGCAACTATAGAAACTAAACTAAAAGCGTTATCTTCCAAATACGCTAAAACTAACCCATGATCTCCTAAAGCCGTTCTTGCTAATTATCCACGTATCATAATACACATAAATATATATATATATATATATATATATATATATATATACATATATATATAATATGTTCATATACCACACTATGAAACTGCGGGGGTGCTATACGCAATCCACCCGACTATCCCCGTAGATATACATCTACTCACCTTGATCCTTACTTGCCGAAGTCGATGTCGCCATTCTCCTTCTTGTTATCCGAAGTCCACGCGAGGGTGCCTACACATATAACACATAGTATCGTAAACAGAAATTGCGTACGAAAACCAAAACGGCACACGAATCGCACATAGGTTAAAACCTATGGTCTACGCATGCAAGAATAACCAAACAACTCCCGATATCGACGTACAAACGTCAAGTGACCGAGACAAAATGAAATCTCCAAAGTTTCAAGTCATACAAAAGCCACAAATCAAAATAGCAACTCAAGAAAATGGTTCCAGATTTTTGGTCAGGTGAAATTTGGATAATCAAGCAATGCAGTGGGGTTGTATATGGGGTATGTGAGCTATAGAACCAATCATAACACCAAATACCATAGAAGACCTGGCGAGACCACCTCCAAATCCGGCCTGCTCGGCCCAAACTGCTTGGATTGGGTTCGTATTAGCAGGGTGGTCTCCTAGTGCTCAATCTAGGCTAATAGTGTTGCTAGTTTTTCCAGTAATGGTCTCAGGTCACTCCAGATTCCCTGTAGGCACAATTTATTCACAAAACCGACATTTTGAAATATCTAACCCAAGTTTGGTTTTGTTTCTGTTTTAGTCTAGGTTTTTAACACTAAAGGAGTTTGTAGTCACCAATTACTCTCAATTGCACCATCATAACTCAAGAATTCCATAAACTTCATCTTGGAATTTTCCAAGATCATTAAACCTCACTAAATCGATTCTAAACTAAAATGGAAGCTAAAGGAAATCAAGTACTACACTTAATGTGAAAGAAATATCTCATTTGGCAACCCAAGAATTTTCTTGAGTTGCCCCTAGTGCTCAAAATCCCAACTTTCTTGGTCCACCATACTTGTAGTGAGCTTGTGCATGAATTTTGTGAAGGGAATGCAAGGTTTTGATGTGGAAAAAAGGGATGTTGTGAGGAGCTAGAGGAGGTGGGGGAGAGAGGGCAGCCAAGGTGAAGGAAGAGGAGAAGAAAATGATGAAGATGATGAAGATGGAATAATGAGCCATAGTCAAATGAACCCCTCACCCTCTCTTTTCTCTCTCTTGCTCACACCTAAGTCTTTATTCTTATTCATTTCTTTTCTTTTCTTTTAAATCTCCAACAAAACAAAAACCAAATAACAAAAGAAATGAAGCATGGTTTTCAATCAACAAAAGAAATGTAATAAGTATTATGCAACATATCATGTTGCATATCATGCACATATCATACTTAATGAAAAATTAGTAAACACTAATCGAGTTTAGTAATAACCCATACACAATTAATTGTATAAAATTTATAAAGTGTCTAAATCATATAATATTCTTTCAAAATCAACATTCAAATGAAATTTTCCAATATTTCCCAATTTATCGGTATTTAATTATACCATATCATTTAAAACTAGTCTCCATACTTTAAAATATCTCTAATATTTATTATTCCATTATATAAATTCCCAAAAATAATATTTTATTTTTCTGAAATGTTACACCTAATTTTGATATTGACACTAAGGCAATAGGCAACAATGTGGATTAGGGAACTTGAAATACGTTATTTGTGTTTGAGTGCTAAATCTGTATTTCTTGTCCCATGTCCCTCCGTTATTGTCTCTTGACCTTAGCCTTCGGCAAACCATTTGCAATCCGGTCACGATTAGGATTCACCGCTATCGTGGTAGGATAGGGTGCCTAACGGAGCGGAATTGCGAGTCGTTTGGTCGGAGTTTCAATTGCAAAGTTAAGGTTTTTTAAGGTTTTAGCAAACACATCTCCTAACACAAACTAACCATATTTTACTCTTAACAAGTAAATCAATTACTCACTTATATTTACAAAGCAAAATAAAGAAAAAAGAAAAGTGAGACACATAACAAAAATTTCAAGAAAAAGGAAAGTTAAGGTTAGAATGTTAAGAACCGATTAAGTCAATGTGCAGATTTCTTCAAATGTTCTTATAACCCCGTACTAATGTGAAATCAAAATACCAAAGTTTAAGGTTGCAAGCTCACTTAAGAGGTTGCAAGATCAAAGCAAGGCAAAGATTTCACAAGTTTGAAGTTTGTAGAAAGCAAGACATATGAAATGAACAATGATAACTTTTTATTGATTTTTAAGTAAGATACAACTAATCTTGAATTCAAGAACCTAAATCTTAAGTTTGCAAGTTCAATGAAGAAGTTGCAAGGTCAAGACAAAGGGGCAAGAGCTCAAGAGTTCAAAGGAAAGACAAATTACAATTGTTCTAGACTAAAACTAAAGCAAAAAGTATATCCTTTCCCTTTGCCCATTGATATGGTATTTATAGGCACAAAATAAGATTAAACAAACAATATAAAAAGAGTCATGTGACAACAAGAGACAGCCATAAGAAAAATGGGGTGTATTTGGCTTTGTTGGACCGACGGCGCCGGATTTTTAAATGATGTCGCCGGTTTTCTTGTGGTCAATTAGGCTCGTGTTGGTGTGGTGGTCTCGAGTGCACTCCAAAAGTCCACTGGTAGCGTTTGATTTCTTTATATCAGCTTGGGTTATACTCGGTGGTCTTGGAGGGAAACTCGATGCTTTAAATCACATCACATCTTTCTGCATTTAATACTCATGTTCCCTACTTGCACAATTCATCATGTCATGTGTGCAAGGTAACCCCACCATGGTCCAAATCACCAAGATTATTGTGCACATTTGTAATGTGTTGGACCAAAATTTGCAAAAACGAGCTTCTTTGAATCACGATCGGTTTTCTGTTCTGTTTGCAGTGTTGGTGCCAAAACGTTATATCCGTGATATTGAGTGTGTTTCCAGTGTTGTGTCACGGATACTTGTAATCTGTATTTACTAAGCAGACACTGGTTAATAGCACCGATATATAACAAAATAGATAATGAATGAGTGGTATTAAGATGCAGTTTTCTGAGATGAACAAATACTCCCAAACTTATCTTTTGCTCGTCCCGAGCAAAACAAAAATCCTGACCTCATTTTCGTAGGGAACGCGGTTGCACTGAGCTCGTGCAATAAGCCGCTAAACCTCTAGGTGTCCCTAGTAGGAGGAGTGTTGTCTTCTGAAGGTTTTCAGCGGATTTCACCCACAAAATCCCGTCAAACTGGTTTCGCGAGATAGCTATTGATTCTAACCTTAAGGTTTAGCTTTTAAAGCTAGAAATTCTATTAGCCTGAGTTAGAAATATCGAACCTTTATTTTTCACACCTCGCTTCTTATTTAACTTAAGATCCTATATGTCTTTGCGTGCAGTGTAAATAGTGTCGTTAAGTTTCAAAAGGATCGATTAAAGTCATCATGTCACAAAATAAAGCCCAGATAAAAACTTAAAAAGGATCACACAAGTTTTATAAAGAGTTAAGTATTTCTCAAGTTTCGTTTTCCAGTTAGGTTTCAAATTCAGAATTTCTATCTTCCTTAATAGGAAACTAGATCTTATTTTTCACTTCACCTTTACTTGTTTCCGTTTTATACACACCTTCGTGAACGTGCAATGGTCTTCATCATAGGATAAAATCTTCATATCTCCGTTAAAAATATTTTTATAAAAACCTATCTTTTGTCATGATTATTCTCACACAAAAAACCGTTAGGAATTTTAACTCGGAGAGAACACTTGCTTGATTTTGTTTTAATTTGGACTTTCTAGGCTTCTTATCGAGCTTTGGGCCAATACTCCCAAACCAGTTGGTTTTAGGGCATTAGGTGTAGAGACACCCCGGCGGACTTAATTGCTCAAGTTACCTAGGCCCTAAAACAAAAGACCTATTTTAAAGTGAAAATCATAACGATTTAATGCGAACGGAGATATAACCAGTTGTTCAAATATTTTTAGGATAAAAGACGTGTTTAGTGGATCAGGTGTGTAATCACTTCAATCAAGTTCCAGATGGGTTATTCTTCAGAATTAGTTCCTATTAAGGTATCTATAATATCCCTTCATATCCACTTCACTTTCGAAACTATTCTTGATATTACTTATTTCAGAACAAACCTATTTGATCCTCAAAAAATAGTTTATCAATTTAAAAGTTTTCAGACATATTAGACTTGTTATCTAATTTTCAGGACTCACGACACGTGTAGTGTGATGTAAAGACGTATATTAGCTATAGTTAAACTTAAAGGAGAGTTATCTTTCAGGTTTTCAAAATCTAAAAATAGAATTTAGTTGTTCCTATCTTATCAAACAAAACCGTCGAAATATCGAATCTAAGTTCTCCCACTAACCAATTTGACGACAAAGTTTTTATATTTTTGTAATTTTTTTTCGATTTTTATGGGTTTTTTAAATATGTATGTAAATACAGAATATACAAATGAATGCGAAGGGAGAAAGCTTACCGAGCACACCCCAAACTTAAACTAGATAGTGCCCTCACTGTCAATGTACATCAAGAGGGCAAAATTGCTGAAGGGTCAAAAGTGGCGGTTATCCCCCTTTTTTGTATGAACAAAGACTTAGCAACATCAGACAAGATTGCTCGTCAAAAAGAAAAAAATGGATATGCACAAGACAAGAATATCTACATATATATACCAAAAATAGCATATGCATACCCCCAAACTTATTTGAAGCAGTGTCTCCACTGTTTATGGCTGAATAACTGAAGTTTGGTGGTAAACAGAGGAAGATTAAGCAGGGTAAACAGGCTCCTGCAATATCAGGAGCTCCTCTGATGGTTCTGCGCTAAGGAACGACTTCAATCTGTGTCCATTTACTTTGAAAAATGAACTGTCCTTTGGATTCTCCAAATCCACTACGCCGTGCGGGTACACACACCGCACAAGAAAAGGTCCCTTTCAGCGAGATCGAAGTTTACCGGGATGGAAATGGAGTCGGGTATCATAAAGAAGTACCTGTTGTCCAGGCGTGAAGGTTTTGCGCGTAAGGTGTTTATCATGAAACACCTTCGTTCGGTTCTTTATAACAACCGCGTTGTCGTAGGCCTCATCCCGAAGCTCGTTCAGTTCGTTCAGTTGCAGCTTCCGATAGCTGCCCGCGTCTTCAAGATTGAGATTCAGCTCCTTGATCGCCCAAATAGCACGATGTTCGATTTCCACAGGGAGGTGGCAAGCTTTTCCGTACACAAGACGATAGGGATACATGCCAAGATCAGTCTTATATGCAGTTCGAAATGCCTAAAGGGCATTGGTTAATTTCAAAGACCAATCTTTACGGTTCTTGGAAATCGTTTTCTCCAAAATCTGCTTGATCTGCCGATTCGAAACATCGACTTGCCCACATGTTTGGGGGTGGTAGAGCGTAGATAGCTTATGATTAATTGAGTAATTCCGTATCAAGGCCTTGAAAGACCTATTGCAGAAATGCGTCCTATTGTCGCTAATGATAGCGCGAGGGTGCCTGAACCGGGAAAAGATGTTTTCTTTAAGGAATTTAATGACAACCTTGTTGTCGTTAGTCCGACTCGGTACTGCCTCGACCCATTTGGAGACATAATCAACAACTAAGAGAATGTACATGTTCCCAAAAAAGTTGGGAAACGGGCCCATGAAATCAATTCCCCAAACATCGAACATCTCAACAACCAAGATTGGTTGGAGCGGCATCTTGTTTCTCCTGGATATCCGGCCCAAATGTTGGCACCGGAAGCAAGTCTTGCAGTAATCATGGGCATCTTTGAAAAGTTGTGGCCAGTAAAAGCCAGACTGCAAGACTTTCTCAGCCGTCTTTCTCGGGCCAAAATGCCCGCCACACGCTTGATCGTGGCAAAACGACAGCACACTCTTGAATTCATTATCAGGAACACACCGACGAATGATTTGGTCTGGACAGTACTTGAACAGGTAGGGTTCGTCCTAGTAAAAGTGTTTTACTTGGGAGAAAAAATCTCAGTTTATCCTGACTCGACCAATCGGTAGGTATGAGTCCAGTCGTCAAGTAGTTCACAATATCTGCGAACCAGGGTTCGCAAGATATTGTCAAGAGTTGCTCATCAGGAAAAACATCGTTAATAGGGAGAGGGAGCGTTGGCGAAGAAGGAAGTCGTGAAAGATGGTCGGCCACTACATTTTCACACCCTCTTTTGTCCTTAATGACAAGGTCAAATTCTTGAAGTAAGAGGATCTAACGTATTAACCGAGATTTTGCATCCTTTTTCGCAAAAAGATATCGCGGAGCTGAATGATCAGTGTAGACAACAACTGGGGAGCCTATGAGATATGCCTGAATTTTTCCAAAGCGATCACAACCGCCAAGAACTCTTTCTCGGTTGTCGTATAATTCATTTATGCATCATTCAGGGTCTGGCTTGCATGGTAGATTACGTGCGACATCTTATCGATGTGCCGTCCTAGGACCGCACCGATAGCAAAGTCGGATGCATCGCACATAATCTCAAAAGGATGCGTCCAGTCGGGTGAAGAAAGAACGGGAGCAGTGGTGAGTAAGCTTCTCAGTGATTTGAAAGCAGTCAAACAGCTCGAGTCGAAGTTGAATGTGGTATCCTTGGCCAGAAGAAGAGTCAAGGGTCTAACAATCTTGCTAAAGTCCTTGATAAACCGTCTGTAGAAACCGGCGTGGCCAAGGAAAGCTCAGATATCTCTGACGCATTTGGGAGGAGGGAGGTTGGAAATGACATCAATCTTTGCTTTGTTAACCTTGATGCCATTTCGCGAAATGATATGTCCTAAGAAAATTCCTTCGCGCACCATGAAGTGGCATTTTCCCCAGTTTAAAGTGAGATTTTTATCCTTACATCGGGTAAGGACAGCGTCAAGATGTTGCAGACACTCGTCGAAAGAATCGCCAAATATGGAGAAATCATCCATGAATATCTCCAAAAATTTCTCAACCATGTCAGAGAAAATTCCTATCATACACCGCTGGAAGGTAGCGGGATCATTGCATAGCCCAAAGTGCATGCGGCGATATGCGAACGTGCCGAAAGGACAAGTAAAAGTGGTTTTGTCCTGGCCTTTCTCGACGATGGGAATCTGGTTGTAGCCTGAGTAACCGTCCAGAAAATAGTAATACTCATGTCCAGCTAATCTTTCAAGCATTTGGTCAATGAATGGCAGCGGAAAGTGATCCTTCCGCGTTGCGGCATTGAGTTTTCGATAATCAATGCATACTCGCCACCCGGTCTGGGTGCGAGTAGGGATCAACCCATTCGCCTTGTTTGTGATGACCGTAATGCCCGACTTCTTAGGGACAACGTGTGTATGACTGACCCATTGGCTGTCTGAAATAGGGTAAATGATACCACTATCTAGACATATGACGATTTCCTTTTTCACAGCCTCCTTCATGACTGGATTTAATCGCCTCTGTAGATCCCTAGTTGATTTGGCATCATCCATCAGGTGAATGTGATGTTCAACGATCAGGGGACTAATACCCTTGATGTTCGCCATCGTCCAGCCGAATGCTTGCCGATTTGATTGCAAGACCGTGAGAAGGGATTTCTCTTGCTCTAGAGCTAGAGAAGCCGAGATGATGACTGGAAGGGTCTCGTTCTCATCCAAGTAAGCATACTTGAGGTGAGACGGCAGAGGCTTGAGTTCGAGCGTAGGAGGTGAAATGAATGAAGGCAAGATTGGAGAAAATGTCTTGAACTCAAAAGATTCCAACAGGGGCTCAAAGTGAGTGTACGCGACTGAGTCAGATGGTTCAACTAACGCATCCGAAAATTCGAAAGATTCAAACTCTGGAAGCGACAAGCCAAGATCGTTCGAAATGTGAAGCACTCGTAATCGTTGTTGGAAGCGGAAGCAGCAGCAGGTTCAAAGAGGAACGCACTAGTGGCGTTAAGATTGCTGTGATCAAACAAGAATTTCTCAAATTCACAGTCCTCTGGGGAGATCTCTTGGATGGAACAAACATTTAGTATATGAGCACTTGGTTCGGATGGCTGATTCCCTAACCTAAAAATGTTGAGTTCAATTGTCATGTTGCTAAAAGATAGGTTCATCGAACCATTTCGACAGTTGATCACAGCATTTGAGGTTGCAAGGAATGGGCGACCGAGTATCACCAGAATTTAATTCCGGGAGTTAGCCGCAGGTTGTGTATCTAAAACAATGAAGTCAACGGGGAATATGAAGTCCCCAACCTTTATTAACACATCCTCTAGATCACCCCTAGGATGGGTGATAGATCGATCGGCCATTTGAAGAGTGCAATGTGTAGGTTTTAGTTCTCCTACACCTAGTTACTCATATACAGAATAAGGAAGTGGGTTAACACTGACACCAAGATCCAAAAGAGCGCGGTTGATGTTCTTATCCCCAATGGTTATTGAAATCGTAGGACAGCCAGGGTCCTTCCATTTTTTTGTGGTAAATTTTGGGTAAGAGCATCACTCACGTTACTAGCTAGGAAAACCTTCTTTGGTACCTGAGATTTCCTCTTCTTAGTGCATAAGTATTTCAAGATTTTTGCATAGGAGGGGACTTGTTGGATTGCATCTAAGAGGGGAATGTTGATGTTAACCTGTTTTAACAACTCCAGAACCTTCGCCATTTGTGGATTTTGTTTATTGGACCTAAACCGGTTTGGAAATGGAACATTTTTGAAATTGGTTGAGTCCAATGCCTGTGGAGGAGATTGTGGAGTTGGAACGGATCCTAAAACTGGAGTTTGAGTGGAGTGAGATGTGGATCCGTTCGGATCAGCGATTGAAGAAGAAGAGCCTTTTGAAGAATGGAAAATAGGCTCAGAAGAAGAAGTAGGAGTAGAAGAGACGGCCGGGGTGTCATCATCATCAATTCGTGTGCCGATACTGTTGTTCAGCATTCTTCCAGATCTCAACGTAGTTACGGCACCCACATTATGGTTCTGTTGTTCAAGAGAAACATATACATTATGTGGGTGATCAAGATTTGGGAATGGTTAAAATGGAAGCCTTCCTTTCTTTCGCTCGTTAAAGCCGCGTTCAGCTGTGCAATCTGGGCTTCAATGGTCTTGATGCTTTGCCCGTGTGCAGCGGTGTGTTACACCAGAGAATGAATAGAAGGCTAGATGTTGGTGGTGGATTGAGTCGATTGCTTTACAAAAGCCTCTAGACTCCGTTCTAGCGAGGAAACTTTTATCGTTATTTGATGGAACAAAGTTGTTTTGAGGAAAAGAATTGTTGCAGGGTTCAAAGTTTTTCGTCGGATTCTGAAAAGGTTGAGGTTGGAAAGGCTGCTGAAATTGTTGTTGAGCTTGTTGTTGAGGAGGAGGAGGCCTTTGGAATTGATGCTGGTTTTGATTCCAGGCGAAATTGGGATGGTTCCTCCAACCGGGATTGTATGTAGAAGAGTATGGATCGTTTCTTGGACTTTGCCGAAATGCAGCATTAACCAGATCCTGTCCTTGAGATTGTGGATTGTAAGGACACTCTTCGGTCAAATGAGATGGATCCGAACAACAAGCGCAAATGGTACGAGGGGGAAGAATAGGGGCAGGAGAAGGAGATGAGAATTTGCTCTCAATTTCTTCCAGTTTCCGCGTGATTGCAGCCATCTCGGCCTTCATTGCAATTGAGATATCGAGTTGATGAACTCCTGCCCTAGAGAGACCTGAAGAAGAAGAAGAAGTTGAGGTGTTCGGTCTGGTGCTCTCCCACTGCAGCGTTTGCTATTCAAGATCGTTAAAGAATTGCCAAGCCTCCTCGTCAGATTTAGACAGGAAGTGTCCTTGACAGATGATCTCCATCAACTGTCTGGTTGCTGGATTCAGGCCCTTGTACAGAGTTTGGCAGAATTGCCATTTCTCTATACCATGATGAGGATACTGAACAAGGAGGTCCTTATACCGGTCAAAGCACTTCCAGAAAGGTTCGGTAGGAAGCTGGGTGAATTGGTTAATTTCGTTTCGAATCCGTGCGGTCTTATGATTTGGGTAGAATTTTTTTTTAAAACGCTTTCACAAACTCATCCCAACTGGTTATCGAATGAGATGCGGTGCTATATAGCCACTTTGCAGCAAGGTCGCACAAAGTGAAAGGAATAACTCATATCCGTATAGCATCATCAGACAGTTGGGTTGTCTTCATCATCGCACAAACGTTCTGGAATTTATTGATGAAGATATAGGCATCTTCGGATTCAAGCCCATGAAATTTGGGCAACATGTTGATGAAGTGGGGCTTAATTTCGAAATTATCCCCATTGGCCGGTGGAAGTGAAAGACAAGTTGGAAGTGCAGCGTGAGTAGGATAGAAATAATTCTGGAGCGTGATTCGCTGTGGCGCTTCAACAAGAGGTGGTCACGGGTTATTCGCACCTAATGGAGGTGGAATAATTCCCGGGGGAGGTAAAGTGATGTTAGGAGGAAATCCCGACATCTCGGAAGAAGAATTTGGTGACGGTGAAAGTGAAGGTGAAGATGTATGAACAGAATCATGGTCAACGTCGGAGTTGGCCGGCAAAGGCAACGGTGAAAGAGGTGTGGAAGTAGTTTCGACGTCGGAGTCGATCACGTAGTCCGTAGCGACTAACGAAACGCGGACTAAATGGGCACTAGGGTCCCTAGCCCAAGCGGACATATACTAAACGAGTTTAGTGTAGTCAAAGCGTAGAATGTGAGGGTAAGAAAACATAAAATGGAGAGAAATTGGGTGAAGGTGGTAAAAGTGGCGAATTTTGTGTTTGTTTCGTAAGAATGTGAAAATGAAACGACAGTTCGACAAACACAATCACAAATGCACAGTCACAAATGCACAATAAATACCTAGACTAGGGTCCTCTAAGTCCACTAGACCTGTTCCTAACTGTTCCAAAGCGACAAATTGTGAGATAACCCTCAAATCGCATCTTCACAGCCAGTTGTGGTCAGGTAAGCACAAGTGAGGTAAGGAGGGTTCCACTCACGAATCACCGTGAAACGGGCCTTTTAAAATTGCCTTCTCACTTGTCTAGCCTAGGCACCACAAAAGTCATGTTTAGATAAATGATCGAATGCCCACAATCTTCTTTTGTCCTATTGAGCGCGACAATTCCTTAGTTGGCTGAGTCTAGATATTTTTTATTAAGCTTGAGGTGACACTTATGCAGTTAGTGATTTCTGGGGTCTTAGGAAGGGTGATGAAATTTCCATCCAATATGAATTGGTGTTATAGTCCCTTAAGTCCGTATTAATGATGCAATGCGCAAATCAACAAAGTTTTGTTATCAAACAATCAATCAATTTTTCCTTAATTTAAATGTGGCGCTGCAACAAATACGGTTAGTTTTTCTTTGGATATTGTGGCGATGTTACGAAGAATCCTGCAAAGTCAAGAATATTGGAGCGTCAGATTTGAGAAGAGGAAGTTCAGAAGAATACGTACCAAAAAGTGTTGAGTTTAAGAAACTCGTGTTGATATTGTTTCCGAGTGTTTGAATGGTTCGCTTGTGCGGGTCAAACTATCCGGGTCTTTGGCACAAAGTGTTCAATCCCCTTATACTTGAAAACGCCCCCTGCTCCGCACGATCGCTGCTCGTCAATCCGTCAAATCTGCAAATGTCGGAAAAATACGGATATTTGAGCTAGAAATCCATATAGATAGCCAAAGTTCTGAACATAAATAATTAAGAAAATCAAACAATAAAAATGGGATACTAACAGAACACTGGAGGCAACACAAAAAACCAATTTTCATAACCTCAACACGAAACCGGCGACATCGGTAATTTTCAAGTTCTCGCCGGTCTAATTTGCAAGTTTGGTGCTCAAATTTTGTGTGTTTCCTCTATGTAACAATAGTATTCCACTCTTATACTTTGATTTCCAAGTTAAAATACAGTGTGTTAGAAGATCAAAAATCCAGAGAACATCATTATTTTTAGTTCTCGTGTCGGTTTAAAAAGAATGTGTTTTATCCGTTGAATCTGTTAGAAAGTAAGTTTTGTACAAAATATTCACAAATTAACCCGAGAATACAAGTGTAAAAGCGTTACCATCTCTCCGGCAACAGCGCCATTTGATTAACACGCTTTCACTGTGTCATATTTAGAAATAATTTAAAATTACCGCAATTAAAGACGGTGTCGCGTGTAGCGAGCCGTGATGAGTACGAGTCGTCCGCAGGGAGATGGTAGGTTTTTTAGCTTGTTTTAACGAGTTAATACCGTATCATGAGTTGTTGTTTATACAAAGTGTCGTAACTATGATATGTTCAATAAAAAGACTTGTTAAGGGTAGTTTTAGGTTATCTTGTGTTAGGATGATATTTGCCGTTTTCTTATAGACCCAATTTTGATATTGACACTAAGGCAATAGGCAACAATGTGGATTAGGAAACTTGAAATACGGTATTTGTGTTTGAGTGCTAAATCCGTATTTCTTGTCCCTTGTCCTTCCGTTATTGTCTCTTGACCTTAGCCTTCAGTAAACCATTTGCAATCCGGTCACGATTAGGATTCACCGCTATCGTGGTAGGATAGGGTGCCTAACGGAGCGGAATTGCGAGTCGTTTGGTCGAAGTTTCAATTGCAAAGTTAAGGTTTTTTACAATTTTAGCAAACACATCTCCTAACACAAACTAACCATATTTACCCTTAACAAGTAAATCAATTACTCACTCATATTTACAAAGCAAAATAAAGAAAAGAGAAAAGTGAGACACATAACAAAAATTCCAGGAAAAAGGAAAGTTAAGGTTAGAAAGTTAAGAACCGATTAAGTCAACGTGCAAATTTCTACAAATGTTCTTATAAGCCTGTACCAATGTGAAATCAAAATACCAAACTTTAAGATTGCAAGCTCACTTAAGAGATTGCAAGATCAAAGCAAGGCAAAGATTTCATAAGTTTGAAGTTTGTAGAAAGCAAGACACATGAAATGAACAATGATAACTTTTTATTGATTTTCAAGTAAGATACAACTAATCTTGAATTCAAGAACCTAAATCTTAAGGTTGTTAGTTCAATGAAGAAGTTGCAAGGTCAAGACAATGGGGTAAGAGCTCAAGAGTTCAAAGGAAAGACAAATTACAATTGTTCTAGACTAAAACTAAAGCAAAAATTATATCCTTTCCCCTTGCCCATTGATATGGTATTTATAGGCACAAAATAAGATTAAACAAACGATATAAAAAGAGTGATGTGACAACAAGAGACATCTATAAGTCTACAGTAGCGCCCCGGCCGTCAATCCGAGGCCAAACGCGGAACAAAAACTTTTAAAACTGACGCTAACGCAGACTGTCACCCGGATCATGCCATTAACACTAAACTAGCAAACTACAAAGAGGTTAGAATGACTATACCTATCGATCCGTGACCTTAGGTCTTTTTCCATCATCCCACGCTCGTCGCGGCATCTCCGATCTCGCTCGATCTCCTTGTCAAAGTGGCACTACGTCAACGAATCTTTATACGGGCTCCCGCTTCAAACCGAAGAAACTCGGACATGAAGTTTGCTAACCGACATGTCCAAGATGAAGTAGAGAATGAGTGTGAATATTTTGTCTCAATACACCCTAGGATTCTCATCACATGAGAGGGTTAGGGTGGAGGTTGAAGAAGATGCAAAGAGATGAAGAGTGTGAGCTCATGAAAATATCAAGAGAGCAAAAACCAAGCCCCAAAAATGTCATGGCTGCCCTCTCTCCCTTGTGTGATGATATTGTGTTGGTTTTGTGTTTTAAAAACAAAGAAAAGATATATCAAAAGATCTCCCACAAAGCCCTCAAAATATCCTACCAAAAACAAAGCTCATTAATCTAACATGACTCACTATATGACTCATTACCATGAGTCATTAGTGAACATGCTAGAATAATGACTCATCAAAATGAGTCACGCTTTTCAAATCTAATAAACATTTAAACCAAAATGTTTAACCAAAAAGAAATGCATCTTCTAAAGTAATCTTGTAATGAATTACAAAAATACCCCTCACCTGTATATACATACCTGCATCCGTATTCCGACTGAATACGAATAAAATGAGAATAAAATATTCCAACACAATATAATACTAGGATCCGGCTTAAATCAAAGCCCACTAGTATTATCTGTCCGAACCATGACACGTGCACAAGTGCACGTGTATGTTCGAACCCTGCCATATAAAACCATACGGCCTTTACAACGTTTTGCCCGAACTTGGGAAACTATCTATGGGGGACTCTAAAGACTCGTCAATACCCTGGCAGTGGGTTTAACCACGAGCACGTCAGTGGCACTAGCTGTGCGTAACGGCTGCCTATGTATTGAGCGAAAGGGAAGCCGATGAGCGAACTCATCCTGGAACCCTACTGAGCCTATCAGTGACAATATCCATACAGTCCGGTTCGTTCGTCTATGAGTATCGCATATCGGGCCTAGGGGGCTGGTAACGTCAGACCCCCAAAAGCGGTATAAGTCGTGTCGGAGTGTAGCCCGGAACACCTTGAGATACTATTGGAGTACCTACCGGTAAATCTCCTGCCTCGGCCAAGGACTTCGTGTAACGGCTCTCCTAGACACAGCGTGATCTCACCCCCAATACCGGGAGAGACGAAACCCCTGCCGATCCGCTCACTGCCTCCATGTGGCTCGGGACTGTACCCAACTAAAACCTGTTTGCACGACTCCTTTGAGCCGTGGTAGGGTAGTAATCAAAGCACAGTGGGAACTCACACAAGACAAATGATGATCTCAGGTCGATGAACTAACCTATACACATGTCACCAGAGAACTGCTATTTGACGCTAGGTATAATACCAATTAGCAGGTTCCCGTCGAGTCATGTCCGGTGTACTCATAACCCAATGAGCACATGTATACATCTTAGGTGAACCAACTGACACCAATGGCTTGTGAGACCGGCCACCGCCCCTTGTCGGGGTCTCGACTGTATACACTAGTCTACTCCGGAGTATCGATGCCCTGTCTCGAAACTCCCATGACTAGGGACCATTTTTAAGGATGTGCTTATAGACTACCCAACTCTAACGTATATGATTGCCATCATACTGCTAGTAGTCAAGCAAGAATCCTAAGGGCTCTATCAACGTGTAATAGTGATATGTAATGTCACCTAAAGCAGTACACGATGATAAAGACAAACCAGATAGCAAACTATCATCTCGAGTAAGACTGTCCTACCGGTATAGGTCTTCCTCAATCATTGCAATCACGTGCTTGGGATCCAATAATTGACTTTGAGGGCACTATATCCAACAATCTCCCACTTGCACTTAAGGCTAATTATTGCGATGTTTCATACTTACAGCCCATATGATACCGAACACCCAATTCCTCTACTGATCAGTCTCACAAAGCTTGTTTGTGAAACTATTGCGTTCGAGAAATAACCTCAGTGAGTGGATCCGCCCTGATGTTTCTTTCTATATCTCTCTTAATCTTAAGTTTGCGGAGAAAGCCATCTCCCGAATTGAGTAATACCTGTCTTAGAATATGTCTGGATGTCTGATGGGACCTAGCTTATAAATGAACTCCAAATCCAAACTTCTTAGACTGTATCGTCAATTGAACTTAATCAGTATCCTGCGCCATGCCTTCCTCAGTATCTGCTTGGACCACCTGTCCAAACTACTGACCCTCGTCAGAGGAAAAACTATAACTCTGACAGTTACTCTGTCATCCAGGTCACCTTGGAAGCCTGGAATGATAACCGTCTCCCGAAGGAGGCTGTCGTTATCAAGCCCCTAGAACATTCACTTATGTTCTAAAAATGCTTCCGAATGTTTCTCTGGGATTGGATTAATATCTCAACTTATTGCATCTAGTGTAAAAACAATATCTGGTGTGGTACCTGACATCTCATGATTGACTCAATTGCCAAAGCAAGTGATATGCCAATCATGTACATCCTTCTCCCCTTTAGTCTGTAAGACACCTTTAGAGAGGGTGACTCCATCACCTGCAGGTACACTACCATGCCAGGAGTCATCCATTCTAAAATACCTTTTAGAATACTGTCTAAGTACCCAGATTAGGACACTTCCCAAATCTAGATCTAAAACCATAGATCTAGTAACCAGAATGTCTGATATAATATCCATATCCTATGTAGAGAAACTACTGTGTGACAACCACAGTATAACCGATCGTAGTATAGGAATTTTACTTCCTACTCTGTGTATGTCATCCAAATACCAGGACATCACACCCTACTAGCTTCTTTACAGATCCATCCCTTATTCTGATGAAGTCAAAGCCCATGACTATCACATCAAAAATAGATGATCTATCTCCGCTATATCTGCTTTAGTCTATAAATAGACACAAGCTACTTGTCCACTATGCTTCCGCTGCTCCGTCTGACTACAACAACCCTCTGGCAGAGTCATATACATGTATACTTCTAAAGCTAGTTTAGAACGACGCTATACTCATCCTCCTGCCGGGTCTCATAGTCTGGAACAGCAGTAATGGCAAGTCTGGGTAAACAAGAACCTCCCTGTCACCGTCCTTGAGGCTACCGGAGTACCTCTCGGGTGCTTGAAGTTACCCACCATATCTGCGGAGTGGCTAAATGGAATGTCAAACCTGATCGAATCTTTAGGTCCTATTAAATTTTCAGTAATCGTTTGCGGTTCTGGAATCACTTTCAGTTCTACCATACTCCCACTACTGTTTTCTGAAAAAATCTATTTTACTAAAATTGTGGCGAGTCAAGAACAATATCACTATTGATATTCCACATGGTAGAAAGTCAACCCACGTCATAGCCCGGGTCAACCCACAAACTGCCATTACAGAAACGTGCCTTGAGTTATCCAGAGTCTGGTTTTAAGCATAAGCCGGACAACTCCCCGTACCCTAACATCGTTAAGATATGAACCGTTCTATATCCAATATAGAAACAGATGCACTGATTTAATTGGAACCAGATTCAAATCATGCAGCTGTCTCCAGTGCATGTCAACTAAATGGAGAGAGGCTGATCAGCATTACTCAACTTAGGAGTGTATCCAATTATGAGTAACCTGAAAGAGAAACAAGTTTCTCAAAAACCATTACTATCAACTGAATACCTAATACAAGTATCTACATCTTCGATCACTTTGAAGAATCCCGATACTTGCATCACATGGTTCTCTATTTTATTCTTATACATATAACTTCTCAAAACTTAGACGTTGTATTTCAACGAAAAACTTGTCTAAAATCTAGAGAAGTCACAAGTAAACAGAATATAGTACGAGGACCAACCCCTCTGTTCTAATGGACACTGGACAACATACAATACTTTGTATAAGTCCCCTAAGTTGAATAACTCAAACCCTGTGCGTCGTAGGTTGAAAACTGTACTATGGTTAAGAACTATACCGCTGTTGAATGCTCCTTACCTGACCAACAACTGATATAGGTAAATATCACCGACATAATTTCAAAAAGTTATATCTCACTTTATGAAAATAAACGTACAGATATATCAGTTTGAAATTGGTGCATAATAACGTATATTCAAAACCATATATTTGCCGTCCGGCAAAAACCCAGGCGATTTCCTCAAATATCACCAATTACAACGAATTCCGATATAATGATGATGATCACCTAATTCCTAATAACTTACTCCCACTCATCATCTGTCAAACCATACAGATATGAGAATCATACCTGGTAAATACATACCCTGGAGTAAGTATCTAATTGGGAAATCAGTTTTCCTTTAACGACACATAGTGAAACCGAAACATGAAAATGTTTCGAAGGGGTATCCGGGTATTCCTAGTAATGCCTCTTACATTATCAGATTCATGATTGTAACCGTATATTTCTTTGCCATCTCTCCAAATCCCTTTATCTGTCTTTACTCATTACCTTGTGTACACCCCCTTAGGCTAAATGGTTTTTTTCCTTCCATACCGTTCGGCACCAGCCTATGTTTTGGAAGAAGACTATCCAGTAAGCATAATAGGTGTACTCTCCTAATCCTAGGAGTACTCGCAACCTGAGAGAAGGTGATGATAAAGGACAACTGAATAAACCTTATTCTATTTCTCCTGAACTGGAGAAAAGCAAAGGAGAAGTAGGAGTTGCGATGATATACTCGGTTTGGTCGTGAATGATAGCAGTCGCAATTTACTTTGCCTTCTTTCTAATCCCTTTATTTGTCTTTACTTATTACCTTCTTTACACCATATTTAGGCTAATTGGTTTTCTTCATTTCCCTACCTTTCGGCACCAACCTATGGTTTGGAAGAAGACTATCCGATAAGCGTAACATATGTACTCTCCTAATCGTAGGAGCCCTCACAACCTAAGAGAAGGTAAAAGGAAAAGACAACTGAATAGTCCTATTCAATCTCTCCAGAACCAGAATCCATCCTCGAATCTGGAACAAATTCATTCGAGTTCGTATATAACCATACGATGCATTTATCCAATGAAAGTGGATGTTCGTATTAATACGAGGTGTTCTGGAGAAATGCAAAGGGTAAAAGAAGGAGTGGCAATGATGTATGCAACTCAGACAATCCAAAAGCTAGTGTTTTAAGAAGGTTCGGTTAACTTGGTCACTGAGTCATAGTCTAGGGTCGGTCCATGGTCGTTGCCAAAGAGAGAGAGAAAAGAAACACTCTGCGTGCACTTTAACCTAGATCAGAATGGTTAATCATTTTATCTAATCAGGATGTCTCCCACTGTAATCTCAAATTCTCCTCCAAACCTGAAAGAAGAATTAGTCGGGATCACCCGAGGAGTAAACCAACTCATCAGTGGGAATCGGGATCCAACTCTCATCGCATGATAACGTGAAGGAATCTACTCACGTTATCACACTTCAGAAGGTATGCGCATGCATGGCAAGTTTCCAGTATGTTTGAAACTCCCGATATGATTTTTACCCCATGCTCTTATGACCTTGACGAAGGCCAACAAATCATAAGTCACATGTTAAGTCCTGCCCGTCATTGTCCAGGTTAATTAGAACCCACCCGTACATACCCTTGACGAAGGCCAAACAGGTAATACGACTATCCCAAACTAACGCATCTATCTATGCAACAGAAAGGCAACAAGCAGCTACTATACACTATGCCTTGACGAAGGCCAACAAACATAGCATGAATACCAAGTGCCACCCGTCTGAAATGACGGAGGGCTACGGCTGGTTTTTGGCGAAAAACCTTTAACGTAATGAAACTGATATCGTTGAAGGAACCTGACAGCTTTTTACAAATATATAGTGGCGGAAACCTTTGCTAAAGAGGTCTCTCTCGGTGAAGGGATCTCGGCTCTTTCCCCGTAGAATGAGGTGCAGGATATTCCAAACTGAATACCACGATGCAAAGCAAAAAGTAATCGACTATAATGAAGTTATTACCTTGACGCAAACCTCTGCCCAAGGGGTCACTCCCGATGAAGGGATCTCGGCCCTTGCCTCGTCGAATGAGATGCTGGATATTCCAAACTGAATACCGCTGTGCAAAAAAAAAAAGAGAACATCCTTGTAATAACAGTCTTTTGAAAATTGTTCAAACAAAATCGAATAGGTTTGTTTTCCTTGCATTGATCAGAATCAATGCAGTCCCATCAATTAATCACACCAGAAAAGAACGAAAATAAAATGTACGTATATGCCATCCGCATTCGCCACGGGGTCCCGTCATCACCCGTTAGGTTACTTAACTAACGAAAGAGCGGGGACTGGACTAGCGCGGGTGTAAAATATATACAACATCTACTAGTATATATCAATATACAATAATCTCTCCAGGCGTGATAAATGCAACATTACAGAAAAGTAATAAGTATCACAGAACAATACAGATATCTGGGAGCCCCGGGTTTCATTTGAGCCGCAAGCAAAACCCGACATTCCCCTGGTCGTGTGGATAGCATGTGCAATGAAACCTAGACCCCTACGAGTGTGGCAAGTTACTCGCCAAAACCTGAAGCGAGGCAGCCCCCTTCAACAAAGTGAATGGACCACCCGGGACTTCACAGAATCCGGTAACTTGAGCACCCTACCTTAGGTCAACCTGTACCCCCTACGAGTGCGGCGAATAGCCTTCCAATCCTAGAGTGAGGCCCCCTCCCTCTCAAATCCATGAGATGCAGACCCGTTGCCCTCCAGAACCCGGCTATCCGTGCACTCCGTCGCGGGGTAATCCTAGTACAGAAAAGAAAATATGTACAATGGGTACATCGACCTCAACTCGGTCGTGTCCCCAAAAGAATAATATAAAAACAGGCAGTGACGACAGTCCACATGTCGGATGCTCGCCCCGCGATATCAAATGTACAAACAAATCCAAACTACACTACCATTGCACACAGCTATTCACCACGACAATCCGCAACATCACAGCACAACACAGAACATCAACGTGAATGTCACGTTCGCAAACCCGTCTAAAAGGACTATAGCAATTAGACGAGTTATACCGCTCTAATGACATTCACGATCGCAGATATAATGTAAGCATTGTAAACTAATATATTTAAAATCTCGATCGACAAAACTTCCCGAAGTGGGCCCCAAGTACAAAACCAGTACTCTAACAAAATCTGGGGCCAAACAAAATATTCCAGAAACCACAATTCCACATGAAAGACACCAAGAAGAAATATGGTGAACAGTGTCAACCATACCGCCGCGCAACCGCGACAAACATGGTGGTTTAGCCGCGGTTCCGCGGTGCGTTGGTACGATCGTTCTACCAAATTTCTTCCAGAGTTTTAAAAAAGCCTGCTCGATTTTCTGACTTACCCAAAATAATTTTTAGACCAGTTTAAAAATTCGACAGAAACTTTAACAATGGAAATGCGGTTTTGGAAATTTCGTTCGATCGATATTGTAAACATGTTAGAATAAGCTCGTAAAGGTTAATGGCATGGCTCTGATACCATGTAAGTCTACGGTAGCTCCCCGGCCGACAATCCGAGGCCAAACGCGGAACAAAAACTTTTATAACTGGAGCTAACGCAGACTTTCACTCGGATCGTGCCATTAACACTAAACTATCAAACTACAAAGAGGTTAGAATGGCTATACCGATTGATCCGTGTCCTTCGGTCTTTAGCCATCATCCCACGCTCCTCGCGGCATCTCCGATCTCGCTCGATCTCCTCGTCGAAGTGGCACCACGTCAACGAATCTTTATACGGGCTCCCGCTTCAAACCGAAACAACTCGAACATGAAGTTTGCTAACCGACATGTCCAAAATGAAAGAGAAAGAGTGTGAATACTTTATCTCAATACACTTTAGGATTGTCATCAAATGAGAGGGTTAAGGTGGAGGTTGAAGAAGATGCAAAGAGATGAAGAGTGTGAGCTCATGAAAATATCAAGAGAGCAAAAACCAAGACCCAAAAATGTCATGGCTGCCCTCTCTTCCTTGTGTGATGATATTATGTTGGTTTCGTGTTTTAAAAACAAAGAAAAGATATATCAAAATATCTCCCACAAAACCCTCAAAATATCCTACCAAAAACAAAGCTCATTAATCTAACATGACTCACTATATGACTCATTACCACGAGTCATTAGTGAACATGCTAGAATAATGACTTATCAAAATGAGTCACACTTTCCAAATCTAATAAACATTTACACCGAAATGTTTAACCAAAAAGAAATGCATCTTCTAAAGTAATCTTGTAATGAATTACAAAAATACCCCTCACCTGTATATACATACCTGCATCCGTATTTCGACCGAATATGAATACAATGAGACTAAAATATTCCAACACAATATAATACTAGGATCCGGCTTAAACCAAAGCCCACTAGTATTATCTGTCCGAACCATGACACGTGCACAAGTGCACGTGTATGTTCGAACCCTGCTATATAAAACCATACGACCTCTACAACGTTTCGCCCGAACTTAGGAAACTATCTGTGGGGGACTCTAAAGACTCGTCAATACCCTGGCAGTGGGTTTAATTACGAGCACGTCAGTGGCACTAGCTGTGCGTAACGGCTGCCTATGTATTGAGCGAAAGGGAAGACGATGAGCAAACTCATCCTGGAACCCTACTGAGCCTATCAGTGACAATATCCGTACAGTCCGATCCGTTTGTCTATGAGCATCGCATATCGGGCCTAGGGACTGGTAACGTCAGACCCCCAAAAGCGGTATAAGTCATGTCGGAGTGTAGCCCAGAACACCCTTAGATACTACTGGAGTACCTACCAGTAAATCTCCTGCCTCGGTCAAGGACTTCGTGTAAAGGCTCTCCTAGACACATCGCGATCTCACCCCCAATACTGGGAGAGACGAAACCCCTGCCGATCCGCTCACTGCCTCCATGTGGCTCGGGACTGTACCTAAGTAAAACCTGTTTGCATGACTCCTTTGAGCCGTGGTAGGGTAGTAATCAAAGCACAATGGGAACTCACTCGAGACAAATGACGATCTCAGGTCGATGAACTAACCTATACACATGTCACCAGGGAACTGCTATCTGACGCTAGGTATAATACCAACTAGAAGGTTTCCGGTGAGTCCTGTTCGGTGTACTCATAACCCAATGAGCACCTGTATACATCTTAGGTTAACCAACTGACACCAATGGCTTGTGAGACCGGCCACGCCTCTCGTCGGGGTCTCGACTGTATACACTAGTCTACTCCGGAGTATCGATGCCCTGTCTCGAAACTCCCACGACTAGGGACCATTTTTAAGGATGTGCTTATAGACTACCCAACTCTCACATATATGATCGCCATCATACTGCTGGTAGTCAAGCAAGAATCCTAAGGGCTCTATCAACGTGTAATAGTGATCTGTAATGTCACCTAAAGCAGTACACGATGATTAAGAAAAACCAGATAGAATACTATCATCTCGAGTAAGACTGTCCTACCGGTTTAGGTCCTCCTCAATCATTGCAATCACGTGCCTACGATCCAATAATTGACTTTGAGGGCACTATATCCAACAACATCTACAAGAAAAATGGGGTGCATTTGGCTTTGTTGGACCGGCGGCGCCGGATTTTTAGATGATGTCGTCGGTTTTCTTGTAGTCAATTAGGCTTCTGTTGGTGTGGTGGTCTCGAGTGCACTCCACAAGTTCACTGGTAGTGTTTGATTTCTTCATATCAGCTTGGGTTATAATCAGTGGTCTTGGAGGGAAACTTGATGCTTTAAATCACATCACATCTTTTTGCATTTAATGCTCATGTTCCCTACTTGCACAATTCATCATGTCATGTGTGTAAGGCAGCCCCACCATGGTCCAAATCACCAAGATTATTGTGCACATTTGTAATGTGTTGGACCAAAATTTGCAAAAATGAGCTTCTTTGAATCACGATCGGTTTTCTGTTCTGTTTGCAGTGCTGGTGCCCAAACGTTATATCCGTGATATTGAGTGTGTTTCCAGTGTTGTGTCACGAATACTTGTAATCTGTATTTACTGAGCAGACATTGGTTAATAGCACCGATATATAACAAAATAGATAATGAATGGTGGTATTAAGATGCAGTTTTCTGAGATGAACAATAGGCTCAGTAGGGATCTGGATGAGTTTTCTTGTCGGCTTTCCTTTTCGACAGGTACCCGGGTAGCCGATACGTACAACTAGTGCCGCTGATGTGTTTATGGTTATTGATTTATCCAGTAACACACTGCCGGCGTACTGTCGAGTCTTTAGAGTCCCACACAGAGGGTTTTTCTGCTTCGGACGAAACGATGTAGAGGCCGTATGGTTCTACGGCAGGGTTTGATCACGTACGCGTACTTGTGCACGTATGATGTTCGGACGGATAATACTAGCGGGCTTTAGTTTAAGCCAGATCCTAGTATTATATTGTTGGATTATTTTCGTCTCTTTTGTATTCGTATTTTTCAGAATACAGATACGGGTATGTATATACGGTGAGGTGTATTCTTGTAATTTGTTACAAGAGTGCTTTTAGAAAAAGACACCTCATTATTTGTTTTAACCATTTAGTTAAATAGTTAATAAGATGGAGGGTGATGTGTTATCATTCATTGAATGAAGCATAGTTACTTGGTGACTCACTTAGTGAGTCATGGATTACTATTGAGGCAAGGCGACATCTAGATATTTTGTGGAAAATATCTATATATTTTGTGGTGAAGATAAATTTTTATTATTATTTTAGGATGCTTGCTTTATTAGTTACAAGACTTAGCCATTCTTCATTCTATTCTAATTATGCTCACTACAACACTCTCATCTCCTCCAAGCTTTCTTCTTCAACCTCAAACCCTAATTATCTCATGTATTGAGAAACCTAGGGTATCTTGAGACTAATTAATCCATCATTACTCTCTACATCCTCTAGGCTACTTAGATTAGCATACTAAGTAACCTAGTTACCTTGGTTTAAAGGTAGGAGCTCAAAGTAGACACTCTCGGGTGGATCATCTTTGATGTGAGGAAGCCATCGATCAAGCTCGATCATGGATGCCATTAGGAGTGTGCTAAAGGAGAGGAGCGAAGACCCGAAGGACTTGAGCCTCTTAGTATATACTCTTTTCATAGTAGATAGCTTCTTTGTTGCTAGTTAGGTTTATGGTAAATCCGGTTTAGGGTTATTCTAGCGCCAAGTTTATATCGTTAGAAAATTTTTTATTCCGCAATCGGTCTTGGTTGATGGCCAGGACGTTAGCATAACCTTTCAGTACCAACATACGTCATCTACATCATATCACCTGAACCGGGAAAACCCTCTGTGTGGGACTCTAAAGACTCGACAATACACTGGCAGTGATCACTCGATAAATCCATAACCGCAAGCACATCAGCGGCACTACCTATATGTAACAGCTACCCGGGTATATGCCGAAAGTGAGGTCGATAATCAAGTCCATCCGTACCTTACTGAGCCTGAATGTGACAATTTTCGTACAGTCCGGTCTCTTTGTCTATGAGTATCGTATACCGGGTCTAAGGGATGGATAACGTCGAACCCCTAATAACCCGATAAGTCGTGCCGGAGTCAAGCTCATCACCAACCGAGAAACTACTGAACTTTTATCAAAAAATATCATCCTCTGTGACCACGAATTTAGGGTGATGACCAACCGAACACAGCACGACATCGACTCCTAATAGCAGGAGAGACGAATCCCCGACAATTGCTCATTGCATCCATGTGGCTTGGGACTGTACCCAACTAAAATATGTTTGCATGACTCCTCTTGAGTCGTTGTTGGGTACTAATCTAAGTACAGTGGGAACTCACACGAGACAAATGACGAGATTGTAAGTACGCGGCGGC
Source organism: Agapanthus africanus (assembly GCA_030015575.1). Taxonomy (NCBI): domain Eukaryota; kingdom Viridiplantae; phylum Streptophyta; class Magnoliopsida; order Asparagales; family Amaryllidaceae; genus Agapanthus; species Agapanthus africanus. The sequence continues at coordinate 231,530,871 of CM057341.1, forward strand.
GCCCCGGCCGTCTAACAGACACCGATATGCGGAACAAAACTTTTACGACTGGCGCTATCGCATACTTTATCCCGGATCGTCCATTAAAGCTAAACTAACAAATTGTAAAGAGGGTAGAATTGTTATACCGAATGATCCGAGTCCTTCGGTCTTCAACCATCATCCCACGCTATGTTGCAACTGATCCGAACTTGCTTGATCTCCGGTTTCGTCGTCCAGGTGGCACCACGTCGACGGATCTTTAAACGGGCTCCCGCCTCTGAACCGAGGCAACTCGATCGTCAAGTTTGCTAAAAGAGACGACCAAGATGAAGTAGAGAATGAGTAGAACACTTTGTCTCGTTACGTCCAAGGTCACGGACGAACGGTTATAGAGGTTGCCATTTGGAATCGGATGAATGGAAATTGAACTAGAAATGAAATTTCCATACACAAGTTATCATAATCTTTTCTCACAAAATGAAACATCAAGTGAAGTGAGTGAGAGGAGAGAGAGGGCCGGCCATATATATGAGAGGAGGGTGGTGATGGTAGGAGCTTCAAGTGGTGACAATAAGCCTTCATACTTATCATCACAAATAAAGAAAGAATGAATCATTATCAAACATTAAATGGAACCAATCACAATTAACCTTGTCATCCTCCATCATTAATGAACCATTAATGACCTAAGTGAGTCACTAGCCTTGTCATCGCTTCTAGAACCTTCTAGAAGCATGACTCACTCAGAAGACGAAAAGAAAAATCCGTATTTAACCGAATGTCAAATACGGCTGATAGAAAACTGGAAACTGGCAACTTCCAAAAATCATCCCGAAACGAATTTCAGGATAACTCCGTATTGGTATAAACATACCCGCATTTATATTACGACCGAATGTAAATGCAACTGAGACAAAGATATTATATCTACACAGTATAATACTGGGTTCCGGCTTAAACCAAAGCCTACCAGTATTATCTGCCCGAAAACTGATACGTGCGAAAATGCACGTGCATTTTCCGAACCTTGCCATAAACCCATACGGCCTCTACAACGTTTCGCCCGAACTTGGGAAAGTGTCGGTGGGGGACTCTAATGACTCATCAGTACACTGGCACTGGGTATAACCCCTAGCACGTCAGAGGTACTAACTGTACGTAACGTTTTGCCTATGTATTGATTGGAAGGGAAGCTGACGAGCGAACTCATCTATAAACCCTACTGAGCCTGACAGTGACAATATCTGTACAGTCCGGAACATTCGTCTATGAGTATCGCATATACGGCCTAGAGGGTCGGTAAACGTCAGACCCCCAATAGCTGCATAAGTCGTGTCAGAGAGCAGCCCAGAACACCCTGAGATATTACTGGAATACCTTCCAGTAAATCTCGATTACCCTGGCCAGGGATTTCGTGTAATTGCTCTCCTAAACACTGCGCGATCTCACCCCCAATACCGGGAGAGACGAATCCCCGAAGATCCGCTCACTTGCCTCCAATGTGGCTCGGGACTGTACCCAAAATATACCTGTTTGCATGACTCCTTTGACCCGTGGTAGGGTATAAATCAAAGCACAGTGGGAACTCACACGAGACAAATGACGACCTCAGGTCAATGAACTAACCTTTACACATGTCACCAGGGAACTGCTATCTGACGATATGTATAATACCGACTAGCATGTTCCCGGCGAGTCCTGTCCGGTGTACTCATAACCCAATGAGCACCTGTATACATCTTAGGTGATCCAACTGACACCAGTGGCTTGTGAGACCGGCCACCGCCCCTCGTCGGGGTCTCGACTGTATACACTAGTCTACTCTGGAGTATCGATGCCCTGTCTCGAAACTCCCACGACTAGGGACACTTTAAGGATGTGCTTATAGACCCCAGCTCTCACGTACATGATCGCCATCATACTGCCGGTAGTCAAGCAAGAATCCTATGGGCTCTATCATCATGCAATAGTAAACTAAAGCATATATACAATGATAAAGACAAACCAGATAGCATACTATCATCTCGAGCAAGACTGTTTTATCGGTATAGGTCCTCCCTCAATCATTGCAATCACGTACCTGCGATCCAATAATTGACTTAGAGGGCACTATATCCAACAATCTCCCACTTGCACTTAAGGCTAATTATTGCGATGTTGAGTACTCACAGCTCGTGTGATACCGAGCATCCAACTCCTCTACTAATCAGTTTCACAAAGCTCGTTTGCAAAACTATTGTGTTCGAGAAATAGCCTCAGTGAGTGGATCCGCTTTGGTGTTTCTTTCTGTATCTCTCTATATCTCAACTTCGCGGAGAAGACCATCTCCCGAATTGAGTAATACTCGTCTTAGAATATGTCTGGATATCTGATGGGACCTAGTTCATAAATGAACTCCAAATCCAAACTTCTTAGACTGTATCAATCACTGAAACTAATCAGTGTCCAGCACCATGCCTCCCACAGTACCCCTTTGGACCACCTGTCTATAATACTGTCCCTCGTCTGAGGGAAAACTATAACTCTGACAATCACTCTGTCATGCATGTCACCTTTGAAGCCTGGAATGATAACTGTCTCCCGAAGGAGGCAGCTGTCATCAAGTCCGTAGAACATGCACTTATGTTCTAAAACTGCTTCCTCATGTTTTTACAGGATTGGATTAATATAAACTTATCGCATCTAGTGCAATTACAACATCTGGTGTGGTACTTGCCATCTCACGATTGACTCAATTGCCTAAGCAAGTGATCTGCCAATCATGAACGTCCCTCTCCCCTTTAGTCTGTAAGACACCTTTAGAGAGGGTGACTCCATCACCTGCAGGTACACCACCATGCTTGGAGTCATCTATTCTAAAATACTATTAGAATACTGTCAAAGTACCCACATTGGGAAACTACCTAAATCTAGATCTAAAATCATAGATCTAGCAACCAGAATGTCAGATATTATATCCATATCCTTTGTGGATAAACAACTGTGTGACGACCAAAGTACAACTGATCGTAGTATAGGAATTTTACTTCCTACTCTGTGCATGTCATCCAAATACCAGGACATCACACCCTACTACCTTCTTAACAGATCCATCCCCTATTCTAATGAAGTCAAACCCATGACTGTCATGTCAAAAATAGATGATCTTTCTCCGCTATTTCTGCTCAAGTCTATAAATAAACACTAGCTACTTGCCCACTATGCTTCCGCTGCTCCCACTGACTACTACAACCCTCTGGCAGAATAATATATACGTACATTTCTAAAACTAGTTTTAGAATGACGCTATACATATCCTCATGCCGGGTCTCATAGTCTGGAACAACAGTAGTGTCAAGTCTGGGTAAACTAGAACCTCCCTGTCACCGTTCTTGAGGCTACCGGAGTACCTCTCGGGTGTCTGAGGTTACCCACCACATCTGCGGAGTGGCTATTGGAATGTCAAACCTAATTGAATATATAGGTCTTATTAAACTTTCCGTAATTGTTTGCGGTTCTGGAATCACTTCCAGTTCTACCATGCTCCCACTGCTGTTTTTCTGAAAAAATCCATTTTAATAAAACTGTGGCGAGTCAAGAACAATATCACTATTGATCTTCCAGATGGTAGAAAATCAACCCTCGTCAAAGCTAGGGTCAACCCACAAACAGTCATTACAGAAACGTGCCTTGAGTTATCCAGTGTCTGGTTTTAAGCATAAGCTGGATAACTCCCCTTACCTTAACATCGTTAAGATATGAATCGTTCTATATCCAATATAGAAACTTTGGCACTTATTTAATTGGAACCAGATTCAAATTATGCAGCTGTCTCCAGTGCATAATAACTTAATAGAGAGAGGCTGATCAGTATTACTCAACTTAGGAATCATCCAATTATGAGTAACCTGAAAGAGAAACAAGTTTCTCAAAACCATTACTATCAATTGAATACTAATCACAAGAATCTACATCTTCGATTTCTTTGAAGAATCCCGATACTTGCGATACATGGTTCTCTACTTTCTTCGTATACCAACAACTTCTCAATACTTAGACATTGTATTTCTACGAAACACTTGTCTATAAACTAGAGAAGTCATAAGTAATTAGAATATAGTACGAGGACCAACCCCTTTGTCCTGATGGACACTGGACAACATACACAACTCTGTATAAGTCCGCTGAGTTGAATAACTCATAACCTGTACGTCGTAGGTTGAAAACTGTTCCCAGGCGATTTCCTCAAATATCACCAATTACAACGAATTCCGATATAATGAGAATGATCACCTAATTCCCAATAACTCGCTCCCACTCAACATCTGTAAAACTATGCAGATGTGAGAATCGTTCCTGGTAAATACATACCCTGGAGTAAGTATCCAATCGGGAAATCAGTTTTCTATTAACAATGCACAGTGAATATGAAACATAAATATGTTTTGTAGGGGTTTCCTGGTATTCTTAGTAATGCCTCTTCCATAATCCATATCATGACTTTAACCGTACAGTTTCCTGCCATCTTTCCTATTCCCTTTATTTGTCTTTAGTCGTTACCTTCTGTACACCATTATTAGGCTAAATGGTTTTCTTCCTTTCCTACCGTTCGGCACCAGCCTATGGTTTGGAAGAAGAATATCCAGTAAGCATAATAGGTGTACCCTCCTAGTCCTAGGAGTACTCGTAACTTGAGAGAAGGTGAAGATAAAAACAACTGAATAAACCTTATTCCTATTTCTCCTGAACCGGAATCCATCCTCGAAAAATATCCTTCGAGTTCGTATATAACCATACGATGGATTTATCCAATGGAATTGGAAGTTCGTAGTGATACGGGTTGTTCTGGAGAAATCAAAGGTGAAGTAGGAGTGGCGATGAAATACGTGATTTGGTCATGAATGTAAATAGTCGCAATTTACTTTGCCCTCTTTCTAATTCCTTTATCTTGTCTTTACATATTACCTTTTGCACACCCTACTTAGGCTAATTGGTTTTCTTCTTTCCCTACCTTTCAGCACCTGCCTATGGTTTGGAAGAAGACTATCCAATAAGCGTAATAGGTGTACTCTCCTAAACCAAGGAGCCCTTACAACCCGAGAGAAGGTGATAATAAAAGACAACTGAATAAACTAATTCTATTTCTCCTGAACCTGGATCCATCCTCGAAGAAGTCCCTTCGAGTTCGTATATAACCATACGATGGATCTATCCAATGGAAGTGGATGTCCGTAGTAATACGGGTTGTTCTGAGAAATACAAAGGGTAAAAGAAGGAGTTGCAATGACTTATGCAACTATAGACAATCCAAAAGTCAGTATATTAAGAAAGTTCGGTCAACTTTGGTCACTGAGTTATAGTCTAGGGTCGGTCAAAGGTCGCTGCCAAAGAGAGAGAGAGAAAAGAAACACTCTGCGTGCACTCTAGCCTAAATCAGAATGGTTATCACTTTATCTAATTAGGAAATCTCCCACTGTAATCTCAAATTCTCCTCCAAACCTGAAAGAAGAATTAGTCGGGGTCACCCGAAGAGTAAACCAACTCATCAGTGAGAATCAGGATCCAACTATCATCGCATGATAACTTGATGGAAGCCACTCAAGTTAACACACTCCAGAAGGTATGCGCAAGTCTGGCAAGTTTCTTGTATGTTTGAAACTCCCGATGTAATTTTTATCCCATGCTCTTATGACCTTGACGTAGGCCAACAAGTCATAAGCAACATGTCAAGTTCTACCCGTCGTTGTCCTGATCAACTTAAGTCATCGTACAGGCCCTTGACGTAGGCCAACAAGGTGTACGTCTGACTTAAACTAATGCATCTATCTATGCAACAAATGAATACCCAGCAGCTACCAAACACTATGCCTTGACGTAGGCCAACAAACATAGCTTGAATACTACTGACCATCCATAAGAAACGACGGAGGATTACGGCTGGTTTTTGGCGAAAAACCTTTAACGTAATGAACCTGATCTTGTTGAAGGAACCTGATAGCTTTATAAAAATATATAGTAGCGAAAACCTTTTGCTAAAGAAGTCACTCCCGGTGAAGGGATCTCGGCTCTTTCCTCGTGGAATGAGGTGCAGGATATTCCAACTGAATACCGCTATGCAAAACAAAAGGAAACGTCTTTATAATAATTTTAAAATTTGTTCCAACAACATCAATTATAGGTTTGTTTTATCTCGCATTGATAAGAATCAACACAGTCCCATCAATCAATCACACCAGAAAAGAACGAAAATAAAATGTACGTATATGCCATTCGCATTCGTCTCTGGGTCCCGTCATCACCCGTTAGGTTACTTAACTAACGACAGAGCGGGGACTGGACTAGCGCGGGTGTAAAACATATACAACATCTAATAGTATATATATACTAATATACAGTAATCGCTCCAGGCGTGATAAATGCAACATTACAGAAAAGTAATAAGCATCACAGAACAATACAGATAAACTCGGATCCCCGGGTTTCACAGAGCCGCTACTGAAACCCGATGTTCCCCTGGTCGTGTGGATAGCCTGTGCAATGAAACCTAGACCCCTGCGGGTGCGGCAAGTTACCTGCCAAAACCTGAAGCGAGGTAGTCCCCACAACATAGTGAATGGAATACCCGGCACTTCACGGAATCCGGTAAATTGAGCACCCCTCCTTGGGTCAACCTGTACCCCCTACGAGTGCGGCGAATCGTCTGCCAATTCTAGAGTGAGGTCCCTTTGCCTCTCAATGCCATGAGATGCGAACCCGTTGCCCTTTAGAACCCGGCTATTCGTGCACCCCACCGCAGGGTAAACCTAGTACAGAAATAAAAATAGTACAATAGGTACATCGACCGCAACCTGGTCGTGCCCCAAAAGAATATTATACAAACAGGCAGTGACGGCAGTCCACAAGTCGGACGCTCGCCCCGCAATATCAAATGTACAAATAAATTTAAACAACACTATCATTGCACCCTGCTATCCACCATGACAAATCCACAACAACACAGCACCACACAGAACAACAACGCGAATGTCACGTTCGCAAACCCGTCTAAAAGAACTATAGCAATCAGACGCGGTTTACCGATCAAATGACATTCCCGGTCGGAGATATAATGTAAATACTGTAAACTAACGTGTTTAAATTTCGATCGACCAAATATCAAAAAGTGGGCCCCACGACTTACTGGTGAACAGTAACAAAACCTGGGCCAAAACGATATATACCAAAAACCCCAAAATCCCACAGAGAACCAACTGACAAAATTTGGGAGCACGTGATCCCCACGTGCCCGCGGTTGCGCGGCCAAACCATGGGTTTGGCCGCGCTTCCGCGGAAGGTTGGAAAGATCACGACCCCAAATTTCGTCGTAGTTCTTATAAAACCCTGCTCTGATTTTTAAGACATCCAGAAATAATTTTTGAGACCATTTAAAATCAACAGAAACTGTCAAGGTAGGATTTTGCAATTTTCGATTTCCGGTTCGATCGATGTTTTAAACGCGTTAGCACAAGTTAGTATAGCTTAATGGTGAGGCTCTGATACCACTGTAAGTACGCGGCGGCGCCCCGGCCGTCTAACAGACGCCGATATGCGGAACAAAACTTTTACGACTGGCGCTATCGCGTACTTTATCCCGGATCGTCCATTAAAGCTAAACTAACAAATTGTAAAGAGGGTAGAATTGTTATACCGAATGATCCGAGTCCTTCGGTCTTCAACCATCATCCCACGCTATGTTGCAACTGATCCGAACTTGCTTGATCTCCGGTTTCGTCGTCCAGGTGGCACCACGTCGACGGATCTTTAAACGGGCTCCCGCCTCTGAACCGAGGCAACTCGATCGTCAAGTTTGCTAAAAGAGACGACCAAGATGAAGTAGAGAATGAGTAGAACACTTTGTCTCGTTACGTCCAAGGTCACGGACGAACGGTTATAGAGGTTGCCATTTGGAATCGGATGAATGGAAATTGAACTAGAAATGAAATTTCCATACACAAGTTATCATAATCTTTTCTCACAAAATGAAACATCAAGTGAAGTGAGTGAGAGGAGAGAGAGGGCCGGCCATATATATGAGAGGAGGGTGGTGATGGTAGGAGCTTCAAGTGGTGACAATAAGCCTTCATACTTATCATCACAAATAAAGAAAGAATGAATCATTATCAAACATTAAATGGAACCAATCACAATTAACCTTGTCATCCTCCATCATTAATGAACCATTAATGACCTAAGTGAGTCACTAGCCTTGTCATCGCTTCTAGAACCTTCTAGAAGCATGACTCACTCAGAAGACGAAAAGAAAAATCCGTATTTAACCGAATGTCAAATACGGCTGATAGAAAACTGGAAACTGGCAACTTCCAAAAATCATCCCGAAACGAATTTCAGGATAACTCCGTATTGGTATAAACATACCCGCATTTATATTACGACCGAATGTAAATGCAACTGAGATAAAGATATTATATCTACACAGTATAATACTGGGTTCCGGCTTAAACCAAAGCCTACCAGTATTATCTGCCCGAAAACTGATACGTGCGAAAATGCACGTGCATTTTCCGAACCTTGCCATAAACCCATACGGCCTCTACAACGTTTCGCCCGAACTTGGGAAAGTGTCGGTGGGGGACTCTAATGACTCATCAGTACACTGGCACTGGGTATAACCCCTAGCACGTCAGAGGTACTAACTGTACGTAACGTTTTGCCTATGTATTGATTGGAAGGGAAGCTGACGAGCGAACTCATCTATAAACCCTACTGAGCCTGACAGTGACAATATCTGTACAGTCCGGAACATTCGTCTATGAGTATCGCATATACGGCCTAGAGGGTCGGTAAACATCAGACCCCCAATAGCTGCATAAGTCGTGTCAGAGAGCAGCCCAGAACACCCTGAGATATTACTGGAATACCTTCCAGTAAATCTCGATTACCCTGGCCAGGGATTTCGTGTAATTGCTCTCCTAAACACTGCGCGATCTCACCCCCAATACCGGGAGAGACGAATCCCCGAAGATCCGCTCACTTGCCTCCAATGTGGCTCGGGACTGTACCCAAAATATACCTGTTTGCACGACTCCTTTGACCCGTGGTAGGGTATAAATCAAAGCACAGTGGGAACTCACACGAGACAAATGACGACCTCAGGTCAATGAACTAACCTTTACACATGTCACCAGGGAACTGCTATCTGACGATATGTATAATACCGACTAGCATGTTCCCGGCGAGTCCTGTCCGGTGTACTCATAACCCAATGAGCACCTGTATACATCTTAGGTGATCCAACTGACACCAGTGGCTTGTGAGACCGGCCACCGCCCCTCGTCGGGGTCTCGACTGTATACACTAGTCTACTCTGGAGTATCGATGCCCTGTCTCGAAACTCCCACGACTAGGGACACTTTAAGGATGTGCTTATAGACCCCAGCTCTCACGTACATGATCGCCATCATACTGCCGGTAGTCAAGCAAGAATCCTATGGGCTCTATCATCATGCAATAGTAAACTAAAGCATATATACAATGATAAAGACAAACCAGATAGCATACTATCATCTCGAGCAAGACTGTTTTATCGGTATAGGTCCTCCCTCAATCATTGCAATCACGTACCTGCGATCCAATAATTGACTTAGAGGGCACTATATCCAACAGAGATGAGGTCAAAAAACTAACATGTACTCATGCCACTAGAGAACTTCCATCCGACGATAGATATAATACCATCTAGAAGTTCTCGGTGAGTCCGTCCGGTGTACTCACCTCCAGTGAACACCAGTATACTATCTTAGGTGACACAACACCAATGGCTTATGAGACTGGCCACCGTCCCTTGTCGAGGTCTCGAAACGTATACACTAGTGTACTCCAGAATATCGATGCCCACTCTCGATACTCCCACGACTAGGGACATTTAAGGATGTGCTTATGGATTACCCAGCTCTCACGTATATGATTGCTATCATAATGCTGGTAGTCAATCAAGAATCATACGGGCTTTATCATTATGTATTAGCGACGCGTAATAACATGTAAAACGTATACACATCAATGATAAAGACAAACCATATAGCATACTATAATTTAGAGTAAGATTGTTCTACCTGTATAGGTCCTCCCTCAATTATCATAATCACCTACATGCAATTACAATAATTGTCTTGAAGGCACTATATCCAACAATCTCCCACTTGCACTTAAGGCTAATTATTGCAGTATCGCATACCTACATCTCGTGTGGTACCGAATACCCAATTTCTGTCACACCCCGCTTCCCAGTGTACGGAGATGTGACGGGCACGCGACATATTTACTGAGAAATAAATACGTCAAGCGTAAATAAGCAATATATGTAAAAATGTACAAAAATGACAAGTGATATAAAATGAACAGAAACTTTTATTAATATTCATCTTTACAATACAACATCTTTAAAAAGAAAAGATACAATGATATAAAGCAATGCCTAAACAGTGGCATATGAAATGAAAAGTAAGTACAAGGAAAGTTAGAAGCCATGCTGCTCGGTGAACTGGTCCACGTCTTCCTGGCTAGGCTCGATGTCACGTCCCCTCTTCCCAGCTTACGGAGAAGTAGACGTGACGGTCCGCGATATATTTACTCAGAAGTAAACACGTTAAGCGTAAATAAGCAATATAAATGAATACACAAGAATAACAAGAGATGTAATAATAAACATCAACTTTTATTAACATTCTTTCTTTACATTACAACTGATTTGAAAAACAAATGTATGTAATAATAAACATCAACTTATTAACATTCTTTCTTTACATTACAATTGATTTGAAAAAGAAATATACAATGATAAAATCAATGCCTAAACAGTGGCATACAAATGAAAAGGAAATAAGTACAAGTAAAAACTAAAGGTCTGGCTCCTCTGTGAACTGATCCAAGTCCTCCTGGCTGGGCTCGGTCTCCTGAGAGTCAGGTCCTCCTGACGAACATTCCAAAGAAAGGAAGAAACAGGAATGTCGTCAGCGAACTAGCACTCGGTAAGTCCCAAAAGAGATATAGGAATAAATCAAGTAAAGAGAACATAACTGGTAATATAAACAGGTATATGTTTATTATACTAACGTAGTTGTTTGTAGCTTAGTACAGAATGTATCAGTGTATACGAGAGGAGTCCAACTATCCCGTGGACTATGGTAACATGTGTAAGCTGTTTTTCGTCACCCCATTGAGATGGGAATACGCGTGCGCTTGTCAGGCGCATTACAGGTTCCCCCTACTAGGGTAGACTGGGGTTTATCGATTGTGGGGATCCGAATCTCCGGTAGCCGCGGACTAAGCTGCCGTTAATTACCCTTCGCCTTTGGAGTGAGAGAACCTCCGATTGACGGGTCAAACAGGTCATGCGAACTCAATGTGCAATATTGTGTTTTGAAGGGGTTTTGGATATATCGGGGGCCCCGCAGAGTTTTTACAGGGGTCCCGCTACCCGGATAGCGGGCTGGGGTCAAGGGGGCTAGCAGCCCCCTTGCGGGGTGCAGGGCAGCGCCCTGTTAGAAATTTTTTCTAACGGGGGACAGTGTTGTAGAGTATGTGTGTGTGTGTGTGTATGTATACATACATACATACATACATACATACATATATATATATATATATATATATATATATATATAAGGGAAAGGGCATCCAAAGGATGCGTGGGAGAAAGCGCTAGCGCCTCACGTGCGCGGCACGCGGGAGCTGGCGCTATCGCCTTGGGCGCCAGGGCGCTAGCGCCTCACGTGCCAGGCACGTGGGCGCTCGCGCTTTGGGCACTTGGGCGCTAGCGCCACACGTGCCAGACATGTGGGCGCTCGGGCGCTAGCGCTTTGGGCACGAGCGCCTCACGTGCCAAGCACATGGGCGCTCGGGCGCTGGGCGGCAAAAGGGACTTGGTCCCTGCACTGGGAGTTGTACTCCCAGAAAGAAATACTTATTATTTTGTGTGTGTGTGTGTATTTTAGGAGTTAAACTCCTAAGATATTTTTGAAACTGATAAAGGGGCTTCTCCCCTTGAGCCCCGGATCTTCCCCAAAGCGCGGTCTTTGGAGATGAGTCTTCTTCTTCCTCCTCTGTTGGCCGGCTCTTGGATAACAAGAGGGGTGAGATTTTAAAAATCTCTCCTTTTTAAGATCTGATGGAAGATCCAAGCTCCCCATTGTGGGTTTTGTGGTGAAAAACTATTTAGTTTTGGAAAAGGAAGAGTAAAACTCTGGATTTAATTCAAAAGAAAGAAGATGGTTTTAGAACCTTGAGGAAGGAGAAAGTGCACAGTTCTTGATTTTTTTTTGGGAGAGAGAAAAAGTTCTTTAGATATTTTCATCATCTTTTCCTTTATAGGCTACAAGCTTTACATATAGCCCATTGAGCTTTACAAAATTGCATTTTGCCCATCCCATGCCTCATGTGCTCATTTCTTTTGCACATAAGCCATGGGCTTTACAAAAATTTGGCTTTATGCCCATTTTTCTTACATTTATTCATAAAAATAAAATAAAATAAGTACACCAAAATTATTTATTACAAAATTTTTATTTTGGCGTGGGGGAGGTCGGCCGCTTCATGTTCAGGCTCGACTCGGGCATTGGCCCACTTGATCTGGGCTTGGGCCCACTTGGCTTGGGGTTGACTTTGATTTTGACTTGGTCAACCGGGGTGTAAATTTTTACCCCAACAAATTGCCCCCCATCAATAAATGCACACCACACATGTGGGTCGTGTGCATGAAATTGATGGATGTTCTTTCACGTGGAGGCGACTTGATAGAAAAGCAAGGGGGCATTTCCATGATGGCCTTTATCTTGGATGGGTCAACTTCAATCCCTCGATGCCGGACTATGAAGACCAGGAATTTTCCCGATGACACGCCAAAAACGCACTTTAGAGGATTCATCTTCAGATCGTATTCCCTCAATCTAGTGAGAACGGTCCTAAGATCTTGGATGTGATCGACCTTAGCTTTAGTCTTGACGACCAGATCATTAACATAACTTTCGACGACTTTATGGATTAGGTCATCAAAGTTATTGGTCATTGCCCTTTGATACGTAGCACCTGCGTTCTTCAGTCCAAACGGCATCACCTTGTAGCAATATATTCCGATCGGGGTTCGGAATGCTGTGTGTTTCTCATCCTCGGGTGACATCTTGATCTGATTATACTCAGACGAGCCATCCATAAAGGTGAACAACTCATAATTTGATATGTCATCGACCATCATTTCCATGACCGGTAGCGGGAAGTCGTCTTTAGGACATGCCTTGTTGAGATCCCTGAAATCGACACAAACTCGGATCTGCCCATTTTTCTTCTTCACTGGGACTATGCATGCGATCCAGTCCGCATATTTCTCTTCCCTGATGAAACCAGCATCGATGAGTTTCTTGGTTTCCTCGATGACCTTTTCTTCCAGTTCCCTTCTCATTCTTCGATGAGCTTGTTTGACTGGCTTAGCATCAGGAGATATAGCTAGCTTATGCACGGCCACTTCAGGGGAAAGGCCAGGCATTTCTTTGTATGTCCATGCGAAGCAGTCGACGAACTCATGCAGCAGGGCAATTATATGTTCTTTCATTTCCTCTGACAAGAGTAAGCTGATGTAGGTCGGTCTTGAATTATTAGGCGTTCCCAAATTGATCTCAGTTAGCTCATCGAAGGTTTCTTGTCCGCCATCTTCGAGCTCTTGGGGAGCTTCTTCTGGCTCGGCTAGCTCGTCTTCATCATTTGACTCTTCGCTGGCTTCCCCAATATGGACCATGTAGCATGCCTTAGAATCAGGCTGGATGAAACCTATGCCCCGTCTATCTGGGATTCGTCCACCGATGAGTGCTCGGACCTGAGGCGGATGCCATAGCCCTTCATAAAACTTTGCTTCGGACTCCGATTGATATAATCGGCATCCGCACCTTTTGAAGTATTCCCGCATCTCGGGCGCATAGTATCTGGGATTGAGGACGGCTCTTATGCCTCTCTCATAGGGAAGGCACGCGACAGAAAGATCGTCCGGGTGCACAACGGGGTTTGACCCATAAAACAGGATGCCCTTCTGTCCATTTTTCCTCCCGGGAAGTAGAAAGTTTTCAGCTAGTCCACAGTAGAGACTGACAATGCGTCGAGCTCTTTGCACATCCATTCCGGCACCCTTATGATGGCCAGGGACCCTTCTGCAATTTCGAAGGTCTCTCGTAGTTTCGCTTGCTGCATGGGGGTCCAATCTGCACAGCTGTTGCATAGCAGGTCCTCTTCTTCCGACTCTTCAGTGTCGCTGCCAAGATCAGGGCGGACTTTGCTGCTAGATGGGATTTGAATATCGAATTCGTCCGTATCGCTACTGAAACGAGGGCGAGTTTTACGGAAGGACGGACTTCCAGCGTCGGACTCTTCAGTGTCACTGCCGAAACAAGGACGCACTTGGGGTTTTTTTTTCTTTTGAAAGTGACAGCTGGCTCAGATTTGCTTTTGAGTCTTGGGGCCGCTCTATCCCCAGTCAGTTGTGGCTTAGCATTTTGGTGGTTCACGAAGTACCGAGAATCTTCATATCGGACTTCATGCACACCGAACGGCTGGATGTCTCCGTCAATGCGTCTTTCTTCGCCATTTTTAATATGCTTCATGCATTGATAGAGAGTTGACAGAACGATGCCGTAATCGTGAAACCACGGTCGTCCCAAGAGAATTTTATAAGACGTGTCAGCGTCGACCACGTATATCTTAGCTTCAGTTTGTAGATCCCCAAATTTGATTGGTAAAGCTATAGACCCCAGAACTTGCTGGCAGTTTTGATTGAAGCCTTGAATGACAATCTTTTCCCTTGACAGGTGTCAGACGTCCATTGACAAACTCTTCAGAGTCCGTAAGTTCATGATGTTCACTGAGGACCCCAGATCAATCAATATGCGATTAATCCGATCTCCATCACTGTACCCGGTCATGTAAAGTGGCCGGTTATGCTCAGCCATTCCCAGTAGCAGGTCTTCGTCCTTAAACGTGACTGCGGCGACATGCAGAGCGTACTGGGCTTCTTTCATATTAATTTCCACAAAGCGAGCCTGATACCGCTCAGGGTTTTGTAGAGCGTGAATGAAAACATATCTAAGCTCTTTAGATAGGACCAAGGCATCGTAGATGCTCAGGAGAGACGGGAGCTTTTAGAGATGAGCCAAGACATTATAGTCCACCGAGGAAGGACTTGAGTTTTCATTAGCCGGTTCTCTGCCATCTTCCTCATTAGCCACATGTTTTTCCTTTCCTTTTGGGGTGTTGCTCTGATTTGGCGGTAGAGCCCTGCCGCTCCTGAGCTGGATTTGGTTGGCCTTTGTGGCGAGCTCCTCGTCCTCTTCGGGAAAATAGAGCCCCTCCTCAGAGACGCTGCCAAGATGGATGGCGTAGCAGGTCACTATAGGGATCTCTTCATTGGAGTCTTCTTCTAGCTCCTCCAAAATCTCAGCTGCTTCTACAGGGAAGAACTCTTTCAATTGAATTAGAGTTCTCTCCTTCTGTTCATAGTTTCAAAGGGAATCAATATATTTTTGGATAGTCGATCTCCCTGCAGACTCTTTTTCGCGCCGAGCTGCACTTTTCTTCTTTTTGAGCTTTTTGGATTTTGAGCCTGATGGAGCCGCATTGGCAGCTGGAATGGTAGGCTTCTTCTGCCCTTCCCATTCCGTCCTGGGCTCTTTCCGAAGTAGCTTTATCATCTTCTTCGTCTTATTATATATGTGCATACTCCATGGAGGCCGCGGTGAGTCCGTTTCATTTCTCAGGGTAGCGGGTTCGGCTGTCTGCTCCTAGAAGGCTTCAACTTCTGTCTGTATAAAGTTGGTGGCTGCAACTTGATTTTTCACTAACACACTTTTGGACAGCTCGATCTCTCCAGCCTTGTACTGCTTCTCGACCCAGTCTTTGAAGATATAGCAATCCTCGATCACATGGCTCACTACTCTGTGGTACAGGCAATACAAGGAATTGTCAGTCATTTTTGCTTCGTAGAGTCTTTTCGACTCCGGCAATTGTAGACCATTGTTCAAGGCATCTTTAAATATCTTGCGGACCTTGTCCCTTCTGGAATAGTAAACCTTGTTCTTTTTCTCCTCTAGGGAAGGCCCTTCTCCTCCCAGCAATAGCTTACGAGACCGGTTGGATTTGGAATCGCCTGCCCTTCGCTTGTTTTCATTGTTGGACGCATTAAAGACATTGGTACTGCTCGAATTCCCGCTTCTACGGTTGTCGTCCCGCTTGCTTTTCCAAGTCTTGTCTCTCTGAGTTTCCGGGGTAGACTCTTGCTTCGAGCGTTCCAGCATTTGGACTTTCTTGGTTACCTCCTGAAATGTCTTGAGTCCTGTTGTACATAAGAATGGAACCATCCAATTGCTGAGATTCCCAATGAGGAGGATGATGGACTGGTCCTGCTCCAACGGCGGTTCACACTTGACCGTGAGATTACGCCATCGGGCGATAAAGTCGGTGTTGCTTTCATTCTTCCCCGGCTTAGTCCTTACAAGGTCAACAATAGAGATTTTATCACTGACACTCATGAACCTTTGCCGAAACAGAGACCCCATTTGGGCAAAGGTAATGACGGACCCGTCTGGCATACTCGCGTACCAGTCGAAAGCGACACCGGTCAGGCTGTTGACAAAATGACGAAGAAGGAGCGCATCATTGCCTCCTGTATTTCCGCACGATACTTTAAAGTGGGCGACGTGCTGATTTGCATTTCTCGTCCCGTCAAATCTTCCGAACTTAGGAATGACGTAGCCGCTCGGGAACTCGATCAGATCGTACTGTGAGGGATATGGCCGCCCACTGCTACCAATTTCTTTCTGAGCTTCAGCTTCGGCCACCAATGTTTTAACCTTGCTGGTGACCAAATCCATTATCCGATCTTATGTTTGCGGGATAGTGTTATCTAGGGCCAAGGCGTCCCTATAAGCGGAATGCGGCCGGCTTTCATGCGGCTCGACCAATCTTGGACCCAAAGGGACAGACATCGGCCGCTTCGGATTGTCATCATCCGGCTCATGAGTAGCAACTTGTTGTTGATTGGGAGGCGCTCGAGCAATTTGAGCCATAAGCTGCATCACAACGTTCGTTAGGTCGTCAATTTTCGAATAGAGCTTGGCCATCTCTTTATCTTTGCTCCTGAGTTGTTTTCGAAGCTCTTGAAGCAGCTCTTGCTCCGCGGTCCTGGGGCAGAAATTCGGCTCTTCCTCGCTGTCTGAGCTTGACTCTACATGAACTGAGAGGTCTTTCTGCCTATCATCCTCATCGAGAGGGTTTTCATCATCCAGTGGAGGCTGTTGTTCTTGTGAAGCGACAACCACATTCAAGCCAGATTGGGCTTGGAATGTGGTGGCCCCATCCTTGTTTTTGCTGTGAAAGTTGTCGCTGGGGCGCCCGCCCGCCATATATACCGTATGGATAACATATCCAGCCGTATTTTTATTATCGGCGGCTGATTTCACGGATCGCTGTCTTGACCCTCCCATTTCGGTAACGGGCAGTCGACTGAAGGCGGCCGGCCTGGCCGGATTCTTGAATGGTACTGATGCTTCCTTTTTGGTTTTGCCCCGCTGTTTTCGCGCGGCACAGAGCGCCTGATAGATTCTTGAAGAGACAATGTCATACTTTCTCTGTCGGGGCCGGGGCACGTCTCTTTGTAGCAACGTTCAGACAGCTGTCTTCTTGATTCTGGCGGTCATGGCATTTTTTTGAACCCACTTCAGAGGTTCGAAGGAATTGCTGATTTTTACGACCGATTCAGCCGTCGTCGGAGGATGTCTCTGCTCTTGGAATCTCAAAAGACTCTGCCTGACCGGAGTCCTGGCTTTCTTGTTGGCTCGATACCTGAGCCGCTTCTGTCTCAGCCTTTCTGTTTTGAGCACTTGGCTGGTTACGGCTCTTCGGGAATCCGCCGTAGACCGGGCGATGGAGGGCTTCGGAGATACGCCTGATTATGCATTTGTTGGAGTCATCGCCTGAGCTCGTCCGAAACGTTTGATGTTGCCCTTTGTACCGGAAGTCTTGCCCCCAGCTGGAGCACCAGAGAGTCGTTCAGACACCGTCTTAAGTTTCGGTTGTGGTGCCTTAGCGATCACAACATTCGGCCTTTTGCCCCTTGAGACCGGCTTGGACACCTGTTTTGCTGGCTTTTCTGCCAGATGAGCGCCTCCGGCAGGGTAGATGATGACGGAACCAAATTGGCAGGGCAGTTCCTCCCACTGTCGACTGAGGCTTGCGGGGAGAACCACACGAGCATTGATCTTGACCACGTACGAGATCGGGGTCGCATCAGAAGCTGTAGACATTGTCGTTGAAAGTTGATTATTGCACGGAAAAAACATTATTTCGGTACAAACATCGGCATATATGTTAAATGAGTTCACATGAACGCTTTACCCGAGATATGGGAGGAGAGAAAGGTCCCACCGGGCGTGCCAGAATCTGTAGGGTGTTTTTTGTCATCCCATTGAGATGGGAATACGCGCGCGCTTGTCAGGCACATTACAGATTCCCCCTGCCTAGGGTAGACTGGTGTTTATTGATTGTGGGGATCCGAATCTCCGGCAGCCGCGAACTAAGCTGCCATTAATTACCCCTCGCCTTTGGAGCGAGAGAACCTCCGATTGACGGGTCAAACAGGTCATGCGAACTCAATGTGCAGTGTTGTGTTTTGAAGGCGTTTTGGATATATCGGGAGCCCGCCGAGTTTTTACGGGGTCCCGCTACCCGGATAGCGGGCTGAGGGTTAAGGGGGCTAGCAGCCCTCTTGAGGGGTGCGGGGCAGCACCCCGTTAGAATTTTTTTCTAACGGGAGACAGTGTTGTAGAGTATGTGTGTGTATAAGGGAAAGGGCATCCAAAGGATGCGTGGGAGAAAGCGCCAGTGCCTCACGTGTGCGGCACGCGGGCGCTTGGGCGCTGGCGCCATCGTCTTGGGCGCTAGCGCTTTGGGCGCTATGGCGCTAGTGTTAGTTGTATGTATGCCCTAGAGGCCAGTATTGTACAGATGATGTATATTATATTGGATGCTTGGACATATATAGAGATGACTTTCTTGCTCGATATGATAGTATGCTATCTGGTTACTCTTTATCTTAACATGTACACTTGTCTCTTTATACTGTCTCATAGTTACATGTTGGTAAAGCCCTTAGGATGTGTACTTGACTACCTGGACTATGATGCAGATCATACTAGTGGGGACATGGTAGTCCATAGGTACATCCTTCAAGGTCCCTAGTCGTGGGTATATCGAGACGGGGCATCGATATACCAGTGTAGACTAGCGTATACGCTTCTCGACCCATGAGATGGGCGATGGATGATCCCATGTCCATTGGTGTTTGACATCAGAGATGGTGTACGGGTGCTCAGTGGAGACTGGGTACACTGGACGGACTCGCCGAGAACTCCCAGATGGTATTATACCTCACGTCAGATGGCAGTTCTCAGGTGACACTTGTACAGGTTAGTCTGTAGACCCGAGATCGTCATAGAGTCTTGTGTGATTCTCACTGTGCTTTGATCTCCACCTTACCACGTCCATGAGGGCGTGCAAAACGGTGGTCTTTGGGTACAGTCCCGAGTCACATGGAGGCAATGAGCGATAGGAGGGGTTTCGTCTCTCCCGGTATTGGGGGTTGATGTTGCGCTGTGCTCGATTGGCCGTAACAGGGAAGTCCCTGGCCAGGGCTGATCAGAGATTTGCTGGTAAGTGTTACCAGTAGTTTCTCGACCCGTTTTGAGACTCACATCGGCACGACTTATCGGTTATTGGGGTCTGACGTATACCACCCCTAGACTTGATATGCGACATATCAGACGAACAGACCGGACTGTACGGTAAGTGTTACTGGTTGGATTCACAGGAGTGTGAGCGGGCTAGCTCGTCGATCTTCTGATCACTCAATACCTGGATGGCCGTTACGTTTAGCAGACCGCTTGCGGCTCGTGGGTGCTTGATATGATCATCATCTGCTACCGGCGTATTGACGAGTCTTTAGAGTCCTACACAGAGGTTTCCTGGCTCAAGCGAAACGAAATAGGAATGCATATGAGATATGTGCAGGACCGAGAATGATGCGTGTATGTGATACCGTATTCCATTCTCGCGATGGATGTATCGATTGGTTATATTCGATATAACCTAGATATCGAATCAAGGATTGATTCGATAAGCCGATACATAGGATACTAGTCGGTTATATGCAATATGACCGGATCGTTAAATCAAGTGTTGATTTAATGATTTAATGTATAATTATATATTTGATATATTACTTTGCATTAACTAGTATTGGTTCACTTTAAATGGATTTTCTCACTTGATGTGCAAGAAGTATATGTGATATACTTTTGTGCACATATTTGTATCATGTTTGATGATACTTGATCATTTGGTTAAGTGTAAAGAATTAAACCATGGTTAAGAAATGATTAGGGTTTTGCTTTTTCATTTATTTATTTGTTTATTTATTTGGAAAAGATTTAGATAAGAATGGTGGCTATGTTTGTTTCTAGTTGAAGTTTCATGAAGCTTTGACTTCTTAACCATTCTTGTCTTCATGCTTAACCCTAACCCATCCAAATAACCATGGTCTATTCTCTACACTCTACCCTAGTTAGTTTATGATAAGTATTCATTTATTATTCATTTTAACTCAAGACTTATGATAATTCTAGCTTCATCTTCTTCTTCATCTTCAAGAATGAAAACTTGATGCCATCAATGGCAACTTGAGCAAAAGTGAGAGAAATCCAATTCTAAAGTGAACCCATCTCCTATTTCTTCATCCTCTACCTCTTGCCAAGTGGTTTTGGGTGTTTTCTTCACAAGTTTCACAACTTGGTGCAGTCGGAGCTTGAACTTGTGAAACCTCGACGTAGATCATCTTCGGCACGAAGCCGACGACCTTGCCCGCTCGTTTTTCCGATGAAGCCGACGATCGAGTCTAGGATTCGAGATGGACAGCGAGAGGACGCCTACGTGGAGCTAAGGAAGTGGAGAACCGGATCTACAAAGGTTGTAGCCTCTCTCCTTTAGTTAAGTTGTTAACTAGTTTAGTTTTTCGCCTAAATTTCTAGTTAACGATCCGTATTAGGGTTTCTCGGCACCCGTAAAATTTGAAATTGGCATGGTTGATACCTTGTGAGACCTCTTGAGAGTGCCTAGGAACCCTACAGTGGTATCAGAGACTAGCTAGAGCCTTAGGCGAAGTCCAGACGGAGTTTGAAGTCCGATCGAACCGAAACCCTAATATCAAAGTTGCTCTCTGTACATTTTTTAAAAACTGGGTTTTTTCCAAATTAAAAATATGCAGAAAATTCAGCGGGACTTTCTAAGAATTACTGTGAAACACGATCACCCAATTCTTCCAAAGTGCGGCGGAACCGCGGCAAAAGCCTGGCTTCTGCGGCGGTTCCGCGGCCGTATGATGACGTCACCTACCCAATTTTGCACAGTAACTTCTTTTATTCAGTGCTGAGTTCTCTGGGAATTTTTAATATTTATTCAAGAGTTGAGTATTCTGGGTTGTATTGGGGACTCGGTATTTCGATCGGATTATCGAACTTTGTCTTAGTGCTTTCCGGATAATTTTTTGAATATGCTAAAAAGTCCGACCGGATATAAATACCCAACTTTTCCCCTGCCGGAAAATATCCAAGTGTTGGATTTTTGTGTGGTTGAAGGACGTTCTGAGTAGTGCAAGTAACGCGATGGTCCCTCTAGAAGACAACAAACCTTAACTCGATTATGTGACCGTCTTGAACTGCCCTTTGAACCTTCGGGTTTGGGGCAGTACGGCGTGCCACATGTGAGGCATTGGCTTGACCCTTCTACGGCTGGACCGTTGGTACTGAGGCATGAAGTGAATGTCTTTGAACCTATTTCATGTGTTGGACGGTTTCGGGAAAACTTGGGTGTTCGAATGTTCGATCGGAAAGTTTAATATTTTCTATTTATCCGGAATGGGATACAATAATTGGAATTCACAAACAGTTATGAGATAACTGAATGAACGTTATAAATCTAGCAGTTTAGTCTCACTTGATATTGAAAAAAGTTTTCGATAATGAGACTAAAATGCGGGGTTTATAACTGTTAGGCATGTGATGTCTAAGTGCTTCATTTGATTAGGCATGTGATGTCTAAAGAGGTTGCGGATTCCAACTGTTGTAGTGTTACACTTTCTTTTCTGTGACCGTAAGTGTAATATGTGATATCGCCGGTTTCATTGCTATATGTCAACGACAATTGGGATGCGCATATTTACTTACGTTGATGACATGTGATGTTATGTGTTGCTGGATATGTTATATTGGATCGTCGTGTTTGAATAGCCGGGTTTTTTTTATGTGAGATGAGTGTTTTTCATTTTCATTCATGTAAAAACTTATATGTAATATTCTTTTATTGGGGCACTTCCAGGTTGCGGAAGTTGTCACCCTTTGTATATTATTTACTTTTCTGCACTAGGATAGACCCAAGGAGGGGAGCACAAGTAACCGGGTTCTAGGGTCCAGTGGGAGACCATCTCGAGGAGTCGAGTCCGGGTCTCCTAACCCTAGAATTGGTAGGGTTGCTTGCCGCTCTCATAGGGGTCTAGGGGTGTGGGATTGGCTATTCATCACGACCGTGGAATCCGTGTTTTATACTGGCTCGTATTGAAAACACGGACGTCCTAGTATATCCAATATTTCATATGTTTCTTCTGCTGCGATATCTGTGATGTGATCATGTGATGTTCTGTGATAGATACTTTATATAGTATATATGATATATTATATAGACGTTACTTATGTTTTGCACCCGCACTAGCCCTGCCCTGCTTTGTCGTTAGTTACCTAACCTAACGGTGCACGAGGGGACATCGAGGCGAATGCGGATGGCATAAGTGTACGTCATATCTATCTGTGATGTTTAGGTATTTAAATGTTGGGACTTCATTAATGTGATTAATGAAAGAAAAGAAACCTAAGATGTTGTAGAATCAAATTTTAAATAAAAAAGGGTAGCTACAGTTCTTGCTTTGCATAGCGGTATATGTGATATATCCTGCACCTTATTCGATGAGGAAAGGACCGAGATCCCTTCACCGGGAGTGACTCCTTTAGCAATAACTGGCAGATGCTACACACTCGGTTTGTTTTTGATTGCTTCTATAGTTTCTGCTTTGCACAGTGATATATATGATATATCCCGCACCTCATTTGACGAGGAAAGGGCCGACGATCCCTTCACCGGGAGTGACCCCTTTAGCGAAACTGGAAAAGCCTCAAAATCACTCCATTTCAAAACTTCATTTGATTCTACAACGATATCAAGTTCATTACGCAATAGGTTTTCAGAAAAACCTGTCGTAGCCCTCCGTCATTTCAGATAAGTAGTAGTTAGTATTCATGCTACGTTTGTTGGCCTGCGTCAAGGCGTAGTGTGCGGTAGCTAACTAGTATTTACCTGCTTATGCATATGATGCAGATTGGATTAGGGTAGTCGTGCGACTTTGTTGGCCTGCGTCAAGGGTCGTACGGATGGGTTTAATTCAATCAGGAAATGACGGGTTGAACTTGACTAGCGCACTATGGTTTGTTGGCCTACGTCAAGGTCATAGGACGCTAGGGGCAAAATATTATCGGGAATTTCAGGTGTTGAAATTTGCAATGAGATTGCATACCTTCTATGAGATAGTTGGATCCCGATACCCGCTGCGAGTAACAGTTACTCCTGGGAGAGTTTTACACATTACAATTAGCCGATCAAGTAGGTGTCTAGAAAGGTGTTAACGAGGTTACGCCTCTGGGAAAATGAGGTTTACATTAATTAGGTTCGTGCGAAAGCACGGGAGACCTCCCTCAAAGTACCGACACTGGTCTGGCTGAAAGATTGGCGAACTTGTAGTGTGTAATTAATCCCGGCTAATCTTTCCTTTTAGGGTTTGAAGGAAGATTTGATAAAAAGCAGTGGGAGCCATCCTGATTAGATAAGATAATAACCAATCTGATCTTGCACGAGCATACGCTAAAGTGTTTTCTTCTCTCTCTCTCCAGGTAGCGACCATTTCATGCCCTAATGAAGATAATAATATGGATGTATTGACCGAACCCGCATGTTATACTGTGCTGGGGAACGTTGGTTCCGTTCTTTCTTATAAGAGTTATAGGAATGAACAGGACATAGGGGAATGCCAGGATTCCCATGCCACCCGAATGAAGAAAGTACATGATGATGCATTTTCTTCGGGTGTGTTCGTTACAGAGAACTGTTTCTCCATTTGCTCTATGTCCTGGGTATTAGATACCGGGTCAGGATCCCATATATGTAATCAGTTACATGGGCTTAGGAAAGGTAGAGAACTTGGAGAAGGTGATAAAGACATTAGAGTTGGAAATGGTGCAATTGTTGCAGCTAAGACTGTCGGGGAATATCACCTTGTATTACCAACTGGTAATACATTGGTTCTGAACGAATGCTATTACATGGCGAACCTGATATGCAACATTATATCGGTTTCTTTGTTGAGTAAAGAGGGATATAATTTTGTATTGCTGGACAATGTTATGAACATTTTCCGTAACCAAAAGTTGGTTGGATCAGGCACGTTGTGCAATGCCATTTATGTTCTAAATCAATCAACAGTTCTGAGCATAACAAACACACACAAGAGGAAGAGTTCAGAACTGAACGAATCCTTCTTATGGCATTGTAGACTGGGTCACATCAATGTGACATGACTGGCTAAGTTGCATAAGGATGGATATTTAAATCCGTTTGAATTTTCATCTTATGACACTTGCCAGTCATGTCTCAAAGGCAAGATGACCAAAACTCCGTTTACGGGACATGGAGAAAGAGTTACTGAACTCTTAGGACTGATACATAGTGATGTATGCGGTCCTATGTCTACACATGCCAGGGATGGTTCTTCGTACTTCATTACATTCACTGACGATCTCTCTAGATTCGGATATGTGTTCCTGATGAAACACAAATCAGAAGCTTTTGAGAAATTTAGAGAATATAAACAAGAAGTTGAGAACCAAACCGGAAAAAGTATTAAAATCCTTCGATCTGATCGAGGAGGTGAATACTTAAGCAAAGAATTCCTGGACTTCCTAAAAGAGAATGGGATTCTCTCTCAGCTGACACCTCCATATACACCACAGCACAACGGTGTATCAGAACGGAGGAACCGCACACTATTAGATATGGTGCGCTCTATGATGAGCACGGCTGAGTTACCTATTTCCTTCTGGGGATATGCACTGGAAACAGCTGCAGACCTATTGAATATGGTTCCCACCAAAACCGTGCCAACCACTCCATATGAGATATGGAAAGGAAAGAGACCATGTCTTAATTATGTTAAGATATGGGGTTGTCCGGCATATGTAAAAACGCAAAATCCGGACAAACTCGAGGCAAGGTCCATTCTGTGTAAGTTTATTGGATATCCCAAACATTCGCGCGGGTATATCTTCTACCACACCGAGGAACAAAAGGTGTTTGTTTCTCGACATGCCACCTTTTTAGAAAAGGAATTTCTTGAAAAAGAGATTAGTGGCAAGGAGGTAGAACTGGAAGAGGTTCCAGCAATACAGACTACAACAGAAGATTTGGTTGAACCAGAGGATTCAGTAGTTCCCGATGAACCTCAGCCTCTCCGCTGATCTAGTAGGGTTCCTTGCCCACCTGAGAGATACTACGGTTTTCTCATGGATGGTGGGAGCGAGGATTGCATCATGGAGGATGATGACCCAACTAGCTTCGAGCAGGCCATCACGAGTAGGGACTCAGTGAAATGGCTGGATGCTATGCGGTCCGAGATGGAATCCATGTACACCAACAAAGTATGGACTTTGGATGTTGCTCCTGAAGGGGTAAAACCCATTGGGAGCAAATGGATCTTCAAGAAGAAACTTGGTGTAGATGGGAAAGTGGAGACTTTCAAAGCTAGACTTGTAGCAAAGGGTTTTCGTCAAAGACCAGGTGTGGACTATGACGAAACCTTTTCTCCAGTGGCTATGCTTAAATCCATCCGGATCATGCTTGCCATCACTGCATATCATGATTACGAAATCTGGCAAATGGATGTTAAGACCGCCTTTCTAAATGGTGATTTAGAAGAGTGCGTGTACATGACTCAGCCAGAGGGCTTCGTAGACAGTGGGAGCAGCGGGAAGGTGTGCAAGCTGCTTAAATCCATTTATGGATTAAAGCAAGCATCACGGAGTTGGAACATCTGCTTTGATGTCGTTATCAAAGAGTTTGATTTCGTCAAAAATCCAGATGAACCTTGTATTTACAAGAAAGTGGCAGAGAGTAAGGTTGTCTTCCTCGTATTGTACGTGGACGGCATACTCTTGATAGGAAATGATATTCCTATGTTGCAATCGGTCAAGCTCTTCTTGTCACAAAGATTCTCGATGAAAGATCTTGGTGATGCCTCCTGCATATTGGGAATTAGGATCTATAGAGATAGATCCAAACGGATTTTGGGATTGTCCCAATCCAGGTACATTGACACCATACTAAAGAGGTTTAGTATGGAAGAATCCAAGCGTGGGAACTTGCCCACGATCTCTGGAGTCACTCTCTCCAAAGAGATGTCTCCCAAGACTGATTTGGAGAGAGCTCGCATGCAAGGGATACCCTATGCTTCGGCTGTAGGCTCTATCATGTATGCGATGCTGTGTACCAGACCCGATGTAGCATACTCACTAAGTGTAGTGAGCAGGTATCAAGCTGATCCTGGAGAGAGTCACTGGACAGCTGTGAAGAGCATTCTCAAGTACTTACGAAGGACTAAAGAGATGCTCTTGGTGTATGGTAATGGAGAACTCCAAGCGGAGTCCTTTACCGATTCGAGCTTACAGAGTGATAAGGATGACTCTAAGTCGCAGTCGGGATTTGTCTTTACCCTTTACGGAGGGGCGGTTAGCTGGAAGAGTTCCAAGCAGGAAACCGTGGCAGACTCGACGATGGAGGCTGAATACATCGCTGCCAACGATGCTGCTAAAGAGGCTGTCTGGATCAAGAAGTTCATTACTGAACTTGGAGTGGTTCCATCCATTGAGCATCCAATACCTTTGTATTGCGATAACAATGGAGCGGTGGCTTTGGCCAAGGAACCCAGGTCCCATCAGCGATCCAGGCATATTTTGAGGCGGTATCACCTGATCCGGGAGATAGTTGATCGCCGGGAGATCGAGGTCAGGAGGGTTTACACGAAGAACAACACGGCGGATCCACTCACGAAAGCCATTCCCCAGATACAGTTTGAGAGACTCTTCGGGATGCTCGGTATGCGATACTACAGCAGCTGGCCCTAGTGCAAGTGGGAGATTGTTAGTTGCATGTATGCCCTAGAGGCCAGTATTGTACAGATGATGTATATTATATTGGATGCTTGGACATATATAGAGATGACTTTTTTCTCGATATGATAGTATGCTATCTGGTTACTCTTTATCTTAACATGTACACTTGTCTCTTTATACTGTCTCATAGTTACATGTTGGTAAAGCCCTTAGGATGTGTACTTGACTACCTGGACTATGATGCAGATCATACTAGTGGGGACATGGTAGTCCATAGGTACATCCTTCAAGGTCCCTAGTCGTGGGTATATCGAGACGGGGCATCGATATACCAGTGTAGACTAGCGTATACGCTTCTCGACCCATGAGATGGGCGATGGATGATCCCATGTCCATTGGTGTTTGACATCAGAGATGGTGTACGGGTGCTCAGTGGAGACTGGGTACACTGGACGGACTCGCCGAGAACTCCCAGATGGTATTATACCTCACGTCAGATGGCAGTTCTCAGGTGACACTTGTACAGGTTAGTCTGTAGACCCGAGATCGTCATAGAGTCTTGTGTGATTCCCACTGTGCTTTGATCTCCACCTTACCACGTCCATGAGGGCGTGCAAAACGGTGGTCTTTGGGTACAGTCCCGAGTCACATGGAGGCAATGAGCGATAGGAGGGGTTTCGTCTCTCCCGGTATTGGGGGTTGATGTTGCGCTGTGCTCGATTGGCCGTAACTGGAAGTCCCTGGCCAGGGCTGATCAGAGATTTGCTGGTAAGTGTTACCAGTAGTTTCTCGACCCGTTATGAGCCTCGCATCGGCACGACTTATCGGTTATTGGGGTCTGACGTATACCACCCCTAGACTTGATATGCGACATATCAGACGAACAGACCGGACTGTACGGTAAGTGTTACTGGTTGGATTCACAGGAGTGTGAGCGGGCTAGCTCGTCGATCTTATGATCGCTCAATACCCGGATGGCCGTTACGTTTAGCAGACCGCTTGCGGCTCGTGGGTGCTTGATATGATCATCATCTGCTACCGGCGTATTGACGAGTCTTTAGAGTCCTACACAGAGGTTTCCTGGCTCAAGCGAAACGAAATAGGAATGCATATGAGATATGTGCAGGACCGAGAATGATGCGTGTATGTGATACCGTATTCCATTCTCGCGATGGATGTATCGATTGGTTATATTCGATATAACCTAGATATCGAATCAAGGATTGATTCGATAAGCCGATACATAGGATACTAGTCGGTTATATGCGATATGACCGGATCGTTAAATCAAGTGTTGATTTAATGATTTAATGTATAATTATATATTTGATATATTATTTTGCATTAACTAGTATTGGTTCACTTTAAATGGATTTTCTCACTTGATGTGCAAGAAGTATATATGATATACTTTTGTGCACATATTAGTATCATGTTTGATGATACTTGATCATTTGGTTAAGTGTAAAGAATTAAACCATGGTTAAGAGATGATTAGGGTTTTGCTTTTTCATTTATTTATTTGTTTATTTATTTGGAAAAGATTTAGATAAGAATGGTGGCTATGTTTGTTTCTAGTTGAAGCTTCATGAAGCTTTGACTTCTTAACCATTCTTGTCTTCATGCTTAACCCTAACCCATCCAAGTAACCATGGTCTATTCTCTACACTCTACCCTAGTTAGTTTATGATAAGTATTCATTTATTATTCATTTTAACTCAAGACTTATCATAATTCTAGCTTCATCTTCTTCTTCATCTTCAAGAATGAAAACTTGATGCCATCAATGGCACCTTGAGCAAAAGTGAGAGAAATCCAATTCTAAAGTGAACCCACCTCCTATTTCTTCATCCTCTACCTCTTGCCAAGTGGTTTTGGGTGTTTTCTTCACAAGTTTCACAACTTGGTGCAGTCGGAGCTTGAACTTGTGAAACCTCGACGTAGATCATCTTCGGCACGAAGCCGACGACCTTGCCCGCTCGTTTTTCCGATGAAGCCGACGATCGAGTCTAGGATTTGAGATGGACAGCGAGAGGACGCCTACGTGGAGCTAAGGAAGTGGAGAACCGGATCTACAAAGGTTGTAGCCTCTCTCCTTTAGTTAAGTTGTTAACTAGTTTTGTTTTTCGCCTAAATTTCTAGTTAACGATCCGTATTAGGGTTTCTCGGCACCCGTAAAATTTGAAATTGGCATGGTTGATGCCTTGTGAGACCTCTTGAGAGTGCCTAGGAACCCTACAGCTAGCGCTTCACGTGCCAGGCACGTGGGCGCTCGGGCGCTAGCTCCTCACGTGCCAGGCACGTGGGCGCTCGGGAGCTAGCGCTTTGGGCACTAACGTCTCACGTGCCAAGCACATGGGCGCTCGGGTGCTAGCTCCACACGTGCCAGACACGTGGGCGCTCGGGCGCTAGTGCTTTAGGCGCTAGCACCTCACGTGCCAAGCACGTGGGCGCTCGGGCGTTGGGCGGCAAAAAGGACTTGGTCCTTGCACTGGGAGTTGTACTCCCAGAACGAAATACTTATTATTTTTTGTGTATATATATATATATATATATATATATATATTTGAGGAGTTAAACTCCTAAGATATTTTTGAAGCTGATAAAGGGGCTTCTCCCCTTGAGCCCTGGATCTTCCCCAAAATGGGGTCTTTGGAGATGGGTCTCCTTCTTCCTCCTCTGTTGGCCGGCTCTTAGATAACAAGAGGGGTGAGATTTTAAAAATCTCTCATTTTTAAGATCTGATGGAAGATCCAAGCTTCCCTTTGTGGGTTTTGTGGTGAAAAACTATTTAGTTTTGGAAAAGGAAGAGTAAAACTCTTGATTTAATTCAAAAGAAAGAAGAAGGTTTTAGAACCTTGAAGAAAGAGAAAGAGCACAGATCTTGATTTTTTTGGGGAGAGAGAAAAAGTTCTTTAGATATTTTCATCCTCTTTGTCTTTATGGGCTACAAACTTTACATATAGCCCCTTGGGCTTTACAAAATGGCATTTTGCCCATCTCATACCTCATGTGCTCATTTCTTTTGCACATAAGCCATGCGCTTTACAAAAATTTGACTTTATGCCCATTTTTCTTACATTTATTCATAAAAATAAAATAAAATAAGTACACCAAAATTATTTATTACAAAATTTTTATTTTGGCGTAGGGGAGGCAGGCCGCTTCATGTTCGGGCTCGATCTGGGCATTGGCCCACTTGATCTGGGCTTGGGCCCACTTGGTTGGGGTTGACTTTGATTTTGACTTGGTCAACCGGGGTGTAAATTTTTACCCCAACAGCATGTAAGTACAAGGCCTCGTCAAAACCCACGGGACAACGGCACAGGATGTTCATGTAGGTGTCTTTTAGTGTCCTTCATCGTGCCACTTTTAACACATTCCGTACCGGTCTACCCCTTTAAACCCCGTAATGTATATTGTATAAATTGTAGTTATCATACTTGCCGAGACCATGGATATAAGTTGTTCATGTAAACAGTTTCAGGATGTATCAAGTAGTCATGTAGTCAAGTCAAGTCATAGCCATGGTTCGGTCAAGTCAAGTCATGTTTGCATGTTGATATTGTTCTGGTATTCAGGTCCAGGTTCAAGTATACATGTTGGATATATTGAATTCATGTTGAATTGGATTCATATTGATTTGGACTCAGACTTGAGTCAGACACTTAGGACTGATTTGGATCCTGAATTAGGTTTAAGAGTTATCGGTAACTGCTGCACATGTACGGCAGGATTTGTGTCTTTTTCCAAAACAATTACCATTTATAGCACCGTTAAGTTTTTCTACCTTAAATAGGCAAGCACTCACTTTCTCCGGCTCCCTGAGGCTCAAGAGAATTGAACCCGCTTAAACCCATATTTACTAAAGTCCTTAATTGTAATTTTATATAACTCGAGGAGGTTTTATGAAAAATATTTTATATATTTTCAAAATAAATCTCGAGTATTTATTTATCGTATTTAGGATTCCATGGATGTAAATTTTAAGATTTGACGTATTTTAGTGAATATTAACTTAGCTTGAATAGTTCATGGTATTTAAGTGTAAAATTTGTCTTTTGGATAACTTGAGGGTATTTTGGTGAAACTTGTCATTCTTTTATATTTTTTGAAAATATGGAATTTTATTATATCTTGAAAATATGTGTTTTGATAATATTTATATATTTATAAAAAATAATTTTATTATTAAATAGAAAATCTCGTTTTTCTTAAAAATCGTATTAGAAATCTTTCGAGACCGAATACTCCGTGAGGAGGTCTGCATCTCGCTCTACTAGTCCGAGGATGTGCGATAATCCGCACCATCCAATAACCGGTTCCCTAAAATGGGTTGTAGAGGCATAATTGCAAAGAGTTTGAAATACAATTATAAAGAAAACCGTTTTTTTATAGTTTAAGGTATTTTAATGAAATGTATTACTCGCCACAAAAATTATGTTGCTAAGAGAATCGTGCTATGGAATCATGTGTGTTGTGAAGGGTAGGTAATTACCCCGTGATGTTTTCTAAAGGTAATAGCAAGCAAAACAAATAAATATGGTCGATACAAAGTTCATGGTATTTAAAGGTAAAACTCAATTTAAAGTTGTTTAGCATGATGATTTAGGGTGAAAGTTGTTCTAAACTTTAGTTTTATGATTAACAAGTAATGTATAGGAATATGAATGATCAATTCTTAAGAAAAATTGTAGTTTCAAAGATTTTAGAATCAATTGTCGGTATAACTCCACTTACAGACATGTTTTATAAAAAGAGACTTTTTATGTAGAAAAAGAAGAAGGGGGTGGGACTTACCAGTGACTTGGGTTAAGAATAGAAAGAGGAAGAGATTGAGGTTGTCGTGGTGTTGCGGGGTCGCCGGAATTGCCTCGAATTCTCGCCGGAAGTTGACCTTGGGCTAACTCCATTTCTACTCTACTTGTACTTCGAAAAATTTGATAATTTTGGCTAGGGATTTCAGAATGAGGAGGGGCTAGGGTATGGGGTTGTATTTATAGTGTGGAATTAGGGTTTTGGAATTGAAACAATGAATTAAAATGCATTAAAAATTGGATTAATTGGGAATTTGATTTCTCCGTTAAATTGCAGAGAAAACAAACAGTGCAGGGGTAATGGGGGTAGGCCAAAGGTTTTGTATGTAGAGAATGGGGACTTTTCTCTTACGGATGCCCGCCGTCGCCGGCCTAAACCCTCTTCTCGCCGGCCAATTTGTTGAGGTGAGCCGTCGGATCTTCGCCACGTGTCCATGTCGCTGTTAATATAATTTTGCACATATTAGATTTCTATGACTTTTCATTTTTTTGTGCAGTACACGTGTAAACTTTTGGACTTCCAAAAAGTTTAAAAGAAAAATCAAAAAATAATATGTGGCTGATGGGATTCGAACAAAGTGGCTACGTCACAGCAGTGCAAATGCTTTACCAGTGAGCTACAAGTGGTTTCTTGCTGTTCTTAAACAAAAATAACTTTTAAATTGTTGCCAGGCTTGCAAACTCCATTCTGTACATTAACTTTAAAAAATTTCGTACAGTAAAATTAGAGTCGTTACACTCGATCTCAAGAGAGTCCGGTCCTCCTGATGAACATTCTAAAGAAAGAAAAGATAGGAATGTCGTCAGCGAACTAGCGCTCGGTAAGTCCCAAAAGAAAGACAGGAATATAGCAAGTATTGAGAATTGAACTGTTAAGGTGTACAGATATAAGATTGCTATTCTAACGTAGTTGTTTGTAGCTTAGTAAAGAAGGTATCAGTGTATACGAGAGAAGTCCATCTTACCCCGTGGACTATGGTAACATGTAGTACAAGGCCCCGTCGAAACCCACAGGACAACGACACGAGAGTTCATGTAGGTGCCTTTTAGTGATCATCCTATGCCACTTTTAATACATTCCATACCAATCTACCCCTTTAACCCCGTAATATATTGTATAGATTATACGGCTTGCCGAGACCATAAATACAAGTTGTTCAAGTAGTCAGGTTCAGGATATAAGCTTGTAGTCATGTCAAGTTATAGCCATGGTTCGGTCAAGTCACATCTTGTATTCAGGTTTGATATTCTGGTTCGGGTTCAAGTATACATGTTAGGGTTTGGATTCATTTTTGAATTGGATTCTGGTTTGAGTTTGGATTCAAGCTTGATTTAGACTCAGACTTGAGTCAGACACTTATAACTGATTTGGATCCTGAATTATGTTCGGGAGTTATCGGTAACTGCTGCACATGGACGACAAGATTTGTGTCTTTTTCCAAGACAATTACCATTGATAACACCGTTAGGTTTTTCTACCTTAAATAGGCAAGCACTCAATTTCTCCAGCTCTTTGAGGCTCAAGAGAATTGATCCCACTTAAACCTATATTTACTAAAGTCTTTAACAGTGTTTTTATATAGCTCGAGGGGGTTTTATGAAAAATATTTTTAACATATAGTTTCAAAATAATCTCGAGAAATTAATTATATTATTTAGGGTTTCCATGAATGTGAATTTTAGATATTTGAGGTATTTTAGTGATAATTACCTTAACTTGAATAGTTCATGTTATTTTACTGTAATCTTGTCTTGTATTGATATCTTGATAGTATTTTGATGAAACCTGTAATTCTTTTATTTGAAAAAAATATAAGTTATTATATTTTGAAAATATATGGATAAGTAATATTTATATAATTATTAAAAAAATTAATTTTGATTAGTAAGTAGAAAATTTCGTTTTTCTTAAAAATCGTATTAAAAACCTTTCGAGACCGAATGCTCCGTGAGGAGGTCTGCATCTCGCTCTACTAGCCCAAGAATATGCGATAATCCAAACCATCCAATAGCGGGTCCCCTAAAAAAGGTTGTAGAGGCATATTTGCAAAAGGTTTTGAAATACAATTCAAAAGAAAACCGTTTTTTTATAGTCGATGGTATTTTAATGAAATATATTGTATTCGCCACAAAAAATAGGTTCAAAGAGAATCGTGCTATGGAACCATGTGTGTATGTGAGAGGTAGGTCATTACCCCGTAAAGTTTTCTAAAGGTATGCTTCAACAAAGAAAAATAAGATGACATATATAAAGTTCATGGTATTTAAACGAAAAACTCAATTTAAAGTTGTTTTACATGAGAATTTAGATGGAATTTGATTCTAAATAACTATGAGTTAAAGTTACAAGTGATGTGCACAAATTGGATTTAACGAAATATTAAAGATGAGTGGTTTTCTAGGTTTTAGTAAAAATTGTCGGTAGTAAATTCACTTTCAACATAAATTTTGAGAAGGGATATTCAAAGAAGAAGGTGAGGAATTGAGAGGAACTTACAAGTGAAATAGTTTAAGGAGAGGTAGAAGAAGAGTGGGTTGTCGTCGTGGTGTCGCGGGGTAGCCGGAATAGTCTCGATTTCTCGCCGGAAGTTGGTCGTTGGCTAACTCTTCTTCTACTCCACTTGTACTTTAGAAAATTTGAGAGTTTTGGCTAGAATTTTCAGAATGAGGAAGGCCTAGGGCATGAGATAGTATTTATATTTTTGAATTAGGGTTTTGGAATTAAAAGAGTGAATTAAATTGTATTAAAATGTGATAAATTGGGGAATTGAGGGGTCTATGTTTGATTGCAGAGCAATCAAACAGTGCACCCTTATAAAAAAGGGAAGAGGGAAAATTCCTTACTGTTCAAGTCTCACATGTTAAACACGTGGGCACCTATATGCAATGCATATAGGCGCTGAAAATCGAGCAACTATAGGCTAAATAAGCCCCACATGTTAAACACGTGAGCGCCTATATGCAATGCATGTAGGCGCTGCAAATCAAACAACTGATAGGCTTAATAAGCCTCACGTGTTAAACACGTGAGTGCCTATATGCAAAGCATATAGGTGCTGCAATCAAACTATAGGCTAAATAAGCCTCATGTGTTAAACACGTGAGCGTCTATATGCAATGCATATAGGCGCTGCAAATCAAACGACTATAGGATAAATAAGCCCCACGTGTTAAACACGTAAGCGCCTATATGCAATGCATGTAGGCGCTGCAAATCAAACAACTGACAGGCTTAATAAGCCTCACGTGTTAAACATGTGAGCGCCTATATGCAAAGCATATAGGTGCTGCAATCAAACTATAGGCTAAATAAGCGTCACGTGTTAAACACGTGAGCGCCTATATGCAATGCATATAGGCGCTGCAAATCAAACGACTATAGGCTAAATAAGCCCCACGTGTTAAACACGTAAGCGCCTATATGCAATGCATGTAGGCGCTGCAAATCATACAACTGACGGTCTTAATAAGCCTCACGTGTTAAACACATGAGCGCCTATATGCAAAGCATATAGGTGCTGCAATCAAACTATAAGCTAAATAAGCCTCACGTGGTAAACATGTGAGCGCTTATATGCAATGCAAATCAAAAAACTATAGGATAAATAAGCCTTACGTGTTAAACACGTGAGCGCCTATATGCAAAGCATATAGGCGTTGCAATCAAACAGCTGACAAACTAAATAAACCTCATGTGTTAAACACGTGAGGGCACCTCCCTATGAATAATTAAATTCTACTCAACAAGAATCGTTGGATCAAAGATCCAATGGTGATTAAACATAGAGCTTTCTAATGAGGAGGAAAATTCTCTGTTAAACAGAAAGTTGGTGGATCAAAAATCTTATGAGATGGAAAATATTTTCCATATCTTTCTAAATAAAGAAAGATTGTGCTCTGTTAAACCGAGCACCCTTAGATTAAAATTCCAATGATGATTAAAATTCACTATTTTTACAGAATAAGATTTTGCATATGGGAAAATATTTCCCAAATCTTGTTAAAAACAATAAAAATATGTTCTGTAAAACGAAAACCCTTGGATCAAAGATCCAATGATGGGCAAAATTCCTCAGATCAATTTTGAAACCAATTAAATCAATTAGGATCTCTCAATGAGAGATTTTCTCAGAATTAAACAAACTTCTCTCCACTATATAAAGAACCAAAGACTTCAAGTCTCGAAAAAAAGGAGTGAACAAAAGGACCCCCTCAGAAGCTTTTAAAAAAAAGAGAGAAGAAGAAAGAAAAGCTTAAAAAAAGAGAATTTAATTCTCACAGAAGAAGACTTGTTTCATTGAAACCCTAGGTAAAAAGGAAAAAAAACTCAGAGATCATATAGTCTCTCTTTTGCCTCTCTAAGCGTTTAACCCTTCATGTAAGAACTTGGTTCTTTCTTTAATTGAGATCTGCAGAAGCAGATCTCCCCATAAGTTGAGAATTTAATTCTCATCGTGAGATTCTGTCATGCAGATTCAAAAACCTAGGGGAAAGAATTGAGTTCAAAGAATTTGATTCTTACAAAATACATGGAAATTTAATTCTTCTGAAAACTAGGGTTTAACCCTATAAAAAGAATTTAATTCTTACAAAAAAGAGACATGAGATCCTCCAAATCTTATCAAAATCTCCAAACACCCAGAAGGAAAGACTGATGATTCATCAGTATTTAAACACTATAACGAGGACCGCACGTTTTTCCCACGCAAGTGCTTAAAAGAAGAACAAGAAGTGCCTTTTAGGGCAGTCACGTGTTTTGCACGCGATCTCCAATCAAGTGCTTAGCACTTATGTCACGCCCCGCTTCCCAGAGTGCGCTAAGATCGTCACGTGACAGAGCCAACTATGCTACATGTGGCCAGGAAACATCCCTCCACAGTTACATTACGGCTGTCTATAAGATATCAAGAACAGGAAAATAAAAGAGACTACCTAGTACATGTCCATGAGCCAGAAATAACGAGTCAAGAAATAATATGCGGCAGCAATAGATCCAATAAACAATAATAATCTGGAATGTACGTCCCAAATACGGGCTCACATCAGGAATGAAAATACTAAAAGAAAACTAAACTAAAATACTAACAGGTCCTCACTGCTCGGCCTGTACACTGAAATACTCCTGATCGGCCTGCTGCAAAGGTAGAGAATCTGGGCCATGCAAAACCCAGACGTTAGTGCGTCATAATATCAACAATAATATAATCAGGGGTAACAAACATGCAGGCAAGAGTATGAACAGTAATAAAGGTATAACAGTAACACGAATGTGGAACAGTGAAGGGTAAAAGCATATGTAACGTGTAGTGGGTAATCTGGACTAAACTACTGGGTAACTACTCTCAATTCTGTGAAATCAATTTAATGAATCATCGATGTAACTCAATAGTATCCCGTGCGTACCCGGGACCACGGTCCAGACTCTCGGGGCTGAATCCGAGACGTGCCGCTAAGCACAAACAGGAAACAAGTACAGATGAATGATGTCAGCAACATCATTCCAGGACTGGCCTACCCCCAAAAATGATCAGTATAAGCGTCGAACTGTTGAGTTACAAGTCAGGTTTCATCATTGATTTCCCCTTACCCCCAAGTTATGTATTCAAGTCAGGTATTGATAAATCTGAAGCTAATGCCAACAAAGGATCAAGCAGGAACAGATTTGTCTATACAGACAACAGGATATGTCCATCGGGACAACATGTCAGGATTTTCGGCATTAGAAACAGGATCAGGTAACATGTCAAGTAGTGATATATCAGGTCATGTAGTGTACATGTATCAAGTCATGTCAAGTAGTGGTGTATCAGGTCATGCCAAGTAGTGCACAGGTATCAAACGGATGCTCATATTCAAACTGTAGCAAGTATTGAATCAGGGTGAAAGTACAGATGTACAATAAAAGCATGGTTGCACAAATATCGATCAGAGGTTACATCATGACTATGTAGGGTGCACAATATCAAGCATGGGGTGTCAATATAACAACAATATGTAATAATGTGACAAGGTATGCGAATAGTTATAGAATTAATGGTATGAATGCACAAATATCGATTAGGGGTTACATTTACAGTCTCAATATTAATTAGGATGCACTTTATTAAGCATGGTGTGTTACTACAATAATAATATGAATTAATGTGATCTGCAGATGCAGTTATATATATCTTAAATGATATGGATGCAAACGGGTATCCGAAAACAGTAAACTTTTAGTATGGATGTACAATGTGATAAACGGGTAATATTTTACTCATATGGATGCATAATAATACACCTAGCATGAAACAAGATGAACTAGCATGCGACTAGATATGTAAATAATGATACGGATCCACACGGATGTCATATAACCGAAAAATGATAAACTGGTAAATGCGGGATGCACAACTAAATAATATGAAAAGGACATATTCAATTGGATGTAGTATATTGTAGTATAGTATGTAACAAGATAAGTTTGTATGCACTAAATAGGAAATAGATTGTACGGACGCATACGGATGTCCCAAAACGGTAAAACATGCCGAAATGATAATGTGGATGCATAACTAATCATTATGGAGTGTTATTATTCAAATGGATATAGAATATAATAATATAGCATGTAGCAAGATTAACTTGCCTCGATCGGATCACACGACGGATACGTACGGCACGTCCTATGTCGGTAAATCGTCGCAACACACACAAGGCTCGCGGGACGGGTCTAGGCAAGGTGAGAGGGTGATCACGTAGGCAAGGTACGTTCACTGGATCGCCTGGATCGACAGCGGCGATACGACTCCGGCGATGTCTGGAAAAAATGAATCAAGAAAAGAGAAGAAAAGAAAAGAAAAGAAGAAGAAGAAAGGAAAGAAGAGAAGGAGAGTGGGGTAACCTGACTTGGGGTTTCTGGGACAGAGGAGACGAGAGGGTGACGACGACGACGAAGGGCAGCCGTCGACGGTGAGGTTTCACGGCGAGGCAAGGGCTAGGGTTTCGGGTGTGCAGGTTAGGGCTCGGTTGGTGCAGGGTTTGTGGGTTTTTGGGTCGTGGTGATGGGAAGAGGCGGAGGAAGAAAGGAGAAGGGGGTGGTGACAATGGTGGCGAGAGGCGAGCACGGGCAGAGGGCGAGGATGAGGGTTTTGGAGCTCGGGATGGGTTCGTCGGGGTTCGAGATGGGTGCAGGGGAGAAGGAAATAGGAAAGAGAGAGGAGAAGGGATGGTGCCGAGGATGTGGGTGGTGGCCGAAGGTGAGGTCGGCGACGGCGAGTGCGACGCGAGGGCAGGGGGCGTGTGTTTCATGAGCTCGGAGGCGGAAAAAAGTTTGAAGAGGAAGAAAGAAGAACGTGCATGGGTTAATATAGAATAGGTTAAGAAATATATATATATATATATATATATATAATATATATATATATATATAAATATATGGAGGGGGGAAAGAGAGAGAGAGGGGTGGCGGCTGAGGTTAGTTAGTTAGGATAAAATAGGATTTTGATTTTAAAATATTTCAGTTAACAAAAAAATATAAACGAAATAGATTAATCAGTTTATAATATAAGAAATATAATATTGATTATAATTGAGTTTTCTGGCTAATACAAAAATAGTCCAAAACACGCCCGGGTCAGGTCTAAAAATCCAGTTTGAAAATACGGTTAATATACGTGTCAACTAAAACGAAAATAGGATATCCGGGTAACGAAAAAGTATACCTCCAAGAACGGATGCACGTACGTGCGTGTAGCCATCCAAACAAATCCGTTTCATTGAATGGAACGAGAACAAGATGCGCGGATGCTACCACAGGGTTAGGGGTATCATACAGGCCATGCAATGTATTTTTAAAATATTTTATGTGACTTTAAATATTATGTTAAAGAAATGCTGATGCCAGATATAATGCCAGTATGCAGTATGTATAATATGAAAGTGCACGGATCCATGCAACAAGCCAGGATAAACCATAAATAGGAATCAAGATGGTTTCAAGCAAGCGGGTCAGGTCGGATGCAAATACAAATGTTAAATACACTATTCGCATCCAAAACACAATAAATCAAGAAACAACCATAAATAAAGAAATACTCAAAATAGAACCGGTATAAATGAATTAGGGTGTTACATTATACCCAACTACAAAAAGAATTTCGTTCTCGAAATTCTAGGAACAAGAAAAGATAAACAACCATGAATCTACAAGAATAGGTGTGGAAACTTCTGTCGAATATCGTCTTCACGTTTTCAAGTCGATTCTCCATGCGAGCGATTTCCCCAAGAAATAAGTACGAGAGAG
Organism: Agapanthus africanus; assembly: GCA_030015575.1. Taxonomy (NCBI): domain Eukaryota; kingdom Viridiplantae; phylum Streptophyta; class Magnoliopsida; order Asparagales; family Amaryllidaceae; genus Agapanthus; species Agapanthus africanus. The sequence goes on from CM057341.1 coordinate 231,571,280, forward strand.
ATAACCTTGTTCTTGAGAACCTTTCCTCTTCGATCAAAAATCGACATTGGTCGCTCTTCAAAGGTCAAATCCTCTCTTACAGTCAGCTCCGAATGATCTAGCATGTGTGTTTCATCTCGAACATACTTATGGAGTTGAGATACATGAAACACGTCATGAGCATTCGCCAAAGATGGTGGTAACGCCAATCGATAATGTAAGTCCACGTTGCTCACCCCGGTTCTTACGGGGAGGCGGAAACGGCGAAAAACAATTTTTGGCGCAAAGGCAACATGGACTAAAAGCCGGATCTTTGCTAAACTAGAAGCTAGCAAACTACGAGAGGCGTTAACTACTATGCCGTAGAAATTATACCTCACGAAACCTGTCCTTCGGGTCTTCTCTCCGCTGTCCGGCTCATTCATCTACGCTCCGAGGGTCGATCCGGATCTTGGTCACCTCTGCGGCCTTCTTGAGTCGAAGACGATCCACCCGAGAGATGTACACCGAGTTCCACCTTGAGCCGAGGCAACTAGGGCATCAAGATCGCTATCTTGAAGTCCTAGGTTATGTAGAGGAGGTTGATGGAAGTGTTTGTCTATGTGGATTCTTTTTCTCTTAACACATGAGATCAAAAGAAAGAATCAAGAGGAGGAAGAAGAAGGAGCACTAGCAACCATGGAGCTTTTCTTTTCTTCTCACTTTCAAGAGAGAGAGAGTGAGAAAAAAGAAATGAAATTATCAACTAAAGGAAAAAAAGGCACCATAGTTGCAATAATACTAAACATCATCATTACAAATCCTATCATGATAAAGTTTATGGCTACATTGACATGACCATTTTCATAATCCAAAATGAAAAAGAAAACCAAAGAAGAGTGTAGACCTCTCATGAAGGTCAAGGTCAACTTTGGTCAACGGGTCAACAAAGTCAAGAGTGGTCAAGGTGGTCAAATGGTCAAAGCAATTAGCCATCACAAAATTATCACTAAAAGGATTAGTAAATAATGTCTCTGGCTCATAATGGTTTTGACCGAACGAATTATCAAAACCCTAATGAGCCTGCTACATAGCGGTTTTGGCCAAACCATCTGCCAAAACCCTAATGAGGCACCTCCTCCTTTATCGTTCCTCAAAATTGTGCATACACACCCGCATCCGTATTCCGTAGAATGCGAATGCACAGAAGACAAAACAAATCCATCTGTGCAATACTAGGATCCGGCTTAAACCAAAGCCCACTAGTATTGCCTGCCCGAACAGCATACGCACACAAGTGCACGTAAGTGATCGCAGCCCTGCCGTAAAACCATACAGCCTCTACACGTTTCGCTCAGTGCAGGGAAACTCTCTATGTGGGACTCTAAAGACTCGACACTACGCTGGCAGTGGGTTTAACCACAGACCGCAAGCGGCATTAGCTGTACGTAACGGTCCCCAGGTAGATGTCGATAAGAAGGCCGATGAGGTAAACCCATTCGAACTCCTACTGAGCCTGTATGTGACAATATCCGTACAGTCCGGTCTGTTCGTCTGATACATCGCAGGTGGGCCTAGGGGGTGGTGAACGTCAGTCCCCTAATAGCGGTACAAGTCGTGTCGGAGTGTAGCCTAGAACACCCTGAGATAACACTGGAAACCTACCAGTATATCTCGCTTGCCCTGGCCAGGGACTACTCGTGTAATGCCTCTCCTAGACACAACGCGATGTCAACCCCTAATACCGGGAGAGACGAATCCTGTCTAACCGTCACTGCCTCCAAGTGCTTCGGGACTGCACCCAACTACTACCTGTTTGCACGACTCCTTTGAGCCGTGGTAGGGTAGTAATCTAAGTACAGTGGGAACACACTCGAGGCGAAGTGACAGTGTCAAGTCAGCGGACTAAGCTGTACTCATGTCACCTGGGAACTGATAACCGACGATAGGTATAATACCATCCAACAGTTCCCGACGAGTCCTGTCCAGTGTACTCGTAACCTAACGAGCACCCGCATACTATCTCCAGTACGACGTACTGATGGCTGTGGGACAGACCACCTCCCGTGCTGAGATGAGAAGCGTATACGCTAGTCTACTCCGGAGTATCGATGCCCCGTCTCGATAGTCCTACGACTAGGGACCTGTATAAGGATGTGCTTGTAGATTACCCAGCCCCCACTAGTGTGACTGCCATCACAACGCTGGTAATCAAGCAAAGATCCTAAGGGCTCTACTAATATGTATAAGCGATATGCTAAAAGAAACACATGCACATATTGAAGTAGAAACAAACCAAGTAGCATACTACCATTTTGAGCAAGATTGTGTATACAACTGTGAATATCCCAAGCTTCCATTAAGTAATATACAAGCTAGTATGATACAGTAATGGCCTCTAGGGCATATACACTAACAGATAATCTACTTCTCTAACACGTTCCATAATCTCGAAAGGCCTCACGAATCGAGGACTAAGCTTGCATTGACTCCCAAAATGAATCACTCCTCTAGTCGGTGATATCTTCCAGAATACCAGATCACCAACAACGAACTCTAGAGGTCTTCTCGATGTGTCGGCCCAACTCTTCTGCCGATCTTGTGCTACCTTCATGTGATTTCGGATAGTATTAACTTTCTCCACGGTTTGCACGATCAAATCCGGTCCCAACAATCTTCGTTCTCCAACATCATCCCAACAAACATGTGAACGACACTTGCGACCATACAATGCTTCGAATGGAGCCATCTGAATAGTCGCATGAAAGCTGTTATTGTAAGAAAACTCCACCAAGTGTAGATGATTCTCCCACGAACCCTTGAAGTCTAACACGCAAGCTCTCAACATGTCTTCAAGAGTTCAGCATGCTCTTCAAGACTCCTCGAGTAAACTAGAATATTATTGATGACCACCACTATAAACTGGTCTAGGAACGGTGAAAAGATTCGGTTCATCAAGTCCATAAATATTGCCGGTGCATTCATGACTCCTAATGGCATCACTAAATACTCGTAATGTTCATATCGAGTTCGGAACACAGGCTTGCAAATATCTTCTGATTTAACTCGGACCTGATGATATCCGGATCGCAAATCCAGCTTTGAGAATACCCTCGCGCCACTAAGTTGCTCAAACAATTCGCCAATGCGAGGGATCGGGTACTTGTTCTTAATAGTCACCCGGTTTAATTCTCGATAATCGATGCACATCCTCCTTGTGCCATCTTTCTTCTTAACTAAAAGAACTGGAGCTCCCCACGGTGAATTGCTGCTGCGAATCCAACCCTTCTCAAGTAATTCGGTAACCTGCTTCTTGACTTCTTCCAACTCCACTGGTGCCATTGGATGGTATGCCTTTGAGATTGGCGCTGCACCAGGAACAAGATCGATCGCGAACTCCACATCTCGTTTTGGTGGTAAGCCCGAGATGTCCTCGAACACGTCCATGAACTCTCGAACTACAGCTGGCGCTTCCTCCTTATCAACTTCTATTGACGAAAGAACACTGCTTGTCGGCCTAGCCCTAAACTCGACTGGCCCGACATAACTGCTTCCTCCAGTGAAAACAAACTCCGGATGTCCGGGAATCTAGAAAATCACTTTCTTTGCCCTACAATCAATGTGAGCATGGAAAGTGCCGAGAAAATCCATTCCCAAGACAACTTCATAACTGCCGGTATCAATCACCAAGAAATCTGCAAACAACTACTAAACAATCCTTACACTCACTACTAGCTATGATCTTCCCATTCCCAGTGTGTATGTCCCAACAACTAGACAGGGTCATGCAATAAATTGAATGTGCAGCAGTAAACTTGGACGACATAAAACAATGGGATGCACCAGAATCGAATAGTGCTAATGCGGGAAAATCATGAACAAGTAGGATACCTAAAACAACTTCCTCCGAAGCCTTGGCTCTTCAGCCGTCAGGGTAAAGGCTCAAGCTTGATTAGGTCCCTGAGTCAATTGCTTCTGCCCCTGAAACTACTTCTGCGGTGGCCCCTGAACATCATCCTTCAAACGAAGCTTCGACGGGCAAACACTGATAGTATGATCAGCTGATCCGCAAACCAAACAAAGTCCAAGCATCCTTCGACACTCCCTCTGCACGTGTCCGGGCAGACGACAGTACCCACAAATCGTCCTTCCCTTTTTCTTGGGCACGAACGGCTTCTTCATCGGTTTAATGCCACGCCGGTTCACCGGAATACCTCTGCGTATAGGCGCTTGATTCGGCATAAACGCCGGCTTCCATACCACGACTTCCTGCTGCAGCGTACCCTCTGACTTCAATGATAAAATTTGCTGCTCCCTGGCTGCTTTAAGCACTTGCGAGAAAGTGGTCAAACCCAGAAATATAATGTGCCTCTGGATGTCTACATCCAAACTGCGCATGAACCTCCGTGCCCTATCAGCATCGTTGGCAACCAAAGGTCCAGCGAATCTACTGAGCCGTGTCCACTCAGCTGCATGCACATCCACGGGTGCGCAGTTCTACTTCAAGCTGATAAACCTTTCTTCCATTTCCTCCCGTGCAGTCTGCGGGAAGAACTTCTCCAAGAAACACTTCGAGAAAGTAGCCCAACTGATCGGCTTGGGCAAACGGGTCTCTTCCACAAGCCACCATTCACGGGCATAGTCGACCAATTGGATGCGTACTACATCCACTCTCTTGTCCTCTGGAATTTATGCTGCAACGAGCAAATTCTCCGTATCGATTAGCCACTGCTCTGCTGGCAATGGCTCCTCCAAACCAGTGAAAGTGAACGGACCAAGTCTCCTGAAATCCACCACGGTACCCACACGCTCTACCGGTTTGGCCGCAACATTGTTTACGGACTGCTGGACGGTCCGCAAACCTTCCTGAAAAGCTTCGGCTTGCCGCTGGTTCAGCTCGGTCTGCCGTTTCTGGTTCTCCAGCATCCCACAAATTACTCCAAGCAAAGCGGCGTCATCAACACGCCTCTGGTATGATCACAGATTCCTGGTTGCCATGATCCTGCAACCAAGACACCGAAGAGGATTAGTATGATAAACAAGATTCAAAACTTGTGATGAATGATGACCATAAATCAAGGATATGAAACAAGACTAGAACTCCAAGATATTTAAATAGAGTACCGCATTGTAACCATGCCGCGGTACATAGTTACAATCATATAAATCCACTCAAGTCGCCCAAATCCTAGTATCAGAATCAAGGAACAGGGAGAAACAATAGGGAACCAAAAGATTTCAAGCCGAGATGCAAAGTGGTTTGCATATCGTCAAGGCAAAGAATAAAGAGAAATATATGATTCAAGAATCATGATAACAATGTGGCAGGACATGTTCCTAATCACAGATTTTCTGATTCGTGTATTGGGTCCAATACCCAACTATAAAAAGAATCAAACCCGATTAACCTAGATCCTAGGCTCTGATACCAAACAAATCCTGTCACGCCCCGCTTCCCTGAGTGCGCTAAGATCGGCACGTGACAGAGCCAACCATGCTACCTGTGGTTATGAACATCCCTCCATAGTCACATTACGGCTGTCATTAAGATATTAAGAACAGGAAAATAAAAGAGACTGCCTAGTACATGTCCATGAGCCAGAAATAACGAGTTAAGAAATTATATGCGGAAGCAATAAATCCAATAAACAATAATAATCTGGAATGTACGTCCCAAATACGGGATCACATCAGGAATGAAAATTCTGAAAGAAAACTAAACTAAAATATTAACAGGTCCTCACTGCTCGGCCTGTACACTGAAATACTCCTGATCGGCCTGCTGCAAAGGTAGAGAATCAGGGCCATACAAAACCCAGACGCCAGTGCGTCATAATATCAACAATAATATAATCAGGGGTAACAAACATGCAGGCAAGAGTATAAACAATAATAAAGGTATAACAGTAACACGAATATGGAACAGTGAAGGGTAAAAGCATATGTGACGTGTAGTGGGTAATCTGGACTAAACTACTGGGTAACTACTCTCAATTCCGTGAAATCAATTTAATGAATCGTCGATGTAACTCAATAGTATTCCGTGCGTACCCGGGACCACGGTCCAGACTCTCGGGGCTGAATCCGAGACGTGCCGCTAAGCACAAACAGGAAACAAGTACAGATGAATGATGTCAGCAACATCATTCCAGGACTGGCCTACCCCCCAAAAATGATCAGTATAAGCGTCGAATTGTTGAGTTACAAGTCAGGTTTCATCATTGATTTCCCCTTACCCCCAAGTTATGTATTCAAGTCAGGTATTGATAAATCTGAAGCTAATGCCAACACAGGATCAAGCAGGAACAGGTTTGTCTATACAGACAACAGGATATGTCCATCGGGACAACATGTCAGGATTGTCGGCATTAGAAACAGGATCAGGTAACATGTCAAGTAGTGATATATCAGGTCATGTAGTGTACATGTATCAAGTCATGTCAAGTAGTGTATCAGGTCATGTCAAGTAGTGCACAAGTATCAAACGGGTGCTCATAATCAAACTGCAGCAAGTATTGAATCAGGGTGAAAGTACGGATGTACAATAAAAGCATGGATGCATAAATATCGATCATGGGTTACATCATGACTATGTAGGGTGCACAATATCAAGCATGGGGTGTCAATATAACAACAATATGTAATAATGTGACATGGTATGCGAATAGTTATAGAATTAATGGTATGAATGCATAAATATCGATTAGGGGTTACATTACAGTTTCAATACTAATTAGGATGCACTTTATTAAGCATGGTGTGTTACTACAATAATAATATGAATTAATGTGATCTGCAGATACAGTTATATATATCTTAAATGATATGGATGCAAACGGGTATCCGAAAACGGTAAACTTTTAGTATGGATGTACAATGTGATAAACGGGTAACATTTTACTCATATGGATGTATAATAATATATCTAGCATGAAACAAGATGAACTAGCATGCGACTAGATATGTAAATAATGATACGGATCCACACGGATGTCAGATAACCGAAAAATGATAAACTGGTAAATGCGGGATGCACAACTAAATAATATGAAAAGGACATATTCAATTGGATGTAGTATATTGTAGTATAGTATGTAACAAGATAAGTTTGTATGCACTAAATAGGAAATAGATTGTACGGACGCATACGGATGTCCGAATACGGTAAAACATGCCGAAATGATAATGTGGATGCATAACTAATCATTATGGAGTGTTATTATTCAAATGGATATAGAATATAATAATATAGCATGTAGCAAGATTAACTTGCCTCGATCGGATCACACGACGGATACGTACGGCACGTCCGATGTCGGTAAATCGTCGCAACACACACACGGCACGCGGGACGGGTCTAGGCAAGGCGAGAGGGTGATCACGCAGGCAAGGTACGTTCACTGGATCGCCTGGATCGACAGCGGTGATACGACTCCGGCGATGTCTGGAAAAAACAAATCAAGAAAAGAGAAGAAAAGAAAAGAAGAAGAAGAAGAAGAAAGGAAAGAAGAGAAGGAGAGTGGGGTAACCTGACTTGGGGTTTCTGGGACAGAGGAGACGAGAGGGTGACGACGACGACGAAGGGCAGCCGTCGACGGTGAGGTTTCACGGCGAGGCAAGGGTTAAGGTTTCGGGTGTGCAGGTTGGGGCTCGGTTGGTGCAGGGTTTGTGGGTTTTTGGGTCGTGGTGATGGGAAGAGGCAGAGGAAGAAAGGAGAAGGGGGTGGTGATAATGGTAGCGAGAGGCGAGCACGGGCAGAGGGCGAGGATGAGGGTTTTGGAGCTCGGGATGGGTTCGTCGGGGTTCAAGATAGGTGCAGGGAGAAGGAAAGAGGAAAGATAGAGGAGAAGGGATGGTGGTGAGGATGAGGGTGGTGGCCGAAGGTAAGGTCGGCGACGGCGAGCGCGACGTGAGGGCATGGGGCGTGGGTTTCGTGAGCTCGGAGGCGGAAAAAAATTTGAAGAGGAAGAAAGAAGAATGTGCATGGGTTAATATAGAATAGGTTAAGAAAAAAAAAATATATAATATAAATATGTAGAGGGGAGAGAGAGAGAGAGAGAGAGAGAGAGAGATCGTGGGGGTCTGAGGTCAGATAGTTAGGATAAAATAGGATTTTGATTTTAAAATATTTCAGTTAACAAGAAAATATAAATGAAATAGATTAATCAGTTTATAATATAAGAAATATAATATTGATTATAATTGAGTTTTCTGGCTAATACAAAAATAGTCCAAAACACGTCCGGGTCGGGTCTAAAAGTCCAGTTTGAAAATACGGTTAATATACGTGTCAACCAAAACTAAAATAGGATATCCGGGTAACGAAAAAGCATACCCCCAAGAACGGATGCACGTACGTGCGTGTAGCCATCTAAACAAGTCCGTTTCACTGAACGGGACGAGAACAAGATGCGCGGATGCTACCACAGGGTTAGGGGTATCATGTAGGCCATACAATGTATTTTTAAAATATTTTATGTGACTTTAAATATTATGTTAAAGAAATGCCGATTCCAGATATAATGCCAGTATGCAATATGTATAACATGAAAGTGCATGGATCAATGTAACAAGCCAGGATAAACTATAAACAGGAATCAAGACGGTTTCAAGCAAGCGGGTCGGGTCGGATGCAAATACAAATGTCAAATACACTATTCGCACCCAAAACACAATAAATCAAGAAACAACCATAAATAAAGAAATACTCAAAATAGAACTGGTATAAATGAAGTAGGGTGTTACAACTTATATAAAAAAGGAGGGGATAAAACCCAAAAGGCAGTAACCAAGTGCTTAGCACTTATATGGAAAAAGGGAATAAAACCCAAAGAACACCGCCCACTTTGGGACGTCTCACGTGATTCACACGTGAGCGCCTCTAAAGTTCAGTGTTTAACACTGGTCTAATGCCTACATGGGTACTACATTTACCAGTGCTAAGCACTGCAGGGGTAAATATGAAGACCCAAACCTAGGCACAAATTTGCTAAGTCTTCCCGAGGTCAAAACTTCTTTGATCTCCAAATCGACCGAGCCTCTGTGCTCATGTTTTCACAAACTGATCTTAGTCCCAAATATGACTATTGATCTTCCTACCGATGATATCCAAAACGATACTCATCCTACATCCTCCCGATGAGATCTTAGTCTCAAAATATGACTAATGATTTCCGGGTTTACCACTAACTCCTTTTTCCCTCAAAATATAGGAATTGGTTTAAGGGTACATCTCGCCACACCTTTGATCCACGCCGTTGTAATTCATCAACGTCTTCAGGGAGGTGGCGGGTCCCAACAACCAACAGCTATTTGGTGCACTTCGAAACTGATGTGTATTAGTTATATGTATGCCCTGGAGGCCATTATTGTACATATGATGTATATTATATTGTATGCTTGGAAATACATAGGGAGGACTTTCTTGCTCGACATGATAGTATGCAATATGGTTACTCTTTATCTTAACATGTACACTGATTGTCTCTCTGATATATGTTGGTAAAGCCCTTAGAGCGTGTACTTGACTACCGGGATTATGATGCGGATGATACTAGTGGGACAAAGGTAGTTTGTGAGTACATCCTTTAATGTCCCTAGTCGTGGGTGTATCGAGACGGGGCATCGATATACCAGAGTAGACTAGCGTATAGCTTCTCGACCCATGTAGATGGGCGATGGATGATCCCATATTCATTGGTGTTTGACATCAGAGATGGTATACGGGTGCTCAGTGGAGACTGGGTACACTGGACGGACTCGCCGAGAACTTCCAGATGATATTATACCTCACGTCAGATGGCAGTTCTCTGGTGACACTGGTACAGATTAGTCTGTCGACCCAAGATCATCATAAAGTCTTGTGTGATTCCCACTGTGCTTTGATTTCTACCATACCACGGTCAAGAGATCGTGCAAAAAGGTGGTTTTTGGGTACAGTCCCGAGTCACATGGAGGCAATGAGCGATAGGAGGGGATTCGTCTCTCCCGGTATAGGGGGTTGATGTTGCGCTGTGCTCGATTGGCCATAACAGTAAGTCCCTGTCCAGGGCTGTTTCTGAGATTTACTGGTAAGTGTTATCAGTAGTTTCTCGACTCGTTATAAGCCTCATATCGGCACGACTTATTGAGTTACTGGGGTCTGACGTTTACCACCCCTAGACGAGATATGCGACATATCAGACGAAGAGACCGGACCGTACGGTAGTGTTACTGTTTGGATTCGCAGGAGTATGAGCAGGCTTGCTTGTTGATCTTTTGATCGCTCAATACCAGGGAGGCCGTTACGTTTAGCAGACCGCTTGCGGCTTGTGGGTGTTTGATATGATCATCACCTACTGTCGGCGTATTGACGAGTCTTTAGAGTCCTACACAGAGGTTTCCTGGTTCATGCGAAACGGAGTAGGAGCACATATGTGATATGTGCGGGACCGAGATTAATGCGCATATGTGATACCGCATTCTATTCTCGCGATTTGTGACATCGGTCGGTTATACATGATATAACCGGGTTATCAGATCAAGTGTTGATTCGATAAAATAATACACATGATATTAGTCGGTTATATGTGATATAGACGGATTACTAAATCAAGAGTTGATTTAATAATTTAATGTATAATTATATATTTGATATATTAATTTACATTAACTAGTATTAGCTCACTTAAGCATATCTTTTTCTCACTTATATATGCACATAGTATATATGAGATATATATTAGTGTACATTGGATTGTGTCATGCTAGATGATACATGTGATATGGGTGTATGAGACTCACACAAGCTTCGATAATAATTGGGTTTTTATTTGATTAAGTAATTCAAAAATTGGATGGATTAAGTTCTGGCTAGAAGCTTTAAGAAGCTTGATAGATTCATTGACTTGTCTATAACTTTTGTTTTCCTTAAGATATTTATAAACCTAACCATTATCCTTAGTTGAGTTAAGTCTCTACATGAGTTAATGCATGACATATACTCACCCATGGTTACATTTCTAACCTCATGAGCTTCATCTCTTTAGTTCATCATTTCATCTTCTTCTTCCTCATGAAAGCTTTCTAGCTTTTGGAAAAGTGATGGAAAATTGTGAGAAAATTAAATCTAAAGTAAGCCCACTTTCTACTTCATCATCCTCTACTATATAAGCCATTTAGTTTAGGGCGTTTACTTCACTAATCTACCATTAGTGAAGAGCTAGCATTAGCTTGAGTCTTCTCGATGTAGATCATCTTCGGCCTCGAAGACTTCGTGCAAGTTTGTTCATTTCTTCAAGAGAACCCTTTTCAGAGTTCGCGAAGGGACTACTACACGGAGCATTAGAAGTGAAGGACCGGTCTATAAAGGTTGTATTTCTCATTCACTTGTATGTAAAGTTGTTTACATATCGGATCGTCGAATTTTCTAGTAACGATTCTAGTGTTAGGGTTAGCTAATACGGCAAATTTTCAAAAATGGCATGGACGATGCCTCCTGAAACCTTGCTGCCGTGCTAGGAAACCCTGCAGTGGTATCAGAGCCATGCTAGAAAATTAGACGATATTTATTAGATTACGAAACCGAAACTACTCCAAAACTTAAACCAACGAAATCCAGTTTCTGTCGAATTTAAATGGCCTATAAAATTTTTTAAGCAACTACAGAATGTTGTATGTGATATGACATGAACACAGAAGAAATTTGAAGAACTTTGGCCGGATTTTGGCCGAGCACTTCATGCCAAAAACCGAGCAGGCCGGTTCTATTAATGAATTTGGGCTTCGAATTTTTCCTGTGTTCCAGTCTCTGGGTTTTAGTGTTTCAGGTGTTGCTTGTTTTTTTCTAAGTTTGCATGTGATGTGATCTTACAGTATAGGCAATTTGGAGTGTTTCGTTTTCATAGTTTTAACATTGTTTCGGGTATTCACATGTTGTCTAGGCGAAGTTAAAAAGTTCGAAAGAATGTCAAAAACCTATTTGTCCAAATTTAACGTATTTAGAAAATCATGCAAGTAATTCTGTGAACCCTCTAGAAGAATGAAAGCCTAACTCGACATAATGACCATGGAACCGCTTTCGAACCTTAGGGTTTGCGGCAGTTCCACGGTGCCATTAATGAGGCTTGGATCTGCCCTTCTACGGTTGGTCCATAAGTACCGTGGCATGTTCTGGGTATTTTTAAACTGTGCTCAAGTGTTGAGCTCTCGGGGAATTGTGGGACTTTGATGAATCGATCGAAAAGTTTAACGTCGTCCAGGTATCATGTGATGGGATACAATACTTGGAATCCAAACTAATTTGAATTTTATAAATCTAGCAATTTAGTCTCATTTGATCGGTTGCCACGGGATTTTGATGTGATCAAAAGTCCGTCACAATCACGTAGCGTACGAGAATACTCGCCGGGTAACCTTACTAGATAGCCATACCCCATAGCCCCAACCAAGTGACTGTAAGAGAACCCCGTTGCCAAAAGCATCCGTCCGGGTGCTCGCAGCCGCGGCGTTCCACCTAAGTGCACTTCGTCTACGGTATCGGGGGTGCGGCCGTCTACTAAAGTTTCCGACGAGCATTCGATTAGGATGTCGGGAATCTTGTTGAATTGCCCAACTTGATATTGAAAAGTGTTTTCGATATCAAGACTAAAATGCGGGGTTTATAATTGTTAGGCATGCGATGTCTAAGGAATTCATTTGGTTAGGCATGAAATCCAGAATACGAGATATTTTGGGTTTATGATCTCTAAGGTGGTTGCGGATTCCAATTGTTGTAGTTTTCATTTTCTTTTCTGCGACCATAAGTGTAATATGTGGTGTATCGCCGGTTTCGTAGCTATATGTCAACGACAATTGGGATACGCATATTTACTTACGTTAATGACGTGTGATGTTATGTGTTGCTGTGATATGTTATATTGGATCGTCATGTTTGAATAGCCGTTTTTTTTATGTGAGATGGGAGTTTTTCATTTTCATTCATGTAAAAACTTGTATGTAATATTCTTTTATTGGGGCACTTTCAGGTTGAGGAAGATATCACCGTTGATGTATATTATTTACTTTTCCGCATTAGGATAGACCCAAGGAGGGGAGCACAAGTAACCAGGTTCTAGAGTTCAGTGGGAGACCATCTCGAGAAGTCGAGTCCGGGTCTCCTAACTCTAGAATTGGTAGGGTTGCTTGCCGCTCTCGTAGGGGTCTAGAGATGTGGGTTTGGCTATTCATTACGACCGTGGAATCCGTGTTTTATACAGGCTTAATTTAAAACCCGGAAATCCTAGTATATCCAATATTTCAGATGTTGATTTCTGCTGCGATATTCTGTGATGTGATCACTTGATATGTTGAGATAGATATTGTATATAATATATATGATATATTATAGACGTTGCTTATATTTTTCACCAGCGCTAGCCCTGCCCCGCTCTGCCGTTAGTTACCTAACCTAACGGTGCATGACGGGACATCGAGGCGAATGCGGATGGCATAAGCGTACGTTGTATTTATCTGTGATGGTTAGGTAAGTTAAATGATGTGACTTCATTAATGAGACTAATGAAAGAAAATAAACCTAAAGATGTTGTAGAATCGAATTTTCAAAAACAGGTAGCTCTATTTCTTGCTTTGCATAGCGGTGTTCCTTGTAGAATATCCTGCACCTTATTCGATAAGGAAAGAGCCGAGATCCCTTCACCGGGAGTGACCTCTTTAGCAATAACTGACAGATGCTACAACCCTCGGTTTTGTCTTTTGATTGCTTTTCTCGTTCTTGCTTTGCATAGTGGTATTGTGAATATCCTGCACCTCATTCGACGAGGAAAGAGCCGAGATCCCTTCACCGGGAGTGACCTCTTTAGCGAAACTAGTAAAAGCCTAAAAAACACTCCATTTAAAATCATTTGATTCTACAACGATATCAAGTTCATTACAGAAAAGGTTTTCTTAAAAACCTGTCATAGCCTTCCGTCATTTCAGATAAGTACTAGTTAGTATTCGTGCTACGTTTGTTGACCTTAGCCATGGCGTAGTGTGCGGTAGCTAATTAGTGCTTATCTGTTAAGCATATGATGCGATTGAGTTAGGGTAGTCGTGCGACTTTGTTGACCTTAGCCAAAGGTCGTGCAGGTGGGTTTAATTCAATCATGAAATGACGAGTTGAACTTGACTAGCGCTTATGATTTGTTGACCTTAGCCAAGGTTATAAGCTACTAGGGACAAAATTATCGGGAATTTCAAGTGTTGAAATTTGCAATGAGATTGCATACCTTCTATGAGATAGTTGGACCCCGATACCCACTGCGAGTAATAGTTACTCCTGGGAGAGTTTTGCACTTTACAATTAGCCGATCAAGTAGGTGTCAACGAGGTTACGCCTCTGGGAAAATGATGTTTATTTTAATTAGGTCCGTGCGAAAGCACAGGGAACCTCCCTGAAAGTACCGGCACTGGCCTGGCTGAAAGATTGGCGAACTTGTAGGGTGTAATTAATCCCGGCTAGTCTTTCCTTTTAGGGTTTGGAGGTAGATTTGATAAAAACAGTGGGAGCCATCCTGATTAGATAAAATAATAACCAATCTAATCTTGCAAGAGCATACGCTGAGTGTTTTGTTCTCTATCTCTTCAGGTAGCGACCATGTCACGCCTTAATCAAGATAATAATATGGATGTACTGACCGAACCCGCTTGTTATAATGAGCTGGGGAACGTTGGTCCCGCTCCAACTTATAATTGTTATAAGACCGAGCAGGAAATAGGGGATTACCAGGATTTCCGTGCCACCCAAACGAAGAAAGTGCATGATGATGTATCTTCTTCGGGCGTGTTCATTACCGAGAACTGTTTCTCAGGATCCTTTACGTCATGGTTATGGGATACCGGATCAGGATCCTACATATGTAATCTATTACATGGGCTACAGATAGGTAGAGAACTGAGAATGGGTGATAAAGTTTTAAGAGTTAGAAACGGTGCAATTGTTGCAGCCAAGGTGTTGGCGGTTATCACTCTGTATTACTAAATACATTGATTCTGAACGAATGTTATTAGATACTGAACCTGATATACAACATTATATCAGTCTCTTTATTTACTAAAGAAGGATATAATTTTGTATTGTTGGATAATGTTTTGAACATTTCCTATATCAAGAGTTGATCGGATCAGGCACGTCATCTAAAAGCATATACGTTCTAAATCAAACCACAGTTCTTAACGTACAGAATACACATAAGAGGAAGAGTTCAGAAATGAACGAATCCTTCTTGAGGCATTGTAGACTAGGTCATATCAATGCGACCCAACTAGCTAAGTTACATTAAGATGCATATTTAAATCAGTTTGAATTTACATGTTGTGAAACTTGTCAGTCATGTCACAAAGATAAAATGACCACAGCTCCGTTTACTGGATACATAGAAAGAGTTAGTGAATTCTTGTGATTGATACATGATGATGTATGTAAGTCTCCTGTCTACACATACCATGACCATTTCTTTGTACTTCATTACATTCACTGATGATCTCTCAAGATTCGGACATACGTTCCTGTTGAAACACAAGTCTAAAACTTTTGAGAAATTCAAAGAATATAAGTTAGAAGTAGAGAACCAAAACAGGTATAAGTATTATGTCCTTTGATGTGATCAGGGAGGAGAATACTTGAGCATAGGAATTCCTGGACTATTCAAAAGGAGAATGGGATTCTCTCTCAACATTACTCCTCCGTATACACCACAGCACAACGGTGTATCGGGGCAGAGCAATCGTACCCTATTAGATATGGTGCGCTCTATGATGAGTACTACTGAGTTACCTATTTCCTTTTGGGGTTATGCGCTTGATGAAGCTGCATACCTATTGAATTGGGTTCCAACCAAATTAGGTGCTTACCACTCCATATGTGATATGGTATGGGAAGATCCCATCTCTTAAGTAAGTTAAGATTTGGGGTTGTCCGGCCTATGTCTAAAAGCAAAATTCGAACAAGCTCGAGACAAGGTCAGTTCTGTGGAAGTTTGTTGGATATCCCAAGCATTCGCAAGGGAATATCTTCTACCACACCGAGGAACAAAAGGTGTTTTATTTCTCGGCATGCCACCTTTTTAGAAAAGGAATTTATTTTGGAAACAAATTTATGGTCATGAGGTAGAACTGTAAGGAGTTCCAGCTATACAAACTACAACTGGTGATTTGGCTGAACCGGAGGATTCAGTAGTTCCCGACGAATCTCAGCTTCTCCGCCGATCTGGTAGGGTTCCTCGTCCGCCTGAGAGATACTTCGGTTTTCTTAAAGACAGTGGGAGCGAGAATTGCATCATGAGATGATGACCTAACTAGTTTCGAGCATGCCATCAAGAGTTGGATTCTGTAAGAATGGCTGGATGCTAAGCGATCTGAGATGGAATCTATGTACACCAACAAAGTATGGACTTTGGTTGCTTTATCTGAAGGGTTAAACCCCCATCAGGGGCAAGTATATCTTGAGAAGATTACTTGGTATAGATGGAAAAGTTGAGACTTTCAAAACTAGACTTATTGCAAAAGGTTCTCGTCATCGACCAGGTGTGGATAACGATGAAACCTTTTCTCTAGTGGCTATGCTTAAGTCCATCCAGATCTTACCTGGCATTGCTACATACCATGACTATGATATCTGGTGGTTAGGTGTCATGACTGCTTTTCTAAATACTGATTTAGAACAGAGCATCTGTAAGTACACAGCCAGAGGGCTTCGTAGACAGTGGAAGCAGCGGAAACGTGTGCAAGTTGCTTTACGGGTTAAAGCAGGTATCGCGGAGTTGGAACATCTATTTTGATGTGGTAGTCAAAGCGTTTGACTTCATCAAAATGGTAGATGGACCTTGTATATACAAAAAGGTAGTAGAGAGTATGGCGGTCTTCCTCGTATAGTACGTGGATGACATACTCTTGATAGGAAATGAGTTTCCTATGCTACACTCGGTCAATCTCCTCTTATCACAATGATTCTCCATATAGGATCAAGGTGATACCTCCTAAATCCTGGGGTTTGGATCTATGAGATAGATCTAAGTGGATGTTAGGATTCTCACTAGGTGTAGTGAGATGGTATCAATCGATCCTGGGAAGAATCACTGGATAGCTTTCAGGATGGTAAGGTCGACTGAATGTCAGTCACAGGCATTGTCTTTACCCTCATTAGAGGGATGGTTTGTTGGAAGAGTTCCAAGATATATACCGTGACAAACTAGACGATAAAGGCTGGATACATCGCTACCAAGGATGCTACCAAAGAGGCAGTCTGGGTATATATTAGTTCATGTGATGAACTTCGTTTCTACCATTGTATGACAATGGAGTTATGGCTTAGGCCTAGGAACCCCCGTCCCATCAGTGATCCAGACATATTCTAAAGCAGTATCACCTGATCATAGAGATGGTTGATTTCCAGGGAGATCGAGGTTAGGAGAGTAGACACAGAGGATAACACGGCGGATCCACTCATAAAGGCCTTTTCCCAAGAGAGATTTTTATGGGATGGTTGAGTATGTGATACTACAACCACTGCTATATGATGGCCCTAGTGCAAGTGGGAGATTGTTAGTTATATGTATGCCCTAGAGGCCATTAATGTACATATGATGTATATTATAGTGGATGCTTGGACACACATAGGGATGAATTTCTTGCTCGACATGATAGTATACTATTTGGTTACTCTTTATCTTAACATGTACACTGATTGTCTCTCTGATACATGTTGGTAAAGCCCTTATGATGTGTACTTGACTACCTGGATTATGATGCGGATCATACAAGTGGGACAAAGGTAGTTTGTGAGTACATCCTTTAATGTCCCTAGTTGTGGGTGTATCGAGACGGGGCATCGATATACCAGAGTAGACTAGCGTATAGCTTCTCGACCCATATAGATGGGCGATGGATGATCCCATATCTATTGGTGTTTGACATCAGAGATGGTATACGGATGCTCAGTGGAGACTAGGTATACTGGACGGACTCATCGAGAACTCCCAGATGGTATTATACCTCACGTCAGATGGCAGTTCTCTGGTGACACTGGTACAGGTTAGTCTGTCGACCCGAGATCGTCATAGAGTCTTGTGTGATTCCTATTGTACTTTGATTTCCACCATACCACGGTCAAGAGATTGTGTAAAAAGGTGGTTTTTGGGTACAGTCTCGAGTCACATGGAGGCAATGAGCGATAGGAGGGGATTCGTCTCTCTCGGTATAGGGGGTTGATGTTGTGCTGCCATAGCAGTAAGTCCCTGGCCAGGGCTGTTTCTGAGATTTACTGGTAAGTGTTATCAGTAGTTTCTCGACCCGTTATGAGCCTCATATCGGCACGACTTATCAAGTTACTGGGGTCTGACGTTTACCACCCCTAGACAAGATATGCGACATATCAGACGAAGAGACCGGACTGTACGGTAGTGTTACTGTTTGGATTCGCAGGAGTATGAGCAGGCTTGCTTGTTGATCTTCTGATCGGTCAATACCCGGGAGGCCGTTACGTTTAGCAGACCGCTTGCGGCTTGTGCGTGTTTGATATGATCATCACCTACTGCCGGCGTATTGACGAGTCTTTAGAGTCCTACACAGAGGTTTCCTAGTTCATGCGAAACGGAGTAGGAGCACATATGTGATATGTGCGGAACCGAGATTAATACGCGTATGTGATACCGCATTCTATTCTCGCGATTTGTGACATCGGTCGGTTATATGTGATATAGCCGGGTTATCGAATCAAGTGTTGATTCGATAAAATGATACACATGATATTAGTCGGTTATATATGATATAGCCGGATTATTAAATCAAGTGTTGATTTAATAATTTAATTTATAATTATATATTTGATATATTAATTTACATTATCTAGTATTAGCTCACTTAAGCATATCTTTTTCTCACATGTATGTGCACATAGTATATATGAGATATATATTAGTGTACATTGGATTGTGTCATGCTAGATGATACATGTGATATGGGTGTATGAGACTCACACAAGCTTACGATAATAATTAGGTTTTTATTTGATTAAGTAAGTCAAAAATTGGATGGATTAAGTCATGGCTAGAAGCTTTGAGAAGCTTGATGGATTCATTGACTTGTCCACAACTTTTGTTTTACTTAAGATATTTATAAACCTAACCATTATCCTTAGTTGAGTTAAGTCTCTACATGAGTTAATGTGTGACATATACTCACCCATGGTTACATTTCTAACCTCATGAGCTTCATCTCTTTAGTTCATCACTTCATCTTCTTCTTCCTCATGAAAACTTTCTAGCTTTTAGAAAAGTGATGAAAAATTGTGAGAAAATTAAATCTAAAGTGAGCCCACTTCCTACTTCATCATCCTATACTATATTAGCCATTTTGTTTAGGGTGTTTTCTTCACTAATCTACCATTAGTGAAGAGCTAGCATGAGCTTGAGTCTCCTCGACGAAGATAATCTTCGGCCTCGAAGACTTCGTGCAAGCTTGTTCATTTCTTCAAGAGAACTCTTTCCAGAGTTCGGGTCTTCATAATTTACAGCGAAGAGACTACTACACGGAGCATTAGAATTGAATGACCGATTTACAAAAGTTGTATTCCTCATTCACTTGTATGTAAAGTTGTTTACATATCGGATCGTCGGATTTTCTAGTAACGATTCTAGTGTTAGGGTTAGCTAATACGGCAAATTTTTAAAAATGGCATGGACGATACCTCCCGAAACCTTGCTTCCGTGCTAGGCAACCCTGCAATGTGCACACCTCAAATTAGACCGCACCTCAAAATGGGTGCATCCCAAATTATCGTCGTTCAGTCCGTCACGTAACAAATACACGTGCGTGCATAATGATGATCAACGGACCGGAACGTCCTTAAACTAACCGTTGCCTCAAAAATGGCGATCAACGGACCGAGACGTCCTTAAACTAAAATCTCACCCCCAAAATGGTGATCAACGGATCGAGACATCCTTAAACTAAAACCCCACCTCCAAAATGATGATCAACAGACCGAGATGTCCTCAAACTAGAACTTGGCCTCAAAAATGGCGATAATGGACCGAAATACCCCTAAACTAAGACAACAGAATCCAAACGCTCTCTTGTTGGATCTGAAACAAAAATGATCCTAAAACCTTGTTAAGTAGATCTTAGTCTCAAATTAGACTAATGTATCCTTAACGAAATCAAATCGAGCCCCAAATGCTCACATATGTTTAAGTCGATCTTAATCTCAAATCAGATTAATGATCCTTAAAACAAACCTAAATCTAATATATACAGATTTGGACTAATCCACGCTCTACGGGCTACAACATAAATTAGTCTCCATATACAATCCATGGGCAACCTAAACCAAAACAAAAAAAACACACACGACACGAAGTGAACTTCCGGAGGAGGAGAAAGTGGTTATCGTGATGCGGTAACGTAATTAACTGCAGGGGCTTGCGCCTGCAGGGAAGAGCGTCCCCACAATCAAAATCCCCTCGCAAACGAGGGGGAATCTGATGAAGTCACGCTACAACAGCCGCATCCGTCCAAACCTCCGATATACGGTGCCATAAATCAACTTGGTATCTTCGGAGAGGTGGAAGGATAAATCCAAATAGCATCTGCCCCAAAATTCAGGCAAGACGATCCATCCCGGTTCGTCCCCGTTTTCGGCGGTAAACAGAGAATCTGTTCACCGCCGAAAGACGCGACCGGGACGCTAGGACGTCTGGCCTGAATTTTGGGGGCATATGCTATTTGGATTTATCCGTCCACCTCTCCGAAAATGCCAAGTTGATTTATGGCATCGTATCTCGGAGGTTTGGACGGATGCGGCCGTTGTAGCAGATTTCGTCATATTCCCCCTCTTTTGCGAGGGGTTTTTGATTGTGGGGACGCTCTTCCCTACAGGCATAAGTCCCTGCAGTTAATTACGTTACGGCATCGCGATAACCACTTTCTCCTGCGCCGGAAGTTCACTTCGTGTCGTGTGTGTTTTTGTTTGTTTTGGTTGCTCATGGATTGTATACGGAGACTGATTTATGTTGTCGCTCGTAGGGCGTGGATTAGTCCAAATCCGTATATCTTATATTTGGGTTTGTTTTTTATTTAAGGACCGTTAATCTGGTTTGAGATTAAGATCGGCTTAAATGTATGTGAGCATTTAGGACTCGGTTGGTTTTCTGTTAAGGATACGTTAGTCCAATTTGAAACTAAGATCTACTTAACGGGGTTTCAGGATCATTTTTGTTTCAGATCCAACAAAAGAGCATTTACTGTTGTCTTAGTTTAGGGACATTTAGGTCCACTGTCGCCATTTTTGAGGCGAATATTAGTTTAAGGACATCTCGGTCTGTTGATCACCATTTTGGAGGTGAGGTTTTAGTTTAAGGACGTATCGGTCCGTTGATCACCATTTTGCACGCACGTATATTTATTAAGTGACGGGATGTTTGATTTAGTTTGTAAGCTGTTTGATTGCAGCGCCTATATGCTTTGCCTACAGGCGCTCACGTGTTTAACACGTGAGGTTTATTTAGCTTATAGTTGTTTGATTTGCGGCGCCTATATGCATTGCATATAGCCATTCACGTGTTTAACACGTGATGCTCATTTAGCCTATAGTTTGATTGCAGCACCTATATGCTTTGCATATAGGCACTCACGTGTTTAACAGGTGAGGCTTATTAAGCCTGTCAGTTGTTTGATTTGCAGCGCATATATGCATTGCATATAGGCGTTCACGTGTTTAACACGTGAGGCTTATTTAGCCTATAGTTGTTCGATTTGCAGCGCCTATATGCATTGCATATAGGTGCCTACGTGTTTAACACGTGAGACTTGAACAATAAGGAATCGTCTCACCGGGCGTGCCAGAATCTGTTTACCGCTGAAAACGGGGACGAATCGGGATGGATCGTCTTACCTAAATTTGGGGGCAGATACTATTTCGATTTATCCGTCCACCTCTCCAAAGATGCCAAGTTGATTTATGGCACCGTATATCGGAGGTTTGGACGGATGCAGCCGTTGTAGCGTGACTTCGTCAGATTCCCCCTCGTTTGCGAGGGGTTTTTGATTGTGGGGACGCTCTTCCCTGCAGGCGCATGCCCCTGCAGTTAATTACGTTACCGCATCGCGATAACCACTTTTTCCTGCTCTGGAAGTTCACTTCGTGTCGTGTGTGTTTTTGTTTGTTTTGGTTTAGGTTTCCCGTAGATTGTATACGGAGAATAATTTATGTTGTCGCGCATAGGGCGTGGATTAGTCTAAATCCGTATATCTTAGATTTGGGTTTGTTTTAAGGATCGTTAATCAGATTTGAGATTAAGATCGACTTAAACATATGTGAGCATTTGGAGCTCGATTTGTTTTCGTTAAGGATACGTTAGTCCAATTTAAGACTAAGATCTACTTAACAAGGTTTTAGAATCATTTTTGTTTCAAATCCAACAAGAGAGCGTTTGGGTTCTGTTGTCTTAGTTTAGGGAAATTTCGGTCCATTATCGCCATTTTTGAGGCAAAGTTCTAGTTTGAGGACATCTCGGTCTGTTGATCACCATTTTGGAGGTGAGCTTTTAGTTTAAGGACGTCTCGGTCCGTTGATCACCATTTTGGAGGCGAGATTTTAGTTTAAGGATGTCTCGGTCCGTTGATCGCTATTTTTGAGGCAACGGTTAGTTTAAGGACATTTTGGTCCGTTGATCATCATTTTGCACGCACGTGTATTTGTTACGTGACGGGCTAAACGACGATGATTTGGGATGCACCCATTTTGGGGTGCGGTCTAATTTGAGGTGTGCACATCGGTTTGGAAGTGCACCAAAAAGCTGTTAGTTGTTTGGACCCGCCACTTCTCTGAAGATGTTGAGGAATTACAACGATGTGGATCAGAGGTATGGCGAGATGTACCCTTTAACCAATTCCTATATTTTGAGGGAAAAAGGAGTTAGTGGTAAACCCGAAAATCATTAGTCATATTTTGAGACTAAGATCTCCTCGGAAGGAAGTAGGATGAATATCTTTTTGGGTATCATCAGTTGGAAGATCGATATTCATATTTAGGAATAAGATCAGTTTGGGAAAACATGAGCACAGAGGCTCGGTCAATTTGGAGATCAAAGAAGTTTTGACGTCGGGAAGACTTAACCAATTTGTGACTAGGTTTGGGTCTTCATATTTACCCCTGTAGTGCTAAGCACTGGTAAATGTAGTATTCACGTGTATCCCGCGTGAGGCATTAGACTAGTGTTAAACACTGAACTTTGGAGGCGCTCACGTGTGAATCACGTGAAACGTCACAAAGTGGGCCCTGTTCTTTGGATTTTATTCCCTTTTTGCATATAAGTGCTAAGCACTTGGTTCTTGTGGCACTCATGTGTGAACACGTGAGGCGCCCCAAAGTTGGGTACTGCATTTTCGGTTTTATCCCCTCTTTATATAAGTGCTAAGCACTTGATTGGAGATCGCGTGCAAAACACGTGACTACCCTAGGAGGCACTTCTTGTTCTTCTTTTAAGCACTTGCGTGGGAAACACGTGTGGTCCTCGTTATAGTGTTTAAATACTAATGAATCATCAGTCTTTCCTTCTGGGTGTTTGGAGATTTTGATAGGATTTGGAGGATCTCATGTCTCTTGTTTTGTAAGAATTAAATTTTTTTTATAGGGTTAAACCCTAGTTTTCAGAGGAATTAAATTTCCACGTGTTTTGTAAGAATCAAATACTTTGAGCTCAATTCTTTCCCCTAGATTTTTGAATCTGCATGACAGAATCTCCCTGATGAGAATTAAATTCTTAACTTGTGGGGTGATTTGCTTCTACAGATCTCAACCAGAGGAAGAACTAAGTTCTTGTATGAAGGATTAAACCCTTAGAGAGGCAAAAGAGAGACAGTATGATCTCTGAGTTTTGTTTTGTTTAAACCTAGGGTTTCAATGAAACAAGATTTCTTATGTGAGAATTAAATTCTCTGTTTCTTTTGAAGCTTTTCTTTCTTCTTCTCTCTTTTTTTAAAAGCTTCTGAGGGGGGTCCTGTTTCCCCCAATCAGAGCAAAGCTCTGTTCAAAGTTTGAAATTTGAAATGAAGTAGCGCTTCATAATAGCGCCACCGCTAAGAGTCAAAGACTCTGCTGCAGCGCTCATGAGCGCTGCACTCTAAGCAGCGCACCACGTGCAAAGCACGTGGGCGCTAGCGCTAGAACAAAATATTCCCCACCGTCAGATCAAAGATCTAATAAAAATGATAAATCATCAATTGACTAGAATAAAATTCTGTTGAGGAAACATTCCTCAGAATCTTTCCAAACAGGAAAGATTATGCTGTGAAAATCAGAGCACCGTTGGATCAATGATCCAATGGTGATTAAAATCCACCAAAATATAGAATAAATTCTGTATAGGAAAAGATTTCCCAATCTTGTTAAAAACAAGAAGATTGCCTTCTGTAAATCAGAAGCCCTTGGATCAGAAATCCAACGGGGGAAACATTCCCAAATCAATTAGAGAAAAGATCTCTTTAACCGATTGAACAAATCGGCCTTCACTATATAAAGGCCCCAAGACTTCAAGTCTGATAGACAGAGAAATATAAAGGAACCCCTCCATAAACTTTAAGAAATTTCAAAGACAAAGAGCATGCTCTCAGAAGAAGAAGATTTTCTTCAAGGTAAAAAGAACAGAAAGTTGAAATCGTCTCATATAAAAAGAAGAATTTACTTCTTTTTCTAAGATCATAGATTTATAAGACCAAGGTCTTTCACAACAGAGATCAAAGTATCTCATCATAAAAATAAGGGGAAGAACTTAACCTTCTTCAGATCATAGATCTATAAGACAAATTGTCTTTCAGAGATCATAGTATCTCAATATAAAAGGGGGGGGGAGAATAATTCAATTTTCTTAGGATCATAGATCCATAAAGGCAGAGCCTTTCAGCAAAAACATAAGAGATTGAAATATCTCCTATAAAAAAATAAGAACTTTGTTCTTAGATCCATGAGACAAAGTCTCTTATAAGATTGAGAATTTAATTCTCAGGACGCAAAGCTGCCTAAAAGAGCCCTAGCGCTCCAATTAAAAGAAGCGCTTCAGCGCTCCAAAACTAACGCATAGCGTTGCAGAGTCTTAGTTCTCCAAAATTCAACAGAAGTGCACTCATAGTCTGGCGCATAGCGCCAAGTGCGCCACGTGCTCCTCACGTGTACGCTACTTAACAGAAGCGCTCTGCGCTCATTTTCTAGCGCATAGCACCAAGCGCGCCACGTGCTCCTCACGTGTGCGCTACTTAACAGAAGCGCTCTGCGCTCATTATTTGGTGCATAGCGCCAAGCGCGCCACGTGCTCCCCACGTGTGCGCTACTTAAACAGAAGCGCTTTGCGCTATTTGAACTAGTGCTCTACTCTCTTTAAACTGGTGCTCAGCGCCAAGCGCGCCACGTGCTCTTCACGTGTGCGCTAAGAGAACATAAATTGTTCTATAAATAAAGCCCATATCCATAATGAATGCTCAGCATTCCATAAAAGACAAAAAGATTGTCAGAACTCAAACCAATGCTCAGCATTGTTAAATGTTTAACATTTTAACTGAATGGGCCGAGCCCAAAGTGGCCACAGAACCCTAATTCAGATTAATTGAGCCCATATGCTCAAAAATCTTTGATCTTAGTCCCAAATTGGACTACAGATCTCCTAACCAATATTGGTTCGAAGGTACATCTCTTCACTCCTCTGATATTTGTCGTTGTAATTCTTCAACGTCTTCAGAGAGGTGACGGGTCCCGACAACCAGACATTCCACGGACTGTGGAGTCCTTAAACTCCATGGACTATGATGTCCTTAAACTTCTGGACCGCAATGTTCTTAAACTAAACAATAGAGCCCAAATACTCTTTTGTTGGATCTAAATGATCCTGTTAAGTAGATCTTAGTCTAAAATTAGATTAACGTATCCTTAACAAACGTTTAACTTGATCTTAGTCTCAAATGATATTAATGATCCTTAAACCTAACCCAAACCCAAATCTATGAATATACGGATTTAGACCAATCCACGCTCTACGGGCGACAACATAAATTAGTCTCCGTATACAATCCACGGGCAACCAAAAACAAAAAAAACACACACGACATGAAGTGACCATCTGAAGAAGGAGAAAGTGGTTACCGCGACGCGGTAGCGTAATTAACTGCAGGGGCTTGCGCCTGCAGGGAAGAGCGTCCCCACAATCAAAAACCCCTCAATGAGGGGGAATCTGACGATGTCTACTACATCAGACGCATCCGTTTATACCTTTGATACATGGTGTTATAAATCAACTTGGCATTTTCGGAGAGGTGGACGGATAGCACCAAATAGCATATGCCCTCGAAATTCAGGCCAGAAGTCCCAACGTCCCGGTCGCGTCTTTTCGGCGGAGAACAGATTCTGGCACGCCCGGTAGGACCTTTTCCTCTTTCCGCTCCACACTTCGTGTGTCGTGTCTCGCGAACAAATCGCGGTTTGACATGGTTGCCCCTGGATTCGAGGTACTAAGATTTGGTGTTTTGCTCCGTGCAGAAAAAAGAACATCAATGGCTTCAAACTGCACTAACTGCAATTGCAACTCCCGTGCCGCCTCATCTGGAGGAATAACCTACGGGCCCCAAGCGGCCTCCCTTTTCACAATGCCGGTGGAACAAGTGACTCAGGCCACCACTGGACTGTTCTTCGAGACCATGCTCCCGCCAACAAGCTTTAGTGCTCCTGTACCATCACAGGAAGCTGCGAAGAAATCGGTCTTTGATCAACTTGCAACCACCACGGCCCCTCTCAGCGGGTTGTCTAACTCCAATGCCTTAGTCTTTGACAGGCTGGGTCAAAGCTTGAGTAGGCCCATAAGGAGGCTCGCAATACCAGAGAAGGACACTCCAACTCCTGCTACAGTTGAGGTCGTCCAAGCTACTCTCCCCGCTCGAAGGTCGGCTTTCGACAGGTTGACCATTCCCTCTCAGCAGACGTCTGTCTTTGATAGGTTGGCGCCAACAACAGACTCTCATAAGAACAGGGGGCATGGAAAAGCTGATTCAACAATGGAGGTGATCCCGGCCGCACGACATGCTCTACGTCGTCACTGGCGCCGAGTAAGGAAGGCTGGGGGCAGCTCTCCTTCTGAACTGACTCCGCCAGCTCTAACGGTGGAAGTTGATGCTGCTGTTCCAACTGGGAACAACTTTGAACTACTTAACAGGGTGCGCAGAAATTCGCCAACTTCCGTGCTAAAAAAGTCTCTTCCACCTGTTAAAAAGATCATAAAGGCGAAGCCGGAGCAGCCCCCTCAGCGGCTGTCTTCCAAAATTTACAAAGTCTGGTGACAGGTCCAAGACTCGGTGATCAACCCAGACTACACCCGCCGATTGAAGAAGATGAAAATTCGGCAAGAGAAGGACCATCCTGTCATGCCACAGGAGATGTCATCTATCTGGGTACCCACTGCAACGGTTCCCTCAACTTCGACCGCCCACAAAAGAAGGAGGCCGGAGAAAGTCCCCATGTTCGCGACAAATCTTAAGGGCACTAAATCTAAATGCCCCAAGTCTGGGGGCATGGTGGTGCACACTGTTTATATGGCATCCGGAAAAGAGGATAGCCATATCTCTATGGGTCATAAACCACTCACCAGATCCCTAACAAACTCCCAGGAGCAACAACAGAAGCTCCAGGAGATGTTAACACAGATGGCTGCACTCACTGGGCCAAAAGAAAGCCTGGAGACGTCGTCAGAGCAGCGTCATGAACAAGAAACTGATGCTGAGTTTCTCTGCAGAATCCTCGAGAAGAAGGACAAAGAGGCAGCGGAACAAGCTGCTATCATAAAACGAATGGCGCTTTTGTTCCAAGACATGGTCGGGATGATGTTACAGCCGGATCCTCCAGCTGAAGACCTACCGATTATCCTTGAAGACGACCGAGGAGAGAGGTCGAACCCTCTTCCAGCTCTATCAGCAGCTAAAGAGGAGACCATCTCCAAAGCCGTCCTGGATGACTATATCGCTCAACAGATACGAGCTAATCAGGCAAGCGAAGCGGCCGTCCAAATTGTTAAGACCGGACGACCCTATCTGGGTTGGTACGACCAAATAACGTACCCGCCGAGATATACGATCCCTAA
Organism: Agapanthus africanus; assembly: GCA_030015575.1. Lineage (NCBI taxonomy): Eukaryota > Viridiplantae > Streptophyta > Magnoliopsida > Asparagales > Amaryllidaceae > Agapanthus > Agapanthus africanus. The sequence goes on from CM057341.1 coordinate 231,599,368, forward strand.
ATTCCATGTGTATAAGGGGATGGGTAATCCGCATCAGCATGTCGCTCAGTTCAGGGCTCTTTGCGGCAATACTGGAGGTGATGATAAACTTCTACTTCGCCAGTTCGTCGGCAGCTTAGCGGAGGCAGCTTTTGAATGGTACTCGAAACTTCCTGATGACTCCGTCAAAACGTTTCCAGAGATGGAGTTGCTATTCACTCAGCGGTTCGCAAGCGCTAGAGAATGCACCCCAATCACCTCATTAATTAACGCCACAGTGAAGCCAGGCAAAACATGGGTGCAATACGCGATCCGGTGGCGGAACCTATGGTCGAGATGCCAACAACGCATAGAAGAAGTTCCTGCCGTGGGCATGTTTATGTGGACCCTTGACCCTCAGTCGACTATCTCCTAATTCATGATGTTTTTCAAGCCGACCACCTTCCAGGCCTTGATTGACAAGCTGGCCCAAATGGACCAGATGGGCCATAGGCCTTTCCCTTCAAAAGTGGATTTTCGGAATGAAAAAGGCAAAGGGAAAGCGACCTTTGTCGCCAACGCTCAGCAACAGCCGAGTAACCCGAGACCGTTTGTTCGTCAAAGCAATAAGCCACGATCCCTCGATGAGAAGTTGAAACGTCCTTACTGATTTCCCAGGGATAAAACAAGGAGACTGTTCGAACTGGCAGTGCGCAACGGGCTCATGTCACGCCCCGCTTCCCGGTATACGGCGAAAGGGATAGGACTGGTCCGCTACGTGTTTACTCTGAAGTAAATACACTAAGCGTATCTAAGAAATATAAAAGTAAATCACAAGAGACAAGATATAAAATGAACAACAACTTTATTTATTAACATTCTTTTGTACAATGCATGAAAAATAAATACAACGGAAATAAAAGCGATGCCTAAACAGTGGCATAATAGGAATTGAAAAGTACTGAATGGAAATGTACAATGTCTAGATCTGGGGGTCTTCGAGGAACTGATCCAAGTCTTCACTGGTGGACTCGATCTCTGCTGTGTCCAAATCACCTGACGACATTCAAAGAAGAAAGAAATAGAATGTCGTTAGCGAATAGGTCGCTCGGTAAGTCCCAAAGATAAGGGAGAAATAGAAAAGACAGAATAAGAAGGTATCTTTTAAAGTTGTATAATATTGTAGAATATTGTGTTAACGCTGTTGTTTGTAACTTGGTACAGAAGGATGCCAGTGTATACGAGAGGGGTCTCTATATGCTAGAGACCAGGGCAAACGGAATGTACGAGGAACCGTTAAGCCATGTTACAGCAGCAACGGAATATAGGTTAGGTGTCTTAATCTTACTGTCTCATGCCACTTTTAAAACCTTCCGTCCCAATCTACCCCTTAAACCCCGTAGTGTTTTGATTGTATTGTTGATTGTATTGTATAGTTGGATGACAGACCAAAACCATGATATCAGTAAATGGATGTAACTGCATAATCATGTAAATGGAATAACTGGATAATGGATGTATATCCATGGTTTGATTCAGTCAAGTTGTATAGATTGATAACTGGATTCATGGATTCATGTGTTCATATTGAATTGGAATATTGTAGATTATAGATTGAACTTGAATCATATTTAAGTCAGATAGAATCATACTCAAACCCGAGTCAGATAATTAGAAATGTAAATCGAAGTCTTATATTTACTAGGGTCCTTAGGGTAATTTATAAAACTTGAGGGGTTTTTATGTAAAAATATTTTTTATATAGTTTTCAAGATAAACCCCAAGTAATTATTATCGTCTTTAGAGTTGTAATAATTGTAGATTTTATATTAGTGATATTTCTAATGAGAATAACCTAATTCCATAAATAAAGGTATTTATGTGTAAATATTGTTTAAATGGAATTCATGGTATTTTAGTGTAAACCGATTCTTATGCCATTTTTAGAAAAATGTTGAATATTCATAATAATTCAAAGTAGGTATTTTGGAGTTACATATACATATATTTATATGGAAATAAATTTTTATATATTTAATATAATCTAGAAATCTTATTTTCTTAAGATGTCGTATTTTAAATCTTTCGAGACCGAATGCTCCTTGCGGAGGTCTGAATCTCGCACTACTAAGCCCGAGGATGTGCGATAATCCACACCATCCCGAACGGGTTTCTCAAAGTGGGTTGTAGCGGCGCTTTGCAAAAATTTGTTTAAATACTAATCTTTAAAGAAAAACGGTTTTATTAAGTTAATGGTATTTATTTGCAAAGATGTCGATTTCACGTATTCTATGTCAAGTTGTGAGATACCTCAAATCGCCTCTTCACTGCCAATTGTGGCCAGGTAAATACAAGTGAAGAAAGGAGGGATCCGCTCACGAATCACCGTGAGACGAGCCTTTTAAAGTTACCTTTCTCACTTGTCTAGCCTAGGCACCACAAAGTCAGGTTTAGATAAACGACTGAATGCCCACAACCTAGCTCTGTCCTAATGAATGTGACAGTCCTTAATTGACTGAGTCTAGATATTTTTTATTAGTTCAAAAGTTATTTATTTGTAAAGATGTATCAATACTAAATTTTTTAGAATTGGTTTTTATTAAGTAAAGGGTATTTAAATGAAATTGTTTGTTTTCTCATATTCTAAGTTCTCGAGGTATCGTGTTATGTTTGCATATGAGTGTGTGAGGAGGTAAGTCGTTACCTCATGATCTACTTAAAGGTATAGCAAGTTTAATGGAGTTAAATGTATAATTGAAACAATACGGTATTTAAGTGAAAAATACGATAAATGGAAATAGCTATCATTTTATGAATTTAAACTTGATCAATTTAGTTGATTAGTGTTTAATAGTCATGAGAGTGTTTAAACATAATTGAAATAACGAGAAGTGAAGTTTATAAGAAAACCGAATCGGAAATCGGATTTGTGCCGATTCCGTCGGGTTTTGTAATTTCGTATTTTTAGAATAGAAAAGAGAGATAGAAAAGGGACTTATGGGCTTTGGACAAGGACAAGAGAAAGATGGAACGGGAGGAGTCGCCGGTGCGTCGTATCGTCGCCGGGAGCTCCTAGGATCGTTGCCGGAAAATCCGCCGGAGAATTCGCCGGAGCTTCGCCTTTCGCTCACTTCAATTGCACACAAGGGTTTTTAGAAAATTCTTGAGAGTTGGCTCAGAGTTTTAGGGTGAGAGGGTAGAGGGTAAGGGTGGTATTTATAGGGTTAGGCTAGGGGTAGGATATATGAAAGGTTTAAATGAAAAAATTGTGTTAAATTATATTAAAATGTAATAAAATAGAGTAAATAGGGTTTTAAGAGTGTTCTGTTACTGGTCTGAGAAATTAAACTACACAGGGGTGCATGGAATCCCAAATGGCACATCTTTCATTTTGGGGACTCGGCCGAATCGGCGACTCCGGCCGGCGGCGGCGGTCCGAGTCGGCCGATTCCGGCCGAGTCAGGCGGCCGGGATCCGAGGCGACGGTTGGTGATCCCCCTGGTACAGTCACTTTTTCGTGGGTAGTGGTGTTTTTAGGAATTAGCACGTGTTGACTGTTGGGCTTCTATAAAATTTAAAACAAAATAATATTAAAAATAATGTGGGGCATGGGATTTGAACTCTGGTGGCTTGGTTCAACAATGCAAGGTCTTACCAATGAGCTACAAGCTCCTTCTTGTAATTATGGTGTGAGATAAATACTTAAAGTGGTAACAGCAACATTAAATACTCTAAGTATATTTTGAATTTAAATCAAATTTATGTACACTAAAAATGGTGTGTTACAGTCTACCCTCCTTACAAAAATTTCGTCCTCGAAATTTACAACTTTTATTTGAGGACTAGTTTACAAAGAGGTGTGGGTATCTTGCATGCATTTCATCTTCCCTTTCCTAAGTGGACTCTCCTGGAGTGTCTTTCCTCCACATCACTCGGACCAAGTTAACTTCTTTGTTCCGAAGTGTCTTCACTTTCCTGTCCAGGATCTCCATGGGCTGTTACTCACAAGACAAGTCGGGCTGTATAGTGAGCTCGGAATGATCAAGAATATGGCTGGGGTCACTCACATACCTTCTGAGTTAGGATATGTGGAACATATTATGCACTCCTTCTAATGAAGGTGGAAGCGCTAAGCGGTATGCCACTTCACCGACTCGTTCGAGTATGTCGAACGGTCCAATATATCTAGGACTTAGCTTACCCCGTCTTCCAAATCGGATCACTCTGCGGTTCGGAGATATCTTCAAGAATACGTGATCTCCTGGCTGGAACTCCAAGTGTCGTCTCTTTGCATTAGCCCAGTGCTTCTGTCGATCTTGGGCTATGCGCATCCTTTCCCTGATAGTACGAACCACATCAACAGTCGCTACTATCATCTCTGGTCCAAGAAGTTCCCTATCTCCGATGTCGTCCCAACTTAATGGTGATCGACACTTCCTTCTATACAATGCTGCAAAAGGTGCCATTCTTATGCTTGCTTTATAGCTGTTGTTGTACGAAAACTCCACAAGATGTAGGTGATCTTCCTACGATCCTTTGAAGTCTAACATATATGCTCTGAGCATATCCTCCAAGATCTGAATAGTTCATTCCGACTGACCATCTGTTTGTGGATGATAAGCCGTGCTGAAGTTCAGACTTGTTCCCAAGCTTGCTTGCAGACTCTGCCAATATTGCGATCGGAACCTGGTGTCACGATCGGAGACAATTCATGCCGGTACTCCATGAAATCTCACAATTTCCTGTATGAGTTCATGGGTATCAGAGATAGTACATTATGAAGAGTTTAAATCTTTAAGTAGATTATTACCTCCATGTACTTCTTTGCTAGTGTCTCAGTTGATTGGCCAACTCGAGATGGGATGAAGTGAGCCGACTTTGTGAGTCGATCCACAATGACCCATATGGCATCGTTACCCTTTGTGCTGCGAGGAAGAGCAGTCACAAAATCCATCGTGATGTGTTGCCACTTCCATTCTGGGATTGGTAACGGTTGAAGTAATCCAGCAGTCCTGTGATGTCCAGCCTTTACTTGCTGACACACCAAGCATTTTGCGACGCTTCTGGCTACTTCACGCTTCATTCCATGCCACCAATAATTTTGACGTAGATCTTTGTACATTTTGGTACCTCCAGGGTGTACTGAGTAGGGAGAGTTGTGAGCTTCTTTCATTAACTCTCCCCGAACAGGACCTTTTGGTACACACAATCTGCTGCCGTATCTTAAAGATCCGTCTTCATGGATGATGAAGTCTGTTCTGAGTCCATTCTCCACTTGTTCTCTGATCTTTTGCAACTTAGCATCGCTTGCTTGAGCTGCTTTGATCTGATTGACAATGGTTGATTGAACTTGTAAATTCATCAAACTTGAAGCATTACCTGGCATGACTACTTCAATCTCAATCTGATGCAAGTCTTGTTGAAGCTTCCACTGAGCGGTGAGATTCATCGATAATGGTTGACGACTAAGAGCATCAGGTACCACATTCACCTTCCCTGGGTGATATTGTAAGTTGATGTCAAAGTCCGCCATGAGTTCTAACCATCTTATCTGCCGCATATTCAACTCCTTCTGAGTAAACACGTACTTCAGACTCTTATGATCTATATAGATATTCACTCGTTCACCAAGTAGATAATGGCGCCAAATCTTGAGAGCAAAGATAACGGCTGCCAACTCCAGATCATGCGTCGGATAATTGCGCTCATGAATATTCAGTTGTCTTGAAGCATAAGCCACAACTTTACTGTGCTGATGTAGAACACATCCTAATCCCTTACCGGATGCATCGCAATGCACTTCGAATCCTCCAGATTGATCCGGCATGATGAGAATAGGTGCTGATGTCAACTTTGACTTGAGTTCTACGAAAGCTTGTTCGCATGCTTCTGACCACACAAAATATTCATCTTTACGTGTGAGCTTGGTCAGGGGTGTTTCTATCTTTGAAAAGCCTTCAATAAATCTTCTGTAATATCCAGCTAAACCCAAGAAACTCCGAATGTCCTTCATTGACTTTGGTGTAGGCCATTCGCTGACTGCTGAAACTTTTGCTGGATCTACAGAGATTCCATCACCTGATACGATATGTCCAAGAAAACCAACTTGCTTTAGCCAAAACTCGCACTTGCTATACTTGGCATAGAGCTGGTGTTGTCGAAGGGTTTCCAGGACAATTCATAGGTGCTCGGCATGCTCTTTCCGACTCTTAGAATATACCAGGATGTCGTCGATGAAGATGACAACAAACTTGTCTAAGTACTCCCAGAAAACTTGATTCATTAGGTTCATGAATATTGCTGGTGCGTTGGTCACTCCAAATGGCATCACTAGAAATTCGTAATTTCCATAGCGAGTTCTGAAAGCTGTTTTATGAATATCAGCTTCCTTGACCTTCACCTGGTGATAACCTGAACGAAGGTCCAATTAGAGAAAACACAAGATCCGCTTAGCTGATCGAATAAATCATCGATGCGCGGGAGTGGATACTTGTTCTTTATAGTGACTTCATTCAAGGCTCTGTAATCGATGCACATTCTGTATGAACCTTCCTTCTTCTTCACAAGCAGTACAGGTGATCCCCAACTTGTAGTGCTGGGACGAATCCATCCTTTCGCCAGTAATTCGTCCAACTGTGTTCGGACTTTCTTCAAACCTTCCGGACTTAAACGATAGGGTGCTTTGATCACCGGTTGTGCTCCTGGTACTAAATCAATACTGAATTCAAGAGCTCGATCAGGAGGCAAACCTGATATATCGTCAGGAAATATATCGTCGAACTCTCGAACCACATCTGGCCTTGATTCTTCCTCCGCTTGAGCTGCTGCAACTACTGCTTCTCTTGGCTTCACTTTGTAGGTACTTGGCTCCAGGGTACGGTCTTTGCTTTTGAAATAGAAGACCGGGTGGTCTGGAATCTCGAATACTACCCTCCTTTGACGACAGTCGATGGTAGCATAAAAAGTTCCAAGCCAATCCATACCTAGAACCACATCGAAGTTCGGTATGTCCAACACTTTGAAGTTAGCATAAAGCTCTCTGCTGCAGATGACGACTGGACACAAGCTGTATCCCATACCTTTAGAACGCCATTTCCTGAACTGACATTCCAGCTGGATACAAGCGGTGAGACTGGAATCGCATGGGTTCGAACAAACCGTTGTGACATAAAGCAGTGTGATGCTCCAGTATCAAACAGTGCTAGTGCAGGGATTGCTGATACTAAGATTGTACCTAAGCTATGTGGGATATGTTTTAGGTATAGGAAAAATATGTAGCTAAGTAGCAGGATAGAAAAACAAAGTTTGAAAAGAAAAGTTTACCAATGATAACTTGGCCAGTGGCCTCAGCTTCTTCCACGGTCATCGTGAAAGCCTGGCGTCTTGATACATTCCTCCTGGCCTAAGGAGCATTCCTCGGAACGTTCCTTTGAGCTTGATGGAACCGATGAGGACGTGGTGCACCTTATGGTCCTCTGGGTGGTGCAGGTAGTGCAAGTCTTGGAGCAGGTGCTTAAATGGCTGGGGCTGCGGGTAGGTAATTGCTGGCCTGGGTGCAGCAACTGGGTTTTGTCTTTGGGGACAAGACCCGATATCATGAGCAGCTGAGCCACAGACTAAGCAAAGACGATTGGCTCTCCGGCAGTCTTTCATCATATGTCCAGCTCTCTTGCAGTAGGTACAAAAGGCTGGGCTGGGACGATTGTTCGGTACTCCGGGTCGCCTTGGCACAAAAGGTGGCCTGGACGAGGCTCCTCCTGCCATCTGGTTGGCAGGGTGCTTAACTCTTGTAGACTGAGGTCTGCCCCTCGCTTTTATCACTGCCTCATAACTGCGGGCAGCTTTCAGAGCATCCTCATGAGTTGGAAATTTCCCTGTGGCTAGAGCACCCTGAATTTCCTTGTCTAAGCCTTGTTGAAAGCGACGGGCTCTGATCTCGTCCATCGGTATCAAGTGTGCCGCGAATCTGTTTAAAGGATTGTGTTAGCTGTGTAGTATGTGATATAAAAAAAATTGAACTATTGTGACATATCTTACCGACTTAGCATGGTGAATTCAGCGTCATACTCATCTACTGACTTGTCCCACATCGAACCTTGTTGTAGATGAATGAACTGTTGTTCCATGGCAAACCTGGCAGTCACAGGGAAGTACTTCGCGTCGAACTTATCGCGAAAAGTCTTCCATTCAATAGGCTGTTCAAGACGGCTTTCTTCCGCCTTCCACCAGTTGCGAGCATTGTCCGTGAGCTGTAGTTTCGCCATACGGACCCAAGCTATGTCTGGCACTTGTGCTGCCGCCAGATCATCTTCTATGCCTTGTGCCCATTCCTCCGCTTCAAGTGGGCTTCCCTTTCCAGAGAACTGTTTGGGATGTAATGCCCTGAATTGCTTTACCCCAGGTATGTTAGTCTCGGGACGGTTCGGTAGTTGTTGCTGTCCCTCAAGGAGGCTGCGGATCGCCTCAAGCAGAACTGTTTGCTCGTTGGGTGGAGCAGGAACAGTAGGCACAATGGGTAGTGTAGGTGGAGTGTTGTTGAAGTTGGTGCTGGTGTTGTTTGGGGAATCCATAATCTTGAAGAAAAATTTTAGGTTAGGACAGATTCAAACTATTGAAAATGATAAAATTCAAGGAACATGGATTGTAAAGAATGTTTTAGTTGCTGGTTCTTGTGTTATATTACCTAGGTTGTTCACGCAGAACAGAATTGCATGGCAGTGTTCCATACAACTCGGACCTGCATGGGCCACCAACAAAACCTGTCACACCCCGCTTCCCGGTATACGGTGAAGGGGACGGGACTGATCCGTTACATATTTACTCTGAAGTAAATACGCTAAGCGTATCTAAGCAATATAAAAGTAAATCGCAAGAGACAAGATATAAAATGTGTAGGATTCCTAGGCACCCTAATGAGGTCTCACAAGGCATCAACCTTGCCAATTTAAAATTTTACGGTGCCGAGAAACCCTAAACTACGGATCGTTGGCTAGATGTCTAGGCGAACAAAGTAACTAGTTAACACTTAACTATAAGAATCGGAAATACAATCTTTGTAGATCCGGTGCTCCACCTCCATAGCTCCGCAATGAAGTCCTCTCGCTGTCCAAAACAAATCCCGGGCTCTAGCGTCGGCTTCATCGGAGAATAGGCGAGCTAGGTCGTCGATGTCCATGCCGAAGATGATCTACGTCGAAGCATCGCTAGATCAAGCTCCACCTTCACCAAGCCATGAAAACTTGTGAAGGAAACACCCTATACTACTTGGCAAGAGGTAGAGGATGAAGAAATAGGAAGTGGGTAGACTTTAGAATTGGATTTCTCACTTGTTTTCATCAATCACCATTGATGAAGTAAGGTTTCTTCATGTGTCAAGATGAAGAAGAAGATAGAAATTGTTATGATAAGTTAATTTAGAAAATAGAAAATAAAAGAATACTTATCATAATCAACCATGGTTAAGTGTAGAGACTAAACTCAAGTTAAGTGAATGGTTAGGTTAGGTATGAAGACAAAAATGGTGACCAAGTCAAAGCTTCATGAAGCTTCAACATATATCCAAATTAGCCACCATTTTCCTTTTGCCAAAAATGAATAAATAAACAAATAAATGAATAAGTAAAAACCCTAATCATCCACTTAACCATAGTTTAATACTTTACACTTAACCAAAAAGTATGTATCATCAAACATGATACAATCATGCGCACAAAATCATATCGCATATGCAATGTGCACACCCGAGTGAGAATATCCATTTAAAGTGAACCGATACTAGTTAATGCAAAGTAATATATCAAATATATAATTATACATTAAATTATTAAATCAACACTTGATTTAACGATCCGGTCATATCACATATAACCGACTAGTATCCAATGTATCGGTTTATCGAATCAATCCTTGATTCGATAACTAGGGTATATCGCATATAACCTAATCGATACATTCATCGCGAGAATGGAATACGGTATCACATACACGCATTATTCTCGGTCCCGCACATATCTCATATGCGCTCCTATTTCGTTTCGCTTGAACCAGGAAACCTCTGTGTAGGACTCTAAAGACTCGTCAATACGCCGGCAGCAGATGATGATCATATCAAGCACCCACAAGCCGCAAGCGGTCTGCTAAACGTAACGGCCACCCGGGTATTGAGCGATCAGAAGATCGACGAGCAAGCCCGCTCACACTCCTGTGAATCCAACCGGTAATTACTTCCGTACAGTCCGGTCTGATCGTCTGATATGTCACATATCTCGCCTAGGGGTGGTAAATGTCAGACCCCAATAGCTCGATAAGTCGTGTCGATATGAGGTCTATAACAATTCGAGAAACTACTGGTAACACTTACCAATAAATCTCAGCAACCCTGGCCAGGGATTTCCTGTTATAGCCAATCGAACACAGCGCAACATCAACCCCCTATACCGGGAGAGACAAATCCCCTCCTATCGCTCATTGCCTCCATGTGACTCGGGACTGTACCCAAAAACCACCGTTTTGAACGCCCTCTTGGACGTGGTAAGATGGAAATCAAAGCACAGTGGGAACCACACAAGACTCTATGACGATCTCGGGTCAACAGACTACTCTGTACCAGTGTCACCAGAGAACTGCCATCTGACGTAAGGTATAATACCATCTGGGAGTTCTCGGCGAGTCCGTCCAGTGTACCCAGTCTCTACTGAGCACCCGTATATCATCTCTGATGTCAAACACCAATGGATATTGGATCATCCATCGCCCATCTGTTTGGGTCGAGAAGGTATACGCTAGTCTACTCTGGTATATCGATGCCCCGTCTCGATACACCCACGACTAGGGACTTTGAAGGATGTACTTATGGACTACCATGTCCCCACTAGTATGATCCGCATCATAGTCCAGGTAGTCAAGTACAGATCCTAAGGGCTTTACCAACATGTAACAGGGAGACAATCAGTGTACACGTTAAGGTAAAGATTAACCAGATAGCATACTATCATGTCGAGCAAGAAAATCCTCCCTATATATGTCCCAGCATCCACTACAATATACATCCTATGTATAGTAATGGCCTCTAGGGCATACATATAACTAACAATCTCCCACTTGCACTAGGGCCATCTGATAGCAGTGGTTGCAGTATCTCATACTCAACCATCCCATAAAAGTCTCTCTCTGGGAACAGGCTTTTGTGAGTGGATCCGCTGTGTTGTTTTCTGAGTCTACTCTCCTAACCTCAATCTCCCTGGAGATCAACCATCTCCATGATCAGGTGACACTGCCTTAGAATATGTCTGGATCACTGATGGGACGGACGTTCCTTGGCATAAGCCACAACTCCATTGTCTCACAATGGTTGGAACGTAGTTCATCTCATGAACCAATATACACCCAAACATCCTCCTTGTTAGCATCTTGAGTAGCGATGTATCCAGCCTTTATCGTCTAGTGTGTCACGGTATCTTGTTTGGAACTCTTCCAACATACCGTCCCTTTACTGAGGGTAAAGACAATGCCTGTGACTGACATTTAGTCGTCTTTATCACTCTGGAACCATTCCAGTGATTCTCCCCAGGGTCGATTGATACCATCTCACTACAGCTAGTGAGTATCCTAACATCCATTTAGATCTATCTCATAGATCCAAAATCCAGGATTTAGGAGGTATCACTTTGATCCTATATGGAGAATTATGGTGATAAGCGGAGATTGACCGAGCGTAGCATAGGAAACTCCTTCCCCATCAAGAGTATGTCATCCACGTACTCTACGAGGATCGTCACCATACTCCCTACTACCTTTTTGTTTATACAAGGTTCATCTACCATTTTGATGATGTCAAACTCTTTGACTAATTCATCAAAACAGATGTTCCAACTCCGCGATGCCTGCTTTATCCTATAAAGCATCTTGCACACGTTTCCGCTGCTCCCACTGTCTATGAAGCCCTCTGGCTGTGTACTTATAGACGCTCTCTTCTAAAATATCATTTAGAAAAGCAGTCATGACACCCAACCACCAGATATCGTAGTCATGGTATGTAGCCGTGACAAGTAGGATCTGGATGGACTTAAGCATAGTTCCTTAGAAAAAGTTTCATCATTATCCACGCCTGGTTGATGACGAAAACCTTTAACAAGTCTAGCTTTGAAAGTCTCAACCTTTCCAACTACACCAAGTAATCTTCTCAAGATATACTTGCTCCTGATGGGGATTTAACCCTTCAGATATAGCAACCAAAGTCCATACTTTGTTGGTGTACTTGGATTCCATCTCAGATCGCTAAGCATCCAGCCATTCTTACAGAGTCTTACTCCTGATGGCCAGCTCGAAGTTAGTTGGGTCATCATCTCATGATGCAATCCTCGCTCCCACTGTCATAGAGAAACCGAAGTAACTCTCAGGTGGGTGAGAAACCCTACTAAATCGGCGGAGAGGCTGAGGTTCGTTGGAATCTACTGAATCCTTTAGTTGTATCAAATCATCTGCTGTAGTTTGTATAGCTGGAACCTTTCCAGTTCTACATTACAGACCTTGCCTCGAGCTTGTCCGGAATTTGCTTTTCAGACATAGGCTGGACAACCCCAAATCTCAACTAACTTGAGAGATGGGCTCTTCCCTTATCATATCAAATATGAAGTGGTAGGCAACTGATTTGATTGGAACCCTATTCAATAGGTATGCAACTTCATAAGTGCATAACCCCCAAAAGGAAACAGGTAACTCAGTAGTACTCATCATAGAGCACACCTTATCATATAGGGTGTGATTGCTCCGCCCTGATATACCATCGTGCTATGGTGTATACAGAGGAGTAATGCTGAGAGAGAATCTCATTCTCCTTTAGAATAGTCCAGTATTTCCGTGCTCAAGTATTCTCCTTCTTGATCTCATCATAGGACATAATACTTATACCCTTATTTTGGTTCTCTACTTCTAACTTATATTCTGTGAATATCTCAAAAGGTTCGGACTTGTGTTTCAACAGGAACATATGTCTGAATCTCGAGAGATCATCAGAGAATGTAACGAAGTACAAAGAACCAGTTCTGGCATATGTAGACAGGGGACCTTACATACATCAACATGTATCATCCCAAGAGTTTACTTAACTCTTTCTCTGTTTCCAATAAACGGAGCTATGGTCATCTTATCTTTGTGACATGACTGGCGAGTTTCACAAGATGTAAATTCAAACTGATTTAAATATGCATCTATATGTAACTCTCGCTAGTCGGGTCACATTGATCTGACCTAGTCTACAATGCCTCAAGAAGAATTCGTTCATTTCTGAACTCTTCCTCTTGTGTGTGTTCCGTATACTAAGAACTGTAGTTTGATTTAGAACATCAATGCTTTTAGATAACGTGTCTGAACCGATCAACTTTTGATATAGGAAATGTTCAAAACATTATCCAACAATACAAAATTTTACCGTTTCTTTACTAATAAAGAGACAGATATGATTTTGTATATCAGGTTCGGTATCTAATAACATTCGTTCAGAATCAATGTATTGTAATACAGGGTGACAGTGACCAACAGACTTGGCTGCAACTCTTGCCCCGTTTTCTGCCTCATGAAACTTATCACCCGTTCTCAGTTCTCTACCTATCTGTAGCCCTATGTAACAGATTACATATCTGGGATCCTGATCCGGTATCATATACCCAGGACGTAAAGGATACTGAGAAACAGTTCTGTATAATGAACAAACCCGAAGATGATGCATCAGCATGCACTCTCTCCGTTTGGGCGGCACGGGAATTCTGGTAATCCCCAATTTCCTGCTCTGTCTTATAACAATTATAAGTTGGAGCGGGACCAACGTTCCCCAGCTCAGTATAACAAGCGGGTTCGGTCAATAATCCGTATTATTATCTTGATTAAGGCGTGATATGGTCGCTACCTGGAGAGAGAGAGAAGAAAACACTCAGCGTGCGCTCTTGAAAGAATAGATTGGTTATTATTTTATCTAATCAGGATGGCTCCCACTGCTTTTTATCAAATCTTCCTTCAAACCCTAAAAGGAAAGACTAGCCGGGATTAATTACACACTACAAGTTCGCCAATCTTTCAGCCAGGCCAGTGTCGGTACTTTGAGGGAGGTCCCCCGTGCATTCGCACGAACCTAATTAATGTAAACCTCGTTTTCCCAGAGGCGTAACCCCGTTGACACCTTTCTAGACACCTACTTGATCGGCTAATTGTAATGTATAAAACTCTCCCAGGAGTAACTCTTACTCGCAGCGGGTATCGGGATCCAACTATCTCATAGAAGGTATGCAATCTCATTACAAATTTCAACACTTGAAATTCCCGATAATTTTGCCCCTAGCGTGCTATGACCTTGACGCAGGCCAACAAACCATAGTGCGCTAGTCAAGTTCAACCCGTCATTTCCTGATTGAATTAAACCCACCCGCACGACCCTTGACGCAGGCCAACAAAGTCGCACGACTACCCTAATCCAATCTGCATCATATGCATAAGCAGATAAATACTAGTTAGCTACCGCACACTACGCCTTGACGCAGGCCAACAAACGTAGCACGAATACTAACTACCATTTATCTGAAATGACGGAGGGCTACGACAGGTTTTTCTGAAAACCTATTGCGTAATGAACTTGATATCGTCGTAGGATCGAATGAATTTTGAAATGGAGTGTTTTTGAGGCTTTTTTAGTTTTGCTAAAGGAGTCACTCCCGGTGAAGGGATCGTCGGTCCTTTCCTTGTCGAATGAGGTACGGGATATATCATATATATCACTGTGCAAAGCAAAAACACTTAAAAGCAATCAAAAGACAAACCGAGTGTGTAGCATCTGCCAGTTATTGCTAAAGGAGTCACTCCCGGTGAAGGGATCTCGGTCCTTTCCTCATCGAATAAGGTGCAGGATATATCACATATACCGCTGTGCAAAGCAAAAACTATAGCTACCTGTTTTATTTTGAAATTCGATTCTACAACATCTTAGGTTTCTTTTATTTCATTAATCACATTAATGAAGTCCCATCATTTATGTACCTAAACATCACAGATAAATACGACGTACACTTATGCCATCCGCATTCGCCTCGATGTCCCCTCGTGCACCGTTAGGTTAGGTAACTAACGGCAGAGCGGGGCAGGGCTAGCGCGGGTGTAAAACATAAGTAACGCCTATATAATATGTCATATATACTATATACTGTATCTATCACAGAACATCACATGATCACATCACAGATATCGCAGCAGAAGAAACATATGAAATATTGGATATACTAGGACGTCCGTGTTTTCAATACGAGCCAGTATAAAACACGGATTCCACGGTCGCGATGAATAGCCAAACCCACACCCCTAGACCCCTACGAGAGCGGCAAGCAACCCTACCAATTCTAGAGTTAGGAGACCCGGACTCGACTCCTCGAGTTGGTCTCCCACTGGACTCCAGAACCCGGTTACTTGTGCCCTCCTCTTTGGGTCTATCCTAGTGCGGAAAAGTAAATAATATACAAAAGGTGACAACTTCCGCAACCTGGAAGCGCCCCAATAAAAGAATATTACATACAAGTTTTTACATGAATTAAAATGAAAAACACTCATCTCACATAAAAACCCCCGGCTATTCAAACACGACGATCCAATATAACATATCCAGCAACACATAACATCACATGTCATCAACGTAAGTAAATATGCGCATCCTAATTGTCGTTGACATATAGCAATGAAACCGGCGATATCACATATTACACTTACGGTCACAGAAAAGAAAGTGTAAAACTACAACAGTTGGAATCCGCAACCACCTCAGACATCGCATGCCTGACCAAATGAATTACTTAGACATCGCATGCCTAACAATTATAAACCCCGCATTTTAGTCTCAATATCGAAAACACTTTTCAATATCAAGTCGGGCAATTCAACAAGATTCCCGAAAAACTGATCGAATGCTCGTCGCAAACTTTAGTAGGCGGCCGCACCCCTGATACCGTCGACGAAGTGCACCAAGACGGAACACCGCTACCGTGAGCACCCGAACGGATGCTTTCGGCGACGGGGTTCTCCTATAGTCACTTGGTCGGGGCTATGGAGTGAGGCTGTCTATTAAGTTTACCCGACGAGTATCCGCGTACGCTACGTGATTGCGACGGACTTTTGATCACATCAAAATTCCGTGGCAACCGATCAAGTGAGACTAAACTGCTATGTTTATAACATTCATTCAGTTATCTCATAACTAATTGTGAATTCCAATTATTATATCCCATTCCAGATAAATAGAAAATGTTAAACTTTTCGATCGAACAGTCAAACACCCAAGTTTTCCTGATACAGATCAACACATGAAACAAGTCTAACAACATTCAGTTCGTGCCTCAGTACCAACGGTCCAGCCGTAGAAGGGTCAAGCCAACGCCTCACATGTGGCATGCCGTACTGCCCCAAACCCGAAGGTTCAAAGGGCAGTTCAAGACGGTCACATAATCGAGTTAAGGTTTGTTGTCTTCTACAGGGTCCATCGAGTTACTTGCACTACTTAGAACGTTGTTAAACTACGGAAAAATCCAACAATTGGAAATTTTCCGGCAGGGGAAAAGGTGGGTATTTATATCCAGTCGAATATTTTAACATATTCTGAAATTTATCCGGAAAACCACACAGACAAAATTTGATACTCCGATCGAAACACCGAATCCCCAAAACAATCCCAGAAAATTCAACTCTTGAATAAATATTAAAAAATCCCAGAAAATCCAGCACCCGAAACCATGAATTACTGTACAAAAATTATAGGACAATATAATAATAAGGCCGCGGTTCCGCCGCATAAGCAGGGCTTATGCCGCGGTTCCGCCGCGCTCTGGAAGCTTCAATGGAAAAATTTTGTATCGTAATTCTTAGGTTTTCCTGCTGAATTTTTTACGAATTTTTAATTTGGAAAAATCCACGTTTTCAGAAAAAGTCCAGAGAGCACTTTTGAGTTGGGGTTTCGGGTTCGTTCGGGTTTCAAACTTCGTCTGGACTTCGCCTAAGGCTCTAGCTAGGCTCTGATACCACTGTAGGGTTCCTAGGCACCCTAATGAGGTCTCACAAGGCATCAACCATGCTAATTTAAAATTTTACGGTGCCGAGAAACCCTAAACTACGGATCGTTGGCTAGATGTCTAGGCGAACAAAGTAACTAGTTAACACTTAACTATAAGAATCGGAAATACAACCTTTGTAGATCCGGTGCTCCACCTCCATAGCTCCGCAATGAAGTCCTCTCGCTGTCCAAAACAAATCCCGGGCTCTAGCGTCGGCTTCATCGGAGAATAGGCGAGCTAGGTCGTCGATGTCCATGCCGAAGATGATCTACGTCGAAGCATCGCTAGATCAAGCTCCACCTTCACCAAGCCATGAAAACTTGTGAAGGAAACACCCTATACTACTTGGCAAGAGGTAGAGTATGAAGAAATAGGAAGTGGGTAGACTTTAGAATTGGATTTCTCACTTGTTTTCATCAATCACCATTGATGAAGTAAGGTTTCTTCATGTGTCAAGATGAAGAAGAAGATAGAAATTGTTATGATAAGTTAATTTAGAAAATAGAAAATAAAAGAATACTTATCATAATCAACCATGGTTAAGTGTAGAGACTAAACTCAAGTTAAGTGAATGGTTAGGTTAGGTATGAAGACAAAAATGGTGACTAAGTCAAATCTTCATGAAGCTTCAACATATATCCAAATTAGCCACCATTTTCCTTTTGCCAAAAATGAATAAATAAACAAATAAATGAATAAGTAAAAACCCTAATCATCCACTTAACCATAGTTTAATACTTTACACTTAACCAAAAAGCATGTATCATCAAACATGATACAATCATGTGCACAAAATCATATCGTATATGCAATGCGCACACCCGAGTGAGAATATCCATTTAAAGTGAACCGATACTAGTTAATGCAAAGTAATATATCAAATATATAATTATACATTAAATCATTAAATTAACACTTGATTTAACGATCCGGTCATATCACATATAACCGACTAGTATCCAATGTATCGGTTTATCGAATCAATCCTTGATTCGATAACTAGGGTATATCGCATATAACCTAATCGATACATTCATCGCGACAATGAAATACGGTATCACATACACGCATTATTCTCGGTCCCGCACATATCTCATATGCGCTCCTATTTCGTTTCGCTTGAACCAGGAAACCTCTGTGTAGGACTCTAAAGACTCGTCAATACGCCGGCAGCAGATGATGATCATATCAAGCACCCACAAGCCGCAAGCGGTCTGCTAAACGTAACGGCCACCCGGGTATTGAGCGATCAGAAGATCGACGAGCAAGCCCGCTCACACTCCTGTGAATCCAACCAGTAACACTTCCGTACAGTCCGGTCTGATCGTCTGATATGTCGCATATCTCGCCTAGGGGTGGTAAACGTCAGACCCCAATAGCTCGATAAGTCGTGTCGATATGAGGTCTATAACAATTCGAGAAACTACTGGTAACACTTACCAGTAAATCTCAGCAACCCTGGCCAGGGATTTCTTGTTATAGCCAATCGAACACAGCGCAACATCAACCCCTATACCGGGAGAGACGAATCCCCTCCTATCGCTCATTGCCTCCATGTGACTCGGGACTGTACCCAAAAACCACCGTTTTGCACGCCCTCTTGGACGTGGTAAGATGGAAATCAAAGCATAGTGGGAACCACACAAGACTCTATGACGATCTCGGGTCAACAGACTACTCTGTACCAGTGTCACCAGAGAACTGCCATCTGACGTAAGGTATAATACCATCTGGGAGTTCTCGGCGAGTCCGTCCAGTGTACCCAGTCTCTACTGAGCACCCGTATATCATCTCTGATGTCAAACACCAATGGATATGGGATCATCCATCGCCCATCTGTATGGGTCGAGAAGGTATACGCTAGTCTACTCTGGTATATCGATGCCCCGTCTCGATACACCCACGACTAGGGACTTTGAAGGATGTACTTATGGACTACCATGTCCCCACTAGTATGATCCGCATCATAGTCCAGGTAGTCAAGTACAGATCCTAAGGGCTTTACCAACATGTAACAGGGAGACAATCAGTGTACACGTTAAGGTAAAGATTAACCAGATAGCATACTATCATGTCGAGCAAGAAAATCCTCCCTATATATGTCCCAGCATCCACTACAATATACATCCTATGTATAGTAATGGCCTCTAGGGCATACATATAACTAACAAAATGAACATCAACTTTATTTATTAACATTCTTTTGTACAATGCATGAAAAGTAAATACAACGGAAATAAAAGCGATGCCTAAATAGTGGCATAACAGGAATTGAAAAGTACTGAATGGAAATGTACAATGTCTAGAGCTCGGGGTCTTCGAGGAACTGATCCAATTCTTCACTGGTGGGCTCGATCTCTGCTGTGTCCAAATCACCTGACGACATTCAAAGAATAAAGAAATAGAATGTCGTCAGCGAACAGGTCGCTCGGTAAGTCCCAAAGATAAGGGAGAAATAGAAAAGACAGAATAAGAAGGTATCTTTTAAAGTTGTATAATATTGTAGAATATTTTGTTAACGCTGTTGTTTGTAGCTTGGTACAGAAGGATGCCAGTGTATACGAGAGGGGTCTCTATATGCTAGAGACCAGGGCAAACGGAATGTACAAGGAACCGTTAACCCACGGTACAACAACAACGGAATATAGGTTAGGTGTCTTAATCTTACTGTCTCGTGTCACTTTTAAAACCTTCCGTACCAATCTACCCCTTAAACCCCATAGTGTTTTGATTGTATTGTATAGTTGGATGACTGACCAAAACCATGATATCAGTAAACGGATGTAACTGCATAATCATGTAAATGGAATAACTGGATAATGGATGTATATCCATAGTTTGATTCAGTCAAGTTGTATAGATTGATAACTGGATTCATGGATTCATGTGTTCATATTGAATTGGAATATTGTAGATTGTAGATTGAACTTGAATCATATTCAAGTCAGATATAATCAGACTCAAATCCGAGTCAGACAATTAGAAATGTAAATCGAAATCTTATATTTACTAGGGTCCTTGGGGTAATTTATAAAGCTTGAGGGGGTTTTATGTAAAAATATTTTTTATATAGTTTTCAAGATAAACCCCAAGTAATTATTATCGTCTTTAGAGTTGTAATAATTTTAGATTTTATATTAGTGATATTTGTAATGTGAATAATCTAATTCCATAAATAAAGGTATTTATGTGTAAATATTGTTTAAATGGAATTCATGGTATTTTAGTGTAAACCGATTCTTGGGCCATTTTTAGAAAAAGGTTGAATATTCATAATAATTCAAAGTAGGTATTTTGGAGTTACCTATACATATATTTATATGGAAATCAATTTTTATATATTTAATATAATCTAGAAATCTCATTTTCTTAAGATGTCGTATTTTAAATCTTTCGAGACGGAATGCTCCTTGCGGAGGTCTGAATCTCGCACTACTAAGCCCGAGGATGTGCGATAATCCACACCATCCCGAACGGGTTCCCCAAAGTGGGTTGTAGCGGCGCTTTGCAAAGATTTGTTTAAATACTAATCTTTAAAGAAAAACGGTTTTATTAAGTTAATGGTATTTATTTGCAAAGATGTCGATTTCCCGTATTCTATGTCAAGTTGTGAGATACCTCAAATCACCTCTTCACCACCAATTGTGGCCAGTACAAGTGAAGAAAGGAGGGATCCGCTCACGAATCACCGTGAGACGGGCCTTTTAAAGTTACCTTTCTCACTTGTCTAGCCTAAGCACTACAAAGTCAGGTTTAGATAAACGACTGAATGCCCACAACCTAGCTCTGTCCTAATGAATGTGACAGTCCTTAATTGGCCGAGTCTAGATTTTTTTTATTAGTTCAAAAGTTATTTATTTGTAAAGATTTATCAATACTAAATCTTTTAGAATTGGTTTTTATTAAGTAAAGGGTATTTAAATGAAATTGTTTGTTTTCCCGTATTCTAAGTTCTCGAGGTATCGTGTTATGTTTGCATATGAGTGTGTGAGGAGGTTGGTCGTTACCTCGTGATCTACTTAATGGTATAGCAAGTTTAATGGAGTTAAATGTATAATTGAAACAATGTGGTATTTAAGTGAAAAATACGATAAATGGAAATAGCTATCATTTTATGAATTTAAACTTGATCAATTTAGTTGATTAGTGTTTAATAGTCAACATGAGAGTGTTTAAACATAATTAAAATAACGAGAAGTGAAGTTTATAAGAAAACTGAATCGGAAATCGGATTTGTGCCGATTCCGTCGGGTTTTGTAATTTCGTATTTTTAGAATAGAAAAGAGAGATAGAAAAGGGACTTACGGGTTTTGGACAAGGACAAGAGGAAGATGGAACGGGAGGAGTCGCCGGTGCGTCGTATCGTCGCCGGGAGCTCCTAGGATCGTTGCCGGAAAATCCGCCGGAGCTTCGCCTTTCGCTCACTTCAATTGCACACAAGGGTTTTTAGAAAATTCTTGAGAGTTGGCTCAGAGTTTTAGGGTGAGAGGGTAGAGAGTAGGGGTGGTATTTATAGGATTAGGCTAGGGGTAGGGTATATGAAAGGTTTAAATGAAAAAACCGTGTTAAATTATATTAAAATGTAATAAAATAGAGTAAATAGTGTTTTAAGAGTGTTCTGTTACTGGTCTGAGAAATTAAACTACACAGGGGTGCAGGGAATCCTAAAAGGCACATCTTTCATTTTGGGGACTCGGCCGAATCGGCGACTCCGGCCGGCGGCGGCGGCCCGAGTCAGCCGGTCCACCGGCCGAGTCGGCCGATTCCTGCCGAGTCAGGCGGCCGGGATCTGAGGCGACGGTTGGTGATCCTCCTGGTACAGTCACTTTTTCGTGGGTAGTGGGGTTTTTTGGAATTTGCACGTGTTTACTGTTGGGCTTCTATAAAATTTAAAACAAAATAATATTAAAAATAATGTGGGGCATGGGATTTGAACTCTGGTGGCTTGGTTCAGCAATGCAAGGTCTTACCAATGAGCTACAAGATCCTTCTTATAATTATGGTATGAGATAAATACTCAAAGTGGTAACAACAACATTAAATACTCCAAGTATACTTTGAATTTAAATCAAATTTATGTACACTAAAAATGTAGTGTTACAGCTCATCACTCTGCCAGATACAAAACGTCCGTCGCAACCGGGTGATGTTAACCATCCTAACTATTGTCCCTATCATAGAGTAATGGGTCACCCACTCGAAGATTGCTATGTCTTCAAAGGCTGGATTGAGAATGAATACCAACAGGGCAAATTCGCGTTGTCTGACAACTGGAAGGTGAACCCGCCACAACCACATGCTCAGAAAAAGATGGACACGCCAGGGGAATCATGCTCTTTTATAGGGGAAGCTCCATGAGAAATTGTTCTTTTGGTAAGAACTAAAAGAATGCTGAATGATCTTCAAACATGTCCGACCTATGAACGCCGGACCGAAACGTCCTTAAACTAACAACGGATCGAGATGTACTAAAACTAACAATGGACCGAAATGTCCCTAAACTAACGCTTGACCGAAATGTCTTTAAACTATTATAAACCCGCGGCATCTCCAGGTTGACGTGGTAAAAAAAAACGGTACGTCCATAAGCAAGATGGACACGGATGAAAACCCGAAAAGGCTCCGTGAGTAAAAACAGCAGGACTACCGGCGAGTTTGTGAAAACCCGAAAGGGTGCAATCTCGTTAAAAGACACTTGCAAGGTCCTCTCGACCTTGTAAGGAGAAAATATCTGCGTGAGATCCTTATGACTCACAAGGGAGTAACATACTTAGGAATCCCCACGATTCCTAAGGAGAAATTACACTTACTAGATCTTCACGACTCGTTAGGAGAACCCTCTTATGAGACCCTCATGGCTCATAAGATTCAAAAGCCTTAAGCTACAGGGATTTGAACCTGTTCTTAAGCCATCACAATCCTCAGATTGCCCTATAAGCGGTTCAATATTGACCCTTGTATACAATCCACGGGCACAAATAAACGTTTCCCCAACAGAGTCCCACCACTGACGGGGGATATCTTCATTTGGTGAACAACACTTGTAGGTCCTCTCGACTTACAAGGAGAAAATGCTCTTGTGAGATCCTTACGACTCTCAAGAGAACACGCACTTAGAAGTCCTCACGATTTCTAAGGAGAACACACACCTATGAGATCCTCACGACTCGCAGGGAGAAATACCTTTATGAGACCCTTACGGCTCATGAAGTCAAAAGCCTTAGTCGACAGGATCTTAACCTTGTTTGCTAACTCACCTTTGCTTGAACCGACAAAGGCAAATGATGATTCGCTCCTGGCAATATCCTAGTTGTAGTGATGCTGATGCCTAAATCGGTATCATATCCCAAGTCCCATACTTGCGATAAAAATCAGCGAGCCAAAAATGCATATGAAATAGCCGAAATGATAGGGCAACTTGCAACAAAATCAGCAAGTAAAATATATGCATACAAAAATAGCCGAAATGATTAGGCAACTCGCAATAAAAAACAGCGAGTAAAAAGAAAAAAAAATAGCCGAAATGATTGGGCACCGTGAAAAATAGCCGAAATGATTGGGCAATCGCGAACTTCACGATATAAAAGCTGAAATGATAGAGCATCGCAGAAAGAAATAAAAAATATAATGATGAAATTTTTGATCTACAGGTGAGATCACATCGATCTCTGTATACAATCCAGGGGCATAAACAAAAAGGGGACCACATTTCCCCACCAGACCTTATCAAAGGGAGAGTCAGAACTTGACGGCAACATCTGCATCCTAGAAGAACAACAACGGCGTTCCTCCTCATTCCGGCAGGATTCGGATGTGACATCAACAAAGCGGAGCCACGGCAATGTCCTAGTTCCAAGACTCTGCGGTCCACAGACGACCTAGAGTCAACCAATGACTTCCCCACCGGATCAACGCTCCGTCTCGGAAACAAGTCAACCGACCCCGAGGAAATCAGCGTCCTTGGCAAAAACCTCGATTCAGGAAAATCAGCGTCCTTGACGAGAGCATCTTGATTCGCGTCGACCCGCAAAGAAATCAGTGTCTTTGCAGGAATACCTCGATTCGTCTAAACTCTGAGGAAATCAGTGTCCTTGGAAAATACCCCAATTCATAGAAATCAGCGTCCTTGACGAGAGCATCTCGATTCGCGTTGACTCGTATGGAAATCAGTGTCTTTGCAGGAATACCTCGATTCGTCTTAACTCCGAGGAAATCATCGTCCTTGGCAACAACCTCGATTCAGGGAAATCAGCATCCTTAACGAGTGCATCTCGATTTGTATCGACCCGCAGAGAAATCAGCGTCTTTGCAGGAATACCTTGATTCGTCTCAACTGCAAGGAAATCAACGTCCTTGGCAAAAACCTCGATTCAGGGAAATCGACATCCTTGACGAGAGCATCTCGATTCACGTCGACCTGCAGAGAAATCGGTGTCTCTGCAGGAATATACGACGTCAGTAAAACGGAGCCATGGCAAAGTCCCCTAGTTCAAAATCTCGACAGTTCACAGACAACCCAGAGACAACCTCGACATTCGACACAATATTGCAGACTCAATGTCAACCAACGAAGCCAAGGGAAATCCCTCGCTTCAGGGTCTTGAAGGCAACTCAAATGAGACCTAAAAAGACTATCGGAGATCGTTCCACACCAGTGCGGAGTGGTTATGACTCATCGGGGCTCCCAAACTGAGCCTAACCTCAAGTAAAAAGTGACATGGAATATCCCTAACGCTTGCTCTTTCGATGGTAATATCACCTGGAAGATTACTTGAAGACGTCTTGTCCAGCCTCCGAAGGGATCAGAGATACGACAGTCGCGGGGCTACTCGAACAACAAGATTGCGCATCGAGGAATACACCAGCCAACGCGACGGTGCGATGGGTAAAAAACCTAGTACCACAGACCCTAACGAACTTCTATTAGCAGGAGTTAACTGTGACGTTAGGAAATCCTTGCGAGAACTTATTGATTCGTCTCGACTCGTGGGGAAAATAATGTTTCTGCGAGAACTTCTCGACTCGTAGGGAAAAGCCTTAGGCAATGGGGATAAGGACCTGTTTCCTGAGTACTGGGGACCTGTAGGTCAGTCCAAGTTGGACTCTTGCATACTATTCATGGACCACACTCTCCAAAGTCGAATCTCGACAAGGAGAAAAACAACCACTTACGAGTGCTCTCGACTGATAAGCGGGAAAATTCTCTTGGGAGATTCTTACGACTCTTAAGAGAAAAACACACTTAGGAATCCCCACGATTCCTAAGGAGAAAATACGCCTACGAGATCCTCTCGACTCATAGGGAGAAAAGTCTTTATGAGATCCTCACGGCTCATTAAGTTGAAAAGTATTTGGCAGCAGACCTGAACCTACTTCCTACGCCATCGCTACCCTACAAGGAGGTTAAGATGAAATGTTCTTTACTATCTACAAGCCATACTTGCCAGAGTAACATACCAAAAACACAACAAAGAGAAGAAAGCAACAGTAGGAGATAAAAAAAATGTGTATCTTTTATTCATGAATTCAATTGAGTACCAGACGAATCATATAAAAGAATAAAAAATGGATACATGTTATTCAAGGATTACAAGTGTTCAATTTATACAAAAACATCTACTGACAAGAAGGCGTCTTCAATAAATCAGCTAGCTGCTCGCGCACTCCTCTCAACTCCTTCTCATGATCGGCCGCCACGGCCAGCTCCGTTTCAATTTGATCCCGTTGCTGCAAGCACGAGCAAACGTTCTCATCGATTTCCCGTTGAGCAGCTTCGCGACTCTGCGTAACCCGCTCATTGAAGTCGAGCTTCCGCCTCAATGCCATCCCGTCCGAAATACATCGCTGTAAATTGTCAATGACGACTCTCAGTTGTGCGGCATTTGCTTCAACTTGGGCGCGCAGCCGGGCAGATTCACCTGAAGCCTCCCCGCGTTCCTTCCACCTCAAAGTCGCTTCTTGTTCAAAATGACGAAGGAAAGGGACACTTTGCTCAACCCACGCAGCCCGCTGGGAGTTCAAAGCCAGAATCTCAGGAGCAGGACACCTAAGCTCAAGCTCATGCAGGCAGGCCTCAATCTTCCTGCAGTGGTTAACCCAAGACTCAACGACGCCTTCGTTATGGAAGTTCACAAGCGTCGCCAACATTGGATTAACCTCGGCAGCAAAATCTGCAGCGAATGTAGGGGCCTCCACGTCAAGCTCCTCGATCTATTCGCTCAACATACGTAGACTGGTCACAGCGCCTTTTGAAGATGGACGTCTAGAAAAGGGCCCTGCCGACATTGGAATTCGAGACTCAAAGGGAGCTGGAGTCAGTGCGACCGCTGCAAAACAAATCATAGTCAGATGTCGGCTCAAGAAATAAAGAAAATACATGAACAATAGATTCTACTATACCGGCTGCAACAGGGGGCAGAGCTGGGAGTATCGGTGGCGCGACGATACCCTCGTCCCCTCCTTCAATTTATAAGGCTACAAGTAATACAAAAAAGAATTAGCAATGGCATGGCTGCCCGTTAACGAAAAGAAAAGACATCGGTTAGAAAAGATACTCACCGGCACCAGCAGGCAGACTAATCTCCGACTGGAAGGAGAAGTGCGGGTTCAGCACTTGATACAGATGATCAAAGAGAACACCTGCAAGATTTCGATGATACATGGTCAGTACACGAAAGATGCTGTCCCCGATTTAAATTAATCGCAAACCCATACCTTCCAGCATTTGAGAAGATATAAGAGGAGACGAAGGGGCAGCGACCGTCGGAGCGGCAGCTGGTGGTGCTTCTTCAGGTGGCACAACCTCAGCGCTCACCACACCTACATTCGAAAGGAACAAAATGTCATCAGAAAGGATTGCAAAATGAAAAGAATGCAGTGACCCGAGACCTACCAGATAGGTCTTTATCCAAAACTGTGACGGAAGCATCACCAAGCATCACAACTTCTTCGATCTCATTCGGGGGGATAGTTTCGCCGCCCGTGGCTTCGTCCCCTGATTCCACGAGAGCCGTCGTGACACTCGCAATACCAGGCGATGGCAGGGAATCACAGGTGGAAAGAGCAGCAATTGGAGCAGTCCCGGACTCCTGAGAAAGAGTAGCCGCTTCAGGCTCGGTGGTTGCCGTCATCTCACCGGCCACCTCCTCACCAGGACTTGGCCCTGCAGGGTAGGATATATAAGAATCTGAAGATCAAACTATGACAAAAGGACCCAGTGTTACGTTACCTTGTGACGGATTTTCAACTGCTTCCTGAGCCGCGCGTACCGTCTGTCTATGAGTGGTAGACAGGACGGCCGGAGCACCCTCTGAAGAAGCAGGAATAGGGGAAGCAGCGCTCGAGCCTGCACCTACAGCCAAGGCAGCATTACGTTCTCTTGCTGCACGCCTCCTACGCTTCCTTTCTGCCTGGGCCGTGAGAGCCGATCTTCTTAAGATCTCCGTCAAGGAGATTTCATAGTCCGATCCAGGAGCTACCTCTGGAGCCGTTATGGCGTCCGTCATCGGTTGCTTAAGCAAATCCTCTTTTGGCAATACTGGGGAAGCTGGGACTTTGGTAGCCGGCCTTGGAAGTGTCTCCGCACCACCCTGCGAAGTCGGCACTGCACCCAGGATAACTGGAGTCGAGGTAGTCCCTGCAACAAGATGAAAAAGAAGGTTCAGATCACCTATAAAAAGGGGAATGAAAACACAGTAAGCCGAAATATACCAAGGCCCAACGAAGCGCGAAGCCTCTCTTCCTCTTCAAAAGTCTTGAGAGAGGCCGCGAGAGCCTCTTCAGTGGAGATGCCTATTGAAGAAGAAGTGTCAGTTAAAGCATGATAATAAAAAAGTAACTGCGTAAAAATACAACTGAAGTCTACCTGACCGTGCAAGGGCGATCGGTCCTGCTTTGTTGCTAGCTAGTCGCTCGGAAGCTGCGATGGCCGCCTCCAAATCAGTATCATCTGGCATCATGAATAAACCCTCGTTGGTCCCGTATTCGCTTAAGCCTTCGCTATAAGGAGCATGGGGCTCCTGGCCGAATACATCGTCTGCAGAAAGAATCGAATTCTTCTTCTTCTTCTGCGAGTGAGTACCGGCCGCCGGTAACGCGAGCTTGCGTTTAGCGGGCAACTTCGGGCGGCGAGTCCCGATCTCCGCACCCAAGCCGGACTCAGGAGACGCCACAGCCGCCACTTCAATGAGAGTACGGGGTAGCAGTAGCTCAGGCATATCACGCGGTACTACAGCCGCAGCAGCTTCCCTCAAGGGAGGACGGAGAATGGTCCGTCGTTTCAAGGGAACAGCGGGGTTACCAGCCGAGGCGGTGCCCCTGCGATCAAGCAGTAATCGCTTTTCTTCCCTAATAACGGCTCCCATTGAATGTTGATACCATGCCACATACACGTTCAGGGCCTTCGGAACACAACTCGGTTCATTGATGAAGAAGTTGGACCCTGTGTTTAGGCGCATAAAATGATGCAACGCGCTCCGGATAACCTCTTCAGTAGCAGCCGGTTCTGCCAAGAAGGCCTCAAGCGGGACGCCCTGATTATAGATTAACTGCTAGGCGAAATGATGCGGGTTGTATCTCATGAACAACGCCGAATCATTCTGCCTAAACACGAGAAAGCCCGGCCTGATGGAGTATAGATAAAGAATCTCCCGAGCTTTCAAGACAGAGGCCCCGTCTTTAAAAATGTCCAGCAATGGCTGCACCGTTTTCGCGGATTCCTGGCCGACGGTTATAATTTTATCGGTGAAGGTCATGCCATCTCCAACCGTGTGCGGACGAAAGAGCAAACCCCTAGCTTCCCGCGGTGTCGGATTTACAATGGATGCGTCGACTAGCCGCATGATCCGAGGGAACTTACACTTATCATAGAAGCAAGGCCTTCTGTGGATACCGAAGACACCAAGCACATGCAACTCGAGCCACGAGGTGAAATAATGCATCGAGAAGTTTATAGGC
Source organism: Agapanthus africanus (assembly GCA_030015575.1). Taxonomy (NCBI): domain Eukaryota; kingdom Viridiplantae; phylum Streptophyta; class Magnoliopsida; order Asparagales; family Amaryllidaceae; genus Agapanthus; species Agapanthus africanus. Next base: position 231,628,359 of record CM057341.1, read on the forward strand.
TGCACCCCTGGTTCAGTAGTGTCTGCTGCCAAGCTAAGGCCGTGATACAAATGGGCTAACCCAGCGATCCCGACGGCCACTTGCATCCCAGCAACCATTCGGTGAGCTAGATAAAAAACGGACGGCCTCATATGACCAGGGTGCATCGGAAGCGCAAACCAACTTAGCCATAGCCCAAGGAACCCCAAAAAGAATGTTTCTTCGTCAATTCCAGGAGTTGCAAGTTCTGTGAAAGAGACGACCGAGGTGTTGGGGAGAAAGAAATTTCTCTGATCCGCCTCCGCTGCCGGATGGTTGTCCAAATAGAAACCAAAATGATCGTCGAGTTTGGCAAATTTCGTGGCTTCCTTCGACAGGACTTCCGAGCGGAGAAAACGGGCGATGAAATCTGTAAAATTAACCCCACGACCTCCAGATTCGAGAAAAAGGTTCACATAGATATTCAGCAGCTTTATCAAACTCGGGAATTGGTGTTGAATAGCGTTTTCCGGGGTAAGACCCATTAGCACCGATTTGGTGGCAAAAATGTACTCATCCGAAGGAAGCATCTCCTCGTAATGTTCTCCCCTAACGGGTAAACCAGAGACATCAACAAATTCCTTTAAAAAAATGGAGACTTCTCGATCCAATAAAAGGAAGGTGTGGGTCGGAATGTTCCATCGCTCCAGAAATTCCTTGACCCACCATGCAGGAGGTATGGAATACTGGAACAAAGAAACATAGATCGCAGGGTACAATCTGAGCCTTAGCAGCTGTGACTTTTTCGCCGATAAGATGTATCGGGCCCACTGCAGATATCCGGCTGGGTGACGGGGAGTTAATCCTATGTTGTATGGTGTCCCCAAGGGCGCGACTCGCCCTGACATATGCGCCGCCCTAGAGTATCCAAAGCCGCCAGCGGCTGTACGGGTATTGCGGCCATAGAAGGCCGAAGGAGGCCCTCTGACGTCCAATTCACCTCCTCCACAACATAGTTTATCGGAGGTGCATTTGCATAAGGGATCGCCGAAATAGGATCCGAAGGTGTCGCGCAAGAAAAACTCCGACGACCTTTGATGATTTGGTTGTACCATGTTCCACATAAATGGAGATTCTTCCACTCTGGGTCGTGATCCTTGATCAGTGCAAAAACTTCTCGGTCTACTGGCGCTTCGGGGAATCCGCCTTCCGAACGGATAAAGGGAAACGAAGTATCGAAAGACATGGTACCTGTGCAAAAGAGAACAAAGTTAGCCGTTAATGCTACAAGTCAAGTTCGATACTTGGTACTTTAAATCCGTACCACATTGCAATGCAGTAAAAAGGGGCCAAAGGGGACCCACTCAATCTTGATGACAATTCATTATTAATAAAACAGTCTCATCATTTGATGAGACTGTTATTAAATGAGGAAATCCTTAAAGGGTTCTCATTTAATAAGGGCCCCTCGGGACAAGGAATAAATCTCCCATTGAGAGCAGTGCTCTTCAACAGAGTGACATCTGTCAACTCTGATGATGAAAGGAATAAAATTCCTCAAAAAAAAATAAATTCTGAAGAGCCGTGCTCTGTAAAGATGATGGAATAATCCATCAGAAAACTTAAAGTAAAGTTTTTAATGAATTTTAATTCCATGATCTTCAAGATCCATGAACAAACTCTTGAGAGTTCTTTATGAAAGATTAACAAATTTACATGATTTGAAAGAGAAAATCTCTGATAATAGGTTAAGAAACCCTGAAAAGGATCTCTCAAGATCTAAGATCTAACAAGAGCAAAGCTCTGTGGAGAAACCCTAAAAAGGTTTTCTTGAAGATCTATGATCTAAGTAGAGCAAAAGCTCTGTTAATGGGTGAAACCCTAGATTATTGACTAATCTCTTCAAAAGATTTGATCTTTTACCAAAAAATTTGACAGAGTTCTGTCTCTAAGAGAGTTCTTAAAAAAGAGAGCTATGCTCTAAAGGAGAAATTGATTCTCAGAAAACAAGAAAGAAGATGAACAGATGTCATCTCAAGGGCTAAGGGTCCTATTTATAGGCACTGAGAGTCGTTTCAACTTCTAAGTTGATCTAATGGCAGAGATGCTGCCACCGCTGCACTCATGTATGGACCACGTGAGCGCAACGGTGGGGGGGGGCATTTGTTTCCCCAATCAGAGCAAAGCTCTGTTCAAATTTTGAAATTTGAAATGAAGTATCGCTTCATAATAGCGCCAACGCTAAGAGTCAAAGACTCTGCTGCAGCGCTCATGAGCACTGCATTCTAAAGCAACGCAGCGCTAGCAGCGCTGCACTCTAAGCAGCGCACCACGTGCAAAGCACGTGGGCGCTAGCGCTAAAAGCGCTGCACTTTAAGCAGCGCACCATGTGCAAAGTACGTGAGCCCTAGCGCTATGTGCGCTGTACTCTAAGCAGCGCACCACGTGCAAAGCACGAGTGCGCTAGCGCTGGAATAAAATGTTCCCCACCGTCAGATCAAATATCCAATAAAAATGATAAATCATCAATTGACCAGAATAAAATTCTGTTAAGGAAACATTCCTCAGAATCTTTCCAAACAGGAAAGATTATGCTCTGAAAATCAGAGTACCGTTGGATCAATGATCCAATGGTGATTAAAAACCACCAAAATACAGAATAAATTCTGTATGGGAAAAGATTTCCCAATCTTGTTAAAAACAAGAAGATTGACTTCTGTAAATTCAGAAGCCCTTGGTTCAGAGATCCAACGGGGGAAATATTTCCAAATCAATTAGAGAAAAGATCTCTTTAATCGATTGAACAAATCGGCCTTCACTATATAAAGGCCTCAAGACTTCAAGTCTGATAGACAGAGAAATATAAAGGAACCCCTCCATAAACTTTGAGAAATTTCAAAGACAAAGAGCAAGCTCTCAGAAGAAGAAGATTTTCTTCAAGGTAAAAACAACATAAATACAAAATCGTCACATATAAAAAGAAGAATTTACTTCTTTTTCTAAGATCATAGATCTATAAGACTAAGGTCTTTCACAACAGAGATCAGAGTATCTCATCATAAAAATAAGGGGAAGAACTTAATCTTCTTCAGATCATAGATCTATAAGACAAATTGTCTTTCAGAGATCATGGTATCTCAATATAAAAGGGGGGAGGGAGAATAATTCAATTCTCTTAGGATCATAGATCCATAAAGGCAGAGCCTTTCACCAAAAACATAAGAGATTGAAATATCTCTTATAAAAAAATAAGAACATTGTTCTTAGATCCATGAGACAAAGTCTCTTATAAGATTGAGAATTCTCAGGGCGTAAAGCTGCCTAAAAGGGCCCTAGTGCTCCAATTAAAAAAAGCGCTTCAGCGCTCCAAAACTAATGCATAGCGTTGCAGAGCTTAGCGCTTCAAAATTCAATAGAAGCGCACTGTGCTCAAGGTCTGGCGCATAGCGCCAAGTGCGCCACGTGCTCCTCACGTATGCGCTACTTAACAGAAGCGCTCTGCGCTCATTGTCTGGCGCATAGCACTAAGCACGCCACATGCTCCTCAGTGAGCGCTACTTAACAGAAGCGCTCTGCGCTCATTATCTGGCGCATAACGCCAAGCGCTCCACGTGCTCCCCACGTGTGCGCTACTTAAACAGAAGCGCTTTGCGCTCTTTGAACTAGCGCTCTACGTTCTTTAAACTGGCGCTCAGCGCCAAGCGTGCCACGTTCTCCTCACATGTGCGCTAAGAGAACATAAATTGTTCTATAAATAAAGCCCAGAGCCATAATGAATGCTCAGTATTCCATAAAAGACAAAAAGATTGTCAGAACTCAAACCAATGCTCAGTATTGTTAAATGCTTAACATTTTAACTGAATGGGCCGAGCCCAAAGTGACCATAGAACCCTAATTCAGATTAATTAAGCCCATATGCTCATAAATCTTTGATCTTAGTCCCAAATTGGACTACAGATCTCCCAACCAATATTGGTTCGAAGGTACATCTCTTCACTTCTCTGATATTTGTCGTTGTAATCCTTCAACGTCTTAAGAGAGGTGACGGGTCCCGACAACCAGACATTCCACGGACTGTGGGGTCCTTAAACTCCGTGGACTATTATGTCCTTAAACTTTTGGACCGCAATGTTCTTAAACTAAACAATAAAGCCCAAATGCTCTTTTGTTGGATCTAAATGATCCCGTTAAGTAGATCTTAGTCTAAAATTTGACTAACGTATCCTTAACAAACGTTTAAGTTGATCTAAGTCTCAAATGAGATTAACGATCCTTAAACCCAACCCAAACCCAAATCTAAGAAAATACGGATTTGGACTAATCCACGCCCTACGGGCGACAACATAAATTAGTCTCCGTATACAATCCACGGGCAACCAAAAACAAAACAAACACACATGAAATGAAGTGACCATATGGAGAAGGAGAAAGTGGTTACCGCGACGCGGTAGAATAATTAACTGCAGGGGCTTGCGCCTGCAGGGAAGAGCGTCCCCACAATCAAAAACCCCTCAACGAGGGGGAATCTGACGAAGTCTGCTACATCGGTCGCATCCGTTTAAACCTTCGATACATGGTGTCATAAATCAACTTGGCATCTTCGGAGAGGTGGACGGATAGAACTAAATAGCATCTGCCTTCGAAATTCAGGCCATACGTCCCAACGTCCCGGTCGCGTCTTTTCGGCGGAGAACAGGTCTCTTTGTTCACTCCTTTTTTTTCGAGACTTGAAGTCTTTAGTTCTTTATATCATGGAGAGAAGTTTGTTTAATTATGAGAAAATCTCTCATTGAGAGATACTAATTGATTTAATTAGTTTCATAATTGATCTGGGGAATTTTGCCCATCATTGGATCTTTGATCCAAGGGTTTTTGTTTTACAGAACATATTTTTCTTGTTTTTAACAAGATTAGGAAAATATTTTCCCATATGCAGAATCTTATTCTTTAAAATTAGTGAATTTTAATCATCATTGGAATTTTAATCTAAGGGTGCTTGGTTTAACAGAGCACAATCTTTCTTTGTCTAGAAAGATATGAAAAATATTTTCTATCTCTTAGGATCTTTGATTCACCAAATTTCTGTTTAACATAGAATTTCCCTCCTAATTAGAAAGCTCTATGTTTAATCACCATTGGATCTTTGATCCAACGATCCCTTATTGAGTAGAATTTAATTCTTCGTCGGAAGGTGCCCTTATGTGTTTAACACGTGAGGTTTATTTAGTTTGTCAGCTGTTTGATTGCAGAGCCTATATGTTTTGCATGTAGGCGCTCACGTGTTTAACACGTGAGGCTTATTTAGCCTACAGTTGTTTAATTTGCAGCGCCTATATGCTTAGCATATAGGCGCTCACGTGTTTAACACGTGAGGCTTATTTAGCCTATAGTTTGATTGCAGCACCTATATGCTTTGCATATAGGCGCTCACGTGTTTAACACGTGGGGCTTATTAAGCCTGTCAGTTGTTTGATTTGGAGCGCCTACATGCATTGCATATAGGCGCTCACGTGTTTAACACGTGAGGCTTATTTAGCCTATAGTTGTTTAATTTGCAGTGCCTATATTCATTGAATATAGGCACTCAAGTGTTTAACCCGTGAAGCTTATTTATTCTATAGTTTGATTGCAGCACCTATATGCTTTGCATATAGGCGCTCACGTGTTTAACACGTGAGGCTTATTAAGCCTGTCAGTTGTTTGATTTGCAGCGCCTACATGCATTGCATATAGGCGCTCACGTGTTTAACACGTGAGGCTTATTTAGCCTATAGTTGTTCGATTTGCAGCGCCTATATGCATTGTATATTGGTACCCACGTGTTTAACACATGAGACTTGAACAGTAAGGAATTTTCCCTCTTCCTACGTAAGAGCAACTCTGGAGGGGAATTTGTTCCTTTATAAAAAAAGGAAGAGGGAAAATTTCTTACTGTTCAAGTCTCACGTGTTAAACATGTGGTCACCTATATGCAATGCATATAGGCGCTACAAATCGAATAACTATAGGCTAAATAAGCCTCATGTGTTAAATACGTGAGCGCCTATATGCAATGCATGTAGGCGCTGCAAATCAAACAACTGACATGCTTAATAAGCCTCACGTGTTAAACACGTGAGCGCCTATATACAAAGCATATAGGTGCTGCAATCAAACTATAGGCTAAATAAGCCCCACGTGTTAAACACGTGAGCGCCTATATGCAATGCATATAGGCGCTGCAAATCAAACAACTATAGGCTAAGATTTCTTGCCGGAAGTTGGTCGTTGGCTAACTCCTCTTCTACTCCACTTGTACTTGAGAAAATTTGAGAGTTTTGGTTAGAATTTTCAGAATGAGAAAGGGCTTGGGCATGAGATCGTATTTATAGTGTAGAATTAGGGTTTTGGAATTAAAAGAGTGAATTAAAATGCATTAAAATGTGATAAATTAGGGAATTGAGAGTTCTCTGTTTGATTGCAGAACAATCAAACAGTACATGGGAGTTAGGGGTATGCCAAGGGACTTGTGTGCAAAACCCTGGCACCATCACCTACGGATGGACTGTTGACCCCGGTTGGGGAATCTCACCGGAAAAAATGTAGAGGGGAGCCGTCGGATTCTCACCACGACTATATGTCCCTGTTAACTATATTTTGCACATGTTTGATTTTTTCAGACTTTTCATTTTATGTGCATTGCACGTGTAAAATTTTGGGCTTCCAAGAAGTTTAAAAATAAAATCTGAAAAAATAAATGTGTCTGATTGGGTTCGAACACAGGGGCTACGTCACAGCTGTACAAGGCTTTACCAGTGAGCTACAAGTTGTTTCTTGCTGTTCTCAGACAAAATTTATTTATAACTTGTACTCAGGCTTGTAAACTCCGTTCTGTACATTAAATTAAAAAATTTCGTACAGTAAATTCAGAGTTGTTACATTCTACCCTCCTTATAAAAATTTCATCCTCGAAATTTACAATTACATAAGGAATAATTTACAAATAAGTGAGGATATCTTGCACGCATGTCATCTTCTCGTTCATACGTTGATTCTCCTGGCGAATCTTTTCTCCACATCACTCGGACCAAGTTTACTTCCTTGTTCCGCAGTGTCTTCACCTTTCTGTCCAGGATCTCAACGGGTTGTTGCTCGCAAGTTAGGTCAGTCTATATAGTGAGCTCGAAGTGATCAAGGATATGGCTGGGGTCGCTCACATATCTTCGGAGATGGGATATGTGGAACACGTTGTACATTCCTTCCAATGAGGGTGGTAGTGCCAAACGACATGCCACTTCTCCGACTCGTTCGAGAATGTCGAACGGTCCTATGTATCTCGGACTGAGCTTACCCCTCTTTCCAAAGCGAATCACTCCTCGGTTTGGAGAGATCTTTAAGAAAACATGATCTCCAGGTTGGAAATCCAGGTGTCGGCGCTTTGCATCATCCCTGAATGTCTACCTTAACACCACAATGAGGTTCTAGAGGCATCAAGCATGCCGAATTTTAATTTTTATTAGGTGTTAAGTTAGTCTTACAAGATCTTTGCTTGATTATTAGGGTATTCCTTTGTGATGTGATAAAACCAAGAGAAGAAAAGAGCATACAAGCTTTATAGTTCGAGCCCTTCTCTTCTAAAGCTCTGGGTTGAAGTCTACGCGAATCTACAAGGCTTCTCTTTGAGTTGAACGACCCTCCTTCGTGATCTTCACGCCAAAGACGATCCACCAGAAGTCCCTCTAGCCCAACCTAACTCTACACTAAACTCCTTTAGTGCAGCAAACACACCACACCAAATTGCTAGTTTGGTGTGGGATGGTGAAGCAGGGGATGTTAAAAACTCACAAGATTGTGTTCAAGCTTCATGATTCACATCTCATGTAAGGGTTGAAGCTTAAACCATGACATTTGAGGAGGAAGATGAAGCTAGAGAGCAACCATGGGAGCAACTTAAGAAAAATGGCTAAGTGTTGAGAATGAGACTAGAATGAATGGAAACTCTTGACCCCCACTCATTTAAGCATGGAAGTTTTGCAATATAAAATTGCAACCATGCTTGAATAGTTAGTCAAGATGAATAAACTATGAATAAAGCCCATGCTTGCAACCATACTCTCATTTTCCACCTCTTTTCTATTTTTCTCAAAAATAGAAATCATGCCATGCTTTATTATTATATATATATATATATATCATATATATATCAATATATATATATATATATATAATGAAGAATAATTAGTGAGCTAATGATATTAGTTAAGATATAATTATATCACATATAATATATATCACATTATTAAATCAACACTTGATTTAATAATCCAGTTATATCACATATGACTGACTAATATCATTCATCTGTATATCACATTATCAAATCAACACTTGATTCGACATTTTTGTTATAACACATATAACCGAACCGATAACAGATAACTGCCAGATTACAATACGGTATCACATACTTATATTTAATCAGGCACACACATATATTAACATATGTGCCCTACTTCGTTTCGCTCGAACCAGGAAACTTTTGTGTGGGACTCTAAAGACCCGCCAATACGCCAACAGTAGGTGATGATCACATCAATCACTTACAAGACATCAACGGTACTAGCTGGACGTAACGGCTACCCGGGAATTGAGCGATATGAAGATCAACAAGCAAGCTCATCCATACTCTTCATGAAGCCTATCAGTAACACTACCGTACAGTCCGCTCTCTTCGTTTGATATGTCGCATATTATGTGTAGGGGTGGTAAACGTCAGACCCCAGTAACGTGATAAGTCATGCCGATGTCTGGACTATAACGGTTCGAGAAACTACTGATAACACTTATCAGTAAATCTCGGCAACAGTCCTGCCCAGGGACTTCCAGTTATAGCCAATCGAGCATAGCGCAACATCAACCCCTAATACCGGGAGAGACGAAACCCCTCCTATCACTCATTGCCTCCATGTGACTCAGGACTGTACCCAAAATCCACCTGTTTGCATGACACTTTTGAGCCATGGTAGGGAGGAAATCAAAGCACAACGGGAGCTACACAAGACTCTATGACGATCTCGGGTCTACAGACTAACCTGTACCAGTGTTACCAGAGGACTGCTATCTGACGATAGCTATACTACCACATAGGAGCCCTTGGCGAGTCCTGTTCGGTGTATCCATTCTCCAATGAGCACCTGTGTACAATATTTGATGTCACACACCAATGGTTATGGGATCAACCGTCCCCCCATATGGGACAAGAAACGTACACACTAGTCTGTAAGTCCACGTTGCTCACCCCAGTTCTTACGGGGAGGCGGAAACGGCGATAAACAATGATTTTAGCGCAAGGCAACATGGACTAAAAGTCAGATCTTTGCTAAACTAGAAACTAGTAAACACTTAGAGGTTTAGCTACTATGCTGTAGGAAGTATACCTCACGGAACCGGTCCTTCGGGTCTTCATCCCGCTGTCCCACTCGTCCATCCAAGCTCCAAGCGTCGATCCGGACCTTGGGCACCTCCGCGGCCTTCTTGAGTCGAAGACGATCCACCCGAGAGTTGTACACTAAGCTTCGCCTCAAGCCAAGGCAACTAGGTCAAGGAGATTGCTAATCTAAATGCCTTAGAATGTGTAGAGGGGATGTATGGATGTATTTGTCTTTGTGGATTCTTTTTCTCTCAACACATGAGATCAAAAGAAGAGATCAAGAGGAGGAAGAAGAAGGAGAAAGTTTGCAACCATGGAGCTTTTCTTTTCTTCTCACTTCATGAGAGAGAATGAGAAGAGAATAATGAAAAAATCAAAACAAAATGAAATGAACCATGGTTGCAATAATACACAATAATCATCATTACTAATCCTATCATGAAAGACTTGATGGCATATTGAATTGACCATTATCATAACACAAGAAATAAAAGGAAAATAAAAGAAGAGTGTGGATCTCTCTTGAAGGTCAATGGTCAACATGGTCAACAAGGTCAAGAGAGATCTAAGTGGTCAAATGGTCAATGCAATTAGCCATCACTAATCTATCACTAAAAGGATTAGTAAACAATGCCTCTGGCTCATAATGGTTTTGACCCAACGAACTGTCAAAACCCTAATGAGTGTGCCACATTATGGTTTTGGCCGAACCAACTGCCAAAACCCTAATGGGGCACCTCCTCCTTCATCGCTCCTCAAAACTGTGCATGCACACCTGCATCCGCATTCCGTAGAATGCGAATGCACAGAAGACAAATCAAATCCATCTGTGCAATACTAGGATCTGGCTTAAACCAAAGCCCACTAGTATTGCCTGCCCGAACAGCATACGCACACAAGTGCACGTAAGTGATCGTAGCCCTGCCGTAAAACCATACGGCCTCTACACGTTTCGCTCAGTGCAGGGAAACCCTCTGTGTGGGACTCTAAAGACTCGACACTACGCTGACAGTGTAGGGTTCCTAGGCACACAATAGAGGTCTCACAAGGCATCAACCATGCCAATTTCAAATTTTATGAGTGCCGAGATACCCTAATATGGATCGTCAACTAGAATTTTAGGCGAAAAAGGAAACTAGTTAACAACTTAACTAAAAGTAGGAAACTACAACCTTTATAGATCCGGTTATCCACTTCCTTAGCTCCATGTAGTTGTCCCCTCGCTGTCCATCTCGAATCCCGGACTCTCGCATCGGCTTCATCGGAGAAATGAGCGGAACAGTCGTCGGCTACGATGCCGAAGATGATCTACGTCGAGGTTACACAAGATCAAGCTCCAACTTCACCAAGTTGTGAAACTTATGAAGAAAACACCCTATACTACTTGGCAAGAGGTAGAGGGTGAAGAAATAGGAGGTGGGTTCACTTTAGAATTAGATTTCTCACACTTTTACTCAAGAAGCCATTGATGATGGCAAGCTTTTTCTTGAAGAAGAAGAAGAAGCTCAAGATAGAATATGATAAGTCTTGTATTAAAAAACCAAAAGAAATCAATACTTATCATAATATGAACCATGGTTAGGTGTAGAGAATTAACTAAGGTTAGATGAATGGTTAGGGTTAAGCATGAAGACAAAATGGTCACTTTGGTCAAAACTTCATGAAGCTTCAACAAGCTTCAAGAATGATAGCAACCATTTTGTTTTCTTTTGCAATTTCTTTTTAATCCAAATTAAAAAGATAAATGAATGAATAAATAAAAACCCTAACCATTTACTTAACCAAGGTTTAATTCTTTACACTTAACCAAATGAGCAAGTATCATCAAACATGTGCACAAAAGTATATATCACATATACAACTTGCATATCAAGTGAGAAAATCCATTTAAAGTGAACCAATACTAGTTAATGCAAAGTAATATATCAAATATATAATTATACATTAAATCATTAAATCAACACTTGATTTAACGATCCGGTCATATCGCATATAACCGACTAGTATTCTATGTATCGGCTTATCGAATCAATCCTTGATTCGATATCTAGGTTATATCGCATATAACCAATCAATACATTCATCGCGAGAATGGAATACGGTATCATATACACGCATTATTCTCGGTCCTGTACATATCTCATATGCGCTCCTATTTCGTTTCGCTTGAGCCAGGAAACCTCTGTGTAGGACTCTAAAGACTCGCCAATACGCCGGCAGCAGATGATGATCATATCAAGCACCCACAAGCCGCAAGCGGTCTGCTAAACGTAACGGCCATCCGGGTATGGAGCGATCAGAAGATCGACGAGCTAGCCCGCTCACACTCCTGTGAATCCAACCAGTAACACTTACCGTACAGTCCGGTCTGTTCGTCTGATATGTCGCATATCAAGTCTAGGGGTGGTAAGCGTCAGACCCCAATAACCGATAAGTCGTGTCGATGTGAGGCTCATAACGGGTCGAGAAACTACTGGTAACACTTACCAGCAGATCTCTGATCAGCCCTGGCCAGGGACTTCCCTGTTATGGCCAATCGAGCACAGCGCAACATCAACCCCCAATACCGGGAGAGACGAAACCCCTCTTATCGCTCATTGCCTCCATGTGACTCGGGACTGTACCCAAAGACCACCGTTTTGCACGCCCTCATGGACGTGGTAAGGTGGAGATCAAAGCACAGTGGGAATCACACAAGACTCTATGACGATCTCGGGTCTACAGACTAACCTGTACAAGTGTCACCTGAGAACTGCCATCTGACGTGAGGTATAATACCATCTGGGAGTTCTCGACGAGTCCGTCCAGTGTACCCAGTCTCCACTGAGCACCCGTATACCATCTCTGATGTCAAACACCAATGGATATGGGATCATCCATCGCCCATCTCATGGGTCGAGAAGCGTATACGCTAGTCTACACTGGTATATCGATGCCCCGTCTCGATACACCCACGACTAGGGACCTTGAAGGATGTACCTATGGACTACCATGTCCCCACTAGTATGATCTCCATTATAGTCCAGGTAGTCAAGTACACATCCTAAGGGCTTTACCAACATGTAACTGTAAGACAGTTTAAAGAGACAAGTGTACATGTTAAGATAAAGAGCAACCAGATAGCATACTATCATATCGAGCAAGAAAGTCATCTCTATATATGTCCAAGCATCCAATATAATATACATCATCTGTACAATACTGGCCTCTAGGGCATACATACAACTAACAATCTCCCACTTGCACTAGGGCCAGCTGCTGTAGTATCGCATACCGAGCATCCCGAAGAGTCTCTCAAACTGTATCTGGGGAATGGCCTTTGTGAGTGGATCCTCCGTGTTGTTCTTCGTGTCAACCCTCCTGACCTCGATCTCCCGGCGATCAACTATCTCCCGGATCAGGTGATACCGCCTCAGAATATGCCTGGATCGCTGATGGGACCTGGGTTCCTTGGCCAAAGCCACCGCTCCATTGTTATCGCAATACAAAGGTATTGGATGCTCAATGGATGGAACCACACCAAGTTCAGTAATGAACTTCTTGATCCAGACAGCCTCTTTAGCAGCATCGTTGGCAGCGATGTATTCAGCCTCTATCGTCGAGTCTGCCACGGTTTCCTGCTTGGAACTCTTCCAGCTAACCGCCCCTCCGTAAAGGGTAAAGACAAATCCCGACTGCGACTTAGAGTCGTCCTTATCACTCTGGAAGCTCGAATCGGTAAAGGACTCCACTTGGAGTTCTCCGTTACCATACACCAAGAGCATCTCTTTAGTCCTTCGTAAGTACTTGAGAATGCTCTTCACAGCTGTCCAGTGACTCTCTCCAGGATCAGCTTGATACCTGCTCACTACACTTAGTGAGTATGCTACATCGGTTCTGGTACATAGCATCGCGTACATGATAGAGCCTACAGCCGAAGCATAGGGTATCCCTTGTATGCGAGCTCTCTCCAAATCAGTCTTGGGAGACATCTCTTTGGAGAGAGTGACTCCAGAGATCGTAGGCAAGTTCCTACGCTTGGATTCTTCCATACTAAACCTCTTTAGTATGGTGTCAATGTATCTGGATTGGGACAATCCCAATATCCGTTTGGATCTATCTCTATAGATCCTAATTCCCAATATGCAGGAGGCATCACCAAGATCTTTCATCGAGAATCTCTGTGATAAGAAGAGCTTGACCGATTGCAGCATAGGAATATCATTTCCTATCAAGAGTATGTTGTCCACGTACAATACGAGAAAGACCACCTTACTCTCTGCTACCTTCTTGTAGATACAAGGTTCATCTAGGTTTTTGACGAAATCAAACTCTTTGATAACGACGTCAAAGCAGATGTTCCAACTCCGCGATGCTTGCTTTAATCCATAAATGGATTTAAGCAGCTTGCACACCTTCCCGCTGCTCCCACTGTCTACGAAGCCCTCTGGCTGAGTCATGTACACGCACTCTTCTAAATCACCATTTAGAAAGGCGGTCTTAACATCCATTTGCCAGATTTCGTAGTCATGATATGCAGCGATGGCAAGCATGATCCGGATGGATTTAAGCATAGCCACTGGAGAAAAGGTTTCATCATAGTCCACATCTGGTCTTTGACGAAAACCCTTTGCAACAAGTCTAGCTTTGAAAGTCTCCACTTTTCCATCTACACCAAGTTTTTTCTTGAAGATCCATTTGCTCCCAATGGGTTTTACCCCTTCAGGAGCAACTTCCAAAGTCCATACTTTGTTGGTGTACATGGATTCCATCTCGGACCGCATAGCATCCAGCCATTTCACTGAGTCCTTACTCGTGATGGCCTGCTCGAAGCTAGTTGGGTCATCATCCTCCATGATGCAATCCTCGCTCCCACCATCCATGAGAAAACCGTAGTATCTCTCAGGTTGGCGAGGAACCCTACTAGATCGGCGGAGAGGCTGAGGTTCATTGGGAGCTTCTGAATCTTCTGGTTCCACTAAATCTTCAGTTACGGTTTGTGTATCTGGAACTTCTTCCAGCTCTACCACTTTGCCACTAATTTCTTTTTCAAGGAATTCCTTTTCTAAAAAGGTGGCATGTTGAGCAACAAACACTCTTTGTTCCTCACTGTGGTAGAAAAAATACCCATATGAGTTCTTTGGATATCCCACAAACTTGCAAAGAACTGACCGTGCCTCGAGCTTGTCCGGATTTTGTCTTTTGACATAGGCTGGACAACCCCATATCTTAACTCGTTTAAGATATGGCCTCTTCCCACTCCATATCTCATATGGTGTGGTAGGTACAGATTTAGATGGAACTTGATTCAATAGGTATGCTGCTGTTTCCAGCGCATATCCCCAAAAGGAAATAGGTAACTCAGCTGTGCTCATCATAGAGCGCACCATATCTAATAGGGTGCGGTTCCTCCGTTCTGATACACCGTTGTGCTGTGGTGTATATGGAGGAGTCAGCTGAGAGAGAATCCCATTCTCTTTTAGGAAGTCCAGGAATTCATTGCTTAAGTATTCACCTCCTCGATCGGATCGAAGGATTTTAATACTTTTTCCGGTTTGGTTCTCGACTTCTTGTTTATATTCTCTAAATTTCTCAAAAGCTTCTGATTTGTGTTTCATCAGGAACACATATCCGAATCTAGAGAGATCGTCAGTGAATATAATGAAGTACGAAGAACCATCCCTGGCATGTGTAGACATAGGACCGCATACATCACTATGTATCGGTCCCAAGTGTTCGGTAACTCTTTCTCCGTGTCCCGTAAACAGAGTTTTGGTCATCTTGCCTTTGAGACATGACTGGCAAGTGTCATAAGATGAAAATTCGAATGGTTTCAAATATCCATCCTTATGTAACTTAGCCAGTCGTGTCGCATTGATGTGACCCAGTCTACAATGCCACAAGAATGATTCATTCAGTTCAGAACTCTTCCTCTTGTGTGTGTTTGTTATGCTCAGAACTGTTGATTGATTTAGAACATAAATGCCATTGCACAGCGTGCCTGATCCAACCAACTTTTGGTTACGGAAAATGTTCATAATATTATCCTGAAATACAAAATTATATCCCTCTTTACTCAACAAAGAAACCGATATAATGTTGCATATCAGGTTCGGCATGTAATAGCATTCGTTCAGAACCAATGTATTACCAGTTGGTAATACAAGGTGATATTCCCCGACAGTCTTAGCTGCAACAATTGCACCATTTCCAACTCTAATGTCTTTATCACCTTCTCCAAGTTCTCTACCTTTCCTAAGCCCATGTAACTGATTATATATATGGGATCCTGATCCGGTATCTAATACCCAGGACGTAGAGCAAATGGAGAAACAGTTCTCTGTAACGAACACACCCGAAGAAAATGCATCACCATGTACTTTCTTCAATCGGGTGGCATGGGAATCCTGGTGTTCCCCTATATCCTGTTCATTCCTATAACTCTTATAAGAAAGAACGGAACCAACGTTCCCCAGCACAGTATAACATGCGGGTTCAGTCAATACATCCATATTATTATCTTTATTAGGGCATGACATGGTCGCTACCTGGAGAGAGAGAGAAGAAAACACTTTAGCGTATGCTCTTGCAAGATCAGATTGGTTATTATCTTATCTAATCAGGATGGCTCCCACTGTTTTTATCAAATCTTCCTTCAAACCCAAAAAGGAATGACTAGCCGGGATTAATTACACACTACAGGTTCGCCAATCTTTCAGCCAGGCCAGTGTCGGTACTTTGAGGGAGGTTCCCTGTGCTTTCGCACGGACCTAATTAAAGTAAACCTCGTTTTCCCAGAGGCGTAACCCCGTTGACACCTTTCTAGACACCTACTTGATCGGCTAATTGTAATGTGTAAAATTCTCCCAGGAGTAACTCTTACTCGCAGTGGGTATCGGGATCCAACTATCTCATAGAAGGTATGCAATCTCATTGCAAATTTCAACACTTGAAATTCCCGATAATACTTTTGCCCCAAACGATCTATGACCTTGACAAGGTCAACAAACCATAGACCGTAAGTCAAGTTCAACCCGTCATTTCTTGATTGAATTAAACCCACCCGCACGACCCTTGACAAGGTCAACAAGGCCGTACGAATACCCTAACTCAATCTGCATCATTTGCATAAGCAGATAAATAATGGTTAGCTACCGCACACTGCGCCTTGACAAGGTCAACAAACGCAGCACGAATACTAAACAGGACTTATCTGAAATGACGGAGGGCTACGACAGGTTTTTCTGAAAACCTATTGCGTAATGAACTTGATATCATTGTAGAATCAAATGAAGTTTTGAAATGGAATGATTTTGAGGCTTTTCTAGTTTTGCTAAAGGGGTCACTCCCGGTGAAGGGATCGTCGGCCCTTTCCTCGTCGAATGAGGTGCGGGATATATCATATATATCGCTGTGCAAAGCAAAACTCAAAAACAATCAAAAGCAAACCGAGTGTGTAGCATCTGCCAGTTATTGCTAAAGGAGTCACTCCCGGTGAAGGGATCTCGGTCCTTTCCTTATCGAATAAGGTGCAGGGTATATCATATATACCGCTATGCAAAGCAAGAACTGTAGCTACCTGTTTTGTTTAAAATTTGATTCTACAACATCTTAGGTTTCTTTTCATTCATTAATCACATTAATGAAGTCCCATCAATTATGTACCTAAACATCACAGATAAATACGACGTACACTTATGCCATCCGCATTCGCCTCGATGTCCCCTCGTGCACCGTTAGGTTAGGTAACTAACGACAGAGCAGGGCAGGGTTAGTGCGGGTGCAAAACATAAGTAACGTCTATATAATATATCATATATACTATATACTGTATCTATCATAGAACATCACATGATCATATCACAGATATCGCAGCAGAAAATACATATGAAACATTGGATATACTAGGACGTCCGTGTTTTCAATACGAGCCAGTATAAAACACGGATTCCACGGTCGTGATGAATAGCCAATCCCACACTCCTAGACCCCTACAAGAGCGGCAAGCAACCCTACCAATTCTAGGGTTAGGAGACCCGGACTCGACTCCTCGAGATGGTCTCCCACTGGACCCTAGAACCCGGTTACTTGTGCTCCCCTCCTTGGGTCTATCCTAATGCGGAAAAGTAAATAATACACAAAAGGTGACAACTTCCGCAACCTGGAAGTGCCCCAATAAAAGAATATTACATACAAGTTTTTACATGAATGAAAATGAAAAACACTCATCTCACATAAAAACCCCCGGCTATTCAAACACGACAATCCAATATAACATATCCAGCAACACATAACATCACATGTCATCAACGTAAGTAAATATACGCATCCCAATTGTCGTTGACATATAGCAACGAAACCGGCGATATCACATATTACACTTACGGTCACAGAAAAGAAAGTGTAAAACTACAACAGTTGGAATCCACAATCTCATTAGACATCGCATGCCTAATCAAATGAAATACTTAGACATCACATGCCTAACAATTATAAACCCCGCATTTTAGTCCCATTATCGAAAACTCTTTTCAATATCAAGTGAGACTAAACCGCTAGATTTATAACATTCATCCAGTTATCTCATAACTGTTTGTGAATTCCAATTATTGTATCCCATTCCGGATAAATAGAAAATATTAAACTTTCCGATCGAACATTCGAACACCCAAGTTTTCCCGAAACCGTTCAATACATGAAATAGGTTCAAAGACATTCACTTCATGCCTCAGTACCAACGGTCCAGCCGTAGAAGGGTCAAGCCAACGCCTCACATGTGGCACGCCGTACTGCCCCAAACCCGAAGGTTCAAAGGGCAGTTCAAGACGGTCACATAATCGAGTTAAGGTTTGTTGTCTTCTAGAGGGACCATCGCGTTACTTGCACTACTTAGAATGTCTTTAAAACTCAGAAAAATCCAACACTTGGAAATTTTCCGGCAGGGGAAAAGTTGGGTATTTATATCCGGTCGAACTTTTTAACATATTCTAAAGTTATCCGGAAAAACACATAGACGAAGTTTAATAATCCGATCGAATCAACGATTCCCAATGCAACCCCAGAACACTCAACTCTTGAGTCAAATTAAAAATTCCCAGAAAACTCAGCATCATAAAGTAGGAATTACTGTGCAAAAAGAGAATGATGATGTCATCATATGGCCGCGGAACCGCCGCAGAAGCCAAGCTTCTGCCGCGGTTCCGCCGCGCTTTGAACTCATCTCTTGGAAAAATTTGCACCGTAATTCTTAGAATTCCCTGCTGAATTTTTTAAGCATTTTTAATCTGGAAAAAACCCAGTTTTTACAAAAAGTCCAGAGAGCGTGAAAAAAATAGGGTTTCGGGTTTGATCGGGTTTCAAACATCGTCTAAGCATCGCCTAAGGCTCTAGCTAGGCTCTGATACCACTGTAGGGTTCCTAGGCACACAATAGAGGTCTCACAAGGCATCAACCATGCCAATTTCAAATTTTATGAGTGCCGAGATACCCTAATACGGATCGTCAACTAGAATTTTAGGCGAAAAAGGAAACTAGTTAACAACTTAACTAAAAGTAGGAAACTACAACCTTTGTAGATCCGGTTATCCACTTCCTTAGCTCCATAGTTGTCCCCTCGCTGTCCATCTCGAATCCCGGACTCTCGCATCGGCTTCATCGGAGAAATGAGCGGAACAGTCGTCGGCTACGATGCCGAAGATGATCTACGTCGAGGTTACACAAGATCAAGCTCCAACTTCACCAAGTTGTGAAACTTGTGAAGAAAACACCCTATACTACTTGGCAAGAGGTAGAGGGTGAAGAAATAGGAGGTGGGTTCACTTTAGAATTAGATTTCTCACACTTTTACTCAAGAAGCCATTGATGATGGCAAGCTTTTTCTTGAAGAAGAAGAAGAAGCTCAAGATAGAATATGATAAGTCTTGTATTAAAAAACCAAAAGAAATCAATACTTATCATAATATGAACCATGGTTAGGTGTAGAGAATTAACTAAGGTTAGATGAATGGTTAGGGTTAAGCATGAAGACAAAATGGTCACTTTGGTCAAAGCTTCATGAAGCTTCAACAAGCTTCAAGAATGATAGCAACCATTTTGTTTTCTTTTGCAATTTCTTTTTAATCCAAATTAAAAAGATAAATGAATGAATAAATAAAAACCCTAACCATTTACTTAACCAAGGTTTAATTCTTTACACTTAACCAAATGAGCAAGTATCATCAAACATGATACAAACATGTGCACAAAAGTATATCACATATACAACTTGCACATCAAGTGAGAAAATCCATTTAAAGTGAACCAATACTAGTTAATGCAAAGTAATATATCAAATATATAATTATACATTAAATCATTAAATCAACACTTGATTTAACGATCCGGTCATATCGCATATAACCGACTAGTATCCTATGTATCGGCTTATCGAATCAATCCTTGATTCGATATCTAGGTTATATCGCATATAACCAATCGATACATTCATCGCGAGAATGGAATACGGTATCACATACACGCATTATTCTCGGTCCTGCACATATCTCATATGCGCTCCTATTTCGTTTCGCTTGAGCCAGGAAACCTCTGTGTAGGACTCTAAAGACTCGTCAATACGCCGGCAGCAGATGATGATCATATCAAGCACCCACAAGCCGCAAGCGGTTTGCTAAACGTAACGGCCATCCGGGTATTGAGCGATCAGAAGATCGACGAGCTAGCCCGCTCAGACTCCTGTGAATCCAACCAGTAACACTTACCGTACAGTCCGGTCTGTTCGTCTGATATGTCGCATATCAATTCTGGGGGTGGTAAGCGTCAGACCCTAATAACCGATAAGTCGTGCCGATGTGAGGCTCATAACTGGTCGAGAAACTACTGGTAACACTTACCAGCAGATCTCTGATCAGCCCTGGCCAGGGACTTCCCTGTTACGGCCAATCGAGCACAGCGCAACATCAACCCCCAATACCGGGAGAGACGAAACCCCTCCTATCGCTCATTGCTTCCAAGTGACTCGGGACTGTATCCAAAGACCACCGTTTTGCACGCCCTCATGGACGTGGTAAGGTGGAGATCAAAGCACAGTGGGAATCACACAAGACTCTATGACGATCTCGGGTCTACAGACTAACCTGTACAAGTGTCACCTGAGAACTGCCATCTGACGTGAGGTATAATACCATCTGGGAGTTCTTGGCGAGTCCGTCCAGTGTACCCAGTCTCCACTGAGCACCCGTATACCATCTCTGATGTCAAACACCAATGGATATGGGATCATCCATCACCCATCTCATGGGTCGAGAAGCGTATACGCTAGTCTACACTGGTATATCGATGCCCCGTCTTGATACACCCACGACTAGGGACCTTGAAGGATGTACCTATGGACTACCATGTCCCCACTAGTATGATCTGCATTATAGTCCAGGTAGTCAAGTACACATCCTAAGGGCTTTACCAACGTGTAACTGTAAGACAGTTTAAAGAGATAAGTGTACATGTTAAGATAAAGAGCAACCAGATAGCATACTATCGTATCGAGCAAGAAAGTCATCTCTATATATGTCCAAGCATCCAATATAATATACATCATCTGTACAATACTGGCCTCTAGGGCATACATACAACTAACAGGCAGTGGGTTTAACCACAGACCGCAAGCGACACTAGCTGTACGTAACGGTCCCCAGGTAGATGTCGATAAGAAGGCCGATGAGATAAACCATCCGAACTCCTACTGAGCCTGTATGTGACAATCTCCGTACAGTCCGGTCTGTTCATCTGATACATCGCATGGCGGGTCTAGGGGGCGGTGAACGTCAGTCCCCAAATAGCGGTACAAGTCGTGTCGGAGTGTAGCCCAGAACACCCTGAGATAACACTGGAAACCTACCAGTATATCTCGCTTGCCCTGGCCAGGGACTACTTGTGTAATGGCTCTCCTAGACACAGCGCGATGTCAACCCCCAATACCGGGAGAGACGAATCCTGTCTAACCGTCACTGCCTCCAAGTGCTTCGGGACTGCACCCAACTACTACCTGTTTGCATGACTCCTTTGAGCCGTGGTAGGGTAGTAATCAAAGTACAGTGGGAACACACTCGAGGCGAAGTGACAGTGTCAAGTCAGCGGACTAAGCTGTACTCATGTCACCTGGGAACTGATAACCGACGATAGGTATAATACCAACCAACAGTTCCCGACGAGTCCTGTCCAGTTTACTCGTAACCTAACGAGCACCCGCATACTATCTCAAGTACGACGTACTGACGGCTGTGGGACAGACCGTCTCCCCCGCTGGGATGAGAAGCGCATACGCTAGTCTACTCCGGAGTATCGATGCCCTGTCTCGATAGTCCAACGACTAGGGACCTGTATAAGGATGTGCTTATGGATTACCCAGCCCCCACAAGTGTGAGCGCCATCACAACGTTGGTAATCAAGCAAAGATCCTAAGGGCTCTACTAATATGTACACAAGCGATATGCTAAAAGAAACACATGCACATATTGAAGTAGAGACAAACCAAGTAGCATACTACCATTTTGAGCAAAATTGTCTATACAACTGTGAATATCCCAAGCTTCCATCAAGTAATATACAAGCTAGTATGATACAGTAATGGCCTCTATGGCATATACACTAACAATCTCCCACTTGCACTAAGGCCATGTACTGGCGTATCGAAGACCTATCATCTCGATCAGCCGCTCGAACTGAGTCTAGGGTAGGGCCTTCATGAGTGGATCTGCAGTGTTGTTCTCCGTATTTACTCTCTTCACCTCGATCTCCCGGCGATCTACGATCTCCCTGATCAGGTGGTACCGGCTCAAAATGTGCCTGGACTTCTGATGGGACCTGGGTTCCTTCGCTAAAGCTATAGCGCCGTTGTTGTCATAATACAGCGGTATTGGATCAACAATGGTAGGAACCACCTGAAGCTCCGTGAGGAACTTCTTCATCTAGACAGCTTCCTTTGCGGCATCGCAAGCAGCTATGTACTCCGCTTCCATAGTTGAGTCAGCAACAGTCTCCTGCTTGGAACTCTTCCAGCAAACCGTCCCTCCATTGAGGGTAAAGACATAACCGGACATGGACTTGGAGTCATCCTTGTCACTCTGGAAGCTGGAGTCAGCAAAGGCCTCGAGCTGGAGGTCTTTTCCGCCATACACCAAGAACATCTCCTTAGTCCTTCTCAGGTACTTGAGAATGTTCTTTACCGCTATCCAGTGTTTCTCTCCTGGGTTCGACTGATACCGGCTTACAACGCTCAATGCGTATGCTACATCTGGTCTGGTACACAACATCACATACATTATAGAGCCTACCGCAGAAGCGTAGGGTATGATAGACATGCGATCCCTTTCCAAATCAGTCTTGGGAGACATCTCTTTGGAGAGGGCGATCCCGTGACAAGCCGGTAAATTACCGCGCTTGGAATCTTCCATACTGAACCTTTTCAGTATGGTGTCAATGTACCTTGACTGTGAAAGTCCCAACATCCTCTTAGATCTATCACGATAGATCTGGATCCCCAGAATGTAGTTGGCATCGCCCAGGTCCTTCATGGAGAATCTCTGCGACAAGAATCCTTTGACTGACTGTAGCATAGGAATATCATTTCCTATTAGGAGAATGTCATCCACGTACAAGACGAGGAATACCACAGTTCTCCCTACAATCTTACTGTAAATGCATGGTTCATCTGGATTTTTGATAAAGTCAAATTCTTTGACAGTATCATCAAAGCAGATGTTCCAACTCCACGATGCCTGCTTAAGTCCATAAATGGACTTGAGCAACTTGCACACTCTACCGCTGCTCCCACTCTGATTGAATCCCTCCGGCTGATCCATATAGACCCACTCTTCCAAATTTCCATTTAGGAAAGCCGTCTTTACGTCCATCTGCCAGATTTCATAATCGTGGAAGGAAGCAATGGCAAGAAGGATCCGAATGGATTTCAGCATAGCCACTGGAGAAAAGGTCTCGTCATAGTCCAAACCAGGTCTTTGACGAAAACCCTTTGCAACAAGTCTAGCTTTATAGGTCTCAACCTGCCCATCTACACCAATCTTCTTTCTGAAGATCCATTTGCAGCCTACGGGTTTTACCCCTTCTGGAGCAAAGTCCAAAGTCCGAACTTTGTTGGTGTACATAGACTCCATCTCGGCCCGTATTGCATCCAGCCGTTTTACCGAGTCTCCGCGCTGAATGGCTTGCTGGAAGCTAATAGGCTCACCATAATCCATAGTGCAATCCTCTCTATCCCCGTCAATGAGAAAACCGTAGTATCTCTCGGGCGGATGAGACTGCCTACTACTCCTGCGGAGTGGCGCTGGGATGTCCTGTTCTTTCGAACCCTCTGGTTCTACCAAGATTTCAGTAATAGCTTGTGGTTCTGGAATTTCTTCCAGTTCTATTGCGCTCCCACTTATCTGATTTTCCAAAAACTCAGTTTCCAAGAAGCGGGCATGACGAGAAACAAAAACCTTTTGTTCCTCTGCGTAATAGAAAAGATACCCCTTGGAGTTCTTTGGGTATCCCACAAACTTACACTGTACCAAACGTGCCTCGAGCTTGTCCGCATGCTGCTTTTTTACAAAAGCTGGACACCCCCATGTCTTAAAGTGTTTAAGACTGGGTTTCTTCCCACTCCACATCTGATATGGTGTGGTAGGCACTGACTTAGTAGGAACTTGGTTCAAAAGATATGCAGCTGTTTCTAGTGCATAACTCCAGAAGGATCGCGGCAACTCAGCCTTACTCATCATGGAACGAACCATATCCCATAGGGTTCGATTCCTTCTTTCTGATACACCGTTGTGTTGTGGTGTGTATGGAGGAGTAAGTTGAGAGAGAATTCCATTCTCTTTTAAGAAGCCCAGAAACTCGGCACTCAAGTATTCGCCACCTCGATCAGATCTCAGTGTCTTGATACTTTTGCCTATTTGTTTTTCAACTTCATTCTTGTATTCCTGAAATTTCTCAAAGGCCTCGGATTTGTGGTTCATTAAGAAGACATGCCCATACCTAGAGAAATCATCTGTGAAAGTAATGAAGTATGAATAACCACTTCGTGCATGTGTAGACATTGGACCACACACATCACTGTGTATGAGTCCTAAGAGCTCGCTCGCTCTTTCTCCGTGTCCAGTGAACGGAGTCTTTGTCATCTTTCCCATGAGACATGATTCACAAGTGGCATAAGACTGGTACTCGAACGGATCCAAGTATCCTTCTTTATGTAACTTTGTCAACCGTGTCTCATTAATGTGACCCAGTCTACAATGCCATAAGAAAGCCTGATTTAATTCCGGAGACTTTCTTTTAAGTGTGTTCTGGACACTGAAGACCTGAGCTTGATTCAAAACGTATATACCGTATTTCAATGTACCTGACCCAATCAATACTTGATTTAGGTGGATGTTTACTACATCGCTTACAAAAGTAAAATCATATCCTTCCTTAGAAAGTAAGGACACAGATATGATGTTACAAGTCGCACCTGGCACATAAAAACAGTCACGCAGAATCAATATCTGCCCAGTTGTCAGTCCTAGATGATATTCCCCTACGGATTCAGCATACATGCTCATTCCGTTAGCAACCCTGAGAGTCATATCACCTTTCCTGATAACCCTACGGTTTCTCAAAGCCTGTAACGAATTACAGATATGAGATCCTGATCTGGTATCCAATACCCAGGAAGTAGGGTTAACTGACATACAGTTCTCTATCACAAACACACCCGAAGCCGAAGCCACAACATGCTTCGAATTCTGGCTACTTGCTTTACAAGCCCTGCAATCCTTCTGCCCATGTTCATTCCCGTAACAATAGGAACATCCTTCTTTTACTACATCTGTTCCTGAAACTTCTGCCCTTCCCTTTCTTTCTACTTCCCTAGTTTCCTTTAGGGTAGTAGGTAGAGACTGTTGAACTGAGTCAGCATCTGACCCGTTCTTCAACGTG
This sequence comes from Agapanthus africanus, assembly GCA_030015575.1. Classification (NCBI taxonomy): domain Eukaryota; kingdom Viridiplantae; phylum Streptophyta; class Magnoliopsida; order Asparagales; family Amaryllidaceae; genus Agapanthus; species Agapanthus africanus. Next base: position 231,653,680 of record CM057341.1, read on the forward strand.
GTCTTCAGGTCCGAGAGCTCAAAAGAGCTGGTCTCTGTAAGGACGTTGCCCCCTACAGATGACCCGATAGCCAACCTCGCTGGAAGCAATTCATTCGAGGTCTCATATCTTGCGATACGAGATTGCTCTCCATATAAAACTTTGTTATGGAGGAAGATAGAGGCTGAGTCCATCTTCTCGTGCTGCCTCTGGTATATACCATCAACTGAGGCTAACACGAGGCACTTGGCTTTCGCACAGTCTTCTTCCGATGTCCTACGAATATCAATATTCGTGACAGAGGAAACTGGACCTGAGACGGCAGGGGTTGGATCAGTCAAGAGGTGTTCCAGCTTGTCCTGGGCAATGGACATCTGGACAGACCTTTGCCAGTCAAAACAGTCAGATTCAGTCATTTTATTATCTAGATGTAACCTAGGTGCGGTCACTGGGTCGCTGCAATTAAGAGAGAGAGAAGAAAACACTTAGCATGATGCTCTTGCAAGTTTAGATTGGTTTTTAATTTATCTAAACAGGATGGCTCCCACTGTCTCTCGAATCCCTCCTCAAACCACAAAGGAAGAATTAGTCGGGATCTTTCTCACTGTACAATACTTGCTTAACCGTTCAGCCAGGCCAGTGTCGGTACTTCGAGGGAGGTTTTCCAACGCTTTCGCGAAGTTCCTTAATTAAGTAACCTCTTTTCCCTGTGGGCGTAGCCCTGCTAACACCTTTCTAGACACCTACTAGGTTTATAGCATTGATCGTTAAGTGAGAGTTTTCCCGAGGAGTAGCATATACTCACAGTAGGATCGGGATCCAAATATCATCGCGTGATAAAACCGAAGGAATCCTACCAGAATCATCACACTCCAAATGGTATGCAGCGCTAGCAAGTTTCAGTACTTTTGAAACTCCCGATGTAGATTTTTGCCCCATGCTCTTATGACCTTGACTAAGGCCAACAAATCATAAGTCACATGTCAAGTTCTACCCGTCGTTATCCAGGTTAATTTGAACCCACCCGTATATACCCTTGACTATGGCCAACAAAGAAATACGACTGTCCCAAACCAACGCATTCTATCTATACAACATATGAATACCCACCAGCTACCAAACACTGTGCCTTGACTAAGGCCAACAAACACAGCTTGAATACTGTTGAATATTCATATGAAACGACGGAGGGCTACGGATGGTTTTGGCGAAACCGTGAACGTAGTGAACTTGATATAGTCGATGGAACGAGATAGCTTTTAAAAGGAGTGGTTCAAGCTCCGCGTTTAAAATGCTTATTTTTGAAAAGAACCGAGTGGTTTTCAAAGTGTTCCAACGACTTTTCCTTGGCTTATTTTCTTGCATTAGTTCTTTTAATGCGTCCCATCATTTAATCCTACCATTGCAGAAAACAACCAAAATATGACGTACGCTTATGCCATTCGCATTCGCCACGGGGCCCCGTCATCACCCGTTAGGTTACTTAACTAACGACAGAGCGGGGGCTGGGTTAGCGCGGCTGTAAAACATAAGCAACGCCTAATTAGGTATCATATATAAATATATAGCAATGATAGACATTACAGATCACAGATGAACACTTTGAATATACTAAGAATCCGTGATTCGTTCGAGCCTGCAACGAAAAACGGATTACACGGTCGCGATGAATAGCCAAACCCCACCCTAGACCCCTACGGGTGCGGCAAACTACCCGCCAAGTACCCGAAGCGAAGCAACCTCCCTCAACTCCGTGAGTAGGCCACTCGGCACTTCGAGATACCCGGTAGTTTGTGCACCCCACCTTGGGTCTATCCTAGGAGCAAAAACAGTAAAAAGAAATTATACAATGACGGCTACAACCCCGACCCGGTTGTGCGGCCAAATAAATAATATTACATCAATTTACAAACTTTACAATGAATGAAAGAAAAAGAAACTCTAATCTCACACCCATTCCCGGCTATTCATCCGCGACAATCCACCGAGTTCATATACACAAACCATCAACATTACAGATCACAGATATGTATAACCCCCACTAATCGACGTATAGCGATTAGCGGACGTTCAATACATATATTTCATCACAGATAATATACATTAGCCAAAGAGTACGGAATATCGATCAAAATACGGATTTTTATCCACCCGAAAAGTCAATTTGCTCTCTGGAAATTCCGGGTGGAAAAAAAATATCTTAAAAATCCCAAAACATCCAAACTAAAACACTGCAAAAAACCAGGTCCACGACCGAGTCAAATCGGCCGCGGAACCACGGCAATAGCACGCTATTGCCGCGGAACCGCGGCGGTTTGGTCGGTTCATGGGACCTTTTTTCTACAGTGGTTTTAGAAAACCCTGAGACGAATTTTCATGTATGTTAAAATAATTTTTGAACAGTAAAAAATTCGACAGAAAGTTGAGGTTTTGCGGATGTGTTTTGCGACTTTTTTCCGATCGATGTTCTTAACACTTTGCTAACTTACTAGTTTATGTTTAGCTAGGCTCTGATACCACTGTAAGTCCATGTTGCTCACCCCGGTTCTTACGGGGAGGTGGAAACGGCGATAAACAATGATTTTAGCGCAAGGCAACATGGACTAAAAGTCGGATCTTTGCTAAACTAGAAACTAGTAAACACTTAAAGGTTTAGCTACTATGCTGTAGGAAGTATACCTCATGGAACCGGTCCTTCGGGTCTTCATCCCGCTGTCCCACTCGTCCATCCAAGCTCCAAGCATCGATCCGGACCTTGGGCACCTCCGCGGCCTTCTTGAGTCGAAGACGATCCACCCGAGAGTTGTACACTAAGCTTCGCCTCAAGCCAAGGCAACTAGGGCAAGGAGATTGCTAATCTAAATGCCTTAGAATGTGTAGAGGAGATGTATGGATGTATTTGTCTTTGTGGATTCTTTTTCTCTCAACACATGAGATCAAAAGAAGAGATCAAGAGGAGGAAGAAGGAGAAAGTTTGCAACCATGGAGCTTTTCTTTTCTTCTCACTTCATGAGAGAGAATGAGAAGAGAATAATGAAAAAATCAAAACAAAATGAAATGAACTATGGTTGCAGTAATACACAATAATCATCATTACTAATCCTATCATGAAAGACTTGATGGCACATTGAATTGACCATTATCATAACACAAGAAATAAAAGGAAAATAAAAGAAGAGTGTGGATCTCTCTTGAAGGTCAATGGTCAACATGGTCAACATGGTCAACAAGGTCAAGAGAGATTTAAGTGGTCAAATGGTCAAATGGTCAATGCAATTAGCCATCACTAATCTATCACTAAAAGGATTAGTAAACAATGCCTCTGGCTCATAACGGTTTTGACCAAACGAACTGTCAAAACCCTAATGAGTGTGCCACATTATGGTTTTGGCCGAACCAACTGCCAAAACCCTAATGGGGCACCTCCTCCTTCATCGCTCCTCAAAACTGTGCATGCACACCTGCATCCGCATTCCGTAGAATGCGAATGCACAGAAGACAAATCAAATCCATCTGTGCAATACTAGGATCTGGCTTAAACCAAAGCCCACTAGTATTGCCTGCCCGAACAGCATACGCACACAAGTGCACGTAAGTGATCGTAGCCCTACCGTAAAACCATACGGCCTCTACACGTTCCGCTCAGTGTAGGGAAACTCTCTGTGTGGGACTCTAAAGACTCGACACTACGCTGGCAGTGGGTTTAACCACAGACCGTAAGCGGCACTAGCTATACGTAACGGTCTCCAGGTAGATGTCGATAAGAAGGCCGATGAGATAAACCCATCTGAACTCCTACTGAGCCTGTATGTGACAATCTCCGTACAGTCCGGTCTGTTCGTCTGATACATCGCATGGCGGGCCCAGGGGGCGGTGAACGTCAGTCTCCTAATAGCGGTACAAGTCGTGTCGGAGTGTAGCCCAGAACACCCTGAGATAACACTGGAAACCTACCAGTATATCTCGCTTGCCCTGGCCAGGGACTACTTGTGTAATGGCTCTCCTAGACACAGCGCGATGTCAACCCCCAATACCGGGAGAGACGAATCTTGTCTAACCGTCACTGCCTCCAAGTGCTTCGGGCTGCACCCAACTACTACCTGTTTGCACGACTCCTTTGAGCCGTGGTAGGGTAGTAATCTAAGTACAGTGGGAACACACTCGAGGCGAAGTGACAGTGTCAAGTCAGCGGACTAAGCTGTACTCATGTCACCTGGGAACTGATAACTGACGATAGGTATAATACCAACCAACAGTTCCCGACGAGTCCTGTCCAGTGTACTCGTAACCTAACGAGCACCCGCATACTATCTCAAGTACGACGTACTGACGGCTGTGGGACAGACCGTCTCCCCCGCTGGGATGAGAAGCGCATACGCTAGTCTACTCCGGAGTATCGATGCCCTGTCTCGATAGTCCAACGACTAGGGACCTGTATAAGGATGTGCTTATGGATTACCCAGCCCCCACAAGTGTGAGCGCCATCACAACGCTGGTAATCAAGCAAAGATCTTAAGGGCTCTACTAATATGTATACAAGCGATATGCTAAAAGAAACACATGCACATATTGAAGTAGAGACAAACCAAGTAGCATACTACCATTTTGAGCAAGATTTTCTATACAAGTGTGAATATCCAAAACTTCCATCAAGTAATATACAAGCTAGTATGATACAGTAATGGCCTCTAGGGCATATACACTAACATAGTCTACACTGGAATATCGATGCCCTGGTCTCGATATTCCCATGCCTAGGAAATGATTAAAGGATGTACTTGTGGACCACCCTGTAAGTCGATGTTCAACACCCCAATACTTATGGGGAGGCAGAAATATGAATAACAATCTTGTTCTATGATCAAACATCGATTAACCGTATGAATCGTTTGCTAAACAAGTTTTAACAAAAGCTATAGAGTTCTAAACTACTATGTTAAGAGATTATACCAAACGGTTCTAGTCCTTCGTCTTAATGTTATCTACGGCCTCTTTGGATCTCCACGTCCTCTTCGGCTTTCTTCCGTGATAGACGATCCACCCGAGAACCCTAATCCAAGCTATAACCTCTAAACTTGAGGTTACTTAGTTTCTTTAGTTGCTAAATAGAGTAGCTAAGGTGATGTAGAGATAGGTTATGGAGTAATTAGTCTTTCCTAATCCTTGTTCTCAACTCATGAGGGGTAGGATTAGGCTTGGTGAAGGAGAGAGAACTTGAAGAGAGAGAGTGAGAAGATGATAATGATAATATTATATGAAATGAAAAAGTTTCTCACTAGATATATGAAACATAATGAATTAAAAAGAAATGAATAATAAGAGATTATTCATCATGTTTCATTAATGCAAGTGGGTGATTCATTATGTGAGTCATTAAGCATTTAATAATGCATTAATGACATGATAAATCACTCACAATGAGTCACTAATTCATTAAATGAAAATGCCACCTCTCCCTTCATGTCACATCCTTCTAGAAGCTTCTCGAAAAATTACGAGAACGCCCCTCTCATCCGTGAAAATACGGAAAAACTTTAGACTGTATAAATCCAATAACCTGATACTAGAATCTGGCTTAAACCAAAGCCGGCTAGTAAAAACTGTCCGAATGTCGTACGTGCGTTCAAACACGTATGCGTCCGAACCTTTGTCGTAAAACCATACGACCTCTATATCTTTTCGCCTGGGTTTGGGAAATCTCTGTGTAGGACTCTAAAGACTCGACTACTACGCTGGCAGTGGGTTTAACTACAGACCGCAAGCGGCACTAGCTGTACGTAACGGTCCCCAGGTAGTTGTCGATAAGAAAGCTGGTGAGGTAACCCATCTGAAATCCTACTGAGCCTGTCTGTGACAATATCCGCGCAGTCCGGTCTGTTCGTCTAAGAGTATCGCATGTATGGTCTAGGGAGGTGGTGGACGTCAGACCCCTAATAACCATACAAGCCGTGTCGGTATGGTTCAAGACCACCCGAGAATCTACTGATCATTCCATCAGTAATTCTCAATCCGCCCTGGCCAGGGACTTATGGTAATGACCAAACGACCACAGTGCGATATCAACTCCCTATACCGGGAGAGACGAATCCCTAACAGTCGCTCACTGCCTCCATGTGGCTCAGGACTGTGCCCAACTGAAACCTGTTTGCACGACTCCTTTGAGCCGTGGTAGGGTAATAATCAAAGCACAGTGGGAACTCGCACGAGACAAATGATGACCTTAAGTCAACGGACTATCTGCACACATGTCACCTGAGAACTGCTATCTGACGTTAGGTATAATACCATCCAGTCATTTCTCGGCGAGTCCTGTCCGGTGTACTCACACTCAGTGAGCATCTGTATACAATCTTAGGTGAACACCACCAATGGTTGCGGGACCAATCCATTGCCCCTTATCAGGGTCTAGATATGTATACACTAGTCTACTCCGGAGTATCGATGCCCAATCTCGATACTCTTGCGACCAGGGACATCTAAGGGTGTGCCTATTGACTATCCAGCTCCCACTAGTATGACTGCCATCACAACGCTGGTAGTCAGACAAAACACCTTATGGGCTTTATCAACATATATATATATAGATACCAAGTAAAAAATATCATACGTTAAGACAAAGTCAAACCAAATAGCGTACTATCATATCAAGCAAGACTGTCATGTACATACATATCCCAAGCATCCTATACAATGTAGGCCTCTAGGGCATATATATCCAACAATCTCCCACTTGCACTAAGGCCTATAATTGGCGCAATGAGTACCCACTGTCTCTACCAGATCCAGTTGCTTGCGTACCGCATGCCCAACATCTCAAAAAGCCTCTCGAACTGTACTTGAGGAATGGCCTTGGTGAATGGATCTGCCGTGTTGTCTTTTATGTCTACTCTCCGTATCTCGATCTCCCGACGATCCACGATCTCCCTGATCAGGTGAAACCGCCTTAAGATATGCCTGGATTTCTGATGGGACCTTGGTTCCTTCGCTAAAGCTATAGCGCCATTGTTATCGCAATACAAAGGTATTGGATTGGCAATGGACGGAACCACCTGAAGTTCAGAAATGAACTTCCTCATCCAGACAGCCTCTTTTGCGGCTTCACTAGCAGCTATATACTCAGCCTCCATAGTTGAGTCTGCGACGGTATCTTGTTTGGAACTCTTCCAACATACCGCTCCTCCATTGAGGGTAAACACAAAACCCGAAATGGATTTAGAATCATCCTTATCACTTTGGAAGCCGGAGTCGGTAAAAGCCTCTACCTGGAGGTCTTTATTACCGTAAATCAAGAACATCTCCTTAGTCCTTCTCAGGTACTTGAGAATGTTCTTCACCGCTCTCCAATATTTCTCACCTGGGTCAGACTGATACCTGCTTACCACACTAAGTGCGTAAGCTACATCCGGTCTGGTACATAACATCGCATACATTATTGATCCTACCGCCGAAGCGTAGGGTATAATGCCCATGCGAGCCCTTTCTTTATCAGTCTTTGGAGACATCTCTTTGGAGAGGGTGATTCCGTGACAAGCGGGCATATTGCCGCGCTTGGAATCTTCCATACTAAATTTCTTTAGTATAGTGTCTATATACCTGGACTGTGAAAGTCCTAATATTCTATTAGATCTATCTCGATAGATCTTAATGCCCAGAATGTATGGTGCATCTCCCAAGTCTTTCATAGAGAATTTCTGTGACAAGAAGAGCTTTACTGATTGTAGTATAGGGATATCATTCCCTATCAGTAGTATGTCGTCGACGTACAAAACGAGGAAGACTACTGCTCCTTCTACAATCTTCCTATAAATACATGGTTCATCTACATTTTTGATAAAGTCAAATTCCTTGACTGTTTCATCAAAGCAGATGTTCCAACTCCGCGATGCTTGCTTTAACCCATAAATGGATTTAAGCAATTTGCACACTCTTCCGCTGCTCCCACTGTCTAAGAAACCTTCTGGTTGATCCATGTAAACACTCTCTTCTAGATGTCCATTTAGAAAAGCTGTTTTTACATCCATTTGCCAGATTTCATATTCATGGAAGGCAGCAATGGCAAGCATGATCCGAATGGATTTAAGCATAGCTACTGGTGAAAAAGTTTCATCATAGTCCAATCCTGGTCTTTGACGAAAACCTTTTGCTACTAGTCTAGCTTTGTAGGTTTCCACTTGTCCAAATGTACCAATCTTCTTTTTGAAGATCCATTTGCACCCAACTGGTTTTACCCCAGGAGGAGCAACTTCTAAAGTCCATACTTTATTGGTGTACATGGATTCCATTTCGGATCTCATTGCATCTAGCCACTTCACTGAGTCGCTACTTGTGATAGCCTGCTGAAAACTAGTAGGCTCATCATCATCGATGATGCAATCCTCTCGATCCCCATCAAGAAGAAAACCATACTATCTTTCAGGAGGATGAGAAAGCCTACTAGATCTGCGGAGTGGCATTGGTTCGTCATGTTCTATTGAAATCTGAGATTCTTCTAAGTCTTCGGTTGCAGTTTGAGGTTCTGGACTTTCTTCCAGTTCTACCGCGCTCCCACTAATTTCTTTTGCAAGAAATTCGCTTTCTAAGAAGACAATGTGACGAGCGACAAACACCTTTTGTTCTTCAGTGTGGTAGACCATGTACCCCCTTGAATGCTTGGGGTATCCTACAAACTTGCATAAAACCGATCGTGCTTCGAGCTTGTCCGGATTATGCTTTTTAACATATACCAGACACCCCCATATTTTGATATACTTGAGATATGGTCTCTTCCCACACCATATTTCATATGGAGTGGTAGGTACAGACTTAGTTGGAACTCTATTCAATAGGTATGCGGCTGATTCTAGAGCAAATCCCCAGAAGGAAAGTGGTAACTCAGCACTACTCATCATTGAACGCACCATATCTAATAGTGTGCGATTCCTTCTTTCTGATACACCATTATGCTGAGGTGTATAAGGTGGAGTAAGCTGAGAGAGAATTCCATTCGTTTTTAAGTATTCAAGGAAACTGGTACTTAAGTATTCTCCACCTCGATCAGATCGAAGTGTCTTGATGCTTTTACCAGTTTGTTTCTCTACTTCATTTTTATACTCCTTAAACTTCTCAAAAGCCTCGGATTTATGCTTTATTAAGAACACATGTCCATACCTAGAGAAGTCATCAGTAAAAGTGATGAAGTAGGAGTGACCACTTCGTGCATGTATAGACATCGGACCACATACATCACTGTGTACTAGTCCCAAGAGTTCAGTGGCTCTTTCTCCGTGTCCGGTGAACGGAGATTTGGTCATTTTTCCTTTGATACATGATTGACAAGTTGCATATGATGAATATTCAAACGGATCTAGATATCCATCTTTATGTAATTTAGTCAACCTTGTTTCATTTATATGACCAAGTCTACAATGCCATAGGAAGGCTTGATTCAAATCTGGAGCCTTTCTTTTACGCGTATTTTGAATATTGAAAATTTGAGGTTGATTAAGTATGTATATGCCGTTTTCCAGTGTGCCAAACCCAATCAGTTCTTGATTTAGGAGAATGTTCATGACATTTCTTTCAAGCACAAAATTATATCCTTTATTAGACAACAAAGATACTGATATAATATTACACAACATACTGTGAATACAAAAACAGCTATACAATACCAAAATGTGTCCACTATTCAACCCTAGGTGATATTCCCCTATTGCAACTGCATCTACATGCATTCCATTGCCCATCCGGAGAGTCATATCACCTGCCCCCAGTACTCTACTATTTCTCAGATGCTGCAAAGAATTACAGATGTGAGAACCAGAACCGGTATCAAGTACCCATGAAGTAGAGTTTACTGAAAGACAATTTTCGATTATGAACACACCTGAAGCAGAAGCAACAGCTTGCTTCATGTCCTTGGCTTTAAAGGCCAAACAGTCCTTCTTCCAGTGCCCTTGCTTGTGACAATAGAAGCACTCATTCTTTTCTGCCTTTACCCTTCCTGCCTTGTTCGTTCCCTGCACCTTCTTGACCCCACCCTTCGGTTTGGTGGCTTTCATTTTCTTCTTCCCTTTAGCTTTCGCTTTAGATTTAGAAGAAGATGATTGGCCAACATACAGAACGGGGGTCTTCTCCTTTTTCAAGGAGGTCTCTGCTACCCTCAACATATTGAGAAGCTTTGGAAGATCCGCTTCCATTTCGTGCATGTTGAAGTTCAGCACGAACTGAGAGAAGGTGTGGGGAAGGGACTGCAAAATCAAGTCGATATACAAATCATTCTCTAGCACGCATCCCAGGTTTGCGAGTTCCTCAATGAGGATGATCATTTTGAGGACGTGCTCTCCAACAGGCGATCCTGGAGCTAACCTCATCTGGAAGAGTTTCCTTGAGGTTTCGTACCTTGCGATACGGGAGTGTTCACCATACAATTCCTTGCAATGGAGGAATATGGATGCAATATCCATACTCTCGTGCTGTTTCTAGAGTTCATTATTCATGGACGCCAGCACGATACACTTAGCTCGCTCACAGTCTAGATCCCAGGTTTTACGAACTTCCTTATCCGCAACTGAGGAATCTGGTCCTGGGATAAGGGGAGGAACAGCGGTGGTAACATATGCAACTTTGTCATAAGTCAGCGCAATATTGACGTTCCTTAGCCAATCTTTATAGTTCTGCCCGGTCAGTATATTCTTTTCAAGTAATAGTTTTAGTCCAGTCATGGTAGCTGCCAGAGAGAGAGAAAAGAAAACACTCAGCATATGCTCTTGCAAGTTTAGATTGGTTATTATTTATCTAAACAGGATGGCTCCCACTGTTTCCTCAAATCCTTCTTCAAAACCTAAAAGAAGAACTAGTCAGGATTTAATCTTACGTTACAATTCTTGCTTAACCTTTCAGCCAGGCTGGTGTTGGTACTTCGAGAAAGGTTTTCCAACGCTTTCGCGAAGTTCCTTAATTAAAGAACCTCTTTTCCCTGGAGGCGTATCCCCTCTAACACCTTTCTAGGCACCTACTTGGTTTATAGCATTGATTGTTAAGTGAGAGAAATTCCCGAGAGTAATCCTACTCATCAGTGAGATCGGGATCCAACTATCATTGCATGATGCCCTAGATGGAAGCCACTCTAGTCACCACACTCCAGAAGGTAAGCTAAATCTGCAAGTTTCCTTTATGTTTGAAACTCCCGATGTGATTTTTACCCCAAGCTCTTATAGACCTTGACGTAGGCCAACAAGTCATAAGACGCAAGTCAAGTTCTACCCGTCGTTGTCCTGATCAATTTAAATACATCGTACAAGCCCTTGACATAGGCCAAGAAGGTGTACGTCTGTATTAAACTAATGCATTTATCTATGCAACAAATAGGCACACACACTGCTACCATTCACTATGCCTTGACGTAGGCCAACAAGCATAGCATGAATACGATGTGCTGTCTATCTGAAACGACGGAGGGTTACGGCTGGTTTTTGGCAAAAAACCGTTAACGTAGTGAACTTGATTTGATCGAAGGAACTAAGATAGCTTTTATTTAAAAGGAGTGGTTTAAGCTCCGCATTTAAAATTTGCTTTTTCAAGAAAACCGAGTGGTTTTTAGAAATTGTTCCAACGATTTCAGTTTAGGTTTTATTTTCTTTGCATTAATAATAATGCGTCCCATCTTTAACCTATCATTACAGATAACAACGAAAATACAACGTCCTCTTATGCCATCCGCATTCGCCACGGGGTCCCGTCATCACTCGTTAGGTTACTTAACTAACGACAGAGCGGGGGCTGGGCTAGCGCGGGTGTAAAACATAAGCGACGTCTAAATAGCTATCATATATAGATATTGTACATTCTTCAGATGCAATAATAGGCATTCCAGATCACAGATAAACAATATTGGATTTGCAAGCAATCCGCATTTCTTTTGAGCCTGCAATGAAAGACGGATTACACAGTTGTGATGAATAGCCATTTTCCCACCCCAGACCTCTACGGGTACGGCAAACTACCCGCCAAGTACCAGAAGTGAAGCGGTCTGCCCCAACACTTCAAAATACCCGGTAGTTTGTGCACCCCACCTTGGGTCTATCCTAGGAGCAAAAACAGTAAAAAGAAATAATACAACGGTGGCTACAACCGCAACCTGGATGTGCCCCGCAAAATAATATTACAACTTATTACATTTACATCAAATGAATTAATAAAAAACCCATCACAAATCCCGGCTAAACACCACAACAGTCCAATACAGTTTATATACACAAACAGTTATATATAACATCACAGATATGTGCAACCCCCTGCCAACCGACATACTAGCAGTTAGGGGAGGTTTACGAACACATATAACATTTCACAGATATAATCAAACAAGCAAATACTGTATAATTTCGATCGATTAAATACATTTAATCTTGCTCCAATTCTTCTCTGTAAATCTAAAACCTGAGCAAAAATAAAAATTACCAGAAAACACCAAATATCACAGAGAAACAACACAAGAAAGTTGGGATGATGAATCGTCCAACGCGCGGCGGAATCGCGGCGGATCGGTGGGATCGGCCGCGGTTCTGCGGCGCTATGGCCGATTCATGAGCCCAATTTTCTTGGGTGTTCTAATACATTCATTTAGGTCATTCTGAAGCTCCCTGAAAAATTTTTGGACCTCATTTAAAATTCGACAGAAAGTACATGATATCGGGGTTTTTCCGGTTTGTTTTTCCGTTCGAAATTCATACAAATTTGCAAGTGAGTTAAATACTGTTTAGCTAGGCTCTGATACCACTGTAAGTCGATGTTCAACACCCCAATACTTATGGGGAGGCGGAAATATGTATAACAATCTTGTTCTATGATCAAACATCGATTAACCGTATGAATCGTTTGCTAAACAAGTTTTAACAAAAGCTATAGAGTTCTAAACTACTATGTTAAGAGATTATACTAAACGGTTCTAGTCCTTCATCTTAATGTTATCTACGGCCTCTTTGGATCTCCACGTCCTCTTCGGCTTTCTTCCGTGATAGACGATCCACCCGAGAACCCTAATCCAAGCTATAACCTCTAAACTTGAGGTTACTTAGTTTCTCTAGTTGCTAAATAGAGTAGCTAAGGTGATGTAGAGATAGATTATGGAATAATTAGTCTTTCCTAATCCTTGTTCTCAACTCATGAGGGGTAGGATTAGGCTTGGTGAAGGAGAGAGAACTTGAAGAGAGAGAGTGAAAAGATGATAATGATAATATTATATGAAATGAAAAAGCTTCTCACTAGATATATGAAACATAATGAATTAAAAAGAAATGAATAATAAGAGATTATTCATCATGTTTCATTAATGCAAGTGGGTGATTCATTATGTGAGTCATTAAGCATTTAATAATGCATTAATGACATGATGAATCACTCACAATGAGTCACTAATTCATTAAATGAAAATGCCACCTCTCCCTTCATGTCACATCCTTCTAGAAGCTTCTCGAAAAATTACGAGAATGCCCCTCTCATCCGTGAAAATACGGAAAAACTTTAGACTGTATAAATCCAATAACCTGATACTAGAATCTGGCTTAAACCAAAGCCGGCTAGTAAAAACTGTCCGAATGTCGTACGTGCGTTCAAACACGTATGCGTCCGAACCTTTGTCGTAAAACCATACGACCTCTATATCTTTTCGCCTGGGTATGGGAAATCTCTGTGTGGGACTCTAAAGACTCGACTACTACGCTGGCAGTGGGTTTAACCACAGACCGCAAGCGGCACTAGCTGTACGTAACGGTCCCCAGGTAGTTGTCGATAAGAAAGCTGATGAGGTAACCCATCTGAAATCCTACTGAGCCTGTCTGTGACAATATCCGCGCAGTCCGGTCTGTTCGTCTAAGAGTATCGCATGTATGGTCTAGGAAGGTGGTGGACGTCAGACCCCTAATAACCGTACAAGTCGTGTCGGTATGGTTCAAGACCACCCGAGAATCTACTGATCATTCCATCAGTAATTCTCAATCAGCCCTGGCCATGGACTTATGGTAATGACCAAACGACCATAGTGCGATATCAACTCCCTATACCGGGAGAGACGAATCCCTAACAGTCGCTCACTGCCTCCATGTGGCTCGGGACTGTGCCCAACTGAAACCTGTTTCCACGACTCCTTTGAGCCGTGGTAGGGTAATAATCAAAGCACAGTGGGAACTCGCACGAGACAAATGATGACCTTAAGTCAACGGACTATCTGCACACATGTCACCTGAGAACTGCTATCTGACGTTAGGTATAATACCATCCAGTCAGTTCTCGGCGAGTCCTGTCCGGTGTACTCACACTCAGTGAGCATCTGTATACAATCTTAGGTGAACACCACCAATGGTTGCGGGACCAATCCATTGCCCCTTATCAGGGTCTAGATATGTATACACTAGTCTACTCCGGAGTATCGATGCCCAATCTCGATACTCCTGCGACCAGGGACATCTAAGGGTGTGCCTATTGACTATCCAGCTCCCACTAGTATGACTGCCATCACAACGCCGGTAGTCAGACAAAACACCCTATGGGCTTTATCAACATATATATATATATAGATACCAAGTAAAAAATATCATACGTTAAGACAAAGTCAAACCAAATAGCGTACTATCATATCAAGCAAGACTGTCATGTACATACATATCCCAAGCATCCTATACAATGTAGGCCTCTAGGGCATATATATCCAACACACCTAGGCCCCACTAGTATGATCTCATCATAGTCCTTGTAGTCAAGTACACATCCTAAGGGCTTTATCAACATGTGAGAGCTAGACAGTATAAATACCAGTCTACATGTTAAGATAAAGGTTAACCAGATAGCATACTATCATGTCGAGTAAGAAAGTCCTCTATATATATATGTCCAAGCATCCACTATAATATACATCACATGTACAATAATGTCCTCTAGGGCATACATATAACTAACAATCTCCCACTTGCACTAAGGCCAGTTGTTGTAGTATCTCATACCCAACGTCCCAAAAGTCTCTCAAATAGCCTCTGGAGGATGACCTCGGTGAGTGGATCCGCTGTGTTATACTCTGTGTCAACTCTCCTGACCTCGATCTCCTGGAGATACAACTATCTCCCTGATCAGGTGATACTGTCTAAGAATATGGCTGGATCACTGACAGGACCGGAGTTCCTAGGCCAAAGCCACAGCTTTATTGTCATCAAAATTCCCAGGTATTGGATGCCCAATGGTAGGAACCTAGTTCATCTCATGAACTCTATTCATCTAGACAACCTCTTTGACAGCATCGTTGGTAGCGATGTAATTAGCCTCTATCAACGAGTCTGCTACGGTATATAGCTTGGAACCCTTCCAACATACCATCCCTCCACTGAGGGTAAAGACAAAACCCGAGACCGACTTTCAGTCATCCATATCACTCTGGAAGCTCGAATCGGTAAAGGACTCCATCTGGAGTTCACCGTTACCATACACCAAGAAAATCTCTTTAATCCTTCTCAAGCACTTAAGAATGTTCTTCAGCTGTCCAGTGGTTTTCCCAAAGATCTTTTCGATACTTATTCACTACACCTAGTGAGTAAGCTATATCTGGTCTGGTACATAATATCGCATACATGATTGACCCATCTGCCAAAGCATAGGGTATCCCTTGTATGCGAGCCCTCTCCAAATCAGTCTCGAGAGACATCTCTTTGGAGAGAGTGATTTCTGAACAAGTGGGTACATTACCACGCTTAGAATCATCCATACAAAAACTTTTTAGCATGGTGTCTATGTACCTGGATTGGGACAATCCCAAATCCATTTAGATCTATCTCTATAGATCTATATCCCCAGTATGTACGAGACATCAGTTAGATCTTTTATGGATAACCTGTGTGATAAGAGGTGCTTGACCGAGTGTAGCATAGGAACACCTTTTCCTATCAAGAGTATGTCATCCGCGTACAATACGAAGAATACAAGCATACTCTCTACAATCTTCTTATTTATACATGGTTCATCTACCTTTTTGATGAAGTCAAACTCTTTGACAGCTTCATTAAAACAGATGTTCCATCTCCGCGATGCCTGCTTTAACCCGTAGATGGATTTAAGCAACTTGCACATGCTTCCGCTGCTTCCACTGTCTACGAAGCTCTCTGGAAGTGTCATGTACTCGCTCTCTTCTAAATCACCATTTAGAAAAGCGATTTTGACGTGTAGTCTGCCAGATATCATAGTCATGGTATGCAGCAATGACACGTAGGATCCTGATGGACTTAAGCTTAGCGACAAGTCTAGCTTTGAAAGTCTCAACTTTTCCATCTATACCAAATTATCTTTCTCAAAGATCCCTTTGCCCTCGATGGGTTTTACCCCTTCAGGAGCAACATGCAAAGTCAACACTTTGCTAGTGTATATGGATTCCATAGCATCCAACCATTTCATATAGTCTCCACTTGTGACGGTCTGCTCGAAACTAGTTGGATCATCATCTCTATGATGCAATCCTCGCTCCCACCGTTTACGAGAAAACCGTAGTATCTCTCAGATGGATGAGGAACCCAACTATATCTGCGGAGTGGCTGTGGTTCGTCGGGGACTATTGAATGCTCTGGTTCCAACAAATCGTCAGTTATAGTTTGTGTTTACTGGAACTACTTCCAGTTCTACCTCATTGCCACTAATTTCTTTGATAAGAAATTCCTTTTCTAAAAGGTGGCATGTCGAGAAACAAAACATCTTTTGTTCCTCGGTGTGGTAGAAGATACACCCTCGTGAATGGTTGGGATATCCTATAAACTTGTACAGAACTAATCTTGCCTCGAGCTTGTCCAGATTTTGCTTTTCAACATAGGCCAGACAACCCCATATCTGAACTCGTTTAAGAGATGGTCTCTTCCCATTCCATATCTCATATGGAGTGGTAAGCAACAGATTTGATCGGAATTCTATTTAATAGGTATGCAGCTTCTCAAGTATATGTCCCTGAAAGGAAATAGGCAACTCAGCAGTACTCGTCATAGAGCACACCATATCTCATAGGGTGTGATTCCTCCATCCCGATATACCGTTGTGCCGTGGTTTATACAGAGGCGTAAACTGAGAGAGAATCTCATTCTCTTTTAAATAGTCTCGGAATTCCGTGCTCCAGTATTCTTCTCCTCGATCATATAGAAGGATTTGAATACCTTTACCCATCCGGCTCTCTTCTTCGTACTTATATTTCTTGAAATTATAAAAGATTCAGTTTTGTGTTTCAATAAGAACACATGTGCGTATCTTGAGAGAATATCGGTGAATGTAATAAAGTACGCGGAACTATCCCTGGCATGTGTAGACATAGGACCGCATACATCAACATGTATCTGTCCAAGAGTTCAGTGGCTCTTTCTCCATTTCCAGTAAACGGAGATTTGGTTACCTAATCTTTAAGACATGACTGACAAGTTTCATATGATATAAATTCCAACGTATTCAAAAAATGCATCCTTATGGAACTTCAGCTAGTCTTGTTTCATTGAAATGACCCAGTCTACAATGCCACAAGAAGACTTCGTTTATTTCTGCACTGTTCCTCTTGTGTGTTCTGTACGTTTAGAACTGTAGTTTGATTCAGAACGTGTACACTGTTTATACAACATACCTTACCCAATCAACACTTTATTTAGGAAAATATTCACAATATTTATTGGTACGAAATAACTGTCGCTAAGAATCAATGTATTACCAGTTGGTAACACTATGTGATATTTGCCAACTGCTTTGGCTGCTACAATTGCACCATTATCTACTACTAGAGACATATCACCATTTCCCAGTTCTCCACCTGTTTATAGCCCATGTAACAAATTACATGTGTGGGATCCTGATCCGGTATCCAATACCCAGGACGTAGAAGTAACTGAGAATCTGTTCTTGGTTATGAACACACTCGAAGACGATGCATCAATATGCTTTTTCTTCATTTGGGTGGCATGGGAATCCGAATATTTCCCTATTCCTTGCTTAGACTTATGACAATCGTAAGATAGAGCGGAACCTAGCCCAGTATAATAAGTAGGTTCGGTCAAAACATCCATATTATTATCTTGATTAAGGCATGTCATTGGTCGCTACCAGGAGAGAGAGAAGGATAATCACTTTGCAAGCGCTCTTTGCAAGATTAGATTGGTTATTTTATCTAATCAGGATGGCTCCCGCTGTTTTTATCAAATCTTCCTTCAAAACCTAAAAGGTAACATTAGCCGGGATTAATTACACCCTACTGGTTCGCCAATCGTTCGGCCAGGCAGGTATTGGTACTCCGAGGGAGGTTTCCCGTGCTTTCGCACGGACCTAATTAAAATAAACCTCGTTTCCCTAAAGGCATAACCCCGTTGACACCTTTCTAGACACCTACTTGATTAGCTAATTGTAAAGTGCAAAACTCTCCCACGAGTAACTCTTACTCCCAGCGGGTATCAGGATCCAACTATCATATAGAAGGTATGCAATCTCATTGCAAATTTCAACACTTGAAATCCCCGATAATGGTTTTTACCCCTAGCTTCCTATGACTTTGATGGAGGTGAACAAACCATAGGCTGCTAGTCAAGTTCAACCCGTTCATTTCTTTATTGAATTAAACCCATCCGCACGACCCGTGACGGAGGTCAACAAAGCCGTACGACTACTATAATCCAATCGCATCACATGCGGCAGATAAGCACTAATCAGCTACCGCACACTACGCCTTGACGGAGGTCAACAAACGCAGCATGAATACTATATAGTACTTATCTGAAATGACTGAGGTCTACGCAGGTTTTTAAGAAAACCAAAAGCGTAATGAACTTGATATCGTTGTAGAATCTAGTGATTTAGAACAGGAGTGTTTTTGAGGCTTTTACTAGTTTTGCTAAAGAGGTCACTCCCGGTGAAGGGATCTCGGCTCTTTCCTCATCGAATGAGGTGCTGGATATTCATGAATACCACTATACAAAGCAAGAACTATAGAAGCAATCAAAAACAAAACCGAGTGAGTTATAGTATTTGCTAGTTTCTCTAAAGAGGTCACTCCCGGTGAAGGGATCTCATCTCTTTCCTCATCAAATGAGGTGCTGGATATTCATCAAGGAATACAACTATACAAAGCAAAAACTAGAGCTACCATTTTTAAAAATTTGATTCTACAACATCTTTTGGTTTCTTTCTTTTCATTAATCACATTAATGAAGTCCCATCAATTAATGTTTCCTAAACATTATAGAAAAATGAAACGAAAATAGAACGTACGCTTATGCCATCCGTATTTGCCACGGAGCCCCTTCATGCACCGTTAGGTTACTTAACTACCGGCAGAGAGGAGGCTGGACTAGCGCGGGTGAAAAACATAAGCAACATTTATTATATATCATATATATAATATTACATTCATCTCACGCAGTTATATGGTCAACATCACAGAATCAAGCAGCAGAAGCAACATATGAAATATTGGATATACTAGGATGTCCGTGTTTTAAATTTAGACAATAATGTAAAACACGGATTCCACACTCATGATGAATAACCAAACCCACATTTCTAGACCCCTACGAGAGCGGCAAGTAACCCTGCCAATTCTAGAGTTAGGAGACCCGGTCTCAACTTCTTGAGATGGTCTCCCACTGGACTCTAGAACCCGGTTACTTGTGCTTCCCGCCTTGGGTCTATCCTAATGCAGAAAAGTAAATAATATACAACAATGGTGACATCATCCTCAACCCGGAAGTGCCCCAATAAAAGAATATTACATACAGATTTTACATGAATGAAACTAAAAACTCTCATCTCACATAGAACCCCAGGCTATTCAATCATCGACGATCCAATAAATCATATCAACAACAACACATGATATCATATCTCATCAACGTAAGCAAATATGCGTATCCTTAAAACATGCTGACATATAACAATGAGATTGTGATACCCCACATATTACACTTATGGTCACAGAAAAGAAAACAGAAAATTACAATAATTAAAATCCGCAATATCCTTAGACATCATAAACACGGAATATCTCATATTCCGGATTTCATGCCTAATTTATAAAAATTGCATTTTAGTCTCAAATTGAAAACACTTTTCAATTGGTTGTTGGATAATTCAACAAAATACCCGACTTAGTGATCGTGTACAATACGCAATTGCGATGGAGTTTTGATCTGAATCAAAACTTCGTGGCAATCGATCAATTGAGACTAAATGGCTAGGTTTATAATATACTAACTAGTTTTCATAAAACTAATTAATCCGGATTCTAATAATTGTATCGCACACATCACAAAGCTTGTAAAGTAACCGCGATATTAGAATTCTGGACGCAATTAGCAAACTTAACCAATTTTTCTAAAACATGAAAAATCCAGTGTGCTAAAGTTCCAAAACCGATCGTTTTAAGCAAATCCGGGAGTCGAAACGAACTCGAAACCCGCCCGAATCTTTGTGGGGATGAAGATCCCAAAATTAACTATCGAATAGGAGGCCTAGAAAGGGTACCCCACACCCGAAAACACCACAAGGTGGCCAGAGGGTGAGGCAGACCCGAAACTGCCCAATGTGGGGCAGTTTTGGGTCCCCACCGCCAAGACCACCTTGTGGTGGTCTTGGGGAGTGGGCCCAGCCATTCGGTCCCACCGAGGTGTCACCGAGGTGCGCACGTTGCACCCCGCGGCTTCTCGGTTCAAACCGTGAGCTCGCGGGGTGTGCAAACAACTTGAAACATCATTTTTGAAACTGTTTTTATCGGCAGTTTTTGCGTGTCAAAAACGGTGAATTTTTAACGTCGTTACAAGTTAACCTAATGTTCTAGCTTGTCTCTAATACCATGAAAGTCTACCTTAACACCACCATGAGGTTCTAGAGGCATAAAGCATGCCAAATTCTAGTTTTTATTAGGTGCTAAGTTAGACTAACAAGATCTTTTCTTGATTATTAGGGTATGCTTTTGTGATGTGATAAAACCAAGAGAAGAAAAGAGCATACAACCTTTGTAGTTCGAGTCCTTCTCTTCTAAAGCTCCGGTTTGAAGTCCACATGACTCTACAAGGCTCTTCTTCGAGTTGAACGACTCTTCTTCGTGATCTTCGCACCAAAGACGATCCATCCGAAGTCCCTTTAGCCCAAGCTAACTCTACACTAAACTCCTTTAGTGCAGTAAACACACCACACCAAATTGCTAGTTTTGTGTGGGATGGTGAAGTAGGGGATGTTAAAATCTCATAAGATTGTGTTCAAGCTTCATGATTCACATCTCATGTGAGGGTTGAAGCTTGAACCATGACATTTGAGGAGGAAGATGAAGCTAGAGAGAAACCATGGGAGCAACTCAAGAAAAATGGCCAAGTGTTGAGAATGAGACTAGAATGAATGGAAACTCTTGAACCCCACTCATTCAAGAATGAAAGTTTTGCAATATAAAATTGCAACCATGCTTGAATAGTGAGTCAAGGTGAATAAAATATGAATAAAGCCCATGCTTGCAACCATGCTCTCATTTTCCACCTCTTTTCCATTTTTCTCAAAAATAGAAATCATGCTATTGCTTCATTATTATATATATATATATATATATATATATATATCAATATATATATATATATATATAATGAAGAATAATTAGTGAGCTAATGATATGAGTTAAGATATAATTATATCATATATAATATATATCACATTATTAAATCAACACTTGATTTAATAATCCGGTTATATCACATATGACCGACTAATATCATTCATCTATATATCACATTATTAAATCAACATTTAATTCGACAATCTGGTTATATCACATATAACCGAACCGATAACAGATAACTGCCAGATTACAATACGGTATCATATACTCATATTTAATCAGGCCCACACACATATCAACATATGTGCCCTACTTCTTTTCGCTCGAACCAGGAAACTTCTGTGTGGGACTCTAAAGACTCGTCAATACGCTAGCAGTAGGTGATGATCACATCAATCACCTACAAGCCGTCAGCGGTACTAGCTGAACGTAACGGTTACCTGGGTATTGAGCGATATGAAGATCAACAAGCAAGCTCATCCATACTCTCCATGAAGCCTATCAGTAACACTACCGTACAGTCCGGTCTCATTGTCTGATATGTCGCATATCATGATTAGGGGTGGTAAACGTCAGACCCCAGTAACGTGATAAGTCATGCCGATGTTTGGCCTATAACGGTTCGAGAAACTACTGATAACACTTATCAGTAAATCTCGGCAGCAGCCCTGGCCAGGGACTTCCAGTTATAGCCAATCGAGCATAGCGCAACATCAACCCCCAATACCGGGAGAGACGAAACCCCTCCTATCACTCATCGCCTCCATGTGACTCAGGACTGTACCCAAAATCCACTTGTTTGCATGACTCTTTTGAGCCGTGGTAGGGAGGAAATCAAAGCACAGCGGGAGCCACACAAGACTCTATGACGATCTCGGGTCTATAAACTAACCTGTACCAGTGTCACCAAAGGACTGCTATCTGATGATATCTATACTACCACATAGGAGTCCTCAGCGAGTCCTGTTCGGTGTAACCATTCTCCAATGAGCACCTGTGTACAATCTTTGATGTCACACACCAATGGTTGTGGGATCAACTTTCGCCCTCTAAGGGACAAGAAACGTATACACTAGTCTACACTGGAATATCAATGCCCTGGTCTCGATATTCCCACGACTAGAAACTGATTAAAGGATGTACTTGTGGACCACCCTGGCCCCACTAGTATGATCTCATCATAGTTCTGGTAGTCAAGTACATATTCTAAGGGCTTTATCAACATGTGAGAGCTAGACAGTATAAATACCAGTCTACATGTTAAGATAAAGGTTAACTAGATAGCATAATATCATGTCGAGCAAGAAGTCCTCTATATATATATGTCCAAGCATCCACTATAATATACATCACATGTACAATAATGGCCTCTGGGGAATACATATAACTAACAATCCCAATGCTACTGTCGGTCTTGGGCTACACGCATTCTTTCCCTGATCGTGCGAACTACATCCACAGCTTCCACGATCATCTCTGGTCCTAGGAGTTCACGATCTCCGATGTCGTCCCAACTTAGTGGTGAAAGACACTTTCTTCCATAGAGTGCTGCAAATGGTGCCATTCCAATGCTCGCCTGATAGCTTTTGTTGTATGAAAACTCCACAAGGTGTAAGTGATCTTCCCACGAACCTCTGAAGCCTAACATACAAGCTCTTAGCATGTCCTCTAGAATCTGAATTGTTCGCTCAGACCGTCCATCTGTTTGTTGATGGTAAGCCGTGCTGAAGTTCAGACTCGTTCTCAGGTAAGCCGTGCTGAAGTTCAGACTCTGCCAAAACTGTGACCGGAATCTGGTGTCACGATCGGAGACGATGCAAACTGGTACTCCATGTAATCTCACAATCTCCTGCATGAGTTCATGGGTATAAAAAATAGTACATCTTGAGGTTAAATCTTATTTTAGATTCATGCTCACCTCTATGTACTTCTTTGCTAACGTCTCGATAGATTGGCCAACTCGAAAGGGAATAAAGTGAGCCGACTTTGTGAGTCGATCCACAATAACCCATACTGCGTCGTTAACCTTCGTGCTGCGAAGAAGGGAAGTCATAAAGTCCATGGTAATGTGCTGCCATTTTCATTCTGGGATTGGTAACAGCTGAAGTAGACCGGCTGTTCTGTGATGTTCAGGTTTCACTTGCTAACAAACCAAGCACTTGGCTATACTTCTGGATACTTCACGCTTCATTTCATGCCACCAGTAGTGTTTCCATAGATACTTATACATTTTGGTACCACCGTGGTGTACTGAGTAAGGAGACCTGTGAGCTTCTTTCATCAACTTTTCTCGAACATGACCGTTTGGTACACACAATCTACTTCCATATCTCAAGGATCCATCTTCGTAGATGATGAAATCAGTTCGAAGTCCACTTTCTATTTATTCTCGGATCATTTGTATCTTAGCATCATTTGCTTGAGCTGCCTTGATCTGATTGACAATAGTAGACTGGACTTGTAAGTTCATTAAATACGAAGCGTTACCTGTCATAACTACTTCGATCGCCAATTCGTGCAATTCCTGCTGTAGTTGACACTGAGCGGTGAGATTCGTTGCTAATAACTGGCGGATAAGTGCATCAGGAACTACATTCACCTTCCCAGGATGATATTGTAGGTTGATATCGAAATCCGCCATGAGTTCTAGCCATCTCATCTGCCGCATGTTCAATTCCTTCTGAGTAAATACATATTTCAGACTTTTGTGGTCAGTGTATATATCTACTCGTTCTCCAAGAAGATAGTGGAGCTAAATCTTAAGTGCAAAGATAACGGCTGCCAACTCCAAGTCATGTGTTGGATAGTTGTGCTCATGAATTTTCAGCCGTTTTGATGCAAAAGCTATAATTTTTCCATGCTGGTGTAGAACACATCCTAATCCCTTACCGGACGCATCACAATATACGACGAAACCTCCAGATTGATCCGGTATTACAAGGATAGGAGTTGATGTCAATCTTGTCTTGTGTTCTACAAAAGCTTGTTCATATGCTTCTGACCACACGAATGCTTCATCTTTACGTGTGAGCTTGGTCAGGGGTGCTGCAATCTTCGAGAAACCTTTAATGAATCTTCGGTAGTATCCTGCTAATCCCAAGAAACTTCGAATGTCCTTCACCATCTTTGGTGTCGGCCATTCGCTGACAGCTGACACCTTAGCTCGATCTACTGAGATTCCTTCGCCTGAAACAATATGTCCGAGAAATCCGACTTGATGTAGCCGAAATTTGCACTTGCTGTACTTGGCATAGAGTTGATATTGTCGCAATGTCTCCAGGACAATTCGCAGATGCTCTGCGTGCTCTTTCCGATTCTTTGAATACACCAGGATGTCGTCGATAAAAATAACAACGAACCTGTCTAAGTACTCTCGGAAAACTTGGTTCATCAGATTCATGAATATAGCAGGTGCATTGGTCACTCCAAATGGCATCACAAGATATTCGTAATGACCATAGCGAGTCCTGAACGCCATTTTAGGAATATCAGACTCTTTAACTTTCACCTGATGATAACCCGAACGAAGATCTAACTTTGAGAATACACAAGACCTACTTAGCTGATCAAAAAGATCATCGATGCGCGGTAGTGGATACTTGTTCTCTATTGTCATTTCGTTCAGAGCTCGGTAATCTACACACATTCTGTATGAACCTTTTTTCTTCTTCATAAGCAAAACTGGAGATCCCCAACATGAAGTACTGGGACGAATCCAACCTTTCTTCAGAAGTTCGTCCAACTGAGTACGGATCTCCTTCAATCCTTCAGGACTTACCCGGTACGGAGCTTTGATCACCGGTTGCGCACCGGTAGTAAATCGATGCTGAATTCAAGAGCTCGATCGGGAATCAAACCTGTTATATCTTCAGGAAACACATCCTCGAACTCTCGAACTACCTCTGGTTTTTCTTCTTCCGCCGGTAGAGTAAATACTTCTGCATCTTCGGCTTGGAACGGAAGATTCCTGGCTCCAAAGTTCTGTCTCCACTCTTGAAGTAAAAGCCTGGGTGATCTGGTATCTCAAATACTACCCTCCTTTGACGCCAGTCAATTGTAGCATAGAAAACTCCAAGCCAGTCCATTTCCAATACAACATCGAAGTTTGGGATATCCAGTACTTTTAAATTCGCGTAGAATTCTCGTCCGCAAACTACAACTGGACATCGATCAAATCCCATAGTTTCCTTCAATACTCCATTCCCGGAACTGACATTCCAACTTGAAATGAGTGGCTTCACGGAAATCACATGTGTTCTCATAAATCATTGGGACATGAAGCAGCGTGACTCTCCAGTGTCAAACAATGCTAGTGCAGGAAGAGTGGCTACTAGGATAGTACCTAAGTTGTGTGAGGTTGGTTTTAGATACAGGAAACAATAGAGATATACAAGGATTGAAAAGATGAAAGGATTGGGAATTACCAGGGATAACTTGGCCAGTGGCTTCGACTTCCTCATCTGTCATGGTGAAAGCCAGACGCCGGGGTAAATTCTTCCTTGCTGTAGATACATTCCTCCGTCCCTGGGGCATGTTTCTCTGCTCTTGAGGTATGTTCCTCTGTGCCTGATGGAATTGACGAGGAGGTTATGCAGGAGATCCACGTGGAGGTGGAGCAGGTAGAGCAAGATAAGGTGTAGCAGCTTGAATAGCTGGCCGCTACGGAACCGTGATTGCTGGTCTAGGTGCGGGAGCTAGGTTGAGACGATATGGAAAAGCTCCAATGGCGTGAGTGGATACGCCACAAACCAAACACAGGCTATTCGCACGTTTGCAGTCTTTACCTAGGTGTCCATTCCTCTTGCAATAGAAGAAAAAGTCTAGATTGGGCCGGTTAAATGTTACTCCCGGTCTCTTGGGTGCAAAAGTAGGCCTGGAAGAGGCTCCTCTTTCCATCTGAGTGGTGTTCACCACCGGAAGACGGACCGGGATGTCGGGACGTCTGGCCTGAATTCTGAGGGGCAGATGCTATTTGGATTTATCCATCCACCTCTCCGAAGACGTGAAGTTGATTTATGGCACCGTATATCGGAGGTTTGGACGGATGCGGCCGTTGTAGCAGATTTTTCCAGATTCCCCTCGTTTATGAGGGTTTTTTGATTGTGGGGACGCTCTTCCCTGCTGGCGCAAGCGCCTGCAATTAATTACGTTACTGCATCGCGATAACCACTTTCTCCTACTCCGGAGGTTCACTTCTTGTCTTGTGTATGTTTGTTTTATTTTGGTTGTCCGTGGATTGTATATGAAGACTAATTTATGTCGTCGCCCGTAGGGCGTAGATTAGTCCAAATCCGTATATTTGAGATTTGGGGTTTTTTTAAGGACCGCTAATCTATTTTTAGATTAAGATCGACTTAAATATATGTGAGCATTTGGGGCTCGATTTGTTTTTGTTAAGGATACATTAGTCCAATTTAAGACTAAGATCCACTTAACGAGCTTTCAGGATCATTTTTATTTAGTATCCAACAAAAGAGCGTTTGAGCTCTATTATTTTAGTTTAAGAACGTTTCGTTCCATTATCTCCATTTTGGAGGCGAATATTAGGTTAGAGACATTTTGGTCCATTATCGCCATTTTGGAGGCGAATATTAGTTTAGGGACATTTCGGTCCGTTGTTAGTTTAGGGACATCCCGGTCCATTATCGCCATTTTGGAGGCGAATATTAGTTTAGGGACATTTCGGTCCGTTGTTAGTTTAGGGACATCCCGGTCCATTATCGCCATTTTGGAGGCGAATATTAGTTTAGGGACATTTCGGTCCGTTGTTAGTTTGGGGACATCTCGGTCCATTATCACCATTTTGGAGGTGAATATTAGTTTAGGGACTTCTTGGTCCTTTGTTAGTTTAGGGACATCTCGGTCCTTTATCCATCTTGCGCACACGTGTATTTGTTACGTGACGAAGCGAACAATAGTGATATGGAATGCACCCAATTTGGGGTACGATCCGATTTGAGGTGTGCACGTCAATTTGGAAGTGCACCAAAGAGTTGTTGGTTGTCGGGACCCGCCATCTCTCTGAAGACGTTGAAGAATTACAACGACATATATCAGAGGTGTGGAGAGATGTACCCTTAAACCAAATCCCATATTTGAGGGAAAAGGTAGGCTGTTGTAGACCTAAGAAATATTAGTCATGTTTGAGACTAAAATTATCTTAGGAGATATAAGATAAATATCATTTGGGATATCATCAATGGGAGAGTCATTTTTGAGACTAAGGTCAGTTTGGAAAACATGAGCAAATTTTAGAATCAAAGAGGTTTAACCTCAGAAAACTTAGCCAATTTGGGCTGAGATTGGGTTTCCATAATTACCCAACAGTGCTAAGCACTGAGGCATACAGTACTCACGTGCGTTTCACATGGGCACTGGATTAGTGTTAAACACTAGAGTTTTGTAGCGTTCACGTGACTCACGTGAGACACCCAAATATGGGCACT
Organism: Agapanthus africanus; assembly: GCA_030015575.1. Taxonomy (NCBI): domain Eukaryota; kingdom Viridiplantae; phylum Streptophyta; class Magnoliopsida; order Asparagales; family Amaryllidaceae; genus Agapanthus; species Agapanthus africanus. The sequence goes on from CM057341.1 coordinate 231,681,679, forward strand.
ACCCATTGGGTTTTATCTCCCCCCTTTTTTTACAGAAGTGCTAAGCACTTGGCAAATGTTCTCGTGCAAAACACGTGACTGCCCCTTTTTTTTGATACTAGGGTGATTTAACACTTACGTGGGAAACACGTTAGGCGGTTTTAGTTGTTCTCTTTGTTCGTTTGAAGCACTCACATGGAAAACACGTGAGGCTTCAAAATAGTGCTAAACACTAACGATTCTGGTTTTGAAGATTTTGGATCATTATCACTGTTTTTTATGGAAGAACTAAGTTCTTTATATATAGGGCTAAACCATAATTTTTGGAGGAATTAAATTTCTATATGTTCTCGTTCTTCTTCTCTCCTCTTTTTTTATAACTTAATTCTTTTCCTCTAGCTTTTGAATCTGCAGAGCAAAATCTCCCCGATGAGAATTAAATTCTCAACTTATGGGGATATTTGCTTCTGCAAATCTTAACCGGGGAAAGAACTGAGTTCTTAAATGAAGGGTTAAACCCTTAGATAGGTAAATGAGAGACAATATGATCTCTGTTTTTTTTACCTCTGGTTTCAATGAGGAAAATCTTCTTCTTTGAGAATTAAATTCTCTTGTTCTCTCAAGATCTCACTGTACTCTTTTTTTTGCAGAAGCTTGTGGGGAATTCTTTTTTCTTCTTCTTTGTTTTTCCCTTCTATTTATAGGATAAGAGAAGAGATCAAATTGTTAGGAAAATCTCTGATTGAGAGATCATGATCAATACAAATTGATCTCTCGGATCACTTGGTGAATTTTATTCACCATTGGATTTTTGATCCAAAAGCTCTCTGTTTAACAGAGAAGTTTTCTTGTTTACTTAATAAGATTAGAAAATATCTTTTACTAAGATAGAATTTTTATTCTATCGGATGATCGGTGTGTGATTTTATAATCACCGTTGGATCTTTGATCCAAAGATCTTTCTAATTTGAGAAAGATCAAGGAAAATATTTCCCAAATAGAATTTAATTCTATCTTACCAAAGAGTGCAGCAGAAGAACTCACGTGTTTAACATGTGACCCCTAGCATGGCTTTCAGTATGCTTTATTTTCAGCGCATATAAACTCTCACGCGTTTAACATGTGAGGTCTGTTTGGCTTACCAATTATTTGATTGCAGCGTCTATATACTTTGCATATAAGCGCTTACGTGTTTAACATGTATGGCTTTTTAGCCCATTTGTTTTTAACCGCAGCACCCATATGCTTTTGCATTTAGGTGCTCACATGTTTAATACGTGAGACTTGAATAGTGGAGGATTTTCTCCCTTCCCCCTTTTTTTTATAAGGGAACAAATGCCCCCAGCGTTGCCCTCACGTGGCTTGTACGTGAGTGCAACGTTGTCCACTCTCACAATCGTTGGATTGCCTAGAGAAACGGGGAGATGAACCGCTCCCCATCATGTTTTATAAATGAGGTGTATGGCTCATTAGATGATTCACTGTTTCTTCATCTATTTCCTTAACTTTTTCTTGAGAATTTAATTCTCCTCTCAAAGCTTAGCTCTCTGCCGATAGATATTTCAGAGTTAAACTCTGCAAAACTCCTGTTTGGGTTAGGATCTTGAACGACGTTTACCCCTTAGGGGAAAACCCCCTTTCATCATTTTTTTCTTCTAGATTTTAAATCCATCACCAGAGCTTTGCTCTTGCCTTGAACTGATCTATTAGAGATCTAAAAACAACCCCTTTTTCTTTTAAGAAGACTCTGTGGTCTTGAGAATTGTTAGTTTTCTACCTAGGGTTTACCCGACCATTAATCTTTGAGGATCTTTGGAATTTAATTCCATTTTCTTTGCCTCCCCATCGTGGGCGTTTTCTGGGATTTAATCCCTTTATTAAAGGAATTTAATTCCATATCACAGAGGTTAGCTCTGAAAGACTCAGAGATTTTTAGGAATTATATTCCCTGGTGTTCTTGAGCGTTTTCCCCCTTTTTAGGGTTTTAATACCCTTTGAAACTGATTTGAATCTGTTGTGCATTTTAATAGAACTTGTTTTTCGAGGATGTTAGGAGTTATTTAAACTCCACCATTTATTTGATGAGAATCCTTTTGGATTCTCACAATGATTATCTTGCTTCATCATTGGTAAGCCGCCAGTTGGATTTCATGGGGCATACTGGCTTTGTAGTTAGTGGACCCATGAAACGAATTCATATATATATATATATATATATGTTTTTATTAATGGGTCTCGTCCTTTTTTATTAGGCATCACTTCCTTATTTCCCTTTCACATGCTCGGAGGCTGCTTTCCCACAGTCGCCGTCAGACGAGAAGGTTATGGCGATGATTAGGGAACATGATAAGGATAATAAAAGCCTTCTCTTATGGGGAGTCTAGTACGGTCACATTATCAGGGGCCATCTTAGTTTCACGTGCGAAGTTCCAGCAAAACCCATCCGCTCGATATCATTGACGGAGCGTCCGCATACTGCTTATGCGGTGGAAGCGGTTAACTGGACCCCTGAGGGCCTGCTTGAGCCATCAACGACAGTGATCCCCAATCAACCTATGATGGCTATCGATATCTTAGGGCGCCGAATATGTCAGGGTGAAGCTCGACCCTGTGGGCAGATCTATAAAGTAGGTGTTACCCCGCGTCATCCAGTGGGTTATCTTTCCTGTGCCCGGTACATTCTTTCGTCCCAAGGCTCATGGCTGCAGAAAGTTGGGCTATATCAAGTGGTGTATGCGTCGCTGTTCTACTATCATGCTCCCTATGTCTGGTTAGTCAAGGCTTTTTTAAACCAGTGGAACCTTCCGACGAATACTTTTCTACTGGGGGACCGTGAAGTCTCTATTTCGCTGGAGGAGTTTCGCGAAATTTCAGGGCTGCCGATCAGGGGAGGACACTATGAAGAATTATTACCCCCCGACGAGTATATATTTGCTACGGTGCCTGCAGTGCTTGAGTGCTTGACGACTGAGAATGCTGTTCGGCACAAGCACCCGAGTCTGATCAAAGCTTTGGGTATTTTCGAGAAACTATTCGTGGTATCGCAAGGGCAAGGTGTCACTTTTGACGCTTTCATTGCTTTCTTTCTCCATGAGGACGTCTTATCCAAGAGAGCTCCGAAATTCGCAAAGGTTGAGGACCCTTTAGGTTTTGGCTTGAAGAAACTACAGGCCAAAGAAGAAGACCTGCCACAGTTTTACATTCCAATTTTATCGAAAGTGGCCTTTGATGCAATTTCTGCCCCCAGAATGGACGAAGAAACTTTCTTTATCGGCTTCATCAGAATCTGGCTTAGCTGGTTTTCCATGCTGATGCATCGCCGTTTTATGAGATCCCCGGTCTTCTATCATGCCCATCGCATAGCCGAAGGGACGCGATTAGCTGTTGGCGTTGCAGGACTATCACACCTATATCATGGTCTAAGTACTACAGCTAACACTTCAAGCCCGGTTGCGGACACCGTGAATTTCTCCATCCACTATTTCATGTCATGGATCGAAATGCACATGTTAGGCATTTTTGCTGCACACCGGCGCCCTGCTTTCTATGAAGCATATACTTTCCCACGGGTGATGAGGCTGGTCGATGCTTCTGCTCCTGATCCGACTCAGTTGGGGGCTCAACGAGTATTGCTTAATCCATACTCGAATGAAGGCGGGATGGTTTTCAGTGATCAGGTCCTTTCTGCTCCACTGGGCCCCATTCAACAGCTGTTCGATTTGTCAAAGAGTGGAGCTCCTACCTTAAAGCTCAAAGAGGTCATGCATTTATATTCAATCCGGCCGGGGTACCTAGTGTTCCGTCTAAATGACACTGCTCTCTTTATGTGGTACAATCCACATCGCTTCGCCCAGTAGTTTGGTTACAACCAGAGTGTCCCCCTCGAAGCCTTTCTAGTTGAGCCCACTCTCTCACTGGAGGTCACTCGTGATGTTGTCCACCACTTTATGCGGTTGGGTACTGGTTCCGTCTTCATGATTCGGGAGCCTGACTATCTTCCGAGGCCCATGGGATCCTTCAAGGGCTGGTATCGCCACTGGGTTAGCCCCATCATTGCAGAGGACAGAAGGGTGCTCTTTGAATGTAAATCTCCTACTTCCGCTCAAGCCGTCAGTGTCTCGTTGCGGCCATGATCGGTTGTTTTCCCTCCTCCGAGGGACAGCGACTCGGTGCTTATTCTTAAGGCTGCTCGGGCGGAATCATTCACCCGCACTGCTGGTATGCCGATTCGCCCTAGGGCTAGGGCAGAGATTTCTGAGAAGGCACCGGCACCGGCATCACAAAAAATAGACACCGAAGGTAAGATTGGGCAGCGCCGTGCAAAATTGCCGAAGGGGAGGAAGCGCCCTTCTTTTAGTGCTGGCTCGGGCCCTAAAAGGAGAAAGAAATCGGTCGCCGATCTACTCGATGCTTTGCTTGAGTCCGAGCCTCTTCACGATAAGCCTATATCTGTATATGAGCTAGACGACGGTCTTCTCTTTCCCGGCACATCTGCCGAGGAAGCCACTCAGTTGGCCGAAGCCTTAAAGTGATTGCAGGATGAAAATGAAAATGTGCGCCCCAGGAAGGGAGGCTTTCCCCCTGTTACATTCTATGATGTCGATACGTTATTACCTAGGTTACTAATGGGTCCTCTGACGATGGAAGAAGAACGGGATCTCAAATAGCCCATCTCGGCCATTTCTGAGGATGAGGCCGCTTTGAAGACGGGCAAGCATTTGCTTTCGATCAAAGCCCGCCGAGCGCGATTGAATAGAAAAGAGCAGCAGCTTGAAAAGGCCATACTTCAGGCTCCCTGGCGTATTGGTATGCATATATTTTTTTACGTCTCTTTCGGTAAATAATTTGTATTACTTTTACATCATATTATCTTTACCAAAAATTTTGTAAGGCCTTCTGCAGCGGGCGTAGTCTTAAGGCCATATCGCGTCATGGAGCCTCCAATGACGGCTTCTATTCCTCCGGCGGAGATTGCTGAACCGGTCGTAGATTCTATGGATATCTTCAGTGATGCACCGGGGGGTGGGGTGTAGAGGAGATTACCGAAACCGCCATCCCCGCCTTGGAGTTTCCGGTAATGGCTTCTATTCTTCCCGCGGAGAATGCCACACTGGCCACGGCTTCTGTGAACATCTCCAATGACACACCGGAAGGTGTAAAGGAGATTACTGAAGCTGCCATCCCTCCGATTCAAAGTGGACGAAGTATCGAAGGTAATTTTATCGACATCTACATTTTTGTTTAACGACCCTTCTATATATCTGAACTTTTTCTTTCTCTCAGAATTGCGGGAGTTGGCGTCTTCCATTGTAGATCTCTCTCCGGAGAAAACCTTCCAGCGTTTACTTGACATGGTGGCCCCGCAAGCGATACCTCCATAGAGCATAGTCCTTTCCTTTGGCCAAGGTAGGTAATTCTTCTCCTTTCCGTTTTATATCTTCATAATGCTATTGATATGCCCTCTTTATTTTAAACCACAGTCTTAGAGGCTGACGACGAAGTTGAAGTTCTCGATGGGCTGAGGATCTCTCAAATCTGCCTTTTATGGCCGTGGGTAAGTGACGCTTTAGCATTGGCATTCTTTTACTTATTCTACGTTTGGAAAGGCGACTAACCACACATATATTTTCACAGTTTTGCCCACCCTGACTCCATTAGAGTCTCAGATTTCCATACCGCTAGGCCCTTATGCCTGACGCGTGTCTGTGAGGATGGCAAAATAGTGCATTCATTCCATGGCAACTCTTATAGAATATCTTCGCGCTGGCGTTTCCGTCATGGCCGAAGAATTCGCTGTTGAAACCAACGCTTCTTTGTCTGTTCTTGCCACCTACCATGATGAGACGCTGGTGTGTACTTGGGTCGAGTATCGCCGTCAAGTGGAGGCCTCTCTATATGCGGTTGAATGCGTATGCCTTCCTTCTGATATCTTGTCTGTAAAGGCCAACTAGCATGGATGGATCGATCGGTGTGTGGCCAATCTCCAGTCATGTGAGAAAAGGCTCAACCGAAAGTTTTCGGCAAGGGAATTGGCTTCGAAGGCTTTAAGGGGAATTCAAGCCCAGCTCACCACCAAGACCACTAGGGCCTATGAAATTTGGAGGGTTCTTCAGGAGGCCATTACGGAGGTGGTGGCTCTCGATAAAGCTGTCATTTTCACACGTGAGATGGTCAAGGCCCACAAGACTGCCGAGAAAGAGCTTGAGAGTTGATTTTCTTTATACCAAAAGCAACAAGCACAGGCAGGAACATAGCTAGCAGCGTTGATAGGGATTGAAGCGGAGGTCCGGCGAAAAAATGATGATCTTGCTGGTTTATTGAACCGCCCGCTAGCTTAGAAGTTTTTGTCGATGTATATTTTCTTCCCCTTTTTTTGTATCCTGTATTCATTTTGATTTATGAATAAAAGACATATTTCATTTCATACTTGTGCCTCTCCATATTTTGATGTCTTGACTTGGCGTAAAGTAGTTTATGTACTTATTTCAGAATTTGTAGTTTATTCACTTGTTTCGGAATTTCTAGTTTATGTACTCATCTCGGAGTTTGTAGTTTATTCACTCGTTTCAAAGTTTCTAGTTTATGTACTCATTTCAGAGTTTGTAGTTTATTCACTCATCTCGGAGTTTCTAGTTTATGTACTCATTTCGGAGTTTGTAGTTTATTCACTCATCTCAGAATTTCTAGTTCATGTACTCATTTCGGAGTTTATTTAGTTTACCTCCCTTAGGTTTACAGGAAAACTTATCTTAACGTTATATATAGATAACCTCCATTCTTTATGACAGAGGTCCGTTAGGTTTTGTGGTACTAGGGGTTTGGTCCGTGGTACCGTTGTGTTGGCTGATGTATTCCTCGATATGCGGTCTTTAAGCCGTTGTTCGAGTAGCCCCACGACTTCCGTGTCTCTGATCCTTTCGGTAACTACTGGACAAGACGTCTTTAAGTAATCTCCTTAGGCTATATTACCGTTGGAAGAGCAAATGTTAGGAATTTTCCATGACGCTTTTTACTCGAGGTTAGGCTCAGTTTGGAGCCCCGATGAGTCATAACCACTCTGCGCTGGAGTGGAATGATCTCCGATAGTCTTTTAGGCTTTATATGAGTTGCCGTCAAGACCCGAAGCTAGGAACACGCCGTCACTTCATTTTTGTTTTGACGATGTTGTGCCGTTTCTTTGCTGAAGTAGGGTAGACATCTGTAGGACCTCTATGCTATATGTATTGCAGTTGAAGTCCGGAGCTAGGAATATGCCATTGCTCCAATTTCATTTGATAGTTGCGTTTGCATCCTGCTGCAATGAGGAGGGAAACACCAAGGCAGTCTCTAGGTTGTATATACGCCGTCGAGACTTAGAGCTAGGATTTTTCCGTGGCTTCGTTTTTTATTTGACCCTTGGGTCTTTGTTAACGCTGTGTCTGCATCGAGAAGGAACGTCGGGCTGGAGCTAGGATTTTGCCGTCACTCCGTTTTTGATTTGACCATTGGGTCTTTGTTAACGTTGCGTCTGCATCCTGCTAGAATGAGGAGGAACATCGGGCTGGAGCTAGGATTATGCCATTGCTCCACTTTGTTCAACCCTTGGGTCTTTGTTGACGTTGCGTCTGTATTGAGAAGGAACGTCGAGCCGGAGCTAGGAATATGCCATTGCTCCACTTTTGTTTGACCCTTAGGTCTTTGTTGATGTTGCGTTTGCGTAGAGAAGGGACGTCGAGCAGATCTCTAGGTTGTAGATGTTGCCATCGAGATCTGGAGCTAGGAATATGCCGTTGCTCCAGTTTTATTTTGGTGATGTCATACCGATTCTTTGCTGAAGTTGGGTAGACATCCAAATGACCTTTATACTGTTTGTATCGCTATCGAGGTCCGGAGCTAGGAATATGCTATTACTCCAATTTCATTTGACAGTTATGCCTGCACCCTGCTGCAATGAGGAGAACGTCGAGCTGGAGCTAGGGTTTTTACCATCACTCTACTTTTATTTTACCCTTGGGTCTTTGTTGACGTCGTGTCTGCATTCTGTCGGAATGAGAAGGTATGCCGGGGTGATCTCTAGGTTGTAAATGTTGCCGTCGAGATCTGGCTCTCCTTTTGACGGAACCTGGTGGGAAAATATGGTTCCCTCTTTCATTTGCGCCTATGGATTGTATACAGGGGTCAGTGTAGACTCACCTGCAAGGCAGAGGAAATTTTATTTTATTTTATTTTTTATTGCCGCGATACTCTATCTTTTCAGCACTTCATATCGCAAGAGTCGCGTTTGCCCAATCATTGCGGCTATTTTTCACGGTGCCCAATCATTTCGGCTAACTTTATATTTTTACTCGCTACTTTTTATTGCGAGTTGCCCAAACATTTCGGCTGTTTTTATATGCATATTTTTTCTCGCTGATTTTTATTACGAGTTGCCCCATCATTTCGGCTATTTCATATGCATTTTCTTTGCTACTCGCTACTGTTTTTATTGCGAGTTTGGAATCTGATACCAATCTTGGCATCTGCATCACTATAACCGGAATATTCCACGAGCGAATCATCATTTGCCGTGAAAGGACTTGGAGTTTGACACCTGTTTAGGCATCAATATCGCTGCAACTGGGATATTGCCAGGAGTGAATCATCATTTGCCTTTATTGATTTGGACAAAGGTGGCTTAGTATACAGGGTTAGGATCCTGTCACCTAAGACTTTTTGATTTTATGAGCCGTAAGGGTCTCATAAGGTTATTTCTCCCTACAAGTCGTGAGGATCTCGTAGGTGTATTTTCTCATTAGGAATCGTGGGGATTCCTAAGTGATATTTTCTCTTGTAAATCGTAAGGATCTTGCAAGAGTGTTTCTCCTTATAAGTCGAGAGGACTTACAAGTGTCGTACACTATATGGGGACATTTCTCGCCATTGGTGGAACTTGATGGGGAAATGTTTATTCGTGCCCGTGGATTGTATACAAAGGTCAATATTGGACTGCCTGTAGGGCAACTTGGGGGATACGACGGCTTAAGAATAAGTTTGGATCCCTGTAGCTTAAGGCTTTTGAATCCTATGAGCCGTGAGGGTCTCATTGGGGGAGTTCTCCTTACGAGTCAAGATGATCTCATAATTGTAAAAATTTTTATGAGATTGCGCCCTTCTGGGTTTTCACAAGCTCGCCGGTAATCCTGCTGTTTTTACTCACGGCGCCCTTTCGAGTTTTCATTCGTGCCCATTTTACTTGTGGTCATACCTTTTTTTACGAGATTGCGCCCTTCCGGGTTTTCACAAGCTCGCCAGTATTTCTGCTGTTTTTACTCACGGCGCCCTTTCGTGTTTTCATCCGTGCCAATTTTTCCTGTGGACATACCGTTTTTTAAATATATTTTTAATGACCCATATGTTTTCCAGTAGGACTTTTGGGGTGACTTCACCGCTGGAGTAGCTATGTAGCCAGTGGGACTTGAGTTGCAGTCTTCGCCGTTGGGGCTTCGATTGCAATATAGATCTCAAGGGAGCATATCACCGTTTTGGAGGCGATTGCTAGTTTAGGGACATCTCGGTCCGTTATCACCATTTTTGAGACGAAGTTTTAGTTTAAGGACATCTCGGTCTGATGTCGCTATATTTGAGGCGAGGTTCTAGTTTAAGGACATCTCGGTCCGTCATTTCCCTTTTGGGGACGAGTATTAGTTAGGGACGGCTCGGTCCATTGTCGCCATGTTTGAGGCGAAACTTTCTTGAACACTACTTTCAGAGTTTTGACTCAGGAAGATAGCGAGCGGACACAAGCGTCATCATCTATCGTTGACCTTAGTCATGACTCATCAAGCGTATTTCTCTTGAGGAATCGGCCGTTTATTAGCCGGAAGGGTCTTTCGACATGAATATCCATGAGCAGGTAGGCTCCACCTTGGTAAAATTTGTCTATGATGTATGGTCCTTCATAGTTTGGCTCGAACTTCCCCCGTTTTGCATGATTGGGGATCATTGGTCTTTTGACAACTAGCAAGAGCTTGCCTTGGTGGAATGTTCTCGGCTTGGTCAGTCTTTCGTATGACTGTGTCATCCTTACCTTATAAGCCTCCAGGTTTTGCTGTGCTATAAGGCGGGTTTTGTCGAGGGCATCGATCTCCTCAAGCCAAAGATGAGCGTTTTCTTCATCTGTCAGCTCGTATCGAACCGCTACTCGTAGAGAAGGGAGTTCTATTTTCAGGGGAAGTACTGCTTCTGTGCCGAATACTAACGCGTATGGTATTGTATTCGTAGCCGTTTTGAACGTTGTGCAGTATGCCCAGAGAGCTTCATGCAGCCTTTCGTGCCAGTCTTTTTTTTTTTATTTCTGGACACCTTTTTCTTTATAATCTTTATCAGGGTCTTTTTGAAAGCTTCAGCTAGACCATTGGCACGAGGATTATAGACTGAAGAGTATCTCCGATCTATCTTATGTTGTTCTGCAAAGCTGCTGATTTTATGGCTTTTATAGGATGGTCCATTATCCGAGATTATCCGTCGCGGGATGCCAAACCGGTAGATGACATGGGTTTTGAAGAAATGGAGGATATTCTCTGTCTTCACCTCCCTTAGTGGTACTACTTCTGTCCACTTAGAAAAGTAGTCGGTCGCTGCCAGTATGAACCAATGTCTTTTGGATGTTGCCGGTTCAATAAGGCCAATTATATCGGTTCCCCACATTTCGAACGGCCAGCTAGCTACTGTTAGGTGTAGCGGATTTGGATGTTGGTGGATGAAGTCCCCATGAATTTGGCACGAATGACACCGCTTCGCATATTCGAGGCATTCCTGAATCATTGTGGGCCAATAGTAACCCATTCTTTTGATCTTCAGCTTCATTTTTTGCCCAGCTTGATGAGAATCTCAGAGTCCGTCATGGGTTTCTTGGATGACTCTGTTCACTTCTTCTGGTCCCAGGCATCTTAACCACAGGCAGTCAAACGATCTCTTGTATAGAGTATCATTGACGAAGGCAAAAGACAGAGCTCGTTTCATGAGCTGATGTCTAGATGACGTATTTTTGGGCGTTCATTGGGATTTGAAGTAGTCTATGAAGACTTCCCTCCAATCCTTGACCTTTTCTTCGTCCTCTATTTGGAGGGCTGTTTGTTTGGCTGTTTCTTTTTCCTCAGATGGCTCTGTTAATTCCTCCGAAGATATTTCTGCTGGCGCGAGAACCCTACGGCTTTGCACGACGATCTTCATGTCGTCGAGGTCTTCGTCGGCTAATTCCTTAACCAGCTTGGCCAATGCATCCGCCTTGCTATTTTCTGCATGCGGTATACTCTCCAGGATGCAGGAGGGGATTTGTGTCAGCAGTTGCTACATTCTTTCGCCGTACGTTATCAACTCTGGCTTGCACGTCTAATAGTCGCCATTTACTTAGCTAACGATCAGCTTGGAGTCTCCATAAATGAGGAGGTCTTTGATTCCCATATTGACAGCGATCTCGAGATCTGCTATCAAAGCATCATATTCAGCTTCATTATTAGTCCTTGGCTTCGTTAAGGAAAGGGCATAACGCAGTATCCCTCCTTGCGGAGTCACGAAGATAAGGCCCACCCCGGCTTTGATTATGGGGGTGTTTTGCTTTCGCCTCTGTATGGACGATGCTCCATCGAAGTAAAGTTCCCACCGGGAATCATTTTTTTCCTTCTCTCCTTCGATGGTGTCGAACACATGTTCATCTGGCAACTCACAATTTAGGGGGGAGTCGGCTGGTATCAGATGCTTCGCAAGAAAGTCGGCAATGGCCTGGCCTTTCACTGCTTTGAGAGGTCGATACGTTATCGAGAACTCCATCAGGAGGAGGGCCCATTTGGCGAGCCTTCCTGTTAGTATGGCCTTCGACATTAGATATTTGAGAGGATCCACCTTTGATATAAGATGGACCTCATGTGCCAAGGCGTAGTGTCTGAGCTTCGTTATCGCGAAGATTAGTGCCACATAATGCTTTTCGATGGGGGAGTAATTGTTTTCTGCCCCCAAGAGAACTCGACTCAAATAGTACAGAGCTCTTTCCTTTCCCTGGTCGTTCTCCTGTGCCCATAACGCGCCTAGAGAACCCTCAAGGGCTGTTGTATATAGGATAAGGGGTTTTCCTTTGGAGCGGTCAGCACCGGCGGATTTTGTAAGTACCGCTTGATTTCGTCTAGTGCGTTTTGGCACTTTTGATCCCAGACAAATGGGGTCCCCTCCTTTATTAGATGACTGTAGGGATGGCATTTTCCCGAGAGCTTAGCTATTAACCGTCGGATATACGCGAGCTTTTCTTGAAGGGATCGTAATTGCTTGATAGTCCTTAGCGTGGGCATTCCCATAATCGCCTTAATCTTCGAAGGGCCATGTTTACCGCCGAACACAGAGACGAACTGAGATGGATCGTCTTGCCTGAATTTGGGGGAAGATGCTATTTGGATTTATCCGTGCACCTCTCCGAAGATACCAAGTAGATTTATAGCACCGTATATCGGAGGTTTAGACGGATGTGGCCGTTGTAGCTTGACTTCTTCAGATTCACCCTCATTTTGTGAGGGGTTTTTAATTGTAGGGATGCTCTTCCGTGCAGGCGCAAGCCCATGCAGTTAATTACGTTACCGCATCACGATAACCACTTTCTCCTGCTCCAGAAGTTCAGTTCGTGTCGTGTGTGTTTATTTTATTTTGGGTTTCCCGTGGATTGTATACGGAGACTAATTTATGTCGTTGCCCGTAGGGCGTGGATTAGTCTAAATCCGTATATTTTTAGATTTGCGTTTGGGTTGATTTAAGAATCGTTAATGTAGTTTTAGATTAAGATCAGCTTAAATGTATGTGAGCAGTTGTGGCTCGGTTGGTTTTTTGTTAAGGATACGTTAGTCCAATTTGAGACTAAGATCCACTTGACAAGGTTCTTGGATCATTTTTATTTCAGATCCAATAAAAGAGCATTTAGGCTCTATTGTTTTAGTTTAAGGACGTTTCGGTCCATTATCGCCATTTTGGAGGCGAATATTTTAGGACATTTCGGTCCCTTATCGCCATTTTGGAGACGAATATTAGTTTAAGGACATTTCGGTTCCTTATCGCCATTTTGGAGGCGAATATTAGTTTAAGGACGTTTCGGTCCATTATCCATCCTGTGCGCACATGTATTTGTTACGTGGCAGAGTGGACAATGGAGATATGGAATGTGCTCAATTTGAGGCACGATCCGATTTGAGGCATGCACGTCAATTTGGAAGTGCACCAAAGAGTTGTTGGTTGTCGGGACCCGCCACCTCTCTGAAGACGTTGAGAAATTACAATGACATATATAAGAGGTGTGGAGAGATGTACCCTTAAACCAAATCCCGTATTTGAGGGGAAAAAGGGCTATTAAGACCTAAGAAATGTTAGTCATGTTTGAGACTAAAATTATCTTAGGAGATATAAGATGAATATCATTTAGGATATCATCAATAGGAGACCACTAGTCACTTTTGAGACTGAGGAAAACATGAGCAATATGGGCTCGGCTGTTTTAGTATCAAAGAGGTCTAATATCAGGAAACATATCCAATTTAGGCTAAGATTGAGTCTCCAACAGAGCTAAGCACTGAGGAATACAGTGCTCGCGTGCGTTTCACGTGGGCACTGGATTAGTGTTAAACACTAGAGTTTTTGTCGGGACCCGGTTCTTGCTCACGGAGCAAAGTGCCACACGGAACAAAGTGCCACGCCAAGTGTCGTGTTAAGTGGGCGGGGGCCACCTCTTGAATCCATGGGGGCCACCTCTTGAGTCCGTGGGACTCACTGTAGAACAATGGGGACTCTTCGGAATACATTCCGAAAGGGGGCAGATCTGTACTATAAATGGAATGATACCACTCTTCAATACAGAGGCGCCTTTTAAGTGAACCGGAACTACAGGAGCTTGAGAACTCCGTAGTTAAGCGTGCTCGGGCCAGGGAAGTCTTGGGATGGGTGACCTTCTGGGAAGTGGCCCCTGGTCGGGTCCGGTTCGCTCTAAAGGGAAAAACCGTGCGGTTTCGGCCAGAGCGGACAATACTCTCTGTATTGGGGGTGGGGCGTGACAGAATGGTATCAGAGATGGTCCCTCGATAGTAGGTCTGTGGTTCGAGGACGAACCATTGTTCAAAGGTGGGGAGAATGTCGGGACCCGGTTCTTGCTCACGGAGCAAAGTGCCACACGGAACAAAGTGCCACGCCAAGTGTCGTGTTAAGTGGGCGGGGGCCACCTCTTGAATCCGTGGGGGCCACCTCTTGAGTCCGTGGGACTCACTGTAGAACAATGGGGACTCTTCGGAATACATTCCGAAAGGGGGCAGATCTGTACTATAAATGGAATGATACCACTCTTCAATACAGAGGCGCCTTTTAAGTGAACCGGAACTACAGGAGCTTGAGAACTCCGTAGTTAAGCGTGCTCGGGCCAGGGAAGTCTTGGGATGGGTGACCTTCTGGGAAGTGGCCCCTGGTCGGGTCCGGTTCGCTCTAAAGGGAAAAACCGTGCGGTTTCGGCTAGAGCGGACAATACTCTCTGTATTGGGGGTGGGGCGTGACAGTTTTATGGCGCTCATGTGACACACGTGAGTCACCCTAAATATAGGTGCTGAACTAGTGTTAAACACTAGAGTTTTATGGTGCTCATGTGACACACGTGAGGCATCCAAAATATGGGTGCTCTGTAAAAATACTATTTTCATGTGTTTATATATTATAATTAACATTTGGTAGGAAAAAGTAAGCATATAATATTCATGTAACATTTGGCCCATTTAATATGCTTACCTTATTAATACCTTTGACCAATACTTAATGGTTAAGTTAATATCTCTACTAATATTATATGTTGAGTTGTTGTGCAGAATTTTCAGGGCTGAAATCAAGGAAATCAAAGTTGTTAAAACAAACCTGCCTAATTAAGAACGTAAATTAAAGAAATCAATTCTGGCAGCGACGTAGAAAAGATTTTCAGTTTCCAGATATTCAAAAGATCACCATATATCACCAGAAGAGCCCACAAGAAGATTGAGCCCAAGATGTCACTATTTGGCCACGGATCCGTGGCCAAACCCACCTTTTAGCGGTGGATCCGCCGCGGTTTTGACGAGTTAGGAGTTGGGATTTTTCAGTTTGGATCTTAACTACTAGTTTCCATTTTAGGCATCTAGGGTTATGGCTTTGGGACTATAAATAAGGACCGAGAGCCTCTTGGAAAAATTATCAAACCGACGCGATCACGAAGTCTACGACGGCTCAAGAATCCAGGTTGATCATCAACGGTTCATCTACCTCCTTAGAAGAGATCGAGAAGCAAATTAGCATTTTGTAATCATTTTCTAAGGAATCAAAGTGTACTTGATCTTGTTGATTAATAAAAGTAGTTGTTTTATTTAATTCTTTTGCATTTTACATTATGTTTTCTCTCTCTGTCTTTTCATCTTCTTATCCCAACATGCACAAGTAATTCTTTGCTTGTTAGGGTTCATGGGATTAGGGTAGGTTAATGGATGATGAAGATCCTTAAACTCTTTTTAAGTCCTATAAAGTTTATAAACTTTATCAAAAGAATAGTTAACATCCTAATCGGGCGTACTACCAATTCATTGATAGTCTCGACCGCGATTAGAGATTAGATTAACAATTGTTTTGGTAGAGGCTAGATATGAACGGAGTTCCATGTCGAGATAGGGGTTAAGAGTGGGAACCCTTTTCCCTCCAGAAACCCTAATCTACATGCATCACTGTCGTTCTAGTTTTAAATCTATTAAAGGATAAAAAGAGTAATCTTTAATTAATCATCCATAACTACTAAATCCTAATGAACCCTACAAGCCCCCTTTTATTATTAAACCTACCTCCGTAGTTAATCTAGATCTATATTTTGCATCCGTGTTTAACGTAGATCTAGATCCTACAACCATTCTTCACCATTCTTTATTCTTCCTCCTTTCTTTCTCAACACGCCTAAAGTAAGAATAAAAGGTTCCACGTTTCCCAGAGGACGACCCGTACTCATCTCGGTCTAGCTACACGCGACACCGTTATTGATTGCGGTTAACTACATACACACATAAAAATATAGATCAATCAAATGGCGCCGTTTCCGGGGATACATGCGTAATTTTTTATTCTTACTATTTGTGTTGAATTCTTATCCGATCTATATCATAATTAAAACAGAACTGCAAACTATATATTTAACGATTGTTGTGTGAATTTTGCGAGGGGATCTGGAGTCACAGAATTGAGGAAATAGAGATTCAGAGACATTCATCAAGATCCAGAGGAGTGCAGGAGGCCACGTAGCAGAATTCATTACCTGATCCCTCCACTTCGCGGCGGAACCGCGGCAAATGAGCTCTTTTGGTGGCGGAAGTACGGCGGGAGAGGGGAATTAGGGTTCCAAACTTCTCTGGTATATTTTCTATATCTTTCTCTCTCCTCTGAAATCCAATAAAATATCTTCTCTGCAGGATTCTTTGCAAAATTTTGCCGCTCAAAAATCTTTTTGCAAGTTCTATTTTGCTGTTTGTTTTTGCATATTTTAATACGGACTTTAAGCGGCAACTACGAAATCTAGATTAGGTAGGGATTTTATCACTCTTCTTAAGCCCCACAAATCACAAACCGAGCATCTGCATCAACCCTACATTAATTTAAAAAATATCTAGACCAAGACTCTAAGGACTGTCGCGCTCAATAAGGACAGAGGAAGGTCATGGGTAATCTATCGCTTATCCGCATTACTTTTGTGGTGTCTAGGCAAGTGTGTCTAAGGCAAGTAGTTACTTAATTAGGCCCACTACTTACGTAGTGGATACCTCCCACTTACCTTGCACTTACCTGGCCACAAGAGTAGTAAAGAGGTGGTAGAGGATTGATCCTGCGGCTTGTCCTTTGGAAGTTTAGGAGCGGTCTAGAGACTTGACCTAGGTAACCTTAGTTCTAGGGTTGTTTGTGCATTTTTGTGTGATTTGTCTAAGTTCGACGTACTTTTCAAAACAAATCAATTTTAAATCACACACACGCTGCCACTTGCACTAAACCCGCTTAGTGCATGCTTGGCTGGACACGGGATTCTAGTGCCCGTCTTTTCCGCGTTCCTGCTATCGACTCCGAAGTCGGTACTTCTTCATTTTCTTTTTCCCCACCATCCTCCACATCAACCGAGATGGACGATACTCCATCAAATTATAACACCACGCTGCCACCGCCCGTAGGTGAGCAGAATCCACCGCGCATCTCTCTCCAAGAGAGATGCTATCGTATCCGTAGTCCCCTTCCTACTTGTCTATCCATTCCACCAGCCAACGAGGATAATTTTGAAATTAAACCCCACTACATCAATCTGTTGCCCAAATTTCATGGGCTTGAGTCTGAAGACGCGTACGTTTTCATCACTAAATTCGAAAACGTATGCGCAATGATGGGTACTTCACAACCGACTGTGGATGCTATGCGCTTGTGTCTTCTCCCATTCACTTTGTGCGACTTGGCAGAAAAATGGCTTTATAATACTGCCGCACACTCTATCACTAATTGGGATGAATTCGTAATAGCATTTCTTAAAAAGTTTTACCCAAACCATAAGACCGCCCGTGTTAGGAGCGAGATCAACCAGCTTACCCAGCTTCCCATTGAACCATTTTGGAAGTGCTTTGAACGTTTCAAGGATCTGCTTGTCCAATGTCCTCATCATGGAATCAATAGATGAGATTTATGCCGAATTATATATGAGGGCATTAATCCAGCGACAAAGCAGATGCTTGAAACAAATTGTTAATGCAATTTCATGTCTAAAGATGATGGTGAGGCTTGGAAATATCTGGAAGACCTTGCTGAACACACTTTGCAGTGGGAAATCATAAGACCACCTTCATCTAGGGGAAGTATTCATCAGCTCGATGTTTCCATCGCAGTAAAAGCCGAAATGGCAGCGATACAGAAGAAACTCGACGCTATTGAGAGCAAATTCTCGTCAGTCTCCCTAAATCAGGTCACGCTACCCAAGACTGTGTGTGGTTGCTGTTCAGATCCTTCGCACTTGATGGAAGAATGTCCTATGAAAGCACCGTTTCAAGATCACGGGCAAACTAATGCTGCTTTTCAGCAGCGGCCTAGAAACGATCCTTATTCTTCCACGTAAAATCAAGGATTGGGGAATCATCCTAACTTTGCTTGGAACCAAAACCAACCCCAAAATCAAAACCAGTTCCAAAGAAATTATCAAAGACCTCCTCCACAGCAACAACAACCACAACCACAAAGTCAGCACCCCTTTCAGTCACAAAATTTTCAAAATCCGGCCAACACTTCTGTACCGCAATTGGCCGGTACTGATAACTCTTCACTCGCACAAACTTTGGATTTGTTTATGAAACATACCACTCAAATGTCGGCTGATATGAAGTCTTCTATTGATACAATAAAGAAAGACTCCGCCTCCCACGGTGAGAGTATTAAATCAATAGAAAACCAAATTGCACAGTTGAACGCCGCAAAGAGTGCGAGAGAGAAAGGGAAACTCCCATCTCAACCTATACCTAATCCTGGCCACTCACAAAGTTATAATGTGAGTGCCGTCACTACGTTGAGATCAGGAAAAGTGCTAAATAACCGAGTGGGTGAGCAAGTTGATGATGTTAGTGATACCACTGATACTCCGGCTTCTACTTCTTCCCCTAATTCGTCTAGTCTTCCACCTTCTTCCGAGCCTATTCTACGCTTCCCACAAGGCTCGAACCCTCAGCCCACTTCCACAAATCTATCTAAAACGACCCTCACTCCAATTCTGGGATCCATTCCATCCCCACAATCCTCTCCAATGTTGGACCCAACCCTTATTGATAAAGCACCTTATCTAAACAGGTTATGGGGCAACAGGCCAAGTCCACAAATGGAGAAGATTGTGGAAATTTTTAAGCAAGTTAAAATAAACATTCCTCTCCTAGATGCTATTCAACAAGTTCCGTCTTATCCGAAAATCCTAAAGGACTTGTGCACTAGGAAGAGAAAAGTTCAAGTACCTAAAAAAGTTTTTCTTGCGAGTAATGTGAGCACTGCTTTTACACAACAATTACCCAAGAAACGAAAAGACCTCGGAAGTCCTGCAATTTCTATTTCTATTGGGGGTAAAAATATCAATCGTGCTCTACTCGATTTAGGTGCTAGTGTTAACTTGCTTCCGTATTCTGTTTATGAGCAATTAGGGATCAGAGAGTTAAAACCGGCGCATTGCACTCTTCAGATGGCCGATTGATCTATCACCCAACCTAGGGGTGAGCTAGAGGATATGTTAATCAAAGTTGGGGAATTTATATTCCCTGTGGACTTTATCGTTATAGATACATAACCTGTAGCGAACCTACGAAATCAAATCCCGGTGATACTCGGTAGACCCTTCCTAGCAACTTCCAACGCAGTAATCAATTGTAGAAACAGCTCTATGACCCTATCCTTTGGAAAGAAGTCAATTGAGCTTAACATTTACAAGTTGGGAAGTGAACCCTCCGAACCCTATACTCATTTGTGTTCTGTCGAATTAATGGATATCGACAGCAGCGAATTTGATCAACCTCATGATACTGACTCATTTCATATGTTGTTGCTTGACCCAACCATGTATTATACATACACGGACTCTTCCACCGAGTTGTCCGGGTCAACATCTAACGCCGATGAGGAACTTTTTATAGAGTCTGACGACCACCCCATTTTTTCTGATGACATTATTCTTCGGGGTATCGATGAAAGCTTTGAGGAAATTTTCGCCGATGAACTCGCATTTTTAAATGACACGGGTGTTGAGATGAATCAACTCCAAGATAAAGAAATTGAACCTCCACCCCTTCTTCTGGACAATCACCATAATGCGAGTAATCCATCATCACTATCACTGTGTCGTCTCTCCAAATTGAGACGCAATCCTTCTCCATTACACCTCTTATCACCTCCCCACTTCTTCACGTCAATAGGTGACATGTTCTTCCACCAACCTTGGTGCTTCATCGATAAATTTTTTGAATGGTTGGTGTTGACTTTCGATCTTTGCAAAGCTTGGCATTGACCAATAACCTTGACCCCCTCGTGTGATTTTAAAAGATTAATATTGTTTAACTCAAGTTTGGGGGGGTATATTTTGGCTCTTGAAAGAAAATAATTTTTACAAAATTGTGAGCCAAAAAGAAGTTTGGGGGAGGATTTCATTTTCATTATTTCTTGTCCCCATTTTCCTCCTAAGTCTATAGGTTTTTGAGCTTAACAGACGACATCAGTGAGGACACTGCTGCAAACAGGTTTGGGGGAGGTTTGTGCTATTTACGCATTATTTTGCATTATACTATATATAAGCACACACACAAAAAAAATTTGATAATAAAAGAGTAGAAAGTGAAAAATTATATTTAAAAGATAGGAATAGTTTAAGAAAAGTAAGAAAATTAGATGTTTTCTTAAACGAAACTAGTAATAAGTAGTTATGAGCCATTGTCCCAAGGGTTAGTAAGATGAAAGAAGCCACTAATCTGAGAATAAAAATAAGTCTGAAAAATAGTTTCTATTCTGAAAGCCAAACATTTGAATGTTGATACCCTACTATACGCACTTACACACGTCTTGAAACTCGGGATAGTAGAGGATACCTTGAAATGCTCTTGTCTAAAAGCCAAAGTATGAAGGAAATAATAAATGGAAAAGAAAAGATAAAATGATGAAAAGAAAAATGAACACTGGTTTTGTTATCACCAAGGCAGCAAAAAAAAATATAGCGAGGGTGCTTCATCACCTAGTGCCTTAGACCAACTGGTTTGGGAGTCACTGCTAAGCCTTAGGTGTTGCAAGACGAGAAAATACACGTAAATAAGCAAGCACATGAGTAATCGGTCGGTTAGTACCTCAAGAAGTATTAACGGTCGCATGAAAAATGTGTGAGCAAATTCCATCTAAATATCTATTAAAAAGTACTAAGGTAGATGGACAAGAGTATGATTGCTTGAATTGAATTCTCCGAGTGTAGGGATGTTCTATATACACACGTAGGGGTATATGATCGATGTTTGGATGAAAGGTAGAAATGAAGAATAAAGACGATGTTTTATTGAGAGATGATGTGATTTCTAACATTTTTTCATGACTATTAAGATAGGGCTCATGACAATTGAAAAGCTAGTGTAGTTGGAAACTCTAATTTTCAAAGTCTTTCTTTTATAATTCTTATCTTTATATGTAACTTTCACAGTATTCCTTTTATTATAGGATTTTGTGGGTGTAATCCGCTGAAAACCCTCAGGAGACAACACTCCTCAGACTAGGGACACCTAGAGGTTTAACGGCTTGTTGCACGTGCTCAGTGCAATCGTGTTGCCTACGAAAGTGTGCTACTTAGGTCTTCTTCTCTTTCTCCTTCTCTTGAATAAACTAGTTTGCTCAGGACGATCAAAGATAAGTTTGGGGGTATTTGTTCAGTTGATAAAACTGCACATTTATTATGGCATTTTTCCTACTATTTCTATATAATAAAAGGTGTTTATTATAATATATGATACATATGAGGGGTTATCTGTAAAAATACTATTTTCATGTGTTTATATATTATAATTAACATTTGGTAGGAAAAAGTAAGCATATAATATTCATGTAACATTTGGCCCATTTAATATGCTTACTTTATTAATACCTTTGACCAATACTTAATGGTTAAGTTAATATCTCTACTAATATTATATGTTGAGTTATTGTGCAGAATTTTCAGCGCTGAAATCAAGGAAATCAAAGTTGTTAAAACAAACCTGCCTAATTAAGAAAGTAAATTAAAGAAATCAATTCTGGCAGTGATGTAGAAAAGATTTTCAGTTTCCAGATATTCAAAAGATCACCATATATCACCAGAAGAGCCCACAAGAAGATTGAGCCCAAGATGTCACTATTTGGCCACGGATCCGCGGCCAAACCCACCTTTTGGCCGCAGATCCACCGCGGTTTTGACGAGTTAGGAGTTGGGATTTTTCAGTTTGGATCTTAACTACTAGTTTCCAATTTAGGCATCTAGGGTTCTGGCTTTGGGACTATAAATAAGAACCGAGAGCCTCTTGGAAAAATTATCAAACCGACGCGATCACGAAGTCCACGACGGCTCAAGAATCCATGTTGATCATCAACAGTTCATCTACCTCCTTAGAAGAGATCGAGAAGCAAACTAGCATTTTGTAATCATTTTCTAAGGAATCAAAGTGTACTTGATCTTGTTGATTAATAAAAGTAGTTGTTTTATTTAGTTCTTTTGCATTTTACATAATATTTTCCCTCTCTGTCTTTTCATCTTCTTATCCCAACATGCACGAGTAATTCTTTGCTTGTTAGGGTTCATGGGATTAGGGTAGGTTAATGGATGATGAAAATCCTTAAACTCTTTTTAAGTCCAATAAAGTTTATAAACTTTATCAAAAGAATAGTTAATATCCTAATCGGGCGCACTACCAATTCATTGATAGTCTCGACCGCGATTAGAGATTAGATTAACAATTGTTTTGGTAGAGGCTAGATATGAACGGAGTTCCATGTCGAGATAGGGGTTAAGAGTGGGAACCCTTTTCCCTCCAGAAACCCTAATCTACATGCATCACTGTCGTTCTAGTTTTAAATCTATTAAAGGATAAAAAGAGTAATCTTTAATTAATTATCCATAACTACTAAATCCTAATGAACCCTACAAGACCCTTTTATTATTAAACCTACCTCCGTAGTTAATCTAGATCTATATTTTGCATCCGTATTTAACGTAGATCTAGATCCTACAACCATTCTTCACCATTCTTTATTCTTCCTCCTTTCTTTCTCAACACGCCTAAAGTAAGAATAAAAGGTTCCACGTTTCCCAGAGGACGACCCGTACACATCTCGGTCTAGCTACACGCGACACCGTTATTGATTGCGGTTAACTACATACACACATAAATTCTAGATCAATCAGGCGCTGCTCTCTGGGTTTTATTTCCCCCCTTTTTATATAAGTGGTAAGCACTTAGTTCTTGTTGCGCCCGCGTGTGAAACACGTGAGGTGCCCCAAATATAGGCACTGCCTTTTGGGTTTTATTCCCCATTTTTATATAAGTGCTAAGCACTTGTTTGGGGCTCTCTTGGAAAACACATGACTGCCTTACGAAGTGTCTCTTGTTTTTCTTTTAAGTACTCGTGTGGGAAACACGTAAGGCAGTCTGGGCCGTTCTTGTTATTCATTAGAGGTACTCACGTGGAAAACATGTGAGGTCTCATTATAGTGTTAAACACTAACGAATCCCCTGGCTTTCCTTCTGTTTTCTTAGAAATCTTGATCTCTTATTAATGACAATTCTAGTCATTAGGATTTGGGTTTGGAAGGCCTCAGATTATTATCATCGTCTGGACTGAGGAATCAAGTTCTTCTTTCGTTTTTTGCAAGAATCAAATTCTTTATATAGGGTTAAACCCTAGTTTATAGAGGAATTAAATTCCCATATGTTTTTGTAAGAATTAAATTCTTTGAACTCAGTTTTTTCCCCTAGGTTTTAAATTTGCAGGACAGAATCTCCCCGATGAGAATTAAATTCTCAACTTATGGGAAGATCTGCTTCTGCAAATCTCAACCATAGGAAGAACTAGGTTCTTATATGAAGGGTTAAACCCTTAAAGGGGCAAAGAAGAGATAGAACAACCTCTGTGTTTTTTCTTTTTACCTAGTGTTATGACGAAACAAGTCTTCACCGAGAATTAAATTCTTTTTTTTCTATCTCTCTTTATGTCTCGTCCCTTTTCTCTCCCCCCCCTTTGTTTTTCTCCTTGCTCCTATTTATAGGAGAGGGGAAAAGATCAATTTTGTTGAGCAAATCTCTGATTAAGAGATCAAAAATGATCTTTAGATCAATCGGTGAATTTTATTCACAATTGGATTTTAATCCAAAGGCTCTCTGTCCAACAGAGAGGTTTTCTTGTTTGTTTAACAAGATTAGGAAATATTTTTCCTAAGATAGAATTTTATTCTATCGGATGATCGGTTGGTGGTTTTATAATCACCGTTGGATCCTTGATCCAAGGATCTTCTGTTTAACAGAGAAAATCTTTCTAATTTTAAGAAAGATAAAGGAAATATTTCCACATGGAATTTAATTCTATTAGATAGTTCATCCAAGATTCTCTGTTAGAGAAGGGTCTTTCCATATTAGAAAGATTCAAGGAAACATTTACCCTTATAGAATTTAATTCTATCAGCTGCGAAGATTTTAAAAGAACTCACGTATGGCACGTGACCCCTAATGGGGTTGAGCTTGTTTACTTTCAGCGCTCATATGCTTTTGCATATGAGCGCTCACGTGTTTAACATGTGAATCCTGTTTGGCTTGCCAACTATTTGATTGTAGCGCCTATATGCTTTGCATATAGGTGCTCACGTATTTAACATGTGAGGCTTGTTTAGCCTATCAGTAGTTTTAACTGCAGCGCCTATATGTTTTGCATAAAGACGCTCATGTGTTTAACACGTGAGGCTTGTTTAGCCTATCGATAGTTTAATTACAGCGCCTATATACTTTGCATATAGGCGCTCACGTGTTTAACATGTGAGGCTCGAATAGTGGGGAGTTCCCCCTTTCTTACTCTCCCCCCTTTTTTTTATGAGGGAACAAATGCCCCCAGCGTTGCTCTCACGTAGCTTCTACGTGAGTGTAACGCTGTCCACTCTTACAGCCGTTGGATTTGCCTAAGGGAACGGGAAGATGAACCGCTCCCCATCATGTCTTATAAATGCGGGGGCTTGGCCCTTGAGATGGCTACTGTTCTTCATCTCCTTCCTTGCTTATTTTCTTTGAGAATTTAATTCTCTTTTTCAAAGCTTAGTTCTCTGTCCGCAGAACTCCAGAGTTAAACTCTGTAAAAACTCTTTCTCTGGTAAGGATTATGAACGGAATTCATTTCTTAGGAAACCCTTTTTGTTCTTGTCTTGGATTTCAAATCAATCAACAGAGCTTTGCTCTTTTTCTTGGAACGATTTCTCGGAGATCAAAAAGACATTTTTTTCTGTAGTAAACCCTAAGGTCTTGAGGATTGTGAGTTCTCCTCTGATCTTTGAGGATCTCTGGAATTTAATTCCATTTCTTTGTTTCCCCATCATGGGGGTTTCTGGAATTTAATTCCATCGTTTAAAGGACTTTGATTCCTCATTAAAGAGCTTAGCTCTGAAAGTATCAGAGGCCTTTTGGGAAATTTATTCCCTGGTGTTCGCGAGCATATCTTCTTTTTTGGGTTTTAACCTCATTTTCACAGATTTGAATTTGATGGGTATTTTAACAGAACTCATTTTTTTTAGGGTGCTAAGAGTTGTTTAAACTCCAGTGTCTATTTAACGAGAATCCTTTTTGATTCTCGCAATGATTATCTTGCCTCACCATTGGTGAGCCGCCATATTGATTTTGTGGGGTCCCTTGGTTTTGCAGCCAGTGGTCCCATCACGTTTTTTATTTAATTATTTTAATGGGTTTTCCTTTCCCCTCTTATTTCAGGAACACTGGCCTCACTTCCTTACTTACTTTACACTCGCTCAGAAGTTGCTTTTCCGCAATCGCCATCAGACGAGGGAGTTATGGCGATGATTAGGGCACATGACAAGGACCATACGAGTCTTCTCTTATGGGGGGTTTGGTACGGTCACATCATCAGGGGCCGCCGTAGCTTTACATGTGAAGTACCGACAGAACTCATCTGCTCAATATCATTGATGGAGCGCCCATGGACTGCTTATGCGGTGGAGGCGGCCAATTGGACTCCCACGGGCCGGCTCGAGCCGTCAACGACCGGGATACCCAACCTTCCCCTACTGGCCATTGATATTTTGAGGCGCCGAATATGTCAGGGTGAAGCTCGACCTTGGGGGCAAGTTTATAAGGTAGGTGTTACCCTACGCCACCCAGTGGGCTATCTTCCTTGGGCTCGATACATTCTCTCTGCCCAACGCATACGGCTGCAGAAGGTTGGGTTGTACCAAGCAGTATATGCATCATTATTCTACTATCACGCTCCTCATGTCTGGTAGGTCAAGGCCTTCTTGAACCAATGGAATCTTCCCACGAAAACATTCTTTCTAGGGGATCGCGAAGTCTCGAGCTCACTAGAGGAGTTTCGTGAAATTTCAAAGTTGCCGATTAGGGGAGAGCATTACGAAGAATTACTGTCTCCTGATGAGTACGAATTTGCTACAGTGCCCGCTATGCTTGATGGCCTGACGATTGAGAACGCCGCTCGTCATATGTATCCGAGTCTAATCAGGGCCCTGGGTATTTTCGAAAAACTGTTCGTGACATCGGAAGGGCAAGGTGTCACTTTTGATGCTTTCATTGCTTGCTTTCTCCGCGAAGATGTCTTATCCAAGAAGGCTTCAATATTCACGAAAATTGAAGATCCTTTTGGATTGGGGTTGAAGAAATTGCCGGCCAAAGAAGAAGACCTACCGCAGTTTTATATTCCAAACTCGTCGTCTGTGGCTTTTGATGCGATCGCGGCCCCTGGCATGGATGAAGAAACTTTCTTTGTCGGCTTTATCAGTCTCCGGCTTAGCTGGTTCGCCATGCCGATGCATCGACATTTCTTGAGAGCATCCGTCTTCTACCCTGCTTACCGCATAGCTGAAGGATCACGATTAGCTGTTGGTGTTGCGGGATTGTCGCATCTATATCATGGGTTAAGCATTGCCGCTAAAACTTCGAACCCGAGTGCGAATACCGTGAATTTCTCCCTCCACTACTTCACATCGTGGATCGAGATGCACGTGTTAGGAGCGTTCGCTGTGCACCGGCGACCAGATTTTTATAAATCATATACCTTCCCGCGGGTCATGAGGTTGGTTGATGCTTCTGCTCCCGAACCGACCCAGTTAGAGGTCTCCACGTACTACTCAATCCATATTCGAATGAAGGCGGAATGGTTTTCAGTGACCGAGTCCTTTCTGCTCCAGCGGGGCTCGTTCAGCAGTTGTTTGATTTGTCGAAGGATGGAGCATCATCTCTAAAGCATAAGGAGATCATGCACCTATACTCAATTAGGCCGGGGTATTTAGTGTTCCACCAGAATGACACTGCTCTTTTCATGCGGTATAATCCGCATCGCTTTGCCCAGCAATTAGGTTACAACAAGGGCGTCCCTCTCGAGGCATTTTAAGTTGAGCCTACTCTCTCTCTCTCTCTGGAGGTTACCCGCGATGTCATTCATCATTTCATACGGTTAAACACTGTCTCCCTCTTCATGATCCCGGAGCCCGACTATCTTCCGAGGCCTGTGGGATCCTTCAAGGGTTGGTATAGCCATCGGGTCAGTCCCATCATTGCAGAGGAGAGACGGGTGCTTTTCGAGTGTAAAGCTCTCACCCAGCTCAAATCACTAGCGCCCTATTGCGGCCGCGGTCGGTGGTTCGCCCTCTTCTGAGGGACAACGGTTCAGTGCTTATCACTAAAGCCGCAGAAGTGGAATCAGTCCCTCGCACTGCTGGTATGCCGATGCATGCTAGAGCCGAGGCGGAAGTTCCTGATAAAGCACCAGTAGTGGCGTCCCCAAAGGATGATACCGAAGGCGAGGTTGGGCAGCGCCGTGCAAAAGCACCGAAGGGGAGGAAGCGCTCTTCCAGTAATGTTAGGTCCGGCTCAAAAAGGAGAAAGAAATCAGTTGCTGGTCTACTCGATGCCTTGCTTGAATCTGAGCCCTGTATCTAGGATGAGCCGATATCCATGCAAGAGCAGAATGACGGTCTTCTTTTCCCCGGTTCCTCTACCAAGGAGGCTGCTCAGTAGGCCGAGGCTTTAAGGCGCTCACATGATGAGGCTGAACACGTGCGCCCCAGGAGGAATGGCTTTCCCCCTGTTTTATTCTCTGACGTCGATCCGTTGACACCTAGGGTACCCATGGCTCCTCTGACGATGGAAGAAGAACATGCTCTCAAACAGCCCATCTCGGCCGTTTCTGAAGACGAGATCGCTCTGAAGACTGGCAGGCATTTTCTTGCGATTGAAACCCGACGAGCGAAATTGATCAGAAAAGAACGAAGGCTCGAACAAGCCATACTTCAGGCTCCCTGGCGTATTGGTATGCCAATTTCTCATGTTTTTTTGCAAATAATTTGTATTACTTTCATATCACCTTATCTTTGCAAAAACTTTGTAGGGACTTCTGCAGCGGGAGTAGGTTCGAGCCCAGATCGCGCCATGGATGTAGATTTTACAAATATTTCCCGTGATGCACCTGAGGGTGTAGAGGAGATAACTGAAACTATTACCCCCGTAGTAGAGCTCCCGGTGACGGCTTCCATTCCTTCAGCATCTGTTCTTCCAGCAGAGGTGGCCTCACCGGCTATAGATCCTATAGACATCTCTAGTGATACACCGGAGGGTGTAGAGAAGATTGTCGAAGACTCCATCGCCGCCTTGGAGCCTTCAGCGGTGGCTTTTGTCCCCCTATTGGAGACCGCCATGTCGGTTGTAGATTTCACGAATATCTACAATGACGCACCTGAGGGTGTAGAGGAGGCTGCCGAAGCTGCCATCCCTACAGTTATGGGCGGGCGAAATATTGAAGGTAATCTTATAGACATATACATTTTGTTTAACGACCCCTCCATTATCCGAACCTTTCTCTCCTTCAGAATTACAGGAGTTAGCGTCTTCCATCGTGGATCTTTCTCCGAGGAAAACCTTCCAGCGTTTGCTTGACATGGCGGCCCCACAAACTATACCCCCACAAAGCATAGTCCTTTCTTCAGGCCAAGGTCGGGATTCTTCTGCCCTTTTTGTTTTATATTTTTATAATGATACTAATATGCCCTTCATTTTAAACCATAGTTCTGGAAGCCGACGACAAAGTCGAGATTCTTCATGGACCTGGGAATCTCTCAAACCCGTCTTGCATGACTGTGGGTAAGTGATGCTTTATCCTTGGCATCGTTTTGCTCATTCTATATTTGGAAAGGCAACTAACCGCACATATGTCTTCATAGATTTGCCAGCCCTGACTCCATTAGAGTCCTGGATTTCCATGCCGCCGGGCCCTTATGCCCGACGCATGTCTGAGAGGATGGCAAAACAGAGCATTTATTCCCTGGCGGCTCTCATTGAAGACCTTCGTGCTGGTACTTCTGTCACTGCCGAAGAATTCGCTGCTGAAGCTAAACTTCCCTATTTGTCCTTGCCACTTATCATGATGAGGCATTGGTGCGTACTTGGGTTGAGTACTGCTGCCGAGTCGAGGCCTGTCTATATGGTATTGAATGCATACGCCTTCCCTTCGACATCTTGTTTATAAAGGCAAGCCTGCATGGGCGGATCGAACGATGTGCATCCAATCTCCAGTCGTGCGAGAAAAGGCTCAACCGGAAGTTTTCGGCAAGGGAGTTGGCTTCAAAGGCTTTAGGGGAACTTCATGCCTAGCTCACTGCCAAGACCACTCGTGCATAAGAAATTTGGCGGGTGCTTTACAGAGGTGGTGGCTCTTGATAAAGCCGTTATTTTTACACGTGAGATGGTTGAAGCCAACAAGGTTTCCGAGAAAGAGCTTGAGAGCCGATTTGCTTCATACCAGAATCAACAGACACAGGCAGAGACTCGTCTTGTGGCACTAATAGAGCTCGAAACAGAAGTCCAGCAGAAAAATGACAAATTTCCTGGCTTATTGAACCGTCCACCAACTTAGACATTTTTGTTGCTGTATATTCTCCTCTTTTGTATTCATTTTGATCCCTGAATAAATGTATCTTTTATTTACTTAAATTTATGAATAAAAGATATATTTCATTTCATATTAGCGCTTCTCTTTCCTTCGATGTCTTGACTTGGCGTAAAGTAGTTTATGTACTCATTTCGGAGTTTATAGTTTATTCTCATTTCAGAGTTTCTAGTTTATGGACTCATTTAGGAGTTTATAGTTTATTCACTCATTTCGGAGTCTCTAGTTTATGGACTCATTCCAGAGTTTATTTAATTCACCTCCCTTGGGTTTACAGGAAAACTTGTCCTAACGTTATATATAGATAACCTTCATTCTTTACGATATAGGTCCTTAGGTTTTGTGGTACTAGGGCTTTGGTCTGTGATACCGTCGCGTTGGCTGATATATTCCTCGATATACAGTGTTTAAGCTGTTGTTCGAGTAACCCCGCAACTGTCGTGTCTCTGATCCCTTCGAGGGCTGGACAAGACGTCTTCAAGTAATCTCCTTAGGCTATATGACCGTCGGAAGAGAAAGCGCTAGGAATTTGCCATGTCGCTTTTTTACTTGATATCGGGCTCAGTTTGGAGCCCCGATGAGTCATAACCACTCCGCGCTGGTGTGGGATGACCTCTGATAGTCTCTTAGGCTTTATATGACCTGCCGACGAGACCCTGAAGCTGGAAATATACCGTTGCTTCAATTTGATTTGGCAATTGGGAGCCTTTGTTGACATTGCGTCTGCTGTAACGAGAAGATTGTCGAGTCGGAGCTGGGATTTTGTTGTCACTCCTTTTTGGTTTGGCTATTTGGAGCCATTGTTGACATTGCGTCTGCTGTAACAAGAAGAATGTCAAGCTGGAGCTGCAATTTTGCCGTCACTCCTTTTTGATTTTGGCTATTTGAAGCCTTTGTTGACATCGTGTCTACACCCTGATGGAATGAGGAGAAGGTACGACGGGTATTCTTTAGGTCGTATGTGAACCGTCAGGACTTGGAGTTAGGAATTTGCCATGGCTCCGTTTTGTTTCGACCCTGGGATCTTTTGTTGATGTTGCGTATGCATCTGTTCCCGCCAAAATTTTCGGCCAAGAGTTACTTGTTCCTATATAAAAAAGGGGAGAATCCTCAAAATATGGACACTGAGAATAAAACAATTAAAGGGTCAAACAGGCCTCACATGTAAAACACGTGAGCGCTCATATGCAAAGCATATAAGCGCTGAACATAAATCACCAAGGGCCAAACATGCCTCACGTGTAAGCACGTGAGCGCTTTGAACATAAACAGGTTAAAACCAATAATAGGGGTCACGTGTTAAACACGTGAGTGCTTTTGCCAATCATGTGCAAAGCATGTGAGCACCCTAATTTAAAATGTTCCTATCAAATTCGAGAATTAAATTCTATTTGGGAAATATTTTCTCGATCTTCCTAAAACTAGAAAGATCTTCTCTGTTAAACAGAGGACCCTTGGATCAATGATCCAGCGATGATCATTTGATAGAATAAAAATCTATCATAGGAAAATATTTTCCTAATCATATAACAAGAATAAAATTCCATGTTAACAAGATATCCATATTAAGAAAATATATTTTTAAATCTTGTTAAACTAAAAAGATTTCATAGAATAAAATTCTAATCTTGTTAAAACTAACAAGATATTCATAATCTTGCTAAACAAACAAGAAATCTTCTCTGTTAAACAGAGAGCCTTTGGATTAAAAATCCAACGGTGAATAAAATTCACCGATTGATCTAAAAGATCATTTTGGTTGATTTTAAAATCAATCAACATCACTCAATGATAGATTTTCTGAACAAATTGATTCTTTTCTTTCTCCTATAAATAAGAGCAAAGGGACAGGAAAAAGAAAGGAGGAGGGAAAGAAAAATAAAAAGAGAATATAATTTTCTAAAGAAGAGGAACCCCTCCCAAAAGCTCCCACAAAAAGAAAATTTAATTCTCAAACCAAGAGTTTAAATCTTCTCAAAGAACTTAGTTCTTCCTCTGGTTAAGATCTTCAGAAGCAGATCTCCCCACAAGTTGAGAATTTAATTCTCATCGGGGAGATTCTATCATGCAGATTCAAAGCCTAGGGGAAAGAACTGAATCCAAAAGAGTTTAACTCTTACAAAACATATAGGAATTTAATTCCTCTGGAACTGGGGTTTAACCCTTTAAAAAAAAGAATTTAATCTCTACAAAGAACAAAAGGAGAACTTGATCCTTCAGAATCATAGAAGAATAAGCCTGATGATTCGTTAGCATTCAAACGCTACATAAAAGCTCACGTGTCCCACGTGAGCACCTTTGAGGAACAAAGAGGGAAAGAATGAGATCTAGTCATGTGACCCCACGTGACCCCTGAGAAGTGCTCAGCACTTATAAAAGAGAAAAGGGAATAAACCCTATTTTTGGGGCGCCTCACG
Source organism: Agapanthus africanus (assembly GCA_030015575.1). Lineage (NCBI taxonomy): Eukaryota > Viridiplantae > Streptophyta > Magnoliopsida > Asparagales > Amaryllidaceae > Agapanthus > Agapanthus africanus. The sequence goes on from CM057341.1 coordinate 231,713,775, forward strand.
TGAGCCCACGTGACCCCCAAGCAGTGCTTAACTTTTATAAAGCAGAAAGGGAATAAATCAAAGGGCAGTTTCCATTCTTGGGGCGCCTCACATGATCCCACGTGACCCAATAGTGCTTAGCATTCAGAAAAGAAACAAGGGAATAAACCCAAAGGAGCAGTGCCAACTTCAAACGCCTCACGTGACCCCACGTGAACGCATCAAATTCTTAGTGTTTAATACTACTTCAAGCGCCCACCGTGATCCCAAATGAGCGCTTCAAATTCTTAGTGTTTAACACTATTTCAAGCGCCTCATGTGGGAGCACGTGAGTGCTGATCATACACTAGTGTTTAACACTACTTTAAGCGCCTCACATGGGAGCACATGAGCGCTGATCATACACTAGTGTTTAACACTAGTTTAAGGCCTCACGTGGGAGCACGTGAGCGACGATCATATATTAAGGTTTAACACCATGAGAGGCTAATATTAGCCAAATTTAGATTAAATCTCCCGAGGGCAATCAATCGAGCCCCTCATGCTCAGGGTCCCCCAAACCGATCTCAGTCCTAGAGATAGCTAATGAGCTCCTAACAGATGACATCTAAAATGATGTTCATCCCACCATGATCTCTCCCCTCAATCTGAAATTTGGTTCAAGGGTACATCTCTCCACACCTCTGATACATGTCGTTGTAATTCTTCAACGTCTTCAGAGAGATAGAGGGTCCTAATAACCAATAACTCTTGGTGCACCACTGAACAAGCTTTTCAGAAAGGGGAGTAAATCTAAAACACATCTCAATTTGGGGGCGCCTCACATGACCTCACGTGATTCCTTGATAGTGCTTAGCACTCAGAAAAAGAAAAGGAGAATAAAACAAAGGCAATTTTCATTCTTCAGAGTGCCTCACGTGATCTCACATGACCCAATAGTGCTTAGCACTCAGAAAAGGAAAAAAGGGAATAAACCCAAGATAACTCTCATTTTGGGGGCACCTCACGTGTTCCCATGTGACCCCCAAACAATTGTGTATAAAAGAGGGAGAAAAGCCAAGACAGTTTCTCTTTAGGGTGTATCACGTGCTCCCACGTGACCCCTGACAAATACTTTTAATATCCAACGCATGGATACCCATCACGTGCCCACACGTGATGGTCATAAAGGTCAAGTGTTTAACACTTATACGCATATTCCGAGTGTAAAATAAATGAAGCAAGGCCCAATCTTCAGGCGCCTCACGTGACCCCACGTGAGCGCGTCAGTTTTAGTGTTTAACACTACTTTGAGCGCCTCACGTGGGAGCACGTGAGCGCCGAATGTACTCCAGTGTTTAACACTATATTCGAGCCAATCTTAGCCCGAGCTAACTAAGTCTCCCAAAGCCAAAACCTTGTTCAGGGCTTTCAAATTTGATCTCAGATGGCATCCAAAGTAATGTTCATCCCATTCCTTCTCAATATGGCATTTGGTTCAAGGGTACATCTCGTCACTCCTCTGATATTTGTCATTGTAATCCTTCAATGTCTTCAGAGAGGTGACGAGTCCCAACAACCAGACATTCTATGGACTGTGGGGTCTTTAAACTCATGGACTACGATGTCCTTAAACTTTATGGACTGTGGGGTCCTTAAAGTCATGGACTATGATGTTCTTAAACTTTACAGACTATGATGTCTCTAAACTACCACGGACTGTGGGGTCCTTAAACTCCTGGACTATGATGTCCTTAAACTTTACAGACTATGATGTCTCTAAACGACCACGGACTGTGGGGTCCTTAAACTCATGGACTATGATGTCCTTAAACTTTACAGACTATGACGTCTCTAAACTAGACTATGATGTCTTTAAACTCCATGGACTATGATGTCCTTAAACTTCTGGACTGCAATGAGCCCAAATGCTCTTTTGTTGGATCTAAATGATCCTGTTAAGTAGATCTTAGTCTAAAATTAGACTAATGTATCCTTAACAAATGGTTAAGTTGATCTTAGTCTAAAATTAGACTAACGTATTCTTAACAAACGTTTAAGTTGATCTTAGTCTCAAATGAGATTAACGATCCTTAAACCCAACCCAAATCCAAATCTAAGAAAATACGGATTTGGACTAATCCACGTCCTACGGGCGACAACACAAATTAGTCTCCGTATACAATTCACGGGAAACCAAAAACAAAACAAACACACACGACACGAAGTGACCATATGGAGAAGGAGAAAGTGGTTACCGCAGTACGGTAACGTAATTAACTGCAGGGGCTTGCGCCTGCACGGAAGAGCGTCGCCACAATAAAAAAATCCCTCAATGAGGGGGAATCTGACGAAGTCTGCTACATCGGCCGCATCCGTTTAAACCTTCGATACATGGTGCCATAAATCAACTTGGCATCTTCGGAGAGGTGGACGGATAGCACCAAATAGCATCTGCCCTCGAATTCAGGCTGGACGTCCCAACGTCCCGGTCGCGTCTTTCGGCAGAGAACAGATTCTGGCACGCCCGGTGGGAGCTTTTCCTCTTTCCACTCCACACTTCGTGTGCCGTGTTTTTCCCGTGATCAAATAATCGCGGTATATATGTTTGTGGTTGCCCTTAGGGGAGGGGATACTGAAGCTGGCGTTTCGTCTCTATGAAGAATGGCGTTTGCTCCCACCTTAGCAACTCAGGCTCTGTCATATCTGGTGGAGTCAAGTACGGGCCACTTGCAGGCTCAAATCTCTGCAATCCGGCTCTTCAAGAAATCAACGGGCTTCTTTTTGGATTGATACAACTACCTCCCACCCTCGGTGCCTCAACGCCGATGGGGGAATCCCATAGGAAGTCTGTCTTCCACAGGCTGGTTCCCTAAGCAGCTGCTTTGCCGACAGAATCAGTCCTCAAACAACTGGCACATGCCAAGGACCAAGGTCGACGCAGGGGGTAGAATATTCATTCTTTCAAAGGAAACAGGGGGCAGGCTCAGCAAAATCCTGAAGCTAATCAAATCCTGACCATAAGAAACGGCCAACGTAGATATCAGCATCATCCAAAATGATCTGGGGGCAGTCCTCCGTATGGTCCTATTTCAACCCCAGTGGTGAATGTTGTTGTTCCAACTGGGAACAGCTTCAAACTGTTGTGAAGGGTCAGACAAAATTCTCCTACCGCAATACTGAAGAAGTCTCTACAGCCCATGGAGATCCCACGAGAGCATAAACCAATTCGCTCCCTAAAGCAACTTTACTCATCTATATATAAAGTACGGAAGCAAGTGAAGGTCTCTGTCATGAACGGCGGCTCTTCCCCTAAACGTCAGCCAAATTCTGACAAATACTCTTTCAAATACAAGGGGACTCATCCCAAGACGGATCCCGATACAGCGGTTCCTCCCAAAACCAAAGCGGTTTTTCACAAAAAAGAGAAGCCAATAAAGCTCAAGTGCCCGAAGCAAATTCCAAAGGCCAAAACTCCAAACGCCCCAAGCCTGGGGGAATGGTAGTTCACATAGTCTATGTGGTGAATTCCAAAGACAAAGTTCGAGCTTCTACTAGTCACCGACCTCAAACTCGGTCCTTAACAAAAGTTCAACTGCAACATGAAAAGCTGCAGGAGATGCTTGCTCAGGCGGCAGAAAATGCTAATCCATTGTCTAAGGCAAATCCCGAAGACACACCTGGAGAAAGAATAGAGAAAGGGTCGGATATTGATTTCCTAAAGCGCGCTTTGAAAAAGGGAGATGCAGAAGCGGCAGAAATGTCCACTAAAATGAACCAGATGGCCCTTCTAATTCAGAATATGGCTGGAATGATGGTTCAATCGGAATCACTGGCGGATGAACTACCGGTAGTCAGTCTTAAAGATAAGGATGACATTTCAAATCCTCTGTAAAGCTCATCAATGGCTGAGAAGGAAATGATTCCTAAAAGCAAAGCTGAACGAATATATCGCTCAGCAAATCGAAGCTCACTACGCCAGTGAAGCCGCAAATAGATCAATCAAGATTGGTCGATCGTATCCGACATGGCACAATCAAATACAGTACCCGCCAGTGTACACACTTCCAACGTGCCACATGTACAAAGGAACTGAGAATTCTCGCCGGCACATAGTGCGATTTGAACCCATGTGCAGCAATACTGATATACTTCTCCTCCTACAGTTCATTGGCTGTCTGGCGGGCATTTCCTTCGAATGGTATGCGGAACTCCCGAATGACTCCATGAATACCTTCGACGAAATGGAGATGCCCTCCTATCAGAGATTCGCTAGTGTGAATAAACGCACTACCGTGACGGCACTGGTCAACGAAAGGGTTAGACCGAATGAGACTTGGGTTCAATGTGTTACCCAATGGAGAAATCTCTGGTCAAATACAAGCAACGCATCGATGAAGTTGCAGCCATGGGAATGCTCATAGCCATCCTTGACCCAAATTCAAAGGTGTCCTCGTATATGGCCCTTTTCAAGCCGACAACCTTCCAAGAGCTCATGGATAAAATGACTTGATTAGATTAGCTGAGTCAAGACCCTTCATCATCTGATGAAGATAAATGAAAAGCGGAGGTAAGGTGGTATTTGTTGCCGACGTTCAACAAAAAAAATGCGCGACTGAAACAACCTATCACCAAAATAGCGACGACGTGGGTACTTGCTCCCCCCACGGTATACACAGGGGGCATATTTCTCACTGGAGGAAGAATCTCTATGTAAGATGGTCCTTTCTTCTCAAAGAATAGAAAGGATATCAAGGGGCTTATAAACGATTCCTGTAGTCAAGTGGAATATCCCACTTGAAAACAAAAAAAAGGTATGTCTACAAACAAATGAGCACGGATGAAAACCCGAAAGGGCGTCGTGAGTAAAAACAGCAGGACTACCGGCGATGTTTGTGAAAACCTGAAAGGGCGCAGACTCGTAAAAAAAACGTTACGTTCACAAGCAAAATGGGCACGGATGAAAACCTGAAAAGGCTCCGTGATTAAAAACAGCAGGGCTACCGGCGAGTTTTGTGAAAACCCGAAAGGGCGCAATCTCGTTAAAAGACACTTGCAAGGTCCTCTCGACCTTGTAAGGAGAAAATACCCGCGTGAGATCCTTACGACTCACAAGGGAGAAACACACTTAGGGGTCCCCACGATTCCTAAGGAGATGTTACACTTACGAGATCCTCACGACTCGTAAGGAGAATTCCCCTATGAGACCCTCACGGCTCATAGGATTCAAAAGCCTTAAGCTACAGGGATCTGAACCTGTTCTTAAGCCATTACATTCCACAGATTGCCCTATAAGCGTTTCAAAACTGACCCTTCTATACAATCCACAAGCACGAATAAACATTTCCATAATAAAATCCTACCTGCGACTAGAGATATGCTCACACGGTGAACGACCCTTGTAAGTCCTCTCAACTTATAAGGAGAAAACACTCTTGTAAGATCTTTATGACTTATAAGAGACCATACACTTAAGACTCCTTACGATTCTTAAGGAGAAAACGCACCTACGAGATCCTCACGACACGTAAGGAGAAATATCTTTATGAGACCCTTACGGCTCATGAAGTCAAAAGCCTTAGTTGGCAGGATCTTAACCCTGTTTGCTAAACCACCTTTGTTCGAACCGACAAAGGCAAATGATGATTTGCTCTTGGCAATATCCCAGTTGTAGTGATGTTGACGCCTAAATCGGTATCAGATCCCAAGTCCCATACTCGCGAGAAAAAATCAACGAGCCAAAAATGCATATGAAATAGCCGAAATGATGGGGCAACTTGCAACGAAATCAGCAAGTAAAATATATGCATGTAGAATAGCCGAAATGATTGGGAAACTCGCAATAAAAAGCAGCGAGTAAAAAAGAAAAATAGCCGAAATGATTGGGCACCGCGAAAAATAGCCGAAATGATTGGGAAATCGCGAACTTCGCGATATAAAAGCTGAAATGATAGAGTATCGCGGAATTAAAAAAATGAAAGAATAAAACTTTTGCCCTATAGGTGAGTCCATACTAACCTCTGTATACAATCCATGGGCATAAACAAAATGGGGACCATATTTCCCCACCAGACCTTTTCAAAGGGAGAGTCAGATCTTGACGGCAACATCTGCATCCCAGAAGACCAACAACGACGTTCCTTCTCAACTCTACAAGGATGCAAACGTGACGTCAACAACTGACCTCAGGGTTGCAACCAATCGAAGCCACGACAAAATTCCTAGTTCCAAATCTTGACGGCCACGTCTACAGCCTAGAAGAACAACAACGGCGTTCCTCCTCATTCCAGCAGGATTCGGACGCGACGTCAACAAAGCGGAGCCACGACAAAGTCCCTAGTTCCAAGACTCCACGGTCCACAGACAACCTAGAGTCAACCAATGACCTCCCCGCCGGATGAACGCTTCGTCATGGAAACAAGTCAACCAACCCCAGAGAAATCAGTGTCCTTGGCAAATCCCCGATTCAGGGAAATCAGCGTCCTTGGCGAGAGCATCTCGATTCACGTCGACCCGCAAGGAAATCAGTGACTTTGCGAGAATACCTCGATTCGTCTCAACTCCGAGGAAATCAGTGTCCTTGGCAAATACCTCGATTCAGGGAAATCAACGCCCTTGGCGAAAGCATCTCGATTCCCGTGGACCCGCAAGGAAATCAGTGTCCTTGCAGGAATACCTCGATTTGTCTCAACTCCGAGGAAATCAGTGTCCATGGCAAATACCTCGATTCAGGGAAATCAGTGTCCTTGGCGAAAGCATCTCAATTCGCGTCGACCCGCAAGGAAATCAGTGTCTTTGCAGGAATATCTCGATTCGTCTCAACTCCGAGGGAATCAGTGTCCTTGGAAAATACCTTGATTCAGGGAAATCAGCATCCTTGGCGAGAGCATCTCGATTCGCGTTGACCCGTAGAGAAATCAGTGTCTTTGCAGGAATATACGACGTCAGCGAAATGGAGCCACGATAAAGTCCCTAGTTCCAAGTCTCGATGGTTCACGAACAACCTAGAGACCACCCCGACACTCGTCTCGTTACAGCAGACGCAGTGTCAACAATGGCATTTCTTCTCACTACAACAGGATATAGACGCGACGTCAACAAGCGACCCCAAGGTCAAAACAACGGAGCCATGACAAAGTCCCTAGTTCCAGGTCCCGACGGTTCACCAACAACCTAGAGACCACCTCGACGTTCGTCTCGATACAGCAGACGCGATGTCACCACAGCGTTCTTCCTCCAACAAGATGCAGACGCGACACCAACAATGGAGCCACGGCAATGTCCCTAGTTCCAGGTCCCGACGGTTCACCAACAACCTAGAGACCACCTTGACGTTCATCTCGATACAGCAGATGTGATGTCACCCCAGCGTTCTTCCTCCAAGAAGATGCAGACGCGACACCAACAACGGAGCCACGGCAAAGTCCCTAGTTCCAGGTCCCGACGGTTCACCAACAACCTAGAGACCACCTCGACGTTTGTCTCGATACAGCAGACGTGACGTCACCCCAGCGTTCTTCCCCCAGCAGGATGCAGACGCGACACAAAACAACGGAGTCATGGCAAAGTCCCTAGTTCCAGGTCCCGATGGTTCACCAACAACCTAAAGACCACCTCGACGTTTGTCTCGATACAGCAGACGTGATGTCACCCCAGTGTTCTTCCTCCAACAGGATGTAGACGCGACACCAACAATGGAGCCACGGCAAAGTCCCTAGTTCCAGGTCCTGACGGTTCACCAACAACCTAAAGACCACTTCAACGTTCGTCTCGATACTGCAGACGCGACGTCACCCCAGCGTTCTTTCTCCAATAGGATGCAGACGCAACACCAACAACAGAGCCATGGCAAAGTCCCTACTTCCAAGCCTCGACGGTTCACCAGCAACCTAAAGACAACCGCGACATTCGTCTCGATACAGCAGACGCAATGCCAGCAAATGAAGAGAAGGTAATATTCTTAGCTTCAGGGTCTTAACAGTAACTCATATAAAACCTGAAAAACTATCGGAGATCATCCCACACCAGCGCGGAGTGGTTATGACTCATCGGGGCTCCCAAACTGAGCCTAATCTCAAGTAAAAAGCGACATGGAATATCCCTAACGCTTGCTCTTTCGACGGTAATACTAACTGGAAGATTTCTTGAATACATCTTGTCTAGCCCTCGAAGGGATCAGAGACACGACAGTCGTAAGGCTACTCGAACAGCAAGATTGCCTATCGAGGAATACATCAGCCAACGCGACGGTACAACGGACAAAACCCTAGTACCACAGACCCTAACGGACCTCTGTCGTAAAGAGCAGAGGTTAACTGTGACGTTAGGACATCCTTGCGAGAACTTCTCGATTCATCTCGACTAGTAAGGAAATTAGTGTCCTCGCGGGAACTTCTCGATTCGTCTCGACTCGTAGGGAAAAGGCTTAGGCAATGGAGATAAGGACCTGTTTCCTAAGCACTGGGGCCCTTCAAGTTGGTCCAAGATGGACTCTTGCATACTATTCACGGGACACACTCACCAAAGTTGAATCTCGACAAGGAGGGAACAACCACTTATGAGTCCTCTCGACTTATAAGCGGGAAAATTCTCTTGTGAGATCCTTACGACTCTCAAGAGAAAGCACACTTAGGAATCCTCACGATTCCTAAGGAGAAAATATACCTACGAGATCTTCTCGACTTGTAGGGAGAAAAGTCTTTATGAGACCCACACAGCTCATAAAGTTGGAAAGCCTTAGGTGGCAGATCCTAACCTTGTCTCCTAAGCTATCACTGCCCTGCAAAGAGGTCAAGATGGACTATCTATGGGCCACACTCTCCGAAGTCGAACATCGACAAGGAGAGAAACAATCACTTATGAGTCCTCTCGACTTGTAAGGGAGAAAATTCTCTTGCGAGATCCTTATGACTCTCAAAAGAAAACGCACTTAGGAGTCCTCACGACCCCAAGGAGAAAATACACCTACGAGATCCTCTCGAATTGTAGGGAGAAAAAACCTTCTTGAGAACCTTACGGCTCATGAAGAAGGAAAAAGTCTTCGGCTACAAGGACCCTAAACTTGTCTCCCAAGCCCTCAATTCTACGGTCACATATTACTTTGCACTATTTCACCCACGTACATACATACGTGGGAAGAGTAGTAGGGGGCATTTGTTCCCGCCAAAATTTTCGGCCAAGAGTTACTTGTTCCCTTATAAAAAGGGGGAGAATCCTCAAAATTTGGCCTCACGTGTTAAACACGTTGGCGCTCATATGCAAGGAATATGGTCGCTGAGAATAAAACAATTAAAGGGCCAAACATGCATCACATGTAAAACACGTGAGCGTTCATATGCAAAGCATATAAGCGCTGAACATAAACCACCAAGGGCCAAACATGCCTCATGTGTTAAGCACGTGAGCGCTCTGAACATAAACAGGTTAAAACCCATAATAGGGGTCACGTGTTAAACACGTGAGTGCTTTTGCCAATCACGTGCAAAGCATGTGAGCACCCTAATTTAAAATGTTCCTATCAAATTCTAGAATTAAATTCTATTTGGGAAATATTTTCTGGATCTTCCTTAAACTAGAAAGATCTTCTCTGTTAAACAGAGAACCCTTGGATCAATGATCCAGTGGTGATCATTTGATAGAATAAAAATCTATCATAGGAAAATATATTCCTAATCTTATAACAAAAGTAAAATTCTATGTTAACAAAATATCCATATTAAGAAAATATATTTTTAAATCTTGTTAAACTAAAAAGATTTGATAGAATAAAATTCTAATCTTGTTAAAACTAACAAGATATTCATAATCTTGCTAAACAAACAAGAAATCTTCTCTGTTTAACAGAGAGCCTTTGGATTAAAAATCCAACGGTGAATAAAATTCACCGATTGATCTAAAAGATCATTTTGGTTGATTTTAAAATCAATCAACATCTCTCAATGAGAGATTTTCTGAACAAATTGATTCTTTTCTTTCTCCTATAAATAAGAGCAAAAGGACAGGAAAAAGAAAGGAGGAAGGAAAGAAAAATAGAAAAAGAATTTAATTCTCTAAAGAAGAGGAACCCCTCCCAAAAGCTCCCACAAAAAGAGAATTTAATTCTCAAACCAAGAGTTTAACTCTTCTCAAAGAACTTAGTTCTTCCTCTGGTTAAGATCTGCAGAAGCAGATCTCTCCACAAGATGAGAATTTAATTCTCATCGGGGAGATTCTATCATGCAGATTCAAAGCCTAGAGGAAAGAACTGAATCCAAAAGAGTTTAACTCTTACAAAACATATAGGAATTTAATTCCTCTGGAACTGGGGTTTAACCCTTTAAAAAAATAATTTAATCTCTACAAAGAACAAAAGGAGAACTTGATCCCTCAGAACCATAGAAAAACAGCATGATAATTCATTTGCATTCAAATGCTATATAAAGGCTCACATGATCTCACGTGAGCACCTTTGAGGAACAAAGAGGGAAAGAATGAGATCTAGTCATATGACCCCACGTGACCCCTAAGAAGTGCTCAGCACTTATAAAAGAGCAAAGTGAATAAACCCTATTTTTGGGGCGCCTCACGTGACCCCACGTGACTCCCAAGCAGTGCTTAACTTTTATAAAGCAGAAAGTGAATAAATCAAAGGGCAGTTTCCATTCTTGGGGCGCCTCACATGATCCCACGTGACCCAATAGTGCTTAGCATTCAGAAAAGAAACAAGGGAATAAACCCTAAGGAGAAGCGCCAACTTCAAGCGCCTCACGTGACCCTACATGAGCGCATCAAATTCTTAGTGTTTAACACTACTTCAAGCGCCCCACGTGATCCCACGTGAGCGCCTCAAATTCTTAGTGTTTAACACTATTTCAAGCGCCTCACGTGGGAGCACGTGAGCACTGATCATACACTAGCATTTAACACTACTTTAAGCGCCTCACATGGGAGCACGTGAGCGCTGATCATACACTAGTGTTTTAACACTACTTTAAGGTCTCACGTGGTAGCACGTGAGCGCCGATCATATATTAGTGTTTAACACCATGAGAGGCCAATATTAGCCAAACTTAGATCAAATCTCCCGAGGGCAATCATTCGAGCCCCTCATGCTCAGGGTCCCCCAAACCGATCCCAGTCCCAGAGATAGCTAATGATCTCCTAACAGATGGCATCTAAAATGATGTTCATCCCACCATGATCTCTCCCCTCAATCTGAAATTTGGTTCAAGGGTACATCTCACCACACCTCTGATACATGTCGTTGTAATTCTTCAACGTCTTCAGAGAGGTAGAGGGTCCCAATAACCAATAACTCTTGGCGCACAACTGAATAAGCTTTTCAAAAAGGGGAGTAAATCTAAAACACGTCTCAATTTGGGGGCTTCTCACGTGACCTCACGTGATCCCTCGATAGTGCTTAGCACTTAGAAAAAGAAAAGGAGAATAAAACAAAGGCAATTTTCATTCTTCAGAGTGCCTCACGTGACCCAATTGTGCTTAGCACTCAGAAAACGAAAAAAAGGAATAAACCAAAGATAACTCTCATTTTGAGGGCACCTCACGTGTTCCCACGTGACCCCTAAACAGTTGTGTATAAAAGAGGGAGAAAATCCAAGAAAGTTTCTCTTCAGGGTGTATCACGTGCTCCCACGTGACCCTTAACAAATACTTTTAATATCCAACGCATGGATACCCATCACGTGCCCACACGTGATGGTCATAAAGGTCAAGTGTTTAACACTTATATGCATATTCCGAGAGTAAAATAAAAGAAGCAAGGCCCAATCTTCAGGCGCTTCATGTAACCCTACGTGAGCGCTTCAGTTTTAGTGTTTAACACTACTTTGAGCGCCTCACGTGGGAGCACGTGAGCACCAAATGTACTCCAGTGTTTAACACTATATTCGTGCCAATCTTAGCCCGAGCTTGCTAAGTCTCCCAACGCCAAAACCTTTTTCAGGGCTTTCAAAATTGATCTCAGATGGCATTCAAAGTAATGTTCATCCCATTCCTTCTCAATGTGGCATTTGGTTCAAGGGTACATCTCGTCACTCTTCTGATATTTGTCGTTGTAATCCTTCAACGTCTTCAGAGAGGTGACGGGTCCCGACAACCAGACATTCTACGGACTGTGGGGTCCTTAAACTCATGGACTACGATGTCCTTAAACTTTATAGACTGTGGGGTCCTTAAACTCATGGACTATGATTTCCTTAAACTTTACAGACTATAATGTCTCTAAACTACCACGGATTGTGGGGTCCTTAAACTCCTGGACTATGATGTCCTTAAACTTTACAGACTATGATGTCTCTAAACTACCACGGACTGTGGGGTCCTTAAACTCATGGACTATGATGTCCTTAAACTTTACAGACTATGACATCTCTAAACTAGACTATGATGTCTTTAAACTCCATGGACTATGATGTCCTTAAACTTCTGGACCGCAAAGAGCCCAAATGCTCTTTTGTTGGATATAAATGATCCTGTTAAGTAGATCTTAGTCTAAAATTAGACTAACGTATCCTTAACAAATGGTTAAGTTGATTTTAGTCTAAAATTAGACTAACGTATCCTTAACAAACGTTTAAGTTGATCTTAGTCTCAAATGAGATTAACGATACTTAAACCCAACCCAAACCCAAATCTAAGAAAAAGTGGATTTGGACTAATCCACGCCCTACGGGTGACAACACAAATTTGTCTTCATATACAATCCACGGGCAACCAAAAACAAAACAAACACACACGACACGAAGTGACCATCTGGAGAAGGGGAAAGTGGTTACCGCGGTACGGTAGCGTAATTAACTGCAGGGGCTTGCGCTTGCAGGGAAGAGCATCCTCACAATCAAAAACCCCACAATGAGGGGGAATCTGACGAAGTCTGCTACATCGGCCGCTTCCGTTTAAACCTTTGATACATGGTGCCATAAATCAACTTGGCATCTTTGGAGAGGTGGACGGATAGCACCAAATAGCATCTGCCCTCGAAATTCAGGTCGGACGTCCCAACGTCTCGGTCGCATCTTTCGGCGGAGAACAACATCCTACTGGAGTAAGAAGGAATGCCAAGGTAGTCTTTAGGTCGTATGTGAACCGTCAAGACTTGGAGATAGGAATTTGCCATGGCACCTTTCTGTTCGACCCTTGAGTCTTTGTTGATGTCGCGTCTGCACTGAGAAGGAACGTCAGGATGATCTCTAGGTTGTAGATGTCGCCGTTAAGATCTGGATCTCCCTTTGACGAAGCCTGGTGGGAAAACATGGTTCCCTTTTTTATTTGTGCCCGTGGATTGTATACAGCGGTCAGTATAGGCTCGCCTGCAGGGAAAATGAAACTTTATTTTATTTTACTTTTTTATTTCCGTGATGCTCTCTATTTTCAGCTTTTCATATCACGAAAGTCGCGATTGCCCAACCATTTCGGCTTTTTATCTGTGGTGCCCAATCATTTCGGCTATTTTTTTATATTTTTACTTGCTGCTTTTTATTGCGAGTTGCCCAAACATTTCGGCTGTTTTTTTATATGCATATTTTTTGCTCGTTGATTTTTATTGTGAGTTGCCCCATCATTTCGGCTATTTCATATGCATTTTTTAATTATTTTTTTCACTCGCTGCTGTTTTTATTGCGAGTTTGGAATCTGATACCAATCTTGGCATCAGCATCGCTACAAATGAAATATTGCCAGGAGCGAATTATCATTTGCCGTGAAAGGACTTAGAGTTTGACACCTGTTTAGGCATCAGCTTCTCTGCAACAGGGATATTGCTAGGAGCGAATCATCATTTTCCTTGAGAGGAATTGAAGTTTGATACCTTTTTAGGCATCAACATCGCTACCATTGGAATGCTACCAGGAGCGAATCATCATTTGCCTTTGTCATTGAACAAAAATGGCTTAGTAAACAGGGTTAGGATCCTGTCGACTAAGACTTTTCAACTTTATGAGCCGTAAGGGTCTCATAAAGTTATTTCTCCCTACGAGTCGTGAGGATCTCGTAGGCGTATTTTCTCCTTAGGAATCGTAGGGATTCCTAAGTGTGTGTTTTCCCTTACAAGTTGTAAGGATCTTGCGAGAGTGTTTTCTCCTTATAAGTCGAGAGGACTTACAAGTGTCATTCACCATATGGGGACATTTCGCGCCATTGGTGGAACTAGGTGAGGGCTATATTTATTAATGCTCGTGGATTGTATACAAGGGCCAATATTGGACCGCCTGTAGGGCATCTTGGGGAATGTGATGGCTTAAGAACAAGTTTAGATCCCTGTAGCCTAAGGCTTTTGAATCTTATGAGCCGCGAGGGTCTCATAGGGGGAGTTCTCCTTACGAGTCGAGAGGATCTCACAAGTGAAAATTTTACGAGATTGCGCCCTTCCGGGTTTTCATAAGCTTGCCGGTAGCCCTGCTGTTTTTACTCACGGCGCCCTTTCGGGTTTTTATCCATGCCTCTTTTGCTTGTAGACATACCATTTATTTAACGAGATTGCGCCCTTCCGGGTTTTCATAAGCTTGCCGGTAGCTCTGCTATTTTTACTCACAGCGCTTTTTCGGGTTTTCATCCGTGCCCCTTTTGCTTGTGGACATACCATTTTTTTAACGACCCATCTGTTTGCCAATGGGACTTAGGGGTGACTTCACCGCTGGAGTAGCTGTGTCGCCAGTGGGACTTGAGTTGCAGTCTTCACTGTTGGAGCTTTGATTGCAATATAGATCTCAAGAGAGCACATCACCGTTTTGGAGGCGATGTGCTAGTTTAGGGACATCTCGGTCCGTTATCGCCATGCTTGAGGCGCCTTTTAGTTTAAGGACATCTTGGTCCGTTATCGCCACGTTTAAAGCGACGGAGATTCTTTGCATACTACTCTCATAGTTTTTGACTCAGAAAGATAGCGAGCGGGCACGAGCGTCGTCATCTATCATTGACCCAGGTCGTAACCCGTTAGGCATAGTTTTTTTTTTTGAGGAATCGGCCGTTTATTGGCCGGAAGGGTCTTTTTCCATGCATATCCATAAGCAGGTAGGCCCTAGCCTGGTAGACCTTGTCTATGACGTACGGACCCTCATAGTTCGGCTCGAATTTCTCCCGTTTCGTACAATTGGGGATCATAGGTCTTTTGATGACTAGCATGAGTTCGCCTTGATGGAATGTTCTCGGCCTGGTTAGTTTCTCATATGACCACGTCATCCTTACTTTATAAGCTTTCAGGTTTTGCTGCGCTATGAGGCGAGTTTCATTGAGGGCGTCGAGCTCCTTAATCCGGAGATGAGCGTTTTCTTCATCTGTCTGCTCGTATCGAACCGCTACTCGAAGAGAAAGGAGCTCTATTTCTAGAGGAAGCACTGCTTCCGTGCCGAATACTAACGTGTATGGGGTCATATTCGTAGCTGTTTTGAATGTCGTTCGGTACGCCTAGAGAGCTTCGTGCAGCCTTTTGTGCCAGTCTTTTTTGTTTCTTGACACCGTTTTGTTTATAATCTTTGTCAAGGTCTTGTTGAAAGCTTCAGCTAGACCGTTAGCTTGGGTATTATAGACAAAAGAGTATTTCCAGTCTATTTTATGCTGTTCTGTGAAGCGGCTGATTTTATGGCTCCTGTAGGCTGATCCATTATCCGAGATTATCCGTAGCGGAGTGCCGAACCGGTAGATGATATGTGTCTTGAAGAAATGGAGAATATTCTCCGTCTCCACTTCCCTCAGTGGTATTCCTTCTGCCCACTAAGAAAAGTAATCGGTCGTTGCTAGTATGAATCGATGTCCTTTGGATGATGCTGGTTCGATGGGCCAATTATGTCGGTTCCCCACATTTCGAACGACCAGCTAGCTACTGTTGGATGTAGAGGATTTGGATGTTGGTGGATGAAGTCCCCGTGAATTTGACATGAGTGACACTGCTTCGCATATTTGAGGCAGTCCTGAATCATTGTGGGCCAATAATAACCCAAGCTTATGATCTTCAGTTTCATTTTTGGCCCGGCTTGATGAGAACCGCAGTGTCTGTCGTGAGTTTCTTGAACGACACTTTTTGCTTCTTCTGTCCCTAAGCACCTTAGCCACAAATCGTCAAGCGATCTCTTGTATAGAGTAACATTGACAAAGGTGAAAGACAAAGCCCGTTTCATGAGCTGATGTCTTGACGACGCATTTTCGGGCATGTCACGATCCAATTATGGCACGTGACCGGCACTTAAATCATGTGACTTCTAAAGACGTCGACGCGGTTCAAGTAAGCCGAAACCCGGAATCTAAAGCCTTTTGAAAATATTGGAGGTGAGATTTAAAATAGTCATCAGATGGAATCAGTTTAAAATAACATTTGATTTTAAACAAGTATGTTTAAAGAGCATTTATGACGTTTTGAAATTTGACAGCACCTCCTTTGTAATTTTTCATAAAAACCCAATACAACTACAACAATAAAGTAGCATCCCAATGGGAGCTAGCTTCCACACCAAAACGGCGGAGCAACCAAGAAAACTCTATAAAAAGTCGACTCCAATGAGTTCGACATCCCAACACACAAATTCTAAGTCTTACTTCTAAGTCCACAATATACCATTTCTAAGTTGATGGAGTTTTTACTAAATATAAAAATAAATGAATAACCAAGTGTGAGTACGATATAATAGTAACTCACTTACCAAAGCAATCACTGAAAGGAATATGTGCCCAAAGCCGCTGATAATCCAAGCAGTAAAACCTGCAAGAAACTGTGGCACAACGGGGATGAGTTTCCAACTCAGTGAATAAAAGTACATCACAAGGTAGAAATCGAATTGCACGACGATACCTAGGTCATAAGTAAAGTACTATAATAATCTGTACTAATATAATATATGATATGCATATGTATCACAATGCAACACTCTCTATCATGTGATCCCGAGTAGAACACATCAAATGCAAATGACCTGTATCTAGGTATAAGCCCAAAGTAGCCGAAAATATATGTATATAAACCTCTTCTCTAAAATATCCGCGGAATAGATATGTCACGGCATGCAAGCAGACGTGATAGTATGAAATATAATAGATATCTTATTTCAGATATACGTCCTGCTATTTTAGTAAAGAATGTTTAGAGGTTTAAAATTTAAAGATCTCAGTATCATATCAGACATTTCAAAATAAGGAGGCTATAGCTCGCTTTTGAATTCCTCTTTTATATGCAAATGCCCGTAAAATGATATGCAGGTATTATCTCCTGGATCAGTCCTGATTGGCTACAATAACTAGAATCTATCTGTATATCTCATGATAACAACATATCAATATATATGTATGGATTTCCAGCATCGACACCCTAAATCAAAAATCTCTCGTGTCCATCATCGACACGTAAATGCAGATATCATCGACACCATCTCAATAGATGATCGTCACCCGATATCTCTGGCCCCGGTCGGTATCCCCAGGATATCCTCCGTGCTCAAATCGAACCCCGGTCAGTATCCCCTAGATATCTGCCGTGGTCATCTCTATCTTCGGTATCGAGTGTCCTCGCTAGGCTCCCCGCCTCACACACGGCTATCCTGCCCCTCGGTCTCGATCGGGGCCACCATGTATCCGACTGTATATCCCTCCCCACTCAGTCTGGATATGTAACATGTCCGTAACCGTATAACCCCACCTACTCGGTTCGGAATAAAATTGAATCAGAAAACACAAGACTCATTGTGGATGTCAACTCAACGTATCCAGAAACATCTAGTAAAGAATGAGAATACTTGCATAGATCATTCTGATGATATATTATATATATTCAAATATAACAGCGTCCCATACCACTGATAAATATCATCAAGAGTAAAACATCCAAAAACCCATAAAATCAAATATGAACATCCATAGTACTGGTATTCGCAATATGCAACAGGTAATAAAAGAAGACTGCGTAAATTTATCATACAGGTACAAAGATAGCAATTCTACCGTGTCATGGCACTACTGATGTTGTGTAATGTAACATACGCGTCTGTACTCGTGCAGCATGGCAATCATTAGTATTTGTGCAAGTGTTCTAAAGGTGTAATTGTAAGTCGATGTTCAACACCCCAATACTTGTGGGGAGGCGGAAATATGAATAACAATTAAGTTCTATGATCAAACATCGATTAACCGTACGAATCGTTTGCTATACAAGTTTTAAACGAAAGCTTTAGAGTTTTAATCTACTATGCGAAGGAATTATACCAAACGGTTCTAGTCCTTCGTCTTGATGTTGTCTACGGCCTCTTTGGATCTCCACGTCCTCTTCGGCTTTCTCCCGTGATAGATGATCCACCCGAGAACCCTAATCCAAGCTATAACCTCTAAACTTGAGGTTACTTAGTTTCTCTAGTTGCTAAATAGAGTTGCTAAGATGATGTAGAGATAGGTTATGGAGTAATTAGTCTTTCCTAATCCTTGTTCTCAACTCATGAGGGGTAGGATTAGGCTTTGGTGAAGGAGAGAGAGCTTGAAGAGAGAGAGTGAGAAGATGATAATGAATTATATTCTATGAATAAATGTTTCTCACTTGATATATATGAAACATAATGAAATAAAAGATAAATGAATAATAAGTGAATATTCATCATGTTTCATTAATGCAAGTGGGTGATTCATTACATGAGTCATTAAGCATTTAATAATGCATTAATGATGTGATGAATCATTCACAATGAGTCACTTATTCATTAAATGAAAATGCCACCTCTCTCTTTATGTCACATCCTTCTAGAAGCTTCTCGGAAAATTACGAGAACGCCCCTCTCATCCGTGAAAACACGGAAAAACTTTAGACTGTATAAATCCAATAACCTGATACTAGAATCTGGCTTAAACCAAAGCCGGCTAGTAAAAACTGTTCGAATGTCGTACGTGCGATCAAACACGTATGCGTCCGAACCTTTGTTGTAAAACCATACGACCTCTATATCTTTTCGCCTGGGTTTGGGAAATCTCTGTGTGGGACTCTAAAGACTCGACTACTACGCTGGCAGTGGGTTTAACCACAGACCGCAAGCGGCACTAGCTGTACGTAACGGTCCCCAGGTAGTTGTCGATAAGAAAGCTGATGAGGTAACCCATCTGAAATCCTACTGAGCCTGTCTGTGACAATATCCGCACAGTCAGGTCTGTTCGTCTGAGAGTATCGCATGTATGGTCTAGGGAGGTGGTGGACGTCAGACCCCTAATAACCGTACAAGTCGTGTCGGTATGGCTCTATCACCATCCGAGAATCTACTGATCAATCCTATCAGTAATTCTCAATCAGCCCTGGCCAGGGACTTATGGTAATGACCAACCGATCACCGTGCGATATCAACTCCCTATACCGGGAGAGACGAATCCCTAACAGTCACTCACTGCCTCCACGTGGCTCGGGACTGTGCCCAACTGAAACCTGTTTGCACGACTCCTTTGAGCCGTGGTAGGGTAACAATCAAAGCACAGTGGGAACTCACACGAGACAAATGATGACCTTAAGTCAACGGACTATCTGCACACATGTCACCTGAGAACTGCTATCTGACGTTAGGTATAATACCATCCAGTCAGTTCTCGGCGAGTCCTGTCCGGTGTACTCACACCCAGTGAGCATCTGTATACAATCTTAGGTGAACTCCACCAATGGTTGCAGGACAAATCCATCGCCCCTTGTCAGGGTCTAGATATGTATACACTAGTCTACTCCGGAGTATCGATGCCCAATCTCGATACTCCTGCGACCAGGGACATCTAAGAGTGTGCCTATTGACTATCCAGCTCCCACTAGTATGACTGCCATCACAACGCCGGTAGTCAGACAAACACCCTATGGGCTTTATCAACATATATATATAAATACCAAGTAAAATATATTATACGTTAAGACAAAGTCAAACCAAATAGCGTACTATCATATCAAGCAAGACTGTCATGTACATACATATCCCAAGCATCCTATACAATGTAGGCCTCTAGGGCATATATATCCAACAATCTCCCACTTGCACTAAGGCCTATAATTGGCGCAATGAGTACCCACTGTCTCTACCAGATCCAGTTGCTTGCGTACCGCATGCCCAACATCTCAAAAAGCCTCTCGAACTGTACTTGAGGAATGGCCTTGGTGAATGGATCTGCCGTGTTGTCTTTTGTATCTACTCTCCGTATCTCGATCTCCCGACGATCCACGATCTCCCTGATCAGGTGAAAACGCCTTAAGATATGCCTGGATTTCTGATGGGACCTTGGTTCCTTCGCTAAAGCTACAGCGCCATTGTTATCGCAATACAACGGTATTGGATTGGCAATGGACGGAACCACCTGAAGTTCAGAAATGAACTTCCTTATCCAGACAGCCTCTTTTGCGGCTTCACTAGCAGCTATATACTCAGCCTCCATAGTTGAGTCTGCGACGGTATCTTGTTTGGAACTCTTCCAACTTACCGCCCCTCCATTGAGGGTAAACACAAAACCCGAAATAGATTTAGAATCATCCTTGTCACTTTGGAAGCCGGAGTCGGTAAAAGCCTCTACCTGGAGGTCCTTATTGCCGTAAATCAAGAACATCTCCTTAGTCCTTCTCAGATACTTGAGAATGTTCTTCACCGCTATCCAATGCTTCTCACCTGGGTCCGATTGATACCTGCTTACCACACTAAGTGCGTAAGCTACATCTGGTCTGGTACATAACATCGCATACATTATTGATCCTACCGCCGAAGCGTAGGGTATAGTGCCCATGCGAGCCCTCTCTTCATCAGTCTTTGGAGACATATCTTTTGAGAGGGTGATTCCGTGACAAGCGGGCATATTGCCGCGCTTGGAATCTTCCATACTAAATCTCTTTAGTATAGTGTCTATATACCTGGACTGTGAAAGTCCCAATATCCTATTAGATCTATCTCGATAGATCTTAATGCCCAGAATGTATGATGCATCTCCCAAGTCTTTCATAGAGAATTTCTGTGATAAGAAGAGCTTTACTGATTGTAGTATAGGGATATCATTCCCTATCAGTAGTATGTCGTCGACGTACAAAACGAGGAAGACTACTGCTCCTTCCACAATCTTCCTATAAACACATGGTTCATCTATATTTTTGATAAAGTCAAATTCCTTGACTGTTTCATCAAAACAGATGTTCCAACTCCGCGATGCTTGCTTTAACCCATAAATGGATTTAAGCAATTTGCACACTCTTCCGCTGCTCCCACTGTCTATGAAACCTTCTGGTTGATCCATGTAAACACTCTCTTCTAGATGTCCATTTAGAAAAGCTGTTTTTACATCCATTTGCCAGATTTCATAGTCATGGAAGGCAGCAATGGCAAGCATGATCCGAATGGATTTAATCATAGCTACTGGCGAAAAAGTTTCATCGTAGTCCAATCCTGGTCTTTGACGAAAACCTTTTGCTACTAGTCTAGCTTTGTACGTTTCCACTTGTCCAAATGTACCAATCTTCTTTTTGAAGATCCATTTGCACCCAACTGGTTTTACCCCAGGAGGAGCAACTTCTAAAGTCCATACTTTATTGGTATACATGGATTCCATTTCGGATCTCATGGCATCCAGCCACTTTACTGAGTCGCTACTTGTGATAGCCTGCTGAAAACTAGTAGGCTCATCATCATCGATGATGCAATCCTCTCGATCCCCATCAAGAAGGAAACCATAGTATCTTTCAGGAGGATGAGAAAGCCTACTAGATCTGCGGAGTGGCGTTGGTTCGTCATGTTCTATTGAAATCTGAGATTCTTCTAAGTCCTCGGTTGCAGTTTGAGGTTCTGGAATTTCTTCCAGTTCTACCGCGCTCCCACTAATTTCTTTTGCAAGAAATTCGCTTTCTAAGAAGGCAATGTGACGAGCGACAAACACCTTTTGTTCTTCAGTGTGGTAGACCATGTACCCCCTTGAATGCTTGGGGTATCCTACAAACTTGCACAAAACCGATCGTGCCTCGAGCTTGTCCGGATTATGCTTTTTGACATATACCGGACACCCCCATATCTTGATATACTTGAGATATGGTCTCTTCCCACACCATATTTCATATGGAGTGGTAGGTACAGACTTAGTTGGAACTCTATTTAATAGATATGCGGCTGATTCTAGAGCAAATCCCCAGAAGGAAAGTGGCAACTCAGCACTACTCATCATTGATCGCACCATATCTAATAGCGTGCGATTCCTTCTTTCTGATACACCATTATGCTGAGGTGTATAAGGAGGAGTAAGCTGAGAGAGTATTCCATTTGCTTTTAAGTATTCAAGGAAACTGGTACTTAAGTATTCTCCACCTCGATCAGATCGAAGTGTCTTGATGCTTTTACCAGTTTGTTTCTCTACTTCATTTTTATACTCCTTAAACTTCTCAAAAGCCTCGGATTTATGCTTTATTAAGAACACATGTCCATACCTAGAGAAGTCATCAGTAAAAGTGATGAAGTAGGAGTGACCACTTCGTGCATGTATAGACATCGGACCACATACATCACTGTGTACTAGTCCCAAGGGTTCGGTGGCTCTTTCTCCGTGTCCGGTGAACGGAGATTTGGTCATTTTTCCTTTGATACATGATTGACAAGTTGCATATGATGAATATTCAAACGAATCTAGATATCCATCTTTATGTAACTTAGTCAACCTTGTTTCATTTATATGACCAAGTCTACAATGCCATAGGAAGGCTTGATTTGAATCTGGAGCCTTTCTTTTACGCGTGTTTTGAATATTGAAAATTTGTGGTTGATTAAGTATGTATATTCCGTTTTCCAGTGTGCCAAACCCAATCAGTTCTTGATTTAGGATAATGTTCATGACATTTCTTTCAAGCACAAAATTATATCCTTTATTAGACAATAAAGATACTGATATAATATTACACAACATACTGGGAATACAAAAACAGTTATACAATACCAAAATGTTTCCACTATTCAACCCTAGGTGATATTCCCCTATTGCAACTGCATCTACATGCATTCCATTGCCCATCCGGAGAGTCATATCACCTGCCCCCAGTACTCTACTATTTCTCAGATCCTGCAAAGAATTACAGATGTGAGAACCAGAACCGGTATCAAGTACCCATGAAGTAGAGTTTACTGAAAGACAATTTTTCGATTACGAACACACCTGAAGTTGAAGCAACTGCTTGCTTCATGTCCTTGGCTTTGAAGGCCTGACAATCCTTCTTCCAGTGCCCCTGCTTGTGACAATAGAAACACTCATTCTTTTCTGCCTTCACCCTTCCTGCCTTGTTCGTTCCCTGCACCTTCTTGACCCCACCCTTCGGTTTGGTGGCTTTCATCTTCTTCTTCCCTTTAGCTTTCGCTTTAGTTTTGGAAGAAGATGATTGGCCAACATACAGAACGGGGGTCTTCTCCTTTTTCAAGGAGGTCTCTGCTACCCTCAACATGTTGAGGAGCTTTGGAAGATCCGCTTCCATTTCGTGCATGTTGAAGTTCAGCACGAACTGAGAGAAGGTGTGGGGAAGGGACTGGAAAATCAAGTCGATATACAAATCGTTCTCTAGCACGCATCCCAGGTTTGCGAGTTCCTCAATGAGGGTGATC
Source organism: Agapanthus africanus (assembly GCA_030015575.1). Classification (NCBI taxonomy): domain Eukaryota; kingdom Viridiplantae; phylum Streptophyta; class Magnoliopsida; order Asparagales; family Amaryllidaceae; genus Agapanthus; species Agapanthus africanus. Next base: position 231,737,270 of record CM057341.1, read on the forward strand.
ATTTTGAGGACGTGCTCTCCAACAGACGATCCTGGAGCTAACCTCATCTGGAAGAGTTTCTTTGAGGTTTCGTACCTCACGATACGGGAGTGTTCACCATACAATTCCTTGCAATGGAGGAATATGGATGCAATATCCATACTCTCGTGCTGCTTCTGGAGTTCATTATTCATGGACGCCAGCACGATACACTTAGCTCGCTCACAATCTAGATCCCAGGTTTTACGAACTTCCTTGTCCGCAACTGAGGAATCTGGTCCCGGGATAAGGGGAGGAACAGCGGTGGTAACATATGCAACTTTGTCATAAGTCAGCGCAATATTGACGTTTCTTAGCCAGTCTTTATAGTTCTGCCCGGTTAGTATATTCTTTTCGAGTAATAGTTTTAGTCCAGTCATGGTAGCTGCCAGAGAGAGAGAAAAGAAAACACTCAGCATATGCTCTTGCAAGTTTAGATTGGTTTATTAATTTATCTAAACAGGATGGCTCCCACTGTTTCCTCAAGTCCTTCTTCAAAACCTAAAAGAAGAACTAGTCAGGATTTAATCACACGTCACAATACTTGCTTAACCTTTCAGCCAGGCTGGTGTTGGTACTTCGAGGGAGGTTTTCCAACGCTTTCGCGAAGTTCCTTAATTAAAGAACCTCTTTTCCCTGGAGGCGTAGCCCCTCTAACACCTTTCTAGGCACCTACTTGGTTTATAGTATTGATTGTTAAGTGAGAGAAATTCCCAAGAGTAATCCTACTCATCAGTGGGATCGGGATCCAACTATCATTGCATGATGCCCTAGATGGAAGCCACTCTAGTCACCACACTCCAGAAGGTAAGCTAACTCTGCAAGTTTCCTTTATGTTTGAAACTCCCGATGTGATTTTTACCCCAAGTTCTTATAGACCTTGACGTAGGCCAACAAGTCATAAGACGCAAGTCAAGTTCTACCCGTCGTTGTCCTGATTAATTTAAATACATCGTACAAGCCCTTGACGTAGGCCAACAAGGTGTACGTCTGTATTAAACTAATGCATCTATCTATGCAACAAATAGGCACACACACTGCTACCATACACTATGCCTTGACGTAGGCCAACAAGCATAGCATGAATACGATGTGCTGTCTATCTGAAACGACGGAGGGTTACGGCTGGTTTTTGGCAAAAAACCGTTAACGTAATGAACTTGATTTAATCGAAGGAACTAAGATAGCTTTTATTAAAAGGAGTGGTTTAAGCTCCGCATTTAAAATTTGCTTTTTCAAGAAAACCGAGTGGTTTTTAGAAATTGTTCCAACGATTCAGTTTAGGTTTTATTTTCTTTGCATTAATGATAATGCGTCCCATCTTTAACCTATCATTACAGAAAACAATGAAAATATGACGTCCTCTTATGCCATCCGCATTCGCCACTGGGTCCCGTCATCACCCGTTAGGTTACTTAACTAACGACAGAGCGGGGGCTGGGCTAGCGCGGGTGAAAAACATAAGCGACGTCTAAATAGCTATCATATATATAGATATTTTACATTCGTCTGACGCAATGATATACATTCCAGAACACAGATAAACAATATTGGATTTGAAAGCAATCTGTATTTCTTTTTGAACCTGCAAGAAAAGACAGATTACACAGTTGTGATGAATAGCCATTACCCCACCCTCGACCCCTACGGGTGCGGCAAACTACCCGCCCGGCAGTTTGTGCACCCCACCTTGGGTCTGTCCTAGGAGCAAAAACAGTAAAAAGAAATAATACAACGGTGGCTACAACCGCAACCTGGATGTGCCCCGCAAAATAATATTACAAATTGTTACAATTACATCAAATGAATTAAAACAATAACCCATCACAAAACCCCGGCTAATCACCACAACAGTCCAATACAGTTTATATGCACAAACAGATAAAACCATTACAGAAATGTGCAACCCCCTGCCAACCGACATATTAGCAGTTAGGGGAGGTTTACGAACACATTATACAATCACAGATATAATCCAATATGCAAATACTGTACAATTTCGATCGATTAAACACCTTAAATATTGCTCCAAAATCTGCTCTGCAAAACTGAAACCTGAGCAATAATTAATTATTCCAGAAAATCCCAAATTGAACAGAGAACCCACCAAAGAAAACTGGGATCATGACTCGGCAACTCGGCCGCGCAAGCGCGGCGGATCGGTGGGATCCGCCGCGGAAGCGCGGTCGATTGGCCGAGTCATGGCCCCAAATTTCTTGGGTGTTCTTCTGGTGTCATAACTAGCTTTCTGAACATGCTTGAAAATTTTTTTGACTTCATTTACATTTCGACAGAAACTTGTTATTTTTAGGGTTTTCCGGCTTCGTTTTTCCGTTCGAAATTCGTACAAATTTGCGATTAAGTTAAAAATTGTTTAGCTAGGCTCTGATACCACTGTAAGTCGATGTTCAACACCCCAATACTTGTGGGGAGGCGGAAATATGAATAACAATTAAGTTCTATGATCAAACATCGATTAACCGTACGAATCGTTTGCTATACAAGTTTTAAACGAAAGCTTTAGAGTTTTAATCTACTATGCGAAGGAATTATACCAAACGGTTCTAGTCCTTCGTCTTGATGTTGTCTACGGCCTCTTTAGATCTCCACGTCCTCTTCGGCTTTCTCCCGTGATAGATGATCCACCCGAGAACCCTAATCCAAGCTATAACCTCTAAACTTGAGGTTACTTAGTTTCTCTAGTTGCTAAATAGAGTTGCTAAGATGATGTAGAGATAGGTTATGGAGTAATTAGTCTTTCCTAATCCTTGTTCTCAACTCATGAGGGGTAGGATTAGGCTTTGGTGAAGGAGAGAGAGCTTGAAGAGAGAGAGTGAGAAGATGATAATGAATTATATTCTATGAATAAATGTTTCTCACTTGATATATATGAAACATAATGAAATAAAAGATAAGTGAATAATAAGTGAATATTCATCATGTTTCATTAATGCAAGTGGGTGATTCATTACATGAGTCATTAAGCATTTAATAATGCATTAATGATGTGATGAATCATTCACAATGAGTCACTTATTCATTAAATGAAAATGCCACCTCTCTCTTTATGTCACATCCTTCTAGAAGCTTCTCGGAAAATTACGAGAACGCCCCTCTCATCCGTGAAAACACGGAAAAACTTTAGACTGTATAAATCCAATAACCTGATACTAGAATCTGGCTTAAACCAAAGCCGGCTAGTAAAAACTGTTCGAATGTCGTACGTGCGATCAAACACGTATGCGTCCGAACCTTTGTCGTAAAACCATACGACCTCTATATCTTTTCGCCTGGGTTTGGGAAATCTCTGTGTGGGACTCTAAAGACTCGACTACTACGCTGGCAGTGGGTTTAACCACAGACCGCAAGCGGCACTAGCTGTACGTAACGGTCCCCAGGTAGTTGTCGATAAGAAAGCTGATGAGGTAACCCATCTGAAATCCTACTGAGCCTGTCTGTGACAATATCCGCACAGTCAGGTCTGTTCGTCTGAGAGTATCGCATGTATGGTCTAGGGAGGTGGTGGACGTCAGACCCCTAATAACCGTACAAGTCGTGTCGGTATGGCTCTATCACCATCCGAGAATCTACTGATCAATCCTATCAGTAATTCTCAATCAGCCCTGGCCAGGGACTTATGGTAATGACCAACCGATCACTGTGCGATATCAACTCCCTATACCGGGAGAGACGAATCCCTAACAGTCACTCACTTCCTCCACGTGGCTCGGGACTGTGCCCAACTGAAACCTGTTTGCACGACTCCTTTGAGCCGTGGTAGGGTAACAATCAAAGCACAGTGGGAACTCACACGAGACAAATGATGACCTTAAGTCAACGGACTATCTGCACACATGTCACCTGAGAACTGCTATCTGACGTTAGGTATAATACCATCCAGTCAGTTCTCGGCGAGTCCTGTCCGGTGTACTCACACCCAGTGAGCATCTGTATACAATCTTAGGTGAACTCCACCAATGGTTGCAGGACAAATCCATCGCCCCTTGTCAGGGTCTAGATATGTATACACTAGTCTACTCCGGAGTATCGATGCCCAATCTCGATACTCCTGCGACCAGGGACATCTAAGGGTGTGCCTATTGACTATCCAGCTCCCACTAGTATGACTGCCATCACAACGCCGGTAGTCAGACAAACACCCTATGGGCTTTATCAACATATATATATAAATACCAAGTAAAATATATTATACGTTAAGACAAAGTCAAACCAAATAGCGTACTATCATATCAAGCAAGACTGTCATGTACATACATATCCCAAGCATCCTATACAATGTAGGCCTCTAGGGCATATATATCCAACAGTAATAGCCTACTCATATCAACATCTATATACGTATTACATAGTATAACGGTTCTACAGTGACATGATAGTACCAATAAGGTGTAGTGTAATATATACGTATGTGCTCGTGCAACATAATACTCATTGGTAATTGTGCATTGTTCTATCAGAGTGTTCGTATCACAGAAACGTATAAAATCGATAATATAACGCGAATATGTAAAATAATCTAAGCGTAACTATTGTAATTACTTGCTACGAGCTATACCATTATCGTTCGAAATGAAAATCTACTCACCTAGGATACCATATACTAGTTATTAACAAAAGATTTAAAATAAAAGAAACTCTTTTATGTAAAAGAAAATCTACATCCATGTTTAAAAATGAAATACTTATCATAACACTTAATTATCATTAGCTTAATGTAAAATACAATGTCATGTTAAACTAATTACAGATATCGTTTTTAATTTTTGATGTCGCACACTTTTCTTTGTAGTTACCAAAATACTTACATTTTTACGGATATCATTCCGATACCCATTTTCATAAGCGATATCATTTTTGTAAACGTATTAAATTAACAATTTAAAATTATAAATTAATATTTATAATTTTCCAAAATGTTACAGTCTCTCCCCCTTAAAGAAATTCGGTCCCTGAATTTAAATTAAACCCCCATCATAAAAACATTTTTCTCATTAAACCAACTCTCTTCTAATCATTTTGTCGGGGTCTAAGATTTAAAATACATCGTACGCTCAATACAACGGAACTCCGAAGTCCCACGCGAGCTAAGGCGTAACATAACGCAACAGTGTGGGTGGAAACTCAAAAAGATATAAAACTCTCATAACTGTAACTCTAACGGTTGCTATGGGAATTACTCCAGTTATGATACAGAATACTAAATACGAAAGCCGTTGTGTAAATCAAATACACAAACAATGCTATAGTCGTAGTGCAGTATCGGTAGCACATGACCAAGCGAAAAATATATAAATCAAATATATAACATATCCTATCAAGTGCAAAGCACAAAAACGAAATAAACTCTAATGGTTTGCATGCAAATCTCAAACCACACGTCACTGTGTGCATGAAACCAAAACAGCGTTAAGTGCAACAGGTGTGCATGAAACAATATCCACTGCATCCACTGTGCATGGAGCAAAAATGTACAAAATAGTATCAAGTGCATCGGGGTGCACAAAACCAAATCCAAGTGCATCAGAGTGCACAAAACATCAAAACGTGCAACTGGTGTGCACCAAAATCATACTGAGTATATATAGAGTATATTTATTCATTTAAAATATCTTAATCATGTGCAATTGAGGTGCACGGAAAATATCGGTGTAGTACATCCGGTGTACACAACACTCTAACCGAGTGCAGTCACCTCGCACAAAAATCTCAAACAAGTGCACCTGGTGTGCACAAATCATAAATCAAAGCGAAATTACTATGCACGTAAATATCATCAAGTGCACCTGGTGTGCACAAAATATTATGTGACCCTCAAATCCTCAAAAATACATATATAAAAAATAATGGATGTTGAGTTGTCCTTTCTTAAATGTTGAAATTAAATTATTTTATATCATAAAAATGCAATTCGAACTCAAATGACATCGAAGCATATCCTCTTCAATGTCGAAAAGCGTTTTATACACCCGGAATTGGTATAGCAAGGATTACTACTTACCGTCTGCCATGATCTAACGTTCTCTGTCTCTTAATTCTGATTCTTATTGCGGATCTCTAACGTCAGGGTCTCTTCATACAATCGTCCGGTGAGGAGCAACAACACAATCAGTCCTACTGCTGATACCGCTCACCACATCTCCTTGGCCAGTAGTCTAGTCTCTCGTAACGCGACATGTTGATAACAGCGATCTCAAATCTTTGCATGTGTGCCAACAACTGATCCTGGGTCACATCTTACTTATTATAAATTTCTGGAAAGAACCTCTCAAGCCTCTTGCTGATTTTAGCTATCCAGCCTGCCGGAACTAGCACTCATTACTGAATCTACTTTCTTTTTCGTATCAATTGTCATTTTCTTAAGATTTTCTCCTGAAAGTGTAGTCGTGCGCGTCTCAGTATATGCATCAAATCTTCAATATCGCCGGTGAAGAATAACTATCCATTGAACTTCGCACCAATCTCTTGTCCCATTACTCCCCAATATAAATCAATTAAGGAGCGTATCGTGATAACCACGCGAATTGTAAGTCATACTTGGTTATGACCAAGCTCGGAGTCTTACAAAACTCAGAAACACGAATCCGATATCTTTGATACTCTGTAGAAGAATCTGGCTAAGCTCATCTTCGAAAACTCGTCCCAATTCGTCGGAGGAAACTTATTGCACGATCTCTTTCTCGAGCGACTTGCATCAGGTCTGAGCAAGATTCATCGGAAGAGGCTAATCAATTTCACCGATCTCGTATCGGAGTGCCACAATGGATTAAAAAGTCCTAACCATCCTACATCTAAACGGTTACGAATCCTTCTGATCCATCTACACTTGTAAACATCGTCAAACTTTAAACTCATGATCTCTGGAAGCAACATCTCGATAACCTCAGCAATGTTTGTTACCGCGATCTGAACAGTACACAACATCACGATCTCCAGTGAAGAAAACATCATGCCTCAAGTCCGGCTGATCTCCAGCAATGACTCGACCATCTGGTACGGATCCCGAAGAAACTCGTTTCAACATTAGAACCCGATCGAATATAAATAAACGACATGTCTCTATATCATCGGAATTTCACCCGGGTCAGTCCTTGTCCAAGAAAAGTCTGCTCTGACCGTAACTCTAGCTGTAGCCCTCTCGGCTCCAATAAACATGGTGACCGGAACAATCAACATGCATTGACGAGGATAGATCAACGGAATGAATAGAAGGAAAATCTCAAGATATAAATCCTAAGGTAACTTAGGCGGAGTATCATATCGTAAATATGCCGCGGAATATATGTACGGTACGTCACACTACTTAGTACCTACTCCATCAACAAAGGTCATTCAATATAACGAAAGTTCGGGTATAAGACCCCCAAAGTCAAGTCTAAGTTCTATAAGGTAAAGTCTAGGTAACAAAGTGCATGCCTAGACCCTATATAGCCAAACCTAGACTCGAACAAAGGTTAAGCCTAACGCTCTGATACCAACTTTGTCACGACCCAATTGTGGCACGTGACCGACACTTAAATCACATGATATCTAAAGACGTCGACGCGGTTCAAGTAAGCCGAAACCCGAAATCTAAACCCTTTTGAAAATATTAGAGGTGAGGTTTAAAATAGTCATCAGATGGAATCAGTTTAAAATAACATTTGATTTTAAACAAGTATATTTAAAGAGCATCTATGACATTTTGAAATTTGACAGAACCTCCTTTGTAATTTTGCATAAAAACCCAATACAACCACAACAATAAAGTAGCATCCCAATGGGAGCTAGCTTCCACACCCAAATGGCGGAGCAACCTAGCAAACTATATAAAAAGTTGACTCCAATGAGTTCGACATCCCAACACACAAATTCTAAGTCTCGCCCTAAGTCCACAATATACCATTTCTATGTTGATGGAGTTTTTACTAGATACAAGAATATATGAATAACCAAGTGTGAGTACGATACAATACTAACTCACTTACCAAAGCAATCACTGAAAACAATGTGTGCCCAAAGCCGCTGATAATCCAAGCGGTAAAACCTGTAAGAAACTGTGGCACAACGGGGACGAGTTGCCAACTCAGTGAATAAAATTACATCACAAGGTAGAAATCGAATTGCACGACGATACCTAGGTCATAAGTAAAGTACTATCATAATCTGTACTAATATAATATATGATATGCATATGTATCATAATGCAACACTCTCTATCTTGCGATCCCGAGTAGAACACATCAAATACAAATGACCTGTATCTAGGTATAAGTCCAAAGTAGCCGAAAATATATATATAAACCTCTTCTCTAAAATAGCCACGGAATAGATATGTCACGGCATACAAGCAGACGTGATAGTATGAAATATAATAGGTATCTTAATTTAGATATACGTCCTGCTATTTTAGAAAAGAATGTTTAGAGGTTAAATTTAATGATCTCAGTATCATATCAGACATTTCAAAATAAGGAGGCTATAACTCGCTTTTGAATTCCTTTTTATATGCAAATGCCCGTAAAATGATATGCATGTATTATCCCCCGGTTCAGTCCTGGTCGGCTACAATAACTAGAATATATCTGTATATCTCATGATAACAACATATCAATATATATGTATGGATGTCCAGCATCGACACCCGAAATCAGAAATCTATCGTGTCCATCACCGACACGTAAATGCAGATATCGTCGACACCATCTCAATAGATGATCGTCACCCGATATCCCTGGCCCCGGTCGGTATCCCCTGGATATTCGCCGTGCCCAAATCGAACTCCGGTCAGTATCCCCTGGATATCTGCTGTGCTCATCTCTATCTCCGGTATCGAGTGTCCTCGCTAGGCTCCCCGCCTCACATGCGGCTATCCTGCCCCTCGGTCTCGACCGGGGCCACCATGTATCCGACTGTATATCCCCCCACTCAGTCTGGATATGTAACATGTCTGTAACCGTATAGCCCCCCACTCGGTTCGGAATAAAATTGAATCAGAAAACACAAGACTCATGGTGGACGTCAACTCATCGTATCCAGAAACATCTAGTAAAGAATGAGAATACTTGCATAGATCATTCTGATGATATATTATATATATTCATAAATAACAGCGTCCCATACCATTGATATATATCATCAAGAGTAAAACATCCAAAAACCCATAAAATCAAATATGAACATCCATAGAACTGGTATTCGCAATACGCAACAGGTAATAAAGGAAGACTACGTAAATTTATCATACAGGTACAAAGATAGCTATTCTACCGTGTCATGGCACTACTGATGATGTGTAGTGTAACATACGTGTCTGTACTCGTGCAGCATGGCAATCATTAGTATCTGTGCAAGTGTTCTAAAGGTGTAATAGCCTACTCATATCAACATCTATATACGTATTACATTGCATGACGGTTCTACAATGACATGGCAGTACCAATGAGGTGTAGTGTAATATATACGTATGTGCTCGTGCAACATAATACTTATTGATAATTATACAGTGTTCTATCAGAGTGTTCGTATCACAGAAACAAATAACATCGATAATATAACGCGAACATGTAAAGTAATCTAAGCGTAACTATTGTAATTACTTGCTATGAGCTATACCATTATCTTTGGAAATGAAACGAAACATTGGTTTTGAAATAAGGAAGTTGCTTTAGGTTAAAATATTCGTTTTGGAAATTGGTATCGCATCCTTGTCTTTTATCATTTAAAAAGGGAAACGAATCGTTAGTTTTTTAAAAATAATATAGCACATTCAAGTATTACATGCTAACACGGAATAAAATATAACGCTACAAGTCTAAAGGAAACTTGACCGTTATTCGGCATACTAATCTAGTCATTTCAAGTACGGTACGATTCTTCGTACAAAACCCACATTATCCTAAATTTGGTATGATCCCTTAAACAACTATACCAACCCATGAATGCACTATATGCACATGGAAAACTTACTAGATGCAACATTATTCTAATATCATAAACTTAATTAACACCAAAGAACTATATATATAGATAAGGTTGCGGGGGTGCTATACGCCATCCACCCGACTTTCCCCGTAGATGTAAATCTACTTACCAACATGATGAGCTTGCTGAAATCCACGCTACTATGTCTGCCAACTCCATCTTGAAAACCTTCGCGATCATACCTATATCGTAGTTATAGTATATCGACGTAAATATCACACTAAAACACAAAAAACGAGATAGGCACTCATAGGTTAGAACCTACAACATACATAACTCAAAAACGACAATATGCCACTGAAATCAACGTACGAACGTCGATGTTTCAGTCGCAGTACAAATTATAAAAAACCCGTATCGGAATGTCGGAAAACTAGGTAAAACCTTAACTAATCACTCCCAGATTTCTCTGTATACATCTTGGGACAAAACAAACAACACTAGAGATCATAAACTACCCAAAAGAGGCCACAGAAGAAAAACCAAGACCAAAATCTTAGGGGGGGCCGGCTTCACCAGAAATTGGGTGTATGTCGCCGGATGAAGTAGGGAGTTTGGGGCTCGGGTTCTAAGTGGTGTCTTCTAGTGGTCTCATAATACTTATTGTATTGCTAGTTTTTCTAGTAGTTACACCTGTTGGTTCCAGATTCATTTCCAGTAGGCTAAATATCATAAAATACATTGTTTTTGTAATACTGCACACAAAATAGATATTGAGCAGAAATGATTAAGTGAAGAGAGAAGAAGATATACCTATGGAGATTGTGTACAATGGAACACCATCTCATGAAGTGCTTGTGGAATCATCTAGGGGTTATAGTGACTTCTAGGTTGATGGTATGCTCAAATTGATGAAGGAATTAACATTTCCTTCATTTGAATTGATGAACACTTAGGAATTTTAGTTGGGAGCTGAAGCATATGTTGTGTTCAGTTGAGAAAACTAAGGAATTCTCCTAGATGTTGTATGGTGTAGAAAGAGCATGAGGTGGAGAGTTGTGAGATGGAGGTGGCATGGTGAAGTAGGAGGTGTCAAACTTGAAGGAGGAGGTGTAAATTTATGAAGAAGGAGATAGAGGAAGTTGAGCATGGTTGAGGGTAAGGTATTATGAGGGTTTAACCTAGGATACCATATACTAGTCATTAACAAAAGATTTAAAATAAAAGAAACACTTTTATGAAAAGGAAAATCTACATCCATGTTTAAAAATGAAATATTTATCATAACACTTAATTATCATTAGCTTAATGTAAAATACAATGTCATGTTAAACTAATTAAAGATATCGTTTATAATTTTTGATGTCGCACACTTTTCTTTGTAGTCACCAAAATACTTACATTTTTACGGATATCATTCCGATATCCATTTTCATAAGCGATATCAATTTTGTAAACTTATTAGATCAACAATTTATAACTATAAATTAATATTTATAATTTTCCAAAATGTTACAGTCTCTACCCCTTAAAGAAATTCGGTCCCCGAATTTAAATTAAACCCCCATCATAAAAACATTTTTCTCATTAAACCAACTCTCTTCAAATCATTTTGTCGGGGTCCAAGATTTAAAATACATCATACGCTCAATACAACGGAACTCTGAAGTCCCACGCGAGCTAAGGCGTAACATAACGCAACAGTGTGCGTGGAAACTCAAAAAGATATAAAACTCTCATAACTGTAAATCTAGCGGTTGCTATGAGAATTACTCCAGTTATGATACAAAATATTAAATACGAAAGCCCTTGTGTATATCAAATACACAAACAATGCCATAGTCATAGTGCAATATCGGTAGCACATGACCAAGAGAAAAATATATAAATCAAATCTATAACATATCCTATCAATTGCAAAGCACGAAAACGAAATAAACCCTTACGGTTTGCATGCAAATCTCAAACCACATGTCACGGTGTGCATGAAACCAAAACAGCGTTAAGTGCAACAGGCGTGCATGAAACGATATCCACTGCATCCACTGTGCATGGAGAAAAAGTGTACAAAATAGTATCAAGTGCATCAGGGTGCACAAAACCAAATCCAAGTGCATCAAAGTGCACAAAACATCAAAACGTGCAACTGGTGTGCACCAAAATCATACTGAGTATATATAGAGTATATTTATTTATTTATTTAAAATATCTTAATCATATGCAATTGAGGTGCACGAAAATATTGGTGTAGTATATCCGGTGTACACAACACTCTAACCAAGTGCATTCACCTCGCACGAAAATCTCAAACAAGTGCACCTGGTGTGCACAAATCATAAATCAAAACGAAATCACTGTGCATGTAAATATCATCAAGTGCACATGGTGTGCACAAAACATTATGTGACCCTCAAATCCTTAAAAATACATATATAAAAAATAACGGACGTTGAGTTGTCCTTTCTCAAATGTTGAAATTAAATTATTTTATATCATAAAAACGCAATACGAACTCAAATGACATCGAAGCATATCCTCTTCAATGTCGAAAGGCGTTTTATACACCCGGAATTGGTATAGCAAGGATTACTACTTGCCGTCTGTCACGATCTAACGTTCTTTGTCTCTGAATTCTGATTCTTATTACGGATCTCTAACGTCAGGGTCTCTTCATACAATCGTCCGGTGAGGAGCAACGACACAATCAGTCCTACTGCTGATAGCTCTCACCACATCTCCTTGGCTAGTAGTCTAGTCTCTCGTAACATGACATGTTGATAACAACGATCTCAAATCTCTGCATGTGTGCCAACAACTGATCCTGGGTCACATCTTACTTATTATAAATTTCTGGAAAGAACCGCTTAAGCCTCCTTCTGATTTAAGCTATCCAGCTTGCCGGAACTAGCACTCATTACTGAATCCACTTTCTTTTTCGTATCAACTGTCATTTTCTTAAGATTTTCTCCTGAAAGTGTAGTCGTACGCGTCTCAGTATATGTATCAAATCTTCAATATCGCTGGTGAAGAATAACTATCCATTGAACTTTGCACCAATCTCTTGTCCCATTACTCTCCAATATAAATCAATTAAGGAACGTATCGCGATAACCACCGAATTGTAAGTCATACTTGGTTATGACTGTAGGGTTCCTAGGCACACTATAGAGGTCTCACAAGGCATCAACCATGCCATTTTACAAAAATATGGTGCCGAGAAACCCTAGTTAACGGATCGTTGCTAGAAATCTAGGCGAAAAGGTGATCTAGTTAACTACTTAACTAAAAGTTAGGATGCTACAACCTTTGTAGATCCGGATATCCACTTCCTAAGCTCCACGTGGGCGTCCTCTCGCTGTCCATCGTGAATCTTGGACTCTCGCGACGGCTTCATCGGAGAAACGAGCGAAATTGGTCGTCGGCTTCGTGTCAAAGACGATCTACGTCGAGGCATCACAAGTTCAAGCTCCGACTTCACAAAGTTGTGAAACTTGTGAAGTAAACACCTAAAACAACTTGGCAAGAGGTAGAGGGTGAAGAAATAGGAGGTGGGTTCACTTTAGAATTGGATTTATCTCACTTTAGCTCAAGTTTCCATTGATGGACCTTGAGCTTTTCTTGAAGAAGAAGATGAAGATGAAGAAAGAATATATGATAAGTCTTGAGATAAAATCAAAATAAATCAATACTTATCATAACTAAACCAAGGTTAAGTGTAGAGAAAAGACCATGGTTAATGAGAAGGGTTAGGGTTAAGCTAGAAGATAAGGATGGTTGCAAAAGTCAAAGCTTCATGAAGCTTCAACTAATGACAAAGAAAGCCACCATTCTCATCTTTATCTTTTCCAAATAAATGAATAAACAAATAAATAAATAAATGAATATGCAAAACCCTAATTATCAAATTAACCATGGATTAATTCTATACACTTAACTAAATGATCAAGTATCATCAAACATGATACAAAAATGTGCACAAAAGCATATCACATATACAATGTGCATCAAGTGAGAAAAATCCGTTTAAAGTGAACCAATACTAGTTAATGCAATGCAATATATCAAATATATAATTATGCATTAAATCAACATTTGATTCAATGATCCGGTCATGTCGCACATAACCGACTAGAATCCAATGTATCGATTTATCGAATCAATGATTCGATAACTAGGTCATATCGAATATAACCAATCGAAACATATATCGCGAGAATGAAATGCGGTATCACATACACGCATTATTCTCGGTCCTGCACATATCTCATATGCGCTCCTATTTCGTTTCGCTTGAACCAGGAAACCTCTGTGTAGGACTCTAAAGACTCGTCAATACGCCGGTAGCAGATGATGATCATATCAAGCACCCACAAGCCGCAAGCGGTCTGCTAAACGTAATGGCCATCCGGGTATTGAGCGATCAGAAGATCGACGAGCTAGCCCGCTCACACTCCTGCGAATCCGACCAGTAACACTTACCGTACAGTCCGGTCTGTTCGTCTGATACGTCGTATATCAAGTCTAGGGGTGGTAAACGTCAGACCCCAATAACCGATAAGTCGTGCCGATGTGAGGCTCATAACGGGTCGAGAAACTACTGGTAACACTTACCAGCAAATCTCTGATCAGCCCTGGCCAGGGACTTCCCTGTTACGGCCAATCGAGCACTGCGCAACATCAACTCCCAATACCGGGAGAGACGAAACCCCTCCTATCGCTCATTGCCTCCATGTGACTCGGGACTGTACCCAAAGACCACCGTTTTGCACGCCCTCATGGACGTGGTAAGGTGGAGATCAAAGCACAGTGGGAATCACACAAGACTCTATGACGATCTCGGGTCTACAGACTAACCTGTACAAGTGTCACCTGAGAACTGCCATCTGACGTGAGGTATAATACCATCTGGGAGTTCTCGGCGAGTCCGTCCAGTGTACCCAGTCTCCACTGAGCACCCGTACACCATCTCTGATGTCAAACACCAATGGATATGGGATCATCCATCGCCCATCTCATGGGTCGAGAAGCGTATACGCTAGTCTACACTGGTATATCGATTCCCCGTCTCGATACACCCACGACTAGGGACCATGAAGGATGTACTTATGGACTACCATGTCCCCACTAGTATGATCTGCATCATAGTCCAGGTAGTCAAGTACACATCCTAAGGGCTTTACCAACATGTAACTATAAGACAGTTTAAAGAGACTAGTGTACATGTTAAGATAAAGAGTAACCAGATAGCATACTATCATATCGAGCAAGAAAGTCATCTCTATATATGTCCAAGCATCCAATATAATATACATCATCTGTACAATACTGGCCTCTAGGGCATACATACAACTAACAATCTCCCACTTGCACTAGGGCCAGCTGCTGTAGTATCGCATACCGAGCATCCCGAAGAGTCTCTCAAACTGTATCTGGGGAATGGCCTTCGTGAGTGGATCCGCCGTGTTGTTCTTCGTGTCAACCCTCCTGACCTCGATCTCCCGGCGATCAACTATCTCCCGGATCAGGTGATACTGCCTCAGAATATGCCTGGATCGCTGATGGGACCTGGGTTTCTTAGCCAAAGCCACCGCTCCATTGTTATCGCAATACAAAGGTATTGGTCGCTCAATGGATGGAACCACGCCAAGTTCAGTAATGAACTTCTTGACCCAGACAGCCTCTTTGGCAGCATCGTTGGCAGCGATGTATTCAGCCTCCATCGTCGAGTCTGCCACGGTTTCCTGCTTGGAACTCTTCCAGCTAACCGCCCCTCCGTAAAGGGTAAAGACAAAGCCCGACTGCGACTTAGAGTCGTCCTTATCACTCTGGAAGCTCGAATCGGTAAAGGACTCCACTTGGAGCTCTCCGTTACCATACACCAAGAACATATCTCTAGTCCTTCGCAAGTACTTGAGAATGCTCTTCACAGCTGTCCAGTGACTCTCTCCAGGATCAGCTTGATACCTGCTCACTACACTTAGTGAGTATGCTATATCGGGTCTAGTACATAGCATCGCATACATAATAGAGCCTACTGCCGAAGCATAGGGTATCCCTTGCATGCGAGCTCTCTCCAAATCAGTCTTGGGAGACATCTCTTTGGAGAGAGTGACTCCAGAGATCGTGGGCAAGTTCCCACCCTTGGACTCTTCCATACTAAACCTCTTTAGTATGGTGTCAATGTACCTGGATTGGGACAATCCCAAAATCCGTTTGGATCTATCTCTATAGATCCTAATTCCCAATATGCAGGAGGCATCACCAAGATCTTTCATCGAGAATCTTTATGATAAGAAGAGCTTGACCGATTGCAGCATAGGAATATCATTTCCTATCAAGAGTATGTCGTCCACGTACAATACGAGGAAGACAACCTTACTCTCTGCCACCTTCTTGTAGATACAAGGTTCATCTGGATTTTTGACGAAATCAAACTCTTTGATAACGACGTCAAAGCAGATGTTCCAACTCCGCGATGCTTGCTTTAATCCATAAATGGATTTAAGCAGCTTGCACACCTTCCCGCTGCTCCCACTGTCTACGAAGCCCTCTGGTTGAGTCATGTACACACACTCTTCTAAATCACCATTTAGAAAGGCGGTCTTAACATCCATTTGACAGATTTCGTAGTCATGAAAGGCAGCAATGGCAAGCATGATTCGGATGGATTTAAGCATAGCCACTGGAGATAGGTTTCGTCATAGTCCACACATGGTCTTTGACGAAAACCCTTTGCTACAAGTCTAGCTTTGAAAGTCTCCACTTTCCCATCTACACCAAATTTCTTCTTGAAGATCCACTTGCTCCCAATGGGTTTTACCCCTTCAGGAGCAACTTCCAAAGTCCATACTTTGTTGGTGTACATGGATTCCATCTCGGACCGCATAGCATCCAGCCATTTCACTGAGTCCCTACTCGTGATGGCCTGCTCGAAGCTAGTTGGGTCATCATCATCCATGATGCAATCCTCGCTTCCACCATCAATGAGAAAACCGTAGTATCTCTCAGGTGGACGAGAAACCCTACTAGATCGGCGGAGAGGCTGGGGTTCGTCGGGTACTATCGAATCTTCTGGTTCCACTAAATCTTCAGTTATAGTTTGTGTATCTGGAATTTCTTCCAGCTCTACCACTTTGCCACTAATTTCTTTTTCAAGGAATTCCTTTTCTAAAAAGGTGGCATATTGAGAAACAAACACTTTTTGTTCTTCAGCATGGTAGAAAAAATATCCTTGGGAATTCTTAGGATATCCCACAAACTTGCAGAGAACTGACCGTGCCTCGAGTTTGTCTGGATTTTGCCTTTTGACATAGGCCGGACAACCCCATATCTTAACTCGTTTAAAATATGGTCTCTTCCCACTCCATATCTCATATGGTGTGGTAGGTACAGATTTAGATGGAACTTGATTCAATAGGTATGCTGCTGTCTCCAGCGCATAACCCCAGAAGGAAATAGGTAACTCAGCCGTGCTCATCATAGAGCGCACCATATCTAATAGGGTGCGGTTCCTCCATTCAGATACACCATTGTGCTGTGGTGTATATGGAGGAGTCAGCTGAGAGAGAATCCCATTCTCTTTTAGGAAGTCCAGGAATTCATTGCTCAAGTATTCACCTCCTCGATCAGATCGTAGGATTTTAATACTTTTTCCGGTTTGGTTCTCAACTTCTTGTTTATATTCCCTAAATTTCTCAAAAGCTTCTGATTTGTGTTTCATCAGGAACACATACCCGAACCTAGAGAGATCGTCAGTGAATGTAATGAAGTATGAAGAACCATCCCTGGCATGTGTAGACATAGGACCGCATACATCACTATGTATCAGTCCTAAGAGTTCGGTAACTCTTTCTCCGTGTCCCGTAAACGGAGTTTTGGTCATCTTGCCTTTGAGACATGACTGGCAAGTGTCATAAGATGAAAATTCGAAAGGTTTCAAATATCCATCCTTATGCAACTTAGCCAGTCGTGTCACATTGATGTGACCCAGTCTACAATGCCACAAGAAGGATTCGTTGAGTTCAGAACTCTTCCTCTTGTGTGTGTTTGTTATGCTCAGAACTGTTGATTGATTTAGAACATAAATGCCATTGCATAACGTGCCTGATCCAACCAACTTTTGGTTACGGAAAATGTTCATAACATTATCCTGTAATACAAAATTATATCCTTCTTTACTTAATAAAGAAACCGATATAATGTTGCATATCAGGTTCGGCATGTAATAGCATTCGTTCAGAACCAATGTATTACCAGTTGGTAATACAAGGTGATATTCCTCGACAATTTTAGCTGCAACAATTGCACCATTTCCAACTCTAATGTATTTATCACCTTCTCCAAGTTCTCTACCTTTCCTTAGCCCATGTAACTGATTACATATATGGGATCCCGACCCGGTATCCAATACCCAGGACGTAGAGCAAATAGAGAAACAGTTCTCAGTAACGAACACACCCGAAGAAAATGCATCAACATGTACTTTCTTCATTCGGGTGGCATGGGAATCCTGGTATTCCCCTATATCCTGTTCATTCCTATAACTCTTATAGGAAAGAACGGAACCAACGTTCCCCAGCACAGTATAACATGCGGGTTCGGTCAATACATCCATATTATTATCTTGATTAAGGCATGAAATGGTCGCTACCTGGAGAGAGAGAGAAGAAAACACTTTAGCGTATGCTCGTGCAAGATCAGATTGGTTATTATCTTATCTAATCAGGATGGCTCCCACTGCTTTTTATCAAATCTTCCTTCAAACCTTAAAAGGAAAGACTAGCCGGGATTAATTACACACTACAAGTTCGCCAATCTTTCAGCCAGGCCAGCGTCGGTACTTTGAGGGAGGTCCCCCGTGCTTTCGCACGAACCTAATTAATGTAAACCTCGTTTTTCCAGAGGCGTAACCTCATTAACACCTTTCTAGACACCTACTTGATCGGCTAATTGCAATGTGTAAAACTCTCCCAGGAGTAACTCTTACTCCCAGTGGGTATCGGGATCCAACTATCTCATAGAAGGTATGCAATCTCATTGCAAATTTCAACACTTGAAATTCTCGATAATCTTTCGCCCCTAGCAGCTATATGACCTTAACATAGTCAACAAATCATAAGTGCTAGTCAAGTTCAACCCGTCATTTCCCGATTGAATTAAACCCACCCGCACGACCCTTAACATAGTCAACAAAGTCGCACGACTACCCTAATCCAATCGCATCATATGCTTATACAGATAAGCACTAATTAGCTACCGCACACTACACCTTAACATAGTCAACAAACGTAGCACGAATACTAACTAGTACTTATCTGAAATGACGGAGGGCTACGACAGGTTTTTCTGAAAACCTATTGCGTAATGAACTTGATATCGTTGTAGAATCAAATGAAGTTTTAAAATGGAATGATTTTGAGGCTTTTCTAGTTTTGCTAAAGGGGTCACTCCCGGTGAAGGGATCGTCGGCCCTTTCCTCGTCGAATGAGGTGCGGGATATATCATATATATCACTGTGCAAAGCAAAAACACTTAAAAGCAATCAAAGCCAAACCGAGTGTGTAGCATCTGCCAGTTATTGCTAAAGGAGTCACTCCCGGTGAAGGGATCTCGGTCCTTTCCTCATCGAATAAGGTGCAGGGTATATCATATATACCGCTATGCAAAGCAAGAACTGTAGCTACCTGTTTTGTTTAAAATCTGATTCTACAACACCTTAGGTTTCTTTTCTTTCATTAATCACATTAATGAAGTCCCATCATTTAAATACCTAAACATCACAGATAGATATGACGTATACTTATGCCATCCGCATTCGCCTCGATGTCCCCTCGTGCACCGTTAGGTTAGGTAACTAACGACAGAGCAGGGTAGGGCTAGCGCGGGTGTAAAACATAAGTAACGTCTATATAATATATCATATATACTATATACTATATCCATCACAGAACATCACATGATCACATCACAGATATCGCAGCAGAATAAACATATGAAATATTGGATATACTAGGACGTCCGTGTTTTCAATACGAGTCAGTATAAAACACGGATTCCACGGTCGTGATGAATAGCTAATCCCACACCTCTAGACCCCTACGAGAGCGGCAAGCAACCCTGCCAATTCTAGGGTTAGGAGACCCGGACTCGACTCCACGAGTTGGTCTCCCACTGGACCCCAGAACCCGGTTACTTGTGCTCCCCTCCTTGGGTCTATCCTAATGCGGAAAAGTAAATAATATACAAAGGGTGACAACTTCCGCTACCTGGAAGTGCCCCAAATAAAAGAATATTACATACAAGTTTTTACATGAATGAAAATGGAAAACACTCATCTCACATAAAAACCCCCGGCTATTCGAACACGACGATCCAATATTACATATCCAGCAACACATAACATCACATGTCATCAACGTAAGTAAGTACGCATACCCCAATTGTCGTTGATATATAGCAACGAAACCGGCGATATGAACATACTACACTTACGGTCACAGAAAAGAAAGTGTAAAACTACAACAATTGGAATCCGCAACTTCTTTAGACATCGCATGCCTAATCAAATGAAATACTTAGACATCACATGCCTAACAGATATAAATCCCGCATTTTAGTCTCATTATCGAAAACTCTTTTCAATATCATATGGGACTAAACTGCTAAATTTATAACATTCATTCAGTTATCTCATAACTGTTTGTGAATTCCAATTATTGTATCACATTCCAGATAAACAGAAAATGTTAAACTTTTCGATCGAACAGTCGAATACCCAAGTTTTCCCGATACAGCTCAACACATGAAATAAGTCTAACAACATTCAGTTCGTGCCTCAGTACCAACGGTCCAGCCGTAGAAGGGTCAAGCCAACGCCTCACATGTGGCACGCCGTACTGCCCCAAACCCGAAGGTTCAAAGGGCAGTTCAAGACGGTCACATAATCGAGTTAAGGTTTGTTGTCTTCTAGAGGGTCCATCGCGTTACTTGCACTACTTAGAACGTCGTTAAACTACGGAAAAATCCAACACTTGGAAATTTCCCGACAGGGGAAAAATTGGGTATTTATATCCGGTCGAACTTTTTAACATATTCTAAAAATTATCCGGAAATACACAAAGACGAAATTTGATACCCCGATCGAAACACCGAATCCCCAAAGCAACCCCAGAAAATTCAACTCTTGAATAATTATTAAAAATACCCAGGAAAATCACCACTGGAAACTAAGGATTACTGTCTAAAATTATTTAAATAATTAGGCCGTACGACCGCGGATCCGCCGCATGAGCCATGCTCATGCCGCGGATCCTCGCTGCCATAGTAGAATTGCACTCACGAATTTCACAGTAAACCTTATAATTTCCTGCTTATTTTTCTGCATATTTTTAATATTGAAAAATCCCAGATTTTTGAAAATGTACAGAGAGCATGTTTGGTTTAGGGTTTCGGGTTCGTTCGGGCTTCAAATCACGTCTAGACTTCGCCTAAGGCTCTAGCTAGGCTCTGATACCACTGTAGGGTTCCTAGGCATACTATAGAGGTCTCACAAGGCATCAACCATGCCATTTTACAAAAATATGGTGCCGAGAAACCCTAGTTAACGGATCGTTGCTAGAAATCTAGGCGAAAAGGTGATCTAGTTAACTACTTAACTAAAAGTTAGGATGCTACAACCTTTGTAGATCCGGATATCCACTTCCTAAGCTCCACGTGGGCGTCCTCTCGCTGTCCATCGTGAATCTTGGACTCTCGCGACGGCTTCATCGGAGAAACGAGCGAAATTGGTCGTCGGCTTCGTGTCAAAGACGATCTACGTCGAGGCATCACAAGTTCAAGCTTCGACTTCACAAAGTTGTGAAAGTTGTGAAGTAAACACCCAAAACAACTTGGCAAGAGGTAGAGGGTGAAGAAATAGGAGGTGGGTTCACTTTAGAATTGGATTTATCTCACTTTAGCTCAAGTTTCCATTGATGGACCTTGAGCTTTTCTTGAAGAAGAAGATGAAGATGAAGAAAGAATATATGATAAGTCTTGAGATAAAATCAAAATAAATCAATACTTATCATAACTAAACCAAGGTTAAGTATAGAGAAAAGACCATGGTTAATGAGAAGGGTTAGGGTTAAGCTAGAAGATAAGGATGGTTGCAAAAGTCAAAGCTTCATGAAGCTTCAACTAATGACAAAGAAAGCCACCATTCTCATCTTTATCTTTTCCAAATAAATGAATAAACAAATAAATAAATAAATGAATATGCAAAACCCTAATTATCAAATTAACCATGGATTAATTCTATACACTTAACTAAATGATCAAGTATCATCAAACATGATACAAAAATGTGCACAAAAGCATATCACATATACAATGTGTATCAAGTGAGAAAAATCCGTTTAAAGTGAACCAATACTAGTTAATGCAATGCAATATATCAAATATATAATTATGCATTAAATCATTAAATCAACATTTGATTCAATGATCCGGTCATGTCGCACATAACCGACTAGAATCCAATGTATCGATTTATCGAATCAATGATTCGATAACTAGGTCATATCGAATATAACCAATCGAAACATATATCGCAAGAATGAAATGTGGTATCACATACACGCATTATTCTCGGTCCTGTACATATCTCATATGCGCTCCTATTTCGTTTCGCTTGAACCAGGAAACCTCTGTGTAGGACTCTAAAGACTCGTCAATACGCCGGTAGCAGATGATGATCATATCAAGCACCCACAAGCCGCAAGCGGTCTGCTAAACGTAACGGCCATCCGGGTATTGAGCGATCAGAAGATCGACGAGCTAGCCTGCTCACACTCCTGCGAATCCGACCAGTAACACTTACCGTACAGTCCGGTCTGTTCGTCTGATACGTCGCATATCAAGTCTAGGGGTGGTAAACGTCAGACCCCAATAACCGATAAGTCGTGCCGATGTGAGGCTCATAACGGGTCGAGAAACTACTGGTAACACTTACCAGCAAATCTCTGATCAGCCCTGGCCAGGGACTTCCCTGTTACGGCCAATCGAGCACTGCGCAACATCAACTCCCAATACCGGGAGAGACGAAACCCCTTCTATCGCTCATTGCCTCCATGTGACTCGGGACTGTACCCAAAGACCACCGTTTTGCATGCCCTCATGGACGTGGTAAGGTGGAGATCAAAGCACAGTGGGAATCACACAAGACTCTATGACGATCTCGGGTCTACAGACTAACCTGTACAAGTGTCACCTGAGAACTGCCATCTGACGTGAGGTATAATACCATCTGGGAGTTCTCGGCGAGTCCGTCCAGTGTACCTAGTCTCCACTGAGCACCCGTACACCATCTCTGATGTCAAACACCAATGGATATGGGATCATCCATCGCCCATCTCATGGGTCGAGAAGCGTATACGCTAGTCTACACTGGTATATCGATGCCCCGTCTCGATACACCCACGACTAGGGACCATGAAGGATGTACTTATGGACTACCATGTCCCCACTAGTATGATCTGCATCATAGTCCAGGTAGTCAAGTACACATCCTAAGGGCTTTACCAACATGTAACTATAAGACAGTTTAAAGAGACTAGTGTACATGTTAAGATAAAGAGTAACCAGATAGCATACTATCATATCGAGTAAGAAAGTCATCTCTATATATGTCCAAGCATCCAATATAATATACATCATCTGTACAATACTGGCCTCTAGGGCATACATACAACTAACAATGACCAAGCTCGGAGTCTTACAAAACTCAGAAACACGAATCCAACATCTCTGATACTCTGTAGAAGAATCCGGCTAAGCTCTTCTTCGAAAACTCGTCCCAATTCGTCGGAGAAAACTTACTGCACGATCTCATTCTCGAGCGACTTGCATCAGGTCTGAGTAAGATTCATCGGAGATGCTAATCAATTTCACCGATCTCGTATCGGAGCGCCACAACGGATTAAAAAGTCCTAATCATCCCACATCTGAACGGTTACGAATCCTTCTGATCCATCTACACTTGTAAACATCGTCAACCTTTAACCTCATGATCTTTGGAAGCAACATCTCGATAACCTCAGCAATGTTTCTTACCGCGTTCTGAACTGTACACAACATCACGATCTTCAGAGAAGAAAACATCATGCCTCAAGTCCGGCTGATCTCCAGCAATGACTCGACCATCTGGTACAGATCCCGAAGAAACTCGTTTCAACATTAGAACCCGATCGAATATAAATAAACGACATGTCTCTATATCATCGGAATTTCACCCGGGTCAGTCCTTGTCCAAGACAAGTCTGCTCTGACCGTAACTCTAGCTGCAGCCCTCTCGGCTCCCATAAACATGGTGACCGGAACAATCAACATGCTTTGACGAGGATATATCAACGGAATGAATAGAAGGAAAATCTCAAGATATAAATCCTAAGGTAAATTAGGCGGAGTATTATATCGTAAATATGCCACGGAACATATGTACGGTATGTCACTCTACTTAGTACCTACTCCATCAACAAAGGTCATTCTATATAATGAAAGTTCGGGTATAAGACCCCCAAAGTCAAGTCCAAGTTCTATAAGGTAAAGTCTAGGTAACAAAGTGCATGCCTAGACCCCATATAGCTAAACCTAGACTCGAACAAAGGTTAAACCAAACGCTTTGATACCTACTTTTTCACGACCAAATTGTGGCAAGTGACCGACACTTAAATCACATGACATCTAAAGACGTCGACGCGGTTCAAGTAAGCCGAAACCTGGAATCTAAACCCTTTTGAAAATTTTAGAGGTGAGGTTTAAAATAGTCATCAGATGGAATCAGTTTAAAATAACATTTGATTTTAAACAAGTACGTTTAATAAGCATTTATGACGTTTTGAATTTGACAGCACCTCCTTTGTAATTTTGCATAAAAACCCAATACAACCACAACAATAAATTAGCATCCCAATGGGAGCTATCTTCCACACCTAAACGGCGGAGCAACCTGTTGGATATATGTATGCCCTAGAGGCCATTATATGATAGTGGATGTATCTGTACATGTATATATATATTCAGAGTACATTCTTGCTCGACATGATAGTATGCTATCTGGTTCTACTTTATCTGACATGTTGATTTGATCATGCTTTTATTCATTCATACATGCTGATAAAGCCCTAAGGATATCGGCTTGACTGCAGTGATTATGATAGAGATCATACTAGTGGAACATCTGTAGTTTATAAGCATATCCTGAAATGTCCCTAGTCGGAGGTGTATCGAGACGGGGCATCGATATACCAGAGTAGACTAGCGTATACGATATTAGACCCATGTGATGGGCGATGGATGTTCCCACATTCATCGATGTTTGACATCAAGATCATATACGGGTGCTCAGTGGTGACTGGGTACACTGGACGGACTCACCGAGAACTTCTATATGGAATTATATCTATCGTCGGATAGCAGTTCTTAGGTAACACTGGTACAGGTTAGTCTGTAGACCCGAGATCGTCATAGAGACTTGTGTGCTCTCCCACTGTACTTTGATTACCACCCTACCACGGCTCTACTGAGTCGTGCAAACAGGTGGCCGTTGGGTACAGTCCCGAGACACACGAAGGCGATGAGCGATAGGAGGGGTTTCTTCTCTCCCGGTATTGGGAGTTGATGCTGTGCTGTGCTCGACTGGTTATATCAGTAAGTCCCTGGCCAGGGCTGCTGAGATTTACTGATAAGTGTTATCAGTAGTTTCTCGATCTGTTATAGACCATTCACCGGCATGACTTATTGAGTTATTGGGGTCGACGTGACCATCCCTAGGCTCGATATGCAGCATATCTGATGAAGAGACTGGACTGTACGGTAGTGTTGCCGGTTGGCTCGACGGGAGTTGTAGCAGGTTCGCTTGTTTTCTTCTGATCGCTCAATACCCAGGTGGCCGTTATGTTTAGCTGACCGCTTGCGGCATGGGGGTACTTGATATGATCATCACCCACTACCGGCGTATTGACGAGTCTTAGAGTCCCACAAAGGAGTTACCTAGTCCAGGCGAAACGTTGTGGTGCGCGTATGCGATATGCGCATGGACCCGGTTAAAATGCACGTATGAGATACCGTATATTAATTGGGCGGCTTGCTTTTGGTTAGGTCGTATGTGATATGGCCAGATTGATAAATCAAGTGTTGATTTATCATTTAACCATTAGCTTCTCACTAAGAATCCTATCTTGTTTCTTTTGGATGTATGCATGCATGTATGCATTCATTCTTGTTCATGCACATATGGATGTGCATGCACACATGCATACATACATCATTCTATCATGGTTGTTTATACATAGAAAATGGTGGCAATATAAGACTCACACCTTGGTTATTTATATGGATTATTACTTATATTTGTCTTAAAACAAAATGAAAAAGGAAAGGATAATTCATGGTTTGTTTCTAGTCTCTTCTTTGACCTAACCATGCTCACCTACTCTTAACCATGGATTAAACTTTCCTCTCATGTTTAACTCAAATTAAATAATATCTTTATCATTTAACCATGGTTTGAGATGAGAAGAAATAAATATATATATATATTTTCTTTTTCTTTTCAAGAGTTTATCTTCTCTTCTTCTTAAAATAGCCATCATCTTCTTCAACCTTGATCTCTTGCTATCTAGACTTTTCAAGTGAGCAAAATACTCAAAAAGATAGGATTTTGAAGTGAGAAAGAGAACCACAACACCATTCTACACAAGTCTAGCCCACTTGTTTAGAGTGTTAGCTTCATTTCATCCTCTTGTTAAAGTGAAGTTGCTAGCTTGGATAAAGGAGCTTCGGGTGGATCGTCGTGGACGTTAGAAGACTTCAAGCTAATCTTTTTCCAACTCTCAAGTGGCCTAGGAGTCTACAAAAGGGAGCTACAAAGGTTGTAGTCTCAAAACCCTAGCCTTTGTTACATATGATGTTGGTTAAAGTTTTTGAAACCCTAATTTTCTAGGATAGATCCTTTGTATGCTTACTTAGCACCATAAAAATTTGATCTTTGTGACATGTGATGCTTCCAAACCTCTCATAGGGTGCTAGGTAAACCTAACATTGGTATCAAAGCACAGTGGGAGAGCACACAAGACACCTAATGAGTTAGCTAATTGTAAACTGCAAAACTCTCCTAGGAGCAACTATTGCCCATATTGGTATCAGAGCCGACCTAGAACATTAGGCGTTACTTTAGCGAAGTTAAAACTCTGATCGAACCGAAATACGGAATTACGGGACACTCTCTGGACAATTTTTGAAAACTGATATTTTTCAGAATTAAAAATATACAAAAAATTCAGCAGGTAAATATAAGGACAACTGTAAAATACGATACCATGAACAGTGTAATCCACCGCGGAACAGCGGCAATAGCCTGCTTGGGCCGCGGTTCCGCGGCCGTACTGAATCATTATGGTGTCGTATTGGTACAGTAACTTTGTTATCTGCTAATATATTTTTGGAATATTTTTAATCTGAATTTAGTGCTGTATATTCTGGAGATGGTTTTTAGTTCAATGATTCGATCGGAATTTTTTATTTCGTGTCCTTTCCAGGTAAATTAGAAAGTATTGAATTGTTCGAACGAGTGTCGTTTGCTCACTTTTCATGGGGTTTAAATCTTTCGGATATATGTGCAAGTTTTGTGGTGGACCCTCTAGAAGACAACAAACCATAACTCGATTATGTGACCGTATTGAACTGCCCTTTGAACCTTAGGGTTTGGGGCAGTACGGCGTGCCACATGTGAGGCGTTGGCTTGACCCTTCTATGGCTGGACCGCTACTACTGTGTCACACTCCGGATTTTTTGAACTCCGCTCAAGTGTTGAGCTTTAGGGAATTTTGGGTATTTGATCATTCGGTCGAAAACTTTAATACTGTCTATTTATCTGGAATGTGATACAATATGTGGAATTCATATAGTTTAGGCATGAAATACGAAGTATGTGATATTTCGCATTTATGATGTCTAAAGAGAATGTGGATTCCAAATATTGTAGTTTTACACTTTCTTTTCTGTGACCGTAAGTGTAGTATGTTCGATATCGCCGGTTTTCTTGCTATACATCAACGACAATTGGGGTACGCATACTTACTTACGTTGATGATATATGATATTATGTGTTGCTGAGATATGATGTGCAGGATTGTCGCGATCGAATAGCCGAGTTTTTTTTTATGTGAGATGAGAGTTTTATATTTTCATTCATGTAAATTCAAATGTAATGTAATATTTTTTTATTTGGGGCACTTCCGGGTTGAGGTTGTGTCACCAGTGTTGTATATTATTTACTTTTCCGCATTAGGATAGACCCAAGGAGGGGAGCACAAGTGACCGGGTTCTGGGGTTCAGTGGGAGGCCATCTCGAGGAGTCGAGACCGGGTCTCCTAAACTCCAGGATTGGTAGGGTCGCTTGCCGCTCTCGTAGGGGTCTAGGGGTGTGGGCTTGGCTATTCATCGCGACTGTGGAATCCGTATTTTCTATTGTTGGCTAAATACTAAATACGGACGTCCTAGTATATCCCACATTATATATATGTTTCTGCTGCCTGTGTTCTGAGATATCTGAGACGAATGTCATATTATATATATGATATATAGTAGACGTTGCTTATGTTTTACACCCGCGCTAGTCCTGTCCCGGTATGCCGTTAGTTAAGTAACCTAACGGTGCATAACGGAACATTGCGGTGAATGCGGATGGCATAAGCGTACGTGTTATTTTCGTTTCTTTTCTGTGATTGGCTTAAGGACTTAAATGATGGGATTACATTAATATGATTAATGTAAAGAAAATAAACCTAAAAAGATGTTGTAGAATCGGATTTGAAAACCACTCGGCTCTTTATGAAAAAGCTGTATTTCAAAAACTGCGTAGCACAAGCCACTCCTTTTGAAAACCATTTAATTCTACGACGATATCAAGTTCAAAGCGTTAAAGATTTTCTTAAATATCATTCGCAACTCTCCGTCATTTTAGAAAGTAGAGTACTTAGTATTCGTGCTACGTTTGTTGACCTTAGCCAATGCGTAGTGTGCGGTAGCTAAGTGATGTCTTCCTACAAAGCATATGATGCAGATTAATTAGGACGGGTATATGACTTTGTTGACCTTAGCCAAGGGTTATGTAAACGGGTCTGATTAATCAAGAAATGACGGGCTGAACTTGACTAGTACTTATGAATTGTTGACCATAGCCAAGGTCATAGGTACTAGGGGTAAAAATCACATCGGGAATTTCAAGTGTTGAGATTTGCAATGAGATTGCATACCTTCCATATGATGGTTGGATCCCGATCCCACCGTGGGCAATAGTTGCTCCTAGGAGAGTTTTGCAGTTTACAATTAGCTAACTCATTAGGTGTCTAGAAAGGTGTTAACGGGGCTACGCCTCTGGGAAAACGAGATTTACTTTAATTAGGTCCGTGCGAAAGCATGGGGAACCTCCCTCAAGTACCGACACTGGCCTGGCTGAACGGTTAGCGAAGTTGTAGACTATAATTAATCCTGGCTAGTTTTCTTTTTAAGGTTTGAAAGAAAAACTTGATTAAAGCAGTGGGAGACATCGATTAGACAAGATAATAACCAATATGATCTATGCAAGAGCTTTCGCTGAGTGTATTCTTTTCTCTCTCTTAATGGCAGATACCAATGACTGGACTCAAGCTTTTACTAGATAAAAACAAACTGAATGGGACCAATTATAAAGACTGGCTGAGAAATCTGAAAATAGCCTTGAGTTATGATAAAGTATCATATGTCCTCACGGCTTCAGCCCCACCCACCCCAGGTCCAAAATCCTTAGTTGCAGACATTGAAGTCCGCAAGACATGGGACGCTGACTGTGCCACGGCCAAATTCCTCGCGCTTGCATCGATGGACAATACACATCAAAAGCAGCACGAGAATATGGACATTCAAACCATATTCCTCCATACAAAGGAGTTGCAATCCCGCGCATTACGATACGAAGTATCAAAGAAATTGTTTCAGATGCGAATGGCCCCTGGCACACCGGTAGGAGACCATGTTCTGAAGATGATAGCTCTTATAGAAGAGCTTGAGGACCTAGGATGGACAATGGACAATGAACAATATACGGATATTATTCTGTAGTCCCTCCCCTCCACCTTTGCTCAGTTCATAGTTAACTTCAACATGCACGGCATGGAGAAGGAGCTACCTGAACTCCTTAATATGTTAAGAA
The DNA here is from genome assembly GCA_030015575.1 of Agapanthus africanus. Classification (NCBI taxonomy): domain Eukaryota; kingdom Viridiplantae; phylum Streptophyta; class Magnoliopsida; order Asparagales; family Amaryllidaceae; genus Agapanthus; species Agapanthus africanus. The sequence continues at coordinate 231,767,439 of CM057341.1, forward strand.
GTGCAAAGAGCACTATGAAATCGATGAAAACTCCCGTTATGACTATTGGGCAATCTTCTTCTTCTCGCCCTAAGGCTAAGTCCAAAGGAAAGAAAAAGAAGAAGCCTACCAATCCTAAGGGTGGAGTTAAAAAGGTGAAGGGAAAGGAAAAGTCCAAAGCTGGAGACTCGGGGAAAGGTGAATGTTTTCATTGCCACAAAGAAGGACATTGGAAGCGCAACTGTACAGAGTACTTGAACCTCAAGAAGAAGCATGGGGATGCTTCCGCTTCAGGTGTGTTTGTGACAGAAAACTGTTTTTCAATAAACTCTGCTTCCTGGGTATTAGATACCGGTTCAGGTTCTCACATTTGCAATTCTATGCAGGGATTGAGAAATAGCAAAGTTTTGAAGACAGGTGAGAGTTGGAAATGGTTATAATGTACATACAGTTGCAGTGGGAGAGTATCACTTGGGGTTGCCATCTGGGTGTATATTGGTTTTGAACCCATGTTATTTTGTACCAAGTATGCTATGTAATATAATATCTGTTTCTTTGTTAGACAATGAACGATATAATTTTGTATTGCAGAACAATGTTATGAACATTCACCTAAATCAAATGTTGGTTGGGTATGGTACACTTAATAACGGGATATACGTCCTAAATCAACACACAGTTTTCAGTATACAACATACTGAGAAAAGAAAACTTTCAGAATTAAATGAAGCTTTTCTTTGGCACTGCAGACTTGGTCATATTAACGAAACAAGACTAAACAAGTTACACAAAGATGGATATTTAAATCCTTTTGAATATAAATCTTATGCGATTTGCCAGTCTTGTATCAAGGGTAAAATGACCAAAACTCCATTTACCGGACACGGAGAAAGAGCTACTGAGCTCCTAGGCCTCATACAGAGTGATGTATGCGGGCCAATGTCTACACAGGCCATAGGCGGTTTTTCATACTTCATTACTTTCACTGACGATTTCTCAAGATTCGGTCATGTATTTTTATTAAAGCACAAGTCCGAAGCTTTCGAGAAATTCATTGATTATAAACAAGAAGTAGAAAAACAAACCGGCTTGAGTATCAAGATGCTTCGATCAGATCGAGGTGGAGAGTATCTCAGTACAGAATTTGCAAACTTCCTAAAAGAGAATGAGATTCTCTCTCAGCTTACTCCTCCTTACACACCACAGCACAACGGTGTGTCTGAACGACGGAATAGGACCCTATTAGATATGGTCCGATCCATGATGAGTGATGCTGAGTTACCCGTCTCATTTTGGGGGCATGCATTGGAGACTACAGTGTTTCTACTGAACAGGGTTCCAACCAAAACCGTGTCTACCACGCCATATGAGATATGGTATGGGAAGAGACCATCTCTTAAGAGAATTAAGATTTGGGGTTGCCCGGCCTATGTTAAAAAGCAGAATCCGGACAAACTCGAGACACGGTCAGTCATGTGTAATTTTGTGGGGTATCCAAAGAATTCATATGGATATCTATTCTACCACAAGGAGGAACAAAAGGTGTTTGTTTCTCAACATGCCACATTCTTGGAAAAAGAGTTTTTCACAGATAAAGATGATGGCAATGTGGTGGATTTAGAAGAGGTTCTAGAGACACAAACTACAAATGACGACTTGGTTGAACCGGCTGTTGCAATAGAAACTGAAGAACCTCAGCCACTCCGTAGGTCTGGTAGGACTTCTCGCCCACCGGAGAGGTACTACGGTTTCCTCATTGATGGTGACGGAGAAGACTGCATCATGGATGATGATGATCCTACCAGTTTTCAGTAAGCTATCACGAGTGGAGACTCTATGAAGTGGCTGGATGCCATGAGATCCGAAATGGATTCTATGTACACCAACAAAGTATGGACTTTGGACATTGTACCCCCTGGGGTAAAACCTGTGGGATGCAAATGGATCTTTAAAAGAAAGATTGGTGTAGATGGGCAGGTAGAGACCTATAAGGCAAGACATGTGGCGAAGGGTTTTCGTCAAAGACCAGGTTTGAACTATGACGAAACTTTTTCGCCCGTAGCCATGCTTAAATCCATTCGGATCCTACTTGCTATTGCTGCTCACTACGACTATGAAATCTGGCAGATGAACGTTAAAACAGTATTTCTAAATGGAGATATAGAAGAATGCGTTTATATGGATCAGCCAGAGGGCTTCATTGACAGTGGGAGCAGCGGCAAAGCATGTAGATTGCTTAAATCCATATATGGGTTAAAGCAGGCATCTCAGAGTTGGAACATCTGTTTCGATGATGTTATCAAAGAGTTTGATTTCATCAAAAATCCAGATGAACCTTGTGTTTATAAGAAGGCTGTAGGAAGAGCTGTCACATTCCTCGTATTGTACGTGGATGACATTCTTCTGATAGGAAATGATATTCCTATGCTACAGTCGGTTAAATCTTTCTTATCACTGAGGTTCTCCATGAAGGACCTGGGTGATGCCACATACATCCTGGGCATAAGGATCTATAGGGATAGATCCAAAAAGTTATTGGGATTGTCCCAAACCAGGTACATCAACACCATCCTAAAAAGGTTTGGTATGGAAGACTCCAAGCGGGGTGCCTTACCCGCTTGCCATGGAGTCACTCTCTCCAAGGATTCTTGTCCAAAGACCGATGAAGAGAGAGCTCGCATGAGCATTATACCCTATGCTTCGGCAGTAGGATCTATAATGTATGCGATGTTATGTACACGCCCAGATGTAGCTTATGCACTTAGTGTTGTAAGCAGGTATCAATCCAACCCAGGGGAGAATCACTGGACAGCTGTGAAGAACATTCTTAAGTACTTACGAAGGACTAAAGAATTGTTCTTGGTGTATGGTAATGCAGATCTCCAAATGGAGGCCTTTACCGGTTCGAGCTTCCAGAGCAATAAGGACGACAACAAATCTATCTCAGGGTTTGTATTTACCCTCAATGGAGGGGCGGTAAGTTGGAAGAGTTCCAAACAGGATACCGTTGCAGACTCTACGATGGAGGCTGAGTATATTGCTGCATATGATGCCGCTAAGGAAGCCGTCTGGATGAAGAAGTTCGTCTCGGAGCTAGGAGTAGTTCCAACCATTATTGATCCAATACCATTGTATTGTGATAATAATGGGGCTATGGCGTTAGCCAAGGAGCCCAGGTCCCATCAGCGGTCCAGACACATCCTGAGGCGCTTTCATTTGATCCGGGAGATTGTAGATCGCCGCGAGATCGAGATTAAGAGAGTAGACACAAAGAATAACGCAGCGGATCCACTCACCAAGGCCCTCCCTCAGCCGCAGCATGAACGACTTTTTGAGATGTTGGGTATGAGATACGCCAATAACTAGCCTTAGTGCAAGTGGGAGATTGTTGGATATATGTATGCCCTAGAGGCCATTATATGATAGTGGATGTATCTGTACATGTATATATATATTCAGAGTACATTCTTGCTCGACATGATAGTATGCTATCTGGTTCTACTTTATCTGACATGTTGATTTGATCATGCTTTTATTCATTCATACATGCTGATAAAGCCCTAAGGATATCGGCTTGACTGCAGTGATTATGATAGAGATCATACTAGTGGGACATCTGTAGTTTATAAGCATATCCTGAAATGTCCCTAGTCGGAGGTGTATCGAGACGGGGCATCGATATACCAGAGTAGACTAGCGTATACGATATTAGACCCATGTGATGGGCGATGGATGTTCCCACATTCATCGATGTTTGACATCAAGATCATATACGGGTGCTCAGTGGTGACTGGGTACACTGGACGGACTCACCGAGAACTTCTATATGGAATTATATCTATCGTCGGATAGCAGTTCTTAGGTAACACTGGTACAGGTTAGTCTGTAGACCCGAGATCGTCATAGAGACTTGTGTGCTCTCCCACTGTACTTTGATTACCACCCTACCACGGCTCTACTGAGTCGTGCAAACAGGTGGCCGTTGGGTACAGTCCCGAGACACACGAAGGCGATGAGCGATAGGAGGGGTTTCGTCTCTCCCGGTATTGGGAGTTGATGCTGTGCTCGACTGGTTATATCAGTAAGTCCCTGGCCAGGGCTGCTGAGATTTACTGATAAGTGTTATCAGTAGTTTCTCGATCTGTTATAGACCATTCACCGGCATGACTTATTGAGTTATTGGGGTCGACGTGACCATCCCTAGGCTCGATATGCAGCATATCTGATGAAGAGACCGGACTGTACGGTAGTATTGCCGGTTGGCTCGACGGGAGTTGTAGCAGGTTCGCTTGTTTTCTTCTGATCGCTCAATACCCGGGTGGCCGTTACGTTTAGCTGACCGCTTGCAGCTTGGGGGTGCTTGATATGATCATCACCCACTGCCGGCGTATTGACGAGTCTTAGAGTCCCACAAAGGAGTTACCTAGTCCAGGCGAAACGTTGTGGTGCGCGTATGCGATATGCGCATGGACCCGGTTAAAATGCGCGTATGAGATACCGTATATTAATTGGGCGGCTTGCTTTTGGTTAGGTCGTATGTGATATGACCGGATTGATAAATCAAGTGTTAATTTATCATTTAACCATTATCTTCTCACTAAGAATCCTATCTTGTTTCTTTTGGATGTATGCATGCATGTATGCATTCATTCTTGTTCATGCACATATGGATGTGCATGCACACATGCATACATACATCATTCTATCATGGTTGTTTATACATAGAAAATGGTGGCAATATAAGACTCACACCTTGGTTATTTATATGGATTATTACTTATATTTGTTTTAAAAAAAAATGAAAAAGGAAAGAATAATTCATGGTTTGTTTCTAGTCTCTTCTTTGACCTAACCATGCTCACCCACTCTTAACCATGGATTAAACTTTCCTCTCATGTTTTAACTCAAATTAAATAATATCTTTATCATTTAACCATGGTTTGAGATGAGAAGAAATAAATATATATACATATATTTTCTTTTTCTTTTCAAGAGTTTATCTTCTCTTCTTCTTAAAATAGCCATCATCTTCTTCAACCTTGATCTCTTGCTCTCTAGACTTTTCAAGTGAGCAAAATACTCAAAAAGATAGGATTTTGAAGTGAGAAAGAGAACCACAGCACCATTCTACACAAGTCTAGCCCACTTGTTTAGAGTGTTAGCTTCATTTCATCCTCTTGTTAAAGTAAAGTTGCTAGCTTGGACAAAGGAGCTTCGGGTGGATCGTCGTGGACGTTAGAAGACTTCAAGCTAATCTTTTTCCAACTCTCAAGTGGCCAAGGAGTCTACAAAAGGGAGCTATAAAGGTTGTAGTCTCAAAACCCTAGTCTTTGTTACATATGATGTTGGTTAAAGTTTTTGAAACCCTAATTTTCTAGGATAGATCCTTTGTATGCTTACTTAGCACCATAAAAATTTGATCTTTGTGACATGTGATGCTTCCAAACCTCTCATAGGGTGCTAGGTAAACCTAACATAACCAAACAAACTATATAAAAATTCGACTCCAATGAGTTCGACATCCCAACATATAAATTCTAAGTCTCGCTTCTAAGTCCACAATATACCATTTCTAAGTTGATGGAGTTTTTACTAGATACAAGAATATATGAATAACCAAGTATGAGTACGATACAATAGTAACTCACTTACAAAAGCAATCACCGAAAGGAATGTGTGCCTAAAGCCGCTGATAATCCAAGCGGTAAAACCTGCAAGAAACTGTGGCACAACGGGGATGAGTTACCAACTTAGTGAATAAAAGTAAATCACAAGGTAGAAATCGGATTGCACGACGATACCTCGGTCATAAGTAAAGTACTATCATAATCTGTACTAATATAATATATGATATGCATATGTATCACAATGTAACACTCTCTATCATGCGATCCCGAGTAGAACACATCAAATTCAAATAACCTGTATCTAGGTATAAGCCCAAAGTAGCCGAATATATATGTATATATATATACACCTCTTCTCTAAAATACCCACGGAATAGATATGTCACGGCATACAAGCAGACGTGATAGTATGAAATATAATAGGTATCTTATTTTAGATATACGTCCTGCTATTTTAGTAAAGAATGTTTAGAGGTTTAAAATTTAAAGATCTCAGTGTCATATCAGACATTTCAAAATAAGGAGGCTATAGCTCGCTTTTGAATTCCTTTTTATATGCAAATGCCCATAAAGTGATATGTAGGTATTATCCCCCGGATCAGTCCTGGTCGGCTACAATAACTAGAATTTATCCGTATATCTCATGATAACAACATATCAATATATATGTATTGATGTCCAGCATCGACACCCGAAATCAGAAATCTATCGTGTCCATCACCGACACGTAAATGCAGATATCGTCGACACCATTTCAATAGATGACCGTCACCCGATATCCCTGGCCCCGGTCGGTATCCCCTGGATATCCGCCGTGCCCAAATCGAACCCCGGTCAGTATCCCCTGGATATCTGCCGTGTTCATCTCTATCTCCGGTATCGAGTGTCCTCACTAGGCTTCTGCCTCACATGCGGCTATCCTGCCCCCCGGTCTCGATCGGGGCCACCATGTATCCGACTGTATATCCCCCCACTCAGTCTTGATATGTAACATGTACGTAACCGTATAGCCCCCCACTCGGTTCGGAATAAAATTGAATCAGAAAACACAAGACTCATGGTGGACGTTAACTCATCGTATCCAGAAACATCACGTAAAGAATGAGAATACTTACATAGATCATTCTGATGATATATTATATATATTCATATATTACAGCATCCCATACCACTGATATATATCATCAAGAGTAAAATATCCAAAAACCCATAAAATCAAATATGAACATCCATAGTACTGGTATTCGCAATACGCAACAGGTAATAAAGGAAAACTACGTAAATTTATCATACAGGTACAAAGATAGAAATTCTACCATGTCATGGCACTACAGATGATGTGTTGTGTAACATACGCGTCCGTACTCGTGCAGCATGGCAATCATTAGTATTTGTGCAAGTGTTCTAAAGGTGTAATAGCCTACTCATATCAACATCCATATACGTATTACATAACATTATGCGTCTACAGTGACATGGCAGTACCAATGAGGTGTAGTGTAATATATACGTATGTGCTTGTGCAACATAATACTCATTGGTAATTGTGCAGTGTTCTATCAGAGTGTTCGTATCACAGAAACGTATAACATCGATAATATAACGCGAACATATAAAGTAATCTAAGTGTAACTATTGTAATTACTTGCTATGAGCTATACCATTATCTTTGGAAATGAAATGAAACGTTGGTTTTGAAATAAGGAAGCTGCTTTAGGTTAAAATATTCTTTTTGGAAATTGGTATTGCATCCTTGTCTTTTATCATTTAAAAAGGGAAATGAATCGTTAGTTTTTTTAAAAGAATATAGCTCATTCAAGTATTACATGCTAACACGGGATAAAATATAACGCTACGAAGGAAACTTGATCGTTATTTGGCATACTAATCTAGTCATTTCAAGTACGGTATGATTCTTCGTACAAAACCCACATTATCTCAAATATGGTATGATCCCTCACACAACTATACCAACCCATGAATGCACTATATGCACATAGAAAACTTACTAGATGCAATATCATTCCAATATCATAAACTTAATTAACACCAAAGAACTAACTATATATCATAGTATCATATATATATTTAAGGTTGCGGGGGTGCTATACGCCATCCACCCGACTTCCCCCATAGATGTAAATATACTCACCAACATGATGAGCTTGCTGAAATCCACGCCGCTATGTCTGCCAACTCCGTCTCGAAAACCTTCGCGATCGTACCTATAATCGTAGTTATAGCATATCGACATAAATATCACACCAAAACTCAAAATAACGAGATATGCACTCATAGGTTAGAACCTATAGCATACATAACTCAAAAACGACAATATGCCACTGAAATCTATGTATGAACGTCGATATTTCAGTCGCAGTACAAATTACAAAAAACCCGTATCGGAATGTCGGAAAACTTGGTAAAACCTTAACTAATCAATCCTAGATTTCTCTGTATATATCTAGGGACAAAACAAACAACACTAGAGATCATAAACTACCCAAAAAAGGCCACAGAAGAAAAACCAACACCAAAATCCTAGGGGGGGCCGGCGTCGCCGGAAATTGGGTGTATGTCGCTGGATGAAGTAGGGAATTTGGGGTCGGGTTCTAAGTGGTGTCTCCTAGTTGTCTCATAATACTTATTGTATTGCTAGTTTTTCTAGTAGTTACACCTATTGGTTCCAGATTCATTTACAGTAGGCTAAATATCACAAAATGCACTGTTTTTGTAATACTGCACACAAAATTGGTATTGAACAGAAATGATTAAGTGAAGAGAGAGGAAGATATACTTATGGAGATTGTGTACAATGGAACACCATCTCATGAAGTGCTTATGAAATCATCTAGGAGTTATAGTGGCTTCTAGGTTGATGGTATGCACAAATTGATGAAGGAATTAAGGTTTTCTTCATTTGATTTGATGAACACTTAGGAATTTTAGTTGGGAGCTGAAGAATGTGTTGTGTTCAGTTGAGAAAACTAAGGAATTCTCCTAGGTGTTGTATGGTGTAGAGAGAGCATGAGGTGGAGAGTTGTGAGATGGAGGTGGCATGGTGAAGTAGGAAGTGTCAAACTTGAAGGAGGAGGTGTAAATTTATGAAGAAGGAGGTGGAAGGAGTTGAGCATGGTTGAAGATAAGATGTTATGAGGGTTTAATCTAGGATACCATATACTAGTCATTAACAAAATATTTAAAATAAAAGAAACTCTTTTATGAAAAAGAAAATCTACATCCATGTTTAAAAATAAAATACTTATCATAACACATAATTATCATTAGCTTAATGTAAAATACAATGTCATGTTAAACTAATTAAAGATATCGTTTATAATTTTTGATGTCACACACTATTCTTTGTAGTTACCAAAATACTGACATTTTTACGGATACCAAAATACTTACATTTTTACCAAAATACCAAAATATGTCCACTCGTCAATACAAGGTGATAATCCCCTACGGACGCAGCATCCACACTCGCTCCGTTAGTAACCTGGAGGGTCATATCACCAACCTTCAGTACTCTACGGCTTCTCAGTGCCTGCAATGAATTGCATATATGAGATCCTGATCCGGTATCCAATATCCAGGAAGTAGAGTTGATTGACAGACAATTTTCAATTACAAACACACCTGAAGCCGAAACCGCAACTTGCCTCGGGTCCTTGTTCTTGGAATTCCAAGCTTTGCAATCTTTCTTCCAATGGCCTTTCCTACGATAGTGGAAGCACTCGTCCTTTTCTACTATTGGCACTGCAACTTTTTCCTTTCCCTTAACTCCTACCTTACCAACACCATCTCTTGGTTTGGTAGCGGCCTTCTTCTTCTTTCCTTTGGCCCTTGCCTTGGACCTGGAAGAGGAAGCACCATGAACAAACATAGCAGGTGTTTCCCTTGCTTTCTACAAGGTGCTCTCTGCACTCCTCAACATGTTAAGGAGTTCTGAAAGTTCAACTTCTTTACCTTGAATATTGAAATTCAAGATAAACTCGGCGTAGGTGGAAGGAAGGGACTGGAGAACTAAGTCTGTATACAGCTCGTTCTCTAATGTTGTCCCGAGGTCCGCGAGCTCCTCAATGTAGCCAATCATCTTAAGGACATGTTCCCTTATAGATGATCCGACGGCCAGCTTCGACTGAAACAAGTTCTTCGAGGTCTCGTATCTAGCTATACGAGATTTCTCTCCATACAGTTCCTTGGTGTGGAGAAATATGGATTAAAGATCCATATTCTCATGCCTCCTCTGATGTTCATTATCCATAGAGGCAAGCACGATGCATTTAGCATTCGCACAGTCTATCTCCCGGGTCTTGCGTCCGCGACACTGGATTCTGGATTTGGGACGGCAGGGACTTTAGTAGTAAGGATATACTCCAATTTGTCATAGGTGATTGCCATCTTGACATTCCTGAACCAATCTTTATAGTTTGGCCCTGTCAAAATATTTTTATCTAATAATAACTTAAGGCTCATCATGTTCTTGGTCTCTGCAATTAGGAGAGAGAGAAGAAAACACTTTAGCATGATGCTCTTGCAAGTATAGAGTGGTTTTTAGTTTATCTAAACAAGATGGCTCCTACTATTTCTCGAATCCTTCCTCAAACCATAAAACAAGAACTAATCAGGACTATTCTCACTATACAATACTTGCTTAACTGTTCAGCCAAGCAAGTGTCGGTACTTCGATGGAGGTTTTACGACGCTTCCGCGAGCTTCCTTAATTAAATAACCTCTTTTCCCTGGGGGCGTAGCCCCGCTAACACCTTTCTCGACACCTACTTGGTTTATAGCATTGATCGTTAAGTGAAAGAATCTCCCGATGAGTAGCATATACTCACAGTAGGATCGGGATCCAAATATCATCGTCTGATAAAGCTGAAGGAATCCTACCAAAATTATCACACTCCAAATGGTATGCAACTCTAGCAAGTTTCAGTTCCTTTAGAAACTCCCGATATTGATTTTTGCCCCATGCTTTTATGACCTTGACGTTGGCCAAAATATCATAAGTCACATGTCAAGTTCTACCCATCATTATCTTGTTAATTTGAACCTACCCGTACATACCACTGATGTTGGCCAAATGGCAGTACGACTATTCCAAACCAACTCATCTATCTATGCAACAGGTGAATACCCAGCAGCTACCAAACTCTATGCCTTGGCGTTGGTCAAAATACATAGCTTGAATACTACTGAATACCCAAATGAAATGACGAAGGGCTACGAATGGTTTTGGCAAAATCGTGAACGTAGTGAACTCGATATAATCGAAGGAACCTGATAGCTTTTAAAAGAAGTGGTTTAAGCTCCGCAATTAAAAATCTGCTGTTTTAAAATAACCGAGTGGTTTCTTTTAAATTGTTCCAACGATTCAATTTTGGTTTATTTTCTTTGCATTAATTTAATGCGTCCCATCAATTAACCTATCATTGCAGAAAACAACGAAGATACAACGTCCGCTTATGCCATCCGCATTCACCACTGGGCCTCGTCATTAACCCGTTAGGTTACTTAACTAACGACAGAGCGGGGCTGGGCTAGCGCGGGTGAAAAACATAAGCAATGCCTACTAGATATCATATATAGATATTGTACATTCGTCAGACGCAATAATAGGCAATCCAGATCACAGATGAACATATTGGATATACAAGCAATCCGCATTTCATTTGAGCCTGCAATGAAAGACGGATTACACAGTCGCGATGAATAGCCAAAACCCCACCTTAGACCCCTACGGGTATGGAAAACTACCCGCCAAGTACCCGAAGTGAAGCGGTCTCCCTCAACGACATGAGTAGGCTACTAAGCATTTCAAAGTACTCGGTAGTTTGTGCACCCCACCTTGGGTCTATCCTAGAAGCAGAAAACATTAAATGAAATAATACAACGGTGGCTACAACCTCAATCCGGATGTGTCCCATGAAATAATATTACAACAAATTACAATTTACATTTGAATGAAATAATGAAAACCCAAATCTCATAACCCCGGCTATTCATCCACAACAATCCAACAAGTTCATATACACAAACCGATATATACCAACATCACAGATATGTGCAACCCCAACTAATTGTCGTATAGCAATTAGTCAACGTTTACAAACACATATAAACAATCAAAAATCTTGTAAAGTAAATACGACATTAGAATAGCGCACGCAATTAGCAAACACATCCAATTTTCCAACACATGAAAATCCAGTGAGCTAAACATTCAAAAGTGATAGTTTTGAGCCAATCCGGAAGTCGAAACGAACTCGAAATGCGCCTGAATCTTCACGGAGGTGAAGGGACATGAAAACACATCGAACATAGGGCCTCAGGGTGGTACCCATGCTGAGGGGCCACCTCAAGGTGGCCCCACAAAGTGGGCAGACCCGGGAGCACCAAATGATGGTGCTCTCGGGTCACCACCTCCCAAAGCCACCAAGTGGTGGTCTTGGGGGGTGGTCCCGGCCTTTGGTCCCCCCGAGCTTTCCCTAGGGTGCGCACTCTCTACCCCATGGCTTCTCGGTTCAAACTGTGAGCTCGCGGGGTGTGCAAACACCTCAAATCCTCACTTTTGAAAACTGTTTCTGTCGACAGTTTTTGTCCGACAAAAATGGCGTAATTATAATAACGCTACAAGCTATATATGGTTTATGAGAGGCTCTGATACCACTGTAAGTCTATGTTGCGCACCCCATGTGTTCTCGGGGAGGCGGAATGAGCAAAAAATGATTTTTACGGGCTTCGCAACATCAACTAGAACCACGGATTATTCATAAACCCTAACTAGAACTAATCTTTGAGGTTCAACTACTAAGCAAGAATTGTTATACCTCAAGATACTAGTCCTTCTTGTTCTTGTTTTCCACTTTCTCTTCTTAATCTCCTTGTAGTGAGAATGGAAGGTACCTCCTTGTCGGCTCCTCGAAGTAATAGAAGATCCACCCGAAAGTTCCTACTACAAGCTTACACCTCCAAGATAAGGTAACTAAGTGACTTAGAATGCTAATCCAAGTAACCTAGATGATATAAAGATGGATTAAGGATTGATTAGTCTTGCTAACCCTAGGATTCTCAACTTATGAGAGGATTAGGGTTAGGTTGAAGAAGAGAGAATTAAGTGTTTTGTTATTATGAAATGAATTTTGACTCATTTGGATAATATGAAGCATGAAAAAATATCTCATCAAATATCTAGCAACCATGCTTCATTTAATACTTGAGATGAATTATCTTATGAGTCATGGTTCATTTAATGATAATTAGACCTCATCTTCTCCACCCTATTTAGTTTCAATCATAAAGATTAAAACACAAATGAGTCATCTCCTTATAAAAGCTTCCCGAAAAATTACGAGAATGCCCCTCCCATCCGTATTTACGAAAAACACGGATATACTGAGACTAAATTAAATCCAATAATCTAATACTATGATCTGGCTTAAACCAAAGCCCACTAGTATAATCTGTCCAAATATCATACATGCATAAGTACACGTATATGTCTGAACCCTGTCGTAAAACCTTACGACCTCTATATCGTTTCGCCTGAAGCAGGGAAACCCTCTGTGTGGGACTCTAAAGACTCGACACTACGCTGGCAGTGGGTTTAACCACAGGCCGCAAGCGGTACTAGCTGTACGTAACGCTCCCCAGGTAGTTGTCGATAAGAAGGCCGATGAGGAAACCCATCCGAAATCCTACTGAGCCTGATGTGACAATCTCCGTACAGTTCGGTATGTTCGTCTAAGAACATCGCATATCGGACCTAGGGAGCGGCAAGCGTCAGTCCCCTAAAAGCGGTATAAGTCGTATCGAAGTGTAGCCCATTACACCTTGAGAAACTACCGGAATACCAACCAGTAAATCTCGCTTGGCCTGGCCAGGGACCTTGCGTAATGGCTCTCCAAACATAGTGCGATATCAACCCCCAATATCGGGAGAGTCAAATCCTATCTAACCGCGCTTAGAATCTTCCATACTGAATCTTTTCAGTATAGTGTTGATATATATGGACTGCGAAAGTCCTAACATCCCCTTAGATCTATTACGATAGATCTGGATCCCCAGAATGTAAGAGGCATCACCTAGGTCTTTCATGGAGAACCTGTGTGACAAGAATCCTTTGACAGATTGTAGCATAGGAATGTCATTTCCTATCAAGAGAATGTCATCCATGTACAAGACGAGGAATACGACAGTTCATGCTACAATCTTACTATATATGCATGACTCATCTGGTTTTTTGATAAAGCCATGTTCTTTGACCGTTTCATCAAAACAGATGTTCTAACTCCGCGATGCCTGCTTTAATCCATAAATGGACTTAAGCAACTTGCACACTTTCCCGCTGCTCCCACTCTGATTGAAACCTTCTTGCTGAGCCATATAGATGCACTCGTCCAAATTTCCATTTAGAAAAGTCGTCTTTACGTCCATCTTCTAGATCTCATAATCGTGGAAGGCAGCAATAGCAAGAAGGATCCGAATGGATTTGAGCATAGCTACTGGAGAAAAAGTTTCGTCATAGTCCAAACCAGGCCTTTGACGAAAACCCTTTGCAACAAGTCTAGCCTTATAGGTTTCTACCTGTCTATCTACATTAATCTTCTTTCTGAAGATCCATTTGCATCCTATGGGTTTTACCCCGTCTGGAGCAAAGTCCAAAGTCCATACTTTGTTGGTATACACGGACTCCATTTCGGTCCGCATTGCATCCAGCCATCTTACTGAGTCGCCGCTCTGAATGGCCTGCTGGAAGGTAGTAGGTTCATCATTATCAATGATGCAATCCCCTCTATCCCCATCTATGAGGAAACCGTAGTATCTCTCAGCGGATGAGACGGCCTACTACTCCTGCGGAGGGGTCGGAAATGTCCTGTTCTTCTGGAACTTCTGTTTCTACCATGCTTTCAGTAGTAGCTTGTGGTTCTGGAATTTCTTCCTGTTCTATTGCTCTCCTACTTGTTTCCTTCTCTAAAAACTGCTGTTCTAGAAAATGGGCATTACGATAAACAAAAACCTTTTGTTCCTCTGCGTAATAGAAAAAATACCCCTTGGAGTTCATTGGATATCCCACAAACTTACACTGTACTGAGCGTGCCTCGAGTTTTTCCGCATGCTGCTTTTTAACAAAAGCTGGACATCACCATATCATCAGATACTGAAGATAGGGTTTCTTCCCACTCCACATCTGATATAGTGTGGTAGGCACAGTCTTGGTAGGAACCCTGTTCAAAAGATATGCAGCTGATTCTAGTGCATAACCCCAGAAAGATCTCAGTAACTCAGCATTAATCATCATGGAACGCACCATATCCAATAGGGTTCGGTTCCGTCTCTCCGATACACCGTTGTGTTGTGGAGTGTATGGAGGAGTAAGCTGTGAGAGAATTCCATTCTCTTTTAGGTAACCCAGGAACTCGGCACTTAAGTATTCACCACCACGATCAGATCTAAGTGTCTTGATACTTTTGCCGGTTTGTTTTTCCACCTCATTCTTATATTCTCAGAATTTCTCAAAGGCCTCGGATTTATGCTTCATCAAGAAAATGAATCCATACCCAAAGAAATCATCTGTAAAAGTAATGAAATATGATAAACCGCTTCTTGCATGTGTAGACATTGGACCACATACATCGCTGTGTATGAGTCCTAAGAGCTCGCTCGCTCTTACTCTATGTCCAGTGAATTGAGTCTTTGTCATCTTTCCTTTGAGACATGATTGACAAGTGGTATAAGATTGATATTCGAACGGATCCAAATATCCTTCTCTATGTAACTTAGTTAACCTTGTCTCATTGATATGACCCAGTCTACAATGCCATACGAAAGCCTGATTTATATCCGGAGACTTTCTTTTTATTGTGTTCTGGACATTGAAAATCAGCTATTGATTTAATACGTATATACCGTTATCTAGTGTACCGGACCTAATCAAACCATGATTAAGGTGGATGTTAACAACGTCGCTTACAAACGTGAAATCATAACCTTCTTTTGATAACAACGATACTGATATGATATTACACGTTAAACTAGGTACACAAAAACAGTTGCGCAAAACCAAAATATGTCCACTCGTCAATCCAAGGTGATAATCCCCTACGGACACAGCATCCACGCTCGCTCCGTTAGCAACCTGGAGGGTCATATCACCAACCTTCAGTACTCTACGGCTTCTCAGTGCCTGCAATAAATTGCATATATCAGATCCTGATCCGGTATCCAATACCCAGGAAGTAGAGTTGATTGACAAACAATTTTCAATTACAAACACACCTGAAGCCGAAGCCGCAACTTGCCTCGGGTCCTGGTTCTTGGCATTCTAAGCTTTGCAATCCTTCTTCCAATGGCCTTTCCTACGACAGTGGAAGCACTCGTCCTTTGCTACTATCGGCACCGCAACTTTTGCCTTTCCCTTGACTCCCACCTTACCAACACCATCTCTTAGTTTGGCAGTGGCCTTCTTCTTCCTTCCTTTGGCCCTTACCTTGGACCTGGAAGAGGAAGCACCACGAACAGACATAGCTGGTGTTTCCCTTGTTTTCTGCAAGGTGCCCTCTGCACTCCTCAACATGTTAAGGAGTTCTGGAAGTTCAACTTCTTTACCTTGAACATTGAAATTCAAGATAAACTGGACGTAGGTGGAAGGAAGGGACTGGAGAACCAAGTCTGTATACAGCTCATTCTCTAATGTTGTCCCGAGGTCCGCGAGCTCCTCAATGTAGCCAATCATCTTAAGGACATGTTCCCCTACAGATGATCCGACGGCCAGCCTCGACTGAAACAAGTTCTTCGAGGTCTCGTATCTAGCTATACGAGATTGCTCTCCATACAGTTCCTTGGTGTGGAGAAATATGGATTCAAGATCCATATTCTCGTGCCTCCTCTGATGTTCATTATCCATAGAGGCAAGCACGATGCATTTGGCCATCGCGCAGTCTATCTCCCAGATCTTGCGGATTTCCTTATCCGCGACACTGGATTCTGGACCTGGGACGGCAGGGGCTTTAGTGGTAAGGATATACCCCAATTTGTCAAAGGTGATTGACATCTTGACATTCCTGAACTAATCTTTATAGTTTGGCCCAGTCAAAATATTTTTATCTAATAATAACTTAAGGCCCGTCATGTTCTTGGTCGCTGCAATTAGGAAAGAGAGAAGAAAACACTTTAGCATGATGCTCCTGCAAGTATAGAGTGGTTTTTAGTTTATCTAAACAGGATGGCTCCCACTGTTTCTCGAATCCTTCCTCAAACCATAAAAGAAGAACTAGTCAGGACTATTCTCACCGTACAATACTTGCTTAACTGTTCAGCCAGGCAAGTGTCGGTACTTCGATGGAGGTTTTACGACGCTTTCGCGAGGTTCCTTAATTAAATAACCTCTTTTCCCTGGGGAAGTAGCCCCGCTAACACCTTTCTCGACACCTACTTGGTTTATAGCATTGATAGTTAAGTGAAAGAATCTCCCGATGAGTAGCATATACTCACAGTAGGATCGGGATCCAAATATCATCGTGTGATAAAGCTGAAGGAATCCTACCAAAATTATCACACTCCAAATGGTATGCAACTCTCGCAAGTTTCAGTTTCATTATAAACTCCCGATATTGATTTTTGCACCATGCTCTTATGACCTTGACGTTGGCCAAAATATCATAAGTCACATGTCAAGTTCTACCCATCATTATCTTGTTAATTTGAACCCACCTGTACATACCCCTGACGTTGGCCAAATGTCAGTACGACTGTCCCAAACCAACTCATCTATCTATGCAATAGATGAATACCCAGCAGCTACCAAACACTATGCCTTGGCGTTGGTTAAAATACATAGCTTGAATACTACTGAATACCCAAATGAAATGACGGAGAGCTACGAATGGTTTTGGCGAAACCGTGAACGTAGTCAACTTGATATAATCGAAGGAACCTGATAGCTTTTAAAAGGAGTGGTTTAAGCTCCGCAATTAAAAATCTGCTGTTTTAAAATAACCGAGTGGTTTCTTCTAAATTGTTCCAACGATTCAACTTTGGTTTATTTTCTTTAAATTAATATAATGCGTCCGATCAATTAACCTATCATTGCAAAAAACAACGAAAATACAACGTCCTCTTATACCATCCGCATTCGCCACGGGGCCCCGTCATTCACCCGTTAGGTTACTTAACTAACAACAGAGCGGGGGCTGGGCTAGCGCGGGTGCAAAACATAAGCAACGCCTACTAGATATCATATATAGATATTGTACATTCGTCAGACGCAATAATAGGCATTCCAGATCACAGATGAACATATTGAATATACAAGCAATCTGCATTTCGTTTGAGCCTGCAATGAAAGACGGATTACACAGTCGCGATGAATAGCCAAAACCCCATCCTAGACCCCCACGAGTTCGGCAAACTAGCCGCCAAGTACCCGAAGTGAAGCGGTCTCCCTCAACGACGTGAGTAGGCCACTAAGCATTTCAGAGTACCTGGTAGTTTGTGCACCCCACCTTGGGTCTATCGTAGGAGCAGAAAACAGTAAATGAAATAATACAACGGTGGCTACAACCTCAACCCGGATGTGACCCGTGAAATAATATTACAAAAAATTACAATTTACATTTGAATGAAATAATGAAAACCCAAATCTCATAACCCCGGCTATTCATCCACGACAATCCAACAAGTTCATATACACAAACCGATATATACCAACATCACAGATATGTGCAACCCCAACTAATTGTCGTATAGCAATTAGTCGACGTTTATAAACACATATACACAATCAAAAGCTTGTAAAGTAAATACGACATTAGAATAGCGCACGCAATTAGCAAACACATCCAATTTTCCAACACATGAAAATCCAGTGAGCTAAACATTCAAAAGTGATAGTTTTGAGCCAATCCGGGAGTCGAAACGAACTCAAAACGCGCCCGAATCTTCACGGAGGTGAAGGCACATGAAAATACATCAAATATGGGGCCTCGAAGGGGAGGGGGAGGGGGTACCCATCTTATGGGGCCACCTCGAGGTGGCCCAACAAAGTGGGCAGACCCGAAAGCACCAAATAACTGTGCTCTCGTGTCACCACCTCCCAAGGCCACCAATTGGTGGTCTTAGGGGGTGGTACCAGCCTTTGGTCCCCCCTAGGATGTCCCTGGGGTGCGCACTCTCCACCACGTGGCTTCTCGGTTCAAACCGTGAGCCCGCGGGGTGTACAAACAACTCAAATCCTCACTTTTGAAAACTGTTTTTGTCGACAGTTTTTGTCCGAAAAAAACGGCGTAATTCTAATATCGCTACAAGCTATCAATGGTTTATTAGAGGCTCTGATACCACTGTAAGTCTATGTTGCGCACCGCACATGTTCGCGGGGAGGAGGAATGAGGAAAAAATGATTTTTACGGGCTTCGCAACATCGACTAGAACCACGGATCATTCATAAACCCTAGCTAGCACTAATCTTTGAGGTTCAACTACTAAGAAAGAATTGTTATACCTCAAGATACTAAACCTTCATGTTCTTGTTGTCATCCTCCTCTTCTTAAGCTCCTTGTAGTGAGAATGGAAGGCACCTCCTTGTCGGCTCCTCGAATTAATAGAAGATCCACCCGAAAGTTCCTACTACAAGTTTACACCTCCAAGATGAGATAACTAAGTGACTTAGAATGCTAATCTAAGTAACCTAGATGATATAGAGATGGATTAAGGATTGATTAGTCTTGCTAACCCTAGGGTTCTCAACTCATGAGAGGATTAGGGTTAGGTTGAAAAAGAGAGAGCTTGAGAAGAGAGAAGTATTTTGTTATTATGAAATGAATTTTGACTCTTTTGGATAATATGAAGCATGAAAAAATATCTCATCAAATATCTAGTAACCATGCTTCATTTAATACTTGAGATGAATCATCTTATGAGTCATGGTTCATTTAATGATAATTACACCTCATCTCCTCCACCTCATTTAGTTTAAATCATAAAGATTAAAACACAAATGAGTCATCTCCTTCTAGAAGCTTTCCGACAAATTACGAGAATACCCCTCCCATCTGTATTTACGAAAAACACGGATATACTGAGACTAAATTAAATCCAATAATCTAATACTATGATCTGGCTTAAACCAAAGTCCACTAGTATAATCTGTCCGAATATCATACGTGCACAAGTACACGTATATGTCCGAACCCTGTCGTAAAACCTTCCGACCTCTATATCGTTTCGCCTGAAGCAGGGAAACCCTCTATGTAGGACTCTAAAGACTCAACACTACGCTGGTAGTGGGTTTAACCATAGGCATCAAGCGGTACTAGCTGTACGTAACGGTCCCCAAGTAGTTGTCGATAAGAAGGCCTATGAGGAAACCCATCCGAACTCCTACTGAGCCTGATGTGACAATCTCCGTACGGTCCGGTCTGTTCGTCTAAGAACATCGCATATCAGGCCTAGGGGGCGCCAAGCTCCAGTCCCCTAAAAGTGGTATAAGTCGTGTCGGAGTGTAGCCCATTACACCTTGAGAAACTACCGGAATACCAATCAGTAAATCTCGCTTGCCCTGGCCAGGGACCTTGCGTAATGGCTCTCCAAACACAGTACGATATTAACCCCCAATACCAGGAGAGACAAAAACTATCTAACCGCCACTGCCTCCAAGTGCTTCGGGACTGCACCCAACTGCTACCTGTTTGCATGACTCAGTCGAGCCGTGGTAGGGTAGCAATCTAAGAACAGTGAGAACACACTCGAGGCGAAGCAGCAGTGTCAACTCAACGGACTATGCTGTACTCATGTCACATGGGAACTGTTAACTGACGACGGGTATAAAACCAACCAACAGTTCCCTGCGAGTCCTGTCTGGTGTACCCGTAACCCAACAAGCACCTGCATACTATCTCCAGAACAATGTACTAATGGCTGTGGGACATACCATCTCTCCTGCTGGGACGAGAAGCGTATACACTAGTCTACTCCGGAGTATCGATGCCCTGTCTTAATAATCCTACGACTACGGACCTGAAAAAGGATGTGCTTGTAGACTACCCAGCCCCCACTAGTGTGACTGCCATCACAACGCTGGTAGTCAAGCAAGATCCTAAGGGCTCTATCAATATGTAATCGCGATATGCTAAAAGAAACATATACACATATTAAGATAGATGCAAACCAAGTAGCATACTACTATGTTGAGCAAGACTGTTATAAACCTGTGTATATATCCCAAGCTTCAAAAATGTAATATACAAGCCAGTACGATACAATAATGGCCTCTAGGGCATATAACATTAAAAATCTCCCACTTGCACTAAGGCTATGTGCTGGCGTATCGCAGACCTATCATCTCGAATAACCTCTCGAACTGCGTTTGAGGTAAGACCTTTGTGAATGGATCTACAGTGTTCTCCTCTGTAGAAACTCTCCGGACCTCGATCTCCCGGCGATCTATGATCTCCCCGATCAGGTGATGCCGCCTCAAGATGTTTCTGGACTTTTGATGGGACCTGGGTTCCTTCGCTAAATCTATAGCTCCGTTGTTTTCACAATACAGAGGCATTGGATAAATAATGGATGGAACCACCTGAAGTTCTGTTAAGAACTTCTTCATCCAGACTGCTTCTTTTACGGCATGAGAAGTTGCGATATACTCCGCTTCCATCGTCGAGTCAGCAACGGTGTCCTGCTTGGAACTCTTCCAGCACACCGCCCCTCCATTGAAGGTAAAGACATAACCTGACTTGGACTTCGAGTCATCTTTGTCACTCTGGAAGCTGGAGTCAGCAAAAGCCTCGATCTGGAGGTCTTTTCCGCCGTAAACCAAGAACATATCCTTAGTCCTTCTCAGGTACTTAAGAATGTTCTTTACTACTATCCAGTGCTTCTTCCCTAGGTTTGACTGATACCGGCTTACCAAGCTTAGTGCGTAAGCTACATCTGGTTTGGTGCACAACATCGCATACATTATAGAGCCTACCACAGAAGCATAGGGTATAATCGACATGCGACCCCTTTCCAAATCAGTCTTGGGATACATCTCTTTGGAGAGGGTGATTCCGTGACAAGCCGGTAAATTACCGCGCTTAGAATTTTCCATACTGAATCTTTTCAGTATAGTGCTGATATACCTGGACTGCGAAAGTCCCAATATCCTCTTAGATCTATCACGATAGATCTGGATCCCCCGAATGTAAGAGGCATCACCCAGGTCTTTCATGGAGAACCTGTGTGAAAAGAATCTTTTGATAGATTGTTGCATAGGAATGTCATTTCCTATCAAGAGAATGTCATCCATGTACAAGGCAAGGAATACGACAGTTCGTGCTACAATCTTACTATATATACATGGCTCATCTGGTTTTTTAATAAAGTCATATTCTTTGATCGTTTCATCAAAACAGATGTTCCAACTCCGCGATGCCTTCTTTAGTCCATAAATGGACTTAAGCAACTTGCACAATTTCTCGCTGCTCTCACTCTGATTGAAACCTTCTGGCTGAGCCATAAAGACGCACTCATCCAAATTTCCATTTAGAAAAGCCGTCTTTACGTCCATCTGCCAGATCTCATAATCGTGGAAGGCAGCAATGGTAAGAAGGATCCGAATGGATTTGAGCATAGCCACTGGAGAAAAAGTTTTGTCATAGTCCAAACCAGGCCTTTGACAAAAACCCATTGCAACAAGTCTAGCCTTATAGGTTTCCACCTGTCCATCTACACTAATCTTATTTCTGAAGATCCACTTGCATCCTATGGGTTTTACCCCGTCTGGAGCAAAGTCCAAAGTCTATACTTTGTTGGTGTACATGGACTCCATCTTGGTCCGCATTGTATCCAGCCATCTTACTGAGTCGCCGCTCTGAATGGCCTGCTGGAAGCTAATATGTTCATCATTATCAATGATGCAATCCTCTCTATCCCCGTCTATGAGGAAACCGTAATATCTCTCAGCGGATGAGATGGCCTACTACTCCTGCGGAGGGGTGCGGGAATGTCTTGTTCTTCTGGAACTTCTGGTTCTACCAAGCTTTCAGTAGTAACTTGTTGTTCTGGAATTTCTTCCAGTTCTATTGCGCTCCCACTTGTTTCCTTTTCTAAAAACTGCTATTCTAGATGTTAGTTATATGTATGCCCTAGAGGCCATTACTGTACATACGATGTATATTGTAGTGGATGCTAGGACATATATAGGGAGGACTTTCTTGCTCGACATGATAGTATGCTATCTGGTTGTACTTTATCTTAACATGTACTCTGATTGTCTCTATGTTACATGTTGATAAAGCCCTTAGGATATGTACTCGACTACTGGGACTATGATGAGATCATACTAGTGGGGCCACGGTAGTCAGTGAGTACATCCTATAACTGTTCCTAGTCGAGGGTGTATCGAGACAGGGCATCGATGCACCAGAGTAGACTAGCGTATACGCATCTTGACCCATAAGATGGGCGATGGATGATCCCATATCCATCGGTGTTTGACATCAAGGATGGTGTACGGGTGCTCAGTGGAGACTGGGTACACCGGACGGACTCGCCGAGAACTCCCAGATGGTATTATACCATACGTAAGATGGCATTTCTCCGGTGACACTGGTACAGAGAAGTCTGTTGACCCGAGATCGTCATAGAGTCTTGTGTGATTCCCACTGTGCTTTGATTTCCATCATACCACGTCCAAGAGGGCGTGCAAAAAGGTGGCTTTTGGGTACAGTCCCGAATCACATGGAAGCAATGAGCGATAGGAGGGGATTCGTCTCTCCCGGTATAGGGAGTTGATGTTGTGCTGTGTTCGATTGGCTATAACCGGAAATCCCTGGCCAGGGTTGCTGAGATTTACTGGTAAGTGTTATCAGTAGTTTCTCGAACTGTTATAGACCTCATATCGACACGACTTATCGAGCTACTGGGGTCTGACGTTTACCACCCCTAGGAGAGATATGCAACATATCAGACGACGAGACCGGACTGTACGGGAGTGTTACTGTTTGGATTCACAGGAGAATGTACAGGCTTGCTTGTTGATCTTCTGAGCGCTCAATACTTGGGTAGCTGTTACGTTTAGCTGACCGCTTGCAGCTTGTGGGTGTTTGATATGATCATCACCTACTGCCGGCGTATTGACGATTCTTTAGAGTCCTACACAGAGGTTTCTTGACTCAGGCAAAACGAAGTAGGGGCACATATGTGATATGTGCGGGACCGAGGATAATGCGATATGTGATACCGTATTATATTCTCGCGATATTTGATATCAGCCGGGTCATCGGATTAAGTGTTGATTCGATGAATCGGTACGGATAAATATTAGTCGGTTATATGCGATATAGCCGGATTGTCGGATCAAGTGTTGATTCGATAATTTAATGTATAATAATATATATGATATATTAAATTACATTAACTAATATTTTCTCACTAAAAGATTCTTTTTCTCACTCGGATAATACATTGATATATATGCGATATATGTTAATTGTATTATTTTATTTGGTTACGATAAATATTATATATGTGATATATAATATTGTAACATGATATGATAACTAATGCAACTTGTTTACTGGAGTTTAAACATGATTAGGGTTAAGCTTTCTAGATGTTTCTAGAAGGTTTTCTTTTTGTCATGATAAAGATATTTACAAGTGACTCATGCTTTAACCTAACCCAAACCCTAACCCTAGTCAATTCTCTACAATGGTTTAGTCAACCATGGTTGCATAATTCATCATTATCTCTTTTGCATTATTCATCACAAATGATTATTCATCTTCTTCCTCCTTCATTCTTTCATGAAAAGCTTATTAGTTTTTCAAAAGGTGATGAATAAATATGAGAAAAAGATAAATAAAGAGAGCAAAAATCCTACTTCATCATTCTCATCTTCCCTTGCCATTTAGATGAGGGTGTTCACATCATTTCATGAGTGTTAGCTTGTGTTAAAGAAACTTCAAGGTAGATCTTCTTAGTATCGAAGATCGGAAGCAAAGGTTGCGTCTTTCTCTTCGTGGAACCTCTCGAGAGTCCGGATCCCGATGATCGCAGCGAAGGGACCACAACACGGAGCATATGAAGTGAAGGACCGGATCTACAAAGGTTGTAATCCCTCTCACTTAGTGTTAAAATGTTTAGCATGTTAGTTTTCGCCTAATCTCTAGTTTAAAGTTCCGTATTCGGGTTGTTCGGCACGGCTAAATTTTTATTCGGGCATGGTTGATGCCTCGTAGATCCTTGTGCGCGTGCCTAGCAACCCTACAGTAGTATCAGAGCCAAGCTAGAGCTTTAGGCGAAGTCTAGACGAAGTTTGAAGTCCGATCGAACCCGGAAAACCCGAACAAACTCACTTTCTGGAAATTTTTTCAAAACTGTGATTTTTCCATATTAAAAATATGCAGAAAATTAAGCAGGGTCTAATATGAATTACTGTGAAATACGGGGGCCTAATTCAATTAAACCACCGCGGAACCGCGCCACGAGCCAGGCATGTGCGGCGGTTCCACGGTCGTGCGGTCTCCTGTTGCATTGATATTTGCGCAGTAATTCCTATTTTCTGGTGCTGAGTTCTCTGGGAATTTTTAATATCTATTCAACTGTTGAATTATCTGGGGTTGTTTTGGGGATTCAATTATTCGATCGGATTGTCTAATTTTGTTTATGTTTTTTGTCCGGATAATTTTTAGAAACTGTTAAAAAGTTCGAACGGATATCAATAACTCACTTTTTCCCCTGTCGGAAAATTTTTCAAAAGTTGGATTTTTTCTCGTGTTTAAGAATGTTCTAAGTCGTGCAAGTAACTCGGTGGACCCTCTAGAAGACAACAAACCTTAACTCGATTATGTGACCGTCTTGAACTGCCTTCTGAACCTTAGGGTTTGGGACAGTACGGCATGCCACATGTGAGGCGTTGGCTTGACCTTTCTACGGCTGGACCATTGCTACTGTGGCATGTAATGGATGTTTTTAAACTGATTTCAAGTGTTGAGATATATTGGGGAAATCTTGGGTGCTTGATGATTCGATCGGAAAGTTTAACTTTTTCTATTTATCTGGAATGTGATACAATATTTGGAATCCACAGGTAGTTATGAGATAACTGATTTGAATATTATAAACATAGCAGTTTAGTCTCAGATGATCGGTTGCCACGGAATTTTAATGTGATCAAAAGTCCGTCGCAATCACGTAGCGTACGCGGATACTCGCCGGGTAAACTTAATAGACAGCCTCACTCCATAGCCCCGACCAAGTGACTGTAGGAGAACCCCGTCGCCGAAAGCACCCGTTCGGGTGCTCCCGGTAGCGGTGTTCCGCCTTGGTGCACTTCGTCGACGGTATCGGGGGTGCGGCCGTCTACTAAAGTTTGCGACGAGCATTCGATCAGGACGTCAGGAATCTTGTTGAATTGCTCGACTTGATATTGAAAAGAGTTTTCGATAATGAGACTAAAATGCGGGGTTTATAATTGTTAGGCATGCGATGTCTAAGGAATTCATTTAGTTAGGCATGCGATGTCTAAAGAGGTTGCGGATTCCAACTGTTGTAGTTTTACACTTTCTTTTCTGTGACCGTAAGCGTAGTATGTGGTGTATCGCCGGCTTCGTTGCTATACATCAACGACAATCGGGATACGCATACTTGTTTACGTTAATGATATGAGATATTATGTGTTGCTGTGATATGTTGTATTGGATCGTCGCGTTTGAATAGCCGGGGGTTTTATGTGAGATGAGAGTTTTTTCTTTTTCATTCATGTAAAATTTCATTTGTATGTAATATTCTTTTATTGGGGCACTTCCAGGTAGCGGAAGCTGTCACCGTTGTATATTATTTACTTTTCCGCATTAGGTAGACCCAAGGAGGGGAGCACAAGTAACCGGGTTCTAGGGTCCAGTGGGAGACCATCTCGAGGAGTCGAGACCGGGTCTCCTAACCCTAGAATTGGTAGTGTTACTTGCCGCTCTCGTAGGGGTCTAGGGATGTGGGTTTGGCTATTCATCGCGACCGTGGAATCCGTGTTTTATACAGGCTCGTATTGAAAACACGGACATCCTAGTATATCCAATATTTCATATATGTTCTTCTGCTGCAATGTTCTGTGATGAGATCATATTACTGCCTGTGACGAATGTTTATATTATATATATGAGATATATGTTATATTGCAGATTTTGTTTCAAAAGAGATGCTTGCGAAGCATAATTAAAATGGGACTTCATTAATGAGATTAATGAAATAAAAGAAACCTAAGATGTTGTAGAATCGAATTTCAAAATAAAACAGGTAGCTACAGTTCTTGCTTTGCACAGCGGTATATATGATATATCCTGCACCTTATTCGATGAGGAAAGGACCGAGATCCCTTCACCGGGAGTGACTCCTTTAGCAATAACTGGCAGATGCTACACACTCGGTTTGTATTTTGATTGCTTTTAATAGTTTTTGCTTTGCACAGTGATATATATGATATATCCCGCACCTCATTCGACGAGGAAAGGACCGACGATCCCTTCACCGGGAGTGACTCCTTTAGCAAAACTAGAAAAGCCTCAAAGACACTCCATTTCAAAATTCATTCGACCCTACAATGATATCAAGTTCATTACGCAATAGGTTTTCAGAAAAACCTGTCGTAACCCTCCGTCATTTCAGATAAGTTGTATATAGTATTCGTGCTGCATTTGTTGGCTTTCGTCAAGGTGCAGTGTGCGGTAGCTATATGCTGCTTATCTGCTAGCATACGATGCGATTGGATTAGGGTAGTCGTGCGGCTTTGTTGGCTTTTGTCAAGGGTCGTGTGGGTGGGTTTAATTCAATCAAGAAATGTACGGGTTGAACTTGACTAGCGGGCTATGGTTTGTTGGCTTTCGTCAAGGTCATAGCACGTTAGGGGCAAAATATTATTGGGAATTTCAAGTGTTGAAATTTGCAATGAGATTGCATACTTTCTATGAGATAGTTGGATCCCGATACCCGCTGCGAGTAAAAGTTACTCCTGGGAGAGTTTTACACATTACAATTAGCTGATCAAGTAGGTGTCTAGAAAGGTGTTAACGGGGTTACGCCTCTGGGAAAACGGGGTTACGCCTCTGGGAAAACGAGGTTTACATTAATTAGGTTCGTGCGAAAGCACGGCACGGGAGACCTCCCTCAAAGTACCGACACTGGCCTGGCTGAAAGATTAGCGAACTTGTAGCGTGTAATTAATCCCGGCTAGTCTTTCCTTTTAGAGTTTGAAGGAAGATTTGACTAAAACAGTGGGAGACATCCTGATTAGATATATTATATAACCAATCTAATCTTGCAAGAGCATACGCTGAGTGTTTTCTTCTCTCTCTCTCCAGGTAGCGACCATATCACGCCTTAATCAAGATAATAATACGGATATATTGACCAAACCCGCTTGTTATACTGAGCTGGGGAACGTTGGTCCCGCTCCAACTTATAATTGTTATAAGACAGAGCAGGAAATTGGGGATTACCAGAATTCCCGTGCCGCCCAAACGAAGAAAGTGCATGTTGATGCATCATCTTCGGGTGTGTTCATTACACAGAACTGTTTCTCAATATCCTTTACGTCCTGGGTATGTGATACCGGATCAGGATCCCGTATATGTAATCATGTTACATGGGCTACAGATAGGTAAAGAACTGAGAACGGGTAATAAGTTTCATGAGACAGAAAACGGTGCAAGTGTTGCAGCCAAGTCTGTTGGTCACTATCACCCTGTATTACCAGAATACATTGATTCTGAACGAATGTTATTAGATACCGAACCTGATATACAACATCATATCAGTCTCTTTATTAGTAAAGAAAGGATATAATTTTGTATTGATTGGATAATGTTTTGAACATTTCCTATATCAAGAGTTGATCGGTTCAGGCACGTTATCTAAAAGCATTGACGTTCTAAATCAAACTACAGTTCTTAGTATACAGAACACACACGAGAGGAAGAGTTCAGATATGAACGAATCCTTCTTGAGGTATTGTAGACTAGGTCATATCAATGCGACCCGACTGGCTGAAGTTATATATAGATGCATATTTAAATTAGTTTGAATTTACATCTTGTGAAACTTGCCAGTCATGTCACAAAGATACGATGACCACAGCTCTGTTTATTGGAAACAGAGAAAGAGTTATTGAACTCTTGGGATTGATACATGCTGATGTATGAAGGTCCCCTGTCTACACATGCCAAGACCGGTTCTTTTTACTTCATTACGTTCTCTGATAATCTCTCAAGATTCAGACATGTGTTCCTGTTGAAACACAAGTCCGAACCTTTTGAGATATTCACAGAATGTAAGTTAGAAGTAAAGAACCAAAATACGGGTATAAGTATTATGTCCTTTGATGAGATCAAGGAGGAGAATACTTGAGCACGGGATTCCTGGACTATTCTAAAGGAGAATGAGATTCTCTCTCAGCATTACTCCTCCGAATACACCACAGCACGTCGGTGTATCGGGGCGGAGCAATAGCACCCTATGTGATATGGTGTGCTCTATGATGAGTACTACTGAGTTTCCTATTTCCTTTTGGGAGTTATGCACTTGAGAAGCTGCATACCTATTGAATAGGGTTCAAATCAAATCAGTTGCCTACCACTTCATATATGATATGGAAAGGGAAGAGCCCATATCTTAAGTTTGTTGAGACTTGGGTTGTCCGGCCTATGTCTAAAAAGCAAAATCCGGACAAGCTCGAGGCAAGGTCTGTTATGTAGAACTGGAATGGTTCCAGCTATACAAACTGCAGCTGATGATTTGGTAGAACTAAAGGATTCAATAGTTTTCAACGTACCTCAGCCTCTCCGCCGATCTAGTAGGGTTCCTCACTCACCCGAGAGATACTTCGGTTTCTCTATGACAGTGGGAACGAGGATTGCATCATGAGATGATGACCCAACTAGTTTCGAGCTGGCCATCAGGAGTGGGACTCTGTAAGAATGGCTGGATGCTTATCGATCTGAGATGGAATCCTTATACACCAACAAAGTATGGACTTTGGTTGCTTTATCTGAAGGGTTAAATCCCCATCAGGAGCGAGTATATCTTGAGAAGATTACTTGGTGTACATGGAAAAGTTGAGACTTTCAAAGCTATGCTTAAGTCCATCCAGATCCTACTTGCCACGGCTACATACCATAAATACGATATCTGGCGGTTGGGTGTTATGACTGATTTTCTAAATGATATTTTAGAAGATAGAGTCTATAAGTACACAGCCAGAGGGCTTCGTAGACAGTGGGAGCAGCGGAAACGTGTGTAAGATGCTTTATAGGATAAAGCAGGCATCGCGGAGTTGGAACGTCTATTTTATTGTGGTAGTCAAAGAGTTTGACTTCATCAAAATGGTAGATAAACCTTGTATATACAAAAGGGTAGTAGAGAGTATGGTGGTGATCCTCGTAGAGTACGTGGATGACATACTCTTGATAGGGAAGGAGTTTCCTATGCTACACTCGGTCAATCTCCGCTTATCACAATGATTCTCCATATAGGATCAAAATGATATCTCCTAAATCCTGGGTTTTGGATCTATGAGATAGATCTAATTGGATGTTAGGATACTCACTAGTTGTAGTGAGATGGTATCAATCGATCCTGGGGAGAATCACTGGAATGGTTCCAAGGTGATAAGGACGACTGAATGTCAGTCGCAGGCATTGTCTTTACCCTCAGTGGAGGGACTGTATGTTGGAAGAGTTCTAAGCTAGATACCGTGACATTCTAGACGATTGAAGGCAAGATACATCGTTACCAAAGATGCTACCAAAGAGGCAGTCTGGATATATATATAAGTTCATAAGATGAACTTCGTTCCTACCATTGTGTGACAATGGAGTTGTGGCTTTAGCCAAGGAACTACCGTCCCATCAGAAATCCAGATATAATTCTTAGGCAGTATCACCTGATCATGGAGATGGTTGATCTCCAGGGAGATCGAGGTTAGGAGAGTAGACACAAAGGACAACAGCGCGGATCCACTCACGAAGGCCTTTATCCCAGTAGAGACTTTTATGGGATGGTTGAGTATGAGATACTTCAACCGCAGCTAATTGTTGGGTATGCGATACCATAACAGATGGCCCTAGTGCAAGTGGGAGATTGTTAGTTATATGTATGCCCTAGAGGCCATTACTGTACATACGATGTATATTGTAGTGGATGCTAGGACATATATAGGGAGGACTTTCTTGCTCGACATGATAGTATGCTATCTGGTTGTACTTTATCTTAACATGTACTCTGATTGTCTCTATGTTACATGTTGATAAAGCCCTTAGGATATGTACTCGACTACTGGGACTATGATGAGGTCATACTAGCGGGGCCACGGTAGCCGGTGAGTACATCCTATAACTGTTCCTAGTCGAGGGTGTATCGAGACAGGGCATCGATGCACCAGAGTAGACTAGCGTATACGCATCTTGACCCATAAGATGGGCGATGGATGATCCCATATCCATCGGTGTTTGACATCAAGGATGGTGTGCGGGTGCTCAGTGGAGACTGGGTACACTGGACGGACTCGCCGAGAACTCCGAGATGGTATTATACCATACGACAGATGGCAGTTCTCCGGTGACACTGGTACAGAGTAGTCTGTTGACCCGAGATCGTCATAGAGTCTTGTGTGATTCCCACTGTGCTTTGATTTCCATCATACCACGTCCAAGAGGGCGTGCAAAAAGGTGTCTTTTGGGTACACTCCCGAATCACATGGAGGCAATGAGCGATAGGAGGGGATTCGTCTCTCCCGGTATAGGGAGTTGATGTTGTGCTGTGTTCGATTGGCTATAACCGGAAATCCCTGGCCAGGGTTGCTGAGATTTACTGGTAAGTGTTATCAGTAGTTTCTCGAACTGTTATAGACCTCATATCGACACGACTTATCGAGCTACTGGGGTCTGACGTTTACCACCTTTAGGCGAGATATGCAACATATCAGACGACGAGACCGGACTGTACGGGAGTGTTACTGTTTGGATTCACAGGAGAATGTACAGGCTTGCTTGTTGATCTTCTGAGCGCTCAATACCTGGGTAGCTGTTACGTTTAGCTGACCGCTTGCAGCTTGTGGGTGTTTGATATGATCATCACCTACTGCCGGCGTATTGACGATTCTTTAGAGTCCTACACAGAGGTTTCTTGACTCAGGCAAAACGGAGTAGGGGCATATATGTGATATGTGCGGGACCGAGGATAATGCGATATGTGATACCGTATTATATTCTCGCGATATTTGATATCAGCCGGGTCATCGGATTAAGTGTTGATTCGATGAATCGGTACGGATAAATATTAGTCGGTTATATGCGATATAGCCGGATTGTCGGATCAAGTGTTGATTCGATAATTTAATGTATAATAATATATATGATATATTAAATTACATTAACTAATATTTTCTCACTAAAAGATTCTTTTTCTCACTCGGGTAATACATTTGATATATATGCGATATATGTTAATTGTATTATTTTATTTGGTTACGATAAATATTATATATGTGATATATAATGTTGTAACATGATATGATAACTAATGCAACTTGTTTAGTGGAGTTTAAACATGATTAGGGTTTGGATTAGGGTTAAGCTTTCTAGATGTTTCTAGAAGGTTTTCTTTTTGTCATGATAAAGATATTTACAAGTGACTCATGCTTTAACCTAACCCAAACCCTAACCCTAGTCAATTCTCTACAATGGTTTAGTCAACCATGGTTGCATAATTCATCATTATCTCTTTTGCATTATTCATCACAAATGATTATTCATCTTCCTCCTCCTTCATTCTTTCATGAAAAGCTTACTAGTTTTTCAAAAGGTGATGAATAAATATGAGAAAAAGATAAATAAAGAGAGCAAAAATCCTACTTCATCATTCTCATCTTCCCTTGCCATTTAGATGAGGGTGTTCACATCATTTCATGAGTGTTAGCTTGTGTTAAAGAAACTTCAAGGTAGATCATCTTAGTATCGAAGATCGGAAGCAAAGGTTGCGTCTTTCTCTTCGTGGAACCTCTCGAGAGTCCGGATCCCGATGATCGCAGTGAAGGGACCACAACACGGAGCATATGAAGTGAAGGACCGGATCTACAAAGGTTGTAATCCCTCTCACTTAGTGTTAAAATATTTAGCATGTTAGTTTTCTCCTAATCTCTAGTTTAAAGTTCCGTATTCGGGTTGTTCGGCACGGCTAAATTTTTATTCGGGCATGGTTGATGCCTCGTAGACCCTTGTGCGCGTGCCTAGCAACCCTACACTAGAAAATAGGCATTACGAGAAACAAAAACCTTTTGTTCCTCTGCGTAATAGAAAAAATACACCTTGGAGTTCTTTGGATATCCCACAAACTTACACTGTACCGAGCGTGCCTCGAGTTTGTCCGCATACTGCTTTTTAACAAAAGCTGGACATCCCCATATCTTCAGATACTGAAGATAGGGTTTCTTCCCACTCCACATCTGATATGGTGTGGTAGGCACAGCCTTGGTAGGAACCCACTTCAAAAGATATGCAGCTGATTCTAGTGCATAACCCCAGAAAGATCTCGGTAACTCAGCATTACTCATCATGGAACGCACCATATCCAATAGGGTTCGGTTCCGTCTCTCCTTTACACCGTTGTGT
The DNA here is from genome assembly GCA_030015575.1 of Agapanthus africanus. Lineage (NCBI taxonomy): Eukaryota > Viridiplantae > Streptophyta > Magnoliopsida > Asparagales > Amaryllidaceae > Agapanthus > Agapanthus africanus. The sequence goes on from CM057341.1 coordinate 231,800,692, forward strand.
TGTAGAGTGTATGGAGGAGTAAGCTGTGAGAGAATTCCATTCTCTTTTAGGTAACCCAGGAACTCGGCACTTAAGTATTCACCACCTCGATCAGATCTCAGTGTCTTGATACTTTTTCCGGTTTGTTTTTCCACCTCATTCTTATATTCTCGGAATTTCTCAAAGGCCTCGGATTTACGCTTCATCAAGAAAATGAATCCATACCCAGAGAAATCATCCGTAAAAGTAATGAAATATGAAAAACCGCTTCTTGCATGTGTAGACATTGGACCACATACATCGCTGTGTATCAGTCTTAAGAGCTTGCTCGCTCTTACTCCATGTCCAGTGAATGGAGTCATTGTCATCTTTCTTTTGAGACATGATTGACAAGTGGCATAAAATTGATATTCGAACGGATCCAAATATCCTTCTTTATGTAACTTAGTTAACCTTGTCTCATTGATATGACCCAGTCTACAATGCCATACGAAAGCCTGATTTATATCCGGAGACTTTCTTTTTATTGTGTTCTGGACATTGAAAATCAGCCATTGATTTAATACGTATATACCGTTATCCAGTGTACTGATCAGTCGAAAATACTGCATTTCTAACACGGCAATTTCCCTACCTTTTGCAGTCAAGTAAAGGTATCCAGTATTCATATCACACATATTTATAAAACACATGTAAAATACTGGATTACTTGTACTGTAGACTAAAACCGGCACTTTTTAGGGAAATTGTGTGTTTATCATGGCATCGCATCATTCTTGTATAGCGCAACTCTTGTCTGGGGTCTAATGCAGGAAATCACGGAAGCAGAGCCCAAAATTGGGAAAAGATCTGATAAAAGATGCGCCAACTCAAAGGCTGAAGATCTGGTAGTAATTCAGAAGGCCAAATAAAATTCAACACATCAGGATAAGGCCCATATGATATCCCAAGCCCACAGAAGAAAATACAAGCAGCAAGGCCACCAAAGGGCCGCGGATCCGCGGCCCAAGCCCCCTTTGTGCGGCGGATCCGCGGCCTTTTGAGGAGATCAATTCACCCAATTTTGTCACATGCTCAATTATAACGGCCAAAGCTTCCAGAAGACCCCAGAAGCTCCACGTGGCACATCTAGAAGGCTCGGCTCAACAAACTCTTGGAGGGAAATTCAAAATTTAAAGCTTAACTAACTTTTTGGAGGGAAATTTAAATCTTTTGGTTAACTAACTTGTGGAGGGAATTCAAATTTCAATCCTAGATCTAGAGGTCTATAAAAAGGAGCCTAGAGCTAGGGTGCAAAATGTTCAAGAATTATCACCATCTTCAACCCACAAGTTTAGTGACAAAAGCTTGTGCCTCAAATTCAATTCCCATCTCCAATTCAAAATCAAGATCAAGATCCCGAGATCAATTTGAGCAAGAGAGCCTTCAACCTTTAGCAAGCGACGCCGGATTTCCAACGGAGCAAGAGATCCACGCCGATCCGCGACTCAAGGAGCCGAGCGAAGCCGAAATCGACGATCTAGTTCCTTCCTTTTGTAAATTCAAGAGAGTTGTAACGAAATTTGTCGATAAATAAAGGTGAATTTTCTATATCTTGCTTATCTTTTAATTCAAGCATAATGATTAGAATTCAATTTGTGATTGTGTTTGTGATCATGATGTTTGAGTAATCTCCGCTCGTGTAGGAGTTGTGACGATCTTTAGATGATGATGATTTAGATATTTCTACAATTCTTAAATCCTATAATGTTTGGAAATTCTAGTTAATCAAATGATTAATAACCTAGTTTCGAGATGATGCTTTCTTGATCGTGTTCACTTGAAACTAGGGAACAACTATTAAACATTTGATTAACTAGAAGCTAGAATTTGAATGCGATCCATTGAAAGGACAAAGGATGTGTTGCGGAATCCCTAATTTTCTAGCAAAGATCCTTAAACCTCGATGAATTTTGCATCGATCTAGTATCAATTCATTAATGGATAAGAATTAGTAATCTTTAGATCTCATCACATCTATAGATCCGATCTACTCCTACGAGCCATACTTCTAGTCTTGATTGTTGGTTGGAAATTATCTCTCATCCCTATTCTTGCTCTTTAATGTTTCTTTTAGATCTAGATTTTTCTTACTTTTTGATCTACAATTACAAATCATGAATTGTTTTCTTTTCTTTTCATTAAATTTTCAACTCATCTAATTCAAGAATTGAACGGAACTCACTTTCCCTGTGGACGATCCGCACTCACTTACAATCTACATCCGACACCGTAGTTGATTGCGGTCAAATAATTTTTGGTTGTGATTTATTTACCATTTCATTCTACACAATCGGAAAATCATTAAATCAAAATGGCACCGTTGCCGGGGATCGTGTGCTATTTGTTCATTTTTTGAAATTTGAGTTGAAAAGTTTATTCCATCAATATTTTTTTAGATCAAAACTTGCACGAAATACTAATACGTGTTGTTGTGGTTAATTGCAAGGAGATCTGGAGCTTGCTGGAAAATTGGAAAATTATTTGGTGAATTCCAGAGGATTGAGGAAGAGATCAGGAGCTTGCTGAAGAATTTTTGTGCAGAGACCCTACCATTCCACCGCGTTTCCGCGGCATATACCCCCATTACGCGGCGGTTCCGCGGCCCATTAAGGAGCTCTCTGTAAAATCTTTTGCAGGTAATCTCTAACTTTCTTATCTCCTCTCTAAAATCTGCTCCAACTAACAATTTGTTGCAGGTTTCTTTGCAAATAATCGCTGCGCCGCAAAAAGAAAAATAAAGTGTGCTTGTTTTTGATTTTGTGGTTGTTTGCATAACTAATACGGAAATTAAGGGGCACGGCCAAATCCAGATTAGGTGGGGAGTTCATTACCCTTCCTAGGCCCCAAAAATCACAAACCTGCATCCGCATTACCCTCATTAATTAAAAAATATCTAGAGATGACTCTAAGGACCGTCGCGCTCACTTAGGACAGAAGAAGGCTGTGGGTAATTCATTGCTTATCCGCGTTTCTCTTATGGTGCCTAGGAAAGTGTGTCGAAGGCTAATGGTTACATAATTAGGCCCACTACTTACGTAGTGGAGAACCTCCCACTTACCTGGCACTTACCTGGCCACAGGAGGGACAAAGAGGCAGTGGAGGATTCTATCCTGCGTCTTGTCTTCTGGCAGTTAGGAGCGGTCTAGAGATTGGACCTAGGTGACCATAAATTTTAGGGTATTGCTTGTTGCATCATATTTTCAAAATCCGTATCATTTTTCAAAACAAAACACCATACTCACTTCATTCCCCTAATTATAAATCACGCTGCCACTTGTACTAACCCCTTTTAGTACAAGATAGGCTGGACACGGGATTCTAGTGCCCGTCTTGTCCGCGTCCCCTCGATCGACTCTGAAGTCGGTATTTCTCCATTTACCTTTCTTTTACCCCCCACCACACCCACACTGATGGATCAGCCTCCATCAAACCTCTTTACCGCTACTCTGCCGCCGTCCGTTGGTGCGCAGATTCCACCCCGCATCTCTCTCCAAGAGAGGTGTTACCCTTTGCGAGGTCCTCTCTCGACCTGCTTATCCATTCCACCAGCCAACGAGGATAACTTTGAGATCAAGCCCCAGTACATTAACCTTCTACCCAAATTCCACGGTCTCGAGACTGAAGACGCGTACGTTTTTATTACCAAATTTGAAAACGTATGCGCAATGATGGGTACATCACAACTTTCTTTGGATGCCATGCGTCTACGACTTCTTCCATTTACCTTGTGCGATATAGCCGAGAAGTGGCTATATAACACTACCGCACATTCCATCACGAATTGGGAAGAATTCGTTGCAGCATTCCTTAAGAAATTCTACCCTATGCAAAAGACAGCTCGAATCCGTAGTGAACTCTATCAATTCTCCCAGCTTCCGGCTGAACCATTTTCAAAATACTTTGACCGATTCAAGGATCTTTTGGTTCAATGCCCACATCACGGCATCCCGAAATGGGAACTTTGCCGAATCATATATGAGGGCAGTAACCCTACCACTAAACAAAACCTTGAAAACATGTGTCAAGGCACCTTTATGACCAAGGATGATGGGGAAGCATGGAAATTTTTAGAAGAGTTCGCTGAAAAGTCATTACAGTGGGAGACTGGAACCCAGCCATCGAGTAGGGGTGGCGTACACCAAATAGACGTGTCCATAGGTGTTCGAGCTGAGATGGCAGCAATGCAAAAGAAGCTCGATGCTATGGAACACAAATTCCTAGCAGCCTCCCTAAACCCAATGTCGCTCCCCAAAACCGTTTGTGGGTGCTGTTCTGATCCTTCTCACTTGACGGAAGAATGTCCATTAAACTCTCAGTTTCGAGGTCTCGAGCATACCAATGCCGCATTTCAAAGACCTGGAAACGACCCTTTTTCTTCCACATATAATCAGGGTTGGAGGAATCACCCGAATTTTGCCTGGAACCAATCCAAAAACACGGTTCCAAACCCTAATCAATTCCAACGGGCTCTTCCTCCACCACAGCAACCACTTCACCTCACCCAGCACCCCTACCAGTCACAAAATTTTCAAAACCAGGTCAACACTCCTGCACCGTCTAATCCTATGCAGTCGACCTGTTCTGACGAGTTCTCTCAATTCGCTCAAACCATGAAATCACTCATGTCAAATTTCATGGAAGTGTCGGCCGAGGTTAAGTCTTCCGTTGGCGAGATAAAGAAAAACTCAGCGTCCCAAGCTGAGAGTATCAAAACGATGGAAGCTGAGATTGCACGACTTAAGGCCGAAATGAGTGCAAGAGAGAAAGGGAAACTCCCAGCTCAACCTGTACCCAATCCTGGCTATTCACATCATGTGAATGCAATCACCACGTTGAGATCTGGGAGAGTGCTGGATAACCATGTTGGGGAAGAAGTTGATGATATTGAGAATCCTATCAACACCCCGGCTGAGACCTTCCCTCACACACACACTTCTGCTTCTGATTCTTGTTCTTCTACCCTACCGCCTTCTCACGAGCCTATTCTCCATTTCCCACTAGGCTCGACACCTCAGCCCACCTCTTTTACTCCTCCACAGACGATCCCCACTTCTACTTTGGGATCGGGGCCATACACACTTCCTTCTCCTATGATGGACCCAGCGCTCATTGCTAAAGCACCTTACCCGAACCGGTTAAGGGCTAACACATCGAGTCCACATATGGAGAAGATTATTGACATGTTCAAGTAAGTTAACATCAACATCCCTCTCCTGGATGCGATTCAACAAGTCCCCGCTTATGCGAAAATTCTTAAGGACTTGTGCACTAGGAAGAGGAAGACTCAAGTGCCAAAGAAGGTCTTCATGTCTAATAGCATTAGCACTGCTTTTATCCCTCCGCTACCAAAGAAACGTAAGGACCCAGGATGTCCTACGATATCGATTTCTATTGGGGATAAACACATCAATCGTGCTCTTTTAGACCTTGGCGCCAGTGTTAACCTGCTTCCTTTCTCAGTCTATGAGCAACTAGGGATCGGAGAGTTGAAACCAGCCCATTGCACTCTCCAGATGGCTGACCGATCAATCACCAAACCTAGGGGTGAACTGGAGGATGTGTTAATAAAGATCGGGGAATTCATATTCCCTGTGGATTTTATTGTACTTGATACACAGCCTGTAGCGAACCCACGGAATCAAATTCCGGTGATTTTAGGTCGCCCCTTTTTGGCCACTTCCAACGCTATTATCAACTGTCGTAATGGTTCTATGACCCTATCTTTCGGGAATAGGTCAATAGAGCTGAACATTTACAAGATTGGAAGTGTACCCTCCGAACCTACTGCTCATGTCTGTTCTGTCGACTTAATGGATGTCGACAGCAGCGAATTTGATGATCCTCCTGATACCGATCTTGACTCTTTTCATACGTTGTTGTTTGACCCAACTATGTATCATACACATACGGACTCTTCCACCGAGATGTCCGGGTCAACAACTGACACCGATTATGAACTGCTTTTAGAGTCTGAAGATCACCCCGCACTTTGTGATGACATTATTCTTCGGGGTATTGATGAAACTTTTGAGGAGATCTTCGCTGATGAACTCGCATTTCTGAATAACACGGGTGTTGAGATGAATCATGTCCCAATCACTGAAATTGAACCTCCACCCCCTCTTCTGAACTGTAAAAAGAATGCGAGTAATCCATCACATTCACTGCTTCATCTCTCCAAAATGAGACGCACACACACTCTCTTCCACCCCTTATCCTTTCCCCACTTCTTCTTCCACCAACCCGAGCACTGCGTTGATAAAATCTTCGAATGGTTGGTGTTGATCTTCGGTCTTTGCAAAGCTTGGCATCGACCAATGATTCTTGACCCCCTCATGTGATTTTCAAAATTGCATAACTCAAGTTTGGGGGGGGGGGACAATATTTTTTTGGCTCTTGGAAAGAAAATTTTTACAAAAAATTTTAAGCTAAAAATAAGTTTGGGGGAGGGTCTTCACTTATATATTTTGCCCCCACTAATAAATTCCTTCCAGGCTTACAGGTTTTTGTAGATATAGCGGATAGCAACAGTGAGGACACTGTTGAAAACAAGTTTGGGGGAGGTTTGTGCTTAGTTTTGCATCATGTGCATATCATTTGCATAAGCACAAAACATTTCTTTAAAACCATAAAAAATTTAAAATTTTTCAAAACCCATAAAAATTTTTGTGTAAATTTTTTTCTTTTGGTTCATCAATTTTTGTAAATAGCTTTTCAAAACCCATTTCTTTGAAAACCTATAAAAATTTAAAAAGTTTCAAAACCTATACAAATTTAAAAAATTTCAAAACTCATAAAAATTTAAAATTTTCTAAATATAAAAATATTTAATATTTATGATAATGAAAGATTAGATAGTGAACAATTACATCCATGAGATTAGAAAAATTGAAGAAAACCAAGAAAATTAGAAGTTTTCTTATACGAACTAGTAATAAGTAGTTATGAGCCGTTGTCCCAAGGGTTAGTAAGATGAAGGAAGTCACTAATCTGAGGATAAAAATAAGTTTGAAAAATAGTTTCTATTCTGGAAAGCCAAGCATTTTGAACGTTGATACCCTGCTATTCGCACTTACACACGTCTTAAAGCTCGGGATAGTAGAGGATACCTTGAAATGCTCTTGTCTTAAAGCCAAAAGTATGAAGGAAATAAAAAATGAATAAAATATAAAGTGGTGAGAAAAATGGACACTGGTTTTGTTATCGCCGAGGGCAATAAAAAAAAAATATAGCGAGGGTGCCTTTTCACCTAGTGCCCTAAGGCCAACTGGTCTGGGAGTCACTGCTATGCCTGAGGTGGTGCAAGACGAGGAAAATACACCAAATAAGCAAGCACATGAGTAATCGGTCGGTTAGTACCTCAAGAAGTATTAACGGTCGCATGAAAGTGTGTAAGCACATCTAAATATTCATTAATTAAAAAGTACCGAGGTTGATGGGCAAGAGTATGATAGCTTGAATTGAATTCTCCGGGTGTAGGGATGTCCTTTACACACACGCAGGGTGATATGATCGATGTTTGGAATAAAGATAGGAATGAAGAATAAGACGATGTTTTATTAAGGGAGGACGTGATTTCTAACATCTTTTCATGACCATTAAGATAGGGCTCATGACAACCGAAAAGCTAGCTTAGTTGGAAACCTTAATTTTCAAGGATTTTCTTCTACGATTCTTTTCTTTAAATGTAATATTCATGATCTTTCTTTTATTATTGGATTTTGTGGGTGCAATCCGCTGAAAACCCTCAGGAGACAACACTCCTCCTACTAGGGACACCTAGAGGTTTAAAGGCTTGTTGCACGTGCTCAGTGCAATCGTGTTGCCTACGAAAATGTGCTTTTCTCTTTCTTTATTTTCTCCTTCTCTTTTTAATAAAACAGTTCGATCGAGACGATCGAAAATAAGTTTGGGGGAATTTGATCAGTCGAAAATACTGCATTTCTAACACGGCAATTTCCTACCTTTTGAAGTCAAGTAAAGGTATCCAGTATTCATATCACACATATTTATAAAACACATGTAAAATACTGGATTACTTGTACTTTAGACTAAAACCGGCACTTTTTAAGGAAATTGTGTGTTTATCATGGCATCGCATCATTCTTGTATAGCGCAACTCTTGTCTGGGGTCTAATGCAGGAAATCACGGAAGCAGAGCCCAAAATTGGGAAAAGATCTGATAAAAGATGCGCCAACTCAAAGGCTGAAGATCTGGTAGTAATTCAGAAGGCCAAATAAAATTCAACACATCAGGATAAGGCCCATATGATATCCCAAGCCCACAGAAGAAAATACAAGCAGCAAGGCCACCAAAGGGCCGCGGATCCGCGGCCCAAGCCCCATTTGTGCGGCGTATCCGCGGCCTTTTGAGGAGATCAATTCACCCAATTTTGTCACATGCTCAATTATAACGGCTAAAGCTTCCAGAAGACCCCAGAAGCTCCACGTGGCACATCTAGAAGGCTCGGCTCAACAAACTCTTGGAGGGAAATTCAAAATTTAAAGCTTAACCAACTTTTTGGAGGGAAATTTAAATCTTTTGGTTAACTAACTTGTGGAGGGAATTCAAATTTCAATCCTAGATCTAGAGGTCTATAAAAAGGAGCCTAGAACTAGGGTGCAAAATGTTCAAGAATTATCACCATCTTCAACCCACAAGTTTAGTGACAAAAGCTTGTGCCTCAAATTCAATTCCCATCTCCAATTCAAAATCAAGATCAAGATCCCGAGATCAATTTGAGCAAGAGAGCCTTCAACCTTTAGCAAGCGACGCCGGATTTCCAATGGAGCAAGAGATCCACGCCGATCCGCGACTCAAGGAGCCGAGCGAAGCCGAAATCGACGATCTAGTTCCTTCCTTTTGTAAATTCAAGAGAGTTGTAACGAAATTTGTCGATAAATAAAGGTGAATTTTCTATATCTTGCTTATCTTTTAATTCAAGCATAATGATTAGAATTCAATTTGTGATTGTGTTTGTGATCATGATGTTTGAGTAATCTCCGCTCGTGTAGGAGTTGTGACGATCTTTAGATGATGATGATTTAGATATTTCTACAATTCTTAAATCCTATAATGTTTGGAAATTCTAGTTAATCAAATGATTAATAACCTAGTTTCGAGATGATGCTTTCTTGATCGTGTTCACTTGAAACTAGGGAACAACTATTAAACATTTGATTAACTAGAAGCTAGAATTTGAATGCGATCCATCGAAAGGACAAAGGATGTGTTGCGGAATCCCTAATTTTCTAGCAAAGATCCTTAAACCTCGATGAATTTTGCATCGATCTAGTATCAATTCATTAATGGATAAGAATTAGTAATCTTTAGATCTCATCACATCTATAGATTCGATCTACTCCTACGAGCCATACTTCTAGTCTTGATTGTTGGTTGGAAATTATCTCTCATCCCTATTCTTGCTCTTTAATGTTTCTTTTAGATCTAGATTTTTCTTACTTTTTGATCTACAATTACAAATCATGAATTGTTTTCTTTTCTTTTCATTAAATTTTCAACTCATCTAATTCAAGAATTGAACGGAACTCACTTTCCCTGTGGACGATCCGCACTCACTTACAATCTACATCCGACACCGTAGTTGATTGCGGTCAAATAATTTTTGGTTGTGATTTCTTTACCATTTCATTCTACACAATCGGAAAATCATTAAATCATGTACCGGACCTAATCAAACCATGATTAAGGTGGATGTTAACAACGTCGCTTACAAACGTGAAATCATAACCTTCTTTTGATAACAACGAGACTGATATGATATTACACGTTAAACTAGGTACACAAAAACAGTTGCGCAAAACCAAAATATGTCCACTCGTCAATCCAAGGTGATAATCCCCTACGGACACAGCATCCACGCTCGCTCCGTTAGCAACCTGGAGGGTCATATCACCAACCTTCAGTACTCTACGGCTTCTCAGTGCCTGCAATAAATTGCATATATCAGATCCTGATCCGGTATCCAATACCCAGGAAGTAGAGTTGATTGATAAACAATTTTCAATTACAAACACATCTGAAGCCGAAGCCGCAACTTGCCTCGGGTCCTGGTTCTTGGCATTCCAAGCTTTGCAATCCTTCTTCCAATGGCCTTTCCTACGACAGTGGAAGCACTCGTCCTTTGCTACTATCGGCACCGCAACTTTTGTCTTTCCCTTGACTCCCACCTTACCAACACCATCTCTTGGTTTGGTAGCGGCCTTCTTCTTCCTTCCTTTGGCCCTTGCCTTGGACCTGGAAGAGGAAGCACCACGAACAAACAAAGCAGATGTTTCCCTTGCTTTCTGCAAGGTGCCCTCTGCACTCTTCAACATGTTAAGGAGTTCTGGAAGTTCAACTTCTTTACCTTGAATATTGAAATTCAAAATAACTGGACGTAGGTGGAAGGAAGGGACTGGAGACCCATGTCTGTATACAGCTCGTTTTCTAATGTTGTCCTGAGGTCCGCGAGCTTCTTAATGTAGCCAATCATCTTAAGGACATGTTCCCCTACAGATGATCCGACGGCCAGCCTCGACTGAAATAAGTTCTTCGAGGTCTCGTATTTAGCTATACGAGATTGCTCTCCATACAGTTCCTTGGTGTGGAGAAATATGGATTCAAGATCCATATTCTCGTGCCTCCTTTGATGTTCATTATCCATAGAGGCAAGCACGATGCATTTGACTTTCGCGCAGTCTATCTCCCAGATCTTGCGGATTTCCTTATCCGTGACACTTGATATAATCGAAGGAACCAGATATCTTTTAAAAGGAGTGGTTTAAGCCCCGCAATTAAAAATCTGCTGTTTTAAAATAACCGAGTGGTTTCTTTAAAATTGTTCCAACGATTCAACTTTGGTTTATTTTCTTTGCATTAATATAATGCGTCTCATCAGTTAACCTATCATTGCAGAAAACAACGAAAATACTACGTCCACTTATGCCTTCCGCATTCGCCACTGGGCCCCATCATTCACCCGTTAGGTTACTTAACTCACGACAGAGCGGGGGCTGGGCTAGCGCGGGTGCAAAACATAAGCAACGCCTACTAGATATCATATATAGATATTGTACATTCGTCAGACGCAATAATAGGCATTCTAGATCACAAATGAACATATTGGATATGCATGCAATCCGCATTTTGTTTGAGCCTGCAATGAAAGACGGATTGCACAGTCGTGATGAATAGCCAAAACCCCATCCTAGACCCCCACGGGTACAGCAAACTACCCGCCAAGTACCCAAAGTGAAGCGGTCTCCCTCAACGACGTGAGTAGGCCACTAAGCATTTCAATGTACCTAGTAGTTTGTGCACCCCACCTTTGGTCTATCCTAGGAGCAGAAAACAGTAAATGAAATAATACAACGGTGGCTACAACCTCAACCCGGATGTGACCCGTGAAATAATACTACAACAAATTACAATTTGCATTTGAATGAAATAATGATAACCCATATCTCATAACCCCGGCTATTCATCCACGACAATCCAATAAGTTCATATACACAAACCGATATATACCAACATCACAGATATGTGCAACCCCGACTAATTGTCGTATAGCAATTAGTCAACGTTTATAAACACATATACACAATCAAAAGCTTGTAAAGTAAATACGACATTAGAATTGTGCATGCAATTAGCAAACACATCCAATTTTCCAACACATGAAAATCCAGTGAGCTAAACATTCAAAAGTGATAGTTTTGAGCCAATCCGGGAATCGGAACGAACTCGAAACGCACCCGAATCTTCGCTAAGGCGAAGGCACATGAAAATAAATCGAACATGGGGCCTCGGGGGGGGTACACACCCTGCGGTGCCACCTCGAGGTGCCCCCACAAAGTGGGCAGACCCGAGAGCACCAAATGATGGTGCTCTCGGGTCACCACCTCCCAAGGCCACCAAGTGGTGGTCTTGTGGGGTGGTCCTGGCCTTTGGTCTCCCCCGGGCTGTCCACGGGGTGCGCACGCTCCACCTTGCGGCTTCTCTCTTCAAACTGTGAGCCCGCAGGGTGTGCAAACAACTCAAATCCTCACTTTTGAAAACTGTTTTTGTCGGCAGTTTTTGTCCGACAAAAACGGCGTAATTCTAATATCGCTACAAGCTATCTATGGTTTATGAGAGGCTCTGATACCACTGTAAGTCTATGTTGCACACCCCACGTGTTCGTGAGGAGGCGGAATGAGCAAAAAATGATTTTTATGGGCTTCGCAACATCGACTAGAACCACAGATCATTCATAAACCCTAGCTAGCACTAATCTTTGAGGTTTAACTACTAAGAAAGAATTGTTATACCTCAAGATACTAGTCCTTCTTATTCTTGTTGTCCTCTTCCTCTTCTTAAGCTCCTTGTAGTGAGAATGGAAGGCACCTCCTTGTCGGCTCCTCGAAGAAATAGAAGATCCACCCGAAAGTTCCTACTACAAGCTTACACCTCCAAGATGAGGTAACTAAGTGACTTAGAATGCTAATCCAAGTAACCTAGATGATATAGAGATGGATTAAGGATTGATTAGTCTTTCTAACCCAAGGGTTCTCAACTCATGAGAGGATTAGGGTTAGGTTGAAGAAGAGAGAGCTTGAGGAGAGAGAAGTGTTTTCTTATTATGAAATGAATTTTGACTTATTTGGATAATATGAAGCATGAAAAAATATCTCATCAAATATCTAGCAACCACGCTTCATTTAATACTTGAGATGAATCATCTTATGAGTCATGGTTCATTTAATGATAATTACACCTCATCTCCTCCACCTCATTTAGTTTAAATCATAAAGATTAAAACACAAATGAGTCATCTCCTTCTAGAAGCTTCCCGACAAATTACGAGAATGCCCCTCCCATCCGTATTTACGAAAAACACGGATATACTGAGACTAAATTAAATCCAATAATCTAATACTATGATCTGGCTTAAACCAAAGCCCACTAGTATAATCTGTCTGAATATCATACATGCATAAGTACACGTATATGTCCGAACCCTGTCGTAAAACCTTATGACCTCTATATCGTTTTTCCTGAAGCAGGGAAACCCTCTGTATGGGACTCTAAAGACTCGACACTACGCTGGCAGTGGGTTTAACTACAGGCCATAAGCGGTACTAGCTGTACGTAACGGTCCCCAGGTAGTTGTCGATAAGAAGGCCGATGAGGAAACCCATCCGAACTCCTACTGAGCCTGATGTGACAATCTCCGTACAGTCCGGTATGTTCGTCTAAGAACATCGCATATCGGACCTAGGGAGCGGCAAGCGTCAGTCCCCTAAAAGCGGTATAAGTCGTGTCGGAGTGTAGCCCATTACAACTTGAGAAACTACCGGAATACCAACCAGTAAATCTCGCTTGCCCTGGCCAGGGACCTTGCGTAATGGCTCTCCAAACACAGTGCGATATCAACCCCCAATACCAGGAGAGACAAATCCTATCTAACCGCTACTGCCTCCAAGTGCTTCGGGACTGCACCCAACTGCTATCTGTTTGCACGACTCAGTCGAGCCGTGGTAGGGTAGCAATCTAAGAACAGTGAGAACACACCCGAGGCGAAGCAGCAGTGTCAAGTCAACGGACTATGCTGTACTCATGTCACCTGGGAACTGTTAACTGACGACGGGTATAAAACCAACCAACAGTTCCCTGCGAGTCATGTCCGGTGTACCCGTAACCCAATGAGCACCTGCATACTATCTCCAGTACAACATTCTAATGGTTGTGGGATAGATCATCTCCCTTACTGGGACGAGAAGCGTATACACTAGTCTACTCCGGAGTATCGATGCCCTGTCTCGATAATCCTACGACTAGGGACCTGAAAAAGGATGTGCTTGTAGACTACCCAGCCCCCACTAGTGTGACTGCCATCACAACGCTGGTAGCCAAGCAAGATCCTAAGGGCTCTATCAATATGTATTCGCGATATACTAAAAGAAACATATACACATATTAAGATAGATGCAAACCAAGTAGCATACTACTATGTTGAGCAAGACTGTTATAAACCCGTGTATATATCTCAAGCTTCCAAAATGTAATATACAAGCCAGTACGATACAATAATGGCCTCTAGGGCATATAACACTAACAGGGATTTGTGTCAGCGGTTGCTACACTCTTTCACCATACATGATCAGTTCTGGCTTGCATGTCTGATAGTCGCCATTCACTTGGCTGACAATGAGCTAAGAGTCTCCATATATGAGGAGGTCTTGAATTCCCATATCGACAGCGATCTCGAGATCTGTTATCAGAGCTTCATATTCAGATTCATTGTTAGTCCTCGGCTCCGTCAGGGAGAAGGCATAACGCAGTATCCCTCCTTGCGGAGTCATGAAGATAAGACCTACCCCAGTTTTGATTCTGGGGGTGTTATGCTTCCGTCTTTTCATGGAAGATGCTCCATCAAAGTAGAGTTCCCATCGGGCATCATTCTCTTCTTCCTTTGCGTCAAACGCATGCTCATCCGGTAACTCACAATTTAAGGGGGAGTTGGCAGGTATCGGATGCTCGGCGAGAAAGTCGGCAATGGCCCGGTCCTTCATTTCTTTGAGAGGTCAATACGTTATCGAGAACTCCATCAGGAGGAGGGCCCATTTGGCGAGCTTTCCCATTAGTATGGCCTTCGACATTAGATATTTGAGAGGATCCACCTTTGATATAAGGTGGACCTCATGTGACAAGGCGTAGTGTCTGAGCTTCATTATCGCAAAGATTAGTGCCAGACAATGCTTTTCGATGGGGGAATAGTTGTTTTCTTCCCCCAAGAGAACTCGACTCAAATAGTATAGAGCTCTCTCCTTTCCCAGATCATTCTCTTGTGCCCATAACGCACCTAGAGAACCTTCAAGGGCCGTTGTGTACAAGATGAGAGGTTTCCCTTAACCGGAGCGGTCAACATTGGCGGATTTTGTAGGTATTGCTTGATCTCGTCCAGTGCGCTTTGGCATCTATGATCCCAGATGAACGGGGTTCCCTTCTTCATTAGATGACTGTAGGTGCGACATTTTCCGGAGTGGTTGTCTATGAACCGCCGGATATACGCGAGCTTTCCTTGCAGAGACCGCAGTTGTTTGAGAGTTCTCAGCGTGGGCATTTTCATAATCGCCTTGATCTTCGATGGGTCTATTTCGATACCTCGGTGTCGTATGATGAATCCTAGGAATTTTCCCAAAAAGACTCCAAACGCGCATTTTAGAGAATTCATCTTCAGATTATATTTCTGAAGACGTTGGAAACTGTGTCTAGATGTTCCTAATGCTCCTCATGAGATTTGCTCATTACCATAAGGTCGTCAATATAACATTCGACAATCTCGTATATGAGGTCATCGAAGATCTTCGTCATGGCCCTCTGATAGGTAGCGCTAGCATTCTTCAGTCCGAAAGGCATCATCTTGTAACAGAATATGCCCAGCGGAGTCCAGAAGGCGGTGTGCTTTCGGTCAGGATGCATTTTTATTTGGTTATACCCTGAAGATCCATCCATGAAGGAGAATACCTCATGGGTAGACGTGTTATCTATCATCAGCTCGGTAACTGGTACTAGGAAGTCATCCTTTGGGCAAGCTTTGTTGAGGTCCCGAAAGTCTACGCAGATGCGCTCCGTCCCATTTTTCTTCATTACTGGAATAATGTTGGAGATCTAGTCTGGATATTGAAATTCTTGGATGAACCTGGAGTCAATTAGTTTCTTGACTTCGACATTGATATTCATCTCGAGTTCGAGCCGCATTCTTCTTGGCTCCTGTTTGACTTGCTTGACTTATAGCGATATAGCCAGTCTATGCACCGCTATTTTTGGATCCAGTCCAGGCATCTCGGAATATTTCCATGCGAAGAAGTCTTTATATTGCATAAGCACGTCCTTTAGTGTGGCCACCTGTTTTTAAGACAACGACTCACTGACGAACGTGGGCCTCGGCTCGTTTTCCGTCCTTAAGTCTATTTTTCTCAGGTTGTCCGCCGTAGTGTGTATCCCATCTTCCAGCTATTTTGGTGCTGGTGGAAATGATGAGATCACCTCCTCCCCGTCCTCATTGCGAAGCATTTGAAGAAGTCATCCATATTCTCGTGCCCTCCCTCCTTTGAGAGTGTTATCATGTGGCAAGTACGAGTTCGCTTCTATTCTTGGTGTTGAGCTGGTCCTACCTTCGCGATATAGGTTCTTTTTGGCTCATGCTTTTGCGGTAGGGTCACCTTTCAACTGTCGGATAAAGCGAACCTGCCTTGTTGATATTGGTCTTCGACCCGGTCTTTAAAGGTGAAGCAGTCTTTAAGAGGATATCCTATTGCTCGATGATAGGAGCAATAATCCGGGTGATGGACCTCATTTATCTGTTCGGAGTACTGAGGCTTCGAGAGTGTCATCATTTGATGCTTCATGACAAGGTTGAATATTTTTCTTGTCTTGTCTTGAGGGAAAGAGTATTCCCGTCCCATCTTCTTCATAAAAGACGGATTCCAGCTGACTTTTTCTTGATTGTGTGGCTTCTTGGATCCGCTTCACCGTTTCCGAACGTAATTCTCGTTCTTCACTTCGTTTTTGCCCCTGTTTCGTGTTTTTCTCTTGTCACGAGAATGTACAGCGGGCTGAGGGTGAAAGGCATCGTAATCTTCCCTTTCTGCAGACTGTTGATTTAGACGCTGCGTCCTGGCCTTTTCATAAATAGCCATTTCGCGGCTGCGGTCGTCCCGGATCTTTTGACAAGCTTCTTGTATTAGCCTATCAACTTGTTCTTCGAACGATGAATTTGACATTTTTAAAGTGGGATTTTGCTCTGTTTCAACGTCACAACTATTTGGAAGAGCATTCCTTTCTTCACCGGAGATGTTTATGACGCGGCAGCTACGGAATCGCTCCCGTTTCATAGACCGAACGTATCCAAGCCCGGTTATCTCCATCTTCCAGTTGGGCATCTTTCTCTGAGCCCCGGGAACGTCCCAGTTCTTGTTGTAGAACTAGTCTTGTCGAGCGGTTTGTTTGAAAAATATGCCTTGGTATCTTAATAGACTTTTCAATCCCTCTGCGTAATATCTGGGCAGACGGATTGGTTGAAGTCTGTCAAGCGTAAGCTCGACACCATGCCAGACTTCTTTCTCCACTTTGGTCTTCGTAGATTGATAGAAGAGGATCGCCTATTCACCTCTTTGCCTGGAAAGGACGTAGAAAGTCTAAAGCTCTTGTATGTTGTATGTATCAAGCGCGTCAAGTTCTTTGTAATGCCGAGGTGGAACCATGGTGATTTGTAAACTCTAATTAGCTCCAATAACGATTTGTGTTGATGGGCGAGTGCAGAATACGGCGTTGGCCTCATCCTCAGAGTCATCGCCAAAGACCAAAATAGGAGTAGATGGTCCGGGCCTGTTGCATTGGGGTTGCCCCGAGTAGACTATTTCCTCATCTACTTTCGTATCGCTCCCAAAGAACGGGATAGTGGTGACGACTTTTTATTTATTCTTCGGCTTATGACATCTTTCAGTGTCTTTGAAGTCTGGTAGGAAGTACTTTGTATCTTCATATTTTCGGACTTCGTTTACGGAAAATGGATTTAGCTCCCCCGTAACGGTGTACTCGAGGCCGTCTTTCAAATTCTTCATACACTGGTGTTGTGTAGACGGGATGACGATGTATTCGTGTAACCAAGGCCTGTCGAGCAGAGCGTTGTAGCAAGTCTTGGCGTCAATGACATGAAATTTGATGTCAGTAACGAGCAGCCCTAAGCGTAACGTCAGTATCACGGACCCAAGCATCCGTGATGACTGTGAATCGAAACCGGAGATGGTAATTTTATCTCGGGCTAGGTGCTGAACGTTCATGCAAATCTCCTTCAGCACCTTCACATTGAGGAGGTTGACAGAAGACCCATTGTCGACAAGGATTTTTCCTATATTGATGTCGTGGCAGTACCCAGTGACGTATAATGGGCGGTTATGGTCGCACGTTCTGAGGAGGATATCTTCATCGCTGAATGTGATGTCAGCCGTGTAAACCTCTGCTAACTCGTCCTTAATCCTTTCTTCTGCGAGGAAAGCTTGAAACTGATCGGGGTCTTGTAACGCCTTGATCAGAGAATCTCATGCTTCTTTGGACATGAGAAAAGCATCCAGTATGCTCAGTTATGAGGGTATTTTCCTCAGATGTGCTAGGACATTGTAATCCACCTTGTTTTTCCTAGGTGGGTCCTTGGCTGCAAGCTCCTTAACGACTCTATCATCAAGGGTGATTTCCCCAGGGACTTTTTCTTTCCCCTTTTCTCATTTACTCAAACTTTTATTTATAGGTCCGAGGTTCTTCTCAGGCAGCGTGCGCTTACGCAGCTGAATGTTCTCGCGGTTCTTCTCCTCCTCTTCTTTTTCATAGGTGGAGTTCTTGAAGAGAGGGCCGAAGGTCATTTCTTCCTCAGAATCGCTCCCGAAGGTAAGGAATTGGATTTTTTTTCTTTCCCGACTGGTATCAACCATATGACAGTTGCCGATCATTTTCTTACGCACACTTATCGAACTTCTTTGTTGTCGACGAGCTTCGCGTTTCATCCTTTTGAAGTGTTGTTGATAGGAAACGTATCCTTGCCACCACTTCTTGAAGGTACTGCATTCCTCGGTGGGGTGGATAACCCTCCGATGATATAGGCAGTAGTTTGGATGTATATCCGCTCCATCGAGGCATATGACTCCGGGAGTGTTTTCCATGAGAGGGGGCAGTTTCATTCCCATTGACAGGGCTTTGGCGAACCGCTTCTCTGCATTGATCCTGCTCTTGTTTATGGCAGGCGTGCTTTGGCTTGGTTGGAGTACTTTATGACTCATCCCTTCTTCATCCTAACGCCGACGCTTAGCCTTTTCGTATATGGCTATTTCGCGTTTTCGGTCAGCTTTGCTTTTTCGAAAGGCTTCATTTAACAGCCTATCGATCAGGTCTTCTGACAGTTCCGGGGATTTTGATGCCGATCCTGCGTCCAGCTTCTCTGCGTTGTTTTCTGACGACGAAGGAGCTTCTTCGCCATTTGACGACGAATGGGAGACCTTGTGGCAACTTGCTACATAGTCTTCAGTTTTTGATGAGTCATTTTCCTCATCGTTTTAACTCTCTTCGTTCTCAAGAATATGCTTGAGGAATTCTTCGAGGGTGACCGGTGTCCATACCTTCTGGTTGTTTTCCTCCAGCGTGTCAATGTACCATTGTAAGTTGTGCGTTTGTCGTCATACTCGGCAGGTTGCACAGGCTTCTTGGCCTTCGTCTTTTTCTTCGAAGACTTTGAAGGTTAGACATGAGGATTTTTCCTTTTGTCGACAGTTTTCGGTACGGGACGCGGTTTCAGCATCCCTTCGATGATTTCCGGTTCGAGATGGCTCTTCCACCTGATTGTCGGACATGCCTGAAGATCCTACAACATTCTTTTAGTTTTAGCTGAAAGGACGAATTCCCATGGAGCTTCGTCCAGGAGCGAGCATGATGCCCCCGGTGTATCCACCTTTTTAGAAGAGTGCTTCTGTGGCGGGTTTACCCTCCAGTTCTTAGAAAGCATGAACTTCCCCCGTTGATATGATCCTCGACCCAATTTTTGAAGACATAGAAATATTCAATTGGGTGGCTCACCATTCTGTGATAAGAGCAGTAGTTAGAGTTGTTGACATCGCCGGTTACCGGTGGACGTCGTGAGTCCGGAAATGTGATAAGTTTGTTTTGCACTACTAGCTCGAACAATCTTCTCGCCTTGTCACGGGGAAACGAGTAGGCACGTCCTAGCCTTTCTTCCATGGATAGGCACGGATGCATGTTGTTTTGGCGAGCAACCGGTTTAGGGTCACTTAGTTTCTGTTGAGTGTTGGCAACGAAGGCCGCTTTCCCTTTACCCTTATCATTTCGAGGGTCTATTTTTGAGGAGGAAGGCCCATGGCCCATCTAGTCCATTTGGGCCAGTTTGTCGATCAAAGCCTGGAAGGTGGTCGGCTTGAAGAACGTCATGAACTGGGACACCGTCATTTGAGGATCTAGTGTCCCAATGCACATACCCACGGCAGGAGATTCTTCGATGTGTTTTTCGCATTTCGACCATAAGTTCCGCCACCGGATCGCATATTGGATCCAGGTTTCTCCTGGATTTACCCTGGCATTGATTAATGCTGTGATCGGGGTGCGCTCGCTTGTGCTGGCGAATCGCTGTGTGAACAGCAGTTCCATCTCTGTGAATGTTTTGACGGAGTCATTCGGGAGTTCTGAGTACCATTCAAAGTCTGTCTTCGACAAGCTGCCAACGAACTGGCGAAGCAATAGTTTGTCATCACCTCCAGTGTTGCCGCACAAAGCTCTGAACTGTGCGACGTGTTGGTGCGGGTTTCCTGTCCCCTTGTACACATAGAACTTGGGGATCGTATATCCCGACAGGTACTTGATTTGATCATACCACCCTGGATACGGTTGCCCGGTTCTGTCGATTTGGCCAGCCGCTTCATTCTCTTGATGAGTTTGTATTTGTTGAGCTATATAGTCATCAATAGCAGCCTTGGAGATTGTTTCCTCCTTAGTTGTTGATAGAGCTAAAAGAGGGTTTGATGTTTCCCCCTTTTCATCCTCGATGATTATCGGTGGATCCTCGGCTGGAGGCTCTGGCTGGATCTTCATTTCAACCATGTCCTGGAACAAAAGCGTCATCTGCTTTATGTTAGTAGCTTGTTCCGCTTTCTCCTTGTCTTTTCTTTGAAGCACCCTTCACAGGAACTCTGTATCGGTCTCCTGCTCCTGGAGCTGTTCAGATGCCGATTCCGGGCTTTCTTTCTGCCCGGTGAGTGCTGACATTTTGATTAACATTTCCTGGAGCTTTTATTGTTGTTCCTGAGCTTTTGTCAAAGACCGAGTTTGCGGCCGATGACCCACGGAAGCACGGCTTTCCTCTTTCCCGGAATCCATGTACACCGTGTGCACTATCATGCCTCCAGGCTTGGGGCCGTCGCCTTTGGAATTTTCCGCCGACAGTGGGATTTTCTCCGGCCTTCTCCTTTTGTGGGAGGTCGAAGTTGAAGAAGCCATTGTATCATGCGCCTGTGTTGAAGACGTCCCTCTCTGTATGACGGAGGGATGGTCCTCCTTTTGCTAAGCCTTCATTTTCTTCAATCGGCGAGAGTAGTCTTTGTAAATCACAGAATCTTGGACTTTCCGTTAGACCCTGTGGATTTGGGAGGACAGCCGCTGAGGAGGCTGCTCCGGCTTTTTCTGCATCATGTTTTCAGCAGGCAAAGGAGATTTCTTCAGCACCTTGGTTGCAGAGTTCTTTTTTAACCTTATAAGTAGATCAAAACTGTTCCCGGTTGGAACAAAATCATCAACTTCCACCATTGGAGCTGGTGGAGTAAGTCTAGAGGGGGTGTTTCCCCTAGCTCTTCTCATTTGGCTCCAGCGGCGACGTCGAGCGTGCCTTGCAGACGGGACCACCTTAGTTTCGGAAGCGGTTGTGTTGTGCCCCTCCTTTGGTGAGGGGCTGCTGTTTTCATCAATCGGTTGAAGACCGACATCCTTTGAGAAGGAACGGCCAATCTTTAAAAGACCGATCTTTTGGTAGGAGAAGCACCTTTGACGGCTCCACCATTAGTATGAGTTGGAACGGCTATCCGTTTTGGGATAGCCCTTTCAGATATCGCGAGCCTCTTTGCGGGCCTACTTGAGCTTTGGATCAGCTTGTTGAAGACTGAGTTGGAAGACTCGGACGACCCGTTGAGAGGGGTAGTGGGGGTTGCAAGTCGATCAAAGACCAACTTCCTTGGAGCTTCCTTTTGTAGCGCTGGGGCGTTGAAGCTCGTTGGCAGGAGCATGGTCCCGAAGAACAATCCAGTGGTGGCTTGAGTTACTTGCCACACCGGCATTGAAAAGATGGAGGCCGCATTGGGCCTGCATGTCACTCCTCCAGTTGGGACGGAGCGGGAGTTGCTGTTGCAGTTTGTGCAGCTGGAAGTCATTAATTTTATCTTCTTCTGCATAGAAACAAGACACCAAATCTTATTACCTCAAATCCAAGGGCAACCGTATCAAACCGCGATTTTGTTCGCGAAACACGACACATGAAGTGTGGAGTGGAAAGAGGAAGAGGTCCCATAGGACGTGCCAGAATCTGTTTACCGCCGAACACAGAGATGAACCGGGATGGATCATCTTGCCTGAATTTGGAGGCAGATGCTATTTGGATTTATCCGTCCACCTCTTCGAAGATGCCAAGTTGATTTATGGCACCGTATATCGGAGGTTTGGTCGGATGCGGCCATTGTAGCATGACTTCGTCAGATTCCCCCTCGTTTTGCGAAGGTTTTTTTTTTTATTGTGGGGATCCTCTTCCCTGCAGGCGCAAGCCCCTGCAATTAATTACGTTACCACATCGCGATAACCAATTTCTCCTGCTCAGGAAGTTCACTTCGTGATGTGTTTGTTTGTTTTATTTTGGGTTGCCCGTGGATTGTATACGGAGACTAATTTATATCGTCGCCCGTAAGGCGTGGATTAGTCCAAATACGTATATTTTTAGATTTGGGTTTGGGTTGATTTAAGGATCGTTAATCTAGTTTGAGATTAAGATCAACTTAAATGTATGTGAGCAGTTGGGGATCGGTTGGTTTTTTGTTAAGGATACGTTAGTCCAATTTGAGACTAAGATCCACTTAACAAGGTTCTAGGATCATTTTTATTTCAGATCCAATAAAAGAGCATTTGGGCTCTATTGTTTTAGTTTAAGGATGTTTCGGTCCATTATCGCCATTTTGGAGGCGAATATTAGTTTAAGGACATTTAGGTTCCTTATCGCCATTTTGGAGGTGAATATTAGTTTAAGGAAGTTTCGGTCCATTATCCATCCTGTGTGCACGTGTATATGTTACGTGGCAGAGTGAACAATGGAGATATGGTATGTCCCTAATTTGGGGCACGATCCGATTTGAGACGTGCACGTCAATTTGGAAGTGCACCAAAGAGTTGTTGGTTGTCGGGACCCGCTACCTCTCTGAAGACGTTGAGGAATTACGACATATATCAGAGGTGTAGAGAGATGTACCTTAAACCAAATCCCGTATTTGAGGGGAAAAAGGATGTTGTAGACCTAAGAAATGTTAGTCATGTTTAAGACTAAAATTATCTTAGGAGATATAAGATGAATATCATTTAGGATATCATCAATGGGATACCACTAGTTACTTTTGAGACTGAGGAGAACATAAGCAATATGGGCTCGGCTGTTTTAGTATCAAAGAGGTCTAACCTCAGGAAACTTAGCCAATTTGGGCTAAGATTCAGTCTCCAACAGTGCTAAGCACTGAGGAATACAGTGCTCACGTGCGTTTCACGTGGGTACTGGATTAGTGTTAAACACTAGAGTTTTATGGCTCTCACGTGACACACGTGAGGCACCCTAAATATGGGCGCTGGACTAGTGTTAAACACTAGAGTTTTATGGCGCTCATGTGACACACGTGAGGCATCCTAAATATGGGCGCTGCTATCTGGGTTTTATTTCCCTCCCCTTTTTATCTAAGTGCTAAGCACTTGGTTCTTGCTGCGCCCGTGTGTGAAACACGTGAGGCACCCCAAATATGGGCACTGCCTTTTGGGTTTTATTCCCCCCTTTTATATAAATGCTAAGCACTTGGTTGGGGCTCTAGTGGAAAACATGTGACTGCCTTACAAAGTGCCTCTTGTTTTTCTTTTAAGCACTTGCGTGGGAAACACGTGAGCTGGGCCGTTCTTGTTGTTCATTAGAGGCACTCACGTGGAAAACACGTGAGGTCTCATTATAGTGTTAAACATTAACGAATCCCAAGGCTTTGCTTCTGTTTTCTTAGAGATCTTGATCTCTTATTAATGACATTTCTAGTCATTAGGATTTGGGTTTGGAAGCTCTCAGATTATTATCATCGTCTGGACTGAAATTTATAACAAGATTAGGAAATATTTTTCCTAAGTTAGAATTTTATTCTATCGGATGGTCGGTTGGTGGTTTTATAATCACCGTTGGATCCTTGATCCAAAGGTTCTCTGTTTAACAGAGATGATCTTTCTAATTTTAAGAAAAATCAAGGAAATATTTCCACATGGAATTTAATTCTATCGGATAGTTCATCCAAGATTCTCTGTTAGAGAAGGCTCTTTCCATATTAGAAAGATTTAAGGAAACATTTACCCTTATAGAATTTAATTCTATTTCATAGAATTTAATTCTATCAGCTACGAAGATTTTAAAAGAACTCACGTGTGGCACATGATCCCTAATGGGGTTGAGCTTGTTTACTTTCAGCGCTCATATGCTTTTGCATATGAGCGCTCACGTGTTTAACACGTGAAGCCCGTTTGGCTTGCCAATTATTTGATTGTAGCGCCTATATGCTTTGCATATAGGTGCTCACGTGTTTAACACGTGAGGCTTGTTTATCCTATCAGTAGTTTTAACTGCAGCGCCTATATGCTTTGCATATAGGCGCTCACGTGTTTAACACGTGAGCTTGTTTAACCTATCAGTAGTTTAATTGCAGCGTCAATATCCTTTGCATATAGGCGCTCACGTGTTTAATACGTGAGGCCCAAATAGTGTGGAGTTTCCCCTTTCTTATTCTTCCCCCTTTTTTATGAGGGAACTGTTCCCGCCAAAAAAAATTCTGCGCAAAAGAGCTCAAGGTATCAAATAGCAGCAATACGCTTAAGAAAATGAAACCAGTATTTTCCGGGCTGTATTTTTCCGAACTCCTAAATTAGAATCAAGTAAATTATGATGGCATTGAAAGCGTCTCAAAAAATCCTTCGATTTGATATATTACGGGCCTCATAACTCTTCCGGAATAAAAAATTATGAGCAAATGTGCTATGCACGTATAGTCTAAGTAATGCTCTACCAAACGGGGGATACTTTTTTAGTCGCACTGTTAGTTGTATGTATGCCCTAGAGGCCAGTATTGTACAGATGATGTATATTATATTGGATGCTTGGACATATATAGAGATGACTTTCTTGCTCGATATGATAGTATGCTATCTGGTTGCTCTTTATCTTAACATGTACACTTGTCTCTTTAAACTGTCTTATAGTTACATGTTGGTAAAGCCCTTAGGATGTGTACTTGACTACCTGAACTATGATGCAGATCATACTAGTGGGGACATGGTAGTCCATAAGTACATCCTTCAAAGTCCCTAGTCGTGGGTGTATCGAGACAGGGCATCGATATACCAGTGTAGACTAGCGTATACGCTTCTCGACCCATGAGATAGGCGATGGATGATCCCATATCCATTGGTATTTGACATCAGAGATAGTATATGGGTGCTCAGTGGAGACTGGGTACACTGGACGGACTCGCCGAGAACTCCCAGATGGTATTATACCTCACGTCAGATGGCAGTTCTCAGGTGACACTTGTGCAGGTTAGTCTGTAGACCCGAGATCGTCATAGAGTCTTATATGATTCGCACTGTGCTTTGATCTCCACCTTACCACGTCCATGAGGGGGTGCAAAACGGTGGTTTTTGGGTACAGTCCCGAGTCACATGGAGGCAATGAGCGATAGGAGGGGTTTCGTCTCTCCCGGTATTGGGGGTTGATGTTGCACTGTGCTCGATTGGCCGTAACAGGGAAGTCCCTGGCCAGGGCTGATCAGAGATATGCTGGTAAGTGTTACCAGTAGTTTCTCGACCCGTTATGATCCTCACATCGGCACGACTTATCGGTTATTGGGGTCTGACGTTTACCACCCCTAGACTTGATATGCGACATATCAGACGAACAGACCGGACTGTACGGTAAGTGTTACTGATTGGATTCACAGGAGTGTGAGCGGGCTAGCTCGTCGATCTTCTGATCGCTCAATACCCGGGTGGCCGTTACGTTTAGCAGACCGCTTGCGGCTTGTGGGTGCTTGATATGATCATCATCTACTGCCGGCGTATTGACGAGTCTTTAGAGTCCTACACAGAGGTTTCCTGGCTCAAGCGAAATGAAATAGGAGCGCATATGAGATATGTGCGGGACCGAGAATAATGCGTGTATGTGATACCGTATTTCATTCCCGCGATGAATGTTTCGATTGGTTGTATGCGATATAACCTAGTTATCGAATCGAAGATTGATCCGATAAGTCGATACATTGGATACTAGTCGGTTATGTGCGACATGACCGGATCATTGAATCAAGTGTTGATTTAATGATTTAATGTATAATTATATATTTGATATATTACTTTGCATTAACTAGTATTGGTTCACTTTAAAAGGATTTTCTCACTTGAAGTGCACATTGTATATGTGATATATTTTTTTTTGTGCACTTGATTGTATCATGTTTGATGATACATGCTAACTTGAATTTGTGTAAAGATTAAACCATGGTTATATGAATGGTTAGAGTTTTGTTTACTTATTCATTTATTTATATTGAATATTTATTTTGGAAAAGAAAAGGGAAATGGTGGCTTTCCTTGGTTCTTTCATGAAGCTTCATGAAGAGTTGAAAAGATTGACCATTTTGTTTTCTTCTCTTAACCTAACCATTCACCTAACCCTAGTTTGCTCTCTACACTTGACCATAGTTAGGATATGATAAGTATTCATATTATTTTCATTATTAAACTAACACTTATCATATTCTATCTTCTTCTTCTTTATCTTCATCAAGAAGAAAAGCTTGCCACCATTAATGGCATCTTGAGTAAAAGAGTGAGAAATCCAATTCTAAAGTGAAGCCACCTCCTATTTCTTCACCCTCTACCTCTTGCCAAGTAGTATAGGGTGTTTTCTTCACAAGTTTCACGACTCGGTGAAGTTGGAGCTTGATCTTGTGTTGCCTCGACGTAGATCATCTTCGGCATCGAAGCCGACGACCTACCCCGCCCATTTCTCTGATGAAGCCGATGCAAGAGTCCGGGATTCGAGATGGACAGCGAGAGGACGTCTACGTGGAGCTAAGGATGTGGAGAACCGGATCTACAAAGGTTGTAGCCTCTTTCCTTTAGTTAAATTGTTAACTAGTTTCCCTTTTCGCCTAAACTCTAGTCAACGAATCCGTATTAGGGTTTCTCGGCACTTGTAAAATTTGAAATTGGCATGGTTGATGCCTTGTGAGACCTCATTAGAGTGCCTAGGAACCCTACAGTGGTATCAGAGCTACTAGGCATTAGATGTCGACCTATGGGGGGTTCTCACTGTGTGACAGTGTGGCGAAGCACAGGCTCTTCCCCCCAGGGTGTCCCGAGACCGGAATGTGTTCCGGCGGGTTGTAGTCCTCGCGAGGGGGCATGCGTAAAAAGTAGTTGCTGAGGGACCCGTTGGTGCCACGGCGACCCTATTGGATGGGGTGGCTGCCTGACCTACAGTGGTATTAGAGCCTAGCTAGAGCCTTAGGCGATGCGTAGACGGAGTTTGAAGTCCGATCGAACCGAAACCCTAATTTTAAATTGCTCTCTGGACTTTTTTCAAAAACTGGGTTTTTTCAATATTAAAAATGCTTAAAAAATTCAGTAGGGAATTCTAAGAATTACGGTGCAAATTTTTCCAAAAGATAAGTCCAATGCGCGGCGGAACCGCCGCAGAAGCCTGGCTTCTGCGGCGGTTCCGCGGCCAAATGATGACGTCAGTCATCCATTTTTGCACAGTAATTCCTATTTTATGATGCTGAGTTTTCTGGGAATTTTTAATTTGAGTCAAGAGTTGAGTGTTCTGGGGTTGCATTGGAAATCGATGTTTCGATCGGATTATCAAGCTTCGTCTATGTGTTTTTCCGGATAATTTTAGAATATGTTAAAAAGTTCGACCGGATATAAATACCCAATTTTTCCCCTGCCGGAAAATATCCAAGTGTTGGATTTTTCTGTGGTTTAAGGACGTTCTGAGTAGTGCAAGTAACGCGATGGTCCCTCTAGAAGACAACAAACCTTAACTCGATTATGTGACAGTCTTGAACTGCCCTTAGAACCTTCGGGTTTGGGGCAGTACGGCGTGCCACATGTGAGGCGTTGGCTTGACCCTTCTACGGCTGGACCGTTGGTACTGAGGCATGAAGTGAATGTCTTTGAACTTGTTTCATGAGTTGAACGGTTTCGGGAAAACTTGGGTGTTCGAATGTTCGATCGGAAAGTTTAATATTTTCTATTTATCCGGAATGGGATACAATAATTGGAATTCACAAACAGTTATGAGATAACTGAATGAATGTTATAAATCTAGCGGTTTTGTCTCACTTGATATTGAAAAGAGTTTTCGATAATGGGACTAAAATGCGGGGTTTATAATTGTTAGGCATGTGATGTTTAAGTATTTCATTTGATTAGGCATGCGATGTCTAAAGAGGTTGCGGATTCCAACTGTTGTAGTTTTACACTTTCTTTTCTGTGACCGTAAGTGTAGTATGTAGTGGTATTGCCGATTGTCGTTGCTATATGTCGACGACAATCGGTGTATGCATACTTACTTACGTTGATAACATGTGATGTTATGTGTTGCTGGATATGTTATATTGGATCGTCGTGTTTGAATAGCCGGGATTTTTTATGTGAGATGAGTGTTTTTCATTTTCATTCATGTAAAAACTTGTATGTAATATTCTTTTATTTGGGGCACTTCCAGGTTGCGGAAGATGTCACCTTTTGTATATTATTTACTTTTCCGCATTAGAATAGACCCAAGGAGGGGAGCACAAGTAACCGGGTTCTAGGGTCCAGTGGGAGACCATCTCGAGGAGTCGAGTCCGGGTCTCCTAACCCTGGAATTGGTAGGGTTGCTTACCGCTCTCGTAGGGGTCTAGGGGTGTGGGATTGGCTAATCATCACGACCGTGGAATCCGTGTTTTATACTGGCTCGTATTAAAAACACGGACGTCCTAGTATATCCAATATTTCATATGATATTTTTCTGCTGCGATATCTGTGATGTGATCATTTGATATGTTCTATGTAGATACAGTATATAGTATATATGATATATTATATAGACGTTACTTATGTTTTACACCCGCGCTAGCCCTGCCCCGCTCTGCCGTTAGTTACCTAACCTAACGGTGCACGAGGGGACATCGAGGCGAATGCGGATGGCATAAGTGTACGTCGTATTTATCTGTGATGTTTAGGTATATAAATGATGGGACTTCATTAATGTGATTAATGAAAGAAAAGAAACCTAAAAGATGTTGTAGAATCAAATTTTAAACAAAAAGGGTAGCTACAGTTTTGCTTTGCATAGCGGTATATATGATATACCCTGCACCTTATTCGATGAGGAAAGGGCCGACGATCCCTTTATCGGGAGTGATCCCTTTAGCAATAACTGGCAGATGCTACACACTCGGTTTGACTTTTGATTGCTTCTATAGTTTCTGCTTTGCACAGTGATATATATGTTATATCCCGCACCTCATTCGACGAGGAAAGGGCCGACGATCCCTTCACCGGGAGTGACCCCTTTAGCAAAACTAGAAAAGCCTCAAAATCACTCCATTTGATTCTACAACGATATCAAGTTCATTACGCAATAGGTTTTCAGAAAAAACCTGTCGTAGCCCTCCGTCATTTCAGATAAGTACTAGTTAGTATTCGTGCTACGTTTGTTGACTATGTTAAGGCGTAGTGTGCGGTAGCTGATTGGTGCTTATCTGTATAAGCATATGATGCGATTGGATTAGGGTAGTCGTGCGACTTTGTTGACTATGTTAAGGGTCGTGCGGGTGGGTTTAATTCAATCAGGAAATGACGGGTTGAACTTGACTAGTACTTATGATTTATTGACTATGTTAAGGTCATAAAGCTGCTGGGGGCAAAATATTATCGGGAATTTCAAGTGTTGAAATTTGCAATGAGATTGCATACCTTCTATGAGATAGTTGGATCCCGATACCCACTGCGAGTAAGAGTTACTCCCAGGAGAGTTTTACACATTACAATTAGCCGATCAAGTAGGTGTCTAGAAAGGTGTCAACGGGGTTACGCCTCTGGGAAAACGAGGTTTACTTTAATTAGGTCCGTGCGAAAGCACGGGGAACCTCCCTCAAAATACCGACACTGGACTGGCTAAAAGATTAGCGAAGTTATAGGGTGTAATTAATCCCGGCTAGTCTTTCCTTTTAGGATTTGAAGGAAGATTTGATAAAAACCAGTGGGAGCCATCCTGATTAGATAAGATAATAACCAATCTGATCTTGCAAGAGCATACGCTAAACTGTTTTCTTCTCTCTCTCTCCAGGTAGCGACCATGTCATGCCCTAATAAAGATAATAATATGGATGTATTGACTGAACCCGCATGTTTTACTGTGCTGGGGAACGTTGGTTCCGTTCTTTCTTATAAGAGTTATAGGAATGAACAGGACATAGGGGGAAACCAGGATTCCCAAGCCACCCGAATGAAGAAAGTACATGATGATGCATTTTCTTCGGGTGTGTTCGTTACAGAGAACTGTTTCTCCATTTGCTATACGTCCTGGGTATTAGATACCGGGTCAGGATCCCATATATGTAATCAGTTACATGAGCTCAGGAAAGGTAGAGAACTTGGAGAAGGTGATAAAGACATTAGAGTTGGAAATGGTGCAATTGTTGCAGCTAAGACTGTCGGGGAATATCACCTTGCATTACCAACTGGTAATACATTGGTTCTGAACAAATGCTATTACATGCCGAACCTGATATGCAACATTATATCAGTTTCTTTATTGAGTAAAGAGGGATATAATTTTGTATTACAGGATAATGTTATGAACATTTTCCGTAACCAATAGTTGGTTGGATCAGGAACGTTGTGCAATGGCATTTATGTTCTAAATCAATCAACAGTTCTGAGCATAACGAACACACACCAGAGGAAGAGTTCAGAACTGAACGAATCCTTCTTATGGCATTGTAGACTGGGTCACATCAATGCGACACGACTAGCTAAGTTGCATAAGGATGGATATTTGAAACCATTCGAATTTTCATCTTATGACACTTGCCAGTCATGTCTCAAAGACAAGATGACCAAAACTCCGTTTACGGGACACGGAGAAAGAGTTACCGAACTCTTGGGACTGATACATAGTGATGTATGCGGTCCCATGTCTACACATGCCAGGGATGGTTCTTCATACTTCATTACATTCACTGACGATCTCTCTAGGTTCGGGTATGTGTTCCTGATGAAACACAAATCAGAAGCTTTTGAGAAATTTAGAGAATATAAACAAGAAGTCGAGAACCAAACCGGAAAAAATATTAAAATCCTACGATCTGATCGAGGAGGTGAATACTTAAGCAATGAATTTCTGGACTTCCTAAAAGAGAATGGGATTCTCTCTCAGCTGACTCCTCCATATACACCACAGCACAACGGTGTATCAGAACGGAGGAACCGCACCCTATTAGATATGGTGCGCTCTATGATGAGCACAGCTGAGTTACCTATTTCCTTCTGGGGATATGCGCTGGAGACAGCAACATACCTATTGAATCAAGTTCCATCTAAATCTGTACCTACCACACCATATGAGATATGGAGTGGGAAGAGACCATATTTTAAACGAGTTAAGATATGGGGTTGTCCGGCCTATGTCAAAAGGCAAAATCTAGACAAACTCGAGGCACGATCAGTTCATTGCAAGTTTGTGGGATATCCTAAGAATTCACAAGGATGTTTTTTCTACCATGCTGAAGAACAAAAGGTGTTAGTTTCTCAATATGCCACCTTTTTAGAAAAGGAATTCCTTGATAAAGAAATTAGTGGC
Source organism: Agapanthus africanus (assembly GCA_030015575.1). Lineage (NCBI taxonomy): Eukaryota > Viridiplantae > Streptophyta > Magnoliopsida > Asparagales > Amaryllidaceae > Agapanthus > Agapanthus africanus. The sequence goes on from CM057341.1 coordinate 231,832,431, forward strand.
AAAGTGGTAGAGCTGGAAGAAGTTCCAGATACACAAACCGTAACTGAAGATTTAGTGGAACCAGAAGATTCAGTAGCTCCCAATGAACCTCAGCCTCTCTGCCGATCTAGTAGGGTTCCTCGCCAACCTGAGAGATACTACGGTTTTCTCATGGATGGTGGGAGCGAGGATTGCATCATGGAGGATGATGACCCAACTAGCCTCGAGCAGGCCATCACGAGTAGGGACTCAGTGAAATGGCTGGATGCTATGCGGTCCGAGATGGAATCCATGTACACCAACAAAGTATGGACTTTGGAAGTTGCTCCTGAAGGGGTAAAACCCATTGGGAGCAAATGGATCTTCAAGAAAAAACTTGGTGTAGATGAGAAAGTGGAGACTTTCAAAGCTAGACTTGTTGCAAAGGGTTTTCGTCAAAGACCAGGTGTGGACTATGACGAAACCTTTTCTCCAGTGGCTATGCTTAAATCCATCCGGATCATGCTTGCCATCGCTGCATATCATGACTACGAAATCTGGCAAATGGATGTTAAGACCTCCTTTCTAAATGGTGATTTAGAAGAGTGCGTGTACATGACTCAGCCAGAGGGCTTCGTAGACAGTGGGAGCAGCGGGAAGGTGTGCAAGCTGCTTAAATCCATTTATGGATTAAAGCAAGCATCGCGGAGTTGGAACATCTGCTTTGACGTCGTTATCAAAGAGTTTGATTTCGTCAAAAACCCAGATGAACCTTGTATCTACAAGAAGGTGGCAGAGAGTAAGGTTGTCTTCATCGTATTGTACGTGGACGACATACTCTTGATAGGAAATGATATTCCTATGCTGCAATCAGTCAAGCTCTTCTTATCACAAAGATTCTCGATGAAAGATCTTGGTGATGCCTCCTGCATATTGGGAATTAGGATCTATAGAGATAGATCCAAACGGATATTGGGATTGTCCCAATCTAGGTACATTGACACCATACTAAAGAGGTTTAGTATGGAAGAATCCAAGCGTGGGAACTTGCCCACGATCTCTGGAGTCACTCTCTCCAAAGAGATGTCTCCCAAGACTGATTTGGAGAGAGCTCGCATGCAAGGGATACCCTATGCTTCGGCTGTAGGCTCTATCATGTACGCGATGCTATGTACCAGACCCGATGTAGCATACTCACTAAGTGTAGTGAGCAGGTATCAAGCTGATCCTGGAAAGAGTCACTGGACAGCTGTGAAGAGCATTCTCAAGTACTTGCGAAGGACTAAAGAGATGCTCTTGGTGTATGGTAACGGAGAACTCCAAGTGGAGTCCTTTACCGATTCGAGCTTCCAGAGTGATAAGGACGACTCTAAGTCGCAGTCGGGATTTGTCTTTACCCTTTACGGAGGGGCGGTTAGCTGGAAGAGTTCCAAGCAGGAAACCGTGGCAGACTCGACGATGGAGGCTGAATACATCGCTGCCAACGATGCTGCTAAAAAGGCTGTCTGGATCAAGAAGTTCATTACTGAACTTGGAGTGGTTCCATCCATTGAGCATCCAATACCTTTGTATTGTGATAACAATGGAGCGGTGGCTTTGGCCAAGGAACCTAGGTCCCATCAGCGATCCAGGCATATTCTGAGGCGGTATCACCTGATCCGGGAGATAGTTGATCGCCGGGAGATCGAGGTCATAAGGGTTGACACGAAGAACAACACGGCGGATCCACTCACGAAGGCCATTCTCCAGATACAGTTTGAGAGACTCTTCGGGATGCTCGGTATGCGATACTACAGCAGCTGGCCCTAGTGCAAGTGGGAGATTATTAGTTGTATGTATGCCCTAGAGGCCAGTATTGTACATATGATGTATATTATATTGGATGCTTGGACATATATAGAGATGAATTTCTTGCTCGATATGATAGTATGCTATCTGGTTGCTCTTTATCTTAACATGTACACTTGTCTCTTTAAACTGTCTTATAGTTACATGTTGGTAAAGCCCTTAGGATGTGTACTTGACTACCTGAACTATGATGCAGATCATACTAGTGGGGACATGGTAGTCCATAAGTACATCCTTCAAAGTCCCTAGTCGTAGGTGTATCGAGACAGGGCATCGATATACCAGTGTAGACTAGCGTATACGCTTCTCGACCTATGAGATGGGCGATGGATGATCCCATATCCATTGGTATTTGACATCAGAGATAGTATACGGGTGCTCAGTGGAGACTGGGTACACTGGACGGACTCGCCGAGAACTCCTAGATGGTATTATACCTCACGTCAGATGGCAGTTCTCAGGTGACACTTGTGCAGGTTAGTCTGTAGACCCGAGATCGTCATAGAGTCTTGTGTGATTCGCACTGTGCTTTGATCTCCACCTTACCACGTCCATGAGGGCGTGCAAAACGGTGGTTTTTGGGTACAGTCCCGAGTCACATGGAGGCAATGAGCGATAGGAGGGGTTTCGTCTCTCCCGATATTGGGGGTTGATGTTGCACTGTGCTTGATTGGCCGTAACAGGGAAGTCCCTGGCCAGGGATGATCAGAGATATGCTGGTAAGTGTTACCAGTAGTTTCTCGACCCGTTATGAGCCTCACATCGGCATGACTTATCGGTTATTGGGGTCTGACGTTTACCACCCTTAGACTTGATATGCGACATATCAGACGAACAGACCGGACTGTATGGTAAGTGTTACTGATTGGATTCACAGGAGTGTGAGCGGGCTAGCTCGTCGATCTTCTGATCGCTCAATACTCGGGTGGCCGTTACGTTTAGCAGACCGCTTGCGGCTTGTAGGTGCTTGATATGATCATCATCTGCTGCCGGCGTATTGACGAGTCTTTAGAGTCCTACACAGAGGTTTCCTGGCTCAAGCGAAACGAAATAGGAGCGCATATGAGATATGTGCGGGACCGAGAATAATGCGTGTATGTGATACCGTATTTCATTCCCGCGATGAATGTTTCGATTGGTTGTATGCGATATAACCTAGTTATCGAATCGAAGATTGATCCGATAAGTCGATACATTGGATACTAGTCGGTTATGTGCGACATGACCGGATCATTGAATCAAGTGTTGATTTAATGATTTAATGTATAATTATATATTTGATATATTACTTTGCATTAACTAGTATTGGTTCACTTTAAAAGGATTTTCTCACTTGAAGTGCACATTGTATATGTGATATATTTTTTTGTGTGCACTTGATTGTATCATGTTTGATGATACATGCTAGCTTGAGTTTGTGTAAAGATTAAACCATGGTTATATGAATGGTTAGGGTTTTGTTTACTTATTCATTTATTTATATTGATTATTTATTTTGGAAAAGTAAAGGGAAATGGTGGCTTTCCTTGGTTCTTTCATGAAGCTTCATGAAGAGTTGAAAAGGTTGACCATTTTGTTTTCTTCTCTTAACCTAACCATTCACCTAACCCTAGTTTGCTCTCTACACTTGACCATAGTTAGGATATGATAAGCATTCATATTATTTTCATTATTAAACTAACACTTATCATATTCTATCTTCTTCTTCTTCATCTTCATCAAGAAGAAAAGCTTGCCTCCATTAATGGCATCTTGAGTAAAAGAGTGAGAAATCCAATTCTAAAGTGAACCCACCTCCTATTTCTTCACCCTCTACCTCTTGCCAAGTAGTATAGGGTGTTTTCTTCACAAGTTTCATGACTCGGTGAAGTTGGAGCTTGATCTTGTGTTGCCTCGACGTAGATCATCTTCGGCATCGAAGCCGACGATCTAGCCCGTCCATTTCTCCGATGAAGCCGATGCAAGAGTCCGGGATTCGAGATGGACAGCGAGAGGACGTCTACGTGGAGCTAAGGAAGTGGAGAACCGGATCTACAAAGGTTGTAGCCTCTTTCCTTTAGTTAAATTGTTAACTAGTTTCCCTTTTCGCCTAAACTCTAGTCAACGAATCCGTATTAGGGTTTCTCGGCACTTGTAAAATTTGAAATTGGCATAGTTGATGCCTTGTGAGACCACATTAGAGTGCCTAGGAACCCTACACGCATATCGGGAAAAAGAGAAATCCTTTCTCTACCACTCCCATATAAATAAGAGGGGATACTTCTTAGAAAAAACAGGATTCAATTCTCCAAGGAGCTTAGTTCTCCAAGTTAGGGCTTTAGCTGCCCCCCATAATGCGCAAGTGCCATATGCGCTACGTGCAACGCACGTGTGTCCACCACGTGCAACGCACGTACTCCAGCCACGTGCGCGCCACATGCGAGGATTCAATCCACAAAGGAGCTTAGTTCTCTATAGGAGCTTAGTTCTCCAAGTTAGGGCCTTAGCTACCCCCCTCATAATGCGCATATGCGCAAATGCAATATGCACCACGTGCAATACACATGCGCCAGCCACGTGCGCACCACGTGCAACGCATGTGCACCCGCCGTGCGAGAATTCAATCCTCAAAGGAGCTTAGTTCTCCATGTTAGGGCCTCAGCTGCCCCCCATAATGTGCATATGCGCAAGCGCCATGTGCGCCACATGCAATGTACGTGCACCTGCCACGGGCGCACCATGTACAACGCACGTGCGTCCGCCGTGCGAGGATTCAATCCTCAAAGGAGCTTAGTTTTCCATAAGAGTTTAGTTCTCCAAGCTAAGGCCTTAGCTTCCCCCCATGATGCAGATATGCGTAAGCGCCATGTGCGACGCACGTGGGCCCGCCAAGTGCGCAAGACGTGCAACGCACGTGCACCCAACACGTGCGACGCACGTGCACGAATGTAAAGAAGCCTTTTTCAGCAGCTAGGAGTTTAAGCTCTAACCTGTTCTTGTAGGGTTCCTAGGCACACAAAAGAGGTCTCACAAGGCATCAACCATGCCAATTTCAAATTTTACGGGTGCCGAGAAACCCTAATACGGATCGTTGACTAGAAGTTTAGGCGAAACAGTAAACTAGTTAACATCTTAACTAAAGGAGAGAGGCTACAACCTTTGTAGATCCGGTTCTCCACTTCCTTAGCTCTACGTAGGCGTCCTCTCGCTGTCCATCTCGAATCCCGAACTCAAACGTCGGCTTCATCGGAGAATTGGGCGGACTAGGTCGTCGGCTTCGTGCCGAAGATGATCTACGTCGAGGTTTCACAAGTTCAAGCTCCGACTTCACCAAGTTGTGAAACTTGTGAAGAAAACACCCAAAACAACTTGGCAAGAGGTAGAGGGTGAAGAAATAGGAGGTGGGTTCACTTTAGAATTGGATTTCTCACACTTTTGCTCAAGATGCCATTGTTGAAGACAAGGTTTTTCTTGAAGAAGAAGAAGGAGAGGAAGAAAGAATATGATAAGTGTTGAATTAAAATGAAAAATAATTCAATACTTATCATAAGCTAACCATAGTTGAGTGTAGAGAATAGACCATGGTTACTTGGATAGGTTAGGGTTAAGCATGAAGACAAGAATGGTTAAGAAGTCAAAGCTTCATGAAGCTTCAACTAAAAACAAACATAGCCACCATTCTTATCTAAATCTTTTCCAAATAAATAAACAAATAAATAAATGAAAAAGAAAAACCCTAATCATCTCTTAACCATGGTTTAATCCTTTACACTTAACCACATGATCAAGTATCATCAAACATGATACAAATATGTGCACAAAAGTATATCACATATACTTCTTGCACATCAAGTGAGAAAATCCATTTAAAGTGAACCAATACTTGTTAATGCAAAGCAATATATCAAATATATAATTTTACATTAAATCATTAAATCAACAATTGATTTAACGATCCGGTCATATCGCATATTACCGACTAGTATCCGATGTATCGGCTCATCGAATCAATCCTTGATTCGATATCTAGGTTATATCGAATATAACCAATCGATACATTCATCGCGAGAATGAAATACGGTATCACATACACGCATTATTCTCGGTCCTGCACATATCTCATATGCGCTCATATTTCATTTCGCTTGAGCCAGGAAACCTCTGTGTAGGACTCTAAAGACTCGTCAATACGCCGGTAGAAGATGATGATCATATCAAGCACCCACAAGCCGCAAGCGGTCTGCTAAACGTAACGGCCATCCGGGTATTGAGCGATCAGAAGATCGACGAGCTAGCCCGCTCACACTCCTGTGAATCCAACCAGTAACACTTACCGTACAGTCCGGTCTGTTCGTCTGATATGTCGCATATCAAGTCTAGGGGTGGTAAACGTCAGACCCCAATAACCGATAAGTCGTGCCGATGTGAGGCTCATAACGGGTCGAGAAACTACTGGTAACACTTACCAGCAAATCTCTGATCAGCCCTGGCCAGGGACTTCCCTGTTACGGCCAATCGAGCACAGCGCAACATCAACCCCCAATACCGGGAGAGACGAAACCCCTCATATCGCTCATTGCCTCCATGTGACTCGGGATTGTGCCCAAAGACCACCATTTTGCACGCCCTCATGGACGTGGTAAGGTGGAGATCAAAGCACAGTGGGAATCACACAAGACTCTATGACGATCTCGGGTCTACAGACTAACTTGTATAAGTGTCACCTGAGAACTGCCATCTGACGTGAGGTATAATACCATCTGGGAGTTCTCGGCGAGTCCGTCCAGTTTACCCAGTCTCTACTGAGCACCCGTATACCATCTCTGATGTCAAACACCAATGGATATGGGATCATCCATCGCCCATCTCATGGGTCGAGAAGCGTATACGCTAGTCTACACTGGAATATCGATGCCCTGTCTCGATACACCCACGACTAGGGACCTTGAAGGATGTACTTATAGACTACCATGTCCCCACTTGTATGATCTGCATCATAGTCCAGGTAGTCAAGTACACATCCTAAGAGCTTTATCAACATGTAACTAAAAGACAGTTTAAAGAGACAAGTGTACATGTTAAGATAAAGAGTAACCAGATAGCATACTATCATATCGAGCAAGAAAGTCATCTCTATATATGTCCAAGCATCCAATATAATATACATCATCTGTACAATACTGGCCTCTAGGGCATACATACAACTAATAATCTCCCACTTGCACTAGGGCCAGCTGCTGTAGTATCGCATACCGAGCATCCCGAAGAGTCTCTCAAACTGTATCTGGGGAATGGCCTTCGTGAGTGGATCCGCCGTGTTGTCCTTCGTGTCAACCCTCCTTACCTCGATCTCCCGGCGATCAACTATCTCCCGGATCAGGTGATACCCCCTCAGAATATGCCTGGATCGCTGATGGGACCTAGGTTCCTTGGCCAAAGCCACCGCTCCATTGTTATCGCAATACAAATGTATTGGATGCTCAATGGATGGAACCACTCCAAGTTCAGTAATGAACTTCTTGATCCAGACAGCCTCTTTGGCAGCATCGTTGGCAGCGATATATTCAGCCTCCATCGTCGAGTCTGCCACGGTTTCCTGCTTGGAACTCTTCCAGCTAACCACCCCTCCGTAAAAGGTAAAGACAAAGCCCGACTGCGACTTAGAGTCGTCCTTATCACTCTGGAAGCTCGAATCGGTAAAGGACTCCACTTGGAGTTCTCCGTTACCATACACCAAGAGCATCTCTTTAGTCCTTCGTAAGTACTTGAGAATGCTCTTCACAGCTGTCCAGTGACTCTCTCCAGGATCAGCTTGATACCTGCTCACTATACTTAGTGAGTATGCAACATCGGGTCTGGTACATAGCATCGCGTACATGATAGAGCCTACAGCCGAAGCATAGGGTATCCCTTGCATGCGAGCTCTCTCCAAATCAGTCTTGGGAGACATCTCTTTGGAGAGAGTGACTCCAGAGATCGTGGGCAAGTTCCCACGCTTGGATTCTTCCATACTAAACCTCTTTAGTATGGTGTCAATGTACCTGGATTGGGACAATCCCAATATCCGTTTGGATCTATCTCTATAGATCCTGATTCCCAATATGCAGGAGGCATCACCAAGATCTTTCATCGAGAATCTTTGTGATAAGAAGAGCTTGACCGATTGCAGCATAGGAATATCATTTCCTATCAAGAGTAGTCGTCCACGTACAATACGAGGAAGACAACCTTACTCTCTGCTACCTTCCTGTAGATACAAGGTTCATCTGGGTTTTTGACGAAATAAAACTCTTTGATAACGACGTCAAAGCAGATGTTCCAACTCCGCGATGCTTGCTTTAATCCATAAATGGATTTAAGCAGCTTGCACACCTTGCCGCTGCTCCCACTGTCTACGAAGCCCTCTGGCTGAGTCATGTACACGCACTCTTCTAAATCACCATTTAGAAAGGCGGTCTTAACATCCATTTGCCAGATTTCGTAATCATGATATGCAGCGATGGCAAGCATGATCCGGATGGATTTAAGCATAGCCACTGGAGAAAAGGTTTCGTCATAGTCCACACCTGGTCTTTGACGAAAACCCTTTGCAACAAGTCTAGCTTTGAAAGTCTCCACTTTCCCATATACACCAAGTTTCTTCTTGAAGATCCACTTGCTCCCAATGGGTTTTACCCATTCAGGAGCAACTTCCAAAGTCCATACTTTGTTGGTGTACATGGATTCCATCTCGGACAGCATAGCATCCAGCCATTTCACTGAGTCCCCACTCGTGATGGCCTGCTCGAAGCTAGTTGGGTCATCATCCTCCATGATGCAATCCTCACTGCCACCATCAATGAGAAAACCATAGTATCTCTCAGGTGGTCGAGAAACCCTACTAGATCGGCGGAGAGGCTGGGGTACGTCGGGCACCACTGAATCCTCTAGTTCTACTAAATCATTAGTTGCAGTTTGTGGTGCTGGAACCTCTTCCAGCTCTACCTCTTTGCCATTAATTTCTTTTGCAAGAAATTCCCTTTCCAAAAAGGTGGCATGTTGAGCAACAAACACTCTTTGTTCCTCAGCTTGATAGAAAAAATATCCTTGAGAATTCTTAGGATATCCCACAAACTTGCAAAGGACTGATCGTGCCTCGAGTTTGTCCGGATTTTGCTTTTTGACATAGGCCGGACAACCCCATATCTTAATTCGTTTAAAATATGGTCTCTTCCCACTCCATATCTCATATGGTGTGGTAGGTACAGATTTAGACGGAACCAGATTCAATAGGTATATGGCTGTCTCAAGCGCATACCCCCAAAAGGAAATAGGTAACTCAGCATTGCTCATCATTGAACGCACCATATCTAATAGGGTGCGATTCCTTCGCTCCGATACACCGTTGTGCTGTGGTGTATAAGGAGGAGTAAGCTGAGAGAGAATCCCATTCTCTTTTAGATAATCCAGGAATTCACTGCTTAAGTATTCACCTCCTCGATCAGATCGAAGAATCTTAATACTTTTGCCCGTTTGGTTCTCTACCTCGTGCTTATATTCTTTGAATTTCTCAAAAGCTTCAGACTTGTGTTTCAACAGGAACACATGCCCGTATCTAGAGAGATCGTCAGTGAATGTAATGAAGTAGGAAGAACCATTTCTGGCGTGTGTAGACATAGGACCGCATACATCACTATGCACCAGTCCCAAGAGTTCAGTAACTCTTTCTCCGTGTCCCGTAAACGGAGTTTTGGTCATTTTTCCTTTGAGACATGAATGGCAAGTGTCATAAGATGATAATTCGAATGAATTCAAATATCCATTCTTATGCAACTTAGCCAGTCGTGTCTCATTGATATGGCCAAGTCTACAGTGCCACAAGAAGGATTCGTTCATTTCTGAGCTTTTCCTCTTGTGTGTGTTTTGTATATTGAAGACTGTATTTTGATTGAGAATGAATATGCCATTATGTAGCGAGCCTGATGCAATCAACTTTTGATCTAGGAATATGTTCATCACATTATCCTTTACTACAAAATTATATCCTTCTTTACTTAATAAAGAAACTGATATAATGTTGTACATCATGTTCGGTATATAATAGCACTCATTCAGGACTAGTGTATCACCATTTGGTAATACCAGGTGATATATGCCAACTGCTTTAGCTGCAACATTTGCCCCATTCCCTACTTGAACGGAATGATCACCTTTTCCCAGTTCTCTACTTTTTCGTAGCCCATATAACTGCTTACATATATGGGATCCTGATCCGGTATCTAATACCCAGGACGTAGGATGAACTGAGAAACAGTTCTCAATAACAAACACACCCGAAGAAGGTGCATCATCATGCACGTTCTCCGTTTGGGCGGCGTGAGAATCTAGATATTCTCTTGTTTCCTGTTCAGTCTTATAACATTTATAAGATAGAACGGGTCCAACGTTCCCCTGCACAGTATAACATGCAGGTTCGGTCAATACATCCATATTATTATCTTGATTAAGACATGAAATGGTCGCTACCTGGAGAGAGAGAGAGAAGAAAACACTTTAGCGTATGCTCGTGCAAGATCAGATTGGTTATTATCTTATCTAATCGAGATGGCTCCCACTGCTTTTTATCAAATCTTCCTTCAAACCCTAAAAGGAAAGACTAGCAGGGATTAATTACACACTACAAGTTCGCCAATCTTTCAGCCAGGCCAGTGTCGGTACTTTGAGGGAGGTCCCCCGTGCTTTCGCACGAACCTAATTAATGTAAACCTCGTTTTCCCAGAGGCGTAACCTCGTTAACACCTTTCTAGACACCTACTTGATCGGCTAATTGTAATGTGTAAAACTCTCCCAGGAGTAACTCTTACTCGCAGTGGGTATCGGGATCCAACTATCTCATAGAAGGTATGCAATCTCATTGCAAATTTCAACACTTGAAATTCCCGATAATGCTTTTGCCCCTAGCGATCTATGACCTTGACTAAGTCAACAAACCATAAATCGCAAGTCAAGTTCAACCCATACATTTCCCGATTGAATTAAACCCACCCGTACGACCCTTGACTGAGTCAACAAGGCCGTGCGAATGCTCTAATCCAATCACATCTCATGTTGTTATAGATAAACATAATCTAGCTACCATACACTATGCCTTGACTAAGTCAACAAACATAGCACGAATACTAAATAATATCTATCTGAAATGACGGAGGGTTACGCGGGTTCTTTCAGAAAAAACCATGAGCGTAATGAACTTGATATCGTTGTAGAATCAAATGAAGTTTTGAAATGGAGTGATTTTGAGGCTTTTCTAGTTTTGCTAAAGGGGTCACTCCCGGTGAAGGGATCGTCGGCCCTTTCCTCGTCGAATGAGGTGCAGGATATATCATATATATCACTATCCAAAGCAGAAACTATAGAAGCAGTCAAAAGCAAACCGAGTGTGTAGCATCTGCCAGTTATTGCTAAAGGAGTCACTCCCGGTGAAGGGATCTCGGTCCTTTCCTCATCGAATAAGGTGCAGGATATATCACATATACCGCTATACAAAGCAAGAACTGTAGCTACCCTTTTTATTTAAAATTTGATTCTACAACATCTTAGGTTTCTTTTCTTTCATTAATCACATTAATGAAGTCCCATCATTTAAATTACCTAAACATCACAGATAAATACGACGTACACTTATGCCATCCGCATTTGCCTCGATGTCCCCTCGTGCACCGTTAGGTTAGGTAACTAACGACAGAGCAGGGCAGGGCTAGTGCGGGTGCAAAACATAAGTAACGTCTATATAATATATCATATATACTATATACTGTATCTATCACAGAACATCACATGATCACATCACAGATATCGCAGCAGAAGAAACATATGAAACATTGGATATACTAGGACGTCCGTGTTTTCAATACGAGCCAGTATAAAACACGGATTCCACGGTCGTGATGAATAGCCAATCCCACACCCCTAGACCCCTACGAGAGCGGCAAGCAACCCTGCCAATTCTAGGGTTAGGAGACCCGAACTCGACTCCTCGAGTTGGTCTCCCACTGGACCCCAGAACCCGGTTACTTATGCTCCCCTCCTTGGGTCTATCCTAATGCGGAAAAGTAAATAATATACAAAAGGTGACGACTTCCGCAACCTGGAAGTGCCCCAATAAAAGAATATTACATACAAGTTTTTACATGAATGAAAATGAAAAACACTCATCTCACATAAAAAACCCCGGCTATTCAAACACGACAATCCAATATAACATATCCAGTAACACATAACATCACATGTCATCAACGTAAGTAAATATGCGCATCCCAATTGTCGTTGACATATAGCAACGAAACCGGCGATATCACATATTACACTTACGGTCACAGAAAAGAAAGTGTAAAACTACAACAATTGGAATCCGCAACCCTTTTAGACATCACATGCCTAATCAAATGAAATACTTAGACATCACATGCCTAACAGTTATAAACCCCGCATTTTAGTCCCATTATCGAAAACTCTTTTCAATATCAAATGAGACTAAACCGCTAGATTTATAACATTCATTCAGTTATCTCATAACTGTTTGTGAATTCCAATTATTGTATCCCATTCCGGATAAATAGAATATATTAAACTTTCCGATCGAACATTCGAACACCCAAGTTTTCCCGAAACCGTCCAACACATGAAATAGGTTCAAAGACATTCACTTCATGCCTCAGTACCAACGGTCCAGCCGTAGAAGGGTCAAGCCAACGCCTCACATGTGGCACGCCGTACTGCCCCAAACCCGAAGGTTCAAAGGGCAGTTCAAGACGGTCACATAATCGAGTTAAGGTTTGTTGTCTTCTAGAGGGACCATCGCGTTACTTGCACTACTCAGAACGTCCTTAAACCACACAAAAATCCAACACTTGGATATTTTCCGGCAGGGGAAAAGTTGGGTATTTATATCCGGTCGAACTTTTTAACATATTCTAAAGTCATCCGGAAATACACAAAGACGAAATTTGATAATCCGATCGAAACATCGAAGCTCTAAAACACCCCAGAAAATTCAACTCTTGAATAAATATTAAAAATACCAATAAAACTCAGCTGCTGAAATGATGAATTACTGTGCAAAGGAGGACGGATGACGTCATCATAAGGCCGCGGAACCGCCGCAGAATCCATGCTTCTGCCGCGGTTCCGCCGCACACTATACTGTTCATTGGAAAAAATTTGCACCGTAATTCTTAGAATTCCCTGCTGAATTTTTTAAGCATTTTTAATCTAGAAAAATCCCAGTTTTTAGAAAAAGTCCAGAGAGCAAGATGTGTTAGGGTTTCGATGTGTATTCGGGTTTCAAACGTCGTCTAGACTTCGCCTAAGGCTCTAGCTAGGCTCTGATACCACTGTAGGGTTCCTAGGCACACAAAAGAGGTCTCACAAGGCATCAACCATGCCAATTTCAAATTTTACGGGTGCCGAGAAACCCTAGTACGGATCGTTGACTAGAAGTTTAGGCGAAACAGTAAACTAGTTAACATCTTATCTAAAGGAGAGAGGCTACAACCTTTGTAGATCCTGTTCTCCACTTCCTTAGCTCCACGTAGGCGTCCTCTCACTGTCCATCTCGAATCCCGAACTCAAACGTCGGCTTCATCGGAGAATTGGGCGGACTAGGTCGTCGGCTTCGTGCCAAAGATGATCTACGTCGAGGTTTCACAAGTTCAAGCTCCGACTTCACCAAGTTGTGAAACTTGTGAAGAAAACACCCAAAACAACTTGGCAAGAGGTAGACGGTGAAGAAATAGGAGGTGGGTTCACTTTAGAATTGGATTTCTCACACTTTTGCTCAAGAAGCCATTGTTGAAGACAAGGTTTTTCTTGAAGAAGAAGAAGGAGAGGAAGAAAGAATATGATAAGTGTTGAATTAAAATGAAAAATAATTCAATACTTATCATAAGCTAACCATAGTTGAGTGTAGAGAATAGACCATGGTTACTTGGATGGGTTAGGGTTAAGCATGAAGACAAGAATGGTTAAGAAGTCAAAGCTTCATGAAGCTTCAACTAAAAACAAACATAGCCACCATTCTTATCTAAATCTTTTCCAAATAAATAAACAAATAAATAAATGAAAAAGCAAAACCCTAATCATCTCTTAACCATGGTTTAATCCTTTACACTTAACCACATGATCAAGTATCATCAAACATGATACAAATATGTGCACAAAAGTATATCACATATACTTCTTGCACATCAAGTGAGAAAATCAATTTAAAGTGAACCAATACTAGTTAATGCAAAGCAATATATAAAATATATAATTTTACATTAAATCATTAAATCAACATTTGATTTAACGATCCGGTCATATCGCATATAACCGACTAGTATCCGATGTATCGGCTCATCGAATCAATCCTTGATTCGATATCTAGGTTATATCGAATATAACCAATCGATACATTCATCGCGAGAATGAAATACGGTATCACAAACACGCATTATTCTCGGTCCTGCACATATCTCATAAGCGCTCCTATTTCGTTTCGCTTGAGCCAGGAAACCTCTGTGTAGGACTCTAAAGACTCGTCAATACGCCGGTAGCAGATGATGATCATATCAAGCACCCACAAGCCGCAAGCCGTCTGCTAAACGTAACGGCCATCCGGGTATTGAGCGATCAGAAGATCGACGAGCTAGCCCACTCACACTCCTGTGAATCCAACCAGTAACACTTACCGTACAGTCCGGTCTGTTCGTCTGATATGTCGCATATCAAGTCTAGGGGTGGTAAACGTCAGACCCCAATAACCGATAAGTCGTGCCGATGTGAGGCTCATAACGGGTCGAGAAACTACTGGTAACACTTACCAGCAAATCTCTGATCAGCCCTGGCCAGGGACTTCCCTGTTACGGCCAATCGAGCACAGCGCAACATCAACCCCCAATACCGGGAGAGACGAAACCCCTCCTATCGCTCATTGCCTCCATGTGACTCGGGACTGTGCCCAAAGACCACCGTTTTGCACGCCCTCATGGACGTGGTAAGGTGGAGATCAAAGCACAGTGGGAATCACACAAGACTCTATGACGATCTCGGGTCTACAGACTAACCTGTACAAGTGTCACCTGAGAACTGCCATCTGACGTGAGGTATAATACCATCTGGGAGTTCTCGGCGAGTCCATCCAGTGTACCCAGTCTCTACTGAGCACCCGTATACCATCTCTGATGTCAAACACCAATGGATATGGGATCATCCATCGCCCATCTCATGGGTCGAGAAGCGTATATGCTAGTCTACACTGGTATATCGATGCCCTGTCTCGATACACCCACGACTAGGGACCTTGAAGGATGTACTTATAGACTACCATGTCCCCACTAGTATGATCTGCATCATAGTCCAGGTAGTCAAGTACACATCCTAAGGGCTTTATCAACATGTAACTAAAAGACAGTTTAAAGAGACAAGTGTACATGTTAAGATAAAGAGTAACCAGATAGCATACTATCATATCGAGCAAGAAAGTCATCTCTATATATGTCCAAGCATCCAATATAATATACATCATCTGTATAATACTGGCCTCTAGGGCATACATACAACTAACAGTTCTTCCCCTTAATGAGTGGGACATGGTTCAAAGGGTACATCCCTCCACACTTTTGATACATGGTGCTGTAATCTCTCAGCGTCGTCGGAGAGGTGGTGTGTCCCAACGACCAATGATCTCTCTTTCCAAATATAGAGAGGAACCCCGCATAAGTTTCGAAAAACAAAGCAGAAAGCTTCAAAAAGGAAGAAAGAAGAAGTTCTCCCTTCCCAAAAAAACCCTAGGTAAATAAAAAGAAAAGAGATCAAAGCATCTATTTACCTATTGAAGGGTTTAACCTTTTTAAAAGAACTTAGTTCTTTCTCTAGACCTGAGATCCACAAGACAAGTCTTCTACAAGTTAAGAATTTAATTCTCATCGGGAAGAACTTGTTCTTGAGAATCAAAGATTCAGAAAAGAACTAGGAAATCGACCTCCTAAAAACAAACCATATAAGGAAAATAC
This sequence comes from Agapanthus africanus, assembly GCA_030015575.1. Taxonomy (NCBI): domain Eukaryota; kingdom Viridiplantae; phylum Streptophyta; class Magnoliopsida; order Asparagales; family Amaryllidaceae; genus Agapanthus; species Agapanthus africanus. Next base: position 231,848,249 of record CM057341.1, read on the forward strand.
CTAGCGCCTAGCGCCTCACATGCTCCTCATGTGGGTGCCACAGAAAAAAAGGAGTGCCTAGCACTCATTGAGCGGTGCCCAGCGTCCAGCGCCTCACGTAAACCTCACGTGGACGCCACAGAATAAAAAGAACTCAGGGAGTGGCGCCAGCGCCCCCACGTGCCCCTCATGTGGGCGCTATAAAAGAAAGGAGTGCTTAGCACTCAGTAAGCGGCGTCCAGCGCCTCACGTGGGCGCCAAAGAATAAAAAGTGCTTGGCACTCACTAGGCAGCGCCTAGCTCCTCACATTCTTCGCACGTGGGCGCCATAAAGAGTGCTTAGCACTCTATATAAAGACAAAAAGGGGTAAAGTGTTTAACATTTATTGGGCAATCCCCATGACTAAAAGCCTACATGATTATATATGACCGTCAGAACTTCTATAAGTGCCCAAGCCCTTTTTCAAAAAAGAGACTGAGCCGAAATAAGTGCTTAGCACTCTTTTTCAAATAAAAAGAAAACTGAGTGGACCAAGCCCAAGTTGGTTAAGTTCCTTGACAAAACTGAGTGGAGACTCCCTAATTCAGATAAACCGAGCCCATGTGCTCACTGCTTCCCAAAATGATCTTAGTCCCAAATACGACTATCGATTTTCCAACTGATGATATCCCAAAACGATATTCGTCCCACATTCTCCTGAGAAAATCTTAGTCTAAAAATACGACTAATGGTTCCTGGGTTTACTATTAATCTCTTTTCCCTCAAATACGGGAATTGGTTCAAAGGTACATCTCTTTACACCTTTGATACATGTTATTGTAATTTCTCAACGTCTTCAGAGAGGTGGCGGGTCCCGACAACCAACTTCTTTTTGGTGCACTTCCCAAACCGATATGCACATCCCAAATCAAAACACATCCCAAACTGGATGCATCCTATATCATCGTTGCTCATTCCGTCACGTAACAAACACACGTGCACGCAAGATGGACAACGGACCGAACGTCCTTAAACTAACCGTCGCCTCCAAAATGGCAACAACGGATCGAAACTTCCTTAAAGTAAAATCTCACCTCCAAAATGGTGATCAATGGACCGAAACATCTTTAAACTAACAATGGATCGTAACGTCCTTAAACTAAAAGTCCACCTCCAAAATGGTGATTAACAGACCGAAATGTCCTCAAACTAAAACTTTGCCTCCAAAATGGCGATAACGGACCGAAACGTCCCTAAACTAAGACGATAGAGAACAAACACTCTTTTGTTGGATCTGACGCAAAAATGATCCTAAGACCTTATTAAGTAGATCTTAGTCTCAAATTGGACTAACGTATCCTTAACAAAAAAACCAACCGAGCCCCAAATGCTCAAATACGTTTAAGTCGATCTTAATCCCAAAATAGATTAATGGTCCTTAAATAAAAACCCAAAATCTAAGAAATACGGATTTGGACTAATCCACGCCCTACGGGCGAAAACATAAATTAGTCTCCGTATACAATCCACAGGTAACCAAAACAAAAAAAAACACACGACACGAATTGAACTTCCGGAGCTGGAGAAGGTGGTTATCGCGATGCTGTAACATAATTAACTGCAGGGGCTTGTGCCTGCAGGGAAGAGCGTCCCCACAATCAAAAAACCTTTCGCAAATGAGGGTGAATTTGACGAAGTCTGCTACAATGGCCGCATCCGTCCAAACCTCCGATATACGGTGCCATAAATCAACTTGGCATCTTCGGAGTGGTGGACGAACAAATCCAAATAGTATCTGCCACCAAAATTCAGGCTAGACGTCCCAACGTCCCGATCGTGTCTTTTGGCGGTGAACAGATTTTGGCACGCCCGGTGGGACCTTTTTCTCTTTCTACTCCACACTTTGTGTGTCGTGTTTCGCGAACAAAAATCATGGTTTGCTATGGTTGCCCTTGGATTTGAGGTACTAAGATTCGGTGTCTTGTTCCTGTGCAGAAAAAAGAAGGAAATCAATGGCTTCCAACTGCAGCTGCAACAGCTATTCCCACCCTGCCCTAACTGGAGGAGTGACATACGGGCTGAATGCGGCCTCCATCTTTTCAATACCGGTGGAGCAGGTGACTCAGGCCACCGCTGGATTGTTCTTCGGGACCATGCTCTCGCCAACAAGCTTCAGCGGCTCAGTGCCGCAAGAGGAAGCTCCCAAGAAGTCGGTCTTCGATCGACTTGCAACCACCACGGCCCTTGTAACAAACCTAACTTTTTGTACAATTTTTTTTAAAAAATACAGAAAGGAACCCCTGAGCCTGAGCACAAATTATAAGTTTGATATACTTTTGAACATCAAGAAAGCACTTGTAGCTCATTGATAAAGCCTTGTACTGCTGAGACAAAGCACCAGAGTTCAAATCCCATCAGCCACATTATCTTTTTGTTTTATTTTCTTTTAACCTTTTAGAAGCCTAAGAGTCTACACGTGCAACACACGTAATAGGGTAAGTTACAAAATAATCAAATATGTTAAATAAGTTAGTTGAAGCGTCAGGGACACGTGGTCCCAATCCGAGCCCCCACCTCTACGATCCGACCAACGAGATTTCATCTCGGGCCGGCGCCGCCGGTTTAGTTGTAGACAAATGCAATTTTTCTTTAACCCTAGCACCCCTTGGGCGCCCCCCCCATAACTCCAGTATTATTTGTTTTCTCTGCACATTTACAGAGCACAATAAAATTCACATTTAAACCTATTTTTATTATAAATTTTAATACACCCATTCACTACACTAAACCCTAGCTTTTCCTATAAATACCACCCCTCATATCACCCCTCCTCACTCACAATTCACTGCCAAAACTCTCAAGAAATTTCCAAGTTCCTATAGTGTGTAAGTGGAGTTAAAGAAGGGCGAAGCTCCGACGAAGCCCCAGCGACGACACAAAGAGTTTCCGGCGATGAAACGATGCACCGACATTTCCCCACTATTCCTTTTTCTCCCCTCTACCTTATAAGCCAGTAAGTCCCAATTCCCTCTTTCATATTTAAATTAAAAAAGTTTCATTTCTAAAACCCGACGGAAGCGGAATTAGTCCGACTTCCGATTCAGTCTTTCTTTAAAAACTATATTTTTCTTAATCAAGATAACTCCATATTCTCACATATTGCTTAAAAGACTCAACAAAACAAGTTTCACATCAAAATTATCATTTTTGTGACAATTATCGCATTTTTACATAAAAATACCACATACTATTAATTTCGACATTAAAACCTTTATAACTTGCTATACCTTTAGATAGTTCACGAGGTAATGACCTACCTCATCACAACACACATCTCTACCATAGCACGATTGATTTTGGAATAATAGAATACGAGAAATACGACCTTACAAATAAATACCCTAACTTATAAAACCGTTTTCTTTAAAAAGATGAATTAACAATTTCCATCCAATTGTGCCTCTACAACCCATTTTGGGGACCCCGTTCGGGATGGTGCGGATTATCGCACATCCTCGGGCTTAGTAGAGAGAGATGCAGACCTCCGCAAGGAGCATTCGATCTCGATGGAATTTTTATACATTTTTCTTTAGAAAATGAGATTTTTACAAGAAAATAAATTTATTTATTTTCGTTAAATATGTATATATAAATATTACCAAAATACTTATTTGAAATATATATATATATATATATATATATATTATTCCATGTTTCTAAAACTCAAGAAAAGAATTCAAATATTACATGAAACTACCATGATAATTCAAAACAATATCCATATTACAAATAAATACCATATACTATGAAAATTAGGTTTTTCTCACTAGAAATTTCACATCTTTAAAATTATAGATCTATGAAAACTCTAAAGACGATAATTAAATGCTTTAGGCGTATTTTGAAATTATACCAAAATTATTTTACATAAAACCCTCTCAAGTTATACTAAAATACAATAAGGACCTTAGTAAACATAGGTTTAAGCGGGACCAGTCTTTTGAGCGTCAGGGAGCCGTAGATATGGGTGCTTGCCTATCTAAGGTAGACAACCTACCAAACGGTGTTATAAATACGGTAATTATCTTGGAAAAAGACACAAATCATGCCGTCCATGTGCAGCAGTTACCGATAACATCAAAACCTAATTCAGGACTTCAATTTCTTTTCTAATTGTCTGACTCAGACTGAGTCTAATTATAATCAATCCGAATTGAATGTGATTCAAGTATGAAACCACAATTCAATATGAATCCATATACTCAATCTATTCAATCTATACAACTTGACTGAACCGAACCTTGGATATACTCCATTTACATGTTCATCTATTATATCCGTTCCATTACTAATATCATGGTTTCGGCAAGTCATCCATCTATACAATTATAATACAAGACGATACAATACAATCAATACAATCAATTCAATAAAGACATCGCGGGGTTATAAAGGGGTAGACTGGTACGGAACATGTTAAAGGTGGCACAAGGTGGCCACTTAAGACGTAATTACATCCATGCCGTTGTTCCATGGTATTATCGACGGAGCCTTGTACTATGGGTTACCAAAGTCTCCGGTGTAAGTGGGACTCCTCTCGTATACACTAGCATTTTCTGTACCAAGGTACAAACAACTGTGCTAACATTATAATAAAACATTATAAAACTATACTCTCTCTTTCTGTCTATTCTACTTCTCCCTCATCTTTGGGACTTACCGAGCGATTGTTCGCTGACGACATTCCTATTTCTCTTCTTATTTGGAATGTTGTCAGGAGGATCCGACGCTGAGGAGTACGAGACACCTCAAGAGCATTTGGAGCAGGCCCCTGAGCAGTACACCGAAGACCCAGAGCTGTAGCCGCTTGTCCTTATTTCATTTTCTTTTTTGTTATGCCATTGTTTAGGCATTGCTTTCATTCTATGTATTTACTTTTCATTGTATTGTAAAAAGAATGTTAATAAATAAAGTTGTTGTTCATTTATATTCATGTCTCTTTTACATTTTACTTTATATTGCTTAGATACGCTTAGCGTGTTTACTTCTTAGTAAATACGTAGCGGCCTCGTCGCGCCCTCTGCCCGTACACTGAGAAGTGGGGCATGACAGGTTTTGTTGGTGGCCCATGCAGGTCCATTCTGTATGGACATACAGGTTAGCACTGTATGGACATGCAGGTCAGCTCTGCGTGGACAGCCTGAGCAATGTAACACAAGAACCAGCAACTGAAAACATCTTTACAATACATATTCCTTGAATCTTATCGTTTCATATATTTTGAATCTGTCCTAACCCAAATTTTTCTTTCAAGGTTATGGATTCCCCAAACAATACCAGCACTAACTTCAACAACACTCCACCACCCCTACCGATTACACCTGCCGTAGCTGCTCCGATCAATGAGCAGATGGTTTTGCTTGAGGCGATCCGTAGCCTCCTGGAGGGATAGCACCAGCAGACTGCTATCTTGATGAACCGTCCTGAGGCAGAAGCACCTCGGATGAAGCAATTTAGGGCCTTGCACACTAAGCAGTTCCAAGGAAAAGAGAGCCCCTTAGAAGCTGAGGAATGGGCTAAGAGTATTGAAGATGACCTGGTAGCAGCACAAGTGCCAGAGATAGCTTGGGTTCGAGTTGCGAAACTGCAGCTCACTGCGGGTTTTGTGGAAGGCAGAAGAAAGTCGTCTTCATCAGCCAATCGAATGGAAGACATTTCGTGACATGTTCGACGCAAAGTACTTTCCCGAGACTGCCCGCTTTGATATGGAACAATAATTCATCCATCTGCAACAGGGTTCGATATAGACCAAATCTATAGATGAGTATGATGCTGAGTTCACCATGCTCAGCAGGTTTGCGGCCCATCTCATACCGACTGCTGAGATCATGGCTAGAAGATTTCAGCAAGGGTTGGACCCGGAAATCCAAGTTGCATTAGCTACAGGGGATTTCCCAACCCATGATTTTGCTTTGAAAGCTGCCCGAAGATACGAGGCAGTAGTGAAGAGGAAGGGCAGATCTCAATCTGCCGAAGTGAAGCGCCCTGCTACTCAGATTGCAGGAGGAGCCTCTTCCACGCCATCGTTCGAACCCATGAGAACGGAAGAAACACTTAGCCAGTTAAGTCTCGATTTTTTCTTCTATTGCAGGAGGGAAGGACACTTGTGGAAGGACTGTAGGCGCGCAAAGGGCCTGTGCTTAGTTTGTGGCACATTCAATCACGGAATTGGAAATTGTCCTTATAGACGCAATCCAGCTCACACACCCACCAACTACTCGCAGCGGCTAGCTATCCAGGCTCTTGCACCTCGTCTGGCACTCCCAGCTCCACCTCCTGCACAACCTACTCACCAATTCCAACAGGCACTGAGGAACATGCCTCGAGGGCAGAGAAACATGCCCCAAGGACAGAGGAATATGCCTCCAGCTAGGAGGAATGTACCCCGGCGTCAGGCTTTCACTTTAGCGGCCGTAGAAGCCGAGACGGTTGACCAAGGTAACCCTGGTAATTTCCTCACACCCCTTTCAATCTTTCCAAAACTTATTGAGATCTTTTATTCTTCTAAATATTTTTCATACAGTACCAATAGTTCTATCACCATCACTATCACCAAACTGTTACACTTTCCTTTTACAAATTTCGAGAACGAATTTTTTTTAAGGAGGGTAGATGTAACAACCCTAACTTTCTGTACAATTTTTTTTTCAAAAATACAAAAAGGAACCCCTGAGCCTGAGCACAAGTTATAAGTTTGATTTACTTTTGAACAGCAAGAAAGCACTTGTAGCTCATTAGTAAAGCCATACACTGCTGAGACAAAACACCGGAGTTCAAATCCTATCAGCAGCATTATCTTTTTGTTTTATTTTCTTTTAACCTTTTAGAAGCCTAAGAGTCTACATATGCAACACACGTAATAGGGTAAGTTACAGAATAATCAAACATGTTAAATAGGCTAGTTGAAGCGTCAGGGACACGTGGCCCCAATCCGAGCCCCCACCTCCATGATCCGACAGGCGAGATTTCATCCCGGGCCGGCGCCGCCGGTTTAGTTATAGCTATAGGGTTACATAGCGCGGAAGCAAGGTTTCGGGAGGCATCGTCCATGCCATTTTCAAATTTTTGTCGTTCTAAAGAACCTTAACCTAGAATCTTTAACTAGAGAATTAAACAATGCAACATGCAAACATCTTTACATACAAAGTGAATGAGGAATACAACCTTTATAGAACGGTCCTTCACTTCTAAAGATCCGTGTAGTAGTCCCTTCGCTCCAAGTAGTGAACACCCGAACTCTAGTAAGGCTTCACATGAAGAAATGAACAAGCTTGCTCGAAGTCTTCGAGGCCGATGATGATCTACGTCGCGGAGACTCAAGCTCATGCTACCTTTTCACTAAATTAGGGTTTAGTGAAGTAAACACCCTAAACTAAATGGTTAATAGTAGAGGATGATGAAGTAGGAAATGGGCTCACTTTAGATTTGTTTTTCTCACAATATTTTCTCACTTAGAAAAAAGCTAGCAAGTTTTTTCTCATGAAGAAGAAGATGAAGAATGAATATGATAGAATGAACTCATGAGGTGAGAATAGCAACCATGGGTGAGTTAGTGTTATACACTAACTCATGTAGAGAATAAACCATGGGTTAACAATAATGGTTGGGTTAATAAATATGTTCAAGTAAAACAAAATGAGTGGACTTGGTCAATGGTTCCACAAGCTTCTACAAGCTTCTATCATATGACTAATTACCACTAATTTGTGAATTACCAAGATAAATAAAAAACTTAGGATTATCATAACCATGGTGTAAATCTCATACACCCATGTTGGATGTGGCATCAAGAATGACACAATAAAATGTACATTAATATATATCATATATATACTATATGCACACAAGTGAGAAAAAGAAATGTTTAGTGAGCAAATATTAGTTAATGTAAGTTAATATATCAAATATATAATTATACATTAAATTATTAAATCAACACTTTATTTAATGCTCCGGTTATATCACATACAACCGACTAATATTAAATGTAACATCTATCGAATCAACACTTGGTCCGATAACCCGGCTATACCACATATAACCGATCGATATCACATAGCGCGAGAATAGAATGCGGTATCACATACGCACATTAATCTCGGTCCCGCACATATCACATATGTGCTCCTACTTAGTTTTGCATGATCCAGGAAACCTCTGTGTAGGACTCTAAAGACTCGTCAACACGCCGGCAGTAGGTGATGATCATATCAAACACCCACAAGCCGCAAGCGGTCTGCTAAACGTAATGACCACCCGGGTATTGAGCGATCAGAAAATCAACAAGCAAGCCTGCTCATACTCCTGCAAATCCAATCAGTAACACTGCCGTATATATGTCAACATGTTAAGACAAAGAGCAACCAGATAGCATACTATCATATTGAGCAAGAAAATCCTCCCTATATATGTCCAAGCATCCACTACAATATACATCCCATGTACAGTAATGTCCTCTAGGGCATACATATAATTAACAATCTCCCACTTGCACTAAGGCCATCTGTTGTAGTATCCAATACCCAACAATTTAGCAGTGGTTGTAGTATCCCATATTCAACCATCCCAAAATCTCTCAAATAGTATTTGGGGAAGCAGGCCTTGGTGAGTGAATCCGCCATGTTATCCTTCGTGTCAACTCTCCTGACTTCGATCCGTTGGAGATCAACCATCTCCCTGATCAGGCGATACTGGCCTCAGAATATTTCTGGATTGCTGATGGGACCGGTGTTCCTAAGCTAAAGCCACAACTCCATTGTAGTCATAATAACAGTTATTGGACTCTCAATGGTGGAACCATGTTCATCTTATGAACAAATAATGCCCAGACAGCCACTATGGCAGCATCGTTGGTAGCAATGTATTAAGCCTTTATCGTCTAGTATGTCACGGTATCTAGCTTGGAACTCTTCCAACATACCGTCCCTCCAATGAGGGTAAAGACAATGCATGTGAATGACTTTCAGTCGACCTTATCACTCTGGAAGCTCAAACCAAGGACATTCATTTGGTGCTTCTCAAGTACTTAAGAATGTCCTCCACAGCTGTCCAGTGATTCTCCCAAGATCCGATTGATTCCTGATCACTACACCTAGTGAGTTAGCTACATCTGATCTGGTACATAATATCGCATGCATGATACAGCCTACTGCCGAAGCATAGGGTCCCTTGCACGCGACCTCTCTCTAAATCAGTCTTGGGAGACATCTTTTTGGAGAGAGTGATTCTTGAGTAAGTGGGAGAACCACCACGCTTAGAATCTTCCATACTAAACCTCTTTAGTATGGTGTTAATGTACCTGGATTTGGGACACTCCCAACATCCATATAGATCTATCACCATAGATCATAATACACAAGATGTAGTAGGTATCATCCAGATCTTCTATGGAGAATCCCGTGATAAGAGGAGCTTGACCGAGTGTAGCATAGGAAACCATTTCCTATAAAGAGTATGTCATCTGCGTACAATACGTGGAGGACAACCTTACTCTCTACAACCTTCTTGTATATACAAGGTTCATCTACCATTTTGATGAAGTTAAACACTTTGACTGTAATATCGAAACAAATGTTCCTGCCCCACGATGCACGCATTGATCCTGATGGACTTAAGCATAGCTTTGAAAGTCTCAACTTTTCCATTTACACCAATAATCTTCTCAAGATCCATTTTCTCCCAATGAGTATTACCCCTTCAGGTGTAACATGCAAAGTCATACTTTGTTGGTGTACATGGATTCCATCTTTGATCGCATAGCATCCAGCTATTTCACAGAGTCCCTACTCGTGATGGCCTGCCTGAACCTAGTTGGACCATCATCTACCATGATGCAATCCTCGCTCAAACTATCACCGAGAAGACTGTAGTATCTCTCAAATGGATGAGGAACCCTACCAGATTCACGGAGAGGCTGAGGTTCGTTGGAGACTATTGAATCCTTTGGTTCCACTAAATCATCAACTGTTAGTTTGTCAAGCTGGAACAACTTCCAGTTCTATCTCATGACCACAAATTTCTTCAGAAGAAATTCCTTTTCTAAAAAGGTGGCATGCTGAGAAACAAAACACCTTTTTCTCCTCAGTTAGGTAGAAAATATTCCCTCGCTAATGTTTGGGATATCCAACAAACTTATACAGGACAGACCTTGCCTCGAGTTTGTCCGGATTTTGCTTTTTAACATAGGCCGGACAACACCATATCTTAACTCGTTTAAGACATGGTCACTTTCCATTGCATATCTCATATGCAGTGGTAGGCACTGATTTGGACGGAACCCCATTCAATAGGTATGCAACTTCTCAAGTGCATAACACCAAAAGGAAACAGGCAACTTAGCAGTACTTATCATAGAGCGCACCATATCTCATAGGGTGCAATACCTCCGCCTCGATACACCGTAGTGCTGTGGTGTATACGAAGGAGTAAGCTGAGAGAGAATCTCATTCTCCTTTAAATAATCCAGGAACTCCATTCCCAAGTATTCACCTTCTCGATCACATCGAAGGACTTTAATACTTCTACCCGTCTGGTTCTCAAACTTCAAGCTTATATTTCTTGAATTTCTCAAAAGTTTCAGACTTGTGTTTCATCAAGAACATATGTCCGAATTTTGAGAGAAGATCAGTGAATATAATGAAGTACAAAGAACCAACCTTGGCATTTGTAGACATAGGACCATATACATCATCATGTATCCATCCCAAGAGCTCAATAACTCTTTCTCTGTTTCTAGTAAACGGAGTATTGGTCATTTTATCTTTGAGACAAGACTGGCAAGTATCATAAGATTAAAATTCGAATAGATTCTCATATTCATCCTTATGTAACTTAGCTGGTCGTGTCGCATTGATATGACCTAGTCTACAATGCTACAAGAAGGATTCGTTCATTTCTGAAATATTCCTCTTGTGTGTGTTCTATATACTTTGAACTGTGGTTTGATTTAGAACGTATATGCTATTATATAACGTGCCTGATCGAATCAACTCTTGATTCAGGAAAATGTTCACAACATTATCCTCCAATACTTAATTATATCCTTCTTTAACTTAATAAAGAATCTGATGTAATATTGTATATCAGGTTCGGTATGTAATAACACTTGTTCAGAATCAATGTATTAATACAAGGTGATATCTACCAACAGATTTGGCTGCAACACTTGCACCATTCTCTACACTTAGAGATATATCACACATTCTCAGTTATCTACCTATCTATAGCCCATGTAACATATTACATATGCGAGATCCTTATCCGGTATCACATACCTAGGACGTAGAGGATACTGAAAAACAGTTCTCCGTAATGAACACACCCGAAGAAGATGCATCAACATGCACTTTCTTCGATTGGGTGGCATGGGAATCCGAATATTCCCCTATTTTCTGCTCAGACTTATAACAATTATAAGATAGAGCGGAACCAATGTTCTCTAGCTCAGTATAATAAGCAGGTTCGATCAATGCATCCATATTATTATCTTGATTAAGGCGTGACATGGTCGCTACCAGGAGAGAGAGAGAAGAAAACACTCTGCGTGCACTCTTGCAAGATCAGATTGGTTATTAGTTTATCTAATCAGGATGGCTCCCACTGTTTTTATCAAATTTTCCTTCATACCCTAAAAGGTAAGATTGGTCGGGATTAATTACACCCCACAAGTTCGCCAATCTTTCGGCTAGGCCAGTGTCGGTACTTTGAGAGAGGTTTACCGTGCTTTCGCATGGACCTAATTAAAATAAACCCCGTTTTACCAGGGCCATAACCCCGTTAACACCTTTCTAGACATCTACTTGATCGGCTAATTGTAATGTGTAAAACTCTCCCAGGAGTAACTCTTACTCGCAGTGGGTATCGGGATCCAACTATCTCATAGAAGATATGCAATCTCATTGCAAATTTCAACACTTGAAATTCCCGATAATATTCTGCCCCAAGCGATCTATGACCTTGATAAGGTCAACAAACCATAGACCGCAAGTCAAGTTCAACCCGTCATGTCCTTATTGAATTAAGCCCATCCGCACGACCCTTGACAAGGTCAACAAGGTCGTACGACTACTCTAATCCAATCGCATCATATGCTAGCAGATAAGCACTAATTGGCTACCGCACACTACACCTTAACAAGGTCAACAAATGCAGCATGAATACTAAATACTACTTATCTGAAATGACGGAGGGCTACGACAGGTTTTTAAGAAAACCCTTTGTGTAATGAACTTGATATCGTTGTAGAATCGAGTGAATTTTAAAAAAGGAGTGTTTTTGAGGATTTTAATAGTTTCGTTAAAGAGGTCACTCCCAGTGAAGGGATCTCGGCTCTTTGCTTATCGAATAAGGTGCAGGATATTTCATAAATACCATTATGCAAAGCAAAAACTATAGAAGCAATCAAAAGACAAACCGAGTGGGTTGTAGCATCTGCTAGTTTCGTTAAAGAGGTCACTCCCGGTAAAGGGATCTTGGTTCTTTCCTTAACGAATAAGGTGCTGGATATTCTAAAATGAATACCGCTATGCAAAGAAAGAACTTGAGCTAACAGTTTTTAAAACAAGTTTCTACAATATCTTTAGATTTCTTTTAGTTTCATTAATCTCATTAATGAAGTCCCATCAATTATGCTTCCCAAGCATCACATATGACACGAAAGCAGCAATAGGTATTATATATCATATATATAATATAGGCATTCGTCTCAGAACATATCAAGTGATCACATCACAGAATATCAGCAGCAGAAGAATCGCATATGAAATATTGGATATACTAGGAATTTCGTGTTTTAAATAAGCCAGTATAAAACACGGATTCCACGGTCGCGATGAATAGCCAAACCCACATCCCTAGACCCCTATGAGAGCGGCAAGCAACCCTCCCAATTCTAGAGTTAGGAGACCCGGTCTCGTCTCCTCGAGATGGTCTCCCACTGGACCCTAGAACCCTGTTACTTGTGCTCTCTGCCTTGGGTCTATCCTAATGCGGAAAAGTAAATAATATACATCAATGGTGACATCATCCTCAACCCGGAAGTGTCCAAATAAAAGAATATTACATACAAGTTTTTACATGAATGAAAATAAAAAAACTCTCATCTTACATAAAAAAAACCCGGCTATTCAGAATACGACGATCCAATATAACATATCACAGCAACACATAACATCACATGTCATCAATGTAAGTAAATATGCATATTCCAATTGTTGTTGACATATAGCAACGAAACCGGAGATACACCACATATTACAATTATGGTCGCAGAAAAGAAAGTGAAAAATTACAACAATTGGAATCCGCAACCACCTTAAACATCATAAACCCAGCGTATCACATACTTTGGATTTCATGCCCAACCAAATGAATTCCTTAGACATCTCATGCCTAACAATTATAAACTCCGCATTTTAGTCTCGATATTGAAAATACTTTCCAATAACCTGCCGGGTAATTCAACAAGATTCCCGATTACTTGATTGAATGCTCGTTGGAAACTTTAGTAGAAAGCCGCACCCCCGATGCCATCGACGAAGTGCACTAAGGCGGAACACCGCGGCCGCGAGCACCTGAACGGATGATTTTGGCGATGGGGTTCTTCTATAGTCACTTGGTCGGGGCTATGGGGCATGGCTATCTAGTAAGGTTAACCGGCCAGTATCTGCGTACACTACGTAATTGCGATGGACTTTTGATCAACATCAAAATCCCGTGGTAACCGATCAAATGAGACTAACTTGCTAGATTTATAAAATTCAAACTAGTTATCACATAACCAATTATGTGGATTCCAAATATTGTATCACAATCACAGATAGCTAGACGAAATTAAACTTTTCGATCGAATAAGCAAACACCCAAAGTTTCCTAAAAGCTCAACACTTGAGCGGAGTTCAAAAAGTATCCAGAACATGCCACAGCTCCTATGAACCATCCGTAGAAGGGCCGACCCATGCCTCACTCATGTTGCCACGGAACTGCGGCAAACCCTAGGGTATGACCACTGTTCCGCAATCCAAAAAGTCATGTTTGGGTATCGTTCTTCTAGAGGGTCCATAGAATCGCTTGCAAGATTTTCTGAAGATTTTAAACTCGGAAAAAATCCAACTCTTGGAAAATTTTCAGCGAGGGAAAATATGAGTTATTGATATTCGTTCGAACCTTTTAACGTCGTCTAAATAACCCGAATACATGTTAGAATTATGATTACGAAACACTCCGAGTTGCCTTTGCAGAAAGTTAACATCACATGCAAATTTTGCAAAAACTAGCAACACCTGAAATACCAATACCCAGAGACTGGAACACTGAAAAAATTTGAAGCCTGAACTCCCAAAATAGGCCGAGCTCACCGGTTTTTATGCTTATGTGGCCGGCCACTTTGAGGCCAAATTGATTCAAATTTTCACAGTGTTCATGTTATATCTACAACATTCTGCAGTTGTTTAAAATTTTTTTTGACACCTTTAAAAATTTGACAGAAACCAGATTTAGTGTTTCAAGTTTCGGAGCAGTTTCGGTTTCATAATCTAACAAACATCGTTTAAATCTTTAGCTTGGGTCTGATACAACTGTAGGGTTACTTAGCGTGGCAGCAAGGTTTCGAGAGGCATCGTCCATGCCGTTTTCAAATTTTTGACGTTCGAAAGAACCCTAACCTAGAATCTTTAACTAGAGAATTAAACAATACAACATGCAAACATCTTTACATACAAAGTGCATGAGGAATACAACCTTTGTAGACCGGTCATTCACTTCTAAAGCTCCGTGTAGTAGTTCCTTCGCTCCAAGTAGTGAACACCCGAACTCTAGTAAGGCTTCACATGAAGAAATAAACAAGCTTGCTCGAACTCTTCGAGGCCGAAGATGATCTACGTCGAGAAGACTCAAGCTTATGATACCTCTTCACTAAATTAGGGTTTAGTGAAGAAAACACCCTAAACTAAATGGCTAATAGTAGAGGATGATGAAGTAGAAAATGAGCTCACTTTAGATTTGTTTTTCTCACAATATTTTCTCACTTAGAAAAAAGCTAGCAAGCTTTTTCTCAAGAAGAAGAAGATGAAGAATGAATATGAGAGAATGAAATCATGAGGTGAGAATAGCAACCATGGGTGAGTTAGTGTCATACACTAACTCATGTAGAGAATAAACCATGGGTTAACAATAATGGTTGTGTTAATAAATATCTTCAAGTAAAACAAAATGAGTGGACATGGTCAATGGTTCCACAAGCTTCTACAAGCTTCAACCATGTGACTAATTACCACTAATTTGATAATACCAAGATAAATAAAACCTTAGGATTATCATAACCATGGTGTAAATCTCATACACCCATGTTGCATGTGGCATCAAGCATGACACAATAAAATGTACATTAATATATATCACATATATACTACATGCACACAAGTGAGAAAAAGAAATGTTTAGTGAGCAAATATTAGTTAATGTAAGTTAACATATCAAATATATAATTATACATTAAATTATTAAATGAATACTTGATTTAATAATCCGGCTCTATCACATACAACCGACTAATATCAATTGTAACATCTATCGAATCAACACTTGATTCGATAACCCGGCTATATCACATATAACCGACCGATATCATATATCGTGAGAATAGAATGCGGTATCACATACGCGCATTAATCTTGGTCCCGCACATATCACATATGTGCTC
Source organism: Agapanthus africanus (assembly GCA_030015575.1). Classification (NCBI taxonomy): domain Eukaryota; kingdom Viridiplantae; phylum Streptophyta; class Magnoliopsida; order Asparagales; family Amaryllidaceae; genus Agapanthus; species Agapanthus africanus. The sequence goes on from CM057341.1 coordinate 231,863,965, forward strand.
CTACTTCATTTTCCATGAACCAGGAAACCTCTATGTAGGACTCTAAAGACTCGTCAATACGCCGGCAATAGGTGATGATCATATCAAATACCCACAAGCCGCAAGCGGTCTGCTAAACGTAACGGCCACTCGGGTATTGAGCGATCAGAAGATCAACAAGCAAGCCTGCTCATACTCCTGCGAATCCAATCAGTAACACTACCGTACAGTTCGGTGTCTTCGTCAGATATGTCGCATATCACTGTAGGGTTCCTAGGCATCCTAATGAGGTCTCACAAGGCATCAACCATGCCAATTTCAAAAATCTAGGTGCCGAGAAACCCGACTACGGACCGTTGGCTAGAAATCTAGGCGAAAAACAATCTAGTTAACAACTTACTAATGGGATATCGGAAATACAACCTTTGTAGATCCGGTGCTCCACCTCCATAGCTCCGCAACGAAGTCGTATTCGCTGCCCAAAAGGAATCCGGGCTCTAGAGTCGGCTTCGTCGGAGAAAAAGCGAGCTAGGTCGTCGATGTCCATGCCGAAGATGATCTACGTCGAGGCATCGCTAAATCAAGCTCCACCTTCACCAAGCCCTAAAAACTTGTGAAGGAAACACACTCTACTACTTGGCAAGAGGTAGAGGATGAAGAAATAGGAGTTGGGTTCACTTTAGAATTGGATTTCTCACTCAAAAACATCAATCACCATTGATGAAGAGAGCTTTCTTCTTGTGAGGAAGAAGAAGAAGATGAAGATAATGTTATGATAAATTAATTCAAAAAAGAAAAGAATGATCAATTCTTATCATAACATGAACCATGGTCAAGTGTAGAGATTAAACTAGGGTTAATGGAGTGGTTAGGGTTAAGCATGAGACAAAATGGTCACTTTGGTCAAAGTCTTCATGAAGCTTCAACAAGCTTCCAAATAAAGCCACCATTTTGCATTATGTTTATCATTTTCCAAAATGAATAAACAAATAAATAAATAGATATGAAAATGAAAACCCTAACCATTACATAACCATGGTTTAAACTTTACACAAAACACAAGTTAGCATGCATCATCAAACATGATACATACAAGTGCACAAAAATATATCACATATACAATGTGCACAAACCAAGTGAGAAAATCCATTTAAAGTGAACCAATACTAGTTAGTGCAAAGTAATATATCAAATATATAATTATGCATTAAATCATTAAATCAACACTTGATTCAATGATCCAGTCATGTCGCACACAACCGACTAGTATTCAATGTATCGGCTTATCGAATCAATACTTGATTCGATAACTAGGTTATATCGCATACAACCATTCAATACATTCATCGCGAGAATAGAATACGGTATCACATACACGCATTATTCTCGGTCCCGCACATATCTCATATGCGCTCCTATTTCGTTTCGCTTGAGCCAGGAAACCTCTGTGTAAGACTCTAAAGACTCGTCAATACGCCGGCAGCAGATGATGATCATATCAAACACCCACAAGCCGCAAGCGGTCTGCTAAACGTAACGGCCACCCGGGTATTGAGCGATCTGAAGATCGACGAGCAAGCCCGCTCACACTCCAGTGAATCCGACCAGTAACACTACCGTACAGTCCGGTCTGATCGTCTGATATGTCGCATATCTAGCCTAGGGATGGTAAACGTCAGACCCCAATAGCTCGATAAGTCGTGTCGATATGAGGCTCATAACGGGTCGAGAAACTACTGGTAACACTTACCAGCAATTCTTTGATCAGCCCTGGCCGGGGACTTCCTGTTATAGCCAATCGAACACAGCACAACATCAACTCCCTATACCGGGAGAGACGAATCCCCTCCTATCGCTCATTGCCTCCATGTGACTCGGGACTGTACCCAAAAACCACCGTTTTGCATGCCCTCTTGGACGTGGTAAGATGGAAATCAAAGCACAGTGGGAACCACACAAGACTCTATGACGATCTCGGGTCAACAGACTACTCTGTACCAGTGTCACCAGAGAACTGCCATCTGACGTGAGGTATAATACCATCTGGGAGTTCTCGGCGAGTCCGTCCGGTGTACCCAGTCTCTACTGAGCACCCGTATATCATCTCTGATGTCAAACACCAATGGATATGGGATCATCCATCGCCCATCTGTATGGGTCGAGAAGGTATACGCTAGTCTACTCTGGTATATCGATGCCCCGTCTCGATACACCCACGACTAGGGACTTTGAAGGATGTACTTATGGACTACCATGTCCCCACTAGTATGATCCGCATCATAGTCCAGGTAGTCAAGTACAGATCCTAAGGGCTTTACCAACATGTAACAGGGAGACAATCAGTGTACACGTTAAGGTAAAGATCAACCAGATAGCATACTATCATGTCGAGCAAGAAAGTCCTCCCTATATATGTCCCAGCATCTACTACAATATACATCCTATGTATAGTAATGGCCTCTAGGGCATACATATAACTAACAATCTCCCACTTGCACTAGGGCCATCTGATAGCAGTGGTTGTAGTATCTCATACTCAACCATCCCATAAAAATCTCTCTCTGGGAACAGGCCTTTGTGAGTGGATCCGCTGTGTTGTCCTCTGAATCTACTCTCCTAACCTCGATCACCCTGGAGATCAACTATCTCCATGATCAGGCGATGCTGCCTTAGAATAAGTCTGGATCACTGATGGGACCGGCGTTCCTCGGCATGAGCCACAACTCCATTGTCTCACAATGGTAGGAACGTAGTTCATCTCATGAACCATTATACATCCAAACAGCCTCTTTGGTAGTATCTTAAGTAGCGATGTATCCTGCCTTTATCGTCTAGTATGTCACGGTATCTAGCTTGGAACTCTTCCAACATACCGTCCCTTTACTGAGGGTAAAGACAATGCCTGCGACTGACATTCATTCGTCTTTATCACTCTGGAACCCTTCCAGTGATTCTCCCCAGGATCGATTGATATCATCTCACTACAACTAGTGAGAATCCTAACATCCAATTAAATCTATCTCATAGATTCAAAACTCAGGATTTAGGAGGTATCATTTTGATCCTATATGGAGAATCCATGTGATAAGCGGAGATCGACCGAGCGTAGCATAGGAAACTCCTTCCCTATCAAGAGTATGTCATCCACGTACTCTACGAGGATCACCACCATACTCCCTACTACCTTTTTGTTTATACAAGGTTCATCTACCATTTTGATGATGTCAACTTCTTTGACTAATCCATCAAAACAGATGTTCCAACTCCGTGATGCCTGCTTTATCCTATATAAAGCATCTTGCACACGTTTCCGCTGCTCCCACTGTTTACGAAGCCCTCTGGCTGTGTACTTATAGACGCACTCTTCTAAAACATCATTTAGAAAAGCAGTCATGACACCCAACCACCAGATATCGTAGTCATGGTATGTAGCCGTGACAAGTAGGATCTGGATGGACTTAAGCATAGTTGCTTAAAAAAGTTTCATCATTATCCACGCTTGGTTGATGACGAAAAACTTTAACAAGTCTAGCTTTGAAAGTCTCAACCTTTCCATATACACCAAGTAATCTTCTCAAGATATACTTGCTCCTGATGGGGATTTAACCCTTTAGATATAGCAACCAAAGTCCATACTTTGTTGGTGTATATGGATTCCATCTCAGATCGCTAAGCATCCAGCCATTCTTACAGAGTCTTACTCCTGATGGCCAGCTCGAAGCTAGTTGGGTCATCATCTCATGATGCAATCCTCGCTCCCACTGTCATAGAGAAACCGAAGTATCTCTCAGGTGGGTGAGGAACCCTACTAGATCGGCGGAGAGGCTGAGGTTCGTTGGAATCTACTGAATCCTTTGGTTCTATCAAATCATGTGCTGTAGTTTGTATAGCTGGAACCTTTCCAGTTCTACAGACCTTGCCTCGAGCTTGTCCGGATTATGCTTTTAGACATAGCTCGGACAACCCCAAATCTTAACCAACTTAAGATATGGGCTCTTCCCTTATCATATCACATATGAAGTGGTAGGCAACTGATTTGATTCGAACCCTATTCAATAGGTATGCAGCTTCTCAAGTGCATAACTCCCAAAAAGAAACAGGTAACTCAGTAGTACTCATCATAGAGCACACCTTATCATATAGGGTGTGATTGCTCCGCCCTGATATACCATCGTGCTATGGTGTATACAGAGGAGTAATGCTGAGAGAGAATCTCATTCTCCTTTAGAATAGTCCAGGATTTTCGTGCTCAAGTATTCTCCTCCTTGATCACATCAAAGGACATAATACTTATACCCGTATTTTGGTTCTCTACTTCTCGCTTATATTCTGTGAATATCTCAAAAGGCTCGGACTCATGTTTCAACAGGAACATATGTCTGAATCTTGAGAGATTATCAGAGAATGTAATGAAGTACAAAGAACCTGTCCTGGCATGTGTAGACAGGGGACCTTACATACATCAACATGTATCATCCCAAGAGTTTACTAACTCTTTCTCTGTTTCCAATAAACAGAGCTGTGGTCATCTAATATTTGTGACATGACTGGCGAGTTTCACAAGATGTAAGTTCAAACTAATTTAAATATGCATATTTATGTAACTCTAGCCAGTCGGGTCGCATTGATCTGACCCAGTCTACAATACCTTAAGAAGGATCCGTTCATTTCTGAACTCTTCCTCTTGTGTGTGTTCCATATACTAAGAACTGTAGTTTGATTTAGAACATCAATGCTTTTAGATAACGTGCCTGAACCGATCAACTTTTGATATAGGAAATGTTCAAAACATTATCCAACAATACAAAATTATATCCTTTCTTTTCTAACAAAGAGAGTGATATGATTTGGTATATCAGGTTCAGTATCTAATAACATTCGTTCAGAATCAATGTATTGTAATACAGGGTGACAGTGACCGACAGACTTGGCTGCAACTCTTGCCCCGTTTTCTGCCTCATGAAACTTATCACCCGTTCTCAGTTCTCTACCTCTCTGTAGCCCTATGTAACTGATTACATATCTGGGATCCTGATCTGGTATTACATACCCAGGACGTAAAGGACACTGAGAAACAGTTCTATATAATGAACACACCCAAAGATGATGCATCAGCATGCACTCTCTTCGTTTGGGCGGCACGGGAAATCTGGTATTCCCCAATTTCCTGCTCTGTCTTATAACAATTATAAGTTGGAGCGGGACCAACGTTCCCCAGCTCAGTATAACAAGTGGGTTCGGTCAATAATCCGTATTATTATCTTGATTAAGGCGTGATATGGTCGCTACCAGGAGAGAGAGAGAAGAAAACACTCAGCGTGCACTCTTGCAAGAATAGATTGGTTATTATTTTATCTAATCAGGATGGCTCCCACTGCTTTTTATCAAATCTTCCTTCAAACCCTAAAAAGGAAAGACTAGCCGGGATTAATTACACACTACAGGTTCGCCAATCTTTCAGCCAGGCCAGTGTCGGTACTTTGAGGGAGGTCCCCCGTGCTTTCGCACGAACCTAATTAATGTAAACCTCGTTTTCGCAGAGGCGTAACCCTGTTGACACCTTTCTAGACACCTACTTGATCGGCTAATTGCAATGTGTAAAACTCTCCCAGGAGTAACTCTTACTTGCAGCGGGTATCGGGATCCAACTATCTCATAGAAGGTATGCAATCTCATTGCAAATTTCAACACTTGAAATTCCCGATAATGTTTTGCCCCTAGCGTCCTATGACCTTGACGGAGGCCAAACAACCCATAGTCCGCTAGTCAAGTTCAACCCGTCATTTCCTGATTGAATTAAACCCACCCGCACGACCCTTGACGGAGGCCAAACAACGCCGTACGAATACCCTAATCCAATCGCATCATATGCTAGCAGATAAGCACTAGTTAGCTACCGTACACTGCGCCTTGACGGAGGCCAAACTACCGCAGCACGAATACTAACTAATACTTATCTGAAATGACGGAGGGCTACGCAGGTTTTTCATAAAAACCATGAGCGTAATGAACTTGATATCGTTGTAGAATCAAATGAAGTTTTGAAATGGAGTGATTTTGAGGCTTTTCTAGTTTTGCTAAAGGAGTCACTCCCGGCGAAGGGATCTCGGTCCTTTCCTCGTCGAATGAGGTGCGGGATATATCATATATATCGCTGTGCAAAGCAAAAACCCAAAAGCAGTCAAAAGCAAACCGAGTGTGTAGCATCTGCCAGTTATTGCTAAAGGAGTCACTCCCGGTGAAGGGATCTCGGTCCTTTCCTCATCGAATAAGGTGCAGGATATATCATATATACCGCTGTGCAAAGCAAGAACTGTAGCTACCTGTTTTATTTTAAAATTCGATTCCACAACATCTTAGGTTTCTTATCTTTCATTAATCATATTAATGAAGTCCCATCATTTAAATACCTAAACATCACAGATAGATATGACGTACACTTATGCCATCCGCATTCGCCTCGATGTCCCCTCGTGCACCGTTAGGTTAGGTAACTAACGACAGAGCAGGGCAGGGCTAGCGCGGGTGTAAAACATAAGTAACGTCTATATAATATATCATATATACTATATACTATATCTATCACAGAACATCTCATGATCACATCACAGATATCGCAGCAGAAGAATCATATGAAATATTGGATATATTAGGACGTCCGTGTTTTCAATACGAGCCAGTATAAAACACGGATTCCACGGTCGCGATGAATAGCCAATCCCATACCCCTAGACCCCTACGAGAGCGGCAAGCAACCCTGCCAATTCTAGGGTTAGGAGACCCGGACTCGACTCCTCGAGTTGGTCTCCCACTGGACCCCAGAACCCGGTTACTTGTGCTCCCCTCCTTGGGTCTATCCTAATGCGGAAAAGTAAATAATATACAAAGGGTGACAACTTCCGCTACCTGGAAGTGCCCCAAATAAAAGAATATTACATACAAGTTTTTACATGAATGAAAATGAAAAACACTCATCTCACATAAAAACCCCCGGCTATTCGAACACGACGATCCAATATAACATATCCAGCAACACATAACATCACATGTCATCAACGTAAGTAAGTATGCATACCCCAATTGTCGTTGACATATAGCAACGAAACCGGCGATTCACATATTACACTTATGGTCACAGAAAAGAAAGTGTAAAACTACAACAGTTGGAATCCACAACCACCTCAGACATCGCATGCCTGACCAAATGAATTACTTAGACATCGCATGCCTAACAATTATAAACCCCGCATTTTAGTCTCAAAATCGAAAACACTTTTCCATATCAAGTCGGGCAATTCAACAAGATTCCCAACATTTTGATCGAATGCTCGTCGCAAACTTTAGTAGGCGGCCGCACCCCCGATACCGTCGACGAAGTGCACCAAGACGGAACACCGCCACCGCGAGCACCCGAACGGATGCTTTCGGCGACGGGGTTCTCCTACAGTCACTTGGTCGGGGCTATGGAGTGAGGCTGTCTATTAAGTTTACCCGGCGAGTATCCGCGTACGCTACGTGATTGCGACGGACTTTTGATGCATCAAAATTCCGTGGCAACCAATCAAGTGAGACTAAAGTGCTATGTTTATAACATTCATTCAGTTATCACATAACTACTTGTGAATTCCAATTATTGTATCACATTCCAGATAAACAGAAAATGTTAAACTTTCCGATCGAACAATCGAACACCCAAGTTTTCCCGATACAATCCAACACATGAAATAAGTCTAACAACATTCAGTTCGTGCCTCAGTACCAACGGTCCAGCCGTAGAAAGGTCAAGCCAACACCTCACATGTGGCAAGCCGTACTACCCCAAATCCGAAGGTTCAAAGGGCAGTTCAAGACGGTCACATAATCGAGTTAAGGTTTGTTGTCTTCTAGAGGGTCCATCGAGTTACTTGCACTACTTAGAACGTCGTTAAACTACGGAAAAATCCAACACTTGGAAATTTCCCGACAGGGGAAAAATTGGGTATTTATATCCGGTCGAACTTTTTAACATATTCTAAAATTTATCCGGAAAGCCAAATAGACAAAATTTGATACCCCGATCGAAACACCGAATCCCCAAAACAACTCCAGAAAATTCAACTCTTGAATAAATTTTAAAAATACCCAGAAAATCCAGCATAATATAATAGGAGTTACTGTGCAAACAGTGTACGATGACGTCATCATTCCGCCGCGTAACAGCCGCAGAAGCCAGGCTTCTGCCGCGGTTCCGCCGCGGTTTGTACTGTTCATCAGTAATTTTTTGCGTCGTAATTCTTAAAATTCCCTGCTGAATTTTTTAAGCATTTTTAATCTGGAAAAATCCACGTTTTCAGAAAAAGTACAGAGAGCAATTTGTATTGGGGTTTTCGGGTTCGTTCGGAATTCAAACGTCGTCTAGATTTCGCCTAAGGCTCTAGCTAGGCTCTGATACCACTGTAGGGTTCCTAGGTATCCTTATGAGGTCTCACAAGGCATCAACCATGCCAATTTCAAAAATCTAGGTGCCGAGAAACCCGACTACGGACCGTTGGCTAGAAATCTAGGCGAAAAACAATCTAGTTAACAACTTAACTAATGGGATATCGGAAATACAACCTTTGTAGATCCGGTGCTCCACCTCCATAGCTCCGCAACGAAGTCGTCTTCGCTGTCCAAAAGGAATCCGGGCTCTAGAGTCGGCTTCGTCGGAGAAAAAGCGAGCTAGGTCGTCGATGTCCATGCCGAAGATGATCTACGTCGAGGCATCGCTAAATCAAGCTCCACCTTCACCAAGCCCTAAAAACTTGTGAAGGAAACACACTCTACTACTTGGCAAGAGGTAGAGGATGAAGAAATAGGAGTTGGGTTCACTTTAGAATTGGATTTCTCACTCAAAAACATCAATCACCATTGATGAAGAGAGCTTTCTTCTTGTGAGGAAGAAGAAGAAGATGAAGATAATGTTATGATTAATTAATTCAAAAAAGAAAAGAATGATCAATTCTTATCATAACATGAACCATGGTCAAGTGTAGAGATTAAACTAGGGTTAATGGAGTGGTTAGGGTTAAGCATGAGACAAAATGGTCACTTTGGTCAAAGTCTTCATGAAGCTTCAACAAGCTTCCAAATAAAGCCACCATTTTGCATTATGTTTATCATTTTCCAAAATGAATAAACAAATAAATAAATAGATATGAAAATGAAAACCCTAACCATTACATAACCATGGTTTAAACTTTACACAAAACACAAGTTAGCATGCATCATCAAACATGATACATACAAGTGCACAAAAATATATCACATATACAATGTGCACAAACCAAGTGAGAAAATCCATTTAAAGTGAACCAATACTGCTTAGTGCAAAGTAATATATCAAATATATAATTATGCATTAAATCATTAAATCAACACTTGATTCAATGATCCGGTCATGTCGCACACAACCGACTAGTATTCAATGTATCGGCTTATCGAATCAATACTTGATTCGATAACTAGGTTATATCGCATACAACCATTCAATACATTCATCGCGAGAATAGAATACGGTATCACATACACGCATTATTCTCGGTCCCGCACATATCTCATATGCGCTCCTATTTCGTTTCGCTTGAGCCAGGAAACCTCTGTGTAAGACTCTAAAGACTCGTCAATACGCCGGCAGCAGATGATGATCATATCAAACACCCACAAGCCGCAAGCGGTCTGCTAAACGTAACGGCCACCCGGGTATTGAGCGATCTGAAGATCGACGAGCAAGCCCGCTCACACTCCAGTGAATCCGACCAGTAACACTACCGTACAGTCCGGTCTGATCGTCTGATATGTCGCATATCTAGCCTAGGGGTGGTAAACGTCAGACCCCAATAGCTCGATAAGTCGTGTCGATATGAGGCTCATAACGGGTCGAGAAACTACTGGTAACACTTACCAGCAATTCTCTGATCAGCCCTGGCCAGGGACTTCCTGTTATAGCCAATCGAACACAGCACAACATCAACTCCCTATACCGGGAGAGACGAATCCCCTCCTATCGCTCATTGCCTCCATGTGACTCGGGACTGTACCCAAAAACCATCGTTTTGCACGCCCTCTTGGACGTGGTAAGATGGAAATCAAAGCATAGTGGGAACCACACAAGACTCTATGACGATCTCGGGTCAACAGACTACTCTGTACCAGTGTCACCAGAGAACTGCTATCTGACGTGAGGTATAATACCATCTGGGAGTTCTCGACGAGTCCGTCCAGTGTACCCAGTCTCTACTGAGCACCCGTATATCATCTCTGATGTCAAACACCAATGGATATGGGATCATCCATCGCCCATCTGTATGGGTCGAGAAGGTATACGCTAGTCTACTCTGGTATATCGATGCCCCGTCTCGATACACCCACGACTAGGGGCTTTGAAGGATGTACTTATGGACTACCATGTCCCCACTAGTATGATCCGCATCATAGTCCAGGTAGTCAAGTACAGATCCTAAGGGCTTTACCAACATGTAACAGGGAGACAATCAGTGTACACGTTAAGGTAAAGATCAACCAGATAGCATACTATCATGTCGAGCAAGAAAGTCCTCCCTATATATGTCCCAGCATCCACTACAATATACATCCTATATATAGTAATGGCCTTAGGGCATACATATAACTAACAATCACAGCCTGGGGGTGGTATAACGTCAGACCCCGATAGCCTGATAAGTTATGCCGATGCAAGGTCCATAATAGTTCGAGAAACTACTGATAAATCTTATTAGTAGATCTCAGCAACCCTGGGCCAGGGATTTCATGTTATGGCCAATCGAGCATAGCGCAACATCAACTCCCAATACCGGGAGAGACGAATCCCGTCCTATCGCTCATTGCCTCCATGTGACTCGAGACTGTACCCAAAAACCACCTTTTTGCACGATCTCTTGACCGTGGTATGGTGGAAATCAAAGCACAGTGGGAATCACACAAGGCTCTATGACTATCTCGGGTCGACAGACTAATCTGTACCAGTGTCACCAGAGAACTGCTATCTGACGATAGGTATAATACCATCTACGAGTTTTCGGCGAGTCCGTCCAGTGTACCCAGTCTCCACTGAGCACCCGTATATCTTCTCTGATGTCAAACACCAATGGATGTAGAATCATCCATCGCCCATCATATGGGTCAAGAAGCACATACGCTAGTCTACGCTTGAGTATCGATGCCCTGTCTCGATACTCCCACGACTAGGAACAATTATAGGGTGTACTTGTGGACTACCCTTGGCCCCACTAGTATGATCTCCATCATAGTCCTGGTAGTTAAGTACACATCCTAAGGGCTTTATCAACATGTGAGAGCAAGACAACATCACGTATACAAGTCAACATGTTAAGACAAAGAGCAACCAGATAGCATACTATTATATCGAGCAAGAAATTCCTCCCTATATATGTCCAAGCATCCACTACAATATACATCCCATGTACAGTAATGGCATCTAGGGCATACATATAACTAACAGTAGCCAAATGCAATTTTTCTTTAACCCTAGCACCCCTTAGACACCCCCTATAACTCCAGTATTATTTGTTTTCTCTGCACATTTACAGAGCACAATAAAATTCACATTTAAACCTATTTTTATTACAAATTTTAATACACCCATTCACTACACTAAACCTTAGCTTTTCCTATAAATTCCATCCCTCATATCACCCCTCCTCACTCACAATTCCCTGCCAAAATTCTCAAGAAATTTCCAAGTTCCTATAGTGTGCAAGTGGAGTTAAAGAAGGGCGAAGCTCCGACGAAGTTCCGGAGACGACACAAGGAGTTTCCGGCGATGAAACAACGCACCGGCGTTTCTCCACTATTCCTATTTATCCACTCTACCTTATAAGCCAGTAAGTCCCAATTCCCTCTCTCATCTTTAACTTTAAAAAGTTTCATTTCTAAAACCCGACAGAAGCGGAGTTAGTCCGACTTCCGATTCGGTCTTTCTTTAAAAACAATATTTTTCTCAATCAAGATAACTCCATATTCTCACATATTGATTAACAAACATTAACAAACTCAACAAAACAAGTTTCACATCAAAATAATCATTTTTTTTGACAATTATCGCATTTTTACATAAAAATACTACATACTATTCATTTCGACATTAAAACGTTTATACCTTGCTATACCTTTAGATAGTTCATGAGGTAATGACCTACCTCATCACAACACACATCTCTATCATAGCACAATTGATTTTAGGACAATAGAATACGGGAAATACGACGTTACAAATAAATACCCTAACTTATAAAACCGTTTTCTTTAAAAAGATGTATTAACAATTTCCTTGCAATTGCGCTTCTACAACCCATTTTGGGGACCCCGTTCGGGATGGTACGAATTATTTCATATCCTCGGGCTTAGTAGAGCGAGATGCAAACCTCCGCTAGGAGCATTCGATCTCGATGGAATTTTTATACATTTTTCTTTAGAAAATGATATTTTTACAAAAAAATAAATAAATTTATTTTCATTAAATATGTATATATAAATATTACCAAAATACATATTTTAAATATATATATATATATATATATATATTATTCCATGTTTCCAAAACTCAAGAAAAGAATTCAAATATTACATGAAACTACCATGATAATTCAAAATAATATCCATATTACAAATAAATACCATATACTATGAAAATTAGGTTTTTCTCACTAGAAATTTCACATCTTTAAAATTATAGATCTATGAAAACTCTAAAGACGATAATTAAATGCTTTAGGCGTTTTTTGAAATTATACAAAAATTATTTTACATAAAACCCCCTCAAGTTATACTAAAATACAATAAGGACCCTAGTGAACATAGGTTTAAGCGGGACCAGTTTTTTGAGCCTCAGGGAGCCGGAGATATGGGTGCTTGCCTATCTAAGTTAGACAACCTACCAAACGGTGTTATCAATACGGTAATTGTCTTGGAAAAAGACACAAATCCTGTCGTCCATTGCAACAGTTACCGATAACATCAAAACCTAATTCAGGACTTCAAATTCTTTTCTAATTGTCTTACTCAGACTGAGTCTAAATATAATCAATCCGACTTGAATGTGATTCAAGTATGAAACCACAATTCAATATGAATCCATATACTCAATCTATTCAATCTATACAACTTGACTGAATCGAACTATGGATATACTCCATTTACATGTTCATCCATTATATCCGTTCCATTACCGATATCATTGTTTCGGCAAGTCATCCATCTATATAATTATAATACAAGACAATACAATACAATTAATACAATCAATGCAATAAAGACATCGCGGGGTTATAAAGGGGTAGACTGGTACGGAACATGTTAAAGGTGGCACGAGGTGGCCACTTAAGACGTAATTACATCCATGTCGTTGTTCCGTGGTATTATCGACGGAGCCTTGTACTACGGGTTACCAAAGTCTCCGGTGTAAGTGGGACTCCTCTCGTATACACTGGCATTTTCTGTACCAAGATACAAACAACTGCGCTAACATTATAATAAAACATTATAAAACTATACTCTCTCTCTTTGTCTATTCTACTTCTCCCTCATCTTTGTGACTTACCGAGCGATTGTTCGCTGATGACATTCCTATTTCTCTTCTTCTTTGGAATGTTGTCAGGACCCGGCGCTGAGGAGTACGAGACCAGTCAGGAGCATTTAGAGCTGGCCCCTGAGCAGTACACCGAAGACCCAGAGCTGTAGCCACTTGTACTTATTCCATTTTCATTTCTGTTATGCCATTGTTTAGGCATTGCTTTCATTCCATGTATTTACTTTTCATTGTATTGTAAATATAATGTTAATAAATAAAGTTGTTGTTCATTTATATTCATGTCCCTTGTGTACATTTTACTTTATACTACTTAGATACGCTTAGCGTGTTTACTTGTGAATAAATACGTAGCGGCCTCGTCGCTCCCTCTGCCCGTACACTGGGAAGCGGGGCGTGCCAACCCCTCTCAACGGGTCGTCCAAGTCTGCCACCTCAGTCTTCAACAGGCTGAGCCGAAGCTCAAGTGAGCCCGCAAAGAGGCTCACGATACCTGAAGGGGCTATCCCAAAACGGATAGTCCTCCCAACTCCTCCGGCAGGAAAAGTCGTCAATAGTGCTTCCCCTACCAGGAAGTCGGCCTTCGAAAGATTGGCCATTCCCTCTCAACGGACATCAGTCTTCGATAGGCTGTCACCAGCAGCAGCCCCTCACCAAAGCCGGGGGCACGACGGAGCCGCTTCCACAACTGAGGTAGTCCTATCTGTAAGGCATGCTCGACATCGTCACTGGCGCCAAGTGAGAAGAGCTGGGGGCAACTCCCCCTCTGGACTCACCCCACCATGTCCAATGGTGGAAGTTGACGCTGCTGTTCCAACCGGGAACAACTTTGAACTGCTTAGGAGGGTGCGAAAGAACTCCCCAACCGTGGTGTTGAAGAAATCTCAACTTCCTGCTTAAAACATGACGCAGGCAAAACCGGAGTAGCCCCCTCAACGGCTGTCCTCCCAAATCCAAAGGGTCTGGCGGAAAGTCCAGGATTCTGTGATCAACAAAGACTACCCTCGTCGGTTGAAGAAATTGAAGGCTCGGCAAGAGGAGGACCGTCCCTCCGCCATACCATGAAGGGCATCTTCCACATGGGGTGCCTGTTACAACGGCCCCTTCAACTTCGACCTCCCACAAAAAGAGAAGGCCTGAGAATCTCCCACCACCGGCAGCAAATTCCAAAGGCAATGGACCCAAACGTCCTAAGTCTGGGGGGCATGATAGTGCACGCGATTTACATGGCTTCCGGAAAAGAGGAAATCTGTGCTTCTATGGGTCATTGGCTGCAAACTCGGTTGTTGACAAAAGCTCAGGAGCAACAACAAAAGCTCCAGGAAATGCTGAAAAAAATGGCGGCACTCACCGGGAAGAAAGAAAGTCCGGAATCAGCGTCTGAACAGCTCTAGGAGCAGGAGACCGATACAGAGTTCCTGCGAAGGGTGCTGGAAAGAAAGGATAAGGAGGCCGCGGAACAGGCTGCTAATATAAAGCAGATGGCACTTTTGTTCCAAGATATGGTTGGAATGATGATCCAACCAGAACCTCCAGCTGAAGATCCGCCGATAATCATCGAGGATGACAGAAGGGAAATATCAAACCCTCTTCCGACTCTATTAGTAGCTAAGGAGAAAACAATCTCCAAGGCAGCTCTCGATGACTATATATCTCAACAAATACGGCTCATCAAGCTAGTGAAGCGGCTGGCCAAACTGTCAAAACTGGGCGACCGTATCCGGCATGCTACGATCAATACCCTCCAGAATACATACTTCCAACATTCCACATATACAACGGAACTGGAAATCCTCGCCAGCACATCACGCGTTTTAAATCCATGTGCGGCAACACTGGAGGAAATGATATATTGCTCCTCCGACCGTTCGTCAGTAGCCTGACAGGCATCGCCTTTGAATGGTACGCGGGACTCCCAAATGATTTCGTAAAGACCTTTGACGAGATAGATACGCTCTTCTGTAGTAAAAACAGGGTGCATCGCCCCTAAACTAACAATGGACCGAAATGTCCTTAAATTAACAATGGACCGTAATGTCCTCAAACTAAAGCTTCACCTCAAAAAATGGTGATAATGGACCACTACGTCATTAAACTGGCAATGGACTGAAATGTCCCTAAACTAGTACTCCGCCTCAAACAGGGTGCATCGCCCCAAATACGGCGATATCGTCTCTTGGGATCTATGTTGCAATCAAAGCTCCAACGGCAAAGACTACAACCCTAGTCAAAAAAATGGTATGTCCAAAAGCAAGATGGGCACGAATGAAAACCCGAAAGGGCGCCGTGAGTAAAAACAGCAGGGCTACCGGCGAGCTTGTGAAAACCCAAAAGGGCGCAATCTCGTAAAATTTTCACTTACGAGATCCTCTTAATTCGTAAGGAGAACTTCGCCTATGAGGCCCTCACGGCTCATAGAATTTGAAAGTCTTAAGCCACATGGACTTGGACCTGTTTTTAAGCCATCGTATTCTCCTTTTTGCCCTACAAGAGGTCCATATTGACCTTTGTATACAATCCACGGGCACAAATAAACGATTCCCCCACCAAGTTCCACCAATGACGAGGAATTTCCTTATATGGTGAACGACACTTGTAAGTCCTCTCGACTTATAAGGAGAAAACAATATTGTAAGATCCTTACAACTTATAAGAGATTACACACTTAGGAATTCCCATGATTCCTAAGGAGAAAATACGCCTACGAGATCCTCACGACCCGTAGGGAGAATAACTTTATGAGACCCTTACGGCTCATAAAGTCGAAAAGACTTAGTCGACAGGATCTTAACCCTGTTTGCTAAGCCACCTTTGTTCAAATCGATAAAAGAAAATGACGATTCTCTCCTGGCAATATCCCAGTTGCAGCGCTGTTGATGCTTAAATCGGTGTCAAACTCCAAGTCCTTTCACGAAAAATGATGATTAGCTCCTGGCAATATTCCAGTCGCAGCGATGCTGATTCCAAGATTGGTATCAGATCTTAAGTTCCATACTCGCAATAAAAATCAGCGAGCAAAAAATGCATATAAAAATAGCCGAAATGATAGGGCTACTCGCAATAAAAATCAGCGAGCATAAAATATATGCATATGAAATAGCCGAAATGTTTGGGCAACTCGCAATAAAAAGCAGCGAGTAAAAATATAAAAATAGCCGAAATGATTAGGCACCGCGATAAAAAGCCGAAATAATCGGGCAATCGTGACTTTCGTGATATAAAAAGCTGAACTGATAAAGCATCGCGGAAAGAAAAAAAATAAAACTTTTTCCCTGCAGGTGAGTCCACATCAACGCCTGTATACAATCCATGGGCATAAACGAAAAAGGGAACCATATTTTCCCACCAGGCTCCGTCAAAGGGAGAGCTAAGTCTTGACGGTTCACAAAACAACCTAAAGACTACCTTAACATTCGTCTCGTTACAGCAGACGCAATGTCTACAATGGCGTTCCCTCTCACTCCAGTAGGATGCAGACACGACATCAACAAAAGACCCCAGGGTCGAAACATAACAGAGCCATAGCAAAATTCCTAGCTCCAAGTCTTGACGGTTCACAAAACAACCTAAAAACTACCTCAACATTCGTCTCGTTACAGTATACGCAATGTCAACAATGGCATTCCCTCTCACTCCAGCAGGATGCAGACACAACGTCAACAAAAGACCCCAGGGTCGAAACAAAACGGAGCCATGGCAAAATTCCTAGCTCCAAGTCTTGACGGTTCACAAAACAACCTAAAGACTACCTCAGCATTCGTCTTGTTACAACAGACGCAATGTCAACAACGACGTTCCCTCTCACTCCAGCAGGATGCAGACGCGACGTCAACAAAACACCCTAGGGTCGAAACAAAACGGAGCCATGGAAAAATTCCTAGCTCGAAGTCTTAACGGTTAATAAAACAACCTAAAGACTATCCCGACATTCTTCTCGTTACAGCAGACGCAATGTCAACAAAGGCTCCAAAATAGCCAAATCAAAAGGAAGCGAAGGCAAAATTCCTAGCTTCAGGGTCTTGACAGCAACTCAAATAAAACCCGAAAGACTATCGAAGATCATCCCACACCAGTGCGGAGTTGTTATGACTCATCAGGGCTCCCAAACCGAGCCTAACCTCAAGTAAAAAGCGGCATGGAAAAATTCCTAACGCTTGCTCTTCCGACGGTCAAACTGCCTAAGAAGATTACTTGAAGACGTCTTGTCCAGCCTCCGAAGGGATCAGAGGCATGACAGTCACGGGGCTACTCGAACAGCAGCGTAAAGTCTGTATATTGGGGAATGCATAAGCCAACGTGACGGTACCACGGACTAAAATCCTAGTACCACAAAACCTAACGAACCTCTGTCGCAAAGACCAGGGGTTATCTATATTTCACGTTAGTATATACCTGCGAGAACTTCTCGACTCACCTCGACTCATAGGGAAAAACATCTTCATGAAACCCTTACGGTTAATAAGGGTGAAAAGTCTTAGGCGACGGGGATATCAACCTGTTTCCTAAGCACTGTGGCCCTGCAAGCAAGTCCAAACTGACTCTTGTATATTATCCATGGGCCACATTCTCCAAAATCGCATACCGATGAGGAGGAAAAACCACTTGTGAGTCCTCTCGACTCATAAGGAGAAAATTCTCTTGTGAGATCCTTACGACTCTCAAGAGAAAATGCACTTAGGAGTCCTCACGACTTCTAAGGAGAAAAAACACCTTCTAGATTCTTTCAACTCGTTGGGAGAAAAGTCTTTATGAGACCCTCACGGCTCATAAAGTTGAAAAGCCTTAGACGACAGATATAAAACCTGTTTCCTAAGCTATCGTGGCCCTAGAAGTAGATCCAAAATGACTCTTGTATACTATCCACGAGCTACATTCTCCAAAGTCGCATACCGATGAGGAGGAAAAATCACTTGCGAGTCCTCTTGACTTGTAAAGAGAAATTTCTCTTGTGAGATCCTTACGACTCTCAAGAGAAAACGCACTTAGGAGTCCTCATGACTTTTAAGGAGAAAATACACCTATAAAATCCTCTCAACTCGTAGGGAGAAAAGTCTTTATGAGATCCTCATGGCTCATAAAATTGAAAAGTCTTAGGTGACAGATCTAAACCTATTTTCTAAGCCATCACTGCCCTATAAGAAGGTCCAAACTGTAAGTCCACGTTACCTCTCCCGGTACTTACGGGCTTGCGGAAATGATGAAAAACGATTTTTCTTTTGGTGGTAACATGGACTCAAAATACGGATCTTTGTTAAACAACTATCTAACAATCCTAACAAGAGTTTTACCTACTCGGTTAGGGGTTATACCTTAACTTGAACTCCTTCTCTTGGTCTCCTTGTGGTGGTTGGATGGTTCTCTCCTCGTCGTCTCTTTGTGCCGAAGATGGATCCACTTGAAAGCTTCTACCTTTGGCTTCACTTCAAACTAGAAGAAACTAGAACACTTGGTTTGCTAAACCTTATGAACTAGGATGAGTAGAGGAGTGTGTTGGGTTTTATCTCTATGGTTCTTTCTTCTCAACACATGAGACAAGTGAACCATAGACTAGAGAGAGCAAGAGGAAGAGGGAGAGCTCAAGCATGAGAGAGAAAGGAAATGAAAGAATGAGCAAGACTTTTGCCATTCAAGCTCTCATAACCCAAAATCATCATAACAAATAATAGTAATTGAGTATTATGTGATGGTTCAAGTCAAAATAACCATATCATTTCATGCACTCATTTTGCAAAAAGAAACAAGCAAGCATAAGTCTTTGCCATGAAATGATAGTCATTGTAACGATGAAGGTCAACAAGTCTAACCTAGTCAACCGGTCAACTAAGTCAACAAGTCAACAAAGTCAACCATCAACAACCATGTCACAATAATACTTAATTAATATTATTGTTAATCATATTTCTTATTCTCATTAGGGTTTAGCAAAAAGTCAACAGTCAACAACCCTAATGAGAATCCTCTGCCTCTGTATCTCTGTCAACTGTGTATACACACCCGCATCCGCGTTCCGAAGAACACGAATACAAACGAGATAAAACTAATCCTAAAATGTACACTAGGATCTGGCTTAAACCAAAGCCCGCTAGTGATAACTGCCCGGACACTAAACGTGCACAAGTGCACGGATGAGACCGAACCATGTCGCAAAACCATGCGACCTCTACTCTTTTTCCTAAAGGCGAATAGCTCTCTGTGTGGGACTCAAAAGACTCGACACTATGCTGGTAGTGGGTTTAACCACAAACCGCAAGCGGTACTAGCTGTGCGTAACGGCCCCCAGGTAGATGCCGATAAGAAGACGGACGAGGTGAAACCCATCTGAACTCCTACAGAGCCTGAATGTGACAATCTGCATACAGTCTGGTCTGTTCGTCTGAGAATATCGCATGGCGTGCCTAGGTGGCGGTAAACGTCAGTCCCCTAATAGCGGTACAAGTCGTGTCGGAGTGTATCCCAGAACACACTGAGATAACACTGGAAACCTACCAGTATATCTCGCTTGCCCTGGCCAGGGACTTTGTGTAATGGCTCTCCTAGACACAGCGTGATATCAACCCCCAATACCGGGAGAAACGAATCCTGTCTAACCATCACTGCCTCCAAGTGCTTCAGGACTGCACCCAACTACTACCTGTTTGCATGACTCCTTTGAGCCGTGGTAGGGTAGTAATCAAAGTACAGTGGGAACACACTCGAGGCGAAGTGACAGTGTCAAGTCAGCGGACTAAGCTGTACTCATGTCACCTGGGAACTGATAACTGACGATAGGTATAGTACCAACCAACAGTTCCCGACGAGTCCTGTCCAGTGTACTCGTAACCTAACGAGCACCAGCATACTATCTTAAGTACGACGTACTGACGGCTGTGGGACAGACCGTCTCCCCTGCTGGGATGAGAAGCGCATACGCTAGTCTACTCCGGAGTATCGATGCCCTGTCTCGATAGTCCTACGACTAGGGACCTGCATAAGGATGTGCTTATGGATTACCCAGCCCCCACGAGTGTGACTGCCATCACAACACTAGTAATCAAGCAAAGATCCTAAGGGCTCTACTAATATGTATAAGCGATATGCAAAAATAAACACATGCACATATTAAAGTTGAAACAAACCAAGTAGCATACTACCATTTTGAGAAAGATTGTATATACAACTGTGAATATCCCAAGCTTCCATTAAGTAATATACAAACTAGTATGATACAGTAATGGCCTCTAG
Organism: Agapanthus africanus; assembly: GCA_030015575.1. Lineage (NCBI taxonomy): Eukaryota > Viridiplantae > Streptophyta > Magnoliopsida > Asparagales > Amaryllidaceae > Agapanthus > Agapanthus africanus. Next base: position 231,884,750 of record CM057341.1, read on the forward strand.
GGCATATACACTAACAATCTCCCACTTGCACTAAGGCCATGTACTGGCGTATCGAAGACCTATCATCTCGATCAGCTGCTCGAACTGAGTCTGGGGTAAGGCCTTCGTGAGTGGATCAGTAGTGTTATCTTCCATATTTACTCTCTTCACCTCGATCTCCCGGTGATCTACGATCTCCCTGATCAGGTGGTACCGCCTCAAAATGTTCTTGGACTTCTGATGGGACCTGGGTTCCTTCGCTAAAGTTATAGCGTCGTTGTTGTCATAATACAACGGTATTGGATCAACACTGGTAGGAACCACCTGAAGCTCCATGAGGAACTTCTTCATCCAGACAGCTTCTTTTGCGGCATCGCAAGCAGCTATGTACTCCGCTTCCATAGTTGAGTCAGCAACGGTTTCCTGCTTTGAGCTCTTCCAGCAAACCGCCCCTCCATTGAGGGTAAAGACATAACCCGACATAGACTTGGAGTCATCCTTGTCACTCTGGAAGCTAGAGTCAGCAAAGGCCTCGATCTAGAGGTCTTTTCCGCCATACACCAAGAACATCTCCTTAGTCCTTCTCAGGTACTTGAGAATGTTCTTTACTGCTATCCAGTGTTTCTCCTCGGGGTTCGACTGATATCGGCTTACAACGCTCAATGCGTATGCTATATCTGGTCTGGTACACAACATCGCATACATAATAGAGCCTACCGCAAATGCGTAGGGTATTGATGACATGCGAGCCCTTTCCAAATCAGTCTTGGGAGACATCTCTTTGGAGAGGGTGATTCCGTGACAAGCCGGTAGATTACCGTGCTTGGAATCTTCCATACTGAATCGTTTCAGTATGGTGTCAATGTACCTGGACTGTGAAAGTCCCAACATCCTTTTAGGTCTATCACTATAGATCTGGATCCCCAGAATGTAGTTGGCATCGCCCAGGTCTTTCATGGAGAACCTCTGTGACAAGAATCCTTTGACCGACTATAGCATAGGAATATCATATCCTATTAGGAGAATGTCATCGACGTACAAGACGAGGAATACCACATTTCTCCCTACAATCTTACTGTAAATGAATGGTTCATCTGGGTTTTTGACAAAGTCGAATTCTTTGACAGTATCATCAAAGCAGATGTTCCAACTCCGCGATGCCTGCTTCAGTCCATAGATGGACTTGAGCAACTTGCACACTTTACCGCTGCTCCCACTTTGATTGAATCCCTCTGGCTGATCCATATAGACGCACTCTTCCAAATTACCATTTAGGAAAGTCGTCTTTACGTCCATCTGCCAGATCTCATAATCGTGGAAGGCAGCAATGGAAAGAAGGATCCGAATTGATTTGAGCATAGCTATCGGAGAAAAAATCTCGTCATAGTCCAAACCAGGTCTTTGACGAAAACCCTTTGCAACAAGCCTAGCTTTTTAGGTTTCGACCAGCCCATCTACACCAATCTTCTTTCTAAAGATCCATTTGCAGCCTAAGGGTTTTACCCCTTCTGGAGCAAAGTCCAAAGTCCAAACTTTGTTGGTGTACATGGACTCCATCTCGGTCCGCATTGCATCCAGCCATTTTACCGAGTCACCGCTTTGAATGGCTTGCTGGAAGCTAGTAGGCTCATCATAATCAATGACGCAATCCTCTCTATCCCCGTCTATGAGAAAACAGTAGTATCTCTCGGGCGGATGAGACTGCCTACTACTCCTGCGGAGCGGCGCAGGAATGTCTGGTTCTCCTGAAACTTCTGGTTCTTCCAAACTTTCAGTAATAGCTTATGGTTCTGGAATTTCTTCCAGTTCTATTGCGCTCCCACTTATCTGATTTTCCAAAAATTCAGTTTCCAAGAAGTGGGCATGCGGAGAAACAAAAACTTTTTGTTCTTCTGCGGAATAGAAAAGATACCCCCTGGAGTTCTTTGGGTATTCCACAAACTTACACAGTACTGAGAGTGACTCGAGCTTGTCCGCATGCTGCTTCCTTACAAAAGCTGGACATCCTCATGTCTTAAGATACTTAAGACAGGGTTTCTTCCCACTCCACATCTGATATGGAGTGGTAGGCACAGTCTTGGTTGGAGCCTTGTTCAAGAGATATGCAGCTGTTTCTAGTGTATAACCCCAGAAAGATTGCGGTAACTAAGCCTTACTCATCATGGAACGAACCATATCCAATAAGGTTTGATTCCGCCTTTCAGATACACCGTTGTGTTGTGGTGTGTATAGAGGAGTACGCTGAGAGATAATTCCATTCTCTTTTAAGTAGTCCAGAAACTCGGCACTCAAGTATTCACCACCTCGATCAGATCTCAATGTCTTTATACTTTTGCCTGTTTGTTTTTCAACTTCATTCTTGTATTCCCGAAATTTCTCAAAGGCCTCGGATTTGTGCTTCATTAAGAAGACATGTCCATGCCTAGAGAAATCATCTGTGAAAATAATGAAGTATGAATAACCGCTTCGCGCATGTGTAGACATTGGACCACACACATCACTGTGTATGAGTCCCAAGAGCTCGCTCGCTCTTACTCCGTGTCCAGTGAACGGAGTCTTTGTCATCTTTCCCATAAGACAAGATTCACAAGTGGCATAAGACTGATACTCGAAAGGATTCAAGTATCCCTCTTTATGTAACTTAGTTAATCGTGTCTCATTAATGTGACCCAGTCTACAATGCCATAAGAAAGCCTAATTTGTTTCCGGAGACTTTCTTTTAAGTGTGTTCTGGACACTGAAAATCTGAGCTTGATTCAATACGTATATCCCGTTATTTAATGTACCTGACCCAATCAGAACTTGATTTAGGTGGATGTAGACCACATCGCTTACAAAAGTAAAATCATATCCGTCCTTAGAAAGTAAGGATACATATATGATATTACAAGTCGCACCTGGTACATACAAACAGTTACGCAGAATCAATATCTGCCCAGTTGTCAGTCCAAGATGATATTTCCCTACGGATTCAGTATCCATGCTCATTCCGTTAGCAACCCTGAGAGTTATATTACCTTTCCTGATAACCCTACGGTTTCTCAGAGCTTGTAATGAATTACAGATGTGAGATCCTGATCTGGTATCCAATACCCAGGAAGTAGGGTTAACTGACATACAGTTCTCTATCACAAACACACCCGAAGCCGAAGCCACAACATGCTTCGAATTCTGGCTACTGGCTTTGCTAGCCCTGCAATCCTTCTGCCAATATTTATTCCCGTAACAATTGAAACCTCCCTCTTTTACTATATCCAGTCCCGAAACTTTTGCCCTTCCCTTTCCTTCTTCTTCCCTGGTTTCCTTCAGGGTATAAGAAGAGGGCAGGGACTGTAGAATCAAGTCAGTATTTGACCCGTTCTCCAACGAGGTCTTCAGGTCCGTGAGCTCAAAATAGCTGGTCTCTGTAAGGACGTTGCCCCCTACAGATGACCCGGCAGCCAACCTCGCTTGAAGCAATTCGTTCGAGGTCTCATATCTTGCGATACGAGATTGCTCTCCATATACATCTTTGTTATGGAGGAAGATAGAAACTGAGTCCATCTTCTCGTGCTGCCTCTGGTTTGCACCATCAACTGAGGCTAACACGAGGCACTTGGCTTTCGCACAGTCTTTTTCTGATGTTTTACGGATGTCAATGTCCGTGACTGGGGAAACTGGTCCTGAGACGGCAGGGGTTTGATTAGTTAAGAGGTTTCCCAGCTTGTCATGGGTAATGGACATCTGGACAGACCTTTGCCAATCATAACAGTCAGGTTCAGTCATTTTATTATCTAGATGTAACCTATGTGTAGTCACTGGGTCGCTGCAATTAAGAGAGAGAGAAGAAAACACTCAGCATGATGCTCTTGCAAGTTTAGATTGGTTTTTAATTTATCTAAACAGGATGTCTCCCACTGTTTCTCGAATGCCTCCTCAAACCAAAAAGGAAGAATTAGTCAGGATCAACCTCACCGTACAATACTTGCTCAACCGTTCAGCCATGATAGTGTCGGTACTTCGAGGGAGGTTTTCCAACGCTTTCGCGAAGTTCCTTAATTAAATAACCTCTTTTCCCTGGGGGCATAGCCCCGCTAACACCTTTCTTGACACCTACTTGGTTTATAGCATTGATCGTTAAGTGAGAAAGTTCCCGAGGAGTAGCATATACTCACAGTAGGATCGGGATCCAAATATCATCGCGTGACAAAACTGAAGGAATCCTACCAGAATCATCACACTCCAAATGGTATGCAGCGCTAGCAAGTTTCAGTTCTTTTGAAACTCCCGATGTGGATTTTTGCCCCATGCTCTTATGACCTTGACGAAGGTCAACAAATCATAAGTCACATGTCAAGTTCTACCCATCATTGTCCAGGTTAATTTGAACCCACCCGTATATACCCTTGATGAAGGTCAACAAGGTAATAGGACTGTCCCAAACCAACGCATCTATCTATACTACATATGAGCACCCAACAGCTACCAATCACTATGCCTTGACGAAGGTCAACAAACATAGCTTGAATACTATTGAATATTCATACGAAACGATGGAGGGCTACGAATGGTTTTGGCGAAACCGTGAACGTAGTGAACTTGATATAATCGAAGGAACCTTGATAGCTTTTAAAAGGAGTGGCTTAAGCTTCGCGTTTAAAAGTTGTTTTTGAAAAGAAACCGAGTGGTTTTTTTTTGAAATTGTTCCAACGAATTTTACTTGGTTTATTTTCTTGCATTAATTTAATGCGTCCCATCATTTAATCCTACCATTGCAGAAAACAACGAAAATATGATGTACGCTTATGCCATCTGCATTCGCCACGGGGCCCCGTTATTACCCGTTAGGTTACTTAACTAACGACAGAGCAGGGGCTGGACTAGCGCGGATGCAAAACATAAGCAACGCCTAAATAGATATCATATATAGATATACACATTCGTCACATGCAATGATAGCCATTCCAGATCACATATGAACACATTGGATATACTAGGAATCCGCAATCCGTACGAGCCTGTAATGAAGAGCGGATTACACGGTCGCGATGAATAGCCAAGACCCCACCCTAGACCCCTACGGGTGCGACAAACTATCCGCCAAGTACCCGAAGCGAAGCAACCTCCCTCAACACCGTGAGTAGGCCACTCGGCACTTCGAGATACCCAGTAGTTTGTGCACCCCACCTTGGGTCTATCCTAGGAGCAAAAACAGTAAAAGAAATTATACAATGACGGCTACAACCCCATCCCGATTGTGCGGCCATATAAATAATATTACATCAATTAAAAATTACATGAATTGAAAGAAAAAGAAAACTCTCATCTCACAACCCCCCGGCTATTCATCCGCGACAATCCAATGAATTCATATACACATACCATCAACATTACAGATCACAGATATGTATAACCCCCACTAATCGACGTATAGCAATTAGCAGATGTTTAATACATATATCACATCACAGATATAACCCGTTAGCTTAAGTCTTTAGAAGTTCGATCAAAATACGGATTTTTAACCCCCAAAAACAAATTTTGCTTTCTGTAAAATCTGGGCAGAAAAAACATATTTCAAAAATCCCAAAACAGCCCCAGAAAAACACTGCAGGAAACTTGTGCCACGACCGAGTCAACTCGGCCGCGTTTCCACGGTGGTAGCATGCTCCTGCCGCGTTTCCGCGGCGCTTTGACCGAGTCGGTGGACCAATTTTCTTGTGTGGGTTTTAAAAAGCCTGAGCCGATTTTTAGTGTAAGATTTATTATTTTTTGAACAAGAAAAAAAAATCGGCAGAAACTATACTTTTCGGGCGTGTTTCGTGACTTTTTCTCCGACCGAACATCTAGTTACTATGCTAACATGTTAGATAGTGTTTAACTAGGCTCTGATACCACTGTAAGTCCACGTTACCTCTCCCGGTACTTACGGGCTTGTGGAAATGATGAAAAACGATTTTTCTTTTGGTGGTAACATGGACTCAAAATACGGATCTTTGTTAAACAACTATCTAACAATCCTAACAAGAGTTTTACCTACTCGGTTAGGGGTTATACCTTAACTTGAACCCCTTCTCTTGGTCTCCTTATGGTGGTCGGATGGTTCTCTCCTTGTCGTCTCTTTGTGCCGAAGATGGATCCACCTGAAAGCTTCTACCTTTGGCTTCACTTCAAACTAGAAGAAACTAGAACACTTGGTTTGCTAAACTTTGTGAACTAGGATGAGTAGAGGAGTGTGTTGGGTTTTATCTCTATGGTTCTTGCTTCTCAACATATGAGACAAGTGAACCATAGACTAGAGAGAGAGCAAGAGGAAGAGGGAGAGCTCAAGCATGAGAGAGAAAGGAAATGAAAGAATGAGCAAGACTTTTGCCATTCAAGCTCTCATAATCCAAAATCATCATAAAAAATAATAGTAATTGAGTATTATGTGATGGTTCAAGTCAAAATGGCCATATCATTTCATGCACTCATTTTGCAAAAAGAAACAAGCAAGAAAAAGTCTTTGCCATTAAATGATAGCCATTGTAATGTTGAAGGTCAACAAGTCCAACCTAGTCAACCGGTCAACTAAGTCAACAAGTCAACAAAGTCAACCATCAACAACCATGTCACAATTATACTTAATTAATATTATTGTTAATCATATTTCTTATTCTCATTAGGGTTTAGCAAAAAGTCAACAGTCAACAACCCTAATGAGAATCCTCTGCCTCTGTATCTCTGTCAACTGTGCATACACACCTGCATCCGCGTTCCGAAGAACACGAATACAAGCGAGATAAAACCAATCCCAAAATGTACACTAGGATCTGGTTTAAACCAAAGCCCGCTAGTGATAACTGCCCGGACACTAAACGTGCATAAGTGCATGGATGTGACCGAACCCTGTCGCAAAACCATGCGACCTCTACTCTTTTGCCTAAAGGCGAATAGCTCTCTGTGTGAGACTCTAAAGACTCGACACTACGCTGGCAGTGGGTTTAACCACAGAGCGCAAGCGGCACTAGCTATGCGTAACGGCCCCCAGGTAGATGCCGATAAGAAGACGGACGAGGTGAAACCCATCTGAACTCCTACTGAGCCTGAATGTGACAATCTGCTACAGTCCGATCTGTTCATCTGAGAATATCGCATGGCGGGCCTAGGGGGGCAGTAAACGCCAGTCCCCTAATAGTGGTACAAGTCGTGTCGGAGTGTAGCCCAGAACACCCTGAGATAACACTAGAAACCTACCAGTATATCTCGCTTGCCCTGGCCAAGGACTTTGTGTAATGGCTCTCCTAGACACAGCGCGATATCAACCCCCAATACCAGGAGAGACGAATCCTGTCTAACCGTCACTGCCTCCAAGTGCTTCGGGACTGCACCCAACAACTACCTGTTTGCACGACTCCTTTGAGCCGTGGTAGGGTAGTAATCAAAGTACAGTAGGAACACACTCGAGGCGAAGTGACAGTGTCAAGTCAGCGGACTAAGCTGTACGCATGTCATCTGGGAACTGATAACTAACGATAGGTATAGTACCAACCAACAGTTCCCAACGAGTCCTGTCCAGTGTACTCGTAACCTAACGAGCACCCGCATACCATCTCAAGTACGACGTACTGACGGCTGTGGGACAGACCGTCTCCCCTGCTGGGATGAGAAGCGCATACGCTAGTCTACTCCGGAGTATCGATGCCCTGTCTCGATAGTCCTACGACTAGGGACCCGCATAAGGATGTGCTTGTGGATTACCCAGCCCCCATGAGTGTGACTGCCATCACAACGCTGGTAATCAAGCAAAGATCCTAAGGGCTCTACTAATATATATAAGCGATATGCTAAAATAAACACATGCACATATTAAAGTAGAAACAAACCAAGTAGCATACTACCATTTTGAGCAAGATTGTATATACAACTGTGAATATCCCAAGCATCCATTAAGTAATATACAAACTAGTATGATACAGTAATGGCCTCTAGGGCATATACACTAACAATCTCCCACTTGCACTAAGGCCATGTACTGACGTATCGAAGACCTATCATCTCGATCAGCCGCTAGAACTGAGTCTGGGGTAAGGCCTTCGTGAGTGGATCAGCAGTGTTATCTTCTGTATTTACTCTCTTCACCTCGATCTCCCGGTGATCTACGATCTCCCTGATCAGGTGGTACCGCTTCAAAATGTGCCTGGACTTCTGATGGGACCTGGGTTCCTTCGCTAAAGCTATAGCGCCGTTGTTGTCACAATACAATGGTATTGGATCAACACTGGTAGGAACCACCTGAAGCTCCGTGAGGAACTTCTTCATCCAGACAGCTTCCTTTGCGGCATCGCAAGCAGCTATGTACTCTGCTTGCATAGTTGAGTCAGCAACGGTTTCCTGCTTGGAGCTCTTCCAGCAAACCGCCCCTCCATTGAGGGTAAAGATATAACCCGACATGGACTTGGAGTCATCCTTGTCACTCTGGAAGCTGGAGTCAGCAAAGGCCTCGATTTGGAGGTCTTTTCCGCTATACACCAAGAACATCTCCTTAGTCCTTCTCAGGTACTTGAGAATGTTCTTTACTGCTATCCAGTGTTTCTCCTCAGGGTTCGACTGATACCGGCTTAAAACGCTCAATGCGTATGCTATATCTGGTCTGGTACACAACATCGCATACATAATAGAGCCTACCGCAGATGCGTAGGGTATTGATGACATGCGAGCCCTTTCCAAATCAGTCTTGGGAGACATCTCTTTGGAGAGGGTGATTCCGTGACAAGCCGGTAGATTACCGTGCTTGGAATCTTCCATACTGAATCGTTTCAGTATGGTGTCAATGTACCTGGACTGTGAAAGTCCCAACATCCTTTTAGGTCTATCACTATAGATCTGGATCCCCAGAATGTAGTTGGCATCGCCCAGGTCTTTCATGGAGAACCTCTGTGACAAGAATCCTTTGACCGACTATAGCATAGGAATATCATATCCTATTAGGAGAATGTCATCGACGTACAAGACGAGGAATACCACATTTCTCCCTACAATCTTACTGTAAATGAATGGTTCATCTGGGTTTTTGACAAAGTCGAATTCTTTGACAGTATCATCAAAGCAGATGTTCCAACTCCGCGATGCCTGCTTCAGTCCATAGATGGACTTGAGCAACTTGCACACTTTACCGCTGCTCCCACTTTGATTGAATCCCTCTGGCTGATCCATATAGACGCACTCTTCCAAATTACCATTTAGGAAAGTCGTCTTTACGTCCATCTGCCAGATCTCATAATCGTGGAAGGCAGCAATGGCAAGAAGGATCCGAATGGATTTGAGCATAGCTACCGGAGAAAAAGTCTCGTCATAGTCCAAACCAGGTCTTTGACGAAAACCCTTTGCAACAAGCCTAGCTTTATAGGTTTCGACCTGCCCATCTACATCGATCTTCTTTCTGAAGTTCCATTTGCAGCCTACGGGTTTTACCCCTTCTGGAGTAAAGTCCAAAGTCCAAACTTTGTTGGTGTACATGGACTCCATCTCGGTCCGCATTGCATCCAGCCATTTTATCAAGTCACCGCTCAGAATGGATTGCTGAAAGCTAGTAGGCTCATCATAATCAATGACGCAATCCTCTATATCCCCGTCTATGAGAAAACCGTAGTATCTCTCGGGCGGATGAGACTGCCTACTACTCCTGCGGAGCGGCGCAGGAATGTCCGGTTCTCCTGAAACTTCTGGTTCTTCCAAGATTTCAGTAATAGCTTGTGGTTCTGGAATTTCTTCCAGTTCTATTGCGCTCCCACTTATCTGATTTTCCAAAAATTCAGTTTCCAAGAAGTGGGCATGCGGAGAAACAAAAACTTTTTGTTCTTCTGCGGAATAGAAAAGATACCCCCTGGAGTTCTTTAGGTATCCCACAAACTTACACAGTACTGAGCGTGCCTCGAGCTTGTCCGCATGCTGCTTCCTTACAAAAGCTGGACATCCCCATGTCTTAAGATACTTAAGACAGGGTTTCTTCCCACTCCACATCTGATATGGGGAGGTAGGCACAGTCTTGGTTGGAGCCTTGTTCAAATGATATGCAGCTGTTTCTAGTGCATAACCCCAGAAAGATTGCGGTAACTCAGCCTTACTCATCATGTAACGAACCATATCCAATAGGGTTTGATTCCGCCTTTCAGATACACCGTTGTGTTGTGGTGTGTATGGAGGAGTACGCTGAGAGAGAATTCCATTCTCTTTTAAGTAGTCCAGAAACTCGACACTCAAGTATTCATCAACTCGATCAGATCTCAGTGTCTTTATACTTTTGCCTGTTTGTTTTTCAACTTCATTCCTGTATTCCCGAAATTTCTCAAAGGCCTCGGATTTGTGCTTCATTAAGAAGACATGTCCATACCTAGAGAAATCATCTGTGAAAGTAATGAAGTATGAATAACCACTTCGCGCATGTGTAGACATTAGACCACACACATCACTGTGTATGAGTCTCAAGAGCTCGCTCGCTCTTACTCCGTGTCCAGTGAACGGAGTCTTTGTCATCTTTCCCATGAGACAAGATTCATAATTGGCATAAGACTGATACTCCAACGGATTCAAGTATCCCTCTTTATGTAACTTAGTTAATCGTGTCTCATTAATGTGACCCAGTCTACAATGCCATAAGAAAGCCTGATTTTTTTCCGGAGACTCTCTTTTAAGTGTGTTCTGGACACTGAAAATCTGAGCTTGATTCAATACGTATATCCCGTTATTTAATGTACCTGACCCAATCAGAACTTGATTTAGGTGGATGTGGACCACATCGCTTACAAAAGTAAAATCATATCCTTCCTTAGAAAGTAAGGATACAGATATGATATTACAAGTCGCACCTGGTACATACAAACAGTTACACAGAATCAATATCTTCCCAGTTGTCAGTCCAAGATGATATTCCCCTACGGATTCAGCATCTATGCTCATTCCGTTAGCAACCCTGAGAGTTATATCACCTTTCCTGATAACCCTACGGTTTCTCAGAGCCTGTAATGAATTACAGATGTGAGATCCTGATCCGGTATCCAATACCCAGGAAGTAGGGTTAACTGACATACAGTTCTCTATCACAAACACACCCGAAGTCGAAGCCACAACATGCTTCGAATTCTGGCTACTGGCTTTGCTAGCCCTCCAATCCTTCTGCCAATGTTCATTCCCGTAACAATAGGAACCTCCCTCTTTTACTACATCCAGTCCCGAAACTTTTGCCCTTCCCTTTCCTTCTTTTTCCTTGGTTTCCTTCAGGGTATAAGCAGAAGGCAGGGAATGTAGAATCAAGTCAGTATTTGACCCGTTCTCCAACGTGGTCTTCAGGTCCGTGAGCTCAAAATAGCTGGTCTCTGTAAGGACGTTTCCCCCTACAGATGACCCGACAGCCAACCTCGCTTGAAGCAATTCGTTCGAGGTCTCATATCTTGCGATACGAGATTACTCTCCATATAAATCTTTATTATAGAGGAAGATAGAAACTGAGTCCATCTTCTCCTACTGCCTCTGGTTTGCACCATCAACTGAGGCTAACACGAGGCACTTGGCTTTCGCACAGTCTTTTTCCGATGTCATACGGATGTCAATGTCCGTGACAGGGGAACCTGGTCCTGAAACGGCAGGGGTTTGATTAGTTAAGAGGTGTCCCAGCTTGTCATGGGTAATGGACATCCGCACAGACCTTTGCCATATAAAGACAAAAGGGGTAAAGCGTTTAACGCTTATTGGGAAATCCCCATGGCTAAAAGCCCACATGATTATATGTGAGCGTCAAAACCTATATAAGTGCCCAAGCCCTTTTTCAAAAAGGGGACTGAGCCCAAACAAGTGCTTAGTACTCTTTTTCAAATAAAAAGAAAACTGAGTGGACCAAGCCCAAATTGGTTAGGTCCCTTGAGAGTGGAAACTCTCTAATTCAGATCAACCGAGCCCATATGCTCACTACTTCCCAAACTGATCTTAGTCCCAATTACGACTACCGATCTTCTAACTGATGATATCCCAAAACGATATTTGTCCCACATTCCCCTAAGGAAATCTTAGTCTCAAAATATGACTAATGGTTCCTGGGTTTACCATTAATCCCTTTTCCCTCAAATACGGGAATTGGTTCAAGGGTACATCTCTCTACACCTTTGATACATGTCGTTGTAATTCCTCAACGTCTTCAGAGAGGTGGCGGGTCCCGACAACCAACTGCTTTTTGGTGCACTTCCCAAACTGAAGTGCACATCCCAAATCAAAACACATCCCAAACTGGATGCATCTCATATCATCGTTGCTCATCCGTCACGTAATAAACACACGTGCACCCAAGATGGACAATGGACCGAAACGTCCTTAAACTAACTGTCGCCTCCAAAATGGCAACAACGGACCGAAACGTCCTTAAACTAAAATCTCACCTCTAAAATGGTGATCAATGGATCGAAATGTCTTGAAACTAACAACGGACCGTAACGTCATTAAACTAAAACCCCACCTCCAAAATGGTGATTAACGGACCGAAATGTCCTCAAACTAAAACTTCGCCTCCAAAATGGCGATAACGGACCAAAACGTCTATAAACTAAGACGATAGTGCCTACACACTCTTTTATTGGATCTGAAGCAAAAATGATCCTAAGACCTTGTTAAGTAAATCTTAGTTTCAAATTGGACTAACGTATCCTTAATAAAAAAAACCAACCAAGCCCCAAATGCTCACATACGTTTTAGTCGATCTTAATCCCAAAATAGATTAACGGTCCTTAAATAAAAACCCCAAATCTAAGATATACGGATTTGGACTGATCCACGCCTTACGGGCGCCAACATAAATTAGTCTCCGTATACAATCCACGGGAAACCAAAACAAAAAAAAACACACGACACGAAGTGAACTTCCGGAGCTGGAGAAAGTGGTTATAGCGATGCGGTAACGTAATTAAGTGCAGGGGCTTGCGCGCAGGAAAGAGCGTCCCCACAATCAAAAAAACCCTTGCAAACAAGGGTGAAACTGACGAAGTCTGCTACAACGGCCGCATCTGTCCAAACCTCCGATATACGGTGCCATAAATCAACTTGGCATTTTCGAAGAGGTGGACGGATAAATCCAAATAGCATCTACCCCCAAAATTCAGGCCAGACGTCCCAACGTCCCGGTCGCGTCTTTCGGCGGTGAACAGGAACAGGTCAATTTCGATACCCCGGTGCCGTATGATGAATCCCAAGAATTTGCCCGAGGAGACTCCAAACGCGCATTTGAGAGAATTCATCTTCAGATTGTATTTCCGAAGACGTTGGAACACTATGTTTAGATGTTCCCAATGTTCCTGATATGATTTGCTTTTCACCATATGGTCGTCGATGTAGCATTCAACAACCTCATGAATGAGGTCATCAAAGATCTTCATCATGGCTCTATGGTAGATAGCGCCCTCGTTCTTCAGACCGAAAGGCATCACTTTATAGAAAAATATGCCCAGCGGAGTCCGGAAGGCAGTATGCTTTTGGTCTTCAGGATGCATTTTTATTTGGTTGTACCCTGAAGATCCATCCATAAAGAAGAAGATCTCATGGGTAGACGTGTTATCGATCATCATCTCAGTAACGGGTACTGTGAAGTCATCCTTTGGGCAGGGTTTGTTGAGGTCCTAAAAGTCCACGCAGATGCGCACCGTCCTATTTTTCTTCATCACTGGAACGATGTTGGCAATCCAGTCGGGATATTGAACTTCTTGGATGAAACCGGAGTCAATTAGTTCCTTGACTTCGGCGTTGATACTCATCTCGAGTTCGAGTCGTATTCTTCTTGGCGCTTGCTTAACTGGCTTGATGTCCGGCAATATGGCCAGTTTATGTATTGCTACTTTTGGATCTAATCCCGGCATCTTGGAATAGTTCAATGCGAAGCAGTCTTTATATTGCATGAGCACACCTTTTAACGTGGCTACCTATTTTCTAGATAGCAGCTCACTGACGAACGTTGGCCTCAGATCGTTTTCCGTCCCTAAGTCAATTTTCCTTAGGTTGTCCGCCATGGTGTGTATCCCATCTTCCAGCTCTTTTGGTGCCAGTGAAAATTCTGAGATCACCTCAACCTCGTCTTCATTTCCGAAGCACTTGAAAAGGTCATCTATAGCCTCATGCCCTTCCTCTTTCGAGAGTGTTATTACATGGCAGGTACGAGTTCGCTTCCATTCTTGATGTTGAACTGGTCCTATCCTCGAGATATAGGTCCTCTATGGCTCATGCTTTTGTGGTGGGGTTACCCTCCAGCTGTCGGATAAAGCGAACTTGCCTTTTTGATACTGATCTTCTACCCAGTCTTTGAAGCTGAAGCAGTCTTCAAGAGGATGTCCTATCTCTTGGTGATAGGAGCAATAACCTGGATGATAGACCTCGTTCATTTGTTCGGGGTGCCGAGACTCCGGATGTGTCATCATTTGATGCTTCATGACAAGGTTGAATATTTTCCTTGTCTTGTCTTGAGAGAAAGAGTATTCCCGACCCATCTTCCTCATAAAAGACGGGTTCCAACTGACTTTTACTCGACTATACAACTTCTTGGATCCTCTTCTCTATTTTCGCACGTTATTCATTTTCTTCACCTTGTTTTTGCCTCTATTTCGGGATTTTCTATTTTCACGAGAATGTACAGCGGGCTGGGGATGACAGACATTACAGTCTTCTTTCTCCGTAGATAGTTGCTTGAGACGTTGTGTCCTAACCTTTTCATAGATAGCCATTTCGCGGCTGTGGTCGTCCCGAATCTTTTGACAAGCTTCTTGTATTAGCTTGTCAACTTATTCTTCGAATGATGTATTTGACATTCTTAAAGCGGGATTTTGCTCTGTTTCAACGTCACAGCTATTTGGATGAGCATTCTCTTCTTCACCAGAGTTGTTTATGACGCGGCAGCTGCAGAATCGTTTCCGTTTCTTGAATCGAATGTATCCGAGTCCGGTTGTCTCCATCTTCCCGTTGGGCATCTTTCGCTGGGTCCCAGGGATATCCCAAATCTTTTTGTAGAAGTAGGCTTGCCAAACAGTTTGTTCAAGGGGTACACTTTGGCATCTTAACAGCCTTTTCAATCCCTCCGCGTAGTATCTTGGAAGCCGGATTGGTTGAAGCCTGTCGAGTGCAGAATCGGTACCGTTCCAGACTTCTTTCTCTACTCTGGTCTCCGTAGATTGGTAGAAGAGGATCGCCTTTTCATCTTTTCGCCTGGGAGGCATGTAGAAAGTCTGTAGTTCCTGTATGCTGTATGTATCGAGCGCATCAAGTTCCTTGTAATGCCGAGGCAGAACCATTGTGATTTGTAGGCTCTGATCTGCTTTGTTGAGGGTCTGCACTGACGGGTGGATAGAGAACACTGTGTTGGCCTCGTCCTCAGAGTCACTGCCAAAGACCAGAATACGGGTTGATGGTCCGGGCCTGCTGTTTTCCTTCTGGGGTTGCCCCGAGTAGACTATTTCTTTATCTTCCTCGGTGTTGCTCCAAAAGATCGGGATGGTGGCAATGGACTTCCGTTTATCCTCCGGTTTATGACACCTTTCCGTATCTTCGAAGTCTGGTAAGAAGTACTTTGCGTCTTCATATTTTCAGACCTCGTTTACGGAGAACGGGTTTAGCTCTCCTGTGATGGTGTATTCCATGCCGTCTTTGAAATACTTCATACACTGATGTTGTGTAGAAGGGACAATGTTGTACTCATGTAACCAAGGCCTGCCGAGCAAAGCATTATAGCAAGTCTTGACGTCAGTGACATGAAATTTGATGTCAGTGACGAGCAGCCCGAAGCGTAACGTCAGTATTACGGACCCAAGAATCCATGACGACTGTGAGTCAAACCCGAAGATGGTAATTTTGTCTCGGGCCAAGTGTTGAATGTTCATGCAAATCTCCTTTAGCACTTTCACGTTGAAAATATTGATGGAGGATTCGTTGTCGACAAGGATTTTGGCTATCTTGATGTCTTGGAAATACCCGGTGACGTATAACGGGCGATTATGTTCGCACGTATCGAGGAGTAGGTCTTCATTGCTGAATGTAATGCCAGCTGTGTGAATCTCTGCCAGCTCGTCTTTCATCTTTTCCTTGGCTAGGAAAGCATGGAATTGATCAGGCTCTTGCAATGCCTTGATCAAAGAATCTCGTACCTCTTTGGACAGGAGGAAAGCATCCAATATACTCAGTTGTGAGGGTATCTTTCTCAGATGTGCTAGGACGTTGTAATCTATCTTGTTTTTCCTAGGTGGGTCCTTGACTGCGAGCTCTTTGACGACTCCATCATCGAGGTTGATTTCCTCAAGGGTTTTTTCTTTCCCCTTGTCCTTTTTGCCCGGACCATTGTTTGTAGGTCCGAGACTCTTCTCAGGTAGCGTACGGTTACGCAGCTGAATGTTCTCGCAATTCTTCTCGTCCTCTTCTTTTTCGGAGGTGGAGTCCTTGAAGAGAGAGCCAAGGGTTATTTCTTCCTCAGAATCGCTCCCGAAGGTAAGAACCTGGGGTTTATCCCCTTCCGAACTGGTATCAACTATATGATAGTAGCCAGTCCTTTTCTCACGCGCACTTGTCGCACTTTTCTGCTGTCGACGAGCTTCGCGCTTCATCCTCTTGAAGTATTTTTGATGGGCAACATATCTTTGCCACCACTTCTTGAAGGTACTGCATTCTTCGATGGGATGAGTAACCCTCCGATGGTATAAGCAGTAGTTCGGATATGAATCCTCTCCGTCGAGGCATACGACCCCGGGAGTGTTTCCCACGAGAGGTGGTAGCTTCATTCCCAATAGCATGGCTTTGGCGAACCGCTTCTCTGCTTTGATCCTGCTCTTATTTGTGGAGAATGTGCTTTGGCTTGGTTGGAGTACTTTACGAACCATCCTTTCCGCAGCTTCTTCATCCTGATGCTGATACTTAGCCTTTTCATATATGGCTGTTTCGCGTTCTCGGTTAACTTTGCTTTTTCGAAAGACTTCATTTAACAGCCTATCGATCAGGTCATCCAACAGTTTCAGGGATTTTGGCGATGATCCTGCCCCCCAGTTCCTCTGCGTTATTTTCTGACGTTGAGGGATCTTCTTCATCATTTAAGGACGAATGGGAAACCATTTAGCAACGTGCTACATAGTCTTCGGTTTCTGATGAGTCATTTTCCTCATCGTTGTCACTTTCTTCGTTTTCAAGAATATGCTTGAGGAACTCTTCGAGGATGATCGGTGTCCGCGCATTCTGGTTGTACTCCTCCAGCGTGTCAATGTACCTTTGTAGGTCTGTGCATTTGTCATCATACTCGGCAGGTTACACAAGCTTCTTGGCCTTCTTCTTTTTCTTCGAAGACTTTGAAGGCTTGACTTTTGGATTTTTCCTTTCGTCAACAACTTTCGCTATAGGACGCGGTTTCATCATCCCTTCGATAATTTCAGGTTCAAGTGGGCTCTTCCACCTAACTGCTAGACTTGCCTGTAGATCCTTCAGCATTCTTTTGGTCTTTGCTGAAAGAACGATTTCCCATGGAGTTTCTTCCATGAGCGAGCATGATTCCCCCGATGCATCCACCTTTTTGGGAGTGTGCTTCTGAGGCGGGTTCACCATTCAGTTCTCAGACAGCGCGAATTTCCCCTGTTGGTACTGGTCCTCGACCCAGTTCTTGAAGACGCAGCAATCCTCAATTGGGTGGTTCACCATTCTGTGATAGGAGCAGTAGTTGGGGTTGTTGACGTCGCCAGGTTGCGGTGGACGCCGTGAGTCCGACAATGTGATGAGTTTGTTGTGCACTGCCAACTCAAAGAGTCTCCTCGTTTTATCATTGGGAAACGAGTGCGCGTCCTAGCCTTTCTTCCAGGGATAGGCGCGATCGCGCGTTGTTTTGGCGAGCAGCTTGCTTTGGGCCATTCGGTTGCTGTTGCGTGTTGGCAACGAAGGCCGCTTTCCCTTTACCCTTGGCATTTTGAGGGTCCTTATCTGATGAGGAAGGCCCATGGCTCATCTGGTCCATTTGGGCCAGTTTGTCGATCAGAGCCTGGAAGGTGGTCGGCTTGAAGAACGTCATGAACTGGGACACAGTCGTCTGAGGATCTAGGGTCCCGATGAACATGCCCACGGCGGGGGATTTTTCGATGCGTTGTTCGTACTTTGACCACAGGTTCCTCCACCGGATCGCATATTAGACCTAGGTTTCTCCCGGCTTTACCCTGCCATTGATTAAAGCCGTGATCGGGGTGCGCTCGCTTGCGCTAGCGAACCGCTGTGTGAATAACAGCTCCATCTCTGTGAAGGTTTTTACGGAGTCATTTGGGAGCTCTGAGTACCATTCAAAAGCCGTTTCTGACAAACTGCCAATGAATTGGCGAAGTAACAGTTTGTTGCCGCCTCCAGTGTTGCCGCACAAAGCTCTGAACTGCGCAACGTGTTGGTGTGGGTTACCTGTCCCCTTGTATACATGGAACTTGGGGATCGTATATTTCGGCGGGAATTTGATTTGGTCATACCAGCGTGGATACGGTTGCCCAGTTCTGATGATTTGGCCAGCCACTTCACAAGCTTGGTGAGCTCGTATTTTTTGAGCTATATAGTCATCAAGAGCAGCCTTGGAGATCGTTTCCTCCTTAGCTGTCGACAAAGATGGAAGAGGGTTTGAAGTTTCCCCTCTGTCATCCTCAATGATTATCGGCGGATCCTTGGTTGGAGGCTCTGGCTGGATCATCATTCCAACCATGTCCTGGAACAAAAGTGCTATCTGCTTTATCTTAGCAGCTTGTTCTGCGGCCTCCTTGTCTTTTCATTCAAGCACCCTTTGCAGAAACTCTATATCGATCTCCTGCTCTTGACGTTGTTCAGTTGCTGGAACCGAACTTTCTTTCTGTCCGGTGAGTGCTGCCATCTTGGTCAGCATTTCTTGGAGCTTTTGTTGTTGCTCCTTATTCCCCCATAAAAAAAGGGAAGAGTAAGAAAGGGGGAAACTCCACACTATTCGAGCCGCACGTGTTAAACACGTGAGCGCCTATATACTTTGCAATTAAAATACTGATAGGCTAAACAAGCCTCACATGTTAAACACGTGAGCGCCTATATGCAGAGCATATAGGCGCTGTGTAACATTTCAAAATAATAAAATATTATTTTTGGGAATTTTTATAATTTAATATTATTTTAATGAATATTTTAATATTCCGGTATAATTAAATACAAATAAATGGGGAAAAATTATGGAAAATTCTAAAATAGGGTATTTTATAGAATTATGCCATTTTAAAGTTTTTATGATTAGTTATGTGCTAATTTAGTGCTAATCGCGATTAAAAATCGCTAATCGGATTTTTTAGCAAATTTTGTGCAAAACATGCACATATCTTTTTCTACACTTGTGTTATATTTTTCTTGCCATGGTTGTTCATTTGGGTTCACTATTTGAGTGAGAAGGAAATTGAGGGCAAAGAAAATGGAAAAGTAATATAACATGAGGGTTGGTGAGAGAGAGAGACGTATGGGTTATTTTGACCAAAGACTTAGCCATTCTCTTCATTCTTTCCCTCATTTCTCTCCCTCTTTCTCCATTGCTGCTGCTGCTCTTGCTCCTCATTTTTCCTCCATCTCCAAGCCACAAAAACACCTCTAGAACATCACCAAAACTCTACCCACATTTCATTAAAGGTGTGCACAAGCTCAAGATCTACACATTGGACCAAGGAAGCAAGGATTTTGGCCACTAGGGGCAACTCAAGAATTTTCTTGAGTTGCCAAATGAGATATTTACTGAACCATTAGATTAGATTTAGCATTACTTATACCCAATGTTTAGTTTAGAACCGATATTATGTGTTTTGGTGGATTTAGGAAAACCTAGTAAGGGTTTAGGGTGGATCTGAAATCAAAAGTGGAATTGAGGCTTGTGATGACCTTAGAACTCCTGGGGTGATGTTATTTTGGACCCAAACCTGAACTAGAAACCAGAATACAGATTTATGGAATCAATATCGGGGAAAACTGTAAATCTGGGAGTGTATTTTGTAATATTCTATCACCCGAGACATCCTAAAATAAAATTGGTTGGACAGTGAGATGTGCAGGCACCCTAGAACCACCACACAAAACCCCAGCCCCCAACTCCTTTTTCAGGCCGGAGATTTATCCTGTTTGGCCGCAAATTGCGGCCTGGACCCCACCATTTTGCCTCGTTCTGGTTCTGTAGCTCCTACATGTATAGATTAGACCCCTGGCATATGTAGATTTGTCTAATTTGACTTAGGGTGAAATCTGGAGCCTAATTCCTTAGTTGCTGTTTTGGATTCGTGTTTCCGTATTCCGTATTTCTAATTCTGAATTTTTGTATGGTGTTTTACCTCGAGTACTTGGCGTTTATACGACGATATCGAGGGTTGTTGATGGTTTTGGAAGGCGTTGTTCATAAGTTCTAACCTATAGAACATAGTGTATCGTTTTAGGGTTTCGTATGCCGTTTTAGTTTTGAATTGGTTTTGATACGCAATTGCGATACATTAATGTGTAGGTACCCCATGAAGACTTCGGGATGACAAGCAAACGCGTGGCGACGTCGACAGATATAGACGCAAGGTGAGTAGATTTATGTCTACGGGGAGAAGTCGGGTGGATGGCGTATAGCACCCCCGCAGTCCGTGGTGATGTATACGAATACGTATACACACGTATATTTATTATGTGTTGTTAAGATTATTGATGGTAATAATGGAATTATTGATGATAAGGATGTATTGGTTTAGTATAGTGCGAAACCCTAGCGTAGGGTTGCACACCCACACATACACGTACGCATATACTTGTATACATTCCTTCTTTTATCTGTGCGCATTTGGAGGTGTGTATATTTACACATGGGTATGGGATTATGTGTTCATATACGGGATTTAAGGATGATACGTGGGATTGAGATGAGTCGATGAGGTTTGATTGAGGCCGTGAGATTCGGCGATATGACAGAGTTCGTATTTGAGATGCGACATGATGGTTTTAGCCGGCCTTTGGGCATGTGTTTTACCCCGCATTCA
Organism: Agapanthus africanus; assembly: GCA_030015575.1. Taxonomy (NCBI): domain Eukaryota; kingdom Viridiplantae; phylum Streptophyta; class Magnoliopsida; order Asparagales; family Amaryllidaceae; genus Agapanthus; species Agapanthus africanus. The sequence goes on from CM057341.1 coordinate 231,905,722, forward strand.
TATTTATATAGATGGTATCGATGGTACTAGACTTAGATTTGTAACCTAGATTATGTGATATGATGGTAGTGATACCTGATATGTGATGAGATAATGTGATATTGACCCGTACCCAGCTATTGGGATGCCGTACGACGATTTACCGTACGAGCTTTATATTGATGTTAGATCCGCACTCATGACTCGAGGATGTTATATGATATATCGTATCGTACGTGATACTATTAAGGCGAGATCACCGACTATTGTATATATATATATATATATATGTGTATATCGACTCAGATTTACGTGGTTTCCATACCCCTCCCGATTGACTTGACAGTTGGGTCCGTAGTTCGCATAGTAAGCGTTAGACTAGACCCGAGTCATACCTATTTCAAAACTAACGAATCGGGGATATTTTAAAGATAGGCAAAAGGGATTCTACGGATATTTTCAAACGATGCATCTTTTCTTTAAACACGTAGCCCTTATTTTACCAAAAACCCCGATTCGTCTTATTTAAAAAGGCAAGGCTGCATGATATATTTATTGAGGTAGATTCTTTACTGTTGCGTTGATTATTCGATTCCGCATATTCATGCTATTTGCATTGCATCGCTTGTATTGTTGATATATTTCAGTCCTGCTGCTATGACACCAGCACCATTATCGATGATGCGTATGTTCCACATACACTTGTTTGCCGGCTCACACACTTCATCATCGATAATTGCCATGTCACTACACTGTAGTACTGTTTCATTCAGTATATGATTCATGCATGACATAATGATATGCTTACATTTCTTTTACATGTCGCATACATCAAGCTTTCTGATTATACGCATTGAGAGTTGCTGCTTCCATGATATTTCTGAATTTGGGAACCGTGGGTATTTCAAAAGAGAATATGTAATTGCTTTAAAAACCCGGTTACCCTTGATATGATATTTCAGTGCGTCCACCATGTGTTTTCTCGGTGCAGAGAGCGACATGTGAAACCCGATTCGAGGAGTGGATGAGGCCGATTGCGAGTACATGGTGGGCCCAGTATGGTTTCCTTCGGCAAGATGATCGAAGGACTTTGCCGATTGAGCCCGGTGGTGGGAGAGTACCTACCGGTGATTGGTTGGACCTGGCGGTCATCCGGAGAATACCGACCAGAGTCGACTGATGGATATGGGCGTACTGCTGGGGCCGAGGGCCGATTCCGCAGACGGAGCCCGATATATGAGGATTTACGTGCCGATGCTGGGCACAGTTTTCATGATGTTTTCGAGTGTCGATGCTGGACACTCCGGTTCCATGATTTTGACGTGTCGCGAGGGACACAGGTGGTTTATATCCTCATATTTCCATGCATATGCTGATGATATTTACATGCATGATGGTTATTGTCATTGGGTAACGAGTGGACGGGATTCACGTACATGCCGATTTGATTACATTGATCATACGTCATATTTATGATATGCTACTACCTGAGGCACTGGCACGAGCACTTGGCACTACACTCATGTATAGAGATTACATTGCCAGTTTTGCATGCTGCAGACTTATTCATATTGAGGTTTATTTATATCTGATCGTATTGACCTAGGATGGGTCATACATTCGATCTCTGCTTGTAAATATTTTCTATTCATGAGTTAGCAACTCACCCCCGTTGTGCCACAGTTCTTGCAGGATTTTGCCGTACAGATTCCATAGCGGCTTTTCTGGCACACTCTTCCATACGGGTGACTTGTTTTGGTAGGTGGGTTCTTTTGTATCAGAACCGCCATTGTACATGTACTGTTCGTTGTATCTAGAAATTCCATCAACCAAAACTTGTATATTGTTTCAGACTTAGAAACCAGTGATGTATTATTTCGACCTTAGAGTCACGCTTGTAGTATTATGGTTTTCTGGCTGTTTTGAGTTTCTTTTTTGGGTTTCGATCCTCGCCCTTTGGCGTTGTATATTATTATTGCTTGCGTGGTTGTGACCGTCGATTGGCGAAGAGCTAGCTCCCGCTTGGGGATGCCTTTTATCATTTCATATATATTATTCTTGTTGTACCCCCTTCGGGGCCAGTTTTTACAAAGGAAACTCTGCCGAAATTTTCAGGAAAGATTACACATTTTAAAAATGCATATTCGGCTTGTTATTTAAAAACTTTGATTTTCAAGACATGTTTTCTTTACTTCTTAAAACCAGTTTTCCTTATTTACTCCTTAAAATGGTTTTAGATTTCTGGGCTTTTGGCTTACTTGGATCAGATGGGGTCCTATAGACTTCATATGGTTCAAGGGCCAGTCACGTGCTCTTTCGGGTCGTGACAAAGTTGGTATCAGAGCGTTAGGTCGACCTTGGTTCGAGTCTAAGTTTGGCTATATGGAGCCTAGGGCGTTTATCTATATACGGAACTTAGGCTTGACCTTACGGAACTTAGACTTAGTCGAGGGGGTATTATACCCAAACTTTCGTCGCATAGGATGACGCTTGGTTGATGGAGTAGGTAGCTTGAGTAGAGTGACGTACCGTACGTATGTTCCACGGCATATTTACGACACGCCACTCCGCTTAAGAAACCTTAGGATATACATTTCCTTGCACAGTATTATATTCCTTCCTATGATATATTCTTATCGATATCGGTTGTGGGTTTGCTGCCATGATTGCACGGGCAAAGTGAGCTACGGCTCAAGTTGCGTCAGCATGTGCTCGTCGTGGATGAGGACTGACCAGGGCGTGATTCCAGAGACATACGATTGTATATAGAGGCGTCGTCTTATTGTGTTTTCGCGCCATGAGCGTTGGACTGGTCGCTTTTTCGAGATTTCTCGGGCGTACCGATCGGTACCAGAGGATTGAGTCACTGATAGAGGACAGCCAGGATGTGATGACTCATGATGATTGGGGCGCTGTTCAGCGTACCGACGAATGAACCAATTGTTGCTGCAAATGACGAGATATCGCCCCAGATGTTGGAGCTACTGCAGCTTGAGCATATACTTAGAGATATGATGGTGAGTCGCTAGCCACCGAGGATGAATGACTAGGACATGTGCTTCGTTCGCTTACCCCGATGCGAGGTCATCAGGTAGATTGATGCCAACTAGAGACGACTTCACGCAGATTCGTTGAGAGTCGATTGAGACGATCGAATGTCAGGAACCCATTTTCCAAGTTTAAAGTATTCGGAAAGACATGCAAGCAATTCTATGGACCCTCTAGAAGAATGAAACCCTAACTCGACATAATGACCGTGTGAAAGCCTTTGAACCTTAGGGTTTGCGGCAGTTCCGCGGCGCCATTGGTGAGGCTTGGGTTTGCCCTTTTACGGCTGGACCACCGATGCTGTGGTATGTACTCGATACTATTAAACTGTACCCAAGGTGTTGAGCTCTTGGGGGATTATGAGGTTCTGACGAGTCGATCAAATGGTTCGACATCTTTCGGATATTGTGATGGGACACTGCTTGGGAGGCTCCAGATACGAGTGTAGCCATTGCCATGATGAGACGAGTCCGAATCAATCGATAGCAGAGAAAAGTGGAGTTAGAGATGCGATACGCACGCTGAGGACGTGTTCGGCTAGATATCTTCTACTGAGTGATGAAGATACCGTGTTCGTGATTTCGAGTCCGTGTGAGAGACTTCGGATGGACCGTAGCCGAGAACATTGCAGTACGCAGATAGAGACGTGACTCGAAGTGGATGACGATACAGACAAGCGAGAAAAGATTATGCCATAGTACCAGCCTCCGTACAGTTTGGCTTAGGTGAGATCAGAAGAGACCTTGAGAAGGATTCCTTCCAGTACACTGTTGCAATAAGATTTGCACCAGGAGCAGATGTGTGATGTGCATTCAGAGGACCAAAGGTCGGCGCCAGAGATGTACTGCCTTACGAGTAGGCGTGAGGATTGACCGAGAGATGACCAGAGAAGTGCCAGAACGGAATCGTTTCCGTTAGCACACCTGACGGGCCGATGAGCCGATGGATTGCGTGATTGGTAATCCACAGGGAAGATAAGGAACCAGAGGCAGAGGACGCCAGCCGCGAGCATGAGGCAAATAGATATTTTGTGCCGCTAGCATTGGATGTACCGGCACCTTCTCGACTTCGAAGGAGGATATACCAACGATGGTATTTTTTTATGATTTGTGATTTTGTGATTCGATTATCACGTATCCGTCACTTTGGATTTCGGTATTTTGGGCGATCTATTCAAATGATTTAGTCTTGATGACTGAGTTTCATGATATTTGATTTTATGCACCATGGTTGCACTTACTGGGTATTCATATTTTGTGCAAAGTTATTACGCTTGAAGTATTGATTGTGATTTCCTGCCTATTTTATGCCGGTGATTTAATTTACGCTTCCAGCATCGTTTTCAGGCACTTTTAGTGTTTTGATCTGTTTTGTGCATGCTGATGCACACGGTTGTGAGATTTTCCATCGCGGTACACCTGATTTTGATTGAGCGCATTGTATATCATCGATTTTGACCCTGATATTGATGATTGATTCTTGCACTCCGTGCTTTTGATTGGACTTACGCATATTCGGCGTTGCTATTGGATTTCGTGATTTCGTGCATGTTGAGTGCGCAGGGTTTAGATTTATTCCGTGCATGATTGATGCACCGATTTGGATTTTCGCGCGTGTTGGGCGCATGTTTTGAGATACGATTTTGGTGCACACCAGATGCACTAAATCGGGATTCTTCGTGCATGTCAGATGCACCTGATTTTGCTGTCAGGCACACACGTTGCCTATGACAGATGCTTTGTGCACACCCGTTGCACCTAGATGTTGTTTCTGTGCACATGTATGGCACATACATGGATTTTGATTTCGTGCACACCAGACGCATATGGTATTCCTATATACATTTTGGGATTGATTTTGTGGAGCAATACATTTTATGATATTTGCTATGTGTTTTCGGACTGAGCAGGACTAGTCAGAGGACAGTACCTGGATATATTTGGCAAGCATTTACTTCAGCTATTTACATGTATAGATTCGATATTTACATGTATAGTTCTGATTTATATCGTATTTGGTTTTGTATTGGATTTGACATATGTGTCTTTACCATGACTCCAATGATTGCGGGATGCTTGACGGAGTTTCGATTTTGAGTTATCTACTCATTACTCATGCGCATGCATTGCGCTATGATGCGTTTTGTGTATTGATGATTTTGGAGCCCCGACGATTTGGACTTTGTATCGAAATGTTTTTGTACTTTGGGGTTTAAATTTAAATTCGGGGACCGAATTTCTTTAAGGGGGTAGATTGTAACGTTTCAAAATAATAAAATATTATTTTTGGGAATTTTTATAATTTAATATTATTTTAATGAATATTTTAATATTCCGGTATAATTAAATACAAATAAATGGGGAAAAATTATGGAAAATTCTAAAATAGGGTATTTTATGGAATTATGCCATTTTAAAGTTTTATGATTAGTTATGTGCTAATTTAGTGCTAATCGCGATTAAAAATCGCTAATCGGATTTTTTAGCAAATTTTGTGCAAAACATGCACATATCTTTTTCTACACTTGTGTTACATTTTTCTTGCCATGGTTGTTCATTTGGGTTCACTATTTGAGTGAGAAGGAAATTGAGGGAAAAGAAAATGGAAAAGTAATATAATATGAGGGTTGGTGAAAGAGAGAGAGGTATGGGTTATTTTGACCAAAGACATAGCCATTCTCTTCATTCTTTCCTTCATTTCTCTCCCTCTTTCTCCATTGCTGCCGCTGCTCTTGCTCCTCATTTTTCCTCCATCTCCAAGCCACAAAAACACCTCTAGAACGTCACCAAAACCCTACCCCCATTTCATTAAAGGTGTGCACAAGCTCAAGATCTATACATTGGACCAAGGAAGCAAGGCTTTTGGCCACTAGGGGCAACTCAAGAATTTTCTTGAGTTGCCAAATGAGGTATTTACTGAACCATTAGATTAGTTTTAGCATTACTTATACCCCATTTTAGTTTAGAACCGATATTATGTGTTTTGGTGGACTTAAGGAAAACCTAGTTAGGGTTTAGGGTGGATCTGAAATCAAAAGTGGAATTGAGACTTGTGATGACCTTAGAACTCCTGGGGTGATGTTATTTTGGACCCAAACCTGAACTAGAAACCAGAATATAGATTTATGGAATCAATATCGGGGAAAACTGTAAATCTGGGAATGTATTTTGTAATCTGCTATCACCCGAGACATCCTAAAACAAAATTAGTTGGACAGTGAGATGTGCAGGCACCCTAGAACCACCACACAAAACCCCAACCTCCAACTCCTTTTTCAGGCTGCAGATTTATCCTGTTTGGCCGCAAATTGCGGCCTGGACCCCACCATTTTGCCTTGTTCTAGTTCTGTACCTCCTACATGTATAGATTAGACCCCTGGCATATGTAGATTTGTCTAATTTGACCTAGGGTGAAATCTTGAGCCTGATTCCTTAGTTGCTGTTTTGGATTCGTGTTTCCGTATTCCGTATTTCTAATTCTGAATTTGTGTATGGTGTTTTACCTCGACTACTTGGCGTTTATACGACGATATCGAGGGTTGTTGATGGTTTTGGAAGGCGTTGTCCATAGGTTCTAACCTATAGAACATAGAGTATCGTTTTGGGGTTTCGTATGCCGTTTTAGTTTTGAATTGGTTTTGATACGCAATTGCGATACATTAATGTGTAGGTACCCCATGAAGACTTCGGGATGACAAGCAAACGCGTGGCGACGTCGACAGATAAAGACGTAAGGTGAGTAGATTTATATCTACGGGGAGAAGTCGGGTGGATGGCGTATAGCACCCCCGAAGTCCGTGGTGATGTATACGAATACGTATACACACGTATATTTATTATGTGTTGTTAAGATTATTGATGGTAATAATGGAATTATTGATGATAAGGATGTATTGGTTTAGTATAGTGCGAAACCCTAGAGTAGGGGTTGCACACCCACACATACACGTACGCATATACTTGCATACATTCCTTCTTTTATCTGTGCACATTTGGAGGTGTGTATATCTACACATGGGTATGGGACTATGTGTTCATATACGGGATTTGAGGATGATACGTGGGATTGAGATGAGTCGATAAGGTTTGATTGAGGCCATGAGATTCGGCGATATGACAGAGTTCGTATTTGAGATGCGACATGATGGTTTTAGCGGGCCTTTGGGCATGTGTTTTACCTCGCATTCATATTTATATAGATAGTATCGATGGTACTAGACTTAGAGTTGTATCCTAGATTATGTGATATGATGGTAGTGATACCTGATATGTGATGAGATAATGTGATATTGACCCGTACCCAGCTATTGGGATGCCGTACGACGATTTACCGTACGAGCTTTATATTGATGTTAGATCCGCACTCTTGACTCGAGGATGTTATATGATATATCGTATAGTACGTGATACTATTGAGGCGAGATCACCGACTATTGTATATATATATATATATATATATGTATATCGACTCAGATTTACGTGGTTTCCATACCCCTCCCGATTGACTTGACAGTTGGGTCCGTAGTTCGCATAGTAGGCGTTAGACTAGACCCGAGTCATACCTATTTCAAAACTAACAAATAGGGGATATTTTAAAGATAAGAAAAAGGGATTCTACGGATATTTTCAAACGATGCATCTTTTCATAAAACACGTAGCCCTTATTTTACCAAAAACCCCGATTCGTCTTATTTAAAAAGGAAAGGCTGCATAATATATTTATTGAGGTAGATTCTTTACTGTTGCGTTGATTATTCGATTCCGCATATTCATGCTATTTGCATTGCATCGCATCGCTTGTATTGTTGATATATTTCAGTCATGCTGCTAGGACACCAGCACCATTATCGATGATGCGTATGTTCCACGTACACTTGTTTGCCGGCTCACACACTTCATCATCGATAGTTGCCATGTCACTACACTGTAGTACTGTTGCATTCAGTATATGATTCATGCATGACATAACGATATGCTTACATTTCTTTTACATGTCGCATACATCATGCTTTCTGATTATACGCATTGAGAGTTGTTGTTTCCATGATATTTCTGGATTTGGGAACCGTGGGTATTTCAAAAGAGAATATGTAATTGCTTTAAAAACCCGGTTACCCTTGATATGATATTTCAGTATGTCCACCATGTGTTTTCTCGGTGCTGAGAGCGACATGTGAAACCCGATTCGAGGAGTGGACGAGGCCGATTGCGGGTACATGGTGGGCCCGGTATGGTTCCCCTCGGCAAGATGATCGAAAGACTTTGCCGATTGAGCCCGGAGGTGGACGAGTACCTACCGGTGATTGGTTGGACCTGGCGGTTATCCGGAGGATACCGACCAGAGTCGATAGATGGATATGGGCGTACTGCTGGGGCCGAGGGCCGATTCCGCAGACGAAGCCCGATATATGAGGATTTACATGCCGATGATGGGCACAATTTTCATGATGTTTTCGAGTGTCGATACTGGACACTCCGTTTCCATGATTTTGACGTGTCGCGAGGGACACAGGTGGTTTATATCCTCATATTTCCATGCATATGCTGATGATATTTACATGCATGATGGTTATTGTCATTGGGTGACGAGTGGACGGGATCCACGTACATGCCGATTTGATTACATTGATCATACCTCATATTTATGATATGCTACTACCTGAAGCACTGGCACGAGCACTTGGCACTACACTCATGTATAGAGATTACATTGCCAGTTTAGCATGCTACAGACTTATTCATATTGAGGTTTATTTATATCTGATCGTATTGACCTAGGATGGGTCATACATTTGATCTCTGCTTGTAGATATTTTCTATTCACGAGTTGGCAACTCACCCCCGTTGTGCCACAGTTCTTGTAGGCTTTTACCGTACAGATTCCATAGCGGCTTTTCTGGCATACTGCTTTCATACGGGTGACTTGCTTTTGTAGGTGGGTTCTTTTGTATCAGAACCGCCATTGTACATGTACTATTCGTTGTATCTAGAAATTCCATCAACCAAAACTTGTATATTGTTTCAGACTTAGAAACCAGTGATGTATTATTTCAACCTTAGAGTCGCGCTTGTAGTATTATGGTTTTCTGGCTGTTTTGAGTTTCTTTTTTGGGTTTCGATCCTCGCCCTTTCGCGTTGTATATTATTATTGCGTGCGTGGTTGTGACCGTCGATTGACGAAGAGCTAGCTCCCGCTTGAGGATGCCTTTTATTATTTCATATATATTATTCTTGTTGTACCCCGTTCGGGGCCAGTTTTTACAAAGGAAACTCTGCCGATATTTTCAGAAAAGATTACACATTTTAAAAATGCATATTCGGCTTGTTATTTAAAAACTTTGATTTTCAAGACATGTTTTCTTTACTTCTTAAAACCAGTTTTCCTTATTTACTCCTTAAAATGGTTTTAGATTTCTGGGCTTTTGGCTTACTTGGATCAGATGGGGTCCTATAGACTTCATATGGTTCAAGGGCCAATCACGTGCTCTTTCGGGTCATGACACGCTGCAACTAAACTACTGATAGGCTAAACAAGCCTCACGTGTTAAACACGTGAGCGCCTATATGCAAAGCATATAGGCGCTGCAATTAAAATACTGATAGGCTCAACAAGCTTCAGGTGTTAAACACGTGAGCGCCTATATGCAAAGCATATATGCACTACAATCAAAACCGCTAAGAGGGCCAAATTAAGTCCTACGTGCTAAACACGTGAGGACACCTCCTTTCGTAGAATTAAATTCTACTTAGTAAACCATTGGATCAAGGATCCAACGGTGATTAACAATAGAATCAAATTATATTAGGAAGAATATTTTCTGTTAAACAGAGAGTTAGTGGATCAAAGATCCAAAATATTTCCTATATCTTTCTAAACAGAGAAAGATTATACTCGGTTAAACTAAGCACCCTTGGATTAAGAATCCAATGGTGATTAAAATGTCACCGCTCGATAGAATTTTATTCTATATATGGGAGAATATCCCCAATCTTGTCAAAAAAAAAGAGAACAATATCTTCTGTAAAAACAGAAGTCCTTGGATCAAAGATCCAATGGTGGGTAAAATTCTCCAAATCAATTTTGAGACCAATTAGATCAATTGTGATCTCTCAATGAAATATTTTCTCAGAATTAAACAAACTTCTCTCTCCTATATAAAGAACCCGAGACTTCAAGTCTCACAACACACAGACACCCGCAGAGAGAGAGAGAGAGAGCGCTCCCTAGAGGCTTAAAAAAATATACAGCGAGTTTTTGAGGAACATGAGAATTTAATTCTCAAAGAAAAGACATGCTTCCTTGAAACATTAAGTAAAAAGAAAACACATTTCATTTGCCTCTCTAAGGGTTTAACCCTTCATATAAGAACTCGGTTCTTTCTTCTGGTTGAGATTTGGATAAGCAAATCTCCCCACAAGTTGAGAATTTAATTCTCATCGGGGAGATTTTGCTCTGCAAGATTCAAAACCTAGGGGAAAAGAACTAAGTTACATAAAAAGAAAGGGGGAGAAGAAGAGCGGGAACATATAGGAATTTAATTCCTCCAAGAATTAGAGTTTAACCCTATATATAAAGAACTTAGTTCTTCAATAAAAAAAATAGTGATCCAAGATCTCGAAGGCCAAATCGTTGGTGCTTAGCACTGTTTCGAAGCCTCACGTGTTTCCTACTTGAGTACTTCAAACGAACAGAGAGAACAATCAAAACCGCCTCACGTGTTTTCCACGTGAGTGTTAAAGCACCCCAGTATAAAAAAGATACAGCCACGTGCTTTGCACGAGAGCTCCAACCAAGTGATTAGCACTTATAAAAAAGTGGGGAGATAAGACCCAAAGGGCAGCGCCCATATTTTGGGCGCCTCACGTGTGTCACGTGAGCACCATAAAACTCTAGTGTTTAACACTAATCCGGTGTCTCACATGTCACGTGAGCGCCATAAAACTCTAGTGTTTAACACTAGTCCAGCGCCCAACACTAGTCCAGCGCCCATATTTGGGGTGCCTCACGTGTGTCACGTGAGCACCATAAAACTATAGTGTTTAACACTAATCCAGTGCCTTACGTGTGTCACGTGAGCGCCATTAAACTATAGCGTTTAACACTAATCCATTGCCTCACGTGTGTCACGTGAGAGCCATAAAATTATAGTGTTTAACACTAATCCAGTGCCTAACATGTGTCACGTGAGTGCCATAAAATTACAGTGTTTAACACTAATCCAGCACCCACATGAAACGCACGTGAGAACTGTATTCCTAAGTGCTTAGCACTGTTGGAGACTCAATCTTAGCCCAAATTGGCTAAAGTTTCCTGAGGTTTAGACCTCTTTGGTACCAAAACAACCGAGCCCATATTGCTCATGTTTTTCCCAAGCCGACCTCAATCTCAAAATGACTAGAGGTCTCTCATTGAAGATATCCTAAATGATATTCATCTTATGTCTCCTAAGATAATTTTAGTCTCAAGTATTGTTTCCCCCAATTAGAGTAAAGCTCTGTTTAAAATTCAAATTTTGAAATGAAGCAACGCTTCAGAAGCAGCGCCAAGTGCGCTGCGCCCTAAGCAGCGCACCACGTGCAAAGCACGTATGCGCTAGCGCTAAGAGCGCTGCACTTAAGTAGTGCACTACGTGCAAAGCACGTGTGCGCTAGCGCCAAGTGCGCCGCGCTCTGAGCAGCACGTTACGTGCAAAGCACGGGTGCGCTAGCGCCAAGTGTGATGCACTCTAAGCAGCGCACCACGTGCAAAGCACGGGTGCGCTAGCACTGGAACTAAAAGCTTCCCACCGTCAGATCAAAGATCTAATAATAATGATAAATCATTAATTAATCAGAATTAAATTCTGTTAAGGAAAGATTCCTAAAAATCTTTCCAAACAACAAGATTGTGCTCTGTAAATCAGAGCACTGTTGGATCAATGATCCAAGGGTGATTAAAAAATCACAAAAATACAGAATAAATTCTGTATGGGAAAGGTTTCCCAATCTTGTTAAAAATAAGAAGATTGCCTTCTGTAAATCAGAAGCTCTTGGATCAAAGATCCAACGAGGGGAAATTCCCCAAATCAATTGGAGAAAAAATCTTCTTAACTGATTAAACAATTCAGCTTGCCCTATAAAAAGGCCCCAAGACTTCAAGTCTCAGATATACAGAAGCATAGAGAGGAACTCCCCTATAAGCTTTGAGAGAATCTCAGAAAGAAGAGGCAAGCTCTCAAAAGAAGAACTTCTTTTCTTCAAGGTAAAAGAACAGAGAGATGAAATCATCACATAATTGAAAAGAAGAACTCACTTCTTTAAAGATCATAGATCTACAAGACCAAGGTCTTTCACAAAAAGATCAAAAGATCTCATCATAAATAAAAAGAAGAATTTACTTCCTTCTCACAGATCATAGATCTATAAGATAAATTGTCTTTTACAAAAAGAGATTATGAATATCTCATTATAAAATAAAGGGGGAGAGAATAATTCAATTCTCTTAAGGATCATAGATTCATAAAAGCAAAGCCTTTCATCAATACAAGAGATTGAAGCATCTCCCGTAAAGTAAGAACTTTTGTTCTTAAGATCTTGAGACAAAGTTTCTCCTAAGGGAGAATTTATTTCCCATATCATAAAATTGATCAAATGCGCTTCTGCGCTCTTGGACTGGAGCTCAGCGCCAAGCGCGCCACGTGTCACTCACGTGTGCGCCACTCAACAGTTAGCGCTGTGCGCTTTTGAACTAGCGCTTTGTGCTCATGGACCGGCGCTCAGCGCCAAGCGCACTACGTGCTCCTCACGTGTGCGCCACTGAACTAATAGCGCAATGCGCTCATAAATTAGCGCAATGCGCTCATTATCTGGCGCTAGCGCCAAGCGCGACACGTGTCCCTCACGTATGCGCTCTTTGACTGCCGTAAAGCGCCAAGTGCACCACGTGCTCCTCACGTGTGCGCTGATAGAACATAAATTGTTCTTTAATAAGCCCAGAGCTATGATAAATGCTCAGCATTCAATAAAAGGCAGAAATACTGTTAAAACTCAAGTCAATGCTTGGCAATGTTACAAGGGCCAAGCCCAAACAAATGCTCGACAACCCAAAATAAATGTTAAATATTTTAACTTGATTGGACTTAGCCCAATATTGGCCATAAATCCTCAATTCAGATTAATTGAGCCCATATGCTCATAAATCTTTTAATAGATCTTAGTTCCAATTGGACTACAGATCTACCAACCAAAATTGGTTCAAGGGTACATCTCGGAACCCCTCTGATATATGTCGTTGTAATCCTTCAACGTCTTCGGAGAAGTGGCGGGTCCCGACAACCATACATTTCATAGACTATGACGTCTTTAAACTGGACTGTAAGGTCCTTAAACTCATGGACTATGACGTCTTTAAACTGGACTGTAAGATCCTTAAACTCATGGACTATGATGTCCTTAACCTCGGACTGCGGGGTCCTAGCCCATGGACTATGATGTCCTTAACCTCGGACTGTGGAGTTCCTTTAAACCCACGGACTATGATGTCCTTAACCTTGGACCACCATGTCCTTAAACTAGTAATCGACCGCAATGTCCCTAAACTAAACAATAGAGCCCAAATGTTCTCTTGTCGGATCTTAATGATCCCGTTAAGTTGATCTTAGTCTAAAATTAGACTAACGCATCCTTAACAAGCGTTTAAGTTGATCTTAGACTCAAATGAGACTAACGTATCCTTAAACCCAACCCCAAACCCAAATCTAAGAAAATACGGATTTGGACTAATCTACGCCCTACGGGAGACAACATAAATTAGTCTCCGTATACAATCCACGGGCAACCAAAAACAAAACAAGCACACACGACACGAAGTGACCATCCAGAGAAGGAGAAAGTGGTTACCGCGATGTAGTAGCGTATTTAACTGCAGGGGCTTGCGCCTGCAGGGAAGAGCGCCCCCACAATCAAAAACCCCTCAAGTAAGAGGGAATCTGACGAAGTCTGCTATATCGGCTGCATCCGTTTAAACCTTCGATACATGGTGTCATAAATCCACTTGGCATCTTTGGAGAGGTGGACGGATATCACCAATTAGCATCTGCCCCGAACTCAGGCAAGGAGAAAACGCGTGGTCGCGTCTCCGCATTCGGAGGGGAACAGATTCTGGCATGCCCGGTGGGACCTCTTCCTCTTTCCACTCCACACTTCGTGTGTCGTGTTCACGAACGAATCACGGTTTAATATGGTTTCCCTTGGGTTCGAGGTACTAAGATTTGGTTTTGCTCTCGTGCAGAAAAAAGAAATGGTCTCTAACTGCTCCAGCTGCAACTGCAACTCCCGTTCCACCTCATCTGGAGTTGTAACCTACGGGCCCCAAGCGGCCTCCCTGTTCAAAATGCCAGTGGAAAAAGTAACTCAAGCCACCACTGGGCTGTTCTTTGGGACCATGATCCCACCGATGAGCTTCAATACCCCGTTGCCGTCGCAAGAAGCCCCAAAGAAGTCGGTCTTTAATCGACTTACCACTGCCGCGGCCCCTCTTAACGGGTCGCCCAATTCCACTGCCTCAGTTTTCAACAGACTGAGCCAGAACGCCAACAAGCCCGCGATACCTGAAGCAGCCATCCCAAAGCGGATAGCCATCCCGGCTCAAGCGGACGAAATTATTAAAGTGGCTTCTTCTGCCAAGAATTCAGTCTTCATGAGGCTGGCCGCTCCGGCTCCCGCTCCAGGCGAAGTCCTCAAAGCCGCTTCCCCTGCCCAGAGGTCTGTTTTTGACAGATTGGACATTGCTGCTCAACGGACATCGGTCTTCAAGAGACTGACGCAGGCGACAACCTTTCGCCAAAACAGGGGGCATGAGGAAGTCACCCCTACAACTGGGACAATCCCAACAGCTCGACACGCTCGACATCGTCACTGGCGCCGAGTAAGGAAGGCTGGGGGCAGCTCTCATTCTGGAATAACTCCGCCAGCTCCCATGGTGGAAATCGATGCCGATGTTCCAACTGGGAACGGCTTTGAACCGCTAAGGAGGGTGCACAAAAACTCTCCAACTGCCGTGCTGAAGAGATCTCCTCTACCTGTGGAGAATGATACAGAAAAGAAACCGGAACAACCCCCTCAGCGGCTGTCCTCCAAAATTTACAAAGTCTGGCGACAGGTCCAGGAATCGGTGATTGACCAGGACTACTCTCTCCGACCAAAGAAGATTAAAGTTCGGCAAGAAAAGAGCCATCCCCTGGTACAATAGAAGATGTCATCCGTCTGAGTGCCCGCTACAACGGCTCCCTCAACTTCAACCGTTCACAAGAGAAGGGGGCCGGAGAAAGCCACTATGACAACAGCGAACCACAAGGACACTGAATCTAAACGCTCCAAGTCTGGGGGCATGGTGACACATACCGTTTATATGGTTTCCGGAAAATAGGAAAGCCGTGCTTCTACGGGTCATCGACTGCTTACCCGATCGATAACAAAGGCTCAGGAGCAGCAGCAGCAGAATCTTCAAGAGATGCTGACTGCAATAGCCGCACTCACTGGGCCGAAAGAAAATCTAGAGACCTCAGAGCAGTGTCAGGAAAAAGAAACCGATGCTGAATTCCTCCAAAGAATGCTCGAGAGGAAAGAAAAAGAAGCCGCGAAACAGGCGGCCAATATAAAACAAATGGCTCTTTTGTTCCAAGACATGGCTGAGATGATGTTACAGCCGGAACCTCCAGCCGAAGACCCCCGATTATCATTGAAGACGACAGAGGGGAGACATCGAACCTTCCTCCAGCTCTTTCAGCAGCCAAGGAGGAGACCATCTCAAAGGCCGCTCTGGATGATTACATCGCTCAGCAAATACGAGTTCACCAGGCGAATGAAGCGGCCAGGCAGATCGTTAAGACCGGGCGACCCTATCCGGGCTGGTATGACCAAATAAGGTACCCGCCGGGATATACGATCCCTAAATTCCATGTATATAAGGGGACGGGAAATCCACACCAGCATGTCGCCCAGTTCAGGGATTTATGTGGCAACACTGGAGGTGACGATAAACTGCTATTTCACCAGTTCGTCGGCAGCTTGTCGGAGACAACGTTCGAATGGTTCTTTGAACTCCCGAACGACTCCGTCAAAACTTTTGCAGAGATGGAGCTACTATTTACCCAGCGTTTCGCGAGTGCTAGTGAACGCACCCCAATAACGGCATTGATCAATGCCAGGGTGAAACCTAAAGAAACATGGGTTCAATACGCAATACGATGGCGGAGCTTATGGTCGAAATGTGAGCAGCGCATCGAAGAAGCGCCAGCAGTAGGCATGTTCGTGGGCACTCTTGATCCGTAGGTGACCATCTCCCAATTTATGATGTTTTTCAAGCCCACCACCTTCCAAGCCCTGATTGACAAACTGGCCCAAATGGACCAGATGGGCCACAGGCCTTCCTCTTCGAAGCCGGAGCCGCGGAATGAAAAAGGGAAAGGGAAAGCGACCTTCATCGCCAATGCTCAACAGCAGCCCAGTGGTCCAAAATTAAATGATCGCCTAGACGAGAGACGGCAATTCTATAATGATAAAATGAAACGCCCTTATTCGTTTCCCCGGGACAAAACGTGGAGATTGTTTGAGCTGGTGGTGCGCAACAGGATCATTAATTTGCCGAATCCGAAACGCCCATTGCAACCTAGTGAGGCTAATAATCCCAATTATTGCCCCTATCACCAAACGACAGGCCATCCAATTGAAGATTGCTTCGTCTTTAAAGGCTGGATTGAAGATCAATATCAACAAGGCAAATTCGCACTGTCCGAGAATTGGAAAGTGAACCCGCCTCAGCCACACGCTCCTAAAAGGACAGACACACCGGGGGCATCGTGCTCTTTTGTCGAGGAAGCTCCATGGGAGGTCTCTCTTTCAGCCAAAACAAAGAGAATGCTGAAGGATCTCCAAACATGCCCGACAATCAGATGGAAAAATCCATTGGAACCCGAGATCATCGAGGGAATGATGAAACCGGGCCCAACTCCAAAAATTGGTGGGGATAATCAAAACGTCCACACCCAGCTGTCAAAGTCTTCGAAGAAAAAGAAGAAGACCAAAAAGCCCGTGAAGTTTAGTGACGAGCGCACGGACCTGCAAAAATATATCGATGCGCTGGAAGAATATAACCAGAAGGCGCGGACCCCAGTTTCACTCCAAGAATTTCTCAGCCACGTCCTTGAGGACGGAGATGATGAAAATGGACAAGACTCGTCGGACGAGCCTGAAGATTATGTGGCAAGCTGCCATATGATCTCTCACTCGTCGATAAACGATGAAGAAGCTCCTTACGCAGAGAAACTGGGGGCAGATCCTGAGCCGGAACTTCTGGGACCATCAGACGAAATCATTGATCCATTCCTGAACGAAGCCCTTCTTAAAAGCAAAGCTGATCGAGAGCGTTAGATGGCCATATTTGAAAAGGCCAAACGCCGGCGAATGGATGAAAGGGTCGAAGCACCGCAACCATACCTGTTCATATCAGATTTTTGCATTTTTATACCGCCCAATTTTTATCACATTACTTATCGGTAGGTACTCTTGAGCCGTGCTTGCTAGTCAATTGCAGGATACAGGTTCTCAACTCTAAACAGTTAAATTCATGGAAAAACACGACAAATTCCGGATTACTGCCAACCAAAGATAAAACAAGGGTCTCCGCTTTCTATCCGTATGTTGCCGCACACCAGTTTAAGGGACAAAATGGAAAATCGATGTCATTTTCATGCACAAAGCTCAATGTCAACACAAGATCCAACATATCTATGCGGAGCTCGAGAAAATCATGGCAAAAGATCCACATCACATCACTTTTTGATCTACTAAAATTCTGGAAGAATTTTGAAGAGCTTCTGAGAAAAGTACTATACCAAACTGAAGATAATAGCAAACAAGGGAATCTGTCCAAACCTAAGGGCCCAACTCCCCAAAAAGGCGGCGGAACCGCGGCAAAAGCATGCTTAGGCCGCGGAACCGCGGCCGTATGGCCTCGGCAGAAGGTCATCTTTTGGGGGCAGATTGTTCATTTCATTTTTGTTCTGAATGTTGCCCTAGAGTTTCTGTTGCCTGCCTATAAATAGTCCAGATCTTGCCAAAGCCAAGGGTGCTTATTCTTGTATTTAGATTTTAGAATACATGTTGTTGTTCTTCTTCCTCTTCTCATCTCTTCTCCATTAAAACCTTGTAGTGAGCTTTTGTGAGTGAAGTAATGAATAAAGAGTTCTCTTTGTTACCTTGCTTGTCTTTTTGTTAATTATAATTGCTTATATTTTTCATTTTCTAATCTAGTTGTTGTTATTTGTTGTTTGTTTCTTTCTTGTTCTCTTTTTCTTTATCCTTAAACAACAATGATGCTTAAGCTTGATCCTTGCCAAAGTGAGGTCTCAAATAGCTAGTTGTAATCTTCTAACCTCTTTCTTTCTATCTTCCTCCTTTGTTTTATTTTCCTTTTTCTTGTAATGGGTGAGTAGTTTTCTCACTTGTTAGGGTAGGATAAGGAAAGTTTGAGAGAAGGAAATCTCTCTCACTCTTTTCTTGCCCAACATCTTAATTCGGACTCCCGTTAATTGAACCACAATCCGCTCCCTACGGCACCCTATCCTACATGATAGCGGTGATTCCTTAGTGAGACCGGTTGTGGTTGAATTAACCGGAGGTTAAGGCTAAGAGCCAAGAACGGACGGACAAGCACCAAAAGGAAGAACTTAAGCGTTGGAAAGCCTAGCTTATACTCGCAAGTTCCTTCCTAGTCGTGTTAATCCCCGTTGTTGCCGATTACCGTAACACCGATATTAAGAGTGGCAATGAAAGAAGTGAGCGACTCCTAACTCAAACTAACCTAATCTTAACCTTAACAAGCTCTCTTTATATATCATTTTAGCACATAGTTAATCTAAAAACAAACCTGGACATTTGGACTTAACTCGTTAAAGCACTTAGAAAAAGATTCTCATCTCCCTGCGGACGACCCGTACTCAACCGGCTAGCTACAAGCGAAACCGTCTTGATTGCGGTAATTAACTAAGAACGCAAAAACTCTACCAATCAAATGGCGCCGTTGCCGAGGAGACGGTAACTTATTTCTTTGTGTAATTTCAGGTTAATTTGTGAATATAAATCTAACCGAAAAAAAAAACAAAAAAAATTATACATTGTAAAAAACCATATTGTTATTTTTGATTAGTTTTTGTGCAAGTGTGCAGGATAAAAAGACGGTCGAGTTCAGTGCCAAAAACGTGGGAAGCTAGACCCATATCTCGCGGCTATACCGCGACGGATCAAGACGGAACCAAAGGTCTAGTGTAAAATTCTGGAGCAGATCCAGTGAGCAAATCAAGATTCAGGAGCTCCATAAAAGTAGAGGACACCCAAAACAGCACAGACCAGAATTTGGAAGCTCTAACTCCGCAACATAGCCGCGGAACCACGGCATTAAAGCTCTATTGCCACGGAACTGCGGCCATTTGTGGCTTTCGCTTCCCAAAACTCCCTGTAAGTGTCTCTAGCCTCATCCCCACTCCTCTGAACTCCACTGAACTGTGTTTTCTGCAGCATTCTTTGCGCAAACTCTCTTCCCCCTTCCAATAAATTGTTTTTGTGCAGGATTCTTTGCGCCGCGCTAAAAAATAAAAATTGATTGCAGTTGATTGTTACTGCTTTGCATATATTAATACGGACTTTAAGGGGCTTGAAACCAATCCAGATTGGGTGGGGATTTCATCACCCTTCCCAGGACCCCAGAAATCACAAAAAGCATATACATTGACCATTGTTTAATTAAAAAATACTAGACTCAACCCTAAGGACTTCGCGCTCAATAGGACAGAGGACTAGTTACAGGCATCGGTCGTTTATCCAATCCTGACTTTGCGGTGTCTAGGCAAGTGTGTCCAAGGCAAGTGGTTACTTAATTAGGACCACTACTTACGTATTGGGGAGCCTCCCACTTACCTGGCACTTACCTGGCCGCAATTGGCGGAGAAGAGGCGGTTTGAGGTCCTATTTCTAGCCATTTGGAACAGTTAGGAGCTGTCTAGCTGACCTAGGTGACCCTAAATCTAGGTGTGATTGTGCATATCTTGTTTGTGATTGCTTGAAGCCGTAAGTCCGTACATATTTCTGTAAAGCTCTTTCTAAAAAAAAACCAAAAACTTTTTTAAAAACTTGCCCTTTGGCGCCAAAATCCCATTTTTCCACCCACCACCCATCGTATTTCTCCATTGACGTTTTCTTACCCTCACCTTCTCCGCTTTGACTATACTAAACTCGTTTAGTGTATGTCCGTTTGGACTCGGGACACTAGCGCCCGCCTAGTCCGCGTTACGTTAGTCGCTACCGACTACGCGATCGACTCAAACGTCGAAACTCCGTCCACGCTTCTTTCACCCTTACCTTTGCCGACCAACTCCGACGTTGACCGGAATTCTGTTCATACATCCTCACCTTCACCATCACCAACCTCTTCTTCCGCGATGTCAGGATTTAATCCAAACATCCCTACAACTCCCCCAGGATTGATTCGACCTCCTATGGATGCGAATAACCCACCACAACCGCCTGTCGTAGCGCCACAACGAATCGCGCTCCAGGATCGTTTCTATCCCACCCCACTCCCCACCTGTCTTTCCCTTCCACCGGCCAATGGGGATAATTTTGAAATTAAGCCCCACTTCATTAACATGCTTCCGAAATTTCATGGGCTTGAATCTGAAGATGCCTATATCTTCATCAACAAGTTCCAAAATGTTTGTGCTATGATGAAAACTACCCAGCTGTCGGACGATGCTATACGGCTACGGGTCATTCCGTTCACTTTGTGCGATCTTACTGAAAATGGTTGTATAGCACCGCTTCCCACTCCATAACCAGTTGGGACGAGTTTGTGAAAGCGTTTCTTAAGAAATTCTATCCGAATCATAAAACCGCAAGGATCCGTAACGAAATCAACCAATTCTCTCAGCTTCCTACTGAACCCTTCTGGAAGTGCTTTGACCGGTATAAAGACCTTCTTGTTCAGTGCCCTCACCATGGTATCGAGAAATGGCAACTTTGCCAAACCTTATACGAGGACCTGAACCCAGCAACCAAGCAGTTGTTGGAAACCATTTGTCAGGGCCACTTCCTATCGAAATCTGACGAGGAAGCGTGGCAATTCTTCGACGACCTTGCGGAACAAACGCTTCAATGGGAGAGCACCAGACCAACTTCTTCTTCCTCCACCTCTACTGGTCAGTCTAGGGTAGGAATTCACCAACTTGATGTCTCTATTGCGATGAAAGCTGAAATGGCTGCAATAACGAGAAAACTTGAAGCGATAGAGAGCAAATTTTCATCTCCTGCTCCTGCCCCTGTTCTTCCCATTCGTACCATTTGTGCTTGTTGTTCCGATCCTTCTCACTTAACCGAAGAGTGTCCTTACAATCCACCATCTCAAGGACAGGATCAGGTTAATGCTGCATTTCAGCAAAGACCGAGAAATGATCCATACTCTTCCACCTACAATCCCGGTTGGAGGAACCACCCCAATTTCGTCTGGAATCAGAATCAGCATCAATTCCAAGGCAACAATTTCCAGAGGCAACAACAACCGCAACAACAAGCGCAACAACAAACTCAACATCAGTTTCAGTAGCCCTTCCAACCCCAACCTTTTCAAAATCAGATGAACAACTTTGCACCCAACAATTCTTTTCCGCAAAATAACTTTGTTCCGTCAAACAATGATAAGGTTTCCTCGCTAGAACGAAGTCTGGAGGCGGTCGTTAAACAATCGACACAATCCACCGCCAACATCCAGTCGTCTATTCAGTCTTTGGTGCAACACACTGCTGCACACGGGCAAAGCATCAAAACCATCGAAGCCCAGATTGCACAGCTGAATGCGGCGTTAAGCGAGCGAGAAAAAGGGAAGCTTCCATCTCAACCACTTCCAAATCCCGGTCACCCACATAATGTACATGTTGCTCTTGAACAACATAACCATAATGTGAGTGCCGTGACTACATTGAGATCAGGAAGGATGCTGCACAACAACATCGGCACAACAATTGAGGATAATGATACCCCGACCGCTTCTTCTTCTTCTTCTTCTTCTTCGACTTCTGAGCCTATTCTCCATTCGTCAAAAGGCTTTTCTTCTTCTTCTTCTTCTTCTTCTTCTTCTTCTTCTTCTTCTTCTTCTGTTCTGAATGGACCCACTTCTCACTCCACGAAAACACCAGCTCTGGGATCCGTTCCAACTCCACAATCTCCTCCACAAGTATTGGACTCAACCAATTTTAAAAACGTTCCATTTCCAAACCGGTTGAGGTCCAATAAACAAAATCCACAAATGGAGAAGATTCTGGAGTTGTTTAAACAGGTTAACATCAACATTCCCCTTTTAGATGCTGTCCAACAAGTCCCGTCCTACGCGAAAATCTTAAAGGACTTGTGCACGAAAAAGAGGAAGTCTCAGGTACCCAAGAAAGTTTTCTTGGCTAGTGCTGTGAGTGATGCTCGTACCCAATCTTTACCGCAAAAACGGAAGGACCCTGGCTGTCCTACGATTTCTATTACCATTGGGGATAAGAACATCAACCGCGCACTATTAGATCTTGGTGCCAGTGTTAACCTGCTTCCGTACTCAGTATATGAGCAATTAGGTGTAGGAGAGCTGAAACCCACACACTGTACTCTCCAAATGGCCGACCGATCAATCACCCATCCTAGGGGTGAGCTAGAGGATGTGTTAATCAAGGTTGGGGACTTCATATTCCCCATCGACTTTATTGTATTAGACACACAGCCTGTAGCTAACCCCGGGAATCAAATTCCGGTGATACTCGGTCGCCCATTCCTTGCAACCTCAAATGCTGTGATCAATTGTCGCAATGGTTCGATGAACCTATCTTTTGGAAACATGACAATTGAACTCAACATTTTTAGGTTGGGGAATCAGCCCACCGAACCTAATGCTCATATACTAGACGTTTGCTCAATCCAGGAGATCACCCCAGAAGAGTGTGAATTCGAGGAGTTTTTGTTCGATCACGATAACCTTAACGCCACTAGTGCTTTCCTCTTCGAACCTGCTGCTGTTTCTGCGCCCGACAATGACTACGAGTGTTTCACTTTCTCAAACGATCTTAGCCACTCACCACCCGAGTTTGAATCCTTCGAATTTCCGGATGAGTTACCTGAACCATCCAACTCGGTCGCTTACACTCGTTTTGAACCTTTGCTGGAATCCTTTGAGTTCGAGACCTTTTCACTAATCTTGCCTTCAATCGTTTCACCTCCAACACTCGAACTCAAGACTTTGCCGTCTCACCTTAAGTACGCTTACTTGGGTAAGAACGAGACCCACCCTGTTATCATCTCGGCTTCTCTAGCTCCAGACCAAGAGAAAGCCCTTCTTGCAGTCTTGCACAGCAATAGGCAATCTTTTGGCTGGTCCATGGCGGACATCAAGGGGATTAGTCCCCTGATCGTTGAACATCACATTCATCTGATGGATGATGCCAAACCAGCCAGGGATCCACAAAGGCGACTCAACCCAGTCATGAAGGAGGCTGTGAAAAAGGAAATCGTAAATTGTCTGAATAGTGGTATCATTTACCCTATCTCTGATAGCCAGTGGGTTATCCCCATTCACGTTTTCCCCAAGAAATCAGGCATAACGGTCATCACTAACGAGGCGAACGAGTTAATCCCTACTCGCACCCAAACTGGGTGGCAAGTATGCATCGATTACAGAAAACTCAATGCCGCAACGCGGAAGGACCACTTTCTGCTACCTTTCATTGACCAAATGCTTGAACTATTGGCCGGACACGAGTACTACTGCTTTCTTGATGGCTACTCCGGCTATAATCAGATTCCCATTGTCGAAAAAGACCAGGACAAGACCACATTCACTTGTCCTTTCGGCACGTTTGCATATCGTCGCATACCTTTTGGGTTATGCAATGCGCCCGCTACCTTCCAGCGGTGTATGATGGGAATCTTCTCAGACATGGTAGAAAAATTCATGGAGATCTTCATGGACGATTTCTCCATCTTCGGCGATTCCTTTAACGAGTGTTTGCTGCATCTCGACGCTGTCCTTACCCGATGTAAGGACAAGAACCTCACTTTGAATTGGGAGAAGTGCCACTTCATGGTGCGCGAAGGTATTGTCTTAGGACATATCATTTCGCAAAATGGCATAGAGGTTGACAAAGCGAAGATTGAGTTCATTTCCAATCTCCCTCCTCCCAGATGCGTCCGAGACATCCGAGCCTTCCTTGGCCATGCTGGTTTCTATAGACGATTCATCAAGGACTTTAGCAAGATTGCTAGGCCCTTGACTCTTTTGCTGGCCAAGGACACGCCATTCGACTTCAACTCGAGCTGTGTTACTGCGTTCGAGTCATTAAAAAACTCACTCACTTCTGCTCCCGTTCTTTCTCCACCAGACTGGACGCACCTATTTGAGATTATATGCGATGCATCCGACTTTGCCATTGGTGCTGTCCTTGGACAACACATCAACAAGATGCCGCACGTAATCTATTATGCTAGCTGAACCCTGAACGACGTCCAACTTAATTATACAACAGCTGAAAAGGAATTCTTAGCCGTTGTATTTGCTTTAGAAAAGTTCAGGCCCTACCTCATCGGCTCTCCAGTCATTGTCTATACAGACCATTCTGCTCTGCGCCATTTTTTTGCGAAGAAAGATGCAAAATCTTGGTTGATACGTTGGATCCTCTTGCTTCAAGAGTTTGACCTTGTCAACAAGGACAAAAGAGGATGTGAAAACGTAGTCGCCGACCATCTCTCACGACTTCCTTCTTCGCCGTCGCCTCAACTTCTGATCAACGACGTTTTCCCGGATGAACAACTCTTGATAGTATCTTGCAAACCCTGGTTCGCAGATATTATGAACTATTTGGCCACAGGGTTACTACCGACTGAATGGTCAAGTCAGGACAGACTTCGATTCTTATCCCAAGTAAAACACTTTTACTGGGACGAACCCTATCTGTTCAAGTAGTGTCCCGACCATATTATTTGTTGATGTGTCCCTGACGATGAATTCAAGAGTGTGCTGTCATTTTGCCACGATCAAGCATGTGGCGGGAATTTTGACCCCAGAAAGACAGCTGAGAAGATCTTGCAGTGTGGTTTCTACTGGCCACAACTCTTCAAAGACGCTCATGACTACTGCAAGACTTGCTCCCGGTGCCAACACTTGGGCCGGATATCCAAGAGGAACGAGATGCCGCTCCAACCAATCTTGGTTGTGGAGATTTTCGACGTTTGGGGGATAGATTTCATGGGGCCGTTTCCCAGCTCTTTTGGGAACTTGTACATCCTTCTCGCTGTTGATTACGTCTCTAAGTGGGTCGAGGCTGTGCCCAGCCGGAAGGTTGTCGTTAGGTTTCTTAAAGAAAACATTTTCTCCCGTTTTGGGCACCCCCGAGCGATCATTAGCGATAATGGAACTCATTTCTGCAATAAGACTTTCGAGGCCTTGATGCGGAAATATTCCATTAATCATAAGCTATCTACGCCCTACCACCCCCAAACCTGTGGGCAGGCCGAAGTTTCAAATCGGCAAATCAAGCAGATACTGGAGAAGACGGTTTCCAAGAACCATAAGGATTGGTCGTTGAAACTCACCGATGCCCTTTGGGCATTTCGAACTGCTTATAAGACCGATCTTGGCATGTCTCCCTATCGGCTTGTGTACGGAAAGGCTTGCCACCTCCCTGTGGAAATAGAGCATCGCGCATTTTGGGCAATAAAAGAGCTGAATCTGTCTCCCGAAGATGCGGGCAGCCATCGGAAGCTGTAGTTGAACGAATTGAGCGAGCTTAGGGATGAGGCTTATCATAACGCGGTTGTCGTTAAGAACCGAACGAAGGTGTTTCACGATAAACACCTTTTGCGCAAAACTTTCGTACCTGGTCAACAGGTACTGCTTTACGACACCCGGCTACACTTCCATCCAGGAAAGCTCAGATCTCGCTGGAAAGGGCCGTATTTTGTGCGGAATGTGTATCCGCATGGCGCTGTGGATTTAGAGAATCCAAAGGACGGTTCATTTTTCAAAGTAAACGGACACCGACTTAAACCGTACCTTAGCGCCGAACCAACAGAGGAGCTCCTGGTCTTACAGGAGCCGGTTTACCCTGCATAATCTTCCTTTGCCTACCACCAAACTTCGGTTATCCAGCCAAGAACAGTAGACACTATTCCAAATAAGTTTGGGGGTATGTATATACCTTTTTGTATATATTTGTGGATATTCTTTTCCATTTTTACTATATTTCTTTTCTTTAAAAACAAAAACAATAGAATTGTGTATATCTAACCGACAATTTTGACCCTTCAATGATCTCTTCATGCAATAACAGTGAGGACACTGTCCAGTTTAAGTTTGGGGGTACGCTCGGTAGTCATTTATAACCTTCGCATTCATATGTATATTTCTCATCTGCATAGTAAAATCCATAAAATCCATAAAAATCAGAAAATTTTCTAAAAACATAAAAACTTTTTTGTCAAGTTAGCTAGTGGGAGAACTCTAATTCAACATTTCAACGGTTTTGTTTGATAAGATAAGAATAACTAAATCTTATTTTTAGATTTTGAAAACCTGAAAGATAACTCTCCTTTGAAGTTAACTATAGCTGATATACGTCTTTACATCACACTACACGTGTTGTGAGTTTTGGAAATTAGATGACAAGTCTTTTATGTCTAAAAAACTTTTAAATGGATAAATGATTTTCTGAGGATCAAATAGGTTTGTTCTGAAATAAGTAATATCAAGAATAGTTTATGAAGTGAAGCGAATCTGAAGGAATGTTATTGATACCTTAATTGGAACTAATTCTGAAAAATAACTCATCTGAAACTTGTTTGGAATGATTACACACCTAACCCACTAAACACGTCTTTTATCCCAAAAAAAAATTGAACTGCCGGTTATATCTCCATTCGTATTGAATCATCATGATTTTCACGCTAAATTGTCTTTTGTTTTTGGGCCTAGGTAACTTGAGTAATTAAGTCCGCTGGGGTGTCTCTACACCTAATGCTCTAAAGCCAACTGGTTTGGGTGCATTGGCCCAAAGCTCGTTAAGAAGCCTAGAAAGTCCAGATTAAAACAAAGTCAAGCAAGTGTTCTCTCCGAGTTAAAATTCCTAACGGTTTTTTGTATGAGAATAATCTTGACAAAAGACAGGTTTTTATAAATATTTCTAGCGGAGATATGAAGGTTTTATTCTATGATAAAGACTATTGCACGTTCACAGAGGTGTGTATGAAATGAAAACAAGAAAAAGGTGGAGTGAAAAATAAGACCTAGTTTCCTGTTAGGGAAGATAGAAATTCTGAAGTTGAAACTTTACTGGAAAACGAAACTTGAAAAATATTTAACTCTTTATAAAACTTATGCGGTCCTTTTAAAAATTTTATCTAGGCTTTATTGTGTGACATGATGACTTTAATCGATCCTTCTAGAACTTAACGACACTATTTGCACTGCACGTAAAGACATATAAAATCTTAAGTTAAATAAGAAGTGAGGTGTGAAAAATAAAGGTTCGATAGTCTAGACTCAGGATAATAGAATTGTTATTTTCTAAAACAAAACTTTAGGGTTTGAATCATAGTTATTTTGCAAAACTAGCTTGACCGGATTTTGTGGGTAGTATCCGCTGAAAACCCTCAGGAGACAACACTCCTCCTACTAGGGACACCTAGAGGTTTAAACGGCTTGTTGCACATGCTCAGTGCAATCGCGTTCCCTGTGAAAGTGAGCTTAGGAATTTTTTGTGAATAAATTGGCTTTGCTCGGGATGAGCAAATGATAAGTTTGGGGGTATTTGTTCATATCAGATTTTTGCATTTTTATACCGCCCAATTTTTATCACATTGCTTATCGGTAGGTACTCTTGAGCCGTGTTTGCTCGTCAATTGCAGAATACAGGTTCTCAGCTCTAAACGGTGAAATTCATGGAAAAACACGACGAATTCCGGATTACTACCAACCACAGATAAAACACGGGTCTCCGCTCTCTATCCGTATGTTGCCGCACACCAGTTTAAGGGACAAAATGGCAAATCGATGTCATTTTCATGCACAAAGCTCAATGTCAACACAAGATCCAACATATCTATGCGGAGCTCGAGGAAATCATGGCAAAAGATCCACATCACATCACTTTTTGATCTACTAAAATTTTGGAAGAATTTTGAAGAGCTTCTGAGAAAAGTACTATACCAAACTGAAGATAACAGCAAACAAAGGAATCCTTCCAAACCTAAGGGCCCAACTCCCCAAAAAGGCCGTGGAACCGCGGCATAAGCATGCTTAGGCCGCGGAACCGCGGCCGTACGGCCTCGGCAGAAGGTCATCTTTTGGGGGCAGATTGGTCATTTCATTTTTGTTCTGAATGTTGCCCGAGAGTTTCTGTTGCCTGCCTATAAATAGTCCAGATCTTGCCAAAGCCAAGGGTGCTTATTCTTGTATTTAGATTTTAGAATACATGTTGTTGTTCTTCTTCCTCTTCTCATCTCTTCTCCATTAAAACCTTGTAGTGAGCTTTTGTGAGTGAAGTGATGAATAAAGAGTTCTCTTTGTTACCATACTTGTCTTATTGTTAATTATAATTGCTTGTATTTTTCATTTTCTAATCTAGTTGTTGTTATTTGTTGTTTGTTTCTTTCTTGTTCTCTTTTTCTTTATCCTTAAACAACAATGATGCTTAAGCTTGATCCTTGCCAAAGTGAGGTCTCAAATAGCTAGTTGTAATCTTCTAACCTCTTTCTTTCTATCTTCCTCATTTGTTTTATTTTCGTTTTTCTTGTAATGGGTGAGTATTTTTCTTACTTGTTAGGGTAGGATAAGGAAAGTTTGAGAGAAGAAAATCTCTCTCACTCTTTTCTTGCCCAACATCTTAATTCGGACTCCCGTTAATTGAACCATAATCCGCTCCCTACGGCACCCTATCCTACATGATAGTGGTGATTCCGTAGTGAGACCGGTTGTGGTTGAATTAACCGGAGGTTAAGGCTAATAGCCAAGAACGGACGGACAAGCACCAAAAGGAAGAGCTTAAGCGTTGGAAAGCCTAGCTTATACTCGCAAGTTCCTTCCTAGTCGTGTTAATTCCCGTTGTTGCCGATTACCGTAACACCGATATTAAGAGTGGCAATGAAAGAAGTGAGCGACTCCTAACTCAAACTAACCTAATCCTAACCCTAACAAGCTCTCTTTATATATCATTTTAGCACATAGTTAATCTAAAAACAAACTTGGACATTTGGACTTAACTCATTAAAGCACTTAGAAAAAGATTCCTATCTCCCTGCGGACGACCCATATTCAACCGGCTAGCTACAAGCGAAACCGTCTTGATTGCGGTAATTAACTAAGCACGCAAAAACTCTACCAATCAATACCGAAGCATGCCCGCGATAAATAAAAGCAGGTTCAAGACGAAGAAAAGGTTCGCCAAAGCCATATCGATGGGAATGAAGCTGCCACCCTCTGAAGGAAACACTCCTGATGAAGCAGATACACATCCTAGCTACTGCTTATATCATCGAAAGATTGCGCACCCCACCGAAGAGTCCAACGCTTTTAAAAGCTGTTGGCAGGGATATGTTGCTCACCGACAACATTTCAAGCGGATGAAACGCAAAACTCGTCGGGAGAAAAGAAATACTACCGAGGAGCGCAAAAGAACTACCAGCAACTGTCACATGGTCGACGCTGGAGGATCGCAAGTTCTCACCTTTGGGAGCGATTCTGATGAAGAAATATCCCTTGGCCCTCTCTTCAAAGAATCCACCTCAGGAAAAGAGGAAGAACCGAAGAGCTGCGATAACATTCAGCTGCGCAATCGCACATTACCTGAAAAGAATCTCGGACCTGCAAACAAGGGATCGAATAAAAAGGATAAGAGGAAAGAAAAGATCCTTGAAGATATCACCCTGATGATCGATTCGTCGAAGAGCTGGCAGCCAAGGACTCGCCCAAGAAAAGTAAGGTGGATTACAACTTTCTGGCACACCTGAGGAAGATACCCTCGCAGCTAAGCATTCTCGACGCCCTTCTGCTATCTAAAGAGGCGAGAGATTCGCTGATCAAGGCGCTACAAGAGTCCGAACAATTCCAAGCTTTCCTTGCCGAAGAAAAGATGAAGGACGAATTAGCAGAAGTGCACACAACCAATATCACCTTTGGCGATGAAGATCTCCTCCTCGGGACATGCGAGCATAACCGTCCCCTTTATGTCCCCGGATACTGTCATGATATCAAGATAAGAAAAATCCTGGTTGACAATGGATCCTTCTTTAACCTCCTAAATATAAGAGTGTTGAAGGAAATCTGCATGAGCGTTCAACACCTCGCTCGGGATAAGATCACTGTCTCCGGGTTCGACTCTCAGTCATCACGGACGCTCGGGTCTGTGATTCTGACGTTATGCTTTGGGCTGCTAGTCACGAACATCAAATTTCACGTCATTGACGCCAAGACATGTTACGATGCCTTGCTCGGCAGGCCTTGGCTACATGAGTACAACATTATTCTTTCTACACAGCATCAGTGTATGAAGTACTTCAAAGATGGGCTTGAATATACCGTGACAGGGGAATTAAACCCATTCTTCGTGAACGAGGTCCGCAAATATAAGGATACCAAGTACTTCCTACCAGATTTCGAAAACACGGAGAGATGTCGCAAACCGGAGGACAAGAACAAAGCTATCACTACTATTCCGGTCTTCGGAAGTGATACCGAGGAGGACAAAGAGATAGTCTATTCAAGGCTACCCCGATGCAACAAGCCGGGACCATCCACCCCTATGTTGGTCTTCGGCAGCGACTCGGAAGATGAAGTTAATGCCGTGTTTTCCATTCGGCCATCAATACAAGCCTTCGCTGGCGATAATCTGAGTTTGCAAATTTCCATGGTTCCGCAAAAGCATCATAAAGAGCTAGACGCGCTTGACGCCTACAGTGTGGAAGAACCGCAGACATTCTACATCCCTCTTAGGCGAAGAGATGAAAAAGCGATCCTCTTTTACCAATCCACGGAAACCAAAGTAAAGAAAGAAGTCTGGCATGGTGCTGACTCGACACTTGATAGACTTCAGCCTATCCGACTGCCCAGATACTACACAGAAGGATTGAAGAGGTTGTTGAGGCGCCAAGGCATACCCTTCAAACAGACTGCTCGACAAACCTAGTTCTATAAAAGGATCTGGAACGTCCCCGGACTCAGCGAAAATTGCCCAACGGGAAAATGGAAACGATCAGGCTTGTATATGTTCAATCCAAGAAACGGGAACGATTCCATGACTGCTACGTCATACATGAGTTCGATGAAGAAGGAGATGCTCTGTGGGAAGATGCTAACCCTGAACCAGAACGAGCGACCGTCGTGAAAATGCCAAATTCGTCGTTCGAATAACAAATGGACAAGCTTATAAGGGAAGCGAGTCAAAAGGTTCGAGACGACGATAATCGCGAATTGGCCATTTACGAGAAAGCCAGGACGCGGCGCCTCCTTCAGCAATCTGCGGAGAATGACGATGCTTTTTGTCGCTAGCCCGTCATACAAAAGACCAAACGCGGAGGTAAAAATAAACCAAAGAACGGAAAAAACGTTCGACAGCGACAAAGCGGGTCCAAGAAGCCACACGATTGAGAATCGAGCAACCAAGATTCGTCTCTTATAAAGAAGATGGGTCGAGCGTACTCTTTTCCCTAAGACAAGACACAGAAGATATTCGATCTTGTCATAAAACATCAGATGATGACACTTCCGGAGTCCAAACACCCCGAGCAAGCAGGCGAGGTCTCTCATCCGGACTATTGCTCCTATCACCGAGCGATAGGACATCCTCTCGAAGATTGCTTCACATTCAAAGATTGGATAGAAGACCAGTATCAGTAAGGCAAGTTCGCTTTATCCAAAAGTTGGAGGATGACCCCGCCGCAGAAGCATGAACCGAAAGCCACGAGAGTAGAACCAGATCAACATCGGTCTTGGAAGCGATCTCGTACCTGTCATGTGATAATGCTGTCAGAGGAAGGAACATACGAAGATATGGTTGATCTCCCCTGGTGCTTCGAAAACGATGATGACGAAGTGATCTCCGAGTTTCCACCGGCGCCAAAAGAGCTGGAAGATGGGATACATACTACTGCAGATAACCTCAAAAAAATCGACTTGGGAACGGCAAACAACCCACTGCCGAGGTTCGTCAGTGAGCTGTTGTCTGAAGAAAAAGTGGCTACGCTCAAAGACGTGCTCATGCAGTATAAAGATTGCTTCGCATGGAACTATTCTGGGATGCCAAGACTAGATCCAGGATTGCTGTGCATAAATTGGCAATATCTCCGGACGTCAAGCCAATTAAACAAGCACCGAGAAGAATGCGACTTGAACTTGAAATGAGCATCAATGCCGAGGTCAAGAGGCTAATCGACTCCGGCTTCATCCAAGAGGTTCAATACCCTGATTGGATTGCCAACATCGTCCCAGTGATGAAGAAAAATGGGACGGTGCGCATATGTGTGGACTTTCAGGATCTCAATAAAGCTTGCCCGAAGGACGATTTTCTTGTACCGGTCACCGAGCTGATGATAGATAACACGTCCACTCACGAAGTCTTTTACTTCATGGACGGATCATCAGGGTACAATCAGATAAATATGCATTCCGAGGACCAGAAGCATACTGCTTTCCGGACTCCTTTAGGCATATTCTGCTTCAAGGTGATGCACTTTGGTCTAAAGAACGCTGGTACCACCTATCAGAGGGCCATGACGAAGATCTTCGATGACCTCATACATGAAATCGTCGAATGCTATATCGACGACCTCGTGGTTAAAAGCAAATCATACGAGAAACATTTAGAGCATCTGAAGATCGTGTTTCAGCGTTTTCTGAAATACAACTTGAAGATGAACCCTCTCAAATGCAAGTTCCTAGGATTCGTCGTCCGACACCGAGGCATCGAGATAGACCCGTCGAAGATCAAGGCGATTATGGAAATGCCCCTGCCAAGGACTCTCAAACAACTGTGGTCTCTCCAAGGAAAGCTCGGGTATATCCGGCGATTTATAGCCAATCTCTCCGGCAAGTGCCGTCCTTACAGTCACTTGATGAGAAAGGGAACCCCGTTCGTCTGGGATCGTAAATGCCAAAGCGCACTGGACGAAATCAAGCAATACCTACAGAATCCTCTGGTGCTAACCGCTCCAGTCAAGAGAAAGCCCTTCATTCTGTACATAACAGCCCTCGAAGGTTCCTTAGGCGTGATGTGGGCATAAGAAAACGACCAAGGGAAGGAGAGAGCCCTCTACTATTTGAGTCGTGTTCTCTTGGGGGCAGAAAGCAACTACTCCCCCTTCGGAAAACACTGCCCGGCGTTGATCTTCACGATAACGAAGGTCAGACACTATGCGTTGGCACATGAGGTCCATCTCATATCAAAGGTGGATCCCCTCAAATATTTGATGTCAAAGGCCATATTAACGGGATGTCTCGCTAAATGGGCCCTACTCTTGATGGAGTTCACGATAACTTATCGTCCCCTCAAGGCAGTAAAAGGCCAGGCTATCACCGACTTTCTTGCTGAGCATCTGATACCTGCCAACTCTCCGTTGAACTATGAATTGCCCGACGAGCACGCGTTTGACACGATCGACGGGGAGAGAAGAGAGAATGATACCTGGTGGGAACTCTATTTCGATGGAGCATCTTCCATGAAGAAGCGCGAACAAAGCACCCCCATAATCAAATCCGGGTGGGCCTCATCTTCATGACTCCATAAGGAGGGTTAATGCGCTTTGCCTTCTCCTTAACAGAGCCGAGGACGAATAATGAAGCTGAATATGAAGCTTTGATAGTAGGTCTTGAGATCGCCGTCGACATGGGAATTGAAAACCTCCTCATATACGGAGACTCCCAACTGGTCGTTAGTCAAGTAAACAATGACTATCAAACGTGCAAGCTAGAGCTGGTAAAGTACGGCGAGAGAGTGCAACAATTACTAACTCAAATTCCCTCCTACATGCTGGAAAGTATACCGCGTGCGGAAAATAGCAAAGTGGATGCATTGGCCAAGCTCGTTAAAGAATTGGCCGACGAGAACCACGATGACGAGAGGATCGTTGTGCAAAGCCGTCGGATTCTTACACGGGCAAAAATATCTTCGGAGTCGTCCGAAGAAAAGGGAGCGACCGAGCAAACTGCTCTACAAATAAAATACCAAGAAAAGGCTAAGGATTGGAGAGAAGTCTTTATAGACTACTTCAAATCCCGTCGAACGCCTGAAGATGCGTCCTCAAGACATCAGCTCATGAAACGAGCTCTATCTTTCGCCTTTGTCAATGACACTCTATATAAGAGGTCATTTGATTCTCTGTGGTTAAGATGCCTGAGACCTGAAGAGGCAAAGAGAGTCGTCCTAGAACCTCACGACGGACTCTGCGGTTCTCACCATGCCGGGCCGAAGATGAAATTGAAGATCAAAAGGATGGGCTATTATTGGCCCACGATGATTCAAGACTGCCTCGAATACGCGAAGCAGTGCCACTCGTGCCAGATTCACGGAGACTTTATCCATCAACATCCAAATCCGCTACACCCAACGGTGGCTAGCTAGTCGTTCGAAATGTGGGGAACTAACATAATCGGCCCTATCGAACCAGCATCGTCTAGAGGACATCGATTCATTTTAGCGACAACTGATTACTTCTCCAAATGGACAGAAGCAGTACCGCTGAAGGAAGTAAAGACAGAGAATATCCTCTATTTCTTCAAGACACACGTCATTTATCGGTTCGGCACTCCGCCACGGATTATCTCCGATAACGGGCAAGCCTACAGAAGCCACAAGATCAGCCGCTTCGTACAACAGCATAACATAGACTGGAGATATTCTTCGGTCTATAATCCCCGAGCTAACGGTCTAGCTGAGGCTTTCAACAAGACCTTGACAAAGATCATGAAAAAGACGGTGTCTCGAAATAAGAGGGACTGGCACGAAAGACTGCATGAAGCTCTCTGGGCGTATTGAACTACGTTCAAAACGGCCATAAACACAACGCCGTATGCATTGGTATTCGGCACAGAAGATGTACTCCCCCTCGAGATAGAGTTACCCTCTCTACGAGTGGCAGTTCATTACGAACTAACAGACGAAGAAAATGCTCATCTTCGGCTTGAGGAGCTCGACGCCCTTGATGAAACCCGGCTCATGGCGCAACAAAATCTCGAATCTTATAAAGCAAAGATGACGCGCTCATACGAGAGACTGACTAGACCGAGAACATTCCGGTAAGGAGAACTCGTGCTGGTAGTCAAAAGACCTATGATCCCCAATCGTGCCAAACGGAAGAAATTCAAGCCGAATTACGAAGGCCCGTATATCATAGACAAAGTTTACCAGGGTGAAACCTATCTACTTGTGGACATGCATGGTGAAAGACCTTTCAGGCAAATAAACGGTCGCTTTTTAAAGAAATACTACGCCTGACAAGTCACGGCCTAGGTCAACGATAGATGACGACGTCTATGTCTGCTCGCTATCTTCCTAAGCCCAAACTCTATAAGTAGTAGCCGGCTACGGACCGAAACGTCCTTAAACTAACAACGAACCGAAACTTCCTTAAACTAACAACGGACCGAAACGTCCTTAAACTAACAACGGACCGAAATGTCATAAAACTAACAACGGACCGAATGTCCTAAAACTAACAACGGAACGAAATGTCCCTAAAATAACGATGGACCACTATGTCCTAAAACTGGCTATTGACCGAGACGTCGATAAGCTACTACAGATCGCAGCATCCCAAGGCTGACACAAAAAAAATAATAAAAAATAAAATAAAAAAATGGTATGTCCATAAGCAAAATGGGCACGGATGAAAACCCGAGAGGGTTCCGTGAGTAAAAACAGCAGGGATACCGGCGAGTTTTGTGAAAACCCAAAAGGGCGCATGCTCGTTAAAAGACACTTGCAAGGTCCTCTCGACCCTGTAAGGATAAATCACCTACGTGAGGTCCTTACGACTCACAAGGGTGAAACACACTTAGGGATCCCCACGATTCCTTAGGAGAAATTACACTTGCGAGATCCTCACGACTCGTAAGGAGGACCCTCCTTTGAGACCCTCACGGCTCATAGGATTCAAAAGCCTTAAGCTACAGGGATCTGAACCTGTTCTTAAGCCATCACAACCTCCATTGCTGCCCTACAAGCAGTTCAATATTGACCCTTGTATACAATCCATGGGCGCGAATAAACATCTCCCTAACAAAGTCCCACCAGTGACTAGGGATACGCTCGCACGGTGAACAGCCCTTGTAAATCCTCTCGATTTATAAGGAGAAAATACTCTTGTAAGATCCTTACGACTTATAAGGGACCATACACTTAAGAATCCTCACGGTTCTTAAGGAGAAAACGCACCTACGAGATCCTTACAACTCGTAAGGAGAAATACCTTTATGAGACCCTTACGGCTCGTAAAGTCAAAAGCCTTAGTCGATAGGATCCTAATCCTGTTCGTTAAGCCACCTTTGTTTAACATCGACTGATTTGCTCCTGGTAATATCCCAGTTGTAGCGATGCTCATGCCTAAATCGGTATCAAATCCCAAACTCGCGGTGAAAAGTCAGCGAGCAACAAATGCATATGAAATAGCCAAAATGATGGAGCAACTTGCAACAAAATCAGCAAGTAAAAATGTATGCATACAAAATAGCCGAAATGGTTGGGCAACTCGCAATAAAAAGCAGCGAGTAAAAATAAAACAAATAGCCGAAATGATTGGACAATCGCAACCTTCGCGATATGAAAGCTGAAATGATAGAGCATCGCGGAAAGAAAAATATATAAAATGAAACTTTTTGCCCTACAGGTGAGATCATATCGATCCCTGTATACAATCCAGGGGCACAAACAAAGAAGGAACCGTACCTTCCCCCTAGGCTCCATCCGAAAGAGAGCCAAGTCTCGACGGTTTACAGACAGCTTGGAAATCATCTCAACATTCGTCTCATTACAACAGATGCAACATCAGCAAAGCGGAACCGCGGCAATTCCCAGTTCCATGACTCGGCGGTGCACAGACAACCGAGAGTCAACCCCCGACTCCGTGAAATGCGGATAAATTCAACCTCTCCTGGTCCTGTGGAACATGGCTAATGTCAATCCTGACCCCGTGGGAAACATCCAGAGCAAATCCTGGTCCTTGTAGAACACGGCTAATGTCAATCCTGACCCCGTGGGAAGCATCCAGAGCAAATCTTGGTCTAGTGGAACACAGCAAATGTCAATCCTGACCCCATGGGAAGCGTCCAGAGCAGATCCTGGTCCTTGCGGAACACGGCTAATGTCAATCCTTATCCCATGGGAAGCATCCAGAGCAAATCCTGGTCCTGTGGAATACGGCTTATGTCAATCCTAACCCCGTGGGAAGCATCCAGAGCAAATCCTGGTCTAGCGGAACACGGCTTATGTCAATCCTGACCCCGTGGGAAGCGTCCAGAGCGGAACCTGGTCCTTCCGGAACACGGCTAATGTTAATCCTGACCCCGTAGGAAGCATCCAGAGCAAATCCTGGTCCTGTGGAACACAGCTTATGTCAATCCTGACCCATTGGGAAGCATCCAGAGCAAATCCTGGTCCTATAGAACACGGCTAATGTCAATCCTGACCCCGTGGGAAGCGTCCAGAGCGGATCCTGGTCCTTACGGAACACGACTTATATCAATCCTGACCCCGCGGGAAGCGTCCAGAGCGGAACCTGGTCCTTGCAGAACACGGCTAATGTCAATTCTGACCCCGTGGGAAGCGTCCAGAGCAAATCTTGGTCTAGTGGAACACGGCTAATATCAATCCTGACCCCGTGGGAAGTATCCAGGGCAAATCATGGTCTAGTGGAACATGGCTAATGTCAATCCTGATCCTGTGGGAAGTGTCCAGAGCGGATCCTGGTCCTTGCGGAACACGGTTAATGTCAATCCTGACCCATGGGAACCATCCAGAGCGGAACCTGGTCCTTGCGGAACACGGCTTATGTCAATCCTGACCCCGTGGGAAGCGTCCAGAGCGGATCCTGGTCCTTGCGGAACACGGCTTATGTCAATCCTGACCCCGTGGGAAGCGTCCAGAACGGAACTTGGTCCTTGCGGAACACGGCCCTTACGGAACACGGCTAATGTCAATCCTGACCTCGTGGGAAGCATCCAGACCAAATCCTGGTCCTTGCAAAACAAGGCTTATGTCAATCCTGACCCCGTGGGAAGCATCCAGAGCAAATCCTGATCTAGTGGAACACAGCTAATGTCAATCCTGACCCCGCGGGAAGCGTCCAGAATGGATCCTGGTCCTTGCGGAACACGGCTAATGTCAATCCTGGCCCCGTGGGAAGCATCCAGAGCAAATCCTGGTCCCGTCAAACACGGATAAAGTCAATCCTGACCCCGTGGGAAACGCCCAGAGCAACCCCTGACTCCATGAAATGTGGATAATGTCAATCTCATCAATCACTTATGGGTCCTCTCGACTCGTAAGGAAGAAAACTCTCTTGTGAGATCCTTACGACTCCCAAGAGAAATCACGCTTAGGAATCCTCACGATTCTTAAGGAGAAAAATACACCTATGAGTTCCTTTCGAATCGTAGGTAGAAAAGTATTTATGAGACCCTCATGACTCACAAAGTTGAAAAGCCTTAGGCAGCAGATCTGAACATGCTTCCTAAGCCATCACTACCTTTCGAAGAGTTCAAGACGGAATGCTCTCTCTATCATCTACAGGCTACGCTTTCTAAGGTAACATGCTAGCAACAAAGAAAAAGAGAAGAAAGCGACAGTAAGGAGAACATTTGGTTCACATTCAGTTAAGCGTTCAAGGCATACCCATTCATGCATGTGCGAAAAAGTTTGATGCATAAAATAGACACATGGAAATGAAAAGGCTTGCTATTCATATTTCAAAAAATGCCTACATTGATGAAAACGATAAACAAAAACGCCATTAAAGTGTTTACAAAGGCACGACATCAAATCCAGGACATGGATTGAGAAATTCAAAAGTAAGGCCATCCAAAAATTTTCAGGCCTCTCGGACCATCTTCGTGTGCATCCTTTCACGATCACAAGCGTCAGGATCCCCACTGATATCCTCCACCCTTCGATAGGCTGCGAGTATCGCCGCCTGCTGAAAAGATTGATGTAGGATATCAACAAGGTTGTCTCGCCTTTTCTTTGATATTAAGCCCATCAGATACACCGAGTTCACCTTATCTTCGGCGTCATCCAATGCCTTAAGCGGCATGCCGGCGTAAAATAAAGGAAGTGCTCCCCAGATCGCTCCCACAATAAGCTTCAAGAGAGAGGAACGACGAGGAAGAAGTCGACCATTGTATGCATCAAAGAGACCCATAATTTTAGCACACTGGGCGTTTGTGAATTCCTAGTTTTAGGAGCGGCCTAGTGCGCGAATGTCTCCATAAGAAATAATCTCGTCGAGATCATACATATGAGCGTTCATAACGTCTGAAAGGAAAAATTAGTGAGAGTTAGTAGACAAACTGACTAAGAAAAAGATTATTGAAGCAGACACGGGATTTAGACAACTTTTGATATCCCCAAGGAGGAAATAAATGCTGTGCAATTAAGAAAGGAATCCTGAAAAGGATTTTGCATTTAAAGGTCCCTCGGGCCAAGGAGTTAAACTTCTCGAGAGCAATGCTCTGCAAACAGGAATGACACCTGCCAAAGTCAATTATGAGGGGAATTAAAAATTCTCCGGGAATTCTAAGAGCCTTGCTCTTTAAAAACAATGGAATAACCATCAGAAAATTTAAAATAAGAGTTTTAATGAATTAAAAATTCTGAGATCTTCAAGATCTATGAACAAACTCTTCAGAGTTCTTTATGAAAGATTAATAAATCTATGTGATTTCATAAGAGCAAAGCTCTGTTAAGAAACCCTGAAAAGGATCTCTTAAGATCTAAGATCTAACAAGAGCAAAGCTCTATTGAGAAACCCTACAAAAGTTTTCTTCAAGATCTATGATCTAAAAAAAGCAAAGCTCCATTAATGGGTTAAGAAACCTCAAGAAAGATCTTTTTTGATCTATGATTCCAAGAGAGCAAAGCTCTGTTAATGAAAACCTAAAAGGGTTTCCTTTAGATCAAAGATCTATGAAGAGCAAAGCTCTGTTAATGGGTGAAACCCTAGATTCTTAAATAATCCTTTTAGAAGATTTAATCTTTACCTAAGTTTTGACAGAGTTCTATCCTTAAAAGAAGTTCTTAAAGATAAAGAGCTATGCTCTGTAGGAGAGTAAAAATTCTCAGAAAATAAGAAGGAAGATGAACAGAAGTCATCCTAAGGGCTAAGGGTCCTATTTATAGGCACTGAGATGCCGTTTCAACTTCTGAGTTGATCCAAGGGCGCAGATGCTGCCACTGCTGCACTCACGTGTGGGCCACGTGAGCGCAATGGTAGGGAGGCATTTGTTTCCCCCAATCAGAGCAAAACTCTGTTTAAAATTCAAATTTTGAAATGAAACAACGCTTCAGAAGCAGCGCCAAGTGCGCTGCGCCCTAAGCAGCGCACCACATGCAAAGCACGCGTGCGCTAGCTCTAAGAGCACTGCACTTAAGCAGCGCACCACGTGCAAAGCATGTGTGCGCTAGCGCCAAGTACGCTGCGCTCTGAGCAGCGCGTTACGTGCAAAACACGGGTGCGCTAGCGCTAAGTGCGCTGCACTCTAAGCAGCACACCACGTGCAAAGCACAGGTGCGTTAGCACTGGAACTAAAATCTCCCCACCGTTAGATCAAAAATCTAATAATAATGATAAATCATTAATTAATCAGAATTAAATTCTGTTAAGGAAAGATTCCTAAAAATCTTTCCAAACAACAAGATTGTGCTCTGTAAATCAGAGCACCGTTGGATCAATGATCCAAGGGTGCTTAAAAAATCACCAAAATACAGAATAAATTCTATATGGGAAAGATTTCCTAATCTTGTTAAAAACAAGAAGATTGTCTTCTGTAAATCAGAAGCCTTTGGATCAAAGATCCAATGAGGGGAAATTTCCAAAACCAATTGGAGAAAAGATCTCCTTAACTGATTAAACAAATCAGCTTGCCCTATAAAAAGGCCCCAAGACTTCAAGTCTCAGATATACAGAAGTATAGAGAGGAACTCCCCCATAAGCTTTGAGAGAATCTCAGAAAGAAGAGCCAAGCTCTCAATAGAAGAACTTCTTTTCTTCAAGGTAAAAGAACAGAGAGATGAAATCATCTTATAATTAAAAAGAAAAACTCACTTCTTTAAAGATCATAGATCTACAAGACCAAGGTCAT
Source organism: Agapanthus africanus (assembly GCA_030015575.1). Lineage (NCBI taxonomy): Eukaryota > Viridiplantae > Streptophyta > Magnoliopsida > Asparagales > Amaryllidaceae > Agapanthus > Agapanthus africanus. The sequence goes on from CM057341.1 coordinate 231,947,143, forward strand.
TCATAAAAAGATCAAAAGATCTCATCATAAATAAAAAGAAGAATTTACTTCCTTCTCACAGATCATAGATCTATAAGACAAATTGTCTTTTACAAAAAGAGATTATAAACATCTCATTATAAAATAAAGGGGGAGAGAATAATTCAATTCTCTTAAGGATCATAGATCCAAAAAGTCAAAGCCTTTCATCAATACAAGAGATTGAAGCATCTCCTGTAATGTAAGAACTTTTGTTCTTAGGATCTTGAGACAAAGTCTCTTCTCAGGGAGAATTTATTTCCCAGATTATAAAATTGATCAAATGCGCTTCTGCGCTCTTGGACTGGCACTCAGCGCCAAGCACGCCACGTGTCACTCACGTGCGCGCCACTCAACAGTTAGCGCTGTGCGCTTTTGAACTAGCGCTTTGCGCTCATGGACTGGCGCTCAGCGCCAAGCGCACCACGTGCTCCTCACGTGTGCGCCACTGAACTAATAGCGCAATTCGCTCATTATCTGGCGCTAGCGCCAAGCGCGACACGTGTCCCTCACGTATGCACTACTCGGCAGAAGCGCACTGTGCTCTTTGACTAGCTCAAAGCGCCAAGCGCACCATGTGCTCCTCACGTGTGTGCTGATAGAACATAAATTGTTCTTTAATAAGCCCAAAGCTATAATAAATGCTCAGCATTTAATAAAAGACAGAAATACTGTTAAAACTCAAGTCAATGCTTGGCAATGTTACAAGGGCTAAGCCCAAACAAATGCTCAACAACCCAAAATAAATATTAAACATTTTAACTTGATTGGACTTAGCCCAAGATTGGCCATAAGTCCTCAATTCAGATTAATTGAGCCCATATGCTCATAAATCTTTTAACAGATGTTAATTCCAATTGGACTACAGATCTACCAACCAAAATTGGTTCAAGGGTACATCTCGGAACCCCTCTGATATATGTCATTGTAATCCGTCTTCGGAGAGGTGACAGGTCCTGACAACCATACATTTTATAGACTATGACGTCTTTAAACTGGACTGTGGGGTCCTTAAACTCATGGACTATGATGCCCTTAACCTCGGACTGTGGGGTTCTTAAGCCCATGGACTATGATGTCCTTAACCTCAGACTGTGGGGTCCCTTTAAACCCACGGACTATGATGTCCTTAACCTTGGACCACCATGTCCTTAAACTGGTAATCAACCGCAATGTCCCTAAACTAAACAATAGAGCCCAAATGCTCTCTTGTCGGATCTAAATGATCCCGTTAAGTTGATCTTAGTCTAAAATTAGACTAACGCATCCTTAACAAACGTTTAAGTTGATATTAGTCTCAAATGAGACTAACGTATCCTTAAACCCAACCCCAAACCCAAATCTAAGAAAATACGAATTTGGACTAATCCACGCCCTACGGGCGACAACATAAATCAGTCTCCATATACAATCCACGGGCAACCAAAAACAAAACAAACACACACGACACGAAGTGACCATCCGGGGAAGGAGAAAGTGGTTACCGCGATGCGGTAGCATAATTAACTGCAGGGGCTTGCGCCTGCAGGGAAGAGCGTCCCCACAATCAAAAACCCTTCAAGTAAGGGGGGATCCGACGAAGTCTGCTACATCGGCCGCATCCGTTTAAACCTTCGATACATGCTGTCATAAATCAACTTGGCATCTTCGGAGAGGTGGACGGATAGCACCAATTAGCATCAGCCCAGAATTCAGGCAAGACGGACCCGCGCTGTCGCGTCTCTACGTTCGGAGGGGAACAAGTATGACTAACATTTCTTAGGTCTACATCTGCCCTTTTCCTCCTCAAATACGGGATTTGGTTTTAAGGGTAGATTTCTCCACACTTTTGATATATGTCGTTGTAATTCTTCAACGTCTTCAGAGAGGTGGCGGGTCCCGACGACCAACAGCTCCTCTTCATGCACTTCCAAATTGACGTGCACGCCTCAAATCGGATCATGCCCCAAATTGAGAACATTCCATATTAACATCGTTCACTTCGCCACATAACAAATACACGTGCACGCAAGTTGAAGGTTGGACCGAAACGTCCTTAAACTAATATTCTCCTCCAAAATGGCAATAATAGACCGAAACATCCTTAAACGAAAATAATAGAGCCCAAACGCTCTTTTGTTGGATCCTAAATAAAAATGATCCTGAAATCTCATTAAGTGGATCTCAGTCTCAATTTGGACTAATGTATCCTTAACAAAAACAAATCGAGCCCCAAATGCTCACATACATTTAAGTCGATCTTAATATAAATATAGATTAACGGTTCTTAAATAAAAACCCCAAATCTAAAATATACGGATTTGGATTAATCCACGCCCTACGGGAGACAACATAAATTAGTCTCTGTATACAATCTATGGGCAACCTAAACAAAAAAACACACACACGACACGAAGTGAACTTCCGGAGCAGGAGAAAGTGGTTATCGCGATGTGGTAATGTAATTAACTGCAGGGTCTTGCGCCTGTAGGGAAGAGCGTCCTCACAATAAAAAAAAAACCTCACAAACGAGGGGGGATCTGACAAAATCTGCTACAACGGCCACATCGGTCCAAACCTCCGATATATGGTGCCATAAATCAACTTGGCATTTTCGGAGAGGTGGACGGATAAATCCAAATAGCATCTGCCCCCAAATTCAGGCAAGGCAATCCATCCCAATTCGTCTCTGTTTTCAGTGGTAAACACTCCTGAGCTTTTGTCAACGACCGAGTTTGCGGTCGATGACTTACGGAAGCACGACTTTCATCTTTCCCGGAAGCCATGTAGACCGTATGCACGATCATGCTCCCGGACTTGGGGCTTTTGGGTCCAGCGCCTTTGGAATTTGCCGCAGGCGGTGGGATGTTCTCCAGCCTCACCCTTTTATGGGAGGTCGAAGTTGAAGGAGCCTGTAAGGTGTTTTTTATCACTCCATTGAGATGGGAATACGCGCGCGGTTGTTAGGCATACTACAGATTCCCACTGCCTAGTGTAGGCTGGGGTTTATTGATTATGGGAATCCGAATCTCCGGCAGCCGCAGACTAAGCTGTCGTTAATTACCCCCCGTCTTTGAACCGAGAGAACCTCCGATTGACGGGGCAAACAGTCATGCGGACTCAATATGCAGTGTGCGTATGTTTTGAAAGGGTTTTAGATATATTGGGGGGCCCTCAGAGTTTTACGGGGGTCCCGCTACCCGGATAGTAGGCTGGGGGTCAAGGGGGCTAGCAGCCCCCTCGCAGGGTATGGGGCAACACCCCGTTAGAAAATTTTTTTAACGGGGGAGGTATTTTTAGTGTGGAGTGTATATAAAATGAGGGGGGAAATGGCGTCCAAAGGACAGGTGAGCGCCAGCGCCGCACATGCCTAGCACGCGGACGCCGGGCACTAGGCGCTAGCACTGGGCGTTAGGGTCCTACGTGCTTGGCACGCGGGCGCTGGACGCTAGCGCCCCACATGCTTGGCACACGGGTGCTGGGCGTCAGCAAGAAAAGTGACTTGGTCCCTGCACTGGGAGCTGTGCTCCCGATTTGACTTATGGAGTTGAACTCCTGACAGAGAGGAAAAGTGGGCTTAGCCCCTGCACTGGAGTTGTACTCCCAAAAAGAAAGATTTATTATTTTGTGTGTGTATGTGTGTGTGTGTGTGTGTGTGTGTGTGTATTTGAGGAGTTAAACTCCTAAGATATTTTTGGAGCCGATGAAAGGGGCTTCTCCCTTGAGCCCTGGATCTTCCCAAGATAGGATTTTTTGAGATGGGTATCCTTCTTCTTCCCCTCTGTTGGTCGGATTTTGGATGAAAGGGGGTAAGATTTAAAAATCTCCCCTTTTTGAGATCTGATGGAAGATCTAAGCTCCTCTTTGTGGGTTTTGTGGTGAAAAACTTTTTTTTTTTGGTAAAGGAAGAGTAAAACTCTTGATTTAATTGAAAAGGTGAAGAAGGTTTAAAACCTTGAGGAAGGAGAAGGACGCATAAAAACTCTAGATTTTGAGGGGAATGAAAAGTTTTTTTTGAGAGGAAGGAAAAGTTTTTTTTTATTTCATTATCATGTTGCCATTTATAGGCTTACAAACTTACATATAGCCCCTTGGGCTTTACAAAATGGCATTTTGCCCATGCCATGCCTCATGTGCTCATTTCTTTTACACATGAGCCATGGGCTTTACAAAAATTTGGCTTTATGCCCATTTTTCTTACATTCATGCATAAAAAATTATATCAAAATTATTTATTACATGATTTCATTTTAGCTTGGGGGAGGCTGGCCGCGGGGCTCAACTTGGGCATGGGCCCACTTGACCTGGGCTTGGGCCCACCTGGTTTGGGGTTGACTTTGATTTTGACTTGGTCAACCAGGGTGTAATTTTTTACCTCAACAGAGCCGTTACGACAGGCACCTCTATAGAAGAAGCTCCTCGCTGTATGACAGAGAGATGATCTTTCTTTTGCCGAGCCTTCGATTTCTTCGGTCGGCGCGAGTAGTTTTCGTCGATCACAGAGTCCTGGACTTTTCGCCAGACTCTGTGAATTTGGGAGGAGAGCCGCTGACCCGCTTCTGCTTTTCCTGCACAGGGACCTCAATAGGAGGAGGTGATTTCTTCAATACCGCTGTAGGGGGAGTTTTTGCGCACCCTCTTCAGCGGTTCAAAGCTGTTCCCGGTTGGAACAGCAACATCGACTTCCACCATTGAAGCTGGTGGGGTAAGTCCAGAAGGGGAGTTGCCCCCGGATTTTCTTACTTAGCACGTGGTGACGTCGAGCATGCCTTGCTGAAGGGACCGCCTCGGTTTCGGAAGCGGTTGCAGCTTGCCCTTGGTTTTATTGAGGAGCTCCAGCAGTTGCCAGCCTGTTAAAGACCGACGTCCTTGGCATGATTTGATTGGAGACGGTCAGGCTCTCGAAGATCAATCGCCTGACTGGTGAAGCACTTTTGACGGCTTCATTTGCAACAGGAATTGGGAGGGCTATCCTTTTTGGGGTAGCCCCTTCGGGAATCACGGGCTTCTTTGCGGGCCCGCTTGAGCTTTGGCTCGGCCTATTAAAGACTGAGACCCCCTTTTTGGATGGCTCGTTGAGAGGAGCTATTGCGGTCGTCAGTCGGTGGAAGACCGACTTCTTTGGAACATCGGGTTGCGGTGTTGAGGCACCAACTCTTATTGGTGGGAGTATGGTCCCGAAGAACAATCTGGTAGTAGCTTGAGTTACCTGCCCTACCGGCATTGAAAAGATAGAGGCCGCATTGGGCCCGTAAGTCACTCCTCCAGTTGGGGCACAGCAGGAGTTACTGTTGCAGGTTGTGCAGTTGGAAGCCATTGATGTTCTCTTCCTCTGCACAAGAACAAGACACCAAATCTTAGTACCTCGAATCCAAGGGCAACCATAGCGAACCACGATTTTGTTCACGAAAAAGATACACGATGTATAGAGTGGAAAGAGGAAAAGGTCCCACCGGGCGTGCCAGAATCTGTTCACCGCCGGAAGACGGACCGGGACGTCTGGCCTGAATTCTGAGGGGCAGATGCTATTTGGATTTATCCGTCCACCTCTTCGAAGACGCCAAGTTGATTTATGGCACCGTATATCGGAGGTTTGGACAGATGCAATCGTTGTAACAGACTTCGTAAGATTGCCCCTAATTTGTGAGGGGGTTTTGATTATGGGGACGCTCTTCCCTGCAGGCGCAAGCCCCTACAGTTAATTACGTTATCGCATCACGATAACCACTTTCTCCTGCTCCGGAGGATCACTTCGTGTCGTGTGTATGTTTGTTTTATTTTGGTTTCCCGTGGATTGTATACGGAGACTAATTTATGTCGTCGCCCGTAGGGCGTGGATTAGACCAAATCCATATATTTTAGATTTGGGGTTTTTATTTAAGGATCGTTAATCTATTTTGAGATTAAGATCGACTTAAATGTATGTGAGCATTTGGGGCTCGATTTGTTTTTGTTAAGGATACATTAGTCCAATTTGAGACTAAGATCCACATAACGAGGTTTCAGGATCATTTTTATTTAGGATCCAACAAAAGAACATTTAGGCTCTATTATTTTTGTTTAAGGACGTTTCGGTCCATTATCGCCATTTTGGAGGCAAATATTAGTTTAGGGACATTTCGGTCCATTATCGCCATTTTGGAGGCGAATATTAGTTTAGGGACATTTCGGTCCGTTGTTACCCGGTCCATTATCGCCATTTTGGAGGTGAATATTAGTTTAGGGACATCTCGGTCCATTATCACCATTTTGGAGGCGAATATTAGTTTATGGACTTCTCGGTCCTTTGTTAGTTTAGGGACATCTCGGTCTTTTATCCATCTTGCGCACACGTGTATTTCTTATGCGACGAAGCGAACAATGGTGATATGGAATGCATCCAATTTGGGGTACGATCCGATTTGAGGTATGCACGTCAATTTGGAAGTGCACCAAAGAGTTTTTGGTTGTCGGGACCTGATTGATTCTAGATTTGGAAAAGCAGTGTCGTATATAAAGTTAACCGCAATCAATAAAGGTTTCGCTCGTAGCTAGCCGAGATGAGTATGGGTTGTCCTCAGGGAAACGTGGAATCTTTATCTTGCTTTAGACGAGTTGATTGAAATATGGTTGAGTTGTTGTAGATCTTTGATATACGAATGTAGAATTTATGAAGAAGAGGCTTGTAGAGTTCATAGAATTTAGTAGTAATGGATGATCAATTAAAGATGACTCCTTTTATCTTTTTGTCATGCCCCGCTTCCCAGTGTATGGGCAGAGGACGCGACGAGTCACGCGGCGTATTTACTCAGAAGTAAACACGCTAAGCGTATCTAAGCAATATAAAATAAAATGTACAAAAGAGAAAAGATGTAAATGAACAACTTTATTTATTAACATTCTTTTTACAATACAATGAAAAGTAAATATATGGAATGAAAGCAATGCCTAAACAGTGGCATAACAGAAATGAAAATGACATATACAAGTAAACTAGAGCTCCGGTTCAAAGGCTGGTTGATCTAAGTCCTCGCTGGTGGGCTCTGTCTTCAGAAGGTCCGATCCACCTGACAACATTCCAAAAAATGAAGAAAAGGAATGTCTTCAGCGAACAATTGCTCGGTAAGTCCCAAAGTTAAGTAGAGACGAATAGACAGAAAGAGAATATAACTTTTAAAGTTGTATTATATTGTTAACGCTGTTGTTTGTAGCTTGGTATAGAAAATGCCAGTGCATACGAGAGGAGTCCCACTATTCTGGAGACTAAGGTATACGGAGCACAAGGAACCGTTCAACCACGGTACAATGGTAATGGAGATTCAGGTTAGGTGTATTATGGTTACAGTCTCGTGCCACTTTTAACACCTTCCATACCAATCGAACCCTTATACCGCGATATCTTGATTGTATTGTTTGTACTGTATTGTCTTGTATTGTAAATTGTATATGGATGACTTGCCGAAACCATGATATCAGTAAATGAAATGAATGTAAATGGAGAGTCGTGTAGACTGAGTATATCCATGGTTCAGTTCAGTCAAGTTAGATTGATATAAATTGAATAGACGGATTCATGGATTCATGTTGTATTGTAGTTTGCACTTGAATCACATTCAAGTCAGATTGTTTAGATTGAGACTCAGTCTGAGTCAGACAATTTTAAAAGAACATGAAATCCTGAAGTAGTTTCGATATTATCGGTAACTGCTGCACACGGACGGCAGGATTTGTGTCTTTTTCCAAAACAATTACCGTGTTGATAACACCGTTTGTTAGATTGTCTACCTTAAATAGGCAAGCACCCATATCTCCGGCTCCCTGAGGCTCAAGAGACCGGACCCGCTTAAACCTATGTTTACTAGGGTCCTTATTGTAATTTTGTATAACTTGAGGGGGTTTTATGTAAAAATAGTTTTGGCATAATTTCAAAATACATCTCAAGCATTTAATTATCGTCTTTAGGGTTTTCATAGATATATATTTTATAAATATGAAATTTCTAGTGAATAGAACCTAGTTTCATAGTATATGGTATTTTCTTAAAATATTGTACTTGTGTTGTATTTGGATGGTATTTTCATGTAATAGTGATTCCTTTGATTTAGAAAACTTGAAATATTTATATAATTAAAATAGATATTTTGATAATATATATATATATATATAATTAATGAAAATAATTTATTTATTTTTTTATAGAAATCTCATTTTCTAAAGAAAAATGTATAAAAATTCCATTGAGATTGAATGCTCCTTGCGGAGGTCTGCATCTCTCTCTACTGAGCCCGAGGATGTGCGATAACCTGCACCATCCCGAACAGGGTCCCTAAAATGGGTTGTAGAGGCGTAATTGTTAGTTATATGTATACCCTAGAGGCCATTACTATACATAGGATGTATATTGTAGTGGATGCTTGGACATATATAGGGAGGACTTTCTTGCTCGACATGATAGTATGCTATCTGGTTGCTCTTTACCTTAACGTGTACACTGAATGTCTCTCTGTTACATGTTGGTAAAGCCCTTAGGATGTGTGCTTGACTACCTGGACTATGATGCGGATCATACTAGTGGGGACATGGTAGTCCACAAGTATATCCTTCAAAGTCCCTAGTCGTGGGTGTATCGAGACGGGGCATCGATATACCAGAGTAGACTAGCGTATACCTTCTCGACCCATACAGATGGGCGATGGATGATCCCATATCCATTGGTGTTTGACATCAGAGATGATATACGGGTGCTCAGTAGAGACTGGGTACACTGGACGGACTCGCCGAGAACTCCCAGATGGTATTATACCTCACGTCAGATGGCAGTTCTCTGGTGACACTGGTACAGAGTAGTCTGTTGACCCGAGATCGTCATAGAGTCTTGTGTGGTTCCCACTGTGCTTTGATTTCCATCTTACCACGTCCAAGAGGGCGTGCAAAACGGTGGTTTTTGGGTACAGTCCCGAGTCACATGGAGGCAACGAGCGATAGGAGGGGATTCGTCTCTCCCGGTATAGGGGGTTGATGTTGCGCTGTGTTCGATTGGCTATAACAGGAAATCCCTGGCCAGGGTTGCTGAGATTTACTGGTAAGTGTTACCAGTATTTTCTCGAATTGTTATAGACCTCATATCGACACGACTTATCGAGCTATTGGGGTCTGACGTTTACCACCCCTAGAAGAGATATGCGACATATCAGACGATCAGACCGGACTGTACGGAAGTGTTACTGGTTGGATTCACAGGAGTGTGAGCGGGCTTGCTCGTCGATCTTCTGATCGCTCAATACCCGGGTGGCCGTTACGTTTAGCAGACCGCTTGCGGCTTGTGGGTGCTTGATATGATCATCATCTGCTGCCGGCGTATTGACGAGTCTTTAGAGTCCTATACAGAGGTTTCCTGGTTCAAGCGAAACGAAATAGGAGCGCATATGAGATATGTGCGGGACCGAGAATAATGCGTGTATGTGATACCGTATTCCATTCTCGCGATGAATGTATCGATTAGGTTATATGCGATATACCCTAGTTATCGAATCAAGGATTTATTCGATAAACCGATACATTGGATACTAGTCGGTTATATGTGATATGACCGGATCGTTAAATCAAGTGTTGATTTAATGATTTAATGTATAATTATATATTTGATATATTACTTTGCATTAACTAGTATCGGTTCACTTTAAATGGATATTCTCACTCGGGTGTGCGCATTGCATATGCGATATGATTTTGTGCACATGATTGTATCATGTTTGATGATACATACTTTTTGGTTAAGTGTAAAGTATTAAACTATGGTTAAGTGGATGATTAGGGTTTTTACTTATTCATTTATTTGTTTATTTATTCATTTTTGGCAAAAGGAAAATGGTGGCTAATTTGGATATATGTTGAAGCTTCATGAAGCTTTGACTTAGTCACCATTTTTGTCTTTATACCTAACCTACCCATTCACTTAACTTGAGTTTAGTCTCTACACTTAACCATGGTTGATTATGATAAGTATTCTTTTATTTTCTATTTTCAAAATTAACTTATCATAACACTTTCTTCTTCTTCTTCTTTTCTTCAAGTGAAGAAAGCAAGCTCCATCAATGGTGATTGATGGAAATGAGTGAGAAATCCAATTCTAAAGTCTACCCACTTCCTATTTCTTCATCCTCCACCTCTTGCCAAGTAGTAGAGTGTGTTTCCTTCACAAGTTTCATGGCTTGGTGAAGGTGGAGCTTGATCTAGCGATGCTTCGACGTAGATCATCTTCGGCATGGACATCGACGACCTAGCTCGCCATTTCTCCGACGAAGCCGACGCTAGAGCCCGGGAATTCACTAGGACAGCGAGGAGACTTCGTTGCGGAGCCGTGGAGGTGGAGCACCGGATCTACAAAGGTTGTATTTCCGTATTCTTATAGTTAAGTGTTAACTAGTTACTTTTTCGCCTAAAACTTCTAGCCAACGATCCGTAGTCGGGTTTCTCGGCACCGTTAAAATTTGAAATTGGCATGGTTGATGCCTTGTGAGACCTCATTAGGGTGCCTAGGAACCCTACAGTGGTATCAGAGCCTAGCTAGAGCCTTAGGCGAAGTCTAGACGGAATTTGAAGTCCGAACGAACCGAAACCCCAAAATTTCCATGCTCTCTGTACTTTTTTGAAAACAGTGAGTTTTTCTATATTAAAAATATGCAGAAAAACATGCAGGAAGATCTAAGAGTTACTGTGAAATCGTATGGCATAATTCCCTTATTGAGCCGCGGATCCGCGGCACGAGCATGGCTCGTGCGGCGGTTCCGCGGCCGTACTGCCTCATTATACATATAAATTTACACGGTAATTCTTGGTTTGAAGTGTTGGTTTTTCTGGGAATTTTTAATATTTATTCAAGAGTTGAATTTTTCTGGGTTGTTTTGGGGATTCGGTGTTTCGATCGGAGTATCAGATTTTGTCTATGTGGCTTTCCGGATAATTTTAGAATATGTTAAAAAGTTCGACCGGATATAAATACCCACTTTTTCCCCTGTCGGGAAATTTCCAAGTATTGGATTTTTCCGTAGTTTAACGACGTTCTAAGTAGTGCAAGTAACGCGATGGTCCCTCTAGAAGACAACAAACCTTAACTCGATTATGTGACCGTCTTGAACTGCCCTTTGAACCTTCGGGTTTGGGACAGTACGGCGTGCCACATGTGAGGCGTTGGCTTGACCCTTCTACGGCTGGACCGTTGGTACTGAGGCACGAACTGAATGTTGTTAGACTTATTTCATGTGTTGATCTGTATCGGGAAAACTTGGGTGTTCGAATGTTCGATCGAAAAGTTTAACATTTTCTATTTTATCTGGAATGGGATACAATAATTGGAATTCACAAAGAGTTATGAGATAACTGAATGAATGTTATAAACATAGCACTTTAGTCTCAATTGATCGGTTGCCACGGAATTTTGATGTGATCAAAAGTCCGTCGCAATCACGTAGCGTACGCGGATACTCGCCGGGTAAACTTAATAGACAGCCTCACTCCATAGCCCCGACCAAGTGACTGTAGGAGAACCCCGTCGCCGAAAGCATCCGTTCAGGTGCTCGTGGTAGCGGTGTTCCGCCTTGGTGCACTTCGTCGACGGCGTCGGGGGTGCGGCCGCCTATTGAAGTTTGCGACGAGCATTCGATCAGGATGTCGGGAATCTTGTTGAATTGCCCGACTTGATATTGAAAAGAGTTTTCGATTTTGAGACTAAAATGCGGGGTTTATAATTGTTAGGCATGCGATGTCTAAAGAATTCATTTGGTCAGGCATGCGATGTCTGAGGTGGTTGCGGATTCCAACTGTTGTAGTTTTACACTTTCTTTTCTGTGACCGTAAGTGTAATATATGATATCGCCGGTTTCGTTGCTATATGTCAACGACAATTGGGATGGACATATTTACTTACGTTGATGACATGTGATGTTATGTGTTGCTGGATATGTTATATTGGATCGTCGTGTTTGAATAGCCGGGGTTTTTTATGTGAGATGAGTGTTTTTCATTTTCATTCATGTAAAAAACTTGTATGTAATATTCTTTTATTGGGGCACTTCCAGGTTGCGGAAGATGTCACCCTTTGTATATTATTTACTTTTCCGCACTAGGATAGACCCAAGGAGGAGAGCACAAGTAACCGGGTTCTGGAGTCCAGTGGGAGACCAACTCGAGGAGTCGAGTCCGGGTCTCCTAACTCTAGAATTGGCAGGGTTGCTTGCCGCTCTCGTGAGGGTCTAGGGGTGTGGGTTTGGCTATTCATCACGACCGTGGAATCCGTGTTTTATACTGGCTCGTATTGAAAACACGGACGTCCTAGTATATCCAATATTTCATATGATTCTTCTGCTGCGATATCTGTGATGTGATCATGTGATGTTCTGTGATAGATACAGTATATAGTATATATGATATATTATATAGGCGTTACTTATGTTTTACACCCGTGCTAGCCCTGCCCCGCTCTGCCGTTAGTTACCTAACCTAACGGTGCACGAGGGGACATCGAGGCGAATGCGGATGGCATAAGTGTACGTCGTATTTATCTGTGATGTTTAGGTATTTAAATGATGGGACTTCATTAATGTGATTAATGAAATAAAAGAAACCTAAGATGTTGTAGAATCGAATTTCAAAATAAAACAGGTAGCTACAGTTCTTGCTTTGCACAGCGGTATATGTGATATATCCTGCACCTTATTCGATGAGGAAAGGACCGAGATCCCTTCACCGGGAGTGACTCCTTTACCAATAATTGGCAGATGCTACACACTCGGCTTGTCTTTTGATTGCTTTTAAGTGTTTTTGCTTTGCACAGTGATATATATGATATATCCGCACCTCATTCGACGAGGAAAGGACCGACGATCCCTTCACCGGGAGTGACTCCTTTAGCAAAACTAGAAAAGCCTCAAAAGCACTCCATTTTAAAATCATTTGATTCTACAACGATATCAAGTTCATTACGCAATAGGTTTTCAGAAAAACCTGTCGTAGCCCTCCGTCATTTCAGATAAGTACTAGTTAGTATTCGTGCTACGTTTGTTGACTATGTTAAGGCGTAGTGTGCGGTAGCTAATTAGTGCTTATCTGCATAAACATATGATGTGATTGGATTAGGGTAGTCGTACGACTTTGTTGACTATGTTAAGGGTCGTGCGGGTGGGTTTAATTCAATCAGGAAATGACGGGTTGAACTTAACTAGCACTTATGATTTGTTGACTATGTTAAGGTCATATAGCTGCTAGGGGCAAAATATTATCGGGAATTTCAAGTGTTGAAATTTGCAATGAGATTGCATACCTTCTATGAGATAGTTGGATCCCGATACCCACTGCGAGTAAGAGTTACTCCTGGGAGAGTTTTATACATTACAATTAGCCGATCAAGTAGGTGTCTAGAAAGGTGTTAACGAGGTTACGCCTCTGGGAAAACGAGGTTTACATTAATTAGGTTCGTGCGAAAGCATGGGGGACCTCCCTCAAAGTACCGACACTGGCCTGGCTGAAAAATTGGCGAACTTGTAGTGTGTAATTAATCCCGGCTAGTCTTTTCTTTTAGGGTTTGAAGGAAGATTTGATAAAAAGCAGTGGGAGCCATCCTGATTAGATAAAATAATAACCAATCTATTCTTGACAGAGCGCACGCTGAGTGTTTTCTTCTCTCTCTCTCCAGGTAGCGACCATATCACGCCTTAATCAAGATAATAATACGGAATATTTGACCGAACCCGCTTGTTATACTGAGCTGGGGAACGTTGGTCCCCCTCCAACTTATAATTGTTATAAGACAGACCAGGAAATTGGGGAATACCAGAATTCCCGTGCCGCCCAAACGAAGAGAGTGCATGCTGATGCATCATCTTCGGGTGTGTTCATTACAAAGAACTGTTTCTCAGTATCCTCTGCGTCCTGGGTATTTGATACCAGATCAGGATCCCAGATATGTAATCTGTTACATAGGGCTACAGAAAGGTAGAGAACTGAGAACGGGTGATAAGTTTCATGAGGCAGAAAACGGGGCAAGAGTTGCAGCCAAGTCTGTTGGTCACTGTCACCCTGTATTACCAATACATTGATTCTGAACGAATGTTATTAGATACCAAACCTGATATACAAAATCATATCAGTCTCTTTATCAGTAAAGAAATGATATAATTTTGTATTGTTGGATAATGTTTTGAACATTTCCTATATCAAAAGTTGATCGGTTCAGGCACATTATCTAAAAGCGTTGATGTTCTAAATCAAACTACAGTTCTTTAGTATACGGAACACACACAAGAGGAAGAGTTCAGAAATGAACGAATCCTTCTTGAGGCATTGTAGACTAGGTCATATCAATGTGACCCGACTAGCTGAAGTTACATAAAGATGCATATTTAAATGAGTTTGAATTTACATCTTGTGAAACTCGCCAGTCATGTCACAAAGATAAGATGACCACAGCTCTGTTTACTGGAAACAGAGAAAGAGTTAGTGAACTCTTGGGATGATACATGTTGATGTATGTAGGTCCCCTGTCTACACATGCCAAGCTCGGTTCTTTTACTTCATTACATTCTCTGATGATCTCTCAAGATTCAGACATACGTTCCTGTTGAAACATAAGTCCGAACCTTTTGAGATATTCACAGAATATAAGCTAGAAGTAGAGAACCAAAATACGGGTATAAGTATTATGTCCTTTGATGTGATCAAGGAGGAGAATACTTGAGCACGGAATTTCTGGACTTTTCTAAAGGAGAATGAGATTCTCTCTCAGCATTACTCCTCCGAATACACCATAGCACGATGGTATATCGGGACGGAGCAATCACACCCTATATGATAAGGTGTGCTCTATGATGAGTACTACTGAGTTACCTATTTCCTTATGGGAGTTATGCACTTGAGAAGCTACATACCTATTGAATAGGGTTCAAATCAAATCAGTTGCCTACCACTTCATATTTGATATGATAAGGGAAGAGCCCATCTCTTAAGTTAGTTAAGATTTGGGGTTGTCCAGCCTATGTCTGAAAGCAAAATCCGGACAAGCTCGAGGCAATGTAAGTTATGTAGAACTGGAAAGGTTCCAACTATACAAACTGCAGCTGATGATTTGGTAGAACCGAAGGATTCAATAGTTACCAACGAATCTCAGCCTCTCCACCGATCTAGTAGGGTTCCTCACCCACCTGAGAGATACTTCGGTTTCTCTATGACAGTGGGAGCGAGGATTGCATCATGAGATGATGACCCAACTAGCTTCGAGCTGGCCATCGAGAGTAAGATTCTGTAAGAATGGCTGGATGTTTAGCGATCTGAGATGGAATCCATGTACACCAACAAAGTATGGACTTTGGTTGCAATATCTGAAGGGTTAAATCCCCATCAGGAGCAAATATATCTTGAGAAGATTACTTGGTGTAGATGGAAAAGTTGAGACTTTCAAAGCTAGACTTGTTAAAGCTTTTCGTCATCGACCAGGAGTGGATTATGATGAAACCTTTTCAAGTGACTATGCTTAAGTCCATCCAGATCCTACTTGCCACGGCTTCATACCATGACTACGATATCTGGCGGTTGGGTGTCATGACTGCTTTTCTAAATGATGTTTTAGAAGAATGCGTCTATAAGTACACAGCCAGAGGGCCTCATAGACAGTGGGAGCAGCGGAAACGTGTGCAAGATGCTTTATAGGATAAAGCAGGCATCGCGGAGTTGGAACATCTGTTTTGATGGAGTAGTCAAAGAGTTTGACATCATCAAAATGGTAGATGAACCTTGTATAAACAAAAAGGTAGTAGGGAGTATGGTGGTGATCCTCGTAGAGTACGTGGATGACATACTCTTGATAAGAAAGGAGTTTCTTATGCTACGCTCGATCAATCTCTGTTTATCACAATGATTCTCCACATAGGATCAAAGTGATACCTACTAAATCCTGGACTTTGGATCTATGAGATAAATCTAAATGGATGTTAGGATACTCACTAGCTATAGTGAGATGGTATCAGTTGATCCTGGGGAGAATCACTGGAAGGGTTCCAGGGTGATAAAGACGACTGAATTTCAGTCGCAGGCATTGTCTTTACCCTCAGTAAAGGGACGGTATGTTGGAAGAGTTCCAAGCTAGATACCGTGACACACTAGACGATAAAGGCTGGATACATCGCTACTCAAGATGCTACCAAAGAGGCTGTTTGGGTGTATATTGGTTCATGAGATAAACTACGTTCCTACCATTGTGAGACAATGGAGTTATGGCTTATGCCAAGGAACGCCGGTCCCATCAGTGATCCAGAAATAATCTAAGGCAATGTCACCTGATCATGGAGATGGATGATCTCCAGGGTGATCGAGGTTTGGAGAGTAGACTCAGAGGACAACACAGCGGATCCACCCACAAAGGCCTGTTCCCAGAGAGAGACTTTTATGGGATGGTTGAGTATGAGATACTGCAACCACTGCTATCAGATGGCCCTAGTGCAAGTGGGAGATTGTTAGTTATATGTATGCCCTAGAGGCCATTACTATACATAGGATGTATATTGTAGTGGATGCTTGGACATATATAGGGAGGACTTTCTTGCTCGACATGATAGTATGCTATCTGGTTGCTCTTTACCTTAACGTGGACACTGATTGTCTCTCTATTACATGAGCCCTTAGGATGTGTGCTTGACTACCTGGACTATGATGCGGATCATACTAGTGGGGACATGGTAGTCCACAAGTACATCCTTCAAACTCCCTAGTCGTGGGTGTATCGAGACGGGGCATCGATATACCAGAGTAGACTAGCGTATACCTTCTCGACCCATACAGATGGGCGATGGATGATCCCATATCCATTGGTGTTTGACATCAGAGATGATATACGGGTGCTCAGTAGAGACTGGGTACACTGGACGGACTCGCCGAGAACTCCCAGATGGTATTATACCTCACGTCAGATGGCAGTTCTCTGGTGACACTGGTACAGAGTAGTCTGTTGACCCGAGATCGTCATAGAGTCTTGTGTGGTTCCCACTGTGCTTTGATTTCCATCTTACCACGTCCAAGAGGGCGTGCAAAACGGTGGTTTTTGGGTACAGTCCCGAGTCACATGGAGGCAACGAGCGATAGGAGGGGATTCGTCTCTCCCGGTATAGGGGGTTGATGTTGCGCTGTGTTCGATTGGCTATAACAGGAAATCCCTGGCCAGGGTTGCTGAGATTTACTGGTAAGTGTTACCAGTATTTTCTCGAATTGTTATAGACCTCATATCGACACGACTTATCGAGCTATTGGGGTCTGACGTTTACCACCCCTAGGCGAGATATGCGACATATCAGATGATCAGACCGGACTGTACGGAAGTGTTACTGGTTGGATTCACAGGAGTGTGAGCGGGCTTGCTCGTCGATCTTCTGATCGCTCAATACCCGGGTGGCCGTTACGTTTAGCAGACCGCTTGTGGCTTGTGGGTGCTTGATATGATCATCATCTGCTGCCGGCGTATTGACGAGTCTTTAGAGTCCTACACAGAGGTTTCCTGGTTCAAGCGAAACGAAATAGGAGCGCATATGAGATATGTGCGGGACCGAGAATAATGCGTGTATGTGATACCGTATTCCATTCTCGCGATGAATGTATCGATTAGGTTATATGCGATATACCCTAGTTATTGAATCAAGGATTGATTCGATAAACCGATACATTGGATACTAGTCGGTTATATGTGATATGACCGGATCATTAAATCAAGTGTTGATTTAATGATTTAATGTATAATTATATATTTGATATATTACTTTGCATTAACTAGTATCGGTTCACTTTAAATGGATATTCTCACTCGGGTGTGCGCATTGCATATGCGATATGATTTTGTGCACATAATTGTATCATGTTTGATGATACATACTTTTTGGTTAAGTGTAAAGTATTAAACTATGGTTAAGTGGATGATTAGGGTTTTTACTTATTCATTTATTTGTTTATTTATTCATTTTTGGCAAAAGGAAAATGGTGGCTAATTTGGATATATGTTGAAGCTTCATGAAGCTTTGACTTAGTCACCATTTTTGTCTTTATACCTAACCTAACCATTCACTTAACTTGAGTTTAGTATCTACACTTAACCATGGTTGATTATGATAAGTATTCTTTTATTTTCTATTTTCAAAATTAACTTATCATAACACTTTCTTCTTTTTCTTCTTTTCTTCAAGTGAAGAAAGCAAGCTCCATCAATGGTGATTGATGGAAATGAGTGAGAAATCCAATTGTAAAGTCTACCCACTTCCTATTTCTTCATCCTCTACCTCTTGCCAAGTAGTAGAGTGTGTTTCCTTCACAAGTTTCATGGCTTGGTGAAGGTGGAGCTTGATCTAGCGATGCTTCGACGTAGATCATCTTCGGCATGGACATCGACGACCTAGCTCGCCATTTCTCCGACGAAGCCGACGCTAGAGCCCGGGAATTCACTAGGACAGCGAGGGGACTTCGTTGCGGAGCCGTAGAGGTGGAGCACCGGATCTACAAAGGTTGTATTTCCGTATTCTTATAGTTAAGTGTTAACTAGTTACTTTTTCGCCTAAAACTTCTAGCCAACGATCCGTAGTCGGGTTTCTCGGCACCGTTAAAATTTGAAATTGGCATGGTTGATGCCTTGTGAGACCTCATTAGGGTGCCTAGGAACCCTACAGTAATTGCATGGAAATGTTTAATATATCTTTTTATAGAAAACAATTTTGTAAGTTTAGGATATTTACTTGTAAAATCGTATTTTCCCGTATTCTATTGTCCCAAACTTCATCATGCTATGATAAAGATATGTGTTGTGATGAGGTAGGTCATTACCTCGTGAACTATCTAAAGGTATAGCAAAGAATTATGATGGTTTATGTCGAAACTAAAGTATACGGTATTTTTCTGAAAAAATGCGATAAAAGTTACAAAAATAATTCTTTTGAGGTGAAACTTGTTTTAATAATTTTATTAATGTTTGTTAAACAATATGTGATAATATGGTATTATCTTGTTAAAGAAAAGTATAGTTTTTAAAGAAAACCGAATCGGAAGTCGGACTAACTCCGCTTCCGTCGGGTTTTGGAAATGTAGATTTTTATAGAAGAAGGAGAGAGGGGAAGAAGGGACTTACTAGATTAAAAGATAGGGAAGAGGTAGGATAAGTATTGGGAAGCGTCGGGATATCGTTTCGTCGCCGGAATCTCCTCGGAAGTTCGTCGGAGCTTCGTCCTTCGCTAACTCCACTTGTACAGTAAAAGTCTTGGGAATTTGGTATAGTTTTTGTAATAGAATTCTTAGTGAGAGGGGTATAAAATGGAGTGGATATTTATAGGACAAATTAGGGTTTAGGGGTGAAGAAAAATGCATTAAAATTTCCATTAAAATTGGATTTAAGGGGATTTTTATTATTCTCTGTAAATGTGCAGAAAAAATATACAATACTGGAGTTAGGGGAGTGGTCCAAGGGTCTAGGGTTTTTCAA
Source organism: Agapanthus africanus (assembly GCA_030015575.1). Lineage (NCBI taxonomy): Eukaryota > Viridiplantae > Streptophyta > Magnoliopsida > Asparagales > Amaryllidaceae > Agapanthus > Agapanthus africanus. The sequence goes on from CM057341.1 coordinate 231,966,617, forward strand.
AAAAATGGGGTTTGGACTTGGTTGGACCGGCGGCGCCGGCCCATGGGGAATTCTCGCCGGTCAGATTCTTGGGGTGGGGGCTTGGATTGGGGCCACGTGTCCAAGTCGGTCTGAATACTAATTTGCACCTATTTGTTTTCCATGTGATTCTTCATTTTACGTGCAGTGCACGTGCAAACTCTTAGGCTTCCAAAAGATTAAAAGAAATTAATTTAAAAAAGATTATGTGGCTGATGGGATTCAAACATAGAGGCTACGTAACAGCAGTGCAAGGCTTTACCAATGTGCTACAAGTGCTTTCTTGCTGTGCAAAAGCAAAACAACTTCTTATAGCATTCACAGGAATTGTAAATACCCTAATTGTACATTAATTTTTAAACAATTTTATGTACACTGAAATTGGAGTTGTTACAGTCTCCTCCTTACAAAAATTTCTTCCTCGAAATTTATAATTTATTTTAAGGGCTGGTTTACAAATAAGTGAGGGTATCTTGCACGCATCTCATCTTCCCTTTCCCATGTCGATTCTCCCGGTGTGTCTTTTCTCCACATCACTCGAACCAAGTTGACTTCCTTATTCCGAAGTGACTTCACCTTTCTATCTAGGATCTCAACAAGTTGTTGCTCACAAGATAAATTTGGCTGTACAGTGAGCTCAGAATGATCAAGAATATGGCTGGGGTCACTCTTATACCTTCTGAGTTGGGATATATGGAACACATTGTGCACTCCTTCCAATGAAGGTGGAAGTGCTAAGCGATATGCCACTTCACCGACTCGTTCGAGTATGTCGGACGGTCTAATGTACCTTGGACTGAGCTTACCCCGTCTTCAAAAACAGATCACTCCACGGTACGGAGATATCTTCAGAAATACGTGATCTCCCGGCTGGAACACCAAATGATGGCGCTTTGCATCAGTCCAGTGATTCTGTCGATCTTGGATTATGTGCATTCTTTCCCTGATAGTGCGGACCACATCCACAGTTGCTACTATCATCTCAGGTCCAAGGAGTTCTCTATCTCCGATGTCGTCCTAACTTAATGGTGATCGACACTTCCTTCCATAAAGTGCTGCAAAAGGTGTCATTCCTATACTTGCTTGTAGCCGTTGTTGTATGAAAACTCCACAAGATGTAGGTGATCTTCCCACGATCCTCCGAAGTCTAGCATACATGCTCTTAGCATATCTTCCAAGATATGAATAGTTCGCTCAGACTGACCATCTGTTTGTGGATGATAAGCCGTGCTGAAGTTCAGACTTGATCCCAAGATCGCTTGCAGATTTTGCCAAAATTGCGATCGGAACCTAGTGTCACGATCAGAGACAATGCAGACCGGTACTCCATGAAGTCTTACGATTTCCTGTATGAGTTCATGGGTATCAGAGATAGTAAATTATGAAGAGTTTAAATCTTACTTAGATTCTTACCTCCATGTACTTCTTTGCTAATGTCTCAGTAGATTGGCCAACTCAAAATGGGATGAAGTGAGCCGACTTTGTGAGTCGATTCATAATAACCCATACCGCATCGTTACCCTTTATGCTACGAGGAAGTGCAGTCACAAAATCCATCATGATGTGCTGCCACTTCCATTCTGGGATAGGTAACGGTTGAAGTAAACCGGCTGTCCTGTGATGTTCAGCCTTTACTTGCTGACACACCAAGCATTTAGCGACGCTTCTGGCTACTTCACGCTTCATTCCATGCCACCAGTAATTTTGACGTAGATCTTTGTACATCTTTGTACCTCCAGGGTGTACTGAGTTGGGAGAGCTGTGAGCTTCTTTCATTAACTCGTCCCGAACAGAACCTTTTGGTACACACAGTCTGCTGCCGTATCTCAAAGATCCGTCTTCATGGATGATGAAGTCTGTTCGGAGTACACTTTCCACTTGTTCTCTGATCTTTTGCAACTTAGCATCACTTGCTTGAGCTGCTTTGATCTGATTGACAATGGTAGATTGAACTTATAAGTTCATCAAACTTGAAGCGTTACCTGGCATGACCACTTCAATATCCATCTGATGCAAGTCTTGTTGAAGCTTCCACTGAGCGGTGAGATTCAATGCTAATGGTTTGCGACTAAGGGAATCAGGTACTACATTCACTTTCCCTGGGTGATATTGCAGGTTGATGTCGAAGTCCGCCATGAGTTCTAACCATCTTTGTTGCCGCATATTAAGCTCCTTATGTGTAAAAACATATTTCAAACTCTTGTGATCTGTGTATATGTTCACTCTTTCCCCAAGAAGATAATGGTGCCAAATCTTAAGAGCAAAGATAATGGCTGCCGATTCCAAATCATGCGTCAGATAATTGCGCTCATGAATCTTCAGCTGTCTTGATGCATAAGCTACAACCTTATCGTGCTGATATAGAACACATCCTAATCCCTTACCGGATGCATCACAATGCGCTTCAAAACCTCCAAATTGATCTGGTATGACAAGGATAGGTGCTGATGTCAATCTTGACTTGTGTTATACGAAGGCTTGTTCGCATGCTTCTGACCACACGAATTTTTCATCTTTACGTGTGAGCTTGGTCAGGGGTGTTGCTATCTTTGAAATTCCTTCAATAAATCTTCTGTAATATCCTGCTAGACCCAAGAAACTTCGAATGTCCTTCATTGACTTTGGTGTCGGTCATTCGCTTACTGCTGAAACTTTCGCTGGATCCACAGAGATTCCTTCGCCTGATACAATGTGTCCGAGAAAACCAACTTGATCTAACCAAAACTCACACTTGCTGTATTTGGCATAGAGTTGATGTCGTCGCAAAGTTTTCAGGACAATTTGTAAGTGTTCAGCGTGTTCTTTCTGACTCTTAGAATACACCAGGATGTCGTCGATGAAGATGACAACAAACCTGTCTAGGTACTCCCGAAAAACTTGATTCATTAGGTTCATGAATATTGCTGGTGTGTTGGTCACTCCAAATAGCATCACAAGAAATTCGTAATAACCATAGCGAGTTCTGAATGCCGTTTTATGGATATCAGATTCCCTGACCTTCACCTGATGATAACCCAAACAAAGATCTAACTTGGAGAAAACACAAGATCCACTCAGCTGATCGAACAGATAATCGATGCGCAGGAGTGGATACTTGTTCTTTATCGTTACTTCGTTCAAGGCTCTATAATCGATGCACATTCTGTATGAACCATCCTTCTTCTTCACGAGTAAAACTGGAGATCCCCAACTTGAAGTGCTGGGACGAATCCATCCTTTTGCCAATAATTCGTCCAACTGAGTTCAGAATTCCTTCAAACCTTCCGGACTTAACCGATATGGCTCTTTAATCACCGGTTGTGCTCCTAGTACTAAATCAATGCTGAATTCAAGAGCTCGATCGGGAGGAAAACCTGATATGTCTTTAGGAAACACATCGTCGAACTCTCAAACTATTTCTGGCTTTGATCCTTCCTCCGCTTGAATTGCCACAATCACTACCTTCTTTGGTTTCTCCTTGTAAGTACTTGGCTCCATGGTACGGTCTCCACTTTTGAAATAGAAGACTGGATGATCTGGAATCTCAAACACTACCCTCCTTTGACGACAGTCGATGGTAATATAGAAGGTTCCTAGCCAATCCATACCTACAACCACATCGAAGTTCGGTATGTCCAGCACCTTGAAGTCAGCATAGAATTCTCTGCTGCAAACGACCACTGGACACGGATTGTATCCCATTGTTGCCTTAAGAACGTCGTTCCTTGAACTGACATTCCAGCCGGATACAAGCGGTGTGACTGGAATCGCATGAGTTTGCACGAACCGTTGCGACATAAAGCAATGAGATGCTCCAGTATCAAAGAGTGCGAGTGCAGGAAGTGAAGCTACTAAGATTGTACCTAAGGTATGTGGGATATGTTTTAGGTATAAGGAAAAGATGTATAGGTATGTCTATGAACCAAAAGAGAATTTGAAAGAGTAGTGTTACCAGTGATGACTTGGCCGGTGGCTCCAGCTTCTTCCACTGTCATTATGAAAGCCTGTCGTCTCGGTACATTCCTCCTTGCTGGAGGAGCATTTATCTATCCATTCCTTTGTCCTTGAGTCACATTCCGTTGAGTTTGATGGAACTGACGAGGAGGAGGTGCAGTCGGTCTACGAGGAGGTGAAGCAGGTTGTGCAAGTCTCGGAGCAGGTGCCTGGATGGCTGGGCGCTGCTGGTAAGTGACCACTGGCCTGGTTGCAGCATGTGGGTTGTATCTTCGAGGACAAGACCCAATATCATGAGTAGCTGAGCCGAAAACTAAGCAAATGCAATTTGCACGCCGGCAGTCTTTCACCAGATGTCCATCCCTCCTGCAGTAGATACAAAAGGCTGGGTTGGGCCGGTTGTTTAGTACTTCCGGTCTCCGGGGCATAAATGGTGGCCTTGAAGAGGCTCCTCCTGCCATTTGTTTGGCAGGGCGCTTAACTCTGGCAGATTAAGGTCTTCCCCTCATGTTTAGCACCGCCTCATATCGACAGGACGCTTTTAGAGCCAATTCATGAGTCGGAAAATCCCCTATGGCTAACGCAACTTGGATCTCCGGATCTAACCCTTGTTGGAATCGTCGGGCTCTGATCTCATCCATCGGTATTAGGTGTGCCGCGAATCTGTTAAAGTATTGTGTTAGACGTGTAATATGTGATATATGAAAATTGAACTATTTAGACATATCCTACCGACTGAGCATGGTAAACTCAGTATCGTACTCATCCACTGATTTGGTCCACATTGAACCCTGTTGTAGGTGAATGAACTGCTGTTCCATGTCGAATCTGGCAGTCTCGGGAAAGTACTTTGCGTCGAACATATCGCGGAAAGTCCTCCGTTCGATCGGCTAGGTGAGACGGCTTTCTTCCGCCTTCCACCAGACCCATGCATTGTCAGTAAGTTGCAGCTTCGCAACTCGAACCCAAGCGACCTCTGGCACTTGTGCTGCTGCGAGGTCATCTTCAATACTTTGAGCCCATTCCTCAGCTTCTAGAGGGCTCTCTTTCCCTAAGAACCGCTGGGGTGCAAGGCGCTGAATTGCTTCACCCCAGGTGCTTCTGCCTCGGGACGGTTCATCAAGATAGCAGTCTGCTGCTGCTGTCCTTCTAGGAGGCTGTGGATTGCTCCAAGCAATATCGTCTGCTCATTGATCGGAGCATCTACGGCCGGTGTGATTGGTAGGGGTGGTGGAGTGTTGTTGAAGTTGGTGCTGGTGTTGTTTGGAGAATCCATAACTTTGAAAGAAAAGGGTTAGGACAGATTCAAAATATATGAAATTGGAAGATTCAAGGAATATAAATTGTAAATAATGTTTTCTGTTGCTGGTTCTTGTGTTATATTGCTTAGGTTGTCCACGCAGAGCTGACCTGCATGGGCCACCAACAAAACCTGTCACGCCCCGCTTCCCAGTGTACGGGCAGAGGGCACAACGGGTCACACAGCATATTTACTCAGAAGTAAACACGCTAAGCGTATCTAAGCAATATAAAATAAAATGTACATAAGAGAAAAGATGTAAATGAACAACAGCTTTATTTATTAACATTCTTTTTACAATACAATGAAAAGTAAATACATGGAATGAAAGCAATGCCTAAACAGTGGTATAACAGAAATGAAAATGACATGTACAAGTAAACTAGAGCTCCGGATCAAAGGCTAGCTGATCCAAGTCCTCGCTGGTGGGCTCTGTCTCAAGAAGGTCCGATCTACCTGACAACATTCCAAAGAAAGAAGAAAAGGAATGTCGTCAGCGAACAATCGCTTGGTAAGTCTCAAAGGTAAGTAGAGTCAGAATAGACAGAAAGAGAATGCAACTTTTAAAGTTGTATTATGTCTTTAACGCCGTTGTTTGTAACTTGGTACAGAAAATGCCAGTGCATACGAGAGGAATCCCACTATTTCGGAGACTAAGGTATACGGAGCACAAGGAACCGTTCAGCCACGGTACAACAGCAATGGAGATTCAGGTTAGGTGTATTATGCTTACAGTCTCGTGCCAGTTTTAACACCTTCCGTACCAATCTACCCCTTATAAACCCTGCGATGTCTTGATTGTATTGTTTGTACTGTATTGTATTGTATTGTAAATTGTATATGGATGACTTGCTGAAACCATGATATCAGTAAATGGAATGAATGTAAATGGAGAGTCATGTAGACAAAGTATATCCATGGTTCGGTTCGGTCAAGTTAGATTGATATAAATTGAATAGACGGATTCATAGATTCATGTTGTATTTTAGTTTGTACTTGAATCACATTGAAGTTAGATTGATTAGATTGAGACTCAGTCTCAGTCAGACACTTTTAAAAGAACTTGAAATCCTGAAGTAGTTTTGATGTTATCGGTAACTGCTGCACATGGACGGCAGGATTAATGTCTTTTTCCAAGAAAATTACCGTATTGATAACTCCGTTTGTTAGATTGTCTACCTTAAATAGGAAAGAACCCATATCTCCGGCTCCCTAAGGCTCAAGAGACCGGTCCCGCTTAAACCTATGTTTACTAGGGTCCTCATTGTAATTTTGTATAACTTGAGGGGGTTTTATGTAAAAATATTTTGGCATAATTTCAAAATACGTCTCAAGCATTTAATTATCGTCTTTAGGGTTTTCATAGATGTATATTTTATAAATGTGAAATTTCTAGTGAATAGAACCTAGTTTCATAGTATATGGTATTTTCTTGAAATATTGTACTTGTGTTGTATTTGAATGGTATTTTCTTGAAATATTGTACTTGTGTTGTATTTGAATAGTATTTTCATGTAGTAGTGATTCCTTTGATTTAGAAAACTTGGAATATTTATATAATTAAAATATATATTTTGATAATAGATATATATATAATTAATGAAAATAATTTATTTATTTTCTTGTAGAAATCTTATTTTCTAAAGAAAAATGTATAAAAATTCTATCGAGATCGAATACTCCTTGCGGAGGTCTGTATCTCGCTCTACTGAGCCCGAGGATGTGTGATAGCTCGCACCATCCCGAACGGGGTCCCCAAAATGTGTTGTAGAGGCATAATTGCATGGAAATGTTTAATACATCTTTTTATAGAAAACTGTTTTGTAATTTTAGGGTATTTACTTGTAAAATCGTATTTTCCCGTATTCTATTGTCCCAAACCTCATCGTGCTATGATAGAGATATGTGTTGTGATGAGGTAGGTCATTACCTTTTGAACTATCAAAGGTATAGTAAGGAATTATGATGGTTTATATCGAAACTAAAGTATATGGTATTTTTCTGAAAAAATGCGATAAAAGTTACAAAAATAATTCTTTTGAGGTGAAACTTGTTTTAATAATTTTATTAATTTTTTTAAACAATATGTGAGAATATGGTATTATCTTGTTAAAGAAAAGTATAGTTTTTAAAGAAAACCGAATCGGAAGTCGGACTAACTCCGCTTCCGTCGGGTTTTGGAAATGTAGATTTTTATAGAAGAAGAAGAGGGGAAGAAGGGACTTACTAGCTTAAAATAGAGGGAAGAGATAGAAGAAGTATTGGGAAGCGTCGAGATGTCGTTTCGTCGCCAGAACCTCCTCGAAAGTTCGTCGGAGCTTCGCTCGTCGCTAACTTCACTTGTACAATAAAAGTCTTGGGAATTTGGTATAGTTTTTGTAATAGAATTCTGAGTGAGAGGGGTGTAAAATGGAGTGGGTATTTATAGTACAAATTAGGGTTTATGGGTAAAGAAAAACGCATTAAAATGGGATTTAAAGGGTTTTTTTTTCTTCTCTGTAAATGTGGAAAGAAAATAAACAATACTAGAGTTATGGGGGTAGTCCAAGGGTCTTGGGTTTTTCAAAAAAATGGGGTTTGGACTTGGTTGGACCGGCGGCGCAGGCCCATGGGGAATTCTCTCCGGTCGGATTCTTAGGGTGGGGGCTTGGATTGGGGCCACGTGTCCAAGTCGGTCTGAATACTAATTTGCATCTGTTTGTTTTCCATGTGACTCTTCATTTTACATGCAGTGCACGTGCAAACGCTTGGTTTTCTAAAAGATTAAAAGAAATTAAATTAAAAAGATTATGTGGCTGATGGGATTCGAACATAGGGGCTACGTCACAGCAGTGCAAGGCTTTACCAATGTGCTACAAGTGCTTTCTTGCTGTTCAAAAGCAAAACAATTTCTTATAGCATTCACAGGAATTGTAAATACCCCAATTGTACATTAATTTTTAAACAATTTTATGTACACTGAAATTGGAGTTTTTATACTTTTAATAGATTTAAAAGTAGATCGATAGTGATGAATGTGGATTAGGGTTCTTTTGTTAGAAACTAGGGTTTCCCCACTCTTAACCCTTATTCTTGCATTGATCTCTATTCATGTCTAGCCTTTACCAATACAATTGTTAATCTAATCTCAATTCGCGGTCGAGACTATCAATAAATTGGTAGCGCGCCCGATAAGGATGTTACCAATTGTTTTGCTAAAGTTTATAAACTTTAAAAGATGTAAAAAGAGTTAAGAGATTTTATCATCCGTTGATCTACCCTAATTCTACGAACCATATCAAGCAGAGAATTACTCACGCATGGTTGAGATAGAAGAGAAGATGAAGAAAGAGATCATGATGTAAATGCAGAAAGTAATGCAGAAATTAAATACAAAGAATTAAACTAAAGATCTACCTTTTTATTAATCAACCATCATTTACAAATCTGTCGAATTTAGAGTACAAGAACCCTAGTTTATACTCCCGATCTCTGTCTCGTAGCAAGTAGATGAACAGCTGATGATCAATCTGAATGCGTGGATCGTCTTGGACCTCTTGATCTCTTCGGTTTGATGATTTTTTCAAGAGTAGCTCTCGGTCCTTTAAATAGTACAGAAGATACAAACCCTAGTTACCAGATGTGGGGATTTACTATTTCGATCATACAGAGAAAATCTCAGATCCTACGTCCACGATGAAGTCGCGGATCTGCCGCGTATATAGGATATTGGCCGCGGTTGGGCGGCATCTTGGTAAGATCTCATTTTGAAATTTCTTCTGCTTCTAGTTGTTGACACGTGGAGATTGTTTCAATGTCTGGATTCTTTATATTTTCTCCGAGTCTCTGCCATTATTGATTTTACGATTTGATTCAACGATTTGATTCAATTTTATCGACAGATTTTATTCCCGACATCTCGAATATCTCGATCTCCAGACCTAAGCTATATCTGCACAATATCTCAATTCATAGTATTAGTAATATTTGTTATATTTGAGATATTATCCTAATCATTTTATATGATCCAATATTTTAGGAATATTGATTAGGATTATTTGATATGATATGCATATTTAAATTATCATATAAATATTATATGCATATATTTTCCTTCATAATGTTAAGTATAGTATATAAACATATGATAAAGACTATTTTGCAGATAAACCCTCATATGTTCCATAATTACAATAAACACCTTTAAGTACATAACAGAAGTAAGGACAATGTTCCATCAAATGTGCAATATTTTCGACTGAACAAATACCCCCAAACTTAACTTTGATCGTCCCCAGAAAACTAGTTATTTAAGAGAGGGAGAAAAAAGAAAAAGAAAAACCTAGCACACTTTCGTAGGCAATCATGATTGCATCGAGCACGTGCAACAAGCCATTAAACCTCTCTGTGTCCCTAGTAGGAGGAGTGTTGTCTCCTGAGGGTTTTTAGCTGATTACACCCACAAAATCCCATAATAAAAGAAAAAAGATGAAAGTTACATACAAAGATAAAGAACATATAAAAGAAAGAACTTGAAAAGAAGAGTTTCCAACTACACTAGGTTTTCGGTTGCCATGAGCCCTATCTTAATGGTCATGAAAAGATGTCGGAAATCATATCATCCCTCAATAAAATATCGCCTTTAGTCTTCCTCCTTACCTTTCTTCCAAACATTGATCATATACCCCTACGTGTGTGTAAAAGACATCCCTACACTTAGAGAATTCTATTCAAGCTATCATACTCTTGTCCATCTTCCATAGTACTTTTTAGTCGGTGAATATTTCAGATGGAATTGCTCACACATCTTTCATTCGACCGTTAATACTTCTTGAGATACTAACCGACCGATTACTAAATGTGCTCACTTATTAAGGCGTAATTAGCAATTTTCTCATCTTGCAACACCTAAGACTTAGCAGTGGCTCCCAAACCAGTTGGTCTAAGGCACTAGGTGATAAAGCATCCTCGCTATATTTTTTTTATGCTGCCTTAAGCAATTACAAAACCAGTGTTCATTTTTCTTCACCATTTTATTTTTTTATGTTTCACTTTTTTTTCCATTGATCTTCATACTAAGGCTTTTAGACAAGAGCATTTTAAGGTATCCTCTACTATCCCAAGTTTCTAGATGTGTGCAAGTGCGTATAGTAGGGTATCAATGTTCAAATGTTTGGACTCAAGAATATGAATTATTTTTCAGACTCAATTCTATCCTTAGATTATTGATTCCCTTCATCTTACTAACCCCTTGGGACAATAGCTCATAACTACTTATTACTAGCTTCGTTTAAGAAAACATCTAACTTTCTTGCTTTTCTCAAACTATTCATATCTTTCATATGTAATATTTCACTTTCAGACTTTCATTATCAATAAAAAAAAATTGTGCTTATATTTATGATAATGCAAAATAATGCGTGAATAAGCACAAACCTCCCCCAAACCTGTTTACACTAGTGCCCTCACTGATGTCATCTTTTAAGCTTAAAAAACCTGTAGACTTAGGCGGAAAAGTTATTAAAGGGGACAAGAAATAATGACAGTGAAATCATCCCCCAAACTTATTTTTGGCTCACAATTTTGTAAAAATTTATTTTCTTTCAAGAGCCAAAATATTTTCTCCCCCCCCCCCAAACTTGAGTAAAACCGTATTAAGCATTTAAAATAATAAAAGGGGAGGGGGTAAAGTGTTATTGGTCATTATAAAGCTTTACAAAGATCAAAAGTCAACACCAACCATTCTAATATTTTATCCATGTAATGCCAAGGTTGGTAGAAGATTATAGATGTGAAGAAGTGGAGAGATAGGAGGAAGAATCGATCGGGTTTACGTCTCGGATGGTAGAGACAAAATGGTGGTGGTGCCATACTCGCATTCTTGTTCTTGATAAGAAGAGGGGGTGGTGGCTCAACTTCTTTAGGTGGGGGTTGATTTATCACAACTCCCAAGTCTTTTAGGAATGCGAGTTCTTCGGCAAAAATATCTTCAAAACTTCCATCGATATTCCGAATGATAGTCTCATTGGAAAGGAATTCATGATACTCGGATAGCTTGACTAAATCATTCGACAAGTCAAAGGGTTCGGACTTAGGTGTGGACTTGTCGACAGAAGGGTCTTCACGTGTATAATAAATAGTAGGATCGGTATCGTGAAGGTCCTCGAATTCGCAACTGTCGGAAGCTATCTTTTTGACAGAGCACACATGAGCATAAGGTTCGGAGGGTTCACATCCCAACTTGTAAATGTTAAGCTCAATTGACATCTTCCCGAAGGATAGGTTCATAGAACCGTTACGACAATTGATTACTGTGTTGGAAGTCGCAAGAAAAGGCCGACCGAGAATCACCGGGATTTGGTTTCTTGGGTTTTCTACAGACTGTGTATCAATAACTATGAAGTCCACAGGGAATATAAATTCTCCGATTTTGATTAACACGTCCTCTAGCTCACCCCTAGGTTGGGTGATAGATCGATCGGCCATCCGAAGAGTGTAGTGCGCCAGTTTTAACTCTCTGATGCCTAATTGCTCATAGACAGAATACGGAAGCAAGTTAACACTAGCATTTAAATCGAGTATAGCACGATTTATATTTTTACCCCCAATAGCAATAAATATTGTAGGACTCCCGGGATTTTTTCGTTTCTTGGGTATTTGTTGGGTAAAAGCAGTGCTCACATTACTCGCTAGGAAAACTTTTTTAGGCACTTGAATTTTCTTTTTCCTAGTTCACAAGTCCTTTAAAATTTTCGCATAGGACGGAACTTGCTGGATAGCATCTAGGAGTGGAATATTTATTTTAACTTGCTTAAAAATTTCCACAATCTTCTCCATTTGGAGACTTGGTCTGTTGGCCCTCAACTTGTGTGGAAAAGAAGCTTTATCAATAAGTGTTGGGTCCACCATTTGTGGAGAAGTTTGTAGGGATGGAATCGATCCCAGAATTGGAGTTGGGATCGTTTTAGGTTGACTCAAGGAAGTGGGCTGAGGGTTCGAGCCTAGTGGAAAACGGAGAATAGGCTCGGAAGAAGTTGTTGGATCAGACGAAGGAGGAGTAGAAGTAGAAGTCGGGGTATCATCAATATCATCAACGTCAACATGTTCATCAACTTAGTTATTCAGCATTCTTCTCGATCTTAACATGGTTATGGCACACACATTATGACTTTGTGAGTGTCCAGGATTCGGTAGAGGTTGAGACGGAAGTTTCTTTCTCTCTCGCACCCATCGCGGCATTTAACTGTGCAAGTTGTGCTTGTATAGATTTTATGCTTTCACCGTGGGAAGCGGTGTGTAGTACTAACGTTTGGATAGAAGGCGTTAAATTAGCCGTCGTTTGTGTAGATTGGTTAATGAACGTTTCTAAGTTACGTTCGAGTGCAGAGGTTTTATCGCTACCAGCCGTTGAAAAAGAATTATTATAAGGTTCAAAGTCGTTGGCCGAATTTTGAAAATTTTGCGGTTGAAATGGGTGCTGATTTTATTGTGGTGGTTGTTGTTGCTGTGGAGAGGCCTTTGATGGTTACTTAGGAATTGGTTTTGATTTTGGTTCTAAGCAAAATTAAGATGATTCCTCCATCCCTGATTGTGTGCGGAAGAATAAGGATCATTTCTAGGTCGTTGCTGAAAAGCAGCATTAGTTTGTTCTTGACCTTGAAACGGAGGGTTCAAAAGAAATTCTTCCGTTAAATGTGATGGGTCAGAACAGCAACCATACACGGTTTTGGGTAGCATAACCTAGTTTCGAGAGGCTGAAGAGACTTTGTTTTCCATAGCTTTGAGTTTGTTTTGCATCACGGCCATTTCGGCTTTCACTGCGATGGAAATATCGAGCTGATGGATACCTTCCCTAGATGAAGTTGGTCTAACGCTTTCCCACTGTAAGGTTTGTTCGGCGAGATCTTTCAGGAATTGCCAAGCTTCACCATCGTCTTTAGACATGAAATGACATTGACAAATGGTTTTCAGCATCTGTTTTGTTGCTGAATTAACGCCCTCATATATAATTCGGCAAAGGTCTTATCTATCAATTCCGTGATGGGGGCATTATAGAAGAAGATCCTTAAACCGCTTAAAGAATTTCCAGAATGGTTCATTGGAAAGTTGGGTAAACTGGTTAATCTTGCTTCGAACACGGGCAGTTTTGTGATTGGGATAAAATTTCTTAAGGAATACTATAACGAATTCGTCCCATTTGGCGATAGAATGTGCGGCAGTGCTATAAAGCCATTTTTCTGCTAGGTCGCACAAGGTAAAAGGAAGAAGACGTAATCTCATAACATCCATAGAAAGTTGTGTAGTGCCCATCGTTGCGCATACGTTTTCGAATTTGGTTATAAAAACGTATGCGTCTTCAAACTCAAGCCCGTGAAATTTGGGCAACAGGTTGATGAAGTGGGGTTTAATTTCGAAATTATCCCCATTGGCTGGTGGAATAGATAGACAAGTAGGAAGGGGACCGCGTATCGGGCATCTTTCTTGAAGAGAGATGCACGGTGTATTCTGCACACCTACGGGTGCTGGTAGGGGTATGTTGGTAAAATCTGATGGAGAACCGTTCATCTCGGTTGATGGGGTGGGTGGAGGGTAAAAAGAAGATGAAGAAGTACCGACTTCGGAGTCGATAGCAGAAACGCGGACAAGATGGGCACTAGAATCCCGTGTCCGACCGATCATGCACTAAGCGGGATTAGTGCACGTGGCATCGTGTGTGAGAAAGATTTTTAAATGGTTTGTTTTGAAAAAGTGTAGGACGTGAGGCTTGACTCAACAAATCATAAAAAATGCACAATCAACCCTAGAACTATAGTCACCTAGGTCAAGCACTAGACCGCTCTTAGACTTCCAAAGGACAAGCTGCAGGATCAATCCTCTATCACCTCTTTATCGCTCTTGTGGCCAGATAAGTGCCGGGTAAGTAGGAGGTATCCGCTATACGAATCACCGAAAATAGCGGGCCTAATTAAGTAACCACTTTCCTTAGTCACACTTTCCTAGAAACCATAAAAGAAATGCGGATACGCGATAGATTACCCACGACCCTCCTCTGTCCTAAATGACCGCGACGGTCCTTAGAGTCTTGGTCTAGATTTTTTTATTAATGTAGGGTTATGCAGATGCTCGTTTTGTGATTTGTGGAGCCTAGGAAGGGTGATGAAATCCCCACCTATCTGAATTTGGATTATTGCCCCTTAATGTCCGTTTTAGAAATATGCATAAACAAACCAATATCAAAACATGCAAAAGATTTTTGAGCGGCGATATTTTGCAAAGAATCTTGCAATAAAATCAGATTATTGGATTTGAGAGGAGAGATAAAGATCAAAGAAAGATACCAGAGGAGTTTGGAGACCTAATTCCTCCACTAAGCCGCGGTTCAGCACACTTTGCACACAATTATCGCGGTTCCGCGGCAGAAAGGAGAGTTCTTTTGATCGTTTTTCTTCAGTGCATCCCCTTGCCTGTCTTGAATATGTTGAAAGTGTCTGAATCTCTAATTCCTCGTTCAAGTGACTCCAGATTCCCTCGCAAAAATTCACACAATAATCGTTAAATATGCAAGATACGGTTTTGCTTCTCTTTTATAATATGTTTTCTGGATTTTATAAAAATTCAACACGAATAGAAAGAAAAAAAATTACGCACGTATCCCCGGCAACGGCGCCATTTGATTGATTCTAGATTTAGAAAAGAAGAGTGTCGTAAATAAAGTTAACCGCAATCAATAACGGTGTCGCTCGTAGCTAGCCAAGATGAGTACGGGTCGTCCTCAGGGAAACGTGGAACCTTTATCTTGCTTTAGACGAGTTGATTGAAATATGGTTGAGTTTTTGTAGATCTATGATATACGGATGTAGAATTTATGAAGAAGAGGCTTGTAGGGTTCATAGAATTTAGTGGTAATGGATGACCAATTAAAGATGACTCTTTTTATCTTTTAATAGATTTAAAACTAGATCGATAGTGATGAATGTGGATTAGGGTTCTTTCGGAAGAAACTAGGGTTTCCCCACTCATAACCCTTATCCTTGCATTGATCTCTATTCATGTCTAGCCTTTACCAAAATAATTGTTAATCTAATCTCAAATCGCGGTCGAGACTATCAATAAATTGGTAGCGCGCCCGATAAGGATGTTAACAATTGTTTTGCTAAAGTTTATAAACTTTAAAAGATGTAAAAAGAGTTAAGAGATTTTATAATCCATTGATCTACTCTAATCCTACGAACCTTATCAAGCGGAGAATTACTCATGCATGGTTGAGATAGAAGAGAAGATGCAGAAGGAGATCATGATGTAAATGCAGAAAGTAATGCAGAAATTAAATGCAAAGAATTAAACTAAAGATCTACCTTTTATTAATCAACTATCATCTACAAATCCGTCGAATTTAGAGTACAAGAACCCTAGTTTATGCTCCCGATCTCTGTCTCATAAGAAGTAGATGAACAGCTGATGATCAACCTGGATGCATGGATCATTTTGGACCTCTTGATCTCTTCGGCTTGATGATTTTTCAAGAGTAGCTCTCGGTCTTTTAAATAGTACAGAAGATACAAACCCTAGTTATCAGATGTGAGGATTTACTGTTTCGATCACACTGAAAAAATCTCAGATCCTACAGCCGCGATGAAGCCGCGGATCAGCCGTGTATATAGGCTATTGGCCGCGATTTGACGGCATCTTGGTGAGATCTCGTATTGAAATTTCTTGTACTTCTAGGTGTTGACACGTGGAGATTGTTTCAATGTCTGGATTCTTCATATCTTCTCTGAGTCTCTGCCATTATTGATTTAATGATTTGATTCAATTTTGTCGGCAGATTTTATTCCCGACATCTCGAATATCTCGATCTCCAGACCTGAGCTATATTTGCACAATATCTCAATTTATAGTATTAGTAATATTTGTTGTATTTGAGATATTATCCTAATCATTTTATATGATACAATATTTTAGGAATATTGATTAGGATTATTTGATATGATATGCATATTTAAATTATCATATAAATATTATATGCATATATTTTCCTTCATATTGTTATGTATAGTATATAAAAATATGATAAAGAGTATTTTGCATATAAACCCTCATATGTTCCATAATTACAATAAACACCTTTAAGTACATAACAAAAGTAAGGAAAATGTTCCATCAAATGTGCAATATTTTCGACTGAACAGGACCCGCCACCTCTCTGAAGACGTTGAAGAATTGCAACGACATATATCAAAGGTGTGGAGAGATGTACCCTTAAACCTAATCCCATATTTAAGGGAAAAAGGGGGGCTGCTGTAGACCTAAGAAATGTTAGTCATATTTGAGACTAAAATTATTTTAGGAGATATAAGATGAATATCATTTGGGATATCATCAATGGGAGACCACCAGTCATTTCTGATACTAAGGTCAGTTTGTGAAAACATGAGCAATATGGGCTCGGTTGTTTTAGAATCAAAGAGATTTAACCTCAGGAAACTTAGCCAATTTAGGCTGAGATCGGGTTTCGATAATTATCCAACAGTGCTAAGCACTGAGGCATACAGTACTCACGTGCGTTTCACGTGGGCACTGGATTAGTGTTAAACACTAGAGTTTTGTGGCGCTCACATGATACACGTGAGGCACCCAAATATGGGCACTGCCCATTGTGTTTTATCTTCCCCCTTTTTACAGAAGTTCTAAGCACTTGGCTAATGTTCTCGTGCAAAACACGTAACTTCCCTTTTTTTTTGATACTGGGTGCTTTAACACCCACGTGCGAAACACGTGGGGCAGTTTTAGTTGTTCTCTTTGTTCGTTTGAAGAACTCATAAGGGAAACACGTGAGGCTTCAAAATAGTGCTAAGCACTAACGATTTTGGTTTTGAAGATCTTCGATCATCATCACTGTTTTTATGGAAGAACTAAGTTCTTTATATATAGGGTTAAACCCTAATTTTTGGAGGAATTAAATTCCTATATGTTCTCGTTCTTCTTCTCTCCTCTTTTTTTATAACTTAATTTTTTCCCCTAGGTTTTGAATCTACAGAGCAAAATCTCCCCAATGAGAATTAAATTCTCAACTTATGGGGAGATTTGCTTCTGCAAGTCTCAACCGGGGAAAGAAATGAGTTCTTAAATGAAGGGTTAAACCCTTAAATAGGTAAAAGAGAGACAATATGATCTCTGTTTTTTTACCTCTGATTTTAATGATAAAAGTCTTCTTCTTTGAGAATTAAATTCTATTGTTCTCTCAAGATCTCACTGTACTCTTTTTTTTGCAGAATCTTGTGGGGAATTCTTTTTTCTTCTTCTTCTTTTTTTCCCTTCTATTTATAGGATAAGAGAAGAGATCAACTTGTTAGGAAAATCTCTGATTGAGAGATCATGATCAATCCAAAATGATCACTCAGATCACTTGGTGAATTTTATTCACCATTGGATTCTTAATCTAAAGGCTCTCTGTTTAACAGAGAATTTTTCTTATTTATTTAACAAGATTAGGAAATATATCTTCCTAAGATAGAACTTTTATTCTATCGGATGATCGGTGGGTGAATTTATAATCACCGTTGGATCTTTGATCCAAAGATCTTTCTAGTTTGAGAAAAATCAAGTAAAATATTTTCCAAATAAAATTTAATTCTATTTTGCCAAAGAGTGCAGCAGAAGAACTCATGCGTTCAACACGTGACTCCTAGCATGGGTTTCAGTATGCTTTATTTTCAGCGCATATCAACTCTCACGTGTTTAACACATGAGGCCTTTTTGGCTTGCCAATTATTTGATTGCAGTGCCTATATGAAAAGCATATAGGCACTCACGTGTTTAACAAGTGTGGCTCTTTTAGCCCATTTGTTTTTAACTGCAGCACCTATATGCTTTTGCATATAGGTGCTCACGTGTTTAACACCTGAGACTTGAATAGTGGAGGATTTTCCCCTTCCCCCTTTTTTATAACGGAACAAATGGCAGGGCGTTTCACACTGGCAGTCTGAGGTCTACCCTTCTTCTTCACCACTGCCTCATAGCGTCCGGCAGCCTTTAGATCAAGATCATGGGTTGGGAAATCCCCTGTAGCTAGTGCAGCTTGGATTTCCGGGTCCAACCCTTGCTGAAATCGTCGTGCCCGGATCTCAGCAGTCGAGATCAGGTATGCCGCGAACCTGTTACGACTTTGTGTTAGCAGCGTAGTATGAGAAATCAGGAAATTGAATATTGAGATAATATCTTACCTGCTAAGAATGGTAAATTCAGTATCGTATTCATCCACGGATTTGCTCCACATTGAGCCTTGTTGTAAGTGGATAAACTGTTGTTCCATGTCGAAACGGGCAGTCTCAGGGAAGTATTTCGCGTCGAGCATATCGTGAAATGTCCTCCATTCAATCGGTTGGGCGAGTCGGCTTTCTTCAGCCTTCCAACAAACTCTGGCGTTATCTGTTAGTTGGAGCTTCGCAACTCTCACCGAAGCAATCTCTGCACTTGTGCTGCTGCCAGATCGTCCTCAATAGACTGAGCCCATTCTTCTACCTCTAGTGGGCTCTCTTTTCCAGAGAAATGTTTCGGGTGCAATGCCCGGAATCGCTTGACTCCGGATGCCTCGACCTCTGGACGGTGCATGCGGATAGCAGTATGCTGCTGCTAACCTTCCAAGAAGCTCTTAATCTCCTCAACCAATACTGTTTTCTCGCTGATGGGAGATGCAACGGTAGGTGGTGGTGGTAGAGTAGGTGGTGGAGTGTTTCCATTAACGTTGGTACTCGTGTTGTTTGGTGAATCCATGACCTTGATAGAAAAAGAAAAGTGAAGATAGATTCAAGGAATTTGAAATGTAAAGAATGTACAGTTGTTGATTCTTATAATTCTTGTGATATATTTCTTAGGATTCCATGCAGAACTGATCCTGCATGGGCCGCCAACAAAACCCGCCACTCCCCGCTTCCCAGTGTACAGAGACGGAGACGTGATGGGCATGCGGCGTATTTATTAAGAAATAAATACGTCAAGCGTAAATAAGCAATATATGTAAAAATGTACAAGAATGACAAGTGATATAAAATGAACAGCAACTTTTATTAACATTCAACTTTACAATACAACAGCTTTAAAAAGAAAAGATACAATGATATAAAGCAATGCCTAAACAGTAGCATATGAAATGAAAAGTAAGTACAAGGAAAGCTAAAAGTTCTGCTGCTCGGTGAACTTATCTACGTCCTCCCGGCTAGGCTCGATCTCAAGAGAGTCCGGTCCTCCGGAAGAACATTCCAAAGAAAGAAAAGACAGGAATGTCGTCAGCGAACTAGCGCTCGGTAAGTCCCAAAAGAAAAATAGGAATATAGCAAGTATTGAGAATTGAACTGTTAAGGTGTACATTTATAAGATTGCTATTCTAACGTAGTTGTTTGTAACTTAGAAGGTATCAGTGTATACGAGAGAAATCCATCTCACCCCGTAGACTATGGTAACATGTAGTACAAGGTCCCATCAAAATCCACGGGACAACGGCACGAGAGTTCATGTAGGTGTCTTTTAGTGATCATCTCGTGCCACTTTTAATACATTTCGTACCAATCTACCCCTTTAACCCCGTAATATATTGTATAGATTATAAGGCTTGCCGATACAATGGATACAAGTTATTCCAGTAGTCAGGTTCAGGATATAAGCTTGTAGTCATGCCAAATTATAGCCATGGTTCGGTCAAGTCACGTCTTTTATTCAGGTTTGATATTCAGGTTCAGGTTCAAGTATACATGTCAGGGTTTGGATTCATGTTTGAATTGGATTCTGGTTTGAGTTTGGATTCAAATTTGATTTAGACTCGGACTTGAGTCAGACACTTATAACTGATTTGGATCCTGAATTATGTTCGGGAGTTATTGGTAACTGCTGCACATGGACGACACGATTTGTGTCTTTTTCCAAGACAATTACCATTGATAATACCGTTAGTTTTTTCTACCTTAAATAGGCAAGCACTCACTTTTTCCGGCTCGCTGAGGCTCAAGTATTTACTAAAGTCCTTAACAGTGTTTTATATAGCTCGAGGGGGTTTTATGAAAAATATTAACATATAGTTTCAAAATAATCTCAAGAAATTAATTATATTTTTTAGGGTTTCCATGAATGTGAATTTTAGAGATTTGAGGTATTTTAGTGATAATTACCTTAACTTGAATAGTTCATGATATTGTACTGTAATCTTGTCTTGTATTGATATGTTGATGGTATTTTGATGAAACTTGTAATTCTTTTATTAGAAAAAAATATAAATTATTATATTTGAAAATATATAGATTTGTAATATTTATATAATTATTTTAAAAAAATTGATTAGTAAGTAGAAAATTTCGTTTTTCTTTAAAATCATATTAAAAACCTTTCGAGACCGAATACTTCGTGAGGAGGTCAGCATCTCGCTCTACTAGCCCAAAGATGCGCGATAATCCACATCATTCAATAGCGGGACCCCTAAAAAGGGCTGTAGAGGCATATTTCCAAAGGGTTTTGAAATACAATTTAAAAGAAAATCGTTTTTTATAGTAGATGGTATTTTAATGAAATATATTGTATTCGCCATAAAAAAATAGGTTCAAACAGAATCGTGCTATGGAACCATGTGTGTATGTGAGGGGTAGGTCATTACCCCGTAAAGTTTTCTAAAGGTATGCTTCAACAAAGGAAAATAAGATGACATATATAAAGTTCATGGTATTTAAACGAAAAACTCAATTTAAATTTGTTTTACATGAGAATTTAGATGGAATTTGATTCTAAATAACTATGAGTTAAACTTACAAGTGATGTGTACAAATTGGATTTAACGAAATATTTAAGATGAGTAGTTTTCTAGGTTTTAGTAAAAATTGTCGGTAGTAACTTCACTTTCAACATATATTTTGAGAAGGGATATTCAAAGAAGAAGGTGAGGAATTGAGAGGGACTTATGAGTGAAATAGTTTAAGGAGAGGTAGAAGAAGAGTTGGTTGTCGTCGTGGTGTCGCGGGGTCGCCGGAATAGCCTCGATTCCTCGTCGGAAGTTGGTCGTTGTCTAACTCCTCTTCTACTCCACTTGTACTTGAGAAAATTTGAGAGTTTTGACTAGAATTTTCAGAATGAGGAAGGGCTAGGGCATGGGATAGTTTTTATAGTGTGGAATTAGGGTTTTAAAATTAAAAAAGTGAATTAAAATACATTAAAATATGATAAATTGGGGAATTGAGGGGTCACTGTTTGATTGCAGAGCAATCAAACAGTGCAGGGGAGTTAGGGTAGTCCAAGGGACTTGTGTGCAAAACCCGGGCACCATCACCTACGGATGGACCGTCGGCGCCGGCCCTTTAGGGAATCTCTCCGGTCAAAATGTGGAGGGGAGCTGTCGGATTTTTTCCACGTGTACATGTCCCTGTTAACTATATTTTGCACATGTTTGATTTCTTCAGACTTTTCATTTTATGTGCATTGCACGTGTAAACTTTTGGGCTTACAAAAAGTTTAAAAATAAAATCTGAGAAAATAAATGTGTCTTATAGGGTTCGAACACAGGGGCTACGTCATAGCAGTGCAAGGCTTTACCCGTGAGCTAAAAGTTGTTTCTTGCTGTTCTCAAAAAAAAATTATTTATAACTTGTACTCAGTCTTATAAACTTCGTTCTGTACATTAAATTAAAAAATTTCGTACAGTAAATTCAGAGTCGTTACAATTTCTCTACTAATAAGTTTCGCAAACCGTGTTTGTGAAACATCCATGTTCGAGAAATAGTATCAATGAATGGATCAGCTACAATATTCCAACTTCGTGGAGATCAACAATCTCACGAACTGAGTGATATCCCGCTTCAAGAATTGGTCTGGATATATGATTGGACCATGTTCATAACCATTATCCTGCACCATGCCTACTTTAGTATCCCTATTGGAACCCTATCAAATATAATGCTCCTTAGAAGATGGTAAATTCAAAACTCTGGCAGCATCTCTGTCATTTAGGTCACTTTGGAAGCCTGAACCGATAACCGCCTCCCGGAGGAGGCTACCGTTATCAAATACCAAGAACATCCTTTTATGTTATTAACCGCTTTCCTTTGTTTCTCCAGGAGTGGATCTGCTTACTACAATAAGTGTAGATGTATCATCAGGTTTTGTACAAGATATTGCATGATTGATTCAAATGCCTAAGTAAATGATATGTCATTCATGTCATTCCCTCTCTACATCAGTCTAGAACATATCTCTTTAGAGAGGGAGACTCCATCACCTGCGGGTACACTACCATGCCAAGAGTCGTCTATTCTAAAGCGCTTTAGAATGCTGTTTAAGTACCCGGATTGAGACACTTTCCAAATTTAGATCTAAAACCATAGATATAATCACCAAAATCCCTGATATATTATCCATATCCAATGTGGAGAAAACACTTGTGACAACCAAATTTTGACCGATTGCAGTATAGGAACATCACTTTCTATCAGGAGTATGTCATACAAATTCCAGGAAATACTCCTTACACCCTTCTTATTAGGTTCATCTGTTGTTTTGATGAAGTCAATCGACTTAACTCTCACATCAAAACAGATGATCCATCTCCGCTATGCATGCTTTAGTCTATGAATAGACATAAGTAACTTGCACACCTTCCGCTGCTCCCACTGACTATGATAACCCCTGACAAAGTAATATACATATGCACTTCTAAATTCCCATTTAGAAAAATATTATATTCATTCTCTTTTCAGATATTATAGTCTAGAGCAGCAGCAGTACCAAGTCATATCCATATGGATTTCAGCATAGACACTGAAGTAAAAGTCTGATAACAATCCACAATGAGAATTTGATGAGAATCTTTACAATAAGTCTAGTTTTATTAGGTTAATACATTTCCACCTACACAGATTTCGAAAGATCTACTTGCTCCTAATGAGTTTTACCCCTTTAGGAGCACCCAGCAAAGTCCAAAATCCATAATTTGCTGGAGTGCGTGGAGTTCATCTTGGATATAAAATATCTGGCCAGCTAGAAATTACTACTTCGTATGACCTGCTGACAACTAGTAGATCCATCATCACAATGATGCTGACCTCCCTGTCACTGTCTACGAGAAAACCGAAGTATCTCTCAGATGGATGATGTTACCTACTAAATATGCGGAGTGGCTAATGGTTTATCAAGTCCAATTGAATCTCCAGGTTCTACTAAATTTTCAGTAACCGTTTGTGGTTCTGGAATCACTTCCAGTTCTAACATACTCTCACTAGTTTCTTTCGCAAAAAGATTCCTTTATAAAAAGGTGATGAGTCAAGAACAATATAACTATTGATCTTGAAAATGGTAGAAGCAAAACCCTAGCGAATGCTTGGGATAATCCACAAACTGCCATTACCAAAGCATGCCTTGAGTTTGTCCAGATTCTTCTTTTAAACAGAAACTGAATAGCTCCATATCTTCACAACCTCAAGATATGCAACCAATCTATATCCATATAGAATCAAAGACACTGATTTAGATGCAAACCAGATCTAAATGTCATGCAGCCGTTTCTAGTGCATATCACCTAAATGAAAAAAGGCTAATACAACATTACTCATCAAGGAGCGCACCCACATATGAGTAAACCGTGGGAGAAAAAAGTTCTCAATATTACTATGATGGAATACCTAGCATAAGTATCTACATCTTCGATCACCTTGAAAAATCCTGATACTTCCAACGTATAGTTCTCTACTTTATTTTTATATCTATAAACTTCTTAAAATCTTTGGACCTTACATTTCAATGAATACGTGTTTAAAACTAGAGAACTCATAGGTAAACCTGAATGAAGTAAGAGTACCAACCCCTTGTCCTAAAAGACACCAGACAACATACATTACTATGTCTAAGTCCCAAGAGTTCAATAACTCGAACTCCATGTGTTGTAGGTTGAAAACTGTATTTCGGTTAAGAATGTTTTACACCGTTATTCAATACAACTTACCTTATCCTCAACTGATAAAGGTAAATGTTTGGAACACAATTTTCAAAATTTATATCTCACTTTCTAAAATAAAGACACAGATATATCATTTTAAAAATTGATGCATAACAATGGTTATTCGAAACCAAATATTTTTCGTTAGGCAAAGCCAGGCAATTTAATCCAATATCACCAACTGCAACAAATTCCGATATTGAGGATTAAATCACTCATTTCCTAATATTCTACTCCTACTCAGCATCTGTAACACCATACAGATGTAAGATTCTAATCTGGTATATAAATACCCCGAAGTCAGAATAAATTGGGAAAACAGTTCTTGGTAACAACTACACAGAAAAACCGAAACATGAAAATGTTTCTAGTGGGTGGCCGGATATTCCTAGTAATGCCTCTTCCACTATCTAGATTCATGATGGTTGTCTCAATTTCCTTTGCCCTCACTTCAATCCCTTTATTCGTCTCTTCATCTTACCTTTTGTATACCGCACTTAGGCAATTGGTTTTCTTCTTTCCCTACCTTTCGACACCAGTCTAAGGTTTGGAAGAAAACTATCCAATAAGCATAATATGTGTACTCTCTTAATATAAGGAGCTCTCGCAACCTAAGAAAAGGTCAAAAGAAGAGACAACTGAATAATCCTATTCAATTTCTCCAGAACCTGTGGCCATCCTCGACTGAAATAATTTCTTCGAGTTCGTATGTAACTATACGATGGCCTTTCCAAGCAATATGGATCATCATAGTGATATGAAATGTTCTGGAGAAATGAAAAGGGAAAGTAGGAGTAGTATGGAAATATGCGACTTTATCGTGAATCATGACAATCCAAAACCAAAATGTGTAAGAAAGTTCGGTTAACATTGTTAATGAGTTTTAGTTTAAGGTAAGTCATGGGTCGCTGTAACCAGAGAGAGAAAAGAAACACTCAGCGTGCACTCTATCAAGATTAGATTGGTTAACACTTTATCTAATCAGGATGAAACCCACTGTTTCCTCGAATTCTCCTTCAAACCTTAAAACGAGAACTAGTCGGGATAATATACACCTTACAATTTCGCTAACCGTTCAACCAGGTCAGTATCGGTACTCCGAGAGAGGTGTTTACCGCAAAAAACAGAGACTAACTGGGTTTGAACGTCTTGCCTAAATTTGGGGGCAGATACTATTTGGATCATATCTTTCCACCTCTCCGAAAATGCCAAGTTGATTTATAGCACCGTATATCGGAGGTTTTGACAGTTGTGATCGATGTAGCATGAATTTATCAGATTCCCCCTCATTTGTGAGAGGCTTTTGATTGTGGGGATACTCTTTCCTGCATGGGCAAGCCTTTGCAGTTAATTACGTTATCGCGTTGCAATAACAACTTTCACCTGCTCCAGTAGGTCACTTAGTGTCGTGTTGTGTATAAATTGTTTATTATGGTTTCCCATGGATTGTAAATGGAGACTAGTTAATGTCGTCGCTCATAGGGCACGAATTAGTCTAAATCCATATATATGTTTGGGTTTAAACCTAGGTCATATGTTCCATCAGTTCAGAGGATATTTTATTTTATTTTAAGGACTATTAATCTGGTTTTAGATTAAGATCGACTTAAATATATGAGCATATGAGCTCAATTTATTTCAACTAAGTATACGTTAGCCTCATATAAGACTAAGATCGACTTAGAAATATGGTTAAGAATCATTAAATCTTGTTAGGATCCATTAACAGAGGTGAGCATATAAGATCGGTTATGATGAGCAATATGGGCTCAAGGAGTATAAAGTTTTAGGGGCTCATATATTGGGGCTCAGTCATGGACTTTTTATCATCCAACAATGTTAATCACTTAGTCTTTTGACTATAGATATAATATCCAAATTCCGCTCTGGCGTTCACGTGGGTGTCACGTGAGGCGCTCAGGCTTGGGCATTGCCCAATCAGTGCGAAGCACTTTCTTTACGCAGCGCTCACGTAGGTATTACGTGAGGCGCTCAATCTTATCAATTTTTAAACGTTCACGTATATATCATGTGAGGCGCTGGGTCCTTACTTATGAGTGCTCATGTGTGTGGCACGTGAAGCGTTGTCTTCATGGGCCTTTTGTGTGCTCACGTGAGTATCACGTGAGACGCTATCTTCATAGAATCTTTTGAGCGCTCACGTGGATATCACGTGAGACACTATCTCTTTAGAGATTTAATCTCTGTCCATGTATTTTGAGAGAAGTTAAACTTCTATTAAAGGTATTTTGACCATTAATGATCACCAAGATCACTATTTTGAAGATCTGGGATTGGATTTTTGAGAACTAGGTTCTTCTGTTTCTTTTTTTGTGAGAACTAAGTTCTTTGAAGGGTTAAACCCTATTTATATAGGAATTAAATTCCTGAAATGTAAATTCCATTTCTTTCTTTCATGTTTCTTTTCTCATGCTTAGTTTTCACCTAGATCTTGAGTTTGAAGAACAAGACCTTCCTGATGAGAATTAAATTCTCAATTTATGGGAGATTTGTCTTACGGATATCAGATTCAGAGAAAGAACTAAGTTCTTTATAAAGGGTTAAACCCTTATATCTTTATATGATATGCAAAGGAGATGTTTTGATCTCTGCTTTTTTTCTTTACCTAGGATTTGAGAAGAGCAAAAAGATTTTCTTCAGAAAGAGAATTAAGTTCTTGGTTATAGCTTTTTTTTTATCACCTTATGGGGTTGATTCTTTCTTTTACAGAAACTTATAGACGGTTTTTCTCTCTCTGAGATTTGAAGTCTCGGGTCCTTTATTTAGGTGAGGAAAAACTGTTGATTAGTTGAGAGGATATTTTATTTAAGAGATCCCAACCTGATTTCATAATCAGGTGGAGATTTTTAATCACCGTTGGATCTTAGATCCAAAACTCTCTATTTAACAAAATACATTTTTCTTGTTTTTAACAAGATTAGGGAAATATTTTCCCATATAGAATTTAATTTTATCTCTTGATGATTTGTCAATCACCATTGGATTTTTAATCCCAGGGTTCTCTGTCCAACAGAGCATATCTTTCTTATTTAGAAAGATCAGGGAGATATTTTTCCCTAATAGAATTTAATTCTACCATTGGATTTTTAATCCAACGGCTCTCTGTTTAACAGAGAATATCTTTCTTATTTAAATAGACCGGGTAGATATTTTTTCCCTAATAGAATTTAATTCTACCATTTGATTTTTGATCCAACGACTCTCTATTTAACAGAGAATATCATTCTTGTTAAGGGGAATATTTTCACATATAGAATTTAATTCTACCCGAAGCAAAACTGCTTCAACTTTGGGCGTTGACGCTCACGTGCTATGCACATGGGCGTTGACGTAGCCATAGGATTTCATCCTTTCCGAATCAGATGCCTACATGCTTTATACGCAGGTGCTCACGTGCCTAACACATAAGGCGCTGTTATAAAATTAATCAGAGACAGGTGTCCTCGTGCTTTGCATGTAGGCGCTCACGTGCCTAACACGGGAGGCGCTAACATAGGATTAATCCTATCAGAGACAGCCATCTACATGCTTTGCATGTAGGCGCTCACGTATCTAACACGTAAGGCGCTGCCCAAAGATTTAAGCCTATCAGAACAGGCGTTCACGTGCTTTGCATGCATGCACTCACGTGTCTAACACATGAGGTGCTGCCCCATTTTTTATGAGTGAACAAATACTCACACCGTTGTTCTCATGTGGCTTGCATGTGAGTGCAACGGTGTCCAGCCTTTAAGCCGTCGGATCCGTCCCGGGATATGGGGAATTTGAACCGACCCCATCTCTTTATAAATACGGCATTAAGCCCTAGGCAACAGCTGTGCCTCCATCTTTTCTTCTTCTTTGAGAATTTTATTCTCCATTAGAGCTTAGTTCTTCGTTTTTTTTCCACGAATCTGCATTGCAGACTCACTTTGCCAAAATTTTCTTGGTAATAGACTTCTTCAACGGAGCTTAGCTCTTGCAT
Source organism: Agapanthus africanus (assembly GCA_030015575.1). Taxonomy (NCBI): domain Eukaryota; kingdom Viridiplantae; phylum Streptophyta; class Magnoliopsida; order Asparagales; family Amaryllidaceae; genus Agapanthus; species Agapanthus africanus. The sequence continues at coordinate 231,994,796 of CM057341.1, forward strand.
TTGGAACATTGTTCTTGAGGAATTTTGGAGTTCAACTCCATTTTGGTCACAGAGCTCGGCTCTAGCATATTCCCTTTGGGGATTTCTTGAGATTTTTAACAACATTTTTTGTCATACAACTTAGTTCTGATTTTTTATTTTAGATCATATCCCTTTTGGGGATTTCTTCATTTATTTTAATTCAACAGAGGTTTGCTCTGATCATCTTCCATATCAAATTCCCTGTTTTGGGAATTTTTAGGGCTTAACTCCACTTTATTTTATAGAGCTTGGCTCCGATCTCGACCATTTTTCCCCTTTAGGGAAATTTTGGCATTTTATACCATTTTGGAGCTCAGCTGTAAATTTTTTTATTATAAAGCCCATCTTAGAGAATCTTTTTAGATTTCTCTACTGGGCACATGTTCCAATCATTAATGAGCCATCATTTTGATTCTGTGGGGTCCACTAACTTTTGAAGTTAGCGATTCTAGCACTTCTTGCTAATCTTCCATCTGTTTTCTTTTCAGATACCATGGCTTTTTATTTGTATGACATCAACGAGATTTCCTCCTACGAAGAGATTCACATTCAGGGCCGCTTTCAAGGCCAGGAGTATACTGCCGCCCAATGCGATGACGTGATACTTCGCTTTTATAATCACAATGGCCAATTGCTCCCCCGTCGCTCTGCCCTTTTGAAGATCATCGTTGGGTCGATCTGGGAAGCTGTACTTGGGCTTGTTGAGGTTATGTGTAATATTTCAGAAAAATAAAATATTATTTTTGGGAATTTTTATAATTAAATAATTAATATTATGAATATTTTATTAATGCGGTATAATTAAATACCAATAAATTGGGAAATATTTGGAAAATAATAGGAATTACTGAAAAGAGCGTGTTTTATAAGATTTGAGCATTTATAGATTGTTATATAATTAATTATATTGCTTTTTAATGCTAATCGCGATTAAAAATCGCTAATCGTGCATTAAGCTAGTTTTGTGCATGTGACATGCACCAATTCATTTTTCACACTTGTTACATTTTTCCTACCATGGTTTTTTCTTATTTTTCATGCATGCTTTGATTTAAATGAAAAGAGAAGAAAAGATAAAGAAAAAGGAAAAGAAAAAGAAAAACATTAAACAAAGGAGGCATCGACAAGAGAGAGAGAGAGGAAAGGGGTCAAACTTGGTCTTGGCTCATTTTCCCCTCCATTATTTTCCTCATCATTTCCCCCTCTTCTTCTCTCATGGCAGTCCTCTTCTTCCCCCTCCTCAAACACCTCACAACACACCCAAAAACTCTTCAAAAGTTCATCTCCCTTTCATTAAAAATTTGCATAAGCTCACTACAAACACTTTGAACCAAGAAAGCAAGGATTTTGGACATTTGGGGAAACTCAAGAAAATTCTTGAGTTGCCAAATGAGCTAATTCCTTCACACTCAGTGTAGTAATGCATTCCATTAGCTTCTATCGTTAGTTTAGAATCGATATATCGAGATTTAGTGGTCTTTGGAAATTTCAAGTTAAGGTTAGGGTTTGAATTGAATCCAAAAGTGTAATTGAGGCTTAATGGTGACCTTAAACCTCTGTGGTGTGTGATTAAAGACCAAAACCTGAGAGTAAACCCCCAATTCACAAACTTAGAAACCCCGATATCGGAAAATTGTGGATTCTGTGAGGATATATTGGTATCTGCTATCACCCGGGACACCTGAAAAATATTTAGCAAGCATAGTGATGTGTGCAGGTAACCAGAAGACTACCACTGAAACCCTAGCTCCTAATTCATTACCATGGCCATAGATTTATTCGTATTGGCCGCAAATTGCAGCCATGTTTGGATGAAAACTTGTGATTTTTGGTCTGTAGTATTGTTATCTGATATCTAGGGCAACCCCATATGCAAAATTTGCTAATTTTACCTGAGACGAAATCTGGAGGAGGTTTTCCCTAGTTGCTGTTTCCGTATTTTGCGATTATGAGACTTTAGTTTTTGTATTTAGTTTAAATTTCGTTCGTGTTTGGTCCATGTCTTATTTTCAGTAAACTAGGCCCTTAACATGTGCAAAACTGGCGAATTTCACCTAGGGTAAAATCTGTAAGTGTTTTAAAAAGTTTCTGATTTCGTTTTGAGGCTTTAAATGAATTGGGATTTGGTATTTGATATTGTATTCCGTCGTGTGGTGTTTGAACGTCAACGACTAGGGTTATTGGTCGTGTTTTGAATGCGAGGCTATAGGTTTTAATCTATGAGCGAAACGTGTGCCGTTTTGGTTTTCCGACTTGATTTTAATACGCATTTGCGATTGTGTATTGTTTGTAGGTATCCTCGCGTGGATTCTGAGACGACGAAGCACCTCGACTTCGGAAAGAAAAGATCAAGGTGAGTAGATATATATCTATGGGGGAAGTCGGGTGGATGGCGTATAGCACCCACGCAGTTTCGTAGTATAGAACGCGAATGCGTTATGTATACACACACACACACATACATACTTATGTGTTATGAGATGTGTATACTTGTAAGAAAAGCTATGTGACTTTAGGATAGTTTTAGCATACTTGTAGGAAAACGCATTTAGTTAGTTTATTAGTCACGAACCCTAGAGTAGTGATTTGCATACACGCACACACTTGAATACATTTTATTTACTTGTGCGCGTGTGTGTGTGTGTGTGTACTTGGATGATGAGGATAGTACATGGTATTTGGATATGAGTCGATGAGATTGGGCATGGTGCCATGAGATCGGTGATGTGATATGGTTCGTGTTATGAGATATGACATGATGTGATAGCAGGTCTTTAGGCGATGTGTTTTCAGACACACGCATATATATTATTGATGGTATCAGTATGTACTAGATGTAGATCTGTACCCAGCTCATGATATTTGATGATAAGGATACCAGTTGGATAATGAGATAAATGTGATATTGACCCGTACCCTGATTTGGGATGCCGTACGATAGATTTACCGTACGAGATTTATATTGATGATAGATCCGCACTCTTGACTCGAGAATGTCATATTATATATTGTATCGTATGTGATACTATTGAAGCAGGATCACCGACTATTATATTTATATATATCAACTCAGATTTAGGTGGTTTCCTTACCTTTTCGATTAGCCTGTTAGTTTAGTCCAGTAGTTTACTTATAGATGTCAGACTAGACTCGAGTCATACCTATTTCAAAACTAACAAATCGTGAGTATTTTAAAGACAGGACAAGGGATACTACGGATATTTCAAAGGACGTACCTTTTCTTAAAAACACCGTAGCCCTATTTTATAAAAATACGATTCGCGTTATTTCAAATGTCAAACTGTATGACTCATATATAGAATTGTATTTTTCCTTATTGTCGTGTTTTCTATTCATATTTCGTTCATTCATGTTGTTATCATCGCATTGCATATTTAATGTGTACCTTAGTGATTATAAACCATGCTGTCAGGACACCAGCACCATTACTGATGCTGCGTATGTTATATATACACCTGCTTGCCGGCTCACACAAAACATCATCGGTAATTTCCATGTCACGTACACTTTAGAGAATATTAATTCATTGATATCGCTTGATAGCTGATAGTTTCGATATATTGTTATGATGCTAGATTAGATATTGCATTTATTTACTGTGTTATCTCATGCATGTATATTCATATATTCATTTGCCATGCGATAGTATGTGCCAGTCCGGATTGCTGGAGCCCAATATTATGAAATTCATTGTTTATTCATTATCTATTTACATCGTGATTTATGATTTCAGATTTCCATGAGATTTCTGGATTTAGAGAAACCGCAAAGATTTTATAAACTTATCATCTTTTTAAAAGATAGAAATTGCGGCTCTCTCATGATATGATTTGAGATATCTCCACCATGAGTTTTCTCGGCTCTTGAGCGATATCATACACCTGATTCGAGGAGAAGGAGGAACCGTCTGTGGGTGCAAGGCGGACCCGGTGCGGTACCCCGGGGCGAGAAGGTCGCAGATGATGGCGTTGAGCCAGTGACAGGGGAGCACTACCGACCGGTGATATTATTATGACTCAACGGATATCCGGATGATACCGATCGGTATACAGGCCAGTCCGGATAGCCGGAGCCTGAGATTTTGAGATTTGATGATATGGGCCAGTCCGGATAGCCGGAGACCAAGATATTGAGATTCGAGGTTACAGGCCAGTCCGAATTGCCGGAGCCTGAGATATTGAGATATTTGAATTTATGTTTTGTGTTGATGCTTGACACTGATTTCAGCTTGATTTCATTGATGATACCTCGATTTATAAATATACAGAAATCTCACTAAATTATGAAAACAGTTTCACATTCATGATGCATTCTGTTTTCGTTATATTGCAATCATACCTCATATTTATGATACGTTGCTACCTGAGGCACTAACACGAGCACTTGGTAGTACACTTATGTATAGATGTTTACCTTTTCCACCTTATCATGCTTCAGACCTTATCATTTTGAGGATATTTATATTATGATCGTATTGACCTAGGATTGAGTCATACATACGATTTCTGCTCTGTGATGTTTTCTACTCACGAATTGACAACTCACCCCCGTTGTGCCACAGTTCTTGTAGGTTTTGTCGTACATGTTTCGTTGTGGCTTTTCTGGTACACTGCTTCTTTCCGGGTGATTGCTTTGGTAGGTGGGTTCACTTGCATCGTGACCACCATTGTATTTTATTTATATTCAGTTGTATCTAGAAACTCCATCAACCAGACTTGTATATTCATTAGACTTAGAAGACCAGTGTATATTCTTTCGACCTTAGAGTCGCGCGATGTATTATTTTGGTTTTCTTGATGATTTTGAGTTTCCTTTTGGGTTTTGATCCTCGCCCTTAGGCATTGTATATTATATTGCTTGCGTGGTTGTGACCGCAAATTGGTGAAGAGCTAGCTCCCGTCATATTATGCCTGTTGTACCCGTTTGGGGCCAGTATTTACAAAGGAAACTCTGCCGAAATTTCCAGAAAAGACTTGAGATTTTAAAAATGCATACTTCAGCTTATGTTATTAAAACCACTTGCTTTAAAATAAGTTTTCTTCACTTTTTCCTTAAAATGGTTTAGATTTCTGGGATTTTTGGCTTACTTGAATTAGATGGGGTCATATAGACTTCATATGATTCAAGTGCCAGTCACGTGCCATTTCGGATCGTGACAAAATTGGTATCAGAGCGCTAGGTTAACTTTGGTTCGAGTCTATATTTAACTATGCGGAGCCTATGGCGTTTGTATATATACGGAATCTAGGCTTGACCTTATGGAACATAGACTTGGTCAAGGGGGTATTAGACCCGAACTTTTATCGTGTAGGTTGACCTTGGTTGATGGAGTAGGTGACTTAAGGAGAGTGACTTACCGTGTGTATGTTCCGCGGCATACTTACGATACGCTACTCCGCTTAAGAAGCCTTAGGATGTAAATTTCCTTGCATAGCATTATATTCATTCCTATGATCTATCCTCATCGATATTGGTTTATGGTTTTGCTTCCACGATTACACGGGCAGAGAGAGCTATGGCTAGAGTAGCGGTCAGCATGAGCTCGTCACGGATAAAGACTGACCAGGGCGTGATTCCAGGGACATACGATTTGCATAGATGCGTTGTTTTATTGTGTTTTTACGCCATGAGCGTTGATGGATCACTTTTATGAAGATTTCTCGGACGTGCAGATCAGCACCAGAGGATTGGGCCACTGCTAAAGGCCAGCCAGAATATTATGACCGTCGACGCACCGATTACACTTGATGATTGAGGCACTGTTCAGCATGCGGACAAATGAACCAGTTGCTGCTGCGAATAACAAGATGTCGCCCCAGATGTTTGAAGTTAATGTCGCACGAGTTATACTTAGAGATATGTTAGAAGATCGCTAGTCACCCAAGAAGGAATGAGTAGGACATGTGATTCGTTGCCTACCCCAATGCGAGGTCTTCAGATTGATTGATTCCAGTTAGAAACGACTTCATGCAGGTATGTTGAGAGTCGATAAAAGACGATCGAATGTAAGAAACCCATTTTCCATGTTTAAAGTATTCGGAGAAACATGCAAGTAATTCCGTGGACCCTCTAGAAGAATGAAAACCTAACTCGATATAATGACCATGAGATCGCTTTGAAACCTTAGGGTTTGCAGCAGTTCAACGGTGCCATTAATGAGACTTGGGTTTGCCCTTCTACGGCTGGTCCATAGGTACTGTGGCATGTACTAGAATATTATTAAACTATCTCAAGATGTTGAGCTCTTGGGGGATCATGGAACTCTGATTAATAGATCGAAAGGTTTGACGTCATTCGGATACCGTGTGATGGGATACATTGCTTGGGAGACTCCAGATACGAGTATAGCCGTTGGAGCGCAGTCCATGCAGCCATGAAGAGATGAGTCCAAAGCAGTCGGCATTAAAGAAAAGTGGAGTATGAGGTTCGTACGAGATTTTGATGAGATGACGTTCCACTCCGCTAATATCAGAGATGTGATACGCATGCAGAGGCTTTGTACATGGATATATCTTCCAGAAGGAGTCGTGATGAGTATGCAGCCATTCCGGAAAAAGAAATAGATTTAGTAAAGGATGATAACTTCCGGGCAGTCAAGCAGAAATGAGATTTGGGAGAGACCTCGACAGAACCTTTCTGGAATACAATACGAGAAGATTTGGACCCAGGATCGGTCATTTTACGCACACCCAGTAGGCCAGAGTTTGGCATCGTCGACAAGACATGTTATGAGTGACCATGACAGTTGGCCAGAGATCTTTAGAGGATGTGCTAGAGCGGGACTATTTTCGCCATCTTTGATTTCGGCATTTTGGGCAATTTATTTGCATGATTGAGATTTTGTGCACCCCAGTTGCACTTGACTTTGATTTAATGTCATTCGAGATGCTGATTTTGATTTCATACATATGGTATGCATGTGATTTGACTTATACTTTCGGCATTGTTTTCATGCACTTTTAGTATTTTGATTCAATTTTGTGCACACTGATGCATATGGTTGTGAGATTGTATACCACGGTATACATGATTTGGATTTGGATTGAAATGTGTTGTATACCGTCGATTTCGATTGTGATACTCGATATTTGTTTCGTGCACCTTGTGCACTTGGTTTAGATTCTTGCGCATACTTGACGCTCTTGATGCGATTTTGGTGCACGCCAGATGCACTAAATCGAGATTCTTCGTGCATATCAGATGCACCTGATATTGCTGTCAGGCACGCCCGTTGCCTTTGACAGGTGTTTCGTGCATACCCGTTGCACTTAGTTTTTGTTTCTGTGCGCATGTATGGCACATTCATTGATTTCGATTTTCGTGCGCACCAGACATACGTGGCATTCTTATGGACATTTTGGGATTGATTTCCTTGAGCAGTGTGTTTTATGATATTTACTATTTAGTATAGTAGCTGAGCAGGACTAGTCAGAGGACAGCACCTGAATATATTTTTGCATGCATTGATAGTTATCGAAGGGATTTCGAAAAAGGAGCTATAGTCTCAGTATTTACCTACGTGTCCGAGATGACACGAGACATTTTACAAGGAACCCTTTCTAAATTATTTTCAAAACGGCGGGACGTGTATGTTAAACAAAGGATATATATACATATAGGTATTTTCTTACAATAGACGTCCGCCACTGTGCAGTGATACGTACATAGCACATCGACTTGAAAAGGTTTGGCATGCATTGCTTCCAGATGTTTTGATGATGTTTACATGTATAGTTTGATGTATATCATGTTGGTTTTCATATTGGGCTTTGACATTAGTGTCTTCACCATAACTCCGATGATTGCGGGATACTTGACGGAGTTTTGATTTTGGTTTATGTATTCGTTTTTCGTGCGCATGCATTGCACTATGATATGTTTTATGTATTTATGATTTCAGAGCCCCGACGACTGGATCATTTTACTAAAATGTTTTAGAATTAAGGGAGTTTAAATTTAAATTCAGGGACCGAATTTCTTTAAGGGGGGAAGACTGTAACATTTCAGAAAAATAAAATATTATTTTTGGGAATTTTTATAATTAAATAATTAATATTATGAATATTTTATTAATTCGGTATAATTAAATACCGATAAATTGGGAAATATTTGGAAAATTATAGGAATTACTGAAAAGAGGGTGTAATTGAGCCTTAATGGTGACCTTAAACCCCTGTGGTGTGTGATTAAAGACCAAAACCTGAGAGTAAACCCCCAATTCACAAACTTAGAAACCCCGATATCGGAAAATTGTGGATTCTGTGAGGATATATTGGTATCTGCTATCACCCGGGACACCTGAAAAATTTTTAGCAAGCATAGTGATGTGTGCAGGTGACCAGAAGACTACCAGTGAAACCCTAGCTCCTAATTCATTACCATGGCTGCAGATTTATTCGTATTGGCCACAAATTGCAGCCATATTGGGATGAAAACTTGTGATTTTTGGTCTGTGGCATTGTTATCTGATATCTAGGGCAACCCCATATGCAAAATTTGCTAATTTTACCTGAGACGAAATCTGGAGGTGGTTTTCCCTAGTTGTTGTTTCCGTATATTATGATTCTGAGACTTTAGCTTTTGTATTTGGTTTAAATTTCATTTGTGTTTGGTCCATGTCTTATTTTCCAGTAAATTAGGCCCTTAACATGTGCAAAACTGGCTAATTTCACCTAGGGTAAAATCTGGAAGTGTTTTACAAAGTTTCTGATTTCGTTTTGCGGATTTAAATGAATTGGGATTTAGTATTTGATATTTTATTCCATCGTGTGGCGTTTGAATGTCAACGACTAGGGTTATTGGTCGTGTTTTGCATGCGAGGCTATAAGTTTTAAACTATGAGCGAAACATGTGCCGTTTTGGTTTTCCGACTTGATTTTAATGCGCATTTGCGATTGTGTATTGGTTGTAGGTGCCCTCGCTTGGATTCCGAGACGACGAAGCACCTCGACTTCGGCAAGCAAAGATCAAGGTGAGTAGATATATATCTACGGGGGAAGTCGGGTGGATGGCGTATAGCACCCCCGCAGTTTCGTAGTATAGAACGCGAATGCGTTATGATATATATATATATATATAGATAATATAATATATATATGTACTTATATGTTATGAGATGTGTATACTTGTAAGAAATGCTAGGTGACTTTGGTATAGTATTAGCATACATGTAGGAAAACGCATTTAGTTAGTTTATTAGTCGCGAACCCTAGAGTAGTGATTTGCATACACGCACACACTTGCATACATTTTATTTATTTGTGCGTATGTGGGGATACGTATATATATGTACGCATAGGTATGAGACTATATATATGTTGGAGATAGTGCCCTCAGAGTCAATTATTAGGTCACAGGTACGTGATTGTAATGATTGAGGGAGGACCTATCCCGGTAGGACAGTCTTACTCGAGATGATAGTATGCTATCTGGTTTACCTTTATCATCGTGTACTGCTTTAGGTGACCTGACACGTCGCTATTACACGTTGATAGAGCCCCTAGGATTCTTGCTTGACCACCAGCAGTATGAGGGCGATCATATAAGTGGGAGCTGGGGTCTATAAGCTTATCCTTAAAAGGTCCCTAGTCGTGGGAGTTTCGAGACTGGGCATCGATACTCCATTAGTAGACTAGTGTATACAGTCGAGACCCCGACGAGGGGCGGTGGCCGGTCTCACAAGCCACTGGTGTCAGTTGGATCACCTAAGATGTATACAGGTGCTCATTGGGTTATGAGTACACCGGACAGGACTCGCCGGGAACATGCTAGTTGGTCATATACCAGACGTCAGATGGCAGTTCCCTGGTGACATGTGTGCAGGTTAGTTCATCGACCTGGGGATCGTCATTTGTCTCGTGTGAGTTCCCACTGTACTTTGATTACTACCCTACCACGGCTCAAAGGAGTCGTGCAAACAGGTTTTAGTTGGGTACAGTCCCGAGCCACATGGAGGCAGTGAGCGTATCTTCAGGGGTTCGTCTCTCCCGGTATTGGGGGTGAGGTCGTGCTGTGTCTAGGAGAGCCATTACACAAAGTCCTTGGCCAAGGCAAGGAGATTTACTGGTAGGTATTCCAGTAGTATCTCAGGGTGTTCTGGGCTACACTCCGACACGACTTGTACCGCTTTTGGGGGTCTGACTTTTACCAACCCCCTAGGCCCGCCATGCGATACTCATAGACGAACGAACCGGACTGCACGGATATTGTCACTGACAGGCTCAGTAGGGTTGTCAGGCTGAGTTCGCTCACAGACATTCCTTTTAGTCAGTACCTGGTAGCCCGTTACGTATTGGCTTATACCTCTGACGTGCTGGTGGTTAAATCCACAACCAAGGTGTTGATGAGTCTTTAGAGTCCCCCACATTCTGTTACTCAGCTTTCGGGCGAAAGGTTGTAGAGGCCGTATGGAGATATGGCAAGGTCCGACCAGATACGTGCGGTATTGCACGGATCGGGATCGGACAGTTTGTACTATAGGCCGTATGGTTATATGGCAGGGTTTGATCAGATACGTGCGGTATTGCACGGATCAGGATCGAACGGATATTACTAGCCGGTTTTTGGTATAAGCCGGATCCTAGTATAGTACAGTGTAGATTTTGTCTCATTGCATTTGTATTTCGGTCGAAATACAGATGCGGGTGTGTATGCACAGTATCGGGGTTTTCCCGTAATTTATTACGGGACCTGTTTTCTGGAGTTGCCAGTTTGCTTTCCGTTTCGGCCAATTTCCTTTGTTCCGTTCATTGGCCGAAGATTGGTAGAGGAGGGTTTATTTGCATTGTTGCAAATAGGCATTTGTGGAGGGGGTTCTTTGCATATTTTTGTATCATGATGGTTTTCATGATGAGCACCATCATTGACTTCTCCTTCTCATGATGGATTGACTTTGGTTATGTTGATGGTTGTTTTGAGTGTTGGACTTTCCTAGCTATCATTTCTTCACATCATAACTTGACACTCCCTTGTATGATGGTTCCACCACTCCCCCTTGACCTTTTCTCTTTCTCTCTCCAATCACACTTGTGAAGTGGGGAGGGGCCGGCCATTCCAAGGGGATGGGATTCATTTCATTTTTGGGTGGAAAAATGTTACTCTCATTTTGGTATGCTACATTTTTCCCCACCTCTCTCCAAGCTCTCTTTTTCTTCCACCAAATGGCAAAGCTCCAAAACCCCAAATGAGACTTGAGGACTACATATTCTACAGCGAACCTTGGGCACGTCGAGTAGCCGGCTTCGTGCCCGAGTTGCCTCGGCATTGAGGTGGGAGCCCGTAAACAAAGTAGGCGATGTGGTGCACTTCCGGCGACAAGGAGGAGACGGGACTTTTCCGCAGGAGATCGGGACCATGACGAGAAGACCGGAGGACTTGGATCGTCGGTATATCTCTAACCTTTCTTGTAGATAGCTAGGACTAGTTAATGGTTCGATCCGGTTATAGTGCGCGGTGGTGCCGGTTTGCAAAGTCCGCGAAATTTAAGTTTTCACCGCTTCCGCATTCCGGCGTCGGATTGACGGCCGGGGCGCCGCCGTGCACTTACAGTGGTATCAGAGCCTCGCCATTAACTTAGTCTAGCTTTGTGTAATGTGTTTTTCAGTTCCGATCGATCGAAATGTCCAAAAAACCCGTATTTGCCCACATCAGTTTTCTGTTGGAAATTTTTGGTGTCGAAAATTTTTTCAGGTTGTAAAATATTGATGTACTGGAAAATCTAAGAGCTCTGTAAAAATTCGACGAAGTAACTCCACAGTGGGAGCGCGGAACCGCCGCTAAAACCACCTTTCCGCCGCCCTTCCGCCGCACACTGTGGAGATCACTTCACCAATTTTTTACAGAGGCCTTCTGGGCTTAAAATATGGGTTTTGGAATATTAAAATTGGGCCCAGGATTTCTGTGACTGCTACAGTTTTGTTTTGGGGCCCACTTGTTAATATTCGATCGGTCGGATATTTTAAACACATTTTTCACAGTATTTACATTATATCTGCGACCGTGAATGTCACTTGATCGGTAAATCCGGTCTAACTGCTATAGCCCGGTTAGACGGATTTGCGAACGTGACTTTCACGTTGATGTTTTGTTTTTGCTGTGATGTTGCGGATCGGTCGTGGGGGATAGCCTGGTTGCAATGCTAGTACAGTTGTGGTTGTATTATGTACATTTGATATTGTGGGGCGAGCGTCCGACATGTGGACTGCCGTCACTGCCTGTTTGTATTATTATTTTGGGGCACGACCTGGTTGCGGTCGATGTACCCGTTGTATGTATATTTTACTTTCTGTACTAGGATTGCCCCGCGGAGGGGTGCACGGATAGCCGGATTCTGGAGGGCAACAAGCCCGCATCTCATGGCATTGAGACGGAGGGGGCTTCACTCTAGGATTGGCGGGCTATTCACCGCACTCGTAGGGGGTACAGGTTGACCCAGGAGGGGTGCCCAAGTTGCCGGATTCCGTGAAGTGCTGGGTGGTCCATTCACGGAGCTGAAGGGGGCTGCCTCGCTTCAGGTTTTAGCGGGTGACTTGCCGCGCCCGTAGGGGTCTAGGATTTCATTGCACAGGCTATCCACACGACCAGGGGAACGTAGGGTTTCAGCGGCTCTGTGAAACCCGGGGATCCCAGATATCTGTATTGTTTCTGTGATGCTGTACATTTCTGTGATGTTGCATTCTATTCACGCCTTGAGCGAAATATAATATATTGGTATATATATTAGTAGATGTTGTATATGTTTTGCATCCGCGCTAGTCCAGTCCCCGCTCTGTCGTTAGTTAGCTAACCTAACGGGTAATGACGGGACCCAGTGGTGAATGCGGATGGCATATACGTACATCAGTATATTTTCGTTCTTTTTGGTGTGATCAATTGATGGGACTGCATTGATTCGGATCAATGCAAGTTAAAAACAAACCTAATCTGATATTGTTGGAACACTTTTCAAAAAGCTGTTATTGCAAGGACGTTCACTTTTGTTTTGCATCATGGTATTCAGTTGGAATATCCTGCTCCTCAGTCGACGAGGCAAGGGCCGAGATCCCTTCACCGGGAGTGACCCCTTGGACAAAAAGTTTGCGTCAGGGCATTAACTTGACTATAGCCGATTACTTTTGCTTTGCATCGTGGTATTCATTTGGAATATCCTGCACCCCATTCTACGGGGAAAGAGCCGAGATCCCTTCACAGGGAGTGACCTCTTTAGCAACGGTTTTCGTCACTATATTTTTAAAAGCTATCCGTTCCTTCAACGATATCAAGTTCATTACGTTAAAGGTTTTCGCCAGAAACCATTCGTAGCCCTCCGTCGTTTCATATGGGTGGTCAATAGTATTCAAGCTGTGTATGTTGGCCAAAGTCAAGGCACAGTGATTGGTAGCTATTGGGTATTCATATGCAGCATAGATAGATGCGTTGGTTTGGGACAGTCGTACTGCCATTTTGGCCAAAGTCAAGGGTATGTACGGGTGGATTCAAATTAACCTGGAGAATGACGGGTAGAACTTGACATGTGACTTATGATATGTTGGCCAAAGTCAAGGTCATAAGAGCATGGGGCAAAAATCACATCGGGAGTTTCAAAAGAACTGAAACTTGCCAGATATACGCATACCTTCTGGAGTGTGATAGCGTGAGCGGATTCCGTCACGTTATCATGCAATGATAGTTGGATCCCGATTCCCACTGATGAGTTAGTTTACTCCTCGGGTGACCCCGACTAATTCTTCTTTCAGGTTTGGAGGAGAATTTGAGGTACAGTGGGAGGATTCCAGATTAGATAAATTGGTAACCATTCTGATCTAGGTTAGAGTGCACGCTGAGTGTTTCTTTTCTCTCTCTCTCTGGCAGCGACCATTTGACCCGACCCTAAGACTATGACTCAGTGACCAAATTGACCGAACCTTCTTAACACTGGCTTTTGGATTGTCAGAGTTGCAAACCTCATTGCCACTCCTACTTTTACCCTTTTCTCCAGGACACCCCGTATTACTACGAACGTCCACTTCCATTGGACAAAACCATCGTATGGTTAGATACGAACTCGAAAGAATTTATTCGAGGATGGTTTCCGGTTCTGGAGAAAACGGATAGGATTATTCAGTTGTCTTTTCCTTTTACCCTCTCTCAGGTTACGAGTACTCCTTGGTTTAGGGGTAGTACACCTATTACGCAAATTGGATTGTCTTCTTCCAAACCTTAGGCTGGTGCCGACCGGTGGGGAATGAAGAAAACCAATTAGCATAACGATGGTGTGCAGAAGGTATTAAGTTAAGACAAAGCAAGGGATTAGTAAGAGGGCAAAGTAAATTGCAACAGATATTCACGACCAAACCAGGTATTTCATTACCACTCCCACATCACCTTTGTATTTCTCCAGGACACTCCGTATCACTACGAAGATCCACAGTTTATTTGGATACTCCATCGTATGGTTATATACGAACTCGAATGGAACTTGTTCCAGTTCGGGGATGGATTCTGGTCCAGGAGAAATAGGAACAAGGTTTATTCGGTTGTCTTTTATCCTCACCTTCTCTCACATTGCGAGTGCTCCTAGGACTAGGACAGTACACCCATTATGCTTATTGGATAGTCTTCTTCCAAACCATAGGCTGGTGCCGAACGGTAGGGAAGGAAGAAAACCATTTGGCCTAAAAGGGTGTGCAGAAGGTAAAGACTAAAGACATATGAAGGGATTTGGAGAGGTGGCAAAGAATTATACGGTTACAGTCGTGAATCTGGAAGAGGCATTACTAGGAATACCGGGATACCCCATCGAAACATTTCGATGTTTCAGTCTCACTGTGTAATGTTAAAGGAAAACTGATTTCCCGATTAGATACTTACTCCAGGGTATGTATTTACCAGATACGATTCTCACATCTGTATGGTTTTACAGATGATGAGTGGGAGTAAGTTATTGGGAATTGGGTGATTATCCTCATTATATCGGGATTCGTTGTAATCGGTGATATTTGAGGAAATCACCTGGGCTGTTTGTCTGTTGGCAAATATTTGGTTTTGAATATCCGCTGTTATGCACCAATTTCAAATTGATATATCTGTACGTCTATTTTCATAGAGTGAGATGTACCTTTTTGAAATTATGTCTATGACATTTACCTATATCAGTGGATGGTTAGGTAAGGAGCATTAAACAGCGGTGTAATTCTTCTTAACCATAAGTACAGTTTTCAACCTACGACACACAGTGAATGAGTTATCAGACTCAAGGGACTTATACAAAGGATTGTATGTTGTCCAGGGTCCATCAGGACAGAGGGGTTGGTCCTCGTACTACATTCAGTTTACTTATGACTTCTCTAGTTTTTAGACAAGTGTTTCGTGGAAACACAGGATCTGAATTTTGAGAAGTTATAGGTATTTGAATAGAGTAGAGAACCAGGTATAGCAAGTATCGGGATTCTTCAAAGAGATCGAAGATGTAGATACTTGTGTATGGTATTCAGTTGATAGTAATGATAAAGAGATCTTGCTTCTCTTTTAGGTTACTCATAATTGGAAGCATTCCTGAGTTGAGTAACGCTGATCGGCCTCCTTCCGTTTAGTTGACATGCGCTGGGGACAGCTGCATGTTTTGAATCTGGTTCAATTAAATCAGTGCCTCTGTTTCTATATTGGATATAGAACAGTTCATATCTTAACGATGTTAAGGTACGGGGAGTTGTCCGGCTTATGCTTAAAACCAGACACTGGACAACTCAAGGCACGTTTCTGTAATGGCTGTTTGTGGGTTGACCCAGGCAATGACGAGGGTTGACTTTCTACCATCTGGATGAACAATAGCGATATTGTTCTAGACTCGCCACAGTTTTATTAAAAATGGATTTTTTCAGAAAACAGTAGTGGGAGTATGGTAGAACTGGAAGTGATTCCAAAACCACAAACGATTACTGAAGATTTGACAAGGAACCTAAAGATTCAATCTGGATTGACATTCCACTGGCCACTCCGCAGATAAGGTGGGTAACTTCAGGCACCCGAGAGGTACTATGGTAGCCTCAAGGACGGTGACAGGGAAGTTCTTGTTTACCCACAATTACCATTGCTGTTGTTCCAGGTTGCGAGACCCGGCGGAAGGATGAGTATAGCGTCGTTCTAAACAAGTTTTAGAAGTGTACGTCTATATGACTCTGCCAGAGGGTTGTCGTAGTCAGTGGGAGCAGTGGAAGCATTGGTGGACAGGCAGCTTATGTCTATTTATAGACTAAAGCAGATGTAGCGGAGATAGATCATCTATTTCTGACATGACAGTCATGGGTTTGACTTCATCAGAATAGGGGATGGATCTGTTGAGAAGGTAGTAGGGTGTGATATCCTGGTATTTGGATGATATACACAGAGTAGGAAAAGAAACTCCTATACTACGATCGGTTATACTTTGGTCGTCACACAGTGGTTTCTCCACAAAGGAAATGGATTTTATATCAGACATACTGGTCACTAGATCTATGGTTTTAGATCTAGATTTGGGTGGTTTCCCAATCAGGGTACTTGACAGCATTCTAAGAGTATTTAGGATGGACGACTCCTGGCACGGTACTGTACCTGCAGGTAATGGAGTCACCCTCTCCAAAGGTGTCTTACAGACTAAAGGGGAGAGGGATGTGCATGATTGGCAGATCACTTGCTTAGGCAATTGAGTCAATCATGAGATGTCAAGTACCACACCAGATGTTGTTCTTGCACTAGATGCAATAAGTTGACATTAATCCAATCCTGGAGAAACAGTCGGAAGCAGTTTTAGAACATAAGTGGATGTTCTAGGGAGATGATAACGACAGCCTCATTCAGGAGACAGTTATCATTCCAGGCTTCCAAGGTGACATGGACGACGAGGAGGTTGTCAGAGTTATAGTTTTCCTTCTGATGAGGGGCAGTATTTTGGACAGGTGGTCCAAGGCAATACTGAGGGAGGCATGGCGCGCAGAACACTGATTAAGTTCAGTTGTCAATACAGTCTAAGAAGTTTGGATTTGGAGTTCATTTATGAGCTAGGTCCCATCAGACATCCAGACATATTCTGAGACAGGTATTGCTCTTTTCGGGAGATGGCTTTCTCCGCGAACTTGAGATATAGAGAGACATAGAAAGAAACAACAAAGCGGATCCACTCACTGAGGCTATTCCTCGAACGCAAAAGTTTCGCAAACGAGCTTTGTGAGACTGACTAGTAGAGGAGTTGGGTGTTCGGTATCACACGGGCTGTGAGTATGCGACATCGCAATAATTAGCCTTGAGTGCAAGTGGGAGATTGTTGGAGATAGTGCCCTCAGAGTCAATTATTAGGTCACAGGTACGTGATTGTAATGATTGAGGGAGGACCTATCCCGGTAGGACAGTCTTACTCGAGATGATAGTATGCTATCTGGTTTACCTTTATCATCGTGTACTGCTTTAGGTGACCTGACACGTCGCTATTACACGTTGATAGAGCCCCTAGGATTCTTGCTTGACCACCAGCAGTATGAGGGCGATCATATAAGTGGGAGCTGGGGTCTATAAGCTTATCCTTAAAAGGTCCCTAGTCGTGGGAGTTTCGAGACTGGGCATCGATACTCCATTAGTAGACTAGTGTATACAGTCGAGACCCCGACGAGGGGCGGTGGCCGGTCTCACAAGCCACTGGTGTCAGTTGGATCACCTAAGATGTATACAGGTGCTCATTGGGTTATGAGTACACCGGACAGGACTCGCCGGGAACATGCTAGTTGGTCATATACCAGACGTCAGATGGCAGTTCCCTGGTGACATGTGTGCAGGTTAGTTCATCGACCTGGGGATCGTCATTTGTCTCGTGTGAGTTCCCACTGTACTTTGATTACTACCCTACCACGGCTCAAAGGAGTCGTGCAAACAGGTTTTAGTTGGGTACAGTCCCGAGCCACATGGAGGCAGTGAGCGTATCTTCAGGGGTTCGTCTCTCCCGGTATTGGGGGTGAGGTCGTGCTGTGTCTAGGAGAGCCATTACACAAAGTCCTTGGCCAAGGCAAGGAGATTTACTGGTAGGTATTCCAGTAGTATCTCAGGGTGTTCTGGGCTACACTCCGACACGACTTGTACCGCTTTTGGGGGTCTGACTTTTACCAACCCCCTAGGCCCGCCATGCGATACTCATAGACGAACGGACCGGACTGCACGGATATTGTCACTGACAGGCTCAGTAGGGTTGTCAGGCTGAGTTCGCTCACAGACATCCCTTTTAGTCAGTACCTGGTAGCCCGTTACGTATTGGCTTATACCTCTGACGTGCTGGTGGTTAAATCCACAACCAAGGTGTTGATGAGTCTTTAGAGTCCCCCACATTCTGTTACTCAGCTTTCGGGCGAAAGGTTGTAAAGGCCGTATGGAGATATGGCAAGGTCCGACCAGATACGTGCGGTATTGCACGGATCGGGATCGGACAGTTTGTACTATAGGCCGTATGGTTATATGGCAGGGTTTGATCAGATACGTGCGGTATTGCACGGATCAGGATCGAACGGATATTACTAGCCGGTTTTTGGTATAAGCCGGATCCTAGTATAGTACAGTGTAGATTTTGTCTCATTGCATTTGTATTTCGGTCGAAATACAGATGCGGGTGTGTATGCACAGTATCGGGGTTTTCCCGTAATTTATTACGGGACCTGTTTTCTGGAGTTGCCAGTTTGCTTTCCGTTTCGGCCAATTTCCTTTGTTCCGTTCATTGGCCGAAGATTGGTGGAGGAGGGTTTATTTGCATTGTTGCAAATAGGCATTTGTGGAGGGGGTTCTTTGCATATTTTTGTATCATGATGGTTTTCATGATGAGCACCATCATTGACTTCTCCTTCTCATGATGGATTGACTTTGGTTATGTTGATGGTTGTTTTGAGTGTTGGACTTTCCTAGCTATCATTTCTTCACATCATAACTTGACACTCCCTTGTATGATGGTTCCACCACTCCCCCTTGACCTTTTCTCTTTCTCTCTCCAATCACACTTGTGAAGTGGGGAGGGGCCGGCCATTCCAAGGGGATGGGATTCATTTCATTTTTGGGTGGAAAAATGTTACTCTCATTTTGGTATGCTACATTTTTCCCCACCTCTCTCCAAGCTCTCTTTTTCTTCCACCAAATGGCAAAGCTCCAAAACCCCAAATGAGACTTGAGGACTACATATTCTACAGCGAACCTTGGGCACGTCGAGTAGCCGGCTTCGTGCCCGAGTTGCCTCGGCATTGAGGTGGGAGCCCGTAAACAAAGTAGGCGATGTGGTGCACTTCCGGCGACAAGGAGGAGACGGGACTTTTCCGCAGGAGATCGGGACCATGACGAGAAGACCGGAGGACTTGGATCGTCGGTATATCTCTAACCTTTCTTGTAGATAGCTAGGACTAGTTAATGGTTCGATCCGGTTATAGTGCGCGGTGGTGCCGGTTTGCAAAGTCCGCGAAATTTAAGTTTTCACCGCTTCCGCATTCCGGCGTCGGATTGACGGCCGGGGCGCCGCCGTGCACTTACAATATATATATATATATACTTGGATGATGAGGATAGTATATAGTATTTGGAGATGAGTCGATGAGATCGGGCATGGTGCCATGAGATCGGTGATGTGATATGGTTCGTGTTATGAGATACGACATGATATGATAGCGGGTACTTAGGCGATGTGTTTTCAGACACAAGCATATATATTATTGATGGTGTCAGTATGTACTAGACGTAGATCTGTACCCAGCTCATGATATATGATGATAAGGATACAAGTTGGATAATGAGATAAATGTGATATTGACCCTTACCCTGATTTGGGATGCCGTACGATGGATTTACCGTACGAGATTTATATTGATGATAGATCCGCACTCTTGACTCGCGAATGTCATATTATATATTGTATCGTATGTGATACTATTGAGGCTGGATCACCGACTATTATATTTATATATATCGACTCAGATTTAGGTGGTTTCCTTACCTTTTCGATTAGCCTGTTAGTTTAGTCCAGTAGTTTACTTATAGATGTTAGACTAGGCTCGAGTCATACCTATTTCAAAACTAACGAATCATGAGTATTTTAAAGACAGGACAAGGGATACTACGGATATTTCAAAGGACGTACCTTTTCTTAAAAACACCGTAGCCCTATTTTATAAACACACGATTCGCGTTATTTCAAATGTCAAACTGTATGACTCATATATAGAATTGTATTTTTCCTTATTGTCGTGTTTACTATTCATATTTTGTTCATTCATGTTGTTATCATCGCATTGCATATTTAATGTGTACCTTAGTGATTATAAACCATGCTGTCAGGACACCAGCACCATTACCGATGATGCGTATGCTACACATACACCTGCTTGCCGGCTCATACACAACATCATCGGTAATTGCCATGTCACGTACACTTTAGAGAATATTAATTTATTGATATCGCTTGTTAGCTGATAGTTTCAATATATTGTAATGATGCTAGATTAGATATTGCATTTATTTACTGTGTTATCTCATGCATGTATATTCATATATTCATTTGCCATGCGATAGTATGTGCCACTCCGGATTGCCGGAGCCTAATATTATGAAATTCATTGTTTATTCATTATCTATTTACATCGTGATTTATGATTTCGGATTTCCATGAGATTTCTGGATTTAGAGAAACCGCAAAGATTTTATAAACTTATCATCTTTTTAAAAGATAGAAAATGCGGCTCTCTCATGATATGATTTGAGATATGTCCACCATGAGTTTTCTCGGCTCTTGAGCGATATCATACACCCGATTCGAGGAGGAGGAGGAACCGTCTGTGGGTGCATGGTGGATCCGGTGCGGTACCCCGGGGTGAGAAGGTCGCGGATGATGGCATTGAGTCTGTGACAGGGGAGCACTACTGACCGGTGATATTATTATGACTCAACGGATATCCAGAGGATACCGATCGGAGTACAGGCCAGTCCGGATAGCCGGAGCCTGAGGTTTTGAGATTTGATGATATGGGCCAGTCCGGATAGCTGGATCCCTAGATATTGAGATTCGAGGTTACAGGCCAGTCCGGATTGCCGGAGCCTGAGATATTGAGATATTTGGATTTATGTTTTGTGTCGATACTTGACACTGATTTCTGCTTGATTTCATTGATGATACCTCGATTTATAAATATACAGAAATCTCACTAAATTATGAAAACAGTTTCATATCATGATGCATTCTGTTTTCATTATATTGCATTCATACCTCATATTTATGATACGTTGCTACCTGATGCACTGACACGAGCACTTGGTAGTACACTTATATATAGATGTTTACCTCTGCCACCTTATCATGCTTCAGTCCTTATCATTTTGAGGATATTTATATTTTGATCGTATTAACCTAGGATTAAATCATACATACGATTTCTGCTCTGTGATGTTTTCTACTCACGAATTGGCAACTCACCCCCGTTGTGCCACAGTTCTTGCAGGTTTTGCCGTACATGTTTCGTTGCAGCTTTTCTGGCACACTCGTCTTTCCGGATGATTGCTTTGGTATGTGGGTTCGCTTGCATCGTGACCACCATTGTAATTTATTTATATTCAGTTGTATCTAGAAACTCCATCAGTCAGACTTGTATATTCATTAAACTTAGAAGACCAGTGTATATTCTTTCGACCATAGAGTCGCGCGATGTATTATTATGGTTTTCTTGATGATTTTGAGTTTCCTTTTGGGTTTTGATCCTCGCCCTTAGGTATTGTATATTATATTGCTTGCGTGGTTGTGACCGCCAATTGGCGAAGAGCTAGCTCCCGCTTGGGGATGCCTTTATTCATATTATGCATGTTGTACCCGTTTGGGGCCAGTATTTACAAAGGAAACTCTGCCGAAATTTCCAGAAAAGACTTGAGATTATGCATACTTCGGCTTATGTTATTAAAACCACTTTCTTTAAAATAAGTTTTCTTCACTTTTTCTTTAAAATGGTTTAGATTTCTGGGATTTTTGGCTTACTTGAATTAGATGGGGTCCTATAGACTTCATATGATTCAAGTTCCTGTCACGTGCCATTTCGGGTCGTCACAAAGTTAATATCAGAGTGCTAGGTTAACCTTGGTTCGAGTATATATTTGACTAGGGGAGCCTAGGGAGTTTGTATATATACGAAATCTAGGCTTGACCTTACGGAACTTAGACTTAGTCGAGGGGGTATTAGACCTGAACTTTCGTCGCGTAGGTTGACCTTGGTTGATGGAGTAGGTGACTTAAGGAGAGTGACTTACCGTGTGTATGTTCCGGGCATACATAGGATACGCTACTCCGCTTAAGAAGCCTTAGGATGTACATTTCCTTGCATAGCATTATATTCATTCCTATGATCTATCCTCATCGATATTGGTTTATGGTTTTGCTGCCATAATTACACGGGCAGAGAGAGCTACGGCTAGAGTTGTGGTCAGCATGAGCTCGTCACGGACGAGGACTGACCAGGGCGTGATTCCAGGGACATACGATTTGCATAGATGCATCGTTTTATTGTGTTTTCACACCATGAGCATTCATGGATCGGTTTTACGAAGATTTCTCGGATGTGCAGATCAGCACCAGAGGATTGGGCCACTACTAGAGGCCAGCCAGAATATTATGACCGTCGAAGCACCGATTATACTTGATGATTGAGGCACTGTTCAGCGTGCGGACAAATGAGCCAGTTGTTGCTGCGAATAACAAGATGTCTCCCCAGATGTTTGAAGTTAATGTCGCACGAGTTATACTTAGAGATACGTTAGAAGATCGCTAGTCACCTAAGAAGGAATGACTAGGACATGTGATTCGTTGCCTACCCCGATGCGAGGTCATCAGATTGATTGATTCCAGCTAGAGACGACTTCACGCAGGTACGTTGAGAGTCGATAGAAGACGATCGAATGTCAGAAACCCATTTTCCAAGTTTAAAGTATTCAAAGAAATATGCAAGTAATTCCGTGGACCCTCTAGAAGAAAGAAACCCAAACTTGATATAATGACCATGAGAACGCTTTGAAACCTTAGGGTTTGCAGCAGTTCAGCGGTGCCATTAATGAGGCTTGGGTTTGCCCTTCTACGGCCGGTCCATAGGTACTATGGCATGTACTATAATACTATTAAATTTTACTCAAGATGTTGAGCTCTTGGGGGATCATGGAACTCTGATTAATAGATCGAAAAGTTCGACGTCATTCGGATATCATGTGATGGGATACATTGCTTGGAAGACTCTAGATACGAGTATAGCCGTTGGAGCGCAGTCCATGCAGCCATGAAGAGACGAGTCCGAAGCAGTCGACATTTGAGAAAATTAGAGTATGAGTTTCGTACGAGATTTTGATGAGATGACGTTCCACTCCGCTGACATCAGAGATGTGATACGCATGCAGAGGCGTTGTACATGGATATATCTTCTAGAAGGAGTCGTGATGAGTATGCAGCCGTTCCGGAACAAGAAATAGATTTAGTAAAGAATGATAACTTCCGGGCAGTCCAGCCGAAACGAGATTTGGGAGAGAACTCGACCGAACCTTTCTGGAATATAATACGAGAAGATTTGGACCCAGGATCGGTCATTTTACGCACACCCAGTAGGCCAGAGTTTGGCATCGTCGACGAGACATGTTATAAGTGACCATGACAGTTGTCCAGAGATCTTTAAAGGATGTCCTAGAGCGGGACTATTTTCGCCGTCTTTGATTTCGGCATTTTGGGCCATTTATTTGCATGATTGAGATTTTGTGCACCCCAGTTGCACTTGACTTCGATTTGATGTCATTTGAGATGATGATTTTGATTTCATACCTATGATATGCATGTGATTTGACTTAGGGTTTCGGCATAGTTTTCATGCACTTTTAGTATTTTGATTCGATTTTATGCACGCTGATGCACATGGTTGTGAGATTGTATACCAAGGTATATCTGATTTGGATTTGGATTGAAATGTGTTGTATACCGTCGATTTCAATTGTGATACTCGATATTTGTTTTCGTGCAACTTGTGCACTTAGTTTTTTATTCTTGCGCATACTTGACGCGCTTGATACGATTTTGGTGCACGCCAGATGCACTAAATCGAGATTCTTCGTACATATCAGATGCACCTGATATTGCGGTCAGGCACGCCCGTTGCCTTTGACTGGTGTTTCGTGCACACTCGTTGTACTTAGTTTTTGTTTCTGTGCGCATGTATGGCACATTCATTGATTTCGATTTCCGTGCGCACCGGACACACATGGCATTCTTATGCACATTTTGGGATAGATTTTCTTGAGCTGTATGTTTTATGATATTTACTATTCAGTATAGTAGCTGAGCAGGACTAGTCAGAGGACATCACCTGAATATATTTTTGCATGCATTGATAGTTATCGAAGGGATTTCCAATAAGGAGTTGTAGTCTCAGTATTTACCTACGTGTCCGAGATGACACGAGACATTTTACAAGGAAACCCTTCTAAATTATTTTCAAAATGGAGGGACGTGTATGTTAAACAAGGGATATATATACATATATTTATTTTCTTACAATAGACGTCCGCCACTGTGCAGTGATACACACATCGCACAGTGACTTGAAAAGGTTTGGCATGTATTGCTTCCAGATGTTTTGATGATGTTTACATGTATAGTTTGATGTATATCATGTTGGTTTTCGTATTGGGCTTTGACATTAGTGTCTTCACTATAACTCCGATGATTGCGGGATGCTTGACGGATTTTTGATTTTGGTTTATGTACTCGTTTTTCGTGCGCATGCATTGCACTACGATACGTTTTCTGTACTTATGATTTCGGAGCTCCAACGACTAGATCATTTTACTGAAATGTTTTAGAATTGAGGGAGTTTAAATTTAAATTTGGGGACCTAATTTCTTTAAGGGGGAAGACTGTAACATTTCAGAAAAATAAAATATTATTTTTGGGAATTTTTTTAATTAAATAATTAATATTATGAATATTTTATTAATGCAGTATAATTAAATACCGATAAATTGGGAAATATTTGGAAAATTATAGGAATTACTGAAAAGAGGGTGTTTTATAAGATTTGAGCATTTATAGATTGTTATATAATTAATTATATTGCTTTTTAATGCTAATCGCGATTAAATATCGCTAATCGTGCATTAAGCTAGTTTTGTGCATGTGACATGCACCAAGTCATTTTTCACAGTTGTTACATTTTTCTTACCATGGTCTTTTCTTATTTTTCATGCATGCTTTGTTTTAAATGAAAAGTGAAGAAAAGATAAAGAAAAAGGAAAAGAAAAAGAAAAAAATTAAACAAAGGAGACATGGGCAAGAGAGAGAGAGAGGAGAGGGGTCAAACTTGGTCTTGGCTCATTTTCCCCTCCATTATTTTCCTCATCATTTTCCCCTCTTCTTCTCTCATGACAGCCCTCTTCTTCCCCCTCCTCAAACACCTCACAACACATCCAAAAACTCATCAAAATTTCACCTCCCTTTCAATAAAAATGTGCACAAGCTCACTACAAACGCTTTGGACCAAGAAAGCAAGGATTTTGGATACTTGGGGCAACTCAAGAAAATTCTTGAGTTGTCAAATGAGGCAATTCCTTTACACTTAGTGTAGTAATGCATTCCATTATCTTCTATTGTTAGTTTAGAATCAATATATCGAGGTTTAGTGGTCTTTGGAAATTTCAAGTTAAGGTTAGGATTTGAATTGAATCCAAAAGTATAATTGAGGCTTAATGGTGACCTTAAACCCCTGTTGTGTGTGATTACAGACCAAAACCTGAGAGTAAACCCCCAATTCACAAACTTAGAAACCCCGATATCGGAAAATTGTGGATTCTGTAAGGATATATTGGTATCTGCTATCACCCGAAACACCTAAAAAATATTTAGCAAGCATAGTGATGTGTGCAGGTGACCAGAAAACTACTACTAAAACCCTAGCTCCTAATTCATTACAATGGCCAAAGATTTATTCGTATTGGCCACAAATTGCGTCCACGTTGGGATGAAAACTTGTGATTTTTGGTCTGTGGCATTGTTATCTGATATCTAGGGCAACCCCATATGCAAAATTTGCTAATTTTACCTGAGACGAAATCTGAAGGTGGTTTTCCCTAGTTGCTATTTCCGTATTTTACGATTCTGAGACTTTAGTTTTTGTATTTGGTTTAAATTTCGTTCGTATTTGGTCCATGTCTTATTTTCCAGTAAACTAGGCCCTTAACATGTGCAAAATTGGCTAATTTCACCTAGGGTAAAATCTGGAAGTGTTTTACAAAGTTTCTGATTTCGTTTTGCGGTTTTAAATGAATTGGGAATTGGTATTTGATATTGTATTCCATCGTGTAGCATTTGAACGTCAACGACTAGGGTTATTGGTCGTGTTTTGCTTGCGAGGCTATAGGTTTTAACTTATGAGCGAAACGTGTGCCGTTTTGGTTTTACAACTTGATTTTAATACGCATTTGCGATTGTGTATTGGTTGTAGGTACCATCGAGTGGATTCCGAGACGACGAAGCACCTCGACTTTGGCAAGCAAAGAGCAAGGTGAGTAGATATATATCTACGGGGGAATTCTGGTGGATGGCGTATAGCACCCCCGCAGTTTCGTAGTATAGAACGCGAATGCGTTATGATATATATATATATATATATATATATATTTATATATATATATACTTATGTGTTATGAGATGTGTATACTTGTAAGAAATGCTAGGTGACTTTAGGATAGTTTTAGCATACTTATAGGAAAACGCATTTAGTTAGTTTATTAGTCGCGAACCCTAGAGTAGTGATTTGCATATACGCACACACTTGCATACATTTTATTTACTTGTGCATATATGGGGATATGTGTGTATATATATATATACACACACACGCATAGGTATGGGACTATGTATATATATATATATATATATATATATATACGTATACATATACTTGGATGATGAGGATAATATATGGTATTTGGAGATGAGTCGATGAGATTAGGCATGGTACCATGATATCAGTGATATGATATGGTTCGTGTTATGAGATACGACATGATGTGATAGCGGGTCCTTAGGCGACGTGTTTTCAGACACACACACATATATTATTGATGCTATCAGTATGTACTAGATGTAGATCTGTACCCAGCTCATGATATATGATGATAAGGATACCAGTTGGATAATGAGATAAATGTGATATTGACCAGTACCCTGATTTGGGATGCCGTACGATAGATTTACCGTACGAGCTTTATATTGATGATAGATCTGCACTCTTGACTCGAGGATGTCATATTATATATTGTATCGTATGTGATACTATTGAGGCGGGATCACCGACAATTATATTTATATATATCGACTCAGATTTAGGTGGTTTCCTTACCTTTTCAATTAGCCTGTTAGTTTAATCCAGTAGTTTACTTATAGATGTTAGAGTAGACTCGAGTCATACCTATTTCAAAACTAACGAATCGTGAGTATTTTAAAGACAGGACAAGGGATACTACGGATATTTCAAAGGACGTACCTTTTCTTAAAAACACCGTAACCCTATTTTATAAACACATGATGCGCGTTATTTCAAATGTCAAACTGTATGACTCATATATAGAATTGTATTTTTCCTTATTGTCGTGTTTACTATTCATATTTCGTTCATTCATGTTGTTATCATCGCATTGCATATTTAATGTATACCTTAGTGATTATAAACCATGCTGTTAGGACACCAGCACCATTACCGGTGATGCGTATGCTACACATACACCTGCTTGCCGGCTCACACACAACATCATCGGTAATTTCCATGTCACGTACACTTTAGAGAATATTAATTCATTGATATCGCTTGTTAGCTGATAGTTTCGATATATTGTTATGATGCTAGATTAGATATTGCATTTATTTACTGTGTTATCTTATGCATGTATATTCATATATTCATTTACCATGCGATAGTATAGGCCAGTCCGGATTGCCGGAGCCAAATATTTTGAAATTCATTTTTATTCATTATCTATTTACATCGTGATTTATGATTTCAGATTTCCATGAGATTTCTGGATTTAGAGAAACCGCAAAGATTTTATTAACTGATCATCTTTTTAAAAGATAGAAAATGCGGTTCTCTCATGATATGATTTGAGATATGTCCATCATGAGTTTTCTCGGCTCTTGAGCGATATCATACACCCGATTCGAGGAGGAGGAGGAACCGTCTGTGGGTGCATGGTGGACACGGTGCGGTACCCCGTGGCGAGAAGGCCGTAGATGATGGCGTTGAGCCTGTGATAGGAGAGCACTACCGACCGGTGATATTATTATGACTCGACGGATATCCGGAGGATACCGATCGGAGTACAGGCCAGTCCGGATAGCCGGAGCCTGAGGTTTTGAAATTTGATGATATGGGCCAGTCCGGATAGCCGGAGCCCTAAATACTGAGATTCGAGGTTACAGGCCAGTCCGGATTGCCGGAGCCTGAGATATTGAAATTGTTAGTTATATGTATGCCCTAGAGGCCATTACTGTACATACGATATATATTGTAATGGATGCTTGGACATATATAGGGAGGACTTTCTTGCTCGACATGATAGTATGCTATCTGGTTGTACTTTATCTTAACATGTACTCTGATTGTCTCTATATTACATGTTGATAAAGCCTTTAAGATATGTACTCGACTACTGGGACTATGATGAGATCATACTAGTGGGGCCACGGTAGTCGACGAGTACATCCTATAATCGTTCCTAGTCGAGGGTGTTTCGAGAAAGGGCATCGATACACCAAAGTAGACTAGCGTATACGCATCTTGACACATATGATGGGTGATGGATGATCCCATATCCATCGGTGTTTGACGTCAAGGATGGTGTACGGGTGCTCAGTGGAGACTGGGTACACTGGACGGACTCACCGAGAACTCCCAGATGGTATTATACCTTACGTCAGATGGCAATTCTCCGGTGACACTGGTACAGAGTAGTCTGTTGACCCGAGATCGTCATAGAGTCTTGTGTTATTCCCACTGTGCTTTGATTTCCATCATACCACGTCCAAGAGGGCGTGCAAAAAGGTGGCTTTTGGGTACAGTCCCGAATCACATGGAGGCAATGAGCGATAGGAGGGGATTCGTCTCTCCCGGTATAGGGAGTTGATGTTGTGTTGTGTTCGATTAGCTATAACCGGAAATCCCTGTCCAGGGTTGCTGAGATTTACTGGTAAGTGTTATTAGTAGTTTCTCGAACTGTTATAGACCTCATATCGACACGACTTATCGAGCTACTGGGGTCTGACGTTTACCATCCGTAGGCAAGATATGCAACATATCAGACGACGAGACCGGACTATACGGGAGTGTTACTGTTTGGATTCACAGGAGAATGTACAGGCTTGCTTGTTGATCTTCTGAGTGCTCAATACCTGGGTGGCTGTTACGTTTAGCTGACCACTTGCAGCTTGTGGGTGTTTGATATGATCATCACCTACTGCCGGCATATTGACGATTCTTTAGATTCCTAAACAGAGGTTTCTTGGCTCAGGAAAAACGGAGTAGGAGCACATATGTGATATGTGCAGGACCGAGGATAATACGATATGAGATACCGTATTTTATTCTCGCGATATTTGATATCAACCGCGTCATCGGATCAAGTGTTGATTCGATGAATCGGTACGGATAAACATTAGTCGGTTATATGCGATATAGTCGGATTGTCGGATCAAGTGTTGATTCGATAATTTAATGTATAATAATATATATGATATATTAAATTATATTAACTAATATTTGCTCACTAAAAGATTATTTTTCTCACTCGGGTAATACATTGATATATATGCGATATATGTTAAATGTATTATTTTATTTTGTTACAATAAATATTGTATATGTGATATATAATATTGTAACATATTATAATTATTAATGTAACATGTTTAGAGGAGTTTAAACAAGATTAGGGTTTGATTTGGGTTAATGTATTCTAGATGTTTCTAGATGGTTTTACTTTGTCATTTGCTAAGATATTATGATAGATATTTCTTTGTGACTCACCTTTTAACCCAACCCAAACCCTAACCCTAGTAAACTCTTTACATAGGTTACTACAACCATGGTTGCATAAATGATTATGACAACATTTTATTATTCATCACAAAAGGAATTGATAATTATTCATCATCTTCTTCCTTGAGTTATTCATTGAAAAAGCTTTCTAGCTTTTTCTAAGTGATGATAAATGAGTGAGAAAAAGATTATAAAAGAGAGCAAAAATCCTACTTCATCATCCTCATCTTCCCTTGCCATTTAGATGAGAGTGTTCACTTCATATTATGAGTGTTATCTTGTGTTAACGAAACTTCAAGGTAGATCATCTTTGTATCGAAGATCGGAAGCAAAGGTTGCATCATTCTCTTCGTGAAGCCTCTCGAGAGTCCAGAACACGATAATCGCAGCGAAGGGACCTCAACATGGAGCTTAAGAAGTGAAGGACCGGATCTACAAAGGTTGTAATCCCTCTCACTTAGTGTTAAAGAGTTTAACATGCATGTTTTCGCCTAAACCCTAGTTTAAAGATCCGGCTTTGGGTTGTTCGGCACGGCTAATTTTTTAATCGGGCATGGTTGATACCTCGTAGACCCTTGTGCGTGTGCATAGAAACCCTATAGTGGTATCAGAGCCAAGCTAGAGCTTTAGGCGAAGTCTAGACGAAGTTTAAAGTCCAATCGAATCCGAAAACCTCGACACGAACCCTTCTCTGTACATTTTTTTAAAATGTGTTTTTTTTCTGAATTAAAAATGCTCAGAAAAATAAGAAGGAAAAACTAAGAATTACTGTGAAGTACGATCCACTAACTCAATATTTTGACCGCGGAACCACGGCCAAACCATGGGTTTGGCGGCGGTTACGTGGCCAAAATTTTGACTTAGTCCCTGTAATTTCACTTATTTATTCTTAGGTCCTTTCTTGGCAATTTTTTCTGGGAATTTTTTAATTCCACTCAAGTGTTGAGTTTTCTAGGGTTGTATTGGGGACTCGTTGATTCGATCAGATAATTTAAGTTTGTTTAGTTTGTCCGGATAATTTTTAGAAACTGTTAAAAAGTTCGACCGGATATCAATAACTCACTTTTTCCCATGTCGGAAAATTTTTCAAAAGTTGGATTTTTCCTCGAGTATAAGAACGTTCTAAGTCGTGCAAGTAATGCGGTGGACCCTCTAGAAGACAACAAACCTTAACTCGATTATGTGACCGTTTTGAACTGCCTCTAAACCTTTGGGTTTGCGGCAGTACGGTGTGCCACATGTGAGGCGTTGGCTTGACCCTTCTACGGCCGGACCATTGGTACCGTGGCATGTGATGCATGTTTTTAAACTGATTTCAAGTGTTGAGATATATATTGGAGAAATCTTGGGTGTTTGATTATTCGATCGGAAAGTTTAACATTGTCTATTTATCTGCAATGTGATACAATATTTGGAATCCACAGGTAGTTATAAGATAACTAATTTGAATGTTATAAATCTAGCACTTCAGTCTCAAATGATCGGTTGCCACAGAATTTTGATGCGATCAAAAGTCCGTCGCAATCACGTAGCGTACGCGGATACTCGCCGGGTAAACTTAACAGACAGCCACGCCCCATAGCCCCGACCAAGTGATTGTAGGAGAACCCCGTCACCAAAAGCATCCGTTCGGGTGCTCGCGGCAGCGGTGTTCCGCCTTAGTGCACTTCGTCGACGTCATCCGGGGGTGCGGCCGTCTACTAAAATTTGCGACGAGCATTCGATCAGGTTGTCGGGAATCTTGTTGAATTGCCCGACTAGATATTGAAAAGTGTTTTCGATAATAAGACTAAAATGCGGGGTTTATAATTGTTAGGCATGCGATGTCTAAGGAATTCATTTGGTTAGGCATGCGATGTCTAAAGAGGTTGCGGATTCCAACTGTTGTAGTTTTACACTTTCTTTTCTGTGACCGTAAGCGTAGTATGTGGTGTATCACCGGCTTCGTTGCTATACATCAACGACAATCGGGATATGCATACTTGCTTACGTTGATGATATGAGATATTATGTGTTGTTGTGATATGTTATATTGGATCGTCGCGTTTGAATAGCCGGGGGTTTTATGTGAGATGAGAGTTTTTTTTTTCATTCATGTAAAATTCATTTGTATGTAATATTCTTTTATTAGGGCACTTCCGGGCTGAGGATGATGTCACCGTTGTATATTATTTACTTTTCCGCATTAGGTAGACCCAAGGCGGGGAGCACAAGTAACCGGGTTCTAGGGTCCAGTGGGAGACCATCTCGAGGAGTCGAGACCGGGTCTCCTAACCCTAGAATTGGCAGTGTTGCTTGCCGCTCTCGTAGGGGTCTAGGGATGTGGGTTTGGATATTCATCGCGACCGTGGAATCCGTGTTTCATACAGGCTCGTACTAAAACACGGACATCCTAGTATATCCAATATTTCATATATGTTTTTCTGCTGCAAGGTTCTGTGATGAGATCATATTACTGCCTGTGATGAATGTTTATATTATATATATATGAGATATATGTTATATTGCAGATTTCGTTTCAAAAGAGATGCTTGTGAAGCATAATAAAATGGGACTTCATTAATGAGATTAATGAAATAAAAGAAACCTAAGATGTTGTAGAAACTTGTTTAAAAACTGGTAGCTCTAGTTCTTGCTTTGCATAGCGGTGTTTCTTGTAGAACATCCAGCACCTTATTCGATAAGGAAAGAGCCGAGATCCCTTCACCGGGAGTGACCTCTTTAGTGAAACTAGCAGATGCTACAAACTCGGTTTGTCTTTTGATTGCTTCTATAGTTTTTCTTTGCATAGTGATATTTGTGAAATATCCTGCACCTTATTCGATGAGGAAAGGGCCGACGATCCCTTCACCGGGAGTGACCCCTTTAGCAAAACTAGAAAGCCTCAAAAACACTCCATTTAAAATCACTCGATTCTACAACGATATCAAGTCATTACGCAAAGGTTTTCTTAAAAACCTGTCGTAGCCCTCCGTCATTTCAGATAAGTCCTACTTAGTATTCGTGCTATGTTTGTTGACCTCCGTCAAGGCGTAGTGAGCGGTAGCTGACTAGTATTTATCTGCTTATGCATATGATGCAGATTGGATTAGGGTAGTCGTGTGGCCTTGTTGACCTCCGTCAAGGGTCGTGCGGGTGGGTTTAATTCAATCAGAAAATGACGGGTTGAACTTGACTAGTAGCCTATGGTTTGTTGACCTCCGTCAAGGTCATAGGACGCTAGGGGTAAAATATTAATGGGAATTTCAAGGGTTGAAATTTGCAATGAGATTGCATACCTTCTATGAGATAGTTGGATCCCGATACCCACTGCGAGTAAGAGTTACTCCAGGGAGAGTTTTACACATTACAATTAGCCGATCAAGTAGGTGTCTAGAAAGGTGTTAACGGGGTTACGCCCCTGGGAAAATGAGGTTTACTTTAATTAGGTTCGTGCGAAAGCACGGGGGACCTCCCTCAAAGTACCGACACTGGCCTGGCTGAAAGATTGGCGAACTTATAGCGTGTAATTAATCCCGGCTAGTCTTTCCTTTTAGGGTTTGAAGGAAGATTTGACTAAAACAGTGGGAGACATCCTGATTAGATATATTAGATAACCAATCTAATCTTGTAAGAGCATATGCTGAGTGTTTTCTTCTCTCTCTCTCTCCAGGTAGCGACCACATCACGCCTTAATCAAGATAATAAAACGGATATATTGACCGAACCCGCTTGTTATACTGAGCTCGGGAACGTTGGTCCCTCTCCAACTTATAATTGTTATAAGACAGAGCAGGAAATTGGGGATTACCAGAATTCCCGTGCCGCCCAAACGAAGAAAGTGCATACTGATGCATCTTCTTCGGGTGTGTTCATTACAGAGAACTGTTTCTCAGTATCCTTTACGTCCTGGGTATGAGATACCGGATCAGGATCCCGCATATATAATCTGTTACATGGGCTACAGAAAGGTAGAGAATTGAGAACGGGTGATAAGTTTCATGAGACAGAAAATGGTGCAAGTGTTGCAGCCAAGTCTGTTGGTCACTATCACCCTGTATTACCAGAATACATTGATTCTGAACGAATGTTATCAGATACCGAACCTGATATACAAAATCATATCAGTCTCTTTATTAGTAAAGAAGGATATAATTTTGTATTGTTGGATAATGTTTTGAATATTTCCTATATCAAGAGTTGATCGGTTCAGGCACGTTATCTAAAAGCATTGACGTTCTAAATCAAACTACAGTTCTTAGTATACAGAACACACACAAGAGGAAGAGTTCAAAAATGAACAAATCCTTCTTGAGGCATTGTAGACTAGGTCATATCAATGCGACCCGACTAGGTGAAGTTACATAAAGATGCATATTTAAATAAGTTTGAATTTACATCTTGTGAAACTTGCCGGTCATGTCACAAAGATAAGATGACCACAGCTCTGTTTATTGGAAACAGAGAAAGAGTTAGTGAACTCTTGGGATTGATACATGCTGATGTATGAAAATCTTCTGTCTACACATGCCAGGACCGGTTCTTTGTACTTCATTACATTCTCTGATGATCTCTCAATATTCAGACATATGTTCCTGTTGAAACACAAGTCCGAACCTTTTGAGATATTCACAGAATGTAAGTTAGAAGTAGGGAACCAAAAACCGGGTATAAGTATTATGTCCTTTGATGAGATCAAGGAGGAGAATACTTGAGCACGGAATTCCTGGACTATTCTAAAGGAGAATGAGATTCTCTCTCAGCATTACTCCTCCGTATACACCATAGCACGATGGTATATCGGGGCGGAGCAACAGCACCCTATGTGATATGGTATGCTCTATGATGAGTACTACTGAGTTTCCTATTTCCTTTTGGGAATTATGCACTTGAGAAGCTGCATACCTATTGAATAGGGTTCAAATCAAATCAGTTGCCTACCACTTCATATGTGATATGGAAAGGGAAGAGCCCATATCTTAAGTTTGTTAAGATTTGGGGTTGTCCGGCCTATGTCCAAAAGAAAAATCCGGACAAGCTCGAGGCAAGGTCTGTTATGTAGAACTGGAAAGGTTCCAGCTATACAAACTGCAGCTGATGATTGGGTAGAACCAAAGGATTCAGTAGTTTCCAACGAACCTCAGCCTCTCCGCCGATCTTGTAGGGTTCTTCACCCACCAGAGAGATACTTCGGTTTCTCTATGACAGTGGAAGCGAGGATTGCATCATGAGATGATGACCCAACTTATTTCGAGCTGGCCATCAGGAGTGGGACTCTGTAAGAATGGCTGGATGCTTATCGATCTGAGATGGAATCCTTATACACCAACAAAGTATGGACTTTGGTTGCTCTATCTGAAGGGTTAAATCCCCATCAGGAGCAAGTATATCTTGAGAAGATTACTAGGTGTACATGGAAAAGTTAAGACTTTCAAAGCTATGCTTAAGTCCATCCAAATCCTACTTGCCACGGCTACATACCATGACTACGATATCTGGCGGTTGGGTGTCATGACTGCTTTTCTAAATGATATTTTAGAAAAGAGCGTCTATAAATACACAGTCAAAGGGCTTCGTAAACAGTGGGTGTAACGTTTTAAATATAATTAAATAAATAAATAAATGAATAAAATTGTTTAAGTGAATTTTATGATTTTCGGTAAAGTAAAATGTATTTTTCGTAAAACCAAACCGTGATTGTTTTTCATTATAATTTCAAAAATACCTATTTTAATTATGTAATTACTAGTAAATGGTGTTTATTTAGCCACTTATAAATTTTTAGTTTAATTAAATATTTTTCCTAAATTAATTATTTTAAATATTAACATAAGCTTTATTTTTACACTAAATTAGTGTAAATTACAAATTTGAATGGTTTTAATTTGTAAAAATGAACCATGGCATGTTAGAATTTAGTGTGTATCATGCAAAATTTATTTGCAATTTTTTCCTATTTTCTAGAGTTTTCTTGAGTTGCTATAGTAAAGAAATAAAAGAAAAATAAATAAATGCATGAAAACATAATGAAGTGATATTTTGGTGGAGACTTCTACACATTTTATCACCCTCTTCTTTCTCTCCCTCACCTCCAAAAAAATGGCCGGCCTCATCCCCTATGGTAGCCCCCATTTTCCTCATTTTATTTTGCTCCAAAATTCATCAAAAATCCTTTAAAAATTCAATTAAAAATCCACAAAATCCTATTTATTTCCTACTCTTTATTCCTTGCTCATTTTTATATGGAATTTGGAGATGGAAAGCATGCATTTTGGAGGCTCATTTTCTTGTTTGGATTTCATATTTTGGAGGTACCCCTCACGTGGACTACGGGCGATGAAGAGGAGGATGGCAACACCGTCTTCGGCAGACATGGACCAGATGAGTAGATGCATATCTACGGGGGGAAGTCGGGTGGATGGCGTTTAGCACCCCCGCAACGTAGAATAGGAATAGTACTTATTGACATTAGGAAACCAGATATGACCCTAGATTCTTAATGAGTAGGGCCCTAGTAATGACCCTAGGCTGGACTAGACTGATTTAGGAAGACATATCAGAAGATGAATACCTTGGAAGAGGTTCGTAGGTTTCAGGTAGAAACACACACACTCACACACTGAAACACGACATGGTGTATACGTGCATGTGTATATATATAGGACGAGGTATAGGTATATATATATGTACAACACGTATATGGGATACATTGATGTGATATGATATCCGAGGTATGATGAAACAGTGTAACTGGGCTTGATGCCGTGATTCTTGGCTATACAGTCGTATTAAGTATTAGCGGATCATTAGAGAATGAGATAATGAACATGTATACTTAAATTATAATGGGTGGTGATGATATTGAGGTACATGGGACTCTAAAATAGTACCCGGACTGTAACTTGTGATTGATCACGATATGGGATATGTATGACTTGATTACGACATCATATAGGTGTGACCTGATGTCGATATCATAGAGGTGTGACTTGAGGACGATATGATATCAGTATGACTTAATCACAATATGATAAATATGACATGGTATTTCTGAGGATAAACTAATGATGCTTATTATGATGGCAATAATATATGATTGATGTATGCGATCACAGTTTAGCACCTTGATCATGAGATGTGTTGATGATGACATTATACTAATGATGAGACACCTAGGAGATACTTGACCCGTACCCCGATATTGGGATGCCGTACGATGGATTTTACCGTACGAGCCATAGATATGATGATTGATCCGCACTCTTGATTCGAGGAAGCCGTACTACGTACGTGACGCTATTGAGGCCGGATCGCCGACTATTCGAGATATTGATTCAGACCTTAGGTAGACTCTTGTTTCTTATTGATTAGTTTCTTAGGTTTTGCTCCTTAGGAGGTTAGATGGTCACTAGGTTAGGTTCGAGTCATATAGTGGTAGTGGTAATGGTATATCAAATGAGTGGATAACACACATCCGTCTTTACTTTCACACTGGAATCATAATGATGCATGTTCTTACATATGCTGCTATAATCAGTATAAACTTTACCTGTTAGGACACCAGCACCATTACCGATGATGCGCATATTCCACGCACACTTATTTGCCGGCTCACACACATCATCATCGGTAATTGCTATGTCACGTACACTTTAGATTATATTATCTTTTATTGATAGAATCAATTAACAACTTGACCGATATAATATTGTGATTACTCTCTGATATTAGTATAGACATGATATTTATTACTTAGACATTCATGCATTCATATTTTCATGTTATCATACAGTATTATGGGCATATGCCGACACTTATCATATACTTACTCATGATTTTGAGATTTGGGTTTCTATGAGATTTCTGGATTTTTGG
Organism: Agapanthus africanus; assembly: GCA_030015575.1. Lineage (NCBI taxonomy): Eukaryota > Viridiplantae > Streptophyta > Magnoliopsida > Asparagales > Amaryllidaceae > Agapanthus > Agapanthus africanus. The sequence continues at coordinate 232,032,763 of CM057341.1, forward strand.
AGAAAACCGCAAGAATATATAAAAACTTCTCTCTCTCCTCCTCTCTTTTTAAAACATAAGATACGGTTTTCTCGTGATGTATGTGTCGTCCACCATGAGATTTCATGTTTTCCGATGGATTTCGAGACCCGATTCGAGGAGTGGATGAACCGTCTCGGGTACATGGTGGGCCCGGTATGGTACCCCGGGGCAAGAAGATCGAGTTGTAGACGATGAGCCTGGCAGGGGAAGGCTACCTACCGGTGATGTCTGGCGCGGCGGATATCCAGAGGATACCGACCGTTGTCGTGAGATTTGATGATATGGGCCGATCCGGACTGACGGAGCCCGAGATATTGGGACTTGAGATTACATGTGTTGTGTCGATGCTTGACACGGATTTCCATGGATTTCATTGTTGAGATTTCAGATTCTTATACACATTTTACTATGATAACAGCTAAAGATTTCTTATACAGATATATCTGGATTTCAGGATTTGTTACTTTACATTCATGGTGCATGCATTTCATTTCATATGACATAGTATTATAGGAGGCACTGACCCGAGCACGGAGTATCTGTACTTACACGTAGTATTACCCTGCTATTACTAGATGATTGGGACTTAGTAGTGTATTATTATGACCTAGGATAGCGTCGTGCATTCGATTTCTTTTCGTAGATGTCTTCTACTCACGAGTTGGCAACTCACCCCCGTTGTGCCAAATTTTATTACAGGTTCGATGTACAGGTTTCCCTGGTAGCTTGCTGGCACATCTTTTCTTCAGGGTGATTTGCACGGTAGGTTGGTTCACTTGTATCTGAACCACCATTGTATTTTTATTCTTTCATTTGTATCTAGTAAGCTCCATCAACCATACTTGTATTACTTGATAAGTTTATTGGACCAGTATTTTTTTATTTCGACTTTAGAGTCGTGCATGTATTATTCTGATATGGTGGTTTTGTTTTCTTTGAGTTTTGAGCCTCGCCCTTTGGCGTTGTACATTATTGTGCTTATTGTGGTTTTTTCCGCCTGTTAGCGTTGAGCTAGCTCCCGTTGGGGATGCTTTTTATTGTTTATGTATATTATACTTGTTGTACCCGTTTGGGGGCCAGTTTTTATAGAGGAGACTCTGTCGAAATTTTTGAGAAAATTTGCTGATGTTTTAAACTTGTTCCTTCATGTCTTCTTTTACTGCTTCTTCTTCTTTTTCATGGTTTAGATTTCTTGGCTTCGGCTTACTTAGGTTACGTTGCGCCTCTAGACGTCTCGTAATCTAAGTGCCGGTCACGTTCCGTACTTTCGGGTCGTGACAGTGGGAGCAGCGGAAACGTGTGCAAGATGTTTTATATGATAAAACAGGCATCGCGGAGTTGGAACATCTGTTTTGATGTGGTAGTCAAAGAGTTTGACTTCATCAAAATGGTAGATGAACCTTGTATATACAAAAACGTAGTAGAGAGTATGGTGGTGATCCTCGTAGAGTACATGGATGACATACTCTTGATAGGGAAGGAGTTTCCTATGCTACGCTCGGTCAATCTCTGCTTATCACAACGATTCTCCATATAGGATCAAAGTGATACCTCCTAAATCCTGGGTTTTGGATCTATGAGATAAATCTAATTGGATGTTAGGATTCTCACTAGTAGTAGTGAGATGGTATCAATCGATCCTGGGGAGAATCACTAGAAAGGTTCCAGGGTGATAAGGACGACTGAATGTCAGTCGCAGGCATTGTCTTTACCCTCAGTGGAGGGACGGTATGTTGGAAGAGTTCCAAGCTAGATACCATGACATACTAGACGATTAAAGGCAAGATACATCGTTACCAAGGATGCTACCAAAGAGGCAGTCTGGATATATATAAGTTCATGAGATGAACTTCGTTCCTACCATTGTGTGACAACGGTGTTGTGGCTTTAGCCGAGGAACTACCGTCCCATCAGAAATCCAGATATAATTCTTAGGCAGTATCACCTGATCATGGAGATGGTTGATCTCCAGGGAGATCGAGGTTAGGAGAGTAGACACAAGAGGACGACAGCGCGGATCCACTCACAAAGGCCATTTTCCCCAGTAGAGACTTTTATGGGATGGTTGAGTATGAGATACTTCAACCGCAGCTAATTGTTGGGTATGCGATACCACAACAGATGGCCCTAGTGCAAGTGGGAGATAGTTAGTTATATGTATGCCCTAGAGGCCATTACTGTACATACGATATATATTGTAATGGATGCTTAGACATATATAGGGAGGACTTTCTTGCTCGACATGATAGTATGCTATCTGGTTGTACTTTATCTTAACATATACTCTGATTATCTCTATATTACATGTTGATAAAGCCCTTAGGATATGTACTCGACTACTGGGACTATGATGAGATCATACTAGTGGGGCCACGGTAGTCGACGAGTACATCGTATAATTGTTCCTAGTCGAGGTTGTTTCGAGAAAGCGCATCGATACACCAGAGTAGACTAGCGTATACGCATCTTGACACATATGATGGGCGATGGATGATCCCATATCCATTGGTGTTTGACATCAAGGATGGTGTACGGGTGCTCAGTGGAGACTGGGTACACTGGACGGACTCGCCGAGAACTCCCAGATGGTATTATACCTCACGTCAGATGGCAGTTCTCCGGTGACAATGGTACAGAGTAGTCTGTTGACCCGAGATCGTCATAGAGTCTTGTGTTATTCCCACTGTGCTTTGATTTCCATCATACCACGTCCAAGAGGGCGTGCAAAAAGGTGGCTTTTGGGTACAGTCCCGAATCACATGGAGGCAATGAGCGATAGGAGGGGATTCGTCTCTCCCGGTATTGGGAGTTGATGTTGTGCTGTGTTCGATTGGCTATAACCGGAAATCCCAGGCCAGGGTTGCTGAGATTTACTGGTAAGTGTTATTAGTAGTTTCTCGAACTGTTATAGACCTCATATCGACACGACTTATCGAGCTACTGGGCTCTGACATTTACCGCCCCTAGGCGAGATATGCAACATATCAGACGACGAGACCGGACTGTACGGGAGTGTTACTGTTTGGATTCACAGGAGAATGTACAGGGTTGCTTGTTGATCTTCTGAGCACTCAATACCTGGGTGGCTATTACGTTTAGCTGACCGCTTGCAGCTTGTGGGTGTTTGATATGATCATCACCTACTGCCGGCGTATTGACGATTCTTTAGAGTCCTACACAGAGGTTTCTTGGCTCAGGCAAAACGGAGTAGGAGCACATATGTGATATGTGCGGGACCGAGGATAATACGATATGAGATACCGTATTTTATTCTCGCGATATTTGATTTCAGCCGCGTCATCGAATCAAGTGTTGATTCGATGAATCGGTACGGATAAATATTAGTCGGTTATATGCGATATAACCGGATTGTCGGATCAAGTGTTGATTCGATAATTTAATGTATAATAATATATATGATATATGAAATTACATTAACTAATATTTGCTCACTAAAAGATTATTTTTCTCACTCGGGTAATACATTGATATATATGCGATATATGTTAAATGTATTATTTTATTTTGTTACAATAAATATTGTATATGTGATATATAATATTGTAACATGTTATAATTATTAATGCAACATGTTTAGAGGAGTTTAAACAAGATTAGTGTTTGATTTGGGTTAATGTATTCTAGATATTTCTAGATGGTTTTACTTTGTCATTTGCTAAGATATTATGATAAATATTTCTTTGTGACTCATCTTTTAACCCAACCCAAACCCTAACCCTAGTAAACTCTCTACATAGGTTACTACAACCATGGTTGCATAAATGATTATGACAACATTTTATTATTCATCACAAAAGGAATTGATAATTATTCATCATCTTCTTCCTTGAGTTATTCATTGAAAAAGCTTTCTAGCTTTTTCTAAGTGATGATAAATGAGTGAGAAAAAGATTATAAAAGAGAGCAAAAATCCTACTTCATCATCCTCATCTTCCCTTGCCATTTAGATGAGGGTGTTCACTTCATATTATGAGTGTTATCTTGTGTTAACGAAACTTCAAGGTAGATCATCTTTGTATTGAAGATCGGAAGCAAAGGTTGCATCATTCTCTTCGTGAAGCCTCTCGAGAGTCCAGAACACGATAATCGCAGCGAAGGGACCTCAACATGGAGCTTAAGAAGTGAAGGACCGGATCTACAAAGGTTGTAATCCCTCTCACTTAGCGTTTAAGAGTTTAACATGCATATTTTCGCCTAAACCCTAGTTTAAAGATCCGGCTTTGGGTTGTTCGGCACGACTAATTTTTTAATCGGGCATGGTTGATGCCTCATAGACCCTTGTGCGTGTGCATAGCAACCCTATAGAAATATTGAGATATTTGGATTTATCTTTTGTGTCAATGCTTGACACTGATTTCAGGTTGATTTCATTGATGATACCTCGATTTATAAATATACAGAAATCTCACTAAATTATGAAAACAGTTTCACATTCATGATGTATTCTTTTTTCATTATATTGCATTCATACCTCATATTTATGATACATTGCTACCTGAGGCACTGACACGAGCACTTGGTAGTACACTTATGTATAGATGTTTACCTTTGCCACCTTATCATGCTTCAGACCTTATCATTTTGAGGATATTTATATTATGATCGTATTGACCTAGGATTGAGTCATACATACGATTTCTACTCTGTGATGTTTTCTACTCACGAGTTGGTAACTCACCCCCGTTGTGCCACAGTTCTTGCAGGTTTTTCCGTACAGGTTTCGTTGCGGCTTTTCTGGCACACTGCTTCTTTCCTGGTGATTGCTTTGGTAGGTGGGTTCACTTGCATCGTGACCACCATTGTATTTTATTTATATTCAGTTGTATCTAGAAACTCCATCAACCAGACTTGTATATTCATTAGACTTAGAAGACCAGTGTATATTCTTTCAACCTTAGAATCGCGCGATGTATTATTATGGTTTTCTTGATGATTTTGAAGTTCCTTTTGGGTTTTGATCCTCGCTCTTAGGTGTTGTATATTATATTGCTTGCGTGGTTGTGACCGCCAATTGGGGAAGAGCTAGCTCCCGCTTGGGGATGCCTTTATTCATATTATGCATGTTGTACCCGTTTGGGGCCAGTATTTACAAAGGAATCTCTGCCGAAATTTCCAGAAAAGACTTGAGATTTTAAAAATGCATACTTCGGTCAAACCACTTGCTTTAAAATAAGTTTTCTTCACTTTTTTCTTAAAATGGTTTAGATTTCTGGGATTTTTGGCTTGCTTGAAATAGATGGGGTCCTATAGACTTCATATAATTCAAGTGCCAGTCACGTGCCATTTCGAGTCGTGACATTATGCCGCTCCAGGCACTCGATGACACTGAAGAAAAGGTGTATTCAGAATATCTGATGGGCCTGATCTCGAAGAAACGGAGAGATGATCCCGTCACTATCTTACATCGCGTCTTCCAACAGAAAGCGATAATATCCTTGTACCAGATGATGGAGCATGTCAGCGATGACCCCGAAGCTTGCATCCGAGAGAAGATGCATAAGAAGATGGTCGATGAAGCTGAAAATGCTTTGCTCAAACTTACCTTTGAGTTTGTGAATCCTTGTCCGGAATTTAGCGTTCTGTCATTGTAGATCATGGATGAAGTAATAGCGCTTGTTTTTAATTTTATTTCTTTTTTATTTCCTTTGTAGTCGTCCTCAGCCGACAGTATGTAGTTCCCTTTTTTTGAAGTATGAATGAAAGCATATTTTCCTTTCATATCTGTACTTTTCTTTTCTTTTTGTGCTAAAATTAATTTATTTACTCATTTCAGAGTGTTTAGTTTACCTTTCCCTCAAGTTTATAGGCAAACTCACCTTAACGTTAAATATAGATAAACCTCTTTTTTTATGATAGGCGTCCGTTAGGTTTGTGGTACTGGATTGAGTCCATTGTACCTCGCGTTGGCCGATATATTCTCGATATGCAATCTCTTAAGTTGCGGCTCGAGTAGCCACGCGTTTGCCGTGTCTCTGATCCCTTCTGAGGCTAAACAAGAAGTCTTTAAGTAACATTCTTAGGTTAGAATATCCATATTACCTTCGGAAGATTAAGCGTTAGGTATTGCCATGACGCTTTATTTGAGCTTAGACCTGATTTAAAGCCCCGATGAGTCATAACCACACCCTTCTTGAGTGGGATGACATCCAATGGTTTTTAGGCTTTCCATCAAGACCCGAAACTAGGCAAATGTCGTCACTTCGCTTTCGCTTTGGTGTCGTGCCAATTCTTCGCTGAGTAGGGTAAACATATGAATGACCTCTTTGCTGCACATATCACCATCAAGATCTAGAGCTGGGAATATGTCATTGCTCCGATTTTATTTGACAGTTGCGCCCACACCCTGTTGGAATGAGGAGGAACGTCGAGATAGTCTCTAGGCTATAGATCTGCCGTCAAGACTTGGTTTTTCTTATGACGAAGTATGGTGGGAAAATATGGTTCCTTTTCTTTCATTTATACCCATGGATTGTATACAAGAGTCAGTGTGGACCAACCTGCAGGGCAGAAAAAAAATTTATTATTGTTTTTTACTTCCGTGATGCTCTATCTTTTCAGCATTTCATATCACGAAAGTCACGATTGCCCGATTATTTCGGCTATTTTATTCACGGTGCCCAATCTTTCGGCTATTTTTGTTTTACTCGTTTTTTATTGCGCGTTGCCCTATCATTTCGGCTATTTTTTTCTTTTTTCATACTCATCAATTTTGTTATGAGTCGGAGACTTGGTATGATGAACTTTATTTGGTATTAGTATTGCTACGACTGGAATATTTCCAGGAGCAACTCATCATATGCCATTGCCAATTTCGGCCAATAGTGTCTTAGGTAACAGGTTTAGATCCCTGCTAACTTAGGCTTTTTCGACTTTACGAGCCGTAAGGGTCTCATAAAGATATTTCTCCCTATGAGTCAAGAGGATCTCGCAGGTGTAGTTTCTGCTTAGAGGTCATAAGGACTCCTAAGTGGTATTTTCTCTTGCAAGCCGTAAGTATCTTATAAGAGTATTTTCTCCTTGCAAGTCGTAGGGACTCGAAAGTGCCATTTGCCATGAGCAATATTTCTCGTTTTTTGTGGGACTTGGTTGAGAATATATTTATTTATGCCCGTGGATTGTATACAAGGGTCGATATTGGACCACTTGTAGGGTATAAATTTGTGGAGTTATGATGGCTTAAGAACAGGCTTAGATCCCTATAATTTAATGATTTTGAATTCCATAAGCCGTGAGGTTCTTACAGAGGGTATATTCTCCTTACGAGTCATGAGGATCTCGTAAATGTATTTTCTCCTTAGGAATCGTATGGATTCCTAAGAGTGTTGTTCCTTTGTGAGTCGTAGGGATCTCAGGCAAGTGTTTTTTCCTTATAAAGTCGAGAGGACTTCGCAAGTGCATCTTTCTTTTCTTTTAACGAGTTTGCGCCCTTTCGGGTTTTCACAAGCTCAGCGGTAGTCCTGCTGTTTTTACTCACAGTGCCCTTTCGGGTTTCATTCGTGCCCATTTTGCTTTTGGACATACCCTTTTTTTTTACGTTGCTTGAGAAGACAGGCGGCCCATAAGGTAACATACTATCAGCTGTAGTTCACGGTATTTTTCAAAGGACCGCATCATATGGGGCCTGAGAGAGATATGAGTCGTTTTATGCCCGTGGATTGTATACAGTGCTCGATATGGAGACCCACTGTAGGGAAATATATTATTTTAAAGGCATTACAGTCCACCATTAGTTTATAGACGTTTCAGTTCAACATTCTTGTGTTCAGGACGAAATGATAGTTTAAGGACATTTCGATCCGATACCAGTTTAAGAACGTAGTGGTCCGTCACTGGTTTAAGGACGTTTCGGTCCGATAGAGGTGTGGAGAACACAAATCGTTTGTGCCCGTGGATTGTGTATGGATGGTCATATGACCCATACCGTAGGGCAGCATGCTAGTTTAAGGACATCATGGTCCATCATCCCTAATGGGTGCATATCATTTGGTACCACTTTCAGAGTTTTGACTCAGGAAGATAGTAAGCGGACACAAGCGTCGTCATCAATCATTGACCTAAGTTGCGACTCTTCAGGCGTAGTACTTTTTGAGGAATCGACCGGTTATTAGACGGAATGGCCTTTCGCTATGCATATTCATGAGCAGATAAGCTCCACCTTGGTAGACCTTATCTATGATGTAAGGGCCTTCATAGTTTGGCTCGAACTTCCCCCGTTTTGCACGATTGGGAATTATAGGTCTTTTGACAACCAGCATGAGTTCGCCTTGGCGAAATGTTCTCGGCCTAGTTAGTCTTTCATATGACCGTGTCATCCTCATCGTATAGGCCTCCAGATTTTGTTGTGTTATAAAGAGGGATTCGTCGAGAGCATCGAGTTTCTCGAGCCTAAGATGAGCATTTTCTTCATCCGTTAGCCCGTATTGAACTGCCACTCGTAATGAGTGGAGTTCTATCTCCAGTGGTAGTACTGCTTCAGTGCCAAACACCAATGCATATGGTGTCATATTTGTGGCTGTCTTGAACGTTGTTCAATACACCCAAATAGTCATGCAGCCTCTCGTGTCAGTCCTTATTCCTTGACACTGTCTTCTTTATAATCTTGGTCAAGGTCTTGTTGAACGCTTCAGCTAGACCATTGGCCCGAAAATTATAGACCGAGGAGTATCTCCGGTCTATCTTGTGTTGCTGTGCGAAGTGACTTATTTTATGGCTTCTGTAAGCTGGTCAATTATCTGAGGTTATCTATCGCGGTATTTCGAACCGGTAGATAACATGAGTTTTGAAGAAGTGGAGGATATTCTCCGTCATTCTCCAGCTTCACCTCCCTCAGAGGTACTACTTCTGCCCACTTAGAGAGGTAATCGGTTGTTACTAGTATAAACCGATGTCCTCTGGATGACGCTGGTTTGATAGGGCCGATTATATCTGTTCCCTGTATCTCGAATGGACAACTAGCTACTATCGGATGCAGCGGATTTGGATGTTGATATATGAAGTCCCCATGTATTTGGTATGAGTGACACTGCTTTGCGTATTCGAGACAGTCCTGAGTCATCGTGGGCCAGTAATAGCTCATCTTTTTTTATCTTCATCTTCATTTTTGGTCTTGCTTGATGAGAGCAGCAAAGTTCATCGTGTACTTCTTGGATGACTTTCTTTGTCTCCTTCGGCACTAAGCATCTTAACCATACGAAGTCAAAGGATCTCTTGTATATAGTATCATTGATGAAGGAGAATGATAGAGTTCGTTTCATGAGATGATATTATGTCTTTTGACATCAGATATTTAAGAGAATCCACCTTTGATATGAGATGAACCTCATGCGCCAAAGCGTAGTGTATGAACTTCGTTATTACGAAGATCAACGCCAGGCAGTGCATTTCGATGGGGGAGTAATTGCTCTCTACCCCTAGGAGAACTCGACTTATATAGTAAAGAGCTCTCTCTTTTTCTTGATCGTTCTCTTGTGCCCACAACGCGCCTAGTGAACCTTCAAGAGCCGTTGTATATAGAATAAGGGACTTTCCATTAACTGAGGCGGCCAATATCGGCGGATTTTGTAGGTATTGTTTGATTTCGTCCAATGCATTTTGGCATTTCTGATCTCAAACGAAAGGGGTTCCCTTCTTCATCAGATGGCTATAGGGGCGATATTTTCTGGAGAGGTTGGCTATGAACCACTGGATATACGCGAGCTTTCCTTGGAGAGATCGCAGTTGTTTAAGGGTTCTGGGTGAGGGCATTTCCAAAATTGCCTTAATCTTTGAGGGATCAATTTCGATACCTCGGTGGCGGATGATGAAACTTACGAATTTGCCTGAGGAGATTCCAAACACACACTTTAGAGGGTTTATCTTTAGATTATAGTTCCGAAGACATTCGAACACGACCTTTAGATGCCTCCAGTGTTCCTCATGAGATTTACTTTTAACCACAAGGTCGTCGATATAGCATTCGACGATCTTGTCTATGAGGTCATCGAATATCTTAGTCATAGTCCTTTGGTATGTATCTCTGGCGTTCATCAAACCGAAGGGCATCACCTTGTAGCAGCATATGCCCAATGGAGTCCGGAAGGCGGTATGCTTCTGGTTTTCAAGATCCATTTTTATTTGGTTTTATGCTGAAGATCCATCCATGAAGGAGAAGACTTCGTGGGCGGTGTTGGAGTTTCAAGATGTCGTGCTTTTAAAAAAGATATGGTTCAATATCGGATATATCGGTTTTTTATTTAAACGATTGCACGAAGTGATTCTCGAGTTATAAAATACTGCAAGTGCACAGTACGTTGACGCAATCCGGCAAGTACGGGTCTATCCACTGGGAATGGATATCACGACGTTCTTTTGAGTTAGAATCAAATGTTTTGAAGTTGAATTTGTCACGTTTTCATACAAAGAATGCGATGTAAAGAATAAAATGATATATACGGAATACTTAGGCTATGCTTTGGTAAATTGACTTATGGCGTTACCCCCAGCTCTCAATCTTGATTCAACATCCATTTCTAGTTTCTATTTGACTTTAAAAAACATGCCGCATCTAAACCGATTACAAAGAATCGTTTAGGATACGATATCAAAATCAGAACAAAAGAAACTACAAATTTCAAGGGTTTTATATGTAATGAGAATGAAATGAGCAAAGTGAAGTTAGCAAGTATAGGACATATGCTTGTGTGGCTACATATCCTATCTAGTTAGTTCACTACACTTAGCTAAATTTAACCCTCCTTTCTACTTCTATTCTTATTGCAATAAAAATGATATATAAAGAAAGAATAGGATATGTGTTAAAGGTTGATTTGCAACCATTCAAAACTACATATCCTATCAAGCAATAACACAATAATATTGTACATATTAAAAGAAGAAGTTCAATAAGTGCTAAGAATCAAGAATGGGGGGTTGGAAGGGAAGCCATTCATCAACCTATCTCACTATTGCCTATGTAAATACTATTCACACATCATGGTAAAGAAAACACAAATAAGCAAATAACATACAAAGAAAATGCAAGAAAAAAGTAAAGAAGAGATACTAGAACCACAATTGAACACAATGAAGTTTTTATTGATATGGAATCCAAGTACAAGCAAATGAGTTCAATTACCAAAATTTGATCTTGCAAGCTCAAAGCTTGAAGTTGCAAGACAAAACGAAGGCAAAGAACTCAATCAAATCACTAAAACTATAAAATTTCATCAAGATTTTTTACAAGTAATGAAATGTACATCCATTTCTCACAAACTGATCTGCTATTTATAGAACTTATAAAAACAGAAGTTGCATATAACAATGAGTTGATGTGACCAAGATTAATGCTCTGAAGAAAAGTGGAACCAACTGAGCTAGTGGGAGCCGCAATTTGCGGTCTTTTGGAATAAATTGGCGACCATGAGAGAGAGGGTGGGGCCCATCTTGGTTCTGTGATCTTCTATTATCAATATCATCTCTCTGTATTTGCAATCTTGTCTAAATATTAAGAAGATACAATCTGAAGTCTTGGAGGGAAAATGTATGTCTTGAAAATCCATCATTGTCTATATACATGAATCAACTCATCCAATTACCCCCAAACTTGAACTGGGCAGTGTCCTCATTGTCTTCTCGATTTCCCTTTTCCCTTTGTACCACTGCTTGCTTTTGTAACAACTCTGAATTTATTGTACTGATTTTTCCATTTTAATATACAGAAATGAGTTTACAGCCTGAGTTTGAGTTATAAATCAATTTTGTTAAGTAATAGCAAGAAGCCACTTGTAGCTCACTGGTAAGGCCTTGCACTACTGTGACATGGCCCCTGTGTTCGATACCCATCAGACACATTATTTTTTTTCTGAATTTTTTAACTTTTGGAAGCCCAAAAGATTGCACGTGCAATACACGGGGAAATGAAAAGTTCAGAAAAATCAAACATGTGCAAAAGGATTTAAATACCGTGTTGATCAGGTAGCATGAATCTCGAGGAAAATGCCTCGAGATCGACCGGCCGAACTTGATGAATAACCGGCACCGACGGTCAAGATAGGGCCAATTTGCCCTGGTCTTTGCACACACACCTCTTCTCCTACCCTAACTCCCCTGCACTGTTTTATTTCCCTGCAATCAAACAGAGACCTTTCACTTCACAATTTATCATAATTTTAATGCTTTTAATCCATACTTTTAATTCCAAAACTCTAATTCTCCACAATAAATACCATCCCCTACTTTGGCTCAGCACCATTCTGAAAATTATAGCAAAATTCTCTCAAAAAGTTCCTAAGTACAAGTGAAGTAAAGAGAAGTTAGCGAGCAAGCAACTTCCGGTGAAGATCGAAGCAACATCCGGCGTTCCCGCGATGCCACGACGACACTCTTCCTTTCCTAACCCTCTCCTTGAAACTCCTAAAACCGTAAGTCCCTTCTAAATCTCTTCCTTTCTATTGAAATTCCATTCCAAATTTTTATCGGTAAAAGTGGAGTTTTACCGACATCTTCTTTTCTAAAATACATAACTCCCTTTTCCTATACAATTTAGTCAATCTAATTTTACTACATCACTTGTAACCTTAAACCGTAATGTTTAGAATCAAATTTTATCAAAATTCTTATGTGAAACAACAATAGTAGAACTTTTTTTATTAAAATATCTTGAACTTTATAAACACCTCTTTTAGTATTTTTTAAAACAATACCATTGGAGAACTTCACGGGATAACGACATACCTCACATGCACACTTGGTTTCATAGCACGATACTCATTGTATGTATTTTCGTTTCGAAGATAATATTACAATAAAATACCACATAACTTTAAAAACTGGATTTCTTTTAAAGCGGTATTTCATGTCCTTTGCGATTACGCATATATAACCTTCTTCAGGGGACCTGCTAATGAATGGTGCGGATTATTGCACATCCATGGGCTAGTAGAGCGAGATGCTGACCTCCTCACGGAGCATTCGAATTCGAAAGGATTTAAATACGGTTTTTAAGAAATATGAATTTTCTAAATAAAAATAAAATTATTTTTAAAATTAAAATTATATAAAATTATAAATCCATATTTTCAAAATATAATAAATCTATATTTTTCAAAAAATGAAAAGATCAACAAATGACAAGAAAATACCATCAAGATACTTAAAAGGCATGTTTTTCAATAAAATACCATGAACTTTCCAAGGCTAAATATTTATCATTAAAATGCCTCAATACTTAAAATCCATGCTCATGAAAACCCTAAATAATACTAATCACCCTAAAGGTTTTATTTTTAACTATATTTAAAATATTTTTCATAAAATCCCTTCGAGATATATAAAACATTATTTAAGGACTTCGGTAAATATAGGTTTAAGTGGGATCGATTCTCTTAAGCCTCAGGGAGCCGGAGAAAGTGAGTGCTTGCCTATTTAAGGTAGACAGCTTAACGGAGTTATCAATGATAATTGTCTTAGAAAAAGACATAAATCCTGCCGTCCATGTGCAGCAGTTACCGATGACCCCCGAACCTAATTCAAGAGCTAAATCTGTTTACAAGGGTCTGACTCGGTCAGAGTCCAATTCAATTCTGAATCCAATATCAAACATGAATACTTGATCAAGAACACGAAAACTCGAATCCAAACATCAATATCAAACATGTGTACTTGACCTGACTTGATCGAACCATGGTTATAACTTGACTTGACTACTTGAATACTTGATTACATCCTGAACATGAATACCTGAACATTTTGTATCCATGGATTCGGCAAGACTTGTAATTTTAATCTATACAATACATTACACGGGGATAAAGGGGTAGATTGGTACAGAACGTATATCATGGTACGAGAGTTTACTTAAAAGACACCTATATGAATTCTCATGCCATTGTCCCGTGGTTTATGACGGGGCCTTGTACTACATGTTACCATAGTCCACGGGGTAAGATGGACTCCTCTCGTATACATGAATACCTTCTGTATCAAGCTACAAACAACCACGTTATAATAACCATCATCTACCTGTACAACTTACCTGTTCATTCACATTACTCATTATATTCTCTTTCTTCTTTTGGGACTTACCGAGCGCTAGTTCGTTGACAACATTCCTTTTCTATTTTTTCTTTGGAATGTTCGTCAGGAGGACAGGAATCTCAGGAGATCGAGCCTAGCCAGGAAGACTTGGACCAGCTTGCGGCACATCCTGACTTCTAGTTCCTTGTACATGCTTTCATTTTGTATGCCACCGTTTAAGCACTGATTTACTCATTGTATCTTTTCTTTTCAAACAATTGTATGTAAAGTTGAATGTAAATAAAGTTGAAGTTTATTTTATTACTCTTGTCATTCTTGTACATTTTCATATATTGCTTAATTACGCCTAACATATTTATTTCTTTGTAAATACGTTGCGGCTTGCCACATCACTGTTTCCGTCTACTGGGAAGCGGGGCGTGACAGGTTTTGTTGGCGGCCCATGCAGATCAGTTCTGCATGAAGTCTTAGGCAATATATCACAAGAATTATAAGAATCAGCAACTATACATTCCTTACATTTCAAATTTCTTGATTCTATCCTAACCATTCTTTTTCTATCAAGGTCATGGATTCTCCCAACAACACCAGCACGAACGTAAATGGCAACACCCCACCGCCTACTCTACCACCACCACCTACCGTTGCAGCTCCCATTAACGAGCAAACGGTACTTCTTGAGGCGATCAAGAGCTTTCTGGAGGGTCAGCAGCACCAGACTGCTATCCTCATACACCGCCCGGAAGCCAAGGCACCCGAAGTCAAGCAATTCCGAGCACTGCATCCAAAACATTTCTCAGGAAAAGAGAGCCCACTGGAGACGGAAGAATGGGCTCAATCGATAGAAGATGATCTGGAAGAAGCTCAAGTGCCAGATATTGCCTGGGTGAGAGTTGCAAAGCTGCAACTGAAAGACAACGCTAGAATCTGGTGGAAGGCAGAAGAAAGCCGTCTAACCCAACCTACTTAGTGGAAGACATTTTGAGATCTGTTCGATGCGTAGTACTTCCCTGAGACTGCACGTTTCTGCTGGGTCCGCTTAGCACCCTTACACGGTTTCGGCAAGCATCAAGTATACTATTTTCAAATTTTAGGGTGCCGAGTGAGCCTTAACCAAGGATCTAACTGGAGAATTAGGGTTCAACTAAGAAAGTAAACAACTTTACTCTGAGTGAACAAGCAATACAACCTTTGTAGACCGGTCCTTCACTTCTAAAACTCTATGTAGTAGTCCCTTAGCTCCAAGTAGTGGTCTCCCGGACTCTTGTTAGGCTCCACTAGGCGAAAGGAACGAGCTTGCTCAAGGATCTTCGAGGCCGAAGATGATCTACGTCGAAGAATCTCTAACTCAAGCTACCTCTTCACTAATTGATGAACTAGTGAAGAAACAACCTATACTAAATGGCTAGTTTGGTATAGATTGGTGAAGTAGAAATTTTGCTCACTTCAGAATTATTTTTTTCTTTTACTTTTTCTTCTCACAAGAAAGCTAGAAAGCAAAAATGGAGATGATGAAGAAGATGAATGAGTGAACCATTGCAACCATGGGTGAGAAAATATCATATATAAACTCATGTAGAGACTTAACCAAGGCTAAAGATAATGGTTATGTTAATAAATATCTAGAGTAAAACAAAATTAATGGACTAAGTCAAGATTTCCATAAGCTTCTACAAGAATCAAAAACCATGGCATTTTCTACCTAATTTTGTTTTATCCCTTAATAATTAATCACCCAATTTATCTTTAGTTAGGTATGAGTCTCATACACCCATGTGCAATGTATCATCAAGCATGACACAAAAATAAATACATTAACATATATCACATATATATTAAATGTATAAGTAGAAAAGAAATTCTTAAGTGGGCTAATATTAGTTAATATATATTAGTATATCAAATATATAATTATATATATTAATTTATTAAATCAACACTTGATTTAATAATCCGGCTATATCACATACAACCGACTAATATTATATACAAAATTATTGAATCAACACTTGATTCAATAATCCGGTTATATCATATATAACCTATATCACGAGATTCGAATACGGTATCACATATACGTATTAATCTCGGTCCCGCACATATCATATATGTGCCTTACGTCGTTTCGCATGAGTTAGGAAACCTCCGTGTAGGACTCTAAAGACTCGTCAATACGCCGGCAGTAGGTGATGATCATATCAGTCACCCACAAGCCGTCAACGCTACTACCTTGACGTAACGGCTACCCAGGTATTGAGCGATCAGAAGATCAACAAGCAAGCCTGTTCATACTCCCGTGAATCCAATAAGTAACACTACCGTACAGTCCGGTCTCTTCGTCTGATATGTCGCATATCGAGTCTGGGGTGGTAAACGTCAGACCCCAATAACTTGATAAGTCGTGCCGATGTGAGGCTCATAACGGGTCGAGAAACTACTGATAACACTTACCAGTAAATCTCAGTTTTCGTCCTGGCCAAGGACTTCCTGTTATGGCCAATCGAGCACAACGCAACATCAACCCCCAATACCGGGAGAGACGAAATCCTCTTCTATCGCTCATTGCCTCCATGTGACTCGGTGCTGTACCCAAAAACCACCATTTTGCACGCTCTCTTGAACGTGGTAAGGTGGAAATCAAAACACAGTGGGAATCACACAAGACTCTATGACGATCTCGGGTCTAAAGACAAACCTGTACCAGTGTCACCAGAGAACTGCTATCTGACGTTAGATATAATACCATCTAGGAGTTCTCGGCGAGTCATGTTCAGTGTACCCATTCTCTAATGAGCACCTGTGCACATTCTCTAATGTTAAACACCAATGGTTTTGGGATCAACCATCGCCCCATACAGGGTCAAGAATCGTACACACTAATGTACTTTGGAATATCGATGCCCCGTCTTGATACTCCCTCGACTAGGAACAATTAAAAGATGTACTTGTGGACTATCCTGGCCCCACTAGTATGATCTGCATCATAGTCCTGGTAGTCAAGTACACATCCTAAGGGCTTTATCAACATGTAACAGAGAGACAGCTCAAGTATACATGTTAAGATAATGAGTAACCAGATAGCATACTATCATGTCGAGCAAGAAATTCCCCCCTATATATGTCCAAGCATCCACTATAATATACAATCATGTACAATAATGGCCTCTAGGGCATACATACAACTAACAATCTTCCACTTGCACTAAGGCCAGTTGTTGTAGTATCTCATACCTAACATCCCTTAAAGTCTCTCTAGGGAAAGGATTTTGTGAGTGGATCCGCTGTGTTATTCTTCGTCTAATCTCTCCTGACCTCGATCACCCAGAGATTAACCATCTCCTTAATCAGGTGATACTGCCTAAGAATATGTCTGGATTACTGATGGGACCGGGGTTCCTAGGAAAAAACCAAAGCTCCATTGTCATCACAATGGTAGGAACCTCACCAAGTTCATCTCTTGAACATCTTCATCAAGAAAGCCTCTTTAGCAGCATCATTGGTAGCGATGTATTCGCCCTTCATCGTCGAGTCTGCTATGGTATCTAGCTTGGAACTCTTCCAACATACCGTCTCTCCACTGAGGGTAAAGACAAAACTCAAGACTGTCTTGCAGTCGACCTTATCATTCTGGAAGCTCGAATCGGTAAAGGACTCCACTTGGAGTTCACCGTTACCATACACCAAGAACATTTCTTTAGTGCTTCTCAAGTGCTTAAAAATGTTCTTCATGGCTGTCCAGTGTTTCTCCCCAGGATGTAAGAGGCATCACCCAAATCCTTCATGGAGAAACTTAGTGATAAGAAGAGCATGACTGAGTGCAGCGTAGGAACACCATTTCCTATCAAGAGTATGCCATCCACGTACAATACGAGGAAGACAACCTTACTCTCTGCAACCTTTTTGTGTATACAAGGTTCATCTACGTTTTCGATAAATTCAAACTCTTTGACCGCCACATCAAAACAGATGTTCCAACTCCGCGATGCATGTTTTAATCCGTAAATTGATCCGGATGGACTTAAGCATAGCCACTGGAGAAAAGGTTTTATCATAGTCCATACCTGGTCATTGACGAAAACCTTTTGCTACAAGTCTAACTTTGAAAGTCTCAACTTTTCCATCTGTACCATGAATCTTCTCAAGATCCACTTGCTCCCGATGGGTTTTACCCCTTCAGGTGCAACTACCAAAGTCTATACTTTGTTGGTGTATATGGATTTCATCTCAGATTGCATAGCATCCAGCTATTTCACAGAGTCCTCACTTATGATGGCCTGCTCGAAACTAGTTGGGTCATCTTCCATGATGCAATCCTCGCTCCTACCGTCATTGAGAAAATCGTAGTATCTCTCAGGTGGATGAGGAACCCAACTAGATCTGCGGAGTAGCTGAGGTTCATCGGAGACTATCGAATCCTCTGGTTCTACCAAATCATCAGCTGTAGTTTGTATAGCTGGAACCTTTTCCAGTTCTACCGCATGACCACTAATTTCTGTTTCAAGAAATTTCTTTTCTAAATAGGTGGCATGCCGAGAAACAAAACACTTTTTGTTCTTCAGTGTGGTAGAAGATATACCCTCGCGAATGTTTGGGATATCTAACAAACTTACACAGAACTGACCTTGCCTCGAGCTTGTCTAGATTTTTCTTTTCAACATAGACCGAACAACCCCATATCTTAACTCGTTTAAGAGATGGTCTCTTCCCATTCCATATCTCATATGGAGTGGTAGGCTCTGATTTGGTTGGAACCCTATTCAATAGGTATGCGGCTTCTCAAGCACATAACCCCAAAAGGAAACAGGAAACTCAGCGTTACTCATCAAAGAGCATACCATATCTAATAGGGTGCGATTTCTCCACTCTGATACACCATTGTGCTGTGGTGTACACGAAGGAGTAAGCTGAGAGAGAATCTGACTCTCTTTTAAATAATCTAGGAACTTCGTGCTTAAGTATTCTCTTCCCTGATCAAATCGAAGGATTTTAATACTTTTACCCGTTTGGTTCTCTACTTCGCACTTACATTCCTTGAATATCTCAAAAGCTTCAGACTTGTGTTTCAACAGGAACACATGCCCGAATCTTGAGAGATCATCAGTGAATGTAATGAAGTACGAGGAACCATTCCTGGCATGTGCAGACATGGGACCACATACATCACTATGTATCAGTCCCAAGAGTTCAGTAGCTCTTTCTTCTGTTAGGTCCACGTTACCTCTCCCGGTACTTTCGGGGTTGCGGAAACGGAAAAACAAAAATTTTTCTAAGCATGGTAACATGGACCGAAAAGTCGGATCTTTGCTAAACAACACACTAGCATCCTAACTAGAGATTTATCTACTCGGTTAGGGGTTATACCACAACTTGAACTCCTTCTCTTCTTGTTGTTCTTCTCCTTGCTTGCTCCGAGGCTTGATCCGGACTTTGGTCACCTCCGCGGCCTCCTTGAGTCGAAGACGATCCACCTGAGAGATGTACACCGAGCTCCACCTCGAGCCGAGGTAACTAGGGCAAAGAGATTGCTAATCTAGAAGCCCTAGGTTGTGTAGAAGTGATAAAGGGATGGTTTTGTCTTTGTGGGATCTTTATCTCTCAACACATGAGATCAAAAGATGAATCAAGAGGAGGAAGATGAAGGAGAAGCTAGCAACCATAGTTCATTTCCTTTTCTTCTCACTTGAAAAACAAGAGAGAGAATGAGAAAGAAAATTATAAACTAAAGAAAAGTAACCATGGTTGCAATAAAGCAAAAACATTATCATTACTAATCCCATCAAGATAAAGTTTGATGGCTACATTGAAATGACCATTATCATAATCCAAAAGAAAAAGAAAAAGAAAAGAAGAGTATAGATCCCTCTTGAAAGTCAATGGTCAACACGGTCAACCGGTCAACAAAGTCAAGAGAGGTCAACGGGGTCAAATGGTCAATGCAATTAGCCATCATAAAATTATCACTAAAAGGATTAGTAAATGATGTCCGCGGCTCATAATGGTTTTGACCAAACGAACTGTCAAAACCATAATGAGTCCGCCTCAAAATGGTTTTGACCGAATCAACTGTCAAAACCCTAATGAGCCTGCCACATAACGGTTTTGGCCGAACCAACTGCCAAAACCCTGATGAGGCACCTCCTCCTTCATCGCTCCGGAAAACTGTGCATACACACCTGCATTCGCATTCCGTAGAATGCGGATGCACAGAAGACAAAACAAATCCATCCGTGCAATACTAAGATCCGGCTTAAACCAAAGCCCACTAGTACTGCCTGCCCGTACACCACACGCACACAAGTGTACGTAAGTGATCGCAGCCCTGCCGTAAAACCATACGGCCTCTAGACGTTTCGCTCAGTGCAGGGAAACTCTCTGTGTGGGACTCTAAAGACTCGACACTACGCTGGCAGTGGGTTTAACCACAGACCGCAAGCGGCACTAGCTGTACGTAACGGTCCCCAGGTAGATGTCGATAAGAAGGCCGATGAGGTAATCTCATCCAAACTCCTACTGAGCCTGTATGTGACAATCTCCATACAGTCCGGTCTGTTCGTCTGATACATCGCATGGCGGGCCTAGAGGGGCGGTAAACGTCAGTCCCCTAATAGCGGTACAAGTCGTGTCGGAGTGAAGCCCAGAACACCCTGAGATAACACTGGAAACCTACCAGTATATCTCTCTTGCCCTGGCCAGGGACTACTCGTGTAATGGCTCTCCTAGACACAGCGCGATGTCAACCCCCAATACCGGGAGAGACGAATCCTATTTAATCGTCATTACCTCCAAGTGCTTCGGGACTGCACCCAACTACTACCTGTTTGCACGACTCAGTAGAGCCGTGGTAGGGTAGTAATCAAAGAACAGTGGGAACACACTCGAGGCGAAGTGACAGTGTCAAGTCAGCGGACTAAGCTGTACTCATGTCACCTGGGAACTGATAACTGACGATAGGTATAATACCAACCATCAGTTCCCGACGAGTCCTGTCCAGTGTACTCGTAACCTAACGAGCACCCGCATACTATCTCAAGTACGACGTACTGACGGCTGTGGGACAGACCATCTCCCATACTGGGATGAGAAGCGCATACGCTAGTCTACTCCGGAGTATCGATGCCCTGTCTCGATAATCCCACGACTAGGGACGTGTATAAGGATGTGCTTGTGGATTACCCAGCCCTTACGAGTGTGATCGCCATCACAACGCCGGTAATCAAGCAAAGATCCTAAGGGCTCCACTAATGCGTATAGGTGATATAATAAAGAAACACACATGTACACATTAAGGCAGAGACAAACCAAGTAGCATACTACTATATCGAGCAAGATTGTCTGTACAGCTGTGAATATCCCAAGCTTCCATCAAGTAATATACATACTAGTATGATACAGTAATGGCCTCTAGGGCATATACACTAACAATCTCCCACTTGCACTAAGGCCATGTACTGGCGTATCGAAGACCTATCATCTTGATCAGCCGCTCGAACTGAGTCTGGGGTAAGGCCTTCATGAATGGGTCCGTTGTGTTGTCCTTTGTGTCCACTCTCCGTACCTCGATCTCCTGGCGATCAATGATCTCCCTGATCAGGTGATACCACCTTAAGATGTGCCTGGATTTCTGATGGGACCTTGGTTCCTTCGCTAAAGCTATAGCCCCGTTGTTATCGCAATACAAAGGTATTGGGTCAACAATGGACGGAACCACCTGAAGTTCACTAATGAACTTCTTCATCCAAACCGCCTCTTTTGCGGCATCGCTTGCAGCAATGTATTCAGCCTCCATCGTCGAGTCTGCGACAGTATCCTGTTTGGAACTCCTCCAACATACCGCCCCTCCGTTGAGGGTAAACACAAAACCCGAGACTGACTTGTTGTCATCTTTGTCACTCTGGAAGCTTGAATCAGTAAAGGACTCGACCCTGAGGTCTCCATTACCGTAAACCAGGAACATCTCCTTAGTCCTTCTCAGGTACTTGAGAATGTTCTTCACTGCTGTCCAGTGGTCCTCCCCTGGGTCTGACTGATACCGGCTTACCGTGCTCAGCGCGTAAGTTACATCTGGTCTTATACATAACATCGCATACATTATAGATCCTACCGCCGAAGCGTAGGGTATAGTGCTCATGCGAACCCTCTCCTCGTCAGTCTTAGGAGACATCTTCTTGAAGAGGGTAATTCCGTGCAATGCGGGTATGTTACCGCGCTTGGAACCCTCCATACTAAATCTCTTTAGTACGGTCTCTATGTACCTGGACTGCGAAAGTCCCAGTAGTCTCTTGGATCTATCTCTATAGATCTTGATCCCCAGAATGTACGAGGCATCACCCAGGTCCTTCATGGAGAACCGTTGTGACAAAAATAGCTTGACCGATTGTAGCATAGGAATGTCATTTCCTATCAAAAGAATGTCGTCCACGTACAAGACTAGGAATATGACAGTTCGTCCTACAATCTTCTTATAGACACAGGGTTCATCTTCGTTCTTGATGAAATCAAATTCCTTGATTGCCTCATCAAAACAGATGTTCCAGCTCCGCGATACCTGCTTTAATCCATAAATGGATTTAAGCAACTTGCACACCTTCCCGCTGCTCCCACTGTCTATGAAACCTTCTGGCCGATCCATGTAAACGCACTCTTCCAAACAACCGTTTAGGAAAGCCGTTTTAACATCCATCTGCCAGATTTCATAATCATGGAAGGCAGCAATGGCAAGTAGGATCCGAATGGATTTGAGCATAGCCACCGGAGAAAAAGTTTCGTCATAGTCCAAACCAAGTCTCTGACGAAAACCTTTTGCAACGAGTCTAGCTTTATAGGTTTCTACCTGCCCATCTACACCAAGTTTCCTTTTGTAGATCCATTTTCATCCAACGGGTTTTATCCCAGGTGGAGCAATATCTAAGGTCCACACTTTATTGGCGTACATGGACTCCATTTCGGATTGCATTGCTTCCTGCCACTTATCAGAGTCCCTACTGATAATGGCCTGCCTGAAACTGGTAGGGTCATCTTCTTCCAAGATGCAATCCTCTCGATCCCCGTCAATGAGAAAACCGTAGTATCTCTCGGGCGGATGAGAAATCCTACCAGATTTGCGGAGTGGCTGAGATTCATTTGGGGTTATTGAATCTAGCGGTTCCTCCAAATTTTCAGTTATATTTTGTGGTCGCTGAATTTCTTCCAGTTCTACCGAACTCCCACTAGTTTCTTTTGCAAGAAACTCCCTTTCTAAGAAGGTAGCATGGCGAGATACAAACACCTTCTGTTCCTCAGTGTGGTAGAACAGATATCCTAGTGAGTCTTTAGGATATCCCACAAATTTACACAGAACTGACCGTGCCTCTAGCTTATCCGGTTTCTGTGTTTTCACATAGGCCGGACAACCCCATATCTTAATAAATTTAAGACATGGTTTCTTACTGCTCTATATTTCATACGGAGTTTTAGGCACAGATTTGGACAGAACTTGATTCAAAAGGTATGCTGCTGTCTAAAGCGCATGTCCCCAGAATGAAAGAGGTAACTCAGTACTACTCATCATAGAGCGAACCATATCCAATAGGGTACGATTTCTCCGCTCCGATACACCGTTGTGCTGTGGTGTATAAGGAGGAGTAAGCTGAGAGAGAATACCATTCTCTTTTAAGTAATCTAGGAATTCCGTGCTTAAGTACTCCCCTCCTCTATCAGACTGGAGGATCTTGATACTTTTGCCAGTCTGGTTCTCTACTTCCTTTCTGAATTCCTTGAATTTCTCAAAAGCTTCAGATTTGTGTTTCATCAGATACACATATCCGAACCTAGAGAGATCATCAGTGAATGTGATGAAGTAGGAGAACCCACCCCTTGCATGTATAGACATCGGACCATATACATCATTATGTACGAGTCCCAAGAGCTCTGCTGCTCTTTCTCCATGTCCGGTGAATGGAGATTTGGTCATCTTCCCTTTGAGACAAGACTGACAAGTTTCATAAGATGAAAACTCGAACGCATTCAAGAGTCCATCTTTATGCAACTTACTCAGTCTTTTCTCTCCGATATGACCAAGTCTACAATGCCACAAGTAGGATTCATTCGTATCTGAATTCTTCCTCTTGCGTGTGTTTTGTATATTGAGAACTGTATTCTGATTTAGAACGTAGATACCATTACGCAGTGTACCCTCTGCAACCAGTACCTTATGAAGGTAAATGTTCATAATATTTCTATCAAGAACAAATTTATATCCATCTTTATCGAGTAAAGAAACTGATATGATGTTGCAAACCATGGAGGGTACATAGTAGCAATCGTTCAAAATTATAGTCTTGCCATTTGGCAATACTAGGTGATATTCACCGACGGCTGCCGCATTAACTTGTGCTCCGTTCGCTACTCTGAGCGACATATCACCCGGTGCAACTTTCCTACTTTTTCTCAGTCCCTGCAATAAATTACAGATATGAGATCCTGATCCGGTATCAAGTTCCCAGGAGGTAGGGCTGACCGTAAAACAGTTCTCAATTACAAGAACACCTGAAGTAGATGCAAAACCATGCTTCTTCTTCAACTGGGAATCCATACAATCCCCTTTCCCTTGCTCATATTTATGACTGTTGTCACAAGTTAGAGCTGAACCAACGTTCCCCAGCCCCGAATAAGAATTCGGATCGGTCAAGCGATACATTTTATTATCTTGATTAGGGCGTGAAATGGTTGCTACCTGGAGAGAGAGAAAAGAAACACTCAGCGTACGCTCTTGCAAGATTAGATTGGTTTATTAATTTATCTAACCAGGATGTCTCCCACTGTTTCCTCAAATTCTTCTTAAAACCTTTTAAAAGAAGAACTAGTCGGGATTTTAATTCACGTCACAATACTTGCTTAACCTTTCAGCCAGGCTAGTGTCGGTACTTCGAAGGAGGTTTTCCAACGCTTTCGCGAAGTTCCTTAATTTAAGAACCTCTTTTCCCTGGGGGCGTAGCCCCGCTAACACCTTTCTAGACACCTACTAGGTTTATAGCATTGATTGTTAAGTGAAAATAATCTCCCAAGAGTAATCCAACTCATCAGTGGGATCGGGATCCAACTATCATTGTGTGATGACCTAGATGGAATCCACTCTAGTCACCACACTCCAGAAGGTATGCTAAATCTGCAAGTTTCAGTGCTTTTGAAACTCCCGATGTGGTTTTTGCCCCTAGGACCCAAGTGACCTTGACGAATAATCAACAAATCAAAAGGTCCTAATCAAGTTCAACCCGTCGTTATCCAGGATTGCATTAGACCCGCCCGCATGATCCTTGACGAATAATCAACAAAATCATGCGACCCTCCTAACCAATCGCATCTATCAGTGCAACAGAGAATTATTACTCACCTACCGTTCACTGTGTCTTGACGAATAATCAACAAACGCAGCATGAATACTAAGTATTAATTATCTGAAACGACGGAGGGCTACGGCTGGGTTTTTGGCGAAAAACCCGTTAACGTAATGAACTTGATGTAGTTGAAGGAACATGATAGACTTTTTGAAAAACATAGTGATGAAAACTTTTGCTAAAGAGGTCACTCCCTGTGAAGGGATCTCGGCTCTTTCCTCGTCGAGTGAGGTGCTGGGCATTCGTAAGATGAATACCTCGATACAAAACAAGAATAATCGACTATGGTGAAGTTATTACCCTGACGCAAACTTTTTGTCCAAGGGGTCACTCCCGATGAGGGGATCTCGGCCCTTGCCTCGTCGAATGAGGTGATGGGCATTCATAACTGAATACCTCGATGCAAAACAAAAGGTGAACGTCCTTGTAATAACAGCTTTTGAAAAATTGTTCCAACAACGTCTTTTAGGTTTATTTTCTTGCATTAGTTCTTTTAATGCGTCCCATCATTTAAATCCTACCATTGCAGAAAACAACCAAAATATGACGTACGCTTATGCCATTCGCATTCGCCACGGGGCCCCGTCATCACCCGTTAGGTTACTTAACTAACGACAGAGCGGGGGCTGGGCTAGCACGGCTGTAAAACATAAGCAACGCCTAAATAGTTATTATATATAGATATATAGCAATGATAGCCAATCCAGATCACAGATGAACACTTTGGATATACTAGGAACCCGCAATTCGTTCGAGCCTGCAACGAAAAGCGGATTACACGGTCGCGATGAATAGCCAATACCCCACCCAAGACCCCTACGGGTGCGGCAAACTACCCACCAAGTACCCGAAGCGAAGCAACCTCCCTCAACGCCGTGAGTAGGCCACTCGGCACTTCGAGATACCCGGTAGTTTGTGCACCCCCTCCATGGGTCTATCCTAGGAGCAAAAACAGTAAAAAGAATTATACAATGACGGCTACAACCCCGACCCGGTTGTGCGGCCATACAAATAATATTACATCAATTTACAAATTTATTACATGAATGAAAGAAAAAGAAACTCTCATCTCACATCCACCCCGGCTATTCATCCGCGACAATCCAACGAGTTCATATACACATACCATCAACAACACAGATCTCAGATATGTATAACCCCCACTAATCGGCGTATAGCGATTAGTAGACGTTCAATACACATATAACAATACAGATATAACCATTAGCCAAAGTCTACAGAACATCGACCAAAAATACGGATTTTTGAGCCCCAAAAACAAATTTTTCTTTCTGGTAAATCTGGGCAGAAAAGTCATATATCAAAAATCCCAAAATACCCATATAAGAATACTGCGGAAAAGAAAATCGCCAACCGAGTTAACTCGGCCGCGGAACCGCGGCGCTTTAACCGAGTTAGGTGACCATTTTTCTTCAGTATTCTAACAAAAGCCTGAGCCGATTTTTAGTGTGTGATTTATTGATTTTGGAACAGATCTGAAAATCGGCAGAAACTGAATTTTTCGGGGTGATTTTGCGGCTTTTCGTCCGGTCGATATTCTAAATACTTTGCTAACATGCTAGGGTGTGTTTAGTTAGGCTCTGATACCACTGTTGGGTCAACGTTACCTCTCCCGGTACTTTCGGGGTTGCGGAAACGGTAAAACAAAATTTTTCTAAGCATGGTAACATTGACCGAAAAGCCGGATCTTTGCTAAACAACACACTAGCATCCTAACTAGAGATTTATCTACTCGGTTAAGGGTTATACCTCAACTTGAACTCCTTCTCTTCTTGTTGTTCTTCTCCTTGCTTGCTCCGAGGCTTGATCCGGACTTTGGTCACCTCCGCGGCCTCCTTGAGTCGAAGACGATCCACCCGAGAGATGTACACCGAGCTCCACCTCGAGCCAAGGTAACTAGGGAAAAGAGATTGCTAATCTAGAAGCCCTAGGTTGTGTAGAAGTGATAAAGGGATGGTTTTGTCTTTGTGGGATCTTTATCTCTCAACACATGAGATCAAAAGATGAATCAAGAGGAGGAAGATGAAGGAGAAGCTAGCAACCATAGTTCATTTCCATTTCTTCTCACTTGAAAAACAAGAGAGAGAATGAGAAAGAAAATTATGAACTAAAGAAAAGTAACCATGGTTGCAATAAAGCAAAAACATTATCATTACTAATCCTATCAAGATGAAGTTTGATGGCTACATTGAAATGACCATTATCATAATCCAAAAGAAAAAGAAAAAGAAAAGAAGAGTGTAGATCCCTGTTGAAAGTCAATGGTCAACACGGTCAACCGGTCAACAAAGTCAAGAGAGGTCATCGGGGTCAAATGGTCAATGCAATTAGCCATCATAAAATTATCACTAAAAGGATTAGTAAATGATGTCCGCGGCTCATAATGGTTTTGACCAAACAAACTGTCAAAACCCAAATGAGTCCGCCTCAAAATGGTTTTGACCGAATCAACTGTCAAAACCCTAATGAGCCTGCGACATAACGGTTTTGGCCGAACCAACTGCCAAAACCCTGATGAGGCACCTCCTCCTTCATCGCTCCAGAAAACTGTGCATACACACCTGCATCCGCATTCCGTAGAATGCGGATGCACAGAAGACAAAACAAATCCATCCGTGCAATACTAGGATCCGGCTTAAACCAAAGCCCACTAGTACTGCCTGCCCGAACACCACACGCACACAAGTGTACGTAAGTGATCGCAGCCCTGCCGTAAAACCATACGGCCTCTACACGTTTCACTCAGTGCAGGGAAACTCTCTGTGTGGGACTCTAAAGACTCGACACTACGCTGGCAGTGGGTTTAACCACAGACCGCAAGCGGCACTAGCTGTACGTAACGGTCCCCAGGTAGATGTCGATAAGAAGGCCGATGAGGTAATCTCATCCGAACTCCTACTGAGCCTGTATGTGACAATCTCCGTACAGTCCGGTCTGTTCGTCTGATACATCGCATGGCGGGCCTAGGGGGCGGTAAACGTTAGTCCCCTAATAGCGGTACAAGTCGTGTCGGAGTGAAGCCCAGAACACCCTGAGATAACACTGGAAACCTACCAGTATATCTCGCTTGCCCTGGCCAGGGACTACTCGTGTAATGGCTCTCCTAGACACAGCATGATGTCAACCCCCATTACCGGGAGAGACGAATCCTGTCTAACCGTCACTGCCTCCAAGTGCTTCGGGACTGCACCCAACTACTACCTGTTTGCACGACTCAGTAGAGCCGTGGTAGGGTAGTAATCAAAGAACAGTGGGAACACACTCGAGGCAAAGTGACAGTGTCAAGTCAGCGGACTAAGCTGTACTCATGTCACCTGGGAACCGATAACTGACGATAGGTATAATACCAACCATCAGTTCCCGACGAGTCCTGTCCAGTGTACTTGTAACCTAACGAGCACCCGCATACTATCTCAAGTACGACGTACTGACGGCTGTAGGACAGACCATCTCCCGTACTGGGATGAGAAGCGCATACGCTAGTCTACTCCGGAGTATCAATGCCCTGTCTCGATAATCCCACGACTAGGGACGTGTATAAGGATGTGCTTGTGGATTACCCAGCCCCCACGAGTGTGATCGCCATCACAACGCCGGTAATCAAGCAAAGATCCTAAGGGCTCCACTAATGCGTATAGGTGATATAATAAAGAAACACACATGTACACATTAAGGCAGAGACAAACCAAGTAGCATACTACTATATCGATCAAGATTGTCTGTACAACTGTGAATATCCCAAGCTTCCATCAAGTAATATACATACTAGTATGATACAGTAATGGCCTCTAGGGCATATACACTAACATCTTCATATCCAGTAAACAAAGTTTTGGTCATTTTACCTATGAGACATGACTGACAATTTTCATATGATGTAAATTCAAACTGATTCAAATATTCATCTTTATGAAACTTAGCTAGTCATTTCGCATTGATATGACTTAGTCTACAATGCCACAAGAAGTATTCGTTCAATTCTGAACTTTTCCTCTTATGTGTATTCTGTACGTTAAGAACTGTTGTTTGATTTAGAATGTATATGCCATTATATAACGTGCCTGATCCAATCAACTTTTGATTTAGGAAAAAAGTTCATAACATTATCCTGCAATACAAAATTATATCCTTCTTTACTTAATAAATAAATTGATATAATATTGCATATTAGGTTCGGTATGTAATAACATTCGTTCAGAATCAATGTATTCTCATTTGGTAATACAAGGTGATATTCATCTACTGCTTTGGCTGCAATATTTGCACCATTCTCTACCTTTAGAGAATGATCACCTTTTCCGTGTTCTCTACCTTTCTTTGGCCTATGTAACATATTACATATATGGGATCCCGATCCGGTATCTAATACCCAGGACATAGAGTGTACTGAGAAACAGTTCTCGGTAATGAACAGACCCGAAGAAGATGCATCAATATGCTCATTCTTTGTTTGGGTCGCATGGGAATCCGGATATTCCCTTATTTCCTGCTCAGACTTATAACAATTATAAGGAAGAGTGGAACCAACGTTCCCCAGCTCAGTATAACAAGCGGGTTCGGTCAATACATCCATATTATTATCTTAATTAAGGTGTGACGTGGTCGCTACCTGGAGAGAGAGAGAGAGAGAAGAAAACACTTTGCGTATGCTCTTGAAAGATTAGATTGGTTATTATTTTATCTAATCAGGATGGATCCCACTGTTTTTATCAAATCTTCCTTCAAACCCTAAAAAGTAATACTAGCCGGGATTAATTACACCCTACAAGTTTGCCAATCTTTCGGTCAGGCCAGTATCGGTACTTTGAGAGAGGTTCTCCGTGCTTTTGCACGGACCTAATTAAAATAAACCTTGTTTTTCCCGAGGCATAGCCCCGTTGACACCTTTCTAGACACCTACTGGATTAGCTAATTGTAAAGTGTAAAACTCTCCCAGGAGTAACTTTTACTCGCAGTGGGTATCGGGATCCAACTATCTCATAGAAGGTTTGCAATCTCATTGCAAATTTCAACACTTGAAATTCCCAATAATATTTTGCCCTAAGCGATTTATGACCTTGACAAGGTCAACAAACCATAAACCGCAAGTCAAGTTCAACCTGTTCATTTCGTGATTCAATTAAACCCACCCGCACGACCCTTAACAAGGTCAACAAGGCCATACGACTGCCTTAATCCAATCACATCATATGCGCTGCAGATAAACACTAATCAGCTACCGCACACTACGCCTTGATAAGGTCAACAAACGCAGCACGAATACTAAATAGTCCTTATCTGAAATGACGGAAGGCTACGAGAGGTTTTTAAGAAAATCTTTTGCGTAATGAACTTGATATCGTTATAGAATCAAGTGATTTTGAAAAGGAGTGTTTTTGAGGCTTTTGCTAGTTTCGCTAAAGAGGTCACTCCCGGTGAAGGGATCTCGGCTCTTTCCCCATCGAATGAGGTGCTGGATATTCATTAACGAATACCACTATGCAAAGCAAGAACTAGAGAAGCAATCAAAAGACAAAACCGAGTGGGTTGTAGCAGCTGCTAGCTTTTGCTAAAGTGGTCACTCCTGGTGAACGGATCTCGGCTCTTTCCTCATCGAATGAGGTGTTGGATATTTATCAAGGAATACCACTATACAAAGCAAAAATTAGAGCTACCCTTTTTGAAAATTTAATTCCACAACATATTTAGGTTTCTTTCTTTTTCATTAATCTCATTAATGAAGTCCCATCATTTATGCTTCTTAAGCATTACAGATAAAAAAACGAAAATACTTATCTAACGTACGCTTATACCATCCGCATTCGTCACGGGGTCCCGTCTTGCACCGTTAGGTTAGATAACTAACGGCAGAGCGGGGCAGGACTAGTGCGGATGCAAAACATAAGCAACATTTATTATCTATCATATATATAATATAAAGCATTCGTCTCACGTAGTTATATGATCTCATCACAGAACATTGCAGCAGAAGTCAACATATGAAATATTGGATATACTAGGAGGTCCGTGTTTTAAATTAAGCAGGTAAAAAACATGGATTCCACGGTCGTGATGAATAGCTAAACCCACATCCCTAGACCCCTACGAGAGCGGCAAGCAACCCTACCAATTCTAGAGTTAGGAGACCCGGACTCGCCTCCTCGAGATGGTCTCCCACTGGACTCTAAAACCTGGTTACTTGTACTCCCCGGCATGGGTATATCCTAATGCGGAAAAGTAAATAATATACATCAATGGTGACATCATCCTCACCCCGGAAGTCTCCCAATAAAAGAATATTACATACAATTTTTTACACGAATGAAAATTAAAAACTCTCATCTCACGCAAAAACCCCCGGCTATTCAAACACGACGATCCAATATAACATATCCCAGCAACACATAACGTCACATGTCATCAACGTAAGTAAATATGCGTATCCCAATTGTCGTTGACGTATAGCAACGAAACCGGTGATACACCACATATTACACTTACGGTCGCAGAAAAAAAATGAAAACTACAATAGTTGGAATCCGCAACCACCTTAGACATCATAAACCTGAAATATCACATACTTCGGATTTCATGCCTAACCGTATAAATTCCTTAGATATCATAAACCCGGAATATCACATATTCCGAATTTCATGCCTAACATTATAAACCCGACATTTTAGTCTTAAATTGAAAACATTTTTCAATATCTAGTTGGGCAATTCAACAAGATTCCCGACATTTGATCGAATGCTTGTCGGAAACATTAGTAGACGGCAGCGCCCTCGATGTCGTCGACGAAGTGCACTTAGGCAGAACACCGCGGCCGCAAGCACCCGAACGGATGCTTTTGGTTATGGGGTTCTCCTAGAGTCACTTGGTCGGGCCTATGGGGCATGGTTACCTAGTAGTGTTACCCGACGAGCATTCGCGTACTATACGAGATTGCGACGAAGTTTTGATCCGAATCAAAACCCTACAGCAACCGATCAAGTGAGACTAAATTGCTAGATTTACAAAGCCCTAATCAGTTTTCACAAAACTAATTATTGTGGATTCCAAATATTGTATCACAAATCACAGATATCTAGACGATGTTAAACATTTCGATCGATTTATCAAACACCCAAAATTCCCAGAGACCTCAATACTTGAGCCACAGTTAAAAACACCCAGACAGTGCCCTAAGTACCTACGGACGTACACAAGAAAGCACGCTCCCTGCCTCACTAACGGCGTCACGGAACCGCCGCCAAACGCGTGATTTGGCCGCTCTTCCGCGGTCGTTTGGTCAAGTTGGTCCGTCGTTTTTCTTGTGGGTCCATAGAAAACCCTGCACAATTTTCTGAATATTTTTAATTAGAAAAATTCCAACTTTTGAAAAATTTCCAGAGAGCAAGGTTTTTCGGGTTTCGATTAGTCGATCAAACACTTTAACTTCGCCTAGACAACTCCTAATGCTCTAGCATGGGTCTGATACCACTATTGGGTTCACTTAGCACCCCGACACGGTTTCGGCAAGCATCAAGTATGCTATTTTCAAATTTTAGGGTGCCGAGCAAGCCCGAACCAAGGATCTAACTAGAGAATTAGGGTTCAACTAAGCAAGTAAACAACTTTACTCTAAGTGAACAAGGAATACAACTTTGTATACCGGTCCTTCACTTCTAAAGCTCCGTGTAGTAATCCCTTAGCTCCAAGTGGTGGTCTCCTGGACTTTTGTTAGGCTCCACTAGGCGAAAGGAACAGGCTTGCTCAAGGATCTTCGAGGCCGAAGATCTACGTCGAAAAATCTCTAACTCAAGCTACCTCTTCACTAATTGATGAACTAGTGAAGAAACAACCTATACTAAATGGCTAGTTTGGTATAAATTGGTGAAGTTGGAATTTTGCTCACTTTAGAATTATTTTTCTCTTTTTCTTTTTCTTCTCACAAGAAAGCTAGAAAGCAAAAATGGAGATAAAGAAGAAGATGAATGAGTGAACCATTGAAACCATGGGTGAGAAAATATCATATATAAACTCATGTAGAGAATTAACCAAGGCTAAAGATAATGGTTAGGTTAATAAGAATCTAGAGTAAAACAAAATTAGTGGACTAAATCAAGGTTTCCACAAGCTTCTACAAGCATTACAAACCATGGCATTTTCCACATAATTTTGTTTTATCCCTTAATAATTAATCACCCAATTTATCTTTAGTTAGGTATGAGTCTCATACACCCATATGCAATGTATCATCAAGCATAACACGAAAATAAATATATTAACATATATCACATATATATTAAATGTATAGGTAGAAAAGAAATTCTTAAGTGAGCTAATATTAGTTAATATATATATTAGTATATCAAATATATAATTATATGTATTAAATTATTAATTCAACACTTGATTTAATAATCCGGCTATATCACATACAACCAACTAATATCATATAACAAATTATTGAATCAACACTTGATTCAATAATCCGGTTATATCACATATAACCTATATCATGAGATTTGAATACGGTATCACATACACGTATTAATCTCGGTTCCGCACATATCACATATGTACCCTACTTCGTTTCGCATGACCCAGGAAACCTCTGTGTAGGACTCGAAAGACTCGTCAATACGCCGGCAGTAGGTGATGATCATATCAGTCACCCAAAAGCCGTCAGCGGTACTAGCTGTACGTAACGGCTACCTGGGTATTGAGCGATTAGAAGATCAACAAGCAAGCTTGTTCATACTCCCGTGAATCCAATAAGTAACACTACCGTACAGTCCGGTCTCTTTGTCTGATATGTCGCATATCGAGTCTGGGGGCGGTAAACGTTAGACCCCAATAAGTTGATAAGTCGTGCCGATGTGAGACTCATAACGGGTCGAGAAACTACCGATAACACTTACAGGTAAATCTCAGTTTCCGCCTTGGCTAGGGACTTCCTGTTATGGCCAATCGAGCACAGCGCAACATCAACCCCCAATACCGGGAGAGACGAAATCCCCTTTTATCGCTCATTGGCTCCATGTGACTCAGTACTGTACCTAAAAACCACCGTTTTGCATGCTCTCTTGAAAGTGGTAAGGTGGAAATCAAAGCACAGTGGGAATCACACAAGACTCTATGACGATCTTGGGTCTAAAGACTAACCTGTACCAGTGTCACCAGAGAACTGCTATCTGACGTTAGGTATAATACCATCTAGGAGTTCTCGACGAGTCCTGTTCGGTGTACCCATTCTCCAATGACCACCTGTGCACATTCTATGATGTCAAACACTAATGGTTGTGGGATCAACCATCGCCCCATACAGGGTCAAGAATCGTACACACTAGTCTACTCTGGAATATCGATGCCCCGTCTCGATACTCCCTCGACTAGGAACAATTAAAGGATGTACTTGTAGAATATCCTGGCCCCACTAGTATGATCTGCATCATAGTCCTGGTAGTCAAGTACATATCCTAAGGGCTTTATTAACATGTAACAGAGAGACGGTTCAAGTATACATGTTAAGATAAAGAGTAACCAGATAGCATACTATCATATCGAGCAAGAAAGTACTCCCTATATATGTCCAAGCATCTACTATAATATATAATCATGTACAATAATGGCCTCTAGGACATACATACAACTAACAGTTTCGACATGGAGTAGCAGTTCATTCATCTACAACAAAGCTCGATGTGGGTCAACACTGTGGATGAATACGATACTGAGTTTACCATGCTTAGCAGGTAAGATATTGTCTCAAATTCAAATTCCTGATTTCACTCATTACACTACTAACACAAGGTCGTAACAGGTTCGCTGCATACCTGATTCCTACTGCTGAGATCCGGGAACGACGATTTCAGTAAGGATTGGACCCGGAAATCCAAGCTGCCTTTGCTACAGGGGATTTCCCAACCCATGAACTTGCTCTGAAGGCTGCCCGACGCTATGAGGCAGTTGTGATGAAAAGGGCAGACCGCAGACTTTCGGTGTGAAATGCCCTGCCACACAGATGTCAGGAGGAGCCTCTTCTAGGCCGACTTTTACACCCAGGAGACCGGGAGGTTCATTTAACCGGCCCAGTCCAGACTTTTGCTTCTACTGCAAGAGGACAGGACACCTGGTGAAGGATTGCAGGCGTGCAAATGCCCTATATTTCATTTGTGGCACATCCACTCACGCCGTAGGAGCATGTCCATACCGTTTCCTCCAACACCCAGACCCACAATCACAGTCCCGCAGCGGCCATCCATTCAGGATCCTGCACCTTGTTTAGCTCTCCCTATACCAGCTCCACGTGGACCTCCTGCATAGCCTTAATGTCAATTCCATCAGGCACAGAGGAACTTGCCTCAAGGGCAGAGGAACATGCCCTAAGGACAGAGGAATGTGCCTCCAACAAGGAGGAATGTACTACGACGTCAGGCTTTCACAATGACAGTCGAGGAGGACGAAGCCACAGGACAAGTCATCACTTGTAATCCTCAATCCTTTCAAACTTTTTCAATCCTTGTATATCAATATATATTTTACTATACCTAAACCTATCCCACACAACTTAGGTACCATCTTAGTAGCCTCCCTACTTGCTCTAGCTCTCTTCGATACTAGAGCATCACATTGCTTTATGTCGTAATGGTTCGTCCGAACTCATGCGATTCCAGTTAAACCGCTTGTATCCAGCTGGAATGTCAGTTCAGAGAACAACGTTCTAAAAGCAACTTTAGGATACGAACTGTGTCCAGTGGTCGTCTGCAGTAGAGAATTTTATGCGGACTTCAAGGTGATAGACATACCGAACTTCGATGTAGTCTTAGGAATGGACTGGCTGGGAACTTTCTTCGCTACTATCGACTGTCGCCAAAGGAGGGTAGTGTTCAAAATACCAGATCATCCAGTGTTCTATTTCAAGAGTGGAAACCGTACCCCGGAACCTAGCGTCTACAAATCAAAACCAAAGAAGGCAGTGGTTGCAGCATTGCAAGCGGAAGAATCGAAGCCAGAAGTAGTTCGAGAGTTCGAGGATGTATTCCCGAAAGATATATCAGGTTTGCCTCCCGATCGAGCTCTTGAATTCAGCATCGATTTACAACCTGGTGCGCAACCGGTAATCAAAACTCCGTACCAGTTAAGTCCAAAAGGATTGAAGGAGATCCGCATTCAGTTGGTTGAACTCCTGAAGAAAGGTTGGATTCGTCCCAGTACTTCAAGCTGGGGATTTTCGGTTTTACTAGTGAAGAAGAAAGAAGGTTCATACAGGATGTGTATAATTATCGAGCTCTGAACGAAGTGACGATTAAAAACAAATATCCACTACCGTGCATCGATGACCTTTTCAATCAGCTAAGTGGGTCTTGTGTATTTTCGAAGCTAGATCTTCGTTCGGGTTATCATCAGGTGAAGGTCAAAGAGTCCGACATTCCGAAAACGGCTTTTAGGACTCGCTATGGTCATTATGAATATCTCGTAATGCCATTTGGAGTGACCAATGCACCTACCATCTTTATGAATCTGATGAACCAAAATTTCCGAGAGTACTTAGACAGGTTCGTTGCCATCTTCATCAACAACATCCTGGTGTATTCAAAGAATCGGAAAGAACACACCGAGCGCTTACGGATTGTCCTGGAGACATTGCGACAACATCAGCTCTACGCCAAGTACAGCAAATGTGAATTTTGGCTAGATCAAGTTGGATTTCTCGGACATATCGTTTCAGCGAAAGGAATCTCAGTAGATCTAGCTAAGGTGTCAGCTGTCAGTGAGTGGCCGACACCAAAGACAGTGAAAGATATACGATATTTCTTGGGATTAGCAGGATATTATCGACGATTCATTGAAGGCTTTTCAAAGATTGCAGCACCCCTGACCAAGCTCACACGTAAAGATGAAGCATTCGTGTAGTCAGAAGTATGTGAAAACGGTTTTGTAGAACTCAAGCCAAGATTAACTTCTGCTCCTATTCTTATAATACCAGATCAATCTGGAGGATTCGTTGTGCATTACGATGCGTCCGGTAAAGGATTAGGATGTGTTCTACACCAGCATGGAAAAGTTGTGTCTTTTGCATCAAGACAGCTAAAAGTACATGAGCGCAACTATCCAACACATGATCTGGAGTTGGCAGCCGTCATCTTCACACCTAAGATTTGGTGCCACTACCTCCTGGGAGAACGAGTGGATATATACACTGACTACAAGAGTCTAAATTATGTATTTACTCATAAGGAATTAAACATGCGGCAGAGAAGATGGCTAGAACTCATGGCGGACTTCGACATCAACCTACAGTATCATCCTGGGAAGGTGAATGTAGTTCCTGATGAACTTAGCCGCCAGCTATTAGCAATGAATCTCACCGCTCAGTGGAAGCTACAGAAGGAATTGCACGGATTGGCGATCGAAGTAGTTATGCCAGGTAACGCTTCGTATTTGATGAACTTACAAGTCCAGTATACTCTTGTCAATTAGATCAAGGCAGCTCAAGCAAATGATGCTAAGCTACAAAAGATCCGAGAGCAAGTAGAAAGTGAATTTCGAACTGACTTCATCATCCACGAAGACGGATCCTTGAGATATGGAAGTCGATTATATGTACCTATCGGCCCAGTTCGAGAAGAGTTGATGAAAGAAGCTCACGGCTCTCCTTATTTTGTACACCCCGATGGTACCAAAATGTACAAGGATCTACGGCAACACTACCGGTGGCATGGAATGAAGCGCGAGGTAGCAAGGAGCGGAGCCAAGTGTTTGGTGTGTCAGCAAGTGAAGGTTGAACATCACAAAACTGTTGGTCTACTTCAGCCATTACCAATCCCAGAATGGAAATGGCAGCACATTACCATGGACTTCGTGACTGCCTTCCCTCGCTGCACGAAAGGTAACGACACAGTATGGGTTTTTGTGGATCGACTCACCAAGTTGGCTCACTTTATTCCATTTCGAGTTGGCCAATCTACCGAGACGTTAGCATAGAAATATATGGAAGTAAGCATAAATCTAGAGTAAGATTTAAAACTTCAAAGTGTACTATATTTGAAACCTATGAACTCATATAGGAGATCATGAGATTATATAGAGTACCGGTTTATATCGTTTCCAATCGTGATATAAGATTTCGATCACAATTTTGGCAAAGTCTGCAAGTTAGCCTGGAAACGAGTCTGAACTTCAGCACGGCTTATCATCCATAAACGGACGGACAGTCCGAGCGAACAATTCAGATTCTGGAAAACATGCTAAGAGCTTGTATGTTAGACTTCGGAGGTTCGTGGGAAGATCACCTGCACCTTATGGAGTTTTCATACAACAACAGCTATCCGGAAAGCATTAGAATGGCATCATTCGCAGCACTCTATGGAAGGAAGTGTCGTTCACCGCTAAGTTGGGACGACATCGGAGATCATGAACTTCTTAGACCAGAGATGATCGTGGCAACTGTGGACGTAGTTCGCACGATCAGGGAACGAATGCGCATAGCCTAGGAACGACATAAGCATTGGTCAGATCCAAAGCGGCGATATCTGGAGTTCCAACCTGGAGACCATGTTTTCATAAAGATTTCTCCAAACAGAGAGTGATCCGCTTTGGCAAGAAGGGTAAGCTAAGTCCAAGATACATAAGACCGTTCGACATACTCGAATGAGTTGGAGAAGTGGCATACCGTTTAGCACTTCCACCCTCATTGGAAGGAGTGCACAGCGTGTTCCACATATCCCAACTATGACGATATGCGAGCGACCCCCGCTACATACTCGATCACCCAGAGCTCACAGTACAAACGGGCCTAACTTGTCAGCAACAACCCGTTGAAATCCTGGACCGAAAGGTAAAGACATTGCGGAACAAGAAAGTAACTTGGTCCGAGTGATGTAGAGAAAGAATTCCTCAGGAGAATCAATATGGGAATAAGAAGAAGACATGCGTGCAAGATACCCTTACCTCTTTGAAAATTAGTCCATATGCAATTGTAAATTTTGAGGACGAAATTTTTATAAGGAGGGTAGAATGTAACGACTCTGAATATACTGTACTGAATTTTCCATTTTAATGTATAGAAATGAATTTAAAGCCTGAGTTTGAGTTATAAGTCAATTTTGTTAAATAACATCAAGAAACAACTTGTAGCTCGCTGGTAAGGCCTTGCACTACTGTGACGTAACCATTGTGTTCGATACCCATCAGACACATTATTTTTTCTGAATTTTTTAACTTTTTGGAAGCCCAAAATATTGCACTTGCAATACACGGGGAAATAAATGTAGGGTTCCTAGGCACTCTAACAAGATTCTACAAGGCATCAACCATGCCCGATTCAAAAAAAATAGCCGTGCCGAACAACCCTAACCAAGATCGTATACTAGAGATTATGCGAAAAAATAGCAAGTAAACATTTTAACTACAAGTGAAAGGGATTACAACCTTTGTAGATCCGGTCCTTCACTTCTAAAGCTCCGTGTTGACGTCCCTTCGCTGCGATCATCGGGATCCCGGACTCTAGCGATGGTTTCTTCGGAGAAATGAGCGGGCTAGGTCGTTGACTTCGAGGCCGAAGATGATCTACGTCGAGGAGACTCAAACTCAAGCTCCATCTTCACTAG
The DNA here is from genome assembly GCA_030015575.1 of Agapanthus africanus. NCBI lineage: Eukaryota > Viridiplantae > Streptophyta > Magnoliopsida > Asparagales > Amaryllidaceae > Agapanthus > Agapanthus africanus. The sequence goes on from CM057341.1 coordinate 232,072,787, forward strand.
GTCAAGAACTTTGTGAAGAGAACACCCTAAACTAAATGGCAAGTAGTAGTGGATGATGAAATAGGAAGTGCGTTCACTTTAGATTTGGATTTCTCACTCTAAATCTTCACTTGAAAATTTTTCTAGCAAGCTTTCTTCTTCTTGAAGAAGAAGAAGAAGAAGAAAAGAATAAGAAATGAATAATGAATTATGATAAAAGAATAATCAAGTGAAGTCTATCATATTGAAACCATGGGTGAGTTTACCTTTGAAGAGACTAAACCATAGTTTGAGGTAATGGTTAGGTTAATGAAAATCATATGCAAAACAAAATTAGTGGACTTTGTCAAGGATGCTTGAAAGCTTCAAGCAAAGACAAAAAAAGCCACCATTTTGTTTTACCAAAATAAATAAAAACCCAAAACCATTATCTTAAATATGCTGTAAGTCATACACACACCCAAGTTTGCATGTATCATCAAACATGATACAATCTAGTGCACAAAAATATATCACATATACAACTTGTGCACATCAAGTGAGAAAATCAATTTTAAGTGAACCAATACTGGTTAATGTAAAATAATATATCAAATATATAATTATACATTAAATCATTAAATCAACACTTGATTTAATGATCTGGTCATATCGCATATAACCGACTAATATCTAGTGTATCAATGTATCGAATCAACACTTGATTCGGTAACCCGGCTATATCTCATATAACCGTCCGATGATACAAATCGTGAGAATAGAATACAGTATCACATACTGGTATTATTCTCAGTCCCGCACATATCTCATATGCGCTCCTATTTCGTTTCGCTTGAGCCAGGAAAGCTCTGTGTAGGACTCTAAAGACTCGTCAATACGCCGGCAGTAGGTGGTGATCATATCAATCACCCAAAAGCCGCAAGCGGTCTGCTAAACGTAACGGCCACCCGGGTATTGAGCGATCATAAGATCAACGAGCAAGCCTGCTCACACTCCTGCGAATCCAAGCAGTAACACTTACCGCACAGTCCGGTCTGTTCGTCTGATATGTCGCATACCTCGCCTACGGGTGGTAAACGTCAGACCCCAGCAGCTTGATAAGTCATGCCGATGTAAGGTCCACAACAAGCGTGATACTACTGATAACACTTACCAGTAAATCACTGCAACCCTGGCCAGTGATTTCCAGTTATGGCCAGTCGAGCATAGCGCAACATCAACTCCCAATACCGGGAGAGACGAATCCCCTCCTATCGCTCATTGCCTCCATATGAATCGGGACTGTACCCAAAAACCACCTGTTTGCACGACTCAGTAGAGCCGTGGTAGGGTGGAAATCAAAGCATAGTGGGAGACACACAAGACTCTATGACGATCTCGGGTCAACAGACTAAGTTGTACCTGTGTCACCAGAGAACTGCCATCTGACGTGAGGTATAATACCATCTGGGAGTTCTCGGCGAGTCCGTTCAGTGTACCCAGTCTCCACTGAGCACCCGCATACCATCTTTGATGTCAAACACCAATGGATATGGGATCATCCATCGCCCATCACATGGGTCGAGAGGATATTCGCTAGTCTACTCTGGAATATCGATGCCCCGTCTCGATATTCCCATGACTAGGAACATTGAAGGATGTACTCATGGACTACCCAGGCCCCACTAGTATGATCCGCATCATAGTCCTGCAAGTCGAGTACGTATCCTAAGGGATTTATCAACATGTAATAGAGAGACAGTAAGTATACATGTTAAGATAAAGAGCAACCAGATAGCGTACTATCATGTCGAGCAAGAAAGTCCTACCTATATATGTCGTAGCATCCACTACAATATACATCTCATGTACAGTAATGGCCTCTAGGGCATACATATAACTAACAATCTCCCACTTGCACTAGGGCCATCTGTAGCAATGGTTGCAGTATCTCATACTCAACCATCCCATATAAGTCTCTCTCTGGGAAAAGGCCTTTATGAGTGGATCCGCCGTGTTGTCCTCTGAGTCCACTCTCCTAACCTCGATCTCCCTGGAGATCAACTATCTCCATTATCAGGTGATGCTGCCTCAGAATATGTCTGGGTCACTGATGGGACCGGGGTTCCTGGGCCAAAGCCACACTTCCATTGTCTCACAATGGTAGGAACCTAGTTCATCTCATGAACCAATATACACCCAAACTGCCTCTTTGGTAGTATCTTTGATAGTGATGTCACCAGCCTTTATCGTCTAGTTTGCCACGGTATCTTAGCTTGAAACTCTTCCAACATACCGTCCCTCCACTGAGGGTAAATACAATGCCTGCGACTGACATTCAGTCGACCTTATCACCCTGGAACTTTTCCAGTGATTCTCCCCAGGATCGATTGACACCATCTCACTATACCTAGTGAGAATCCTAATATCCATTTAGATCTCTCATAGATATAAAACCTAGGATTTAGGAGGTATTACATAGATCCTATATGGAGAATCCTTGTGATAAGAGGAGATTGGCTGTGCGTAGTATAGGAAACTCTTTTCCTATCAAGAGTATGTTTTCCACGTACAATACGAGGATGACCACCTTACTCTCTACTACCTTTTTGTATGTACAAGGTTCATCTACCATTTTGATGAAGTCAAACTCTTTGACTACCACATCAAAACAGACGTTCCAACTCCGCGATGCCTGCTTTATCCTGTAAAGAAACTTGCACATGTTTTCGCTGCTCCCACTGTCTACGAAGCCCTCTGGCTGTGTACTTATAGACGCTCTCTTCTAAATCAATATTTAGAAAAGCAGTCATGACACCCAACCACCAGATATTGCGGTCATGGTATGCAGCAATGGCAAGTAGGATCCGGATGGACTTAAGCATAGCCACTGGAAAAGGTTTCATCATTATCCACGCCTGGTCGATGACGAAAAACTTTAACAAGTCTAGCTTTGAAAGTCTCAACTTTTCCATCTACACTAAGTAATCTTCTCAAAATATACTTGCTCCTGATGGGAATTTAACCCTTCAGATATAGCAACCAAAGTCCATACTTTGTTGGTGTACATGGATTCCATCTCAGATCGCTAAGCATCCAGCCATTCTTACAAAGTCCCCACTCTTGATGGCATGCTCGAAACTAGTTGGGTCATCATCTCATGATGCAATCCTCGCTCCCACTGTCATCGAGAAACCGAAGTATCATTCAGGCGAATGAGGAACCCTGCTAGATCGGCGGAGAAGCTGAGGTTCGTCGGAATCTATTGAATCCTTTGGGTCTACCAAATCATCTGATATAGTTTGTATAGCTGGAACTCCTTCCAGTTCTACCTCATGACCACTAATTTCTTCATAAGAAATTCCCTTTCTCAAAGGTGGTAAGTAGAGAAACAAAACATATTTTGTTCCTCTGTTAGGTAGAAGATATTCCGTTGCAAATGCTTGAGATATCCAACAAACTTCTACAGAACTGACTTTGCCTCGAGCTTGTCCGGATTTTGCTTTTAAACATAGGCCGGACAACCCCAAATCTTAACAAACTTAAGATATGGGCTCTTCCCATTCCATATCACATATGAAGTGGAAGGCAATGGATTTGATTGGAACCCTATTCAATAGGTATGCAGCTTCTCAAGTGCATAACTCCCAAAAGGAAATAGGAAACTCAGTAGTACTCATCATAGAGCGCACCATATCACATAGGGTGTGATTGCTCCGTCCCGATACACCGACGTGCTGTGGTGTATACGGAGGAGTAATGCTGAGAGAGAATCTCATTCTCCTTTAGAATAGTCCAGGAATCCCGTGCTCAAGTATTCTCCTCCCTGATCACATCAAAGGACATAATACTTATACCCGTATTTTGGTTCTCCACTTCTAACTTACATTCTGTGAATATCTTAAAAGGTTCGGACTTGTGTTTCAACAGGAACATATGTCTGAATCTTGAGAGATCATCAGAGAATGTAATGAAGTACAAAGAACCGGTCTTGGCATGTGTAGACAGGAGACTTTTATACATCAGCATGTATCAATCCCAAGAGTTCACTAACTCTTTCTCTGTTTCCAGTAAACGGAGCTATGGTCATCTTATCTTTGTGACATGACTGGCAAGTTTCATAAGATGTAAATTTAAACTGATTTAAATATGCATCTAAATGTAACTTCAGCTAGTCGGGTCACATTGATATGACCTAGTCTACAATACCTCAAGAAGGAATCGTTCATTTCTGAACTCTTTCTCTCGTGTGTGTTCTGTATACTAAGAACTGTAGTTTGATTTAGAACACGTCAATGCTTTTAGATAACATGCCTGAACCGATCAACTCTTGATATAGGAAATATTCAAAACATTATCCAACAATACAAAATTATATCATTTCTTTACTAATAAAGAGACTGATATGATGTTGTATATCAGGTTCGGTATCTAATAATATTCGTTCATAATCAATGTATTCTAGTAATACAGGGTGATAGTGACCAACAGACTTGGCTGCAATACTTGCACCGTTTTCTGTCTCATGAAACTTATCACCCGTTCTCAGTTCTCAACCTTTCTGTAGCCCATGTAACAGATTACATATGCGGGATCCTGATCTGGTATCTAATACCCAGGACGTAGAGGATACAGAGAAACAGTTCTTTGGAATGAACACACCCGAAGAAGATGCATCATCATGCACTTTCTTCGTTTGGGTGGCACGGGAATCCTGGTATTCCCCTAATACCTGCTCTGTCTTATAACAATTATAAGTTGGAGCGGGACCAACATTCCCTAGGTCAGTATAACAAGCGGGTTCGGTCAATACATCCATATTATTATCTTGATTAAGGCGTGACATGGTCACTACCAGGAGAGAGAGAGAAGAAAACACTCTGCGTGCGCTCTTGCAAGATTAGATTGGTTATATATTTTATCTAATCAGGATGGCTCCCACTGTTTTTATCAAATCCTCCTTCAAACCCTAAAAGGAAAGACTAGCCGGGATTAATTACACTCTACAAGTTCGCCAATCTTTCAGCCAGGCTAGTGCCGGTACTTTGAGGGAGGTTCCCCGTGCTTTCGCACGGACCTAATTAAAATAAACCTCGTTTTCCCAGGGGTGTAACCCCGTTGACACCTTTCTAGACACCTACTTGATCGGCTAATTGTAAAGTGCAAAACTCTCCCATGAGTAACTGTTACTCGCAGTGGGTATCGGGATCCAACTATCTCATAGAAGGTATGCAATCTCATTGCAAATTTCAACACTTGAAACTCCCGATAAAGGTTTTTACCCCTAGCACCTATGACCTTGGCTATGGTCAACAAATCATAAGCACTAGTCAAGTTCTACCCGTCATTTCGTGATTAATTAGACCCACCCACATGACCCTTGGCTAAGGTCAACAAAGTCACATGACTGTCCTAACTAATCGCATCATATGCTGTGTAGGAAGACATCACTTAGCTACCGTACACTGTGCCTTGACTATGGTCAACAAACACAGCATGAATACTAAGTACTCTACTTCCTAAAATGACGGAGGGTTGCGGATGGTTTTTAAGAAAACCTTTAACGCTTTGAACTTGATCTCGTTGCAGAAACAAATGGTTTTAAATGGAATGTTTTTTAGGCTTCTGCTAGTTTCGCTAAAGAGGTCACTCCCGGTGAAGGGATCTCGGCTCTTTCCTCGTCGAATGAGGTGCAGGATATTCACAATACCACTATGCAAAGAAAGAACTAGAAAAGCAATCAAAAGACAAACCGAAGGTTGTAGCATCTACTAATTATTATTAAAGAGGTCACTCCCGGTGAAGGGATCTCGGCTCTTTCCTTATCGAATAAGGTGCTGGATGTTCTACAAGGAACACCGCTATGCAAAGCAACAACTAGAGCTACCTTATTTTTGAAATTCGATTCCACAACATCATTTAGATTTATTTTCTTTCATTAATCTCATTAATGAATGTCCTATCATTTAAGTTCACCTAAACATCATAGATAAATACAACGTACACTTATGCCATCCACATTCGCCTCGATGTCCCGTCTGCACCGTTAGGTAAGGTAACTAACGACAGAGCGGGGCAGGGCTAGCGCGGGTGTAAAACATAAGCAACGTCTATACAATATATCATATATACTATATACAGTATCTATCTGAACATATCACATGATCACATCACAGATAACGCGGCAGAAAATATCATATGAAAATATTGGATATACTAGGACGTCCGTGTTTTATTTTGAGCCTATATAAAGCACGGATTCCACGGTCGTGATGAATAGCCAATCCCACACCCCTAGACCCCTACGAGAGCGGTAAGCAACCCTCCCAATTCTAGAGTTAGGAGACCCAGACTCGACTCCTCGAGATGGTCTTCCACTAGACCCTAGAACCCGGTTACTTGTGCTCCCCTCCTTGGGTCTATCCTATTGCGGAAAAGTAAATAATATACATCAACGGTGACATCTTCCTCAGCCCGGAAGTGCCCTAATAAAAGAATATTACATACAAGTTTTTACATGAATGAAAATGAAAAAACGCTCATCTCACATAAAAAAAAACCCAGCTATTCAAACACGACGATCCAATATAACATATCCAGTAACACATAACATCACATGTCATCAACGTAAGTAAATATGCGTATCCCAATTGTCGTTGATGTATAGCAATAAAACCGGCGATTCTCCACATATTACACTTACGGTCGCAGAAAAGAAAGTGTAAAACTACAACAGTTGGAATCCACAACCTCCTTAGACATCGCATGCCTAACCAAATGAATTCCTTAGACATCGCATGCCTAACAATTATAAACCCCGCATTTTAGTCTCATTATCGAAAACTCTTTTCAATATCAAGTCGGGCAATTCAACAAGATTCTCGACATCCTGATCGAATGCTCGTCGCAAACTTTAGTAGACGGCCGCACCCCCGGATGCCGTCGACGAAGTGCACTAAGGCGGAACACCGCTGCCGCGAGCACCCGAACGGATGCTTTTGGCGACGGGTTTCTCCTACAGTCACTTGGTCGGGGCTATGGGGCATGGCTGTCTATTAAGTTTACCGGTGAGTATCCACGTACACTACGTGATTGCGACGGACTTTTGATCATATCAAAATCCCGTGGCAACCGATCAAATGAGACTAAAGTGCTAGATTTATAACATTCAAATCAGTTATCTGATAACACTTTGTGGATTCCAAATATTGTATCACATTCCAGATAAGTAGACAATGTTAAACTTTCTGATCGAATAATCAAACACCCAAGTTTTCCCAAATAGCTCAACACTTGAAATAAGTTTAAAAACATCCATTTCATGCCACGGTACCAACGATCCAGCCGTAGAAGGGTCAAGCCAACGCCTCACATGTGGCACGTCGTACCGTCCCAAACCCTAAGGTTCAAAAGACAGTTCAAGACGGTCACATAATCGAGTTAAGGTTTGTTGTCTTCTAGAGGGTCCATCAAGTAACTTGCACGATTTAAAACGTTCTTAAACGACGGAAAAATCCAACACTTGGAAATTTTCCGGCAGGGGAAAAAGTGAGTTATTGATATCCAGTCGAACTTTTTAACACGATCTAAAAATTATCCGGACAAACTAAAAAAAGTTAAATTATCCGATCGAATCAACGAGTCCCCAATACAACCCTAAGAAAACTCAACACTTGAGTGGAATTAAAAAATTCCCAGAAAAAATTGACAAGAAAGGACATAAGAATAAATATATGAAGTATGAAGGACTAAGTCATAATTTAGGCCGCGGAACCGCCGCCAAATCCTTGGTTTGGCCGCGGTTCCGCGGTCATATAGATGAATCAGTGGGCCGTACTTCACAGTAATTCTTAGTTTTTCCTGCTTAATTTTCTGAGCGTTTTTAATTCATAAAAAATCACAGTTTTGAAAATTGTCCAGAGAAGGGTATTCGTCAGGGTTTACGGGTTCGATCGGACTTTAAACTTCTCCTAGACTTCGCGTAAAGCTCTAGCTTGGCTCTGATACCACTGTAGGGTTCCTAGGCACTTTAACAAGGTTCTACAAGGCATCAACCATTCCCGATTCAAAAAGAATAGCCGTGCCGAACAACCCTAACCAAGATCGTATACTAGAGATTATGCGAAAAAATAGCAAGTAAACATTTTAACTACAAGTGAAAGGGATTACAACCTTTGTAGATCCGGTCCTTCACTTCTAAAGCTCCGTGTTGACGTCCCTTCGCTGCGATCATCGGGATCCCGGACTCTAGTGATGGTTTCTTCGGAGAAATGAGCGGGCTAGGTCGTTGGCTTCAAGGACGAAGATGATCTACGTCGAGGAGACTCAAACTCAAGCTCCATCTTTACTAGGTCAAGAACTTTGTGAAGAGAACACCCTAAACTAAATGGCAAGTAATAGAGGATGATGAAATGGAAGTGGGTTCACTTTAGATTTGGATTTGCAAGCTTTCTTCTTCTCGAAGAAGAAGAAGAAGAAGAAAAAGAATAAGAAATGAATAATGAATTATGATAAAAGAATAATCAAGTGAAGTCTATCATATTGCAACCATGGGTGAGTTTACCTTTGTTGAGACTAAACCATAGTTTGAGGTAATGGTTAGGTTAATGAAAATCTTATGCAAAACAAAATTAGTGGACTTTGTCAAAGATGCTTGAAAGCTTCATGAAGCTTCAAGCAAAGACAAAGAAAGCCACCATTTTGTTTTACCAAAATAAATAAAAACCTAAAACCATTATCTTAAATATGGTGTAAGTCATACACACACCCAAGTTTGCATGTATCATCAAACATGATACAATCTAGTGCACAAAAATATATCACATATACAACTTGTGCACATCAAGTGAGAAAATCAATCTTAAGTGAACCAATACTGGTTAATGTAAAGTAATATATCAAATATATAATTATACATTAAATCATTAAATCAACACTTGATTTAATGATCTGGTCATATCACATATAACTGACTAATATCTAGTGTATCAATTTATCGAATCAACACTTGATTCGGTAACCCGGCTATATCTCATATAACCGTCCGATAATACAAATCGCGAGAATAGAATACAGTATCACATACTGGTATTATTCTCGGTCCCGCACATATCTCATATGCGCTCCTATTTCGTTTCGCTTGAGCCAGGAAACCTCTGTGTAGGACTCTAAAGACTCGTCAATACGCCGGCAGTAGGTGGTGATCATATCAATCACCCACAAGCCGCAAGCGGTCTGCTAAACGTAACGGCCACCCGGGTATTGAGCGACCATAAGATCAACGAGCAAGCCTTCTCACACTCCTGCGAATCCAATCAGTAACACTTACCGCACAGTCATGTCTGTTCGTCTGATATGTCGCATAGCTCGCCTAGGGGTGGTAAACGTCAGACCAAAGCAGCTTGATAAGTCATGCCGATATAAGGTCCACAACAAGTGTGAAACTACTGATAACACTTACCAGTAAATCACTGCAACTCTGGCCAGTGATTTCCAGTTATGGCCAGTCAAGCATAGCGCAACATCAACTCCCAATACCGGGAGAGACGAATCCCCTCCTATCGCTCATTGCCTCCATATGAATCGGGACTGTACCCAAAAACCACCTGTTTGCACGCCTCAGTAGAGCCGTGGTAGGGTGGAAATCAAAGCACAGTGGCAGACACACAAGACTCTATGACGATTTCGGGTCAATAGACTAAGCTGTACCAGTGTCACCAGAGAACTGCCATCTGACGTGAGGTATAATACCATCTGGGAGTTCTCGGCGAGTCCGTTCAGTGTACCCAGTCTCCACTGAGCATCCGCATACCATCTCTGATGTCAAACACCAATGGATATGGGATCATCCATCGCCCATCACATGGGTCGAGAAGATATACGCCAGTCTACTCTGGAATATCGATGCCCCGTCTTGATATTCCCACGACTAGGAACATTGAAGTATGTACTCATGGACTACCCAGGCCCTACTAGTATGATCCGCATCATAGTCCTGCAAGTCGAGTATATATCCTAAGGGCTTTATCAACATGTAATAGAGAGACAGTAAGTATACATGTTAAGATAAAGAGCAACCAGATAGCGTACTATCATGTCGAGCAAGAAAGTCCTACCAATATATGTCCTAGCATCCACTACAATATACATCTCATGTACAGTAATGGCCTCTAGGGCATACATATAACTAACAATAAAAAGTTCAGAAAAATCAAACATGTGCAAAAGGGTTCAAATACCGTGTTGATCAAGTGGCACGAATCTTAAAGAAAATGCCTCGAGATCGACCGGCCAAACTTGATGAAAAACTGGCACCGATGATCAAGATAGGTCCAATTTGTCTCGGGCTTTGCACACACACCTCTTCACCTACCCCTAACTCCCCTGCACTGTTTGATTTCCCTGCAATCAAACAGAGACCTTTCAATTCACAATTTATCATAATTTTAATACTTTTAATCCACACTTTTAATTCCAAAACCCTAATTCTCCACTATAAATACCATCCATTAATTTGGCTCAGCACCATTCTAAAAATTATAACAAAATTCTCTCAAAAAGTTCCTAAGTACAAATGGAGTAAATAGGAGTTAGCGAGCAAGCAACTTCCAGTGAAGATCCAAGCAACATTCGGAGCTCCCGCGACGCCACGACGACACTTTTCCTTTCCTAACCCTCTCCTTGAAACTCCTAAAACCGTAAGTCCCTTCTAAATCTCTTCCTCTCTATTGAAATTCTTTTTCAAATTTTTATCGGTAAAAGTGGAGTTATACCGACATCTTCTTTTCTAAAACACATAACTCCCTTTTCCTTTACAATTTAGTCAATCTAATTTTACTACATCACTTGTAACCTTAAAACCTAATGTTTAGAATCAAATTTCATCAAAATTCTCATGTGAAACAACAATAGTAGAACTTTTTCAGTAAAATACCTTGAACTTTATAAACACCTATTTTAGTATTTATTAAAACAATACCTTAGAAAAAATTCACGGGATAACGACCTACCCAATACGTACACTTGTTTTCATAACACGATACTCATTGTATGTATTTTCGTTTCGAAGATAATATTACAATAAAATACCACATAACTTTAAAAACCGGATTTCTATTAAAGCGGTCTTTCATGTCCTTTGAGATTACGCATCTACAACCCTCTTTAGGGGACCCGCAAATGGATGGTGTGGATTATCGCACATCCTTGGGCTAGTAGAGCGAAATGCAAACCTCTTCATGGAGCATTCGATCTCGAAAGGATTTAAATACGGTTTTTAAGAAATACGAATTTTCTAAATAAAATAAAATTATTTTTAAAATTAAAATTATAAATCCATATTTTCAAAATATAATAAATATATATTTTTCAAAAATTGAAAAGATCAACAAATGACAATAAAATACGATCAAGATACCTAAAAGACAAGTTTTTCAATAAAATATCATGAACTTTTCAAGGCTAAGTTTTTATCACTAAAATACCTCAATACTTAAAATCCATGCTCATGAAAACCCTAAATAATACTAATCACCATCGAGGTTTTATTTTTAACGATATTAAAAATATTTTTCATAAAACCCCCTCGAGATATATAAAACATTATTTAAGGACTTTAGTAAATATAGGTGTAAGCGGGATCAATTCTCTTGAGCCCCAGAGAGCCAGAGAAAGTGAGTGCTTGCCTATTTAAGGTAGACAGCTTAACGAAGTTATCAATGGTAAATATCTTGGAAAAAGACACAAATCCTGCCATCCATGTGCAGCAGTTACCAATGACTCCCGAACCTAATTCAAGAGATAAATCTGTTTTCAAGGGTCTGACTCGGTCAGAGTTCAATTCAAATCTGAATCCAATATCAAACATGAATACTTGATCAAGAACATGAAAACTCGAATCCAAACATCAATATCAAACATGTGTACTTGATCTGACTTGACCGAACCTTGATTATAACTTGACTTGACAACTTGAATACTTGATTACATCCTGGACATGAATACCTGAACATTTTGTATCCATAATTTCAGCAAGACGTGTAATTATAATCTATACATTACGTGGGGATAAAGGGGTAGATTGGTACGGAACGTATATCGTGGCACGAGAGGTCACTTAAAAGACACCTACATGAATTCTCGTGTCGTTGTCCTGTGGGTTATGACGGGGCCTTGTACTACATGTTACCATAGTCCACGGGGTAAGATGGACCCCTCTCGTATACATGAATACCTTCTGTATCAAGCTACAAACAACCACGTTATAATAACCATCATCTACCTGTACAACTTACCTGTTCATTCACATTACTCGTTATATTCTCTTTCTTCTTTTGGGAATTACCGAGCGCTACTTCGCTGACGACATTCCTTTCTATTTCTTCTTTGGAATGTTTGTCAGGAGGACAGGACTCTCAAGAGATCGAGCCTAGCCAGGAGGACTTGGACCAGCTTGCGGCACATCCTGACTTCTAGTTCCTTATACTTACTTTCATTTTGTATGCCACCATTTAGGAACTGCTTTACTTATTATATCTTTTCTTTTCAAATAATTATATGTAAAGTTGAATGTAAATAAAGTTGCTGTTTATTTTATCACTCTTGTCATTCTTGTACATTTTCATATATTTCTTAATTACGCTTAACGTATTTATTTCTTAGTAAATACGTTTTGGCCTGCCACGTCACCGTTTCCGTCTACTGGAAAGCGGGGCATGACAGCTTTTTCCTATACTGCTTGCTGCGCCGTCTCAACTCTATCTAGCTGTTCCTATATCTTTTGTTGCTTCTTCATCATATAGCGGATACTTCGAAATATCAAGCGCTGTAAGTCCTTTTCATTGTCTGGTTCAAGATCGTGAAGAAGCGCCTCCTTAGAGTCCTCCGGTCCGGGATGCTCTCTAGGTTCTCCCTTGTCCAATTCTTCTGTTCATAGTGGCGGCCTGTATATCCTTGCGAAATCCGCTCTCTCTCAACTGGCAAATGTGCGTAAGAAAAAACATACCCATCGAACTCTTCCCTCGCCATATAGTACTTGCAAATAAGGGCCACCAGGACTGGAAGCAGGGGTTTTTGCCGAGAAACCCCTTCCATGATCGTACTGAATAATTGGATCACAACACAAAAGTGGTGATCCTTTTCCATTAAGCAATGAACGATATGCCCCACTCCAGTCGGGCAGGAAGAAATATGGCTATTATCCTTGATGTTGCGGTTTGCCCATCGGTAAGCCATAAGCACATTCCGATACATCAACACGGGGTTTAACCCCTTTTCCTTCAATTCTACGAAATCGCCTAATAGAGATCGATACACTTCCAACTCGTTTGGCTGTTGATTTACAGGCCTCATCAGAATGTTGGTTACTCTTGAGATTATTTCGGGCTGAAAAATTCTTCTTCTTTCTCGAAAGTAAAACTCTACATATCCTGACCCGGCTCGCCATTTCTTAAAGCATCGTAGAAATTCTCAACCAATTCTCTTATTGCAAAGAAACTCTCGCTGTTATAAACTAGGAAATCCTACCCCCTTTAACAAATTTCAACGTAAAAATACTCCCCGTAAGTTTCATCGGAGAATATTTAAAAAAAGTTCTTTTCACACTCGAAAGTCACCATCTTAAAAATTGACAGATTTCGCGTATAGATGTGAACAGAGGAGGAGAGAAGCTTACAGTAGGAAAAATCTCGTCAAGATTGGTGTAGCGTGGGCCGCAAATTGCGGCTTATAGGGTTTTCTCAGCGGCCGAGGAGTTGATTTAGGATTGGATCTTGGGGGAGGAAGAGAGGGTTTTGAGTTATTGGGAAAACAGTAATAGAGTCTCGGGTTTGGTGTGGGGGTGTTTTTAATGGCATTTTTCATATAAGCTCCTATAAAAAGTAATTAAAAAAACAAAAACTTACAAAAATTTTTACAAAAAGAGACAAAACTTGTATTTACTAGATGTGGGGACGTGATTAATCGATATAACATGGCTTATGCAAAAACATGAGCTCTCCCGTTTCAGTTAGCATTTCTAAGAATGGCTTCAGACGCTGGCCATTGATTTTAAAGGTATTTCCAGAGTGCGGATCTTTGATGTTGACTGTACCATGCGGAAAAATGGTGCGCACAAGAAACGGACTCGTCCATCGTGACTTCAATTTCTCTAGAAATAGATGAAATCTGGAATCGTATAGTAGAACTTTTTGGCCTACCGTGAATATTTTCGGAGAATCGCCCTGTCATAAAAGACTTTTGTCTTTTTCTTGTAAAGTTTGACATTCTCATACGCATCATTGTGTATCTCATCGAGCTCGTTCAGTTGAAATTTCCGTGCCTCGCCGGCCTTTTCCAGGTCGACATTGAGCTTTTTAATTGCCCAGAATGAACGGTGTTCCAGTTCAACAGGCAGATGACACGCTTTACCAAAGATGAGTCGGTATGGAGACATACCTAAATTCGTTTCGAATACAGGGCGGAACGCCCAAAGCGCGTCATTTAACTTCAATGACCAATCCTTGCGGTTGTGGCTAACAGTCTTTTCTAGAATTTGTTTAATCTGTTTATTTAAGACTTCAACCTGGCCGCAAGTTTGAGGATGGTAGGGTGCTAACAATTTGTGCCTTATGGAATATTTCTTCATCAGCGATTCAAAAGATCGGTTGCAAAAATGCGTTCCGTTATCGCTGATGATGGTGCGAGGTGTGTCGAACCAAGAAAAGATGTTCTCTTTTAAGAATTTCATGACAACCTTGTTGTCGTTGGTTCAACAAGGCACTTCCTCCACCCATTTGGACACATAGTCCACAGCCAACAAGATGTACAAATTTCCACACGAGTTCGGGAACAGCCCCATGAAATCGATACCCCAGACATCGAAAATCTCTACAACCAGAATGGAATTCAGGAGTGTCTGATTTCATTTTCTAGTCTTTCCATGTGCTGACATCGGCTACAAATTTTGCAATATTCGAAAGCATCCTTGAAAAGCGTCGGCCAGCAGAAGCCGATTTGCAAAACTTTCTCAGCCGTCTTTCTAGGTCCAAAATAGCCTCCAGAAGCTTGGTCATGATAGAAAGATAACACACTTCTCATTTCAAAGCTGGAAACGCATCTTCTAAAGATCTAATTAGGAAAATAATTGAATAGGTAAGGCTCATCCCAATAGAAGAATTTGACTTAGGAGAAAATTTAACTTTTCCTGATTCAACCAAAAAGAAGGTGTTTCTCCAGGGACAAGATAGTTCACAATATCAGCGAACTAGGGTTCGACTGATACGGAGAGAAGTTGCTCATCTGGAAATTGTTCACTGATTGGAATTTCCTTAATTGATGTGTTTTTCAAGCGAGACAGATGATCGGCAACAACATTGTCGGTTCCCTTCTTATCTTTGATGGTTAAGTCAAACTCTTGAAGAAGAAGAATCCAACGTATCAATCTGGATTTGACATCCTTTTTTGCAAAGAGATTCCTAAGTGCAGAATGATCGGCATAAATTATGACGTGGGTCCCGATCAATTATGGAAGGAATTTTTTAAGTGCATATACGACAGCTAAGAATTCCTTTTCAGTGGTGGTGTAATTCAGCCGTGCATCATTCAACGTCCTGCTTGCGCAGTGTATTATGTGCGGCTTCTTTTCAAATCGCTGTCCTAAGACAGCACCTATTCCAAAGTCAGAAGTATCGTACATCAGCTCGTAAGGTTCGTTCCAGTCTGGTGCACTTAAGATCGGAGTGAAGGTGAGTTCCGATTTCAGCAGTTTGAATGCAATAAGGCACTCGAAATTGAACTCAAAGGGAATATTTTTAGCTAGCAAAGAAGTCATTTTTTCTTTAAACAAAGATAATAAGGGGGTTGTGGGTTTTTTCTACCAATTGGGTCTAACCAATTTCCTAAAATTCTTGATGAAACGCCTGTAAAACCCAGCGTGGTCTAAGAATGCCATGATGTCACGGACAGTCCGTGGAGGTGGGAGGCTTGAAATGACATTGATTTTTGCTTTATTGATCTCGATGCCATTTTCAGAGATGATGTGACCTAACACAATGCCGTGTTTGACCATGAAATGGCACTTCTCTCAATTGAGTGTGAGATGTTTTTCCTTGCATCGTATCATTACGAGTTCAAGATGTTTCAAACACCTAGAAAATGAATCTCCAAAGTCGGAGAAATCATCCAAGCGAAGCAATCTTTGCACTGCATAAGCATATCTTTTAATGTGGCTACCTGCTTTTCGAACAGTGGCTCACTGATAAACGTCGGCCTTGGATCATCCTCTATTCCTAAGTTGATTTTTTTTAGGTTATCCGCCATGGTATGTATCCCATCTTCCAGCTCTTTTGGTGACGGTGGAAATTATGAGATCTCCTCATCATCGTCTTCGTTTGTGAAGCATCCGAAGAGGTCAATCATATTCTCGTACCCTCGCTCTCTTAAGAGTGTTATCATATGACAGGTACGAGTCTGCTTCCATTTTCGCGGTCGAGCTAATCCCATTCGGATGGTATAGGTCTTCTTTGGATCGTGCCTTTACGATGGATCTATCCTCCAATTACAGGATAACATAAAGCTGCCTTGTTGATATTTTTCCTCCACCCAGTTCTTGAATGTCAAACAACTTTCAAAGAGGTGACCTATTGATCGGTGATACGAGCAATAATCCGGATGATGGACTTCATTTTTCTGTTCGGGGTGCCGAGACTCCGAAAGCGTTATCATTTGGTGTTTCATGTTAAGGCTGAAGATCTTTCTTGTCTTATCTCGAGGGAACGAATATTTCTGACTCATATTCTTTATGAGGGATGGGCTACAACCAAACTTTTTTCGATTAAACGGCGTCTTGGACATGCTTTGTTGTCCTCGAGTGTTGCTTGCGATCACTGCCTTATTCTCGTCTCCGCTTTAGGATTTTCCTTTTTCATGAGAGCACATAGCGGGCTGTGGATGGAGAGTATCATGATCTACTTCCACTAATTGCTGACCGAGGCGCTGCATCTTAGACTTTTCATATCTGGTCATTTCACGATTGTAGTTGTCTCGGCTGACTTGACAAGCTTCTTTTATTATCTTATCAATTTGCTCTTCGAGTGACGGACTTAAAAGACTTTTCCCTTGTTCGGAAACATGGTTGTTTGGAGAAACATTTTCTTCTCCATTCGAGCTATTTGTGGTGTAGCAGCTGTAGATTTGCTCCCGTTTCTTGGACCGAACATATTCCAGCCCAGTTGTTTCTATCTTCCCGTTGTGCTTCTTTTGTTGGGTCCCGGGGATATCCCAAATATTTTTTGTAGAATTGGGCCTGTCGAATAGTTTGTTCGAGAGGCACTCCTTGGCACTTTAACAGCTTCTTTAATCCCCCCGCATAATATCTTGGCATACGGATGGGTTGAAACTTGTCAAGAGTGGGATCAGCACCATGCCGACTTTTATTTCCACCTTAGTCTCCCTAAATTTATAGAAGACAATCGCCTTTTCAATTTTTCATTTTGGTGTCACGTAGAAAGTTTCCTGCTCCTGCATGCTAAATGTATTGAGCGCGTCAAGTTCCATGTAGTGTTGAAGCGGAGTCATCATAATATGTAGATTCCGATCCGCTTTGACAAGAGTTTGTGTTGATGGGTGAATGGAGAACACCGCATTTGTCTCATTTTCGGAGTCGATTCCAAAGACCAGGATAGGGGTCGATGGTCCGGGCTTATTGTTCTCTTTCTGAGGCTGTCCTGAGTAGACCATTTGTTCGTCTTCTTCAGTATCGCTTCCGAAGACCGGGATGGTGGCTATGGATTTTTGCTTATTTTTCGGCCTGTGGCGCCTTTCAATATCCTCAAAGTCTGGTTGAAAGTGTTTTGCATCTTCATACTTTCACACCTCGTTCACCGAGAAAGAATTGAGTTCTCCCATGACGGTGTACTCTGAGTCATCTTTGAAATATTTCATACACTGATGTTGTGTAGAAGGGATGACGTTGTACTCGTGTAGCCAAGGCCTGCCGAGTAGAGCGTTATAACAGGTCTTGGCGTCAATGACATGGAATTTGATGTCAATAAAGAGCAGCCCGAAGCGGAGCAACAATATTACGGACCCAAGCGTCCGTGACAACTGCAAGTCGAACCCCGATATGGTAAGTTTGTCTCGGGTAAAATGCTGAACATTCATACATATTTCTTTCAGCACTCTCACGTTGAGGAGATTGACGAAGGATCCGTTGTCGACAAGATGCTGAACATTCATACATATTCCTATCTTCACATCGTGGCAGTACCCGGTGACATATAGCGGTCGATTATACTTGCATGTACCGAGGAGTAAATCTTCATCGCTGAATGTGATGTCATCCATGTAGACCTCCGCCAATTTATTTTTCATTTTCTTTTCTGTGAGGAAGGCTTGAAACTGATCAGGCTCTTGCAGAGCTTTGATCAAGAAGACTCGTGCCTCTTTGGACAAGAGCAGAGCATCTGGTATGCTCGGTTGTAAGGGTATCTTCCTCAAATGCACAAGGACATTAAAATCCATCTTAGTTTTCTTAGATAGGTCCTTTGCGGCGAGCTATTTGGCCACCTCTTCATCAATGGCGATCTCTTCGGGCATTTTCCCCTTCCCCTTATCCTTTTTATTTGAACCTTTGTTTATGGGTCCGAGATTCTTTTCAGGAAGAGTGCGGTTGCACAACTGGATGTTCTCACAATCCTTTTCATCTTCTTCTTTCTCCAAGGCGGAACTTTTAAAGAGAGGGTTGAGGGGCATTTCATCCTCAGAATCGCTCCCAAACATGATAACCTGAGGATTTTCCCTTTCTGAACTGGTACTAGCCATATGACAGCTTCCAGTTGTTTCTTTGTGCACTGCAGTTTCAACGCCCTCATATCGACGAGCGCAGACCTCGCGCTTCTTCTTCTTGAAGTGTTTTCTGTGGGCAACATATCATTACCACCGCTTCTTGAAGGCATTGCATTCCTCGATAGGATGAGTGATCTTTCGGTGGTATGCGCAGTATTTTGGGTGTCTCTCTCCACCATCGAAATATAGGACCCCAGGTGTGTACATTATGAGAGGTGGTAGCTTCATCCCTATTGATAGCGCCTTCGCAAATCGCTTCTCAGGTTTAATCCTGCTCTTATTTGTTGCAAGTGTGTCTTGGGTTGGTCGGAGAGCTTTATGACTCATCATCGCCGCAACTTCTTTGTTCAGACACCAACGTTTATTCTTTTCATATATGTCCGTCTCGCGTTCCTGGTCATCTTTTCTCTTTTGGAAGGCTTCTTTCAGCATCCTTTCAGTCGGGTCTTCTTCCGGCAATTTTGGGATTTTCGTTACCGATTCTGCCCCCAGTTCATCCGTGTCGCTGTCCGACACCGACAGATCTTCATCATCATATAGTGATGAATGAGAGACCATGTGGCGACTTGCTACACGTTCTTTCGCTTCGTCTGAGTTGTCATTTTTCTCATCATTGTCATTGTCCTTGTTCTTAAGAATATACTTGAGGAATTCTTTGAGTGTGAATGGTGTTCGCGCTTCCAGCGCGTTAATATATTTCTGGAGGAACGTGCATCTGTCAACATTCTCATCAGGCTACACAGGATTCTTAATCTTCTTCTTAGAAGACTTCGAAGGCTTGACTTGGGGGCTTTTTCCTTTGTCAGCAATTTTTGGCGTGGGATGCGGTTTCAACATCCCTTCTATGATCTTGAGTTCAAGCGGGCTTTTCCACTTGATCTTCGGGCAAGCTTGTAAATCTTTTAGCATTCTTTTGGTTTTTACCGAAAGAAATACTTCCCATGGAGCTTCTTCCACGAGCGAGCAGGATGCCCCTGCGTATCCACTTTCTTAGGAAGGTGCTTTTTGTTAGTGATATAAGCCCTAAAGGCCATTATTGTATCATGCTGGTTTGTATATTACTTAATGGAAGCTTAGGATATACACGGATATAATAACAGTCTTGCTCGAAATGGTAGTATGCTACCTGGTTTTTATCTACCTCAATATGTGCATGTATTTTTGCATATCACTTATACATATTGGTAGAGCCCTTAGGATCTTTTCTTGACTGCTAGCGTTGTGATGGCAGTCACACTAGTGGGGGCTGGGTAGTCTATAAGCACATTCTTATACAGGTCCCTAGTCGTAGGATTATCGAGACAGGGCATCGATACTCCAGAGTAGACTAGTGTATACGCTCCTCATCCCAGCAGGGGAGATGGTCTTTCCCACGGCCATTAGTATATCGTACTGGAGATAGTATGCAGGTGATCATTGGATTATGAGTACACTAGACATGACTCGTTAGGGACTGCTGGTGGGTATTATACCTATTGTCGGGTAGCAGTTCCCAAGTAACATGAGTACAGCTTAGTCCGTCGACTTGACACTGCTACTTCTCCTCGAGTGTGTTCCCACTGTTCTTTGATTACTACCCTATCATGGCTCAAAGGAGTCTTGCAAACAGGTAGTAGTTGGGTGCAGTCCTGAAGCACTTAGAGGCAGTGGCGGTTAGATATGATTCGTCTCTCCCAGTATTGGGGGTTGATATCGCGCTATGTTTGGAAGGCCATTACACAAAGTCCTTAGCTAAGGCAAGCGAGATTTGCTGGTAGGTACTCCAGTAATTTCTCAGGGTGTTTTGGGCTACACTCCGACACGACTAATTCCGCTATTAGGGGTCTGACGATTACCGCCCCCTAGGCCCGATATGCGATACTCTTAGATAAACAGACCGGACTGTACGGAAATTATCACAGATAGGCTCGGTAGGAGTTTGGATGAGTTATTCTCATCGGCCTTCTTATCGACAGATACCTGGGTAGCCGTTATGTGCAGCTAGTACCGCTTGCGGCTTGTAGTTAAACTCACTGCCAGCGTAGTGTTGAGTCTTTAGAGTCCCACACAGAGGGTTTCCCTGCATCGGGCAAAAGATGTAGAGGTCGTATGGTTTTACGACAGGTTTCGATCACGTATGTGTACTTGTACATGGATGATGATTCGGACAGATAATACTAGTGTGCTTTGATTTAAGCCGGATCCTAGTATTATACTGATGGATTATTTTCTTCTCTTTTATATTCGTATTTTTCGGAATACGGATACGGGTATGTATATACGGATGATGGGCATTTTCGTAATTTGTTCAAAGATGCTTGTAGAAGAAGACACCTCATAT
Source organism: Agapanthus africanus (assembly GCA_030015575.1). Lineage (NCBI taxonomy): Eukaryota > Viridiplantae > Streptophyta > Magnoliopsida > Asparagales > Amaryllidaceae > Agapanthus > Agapanthus africanus. The sequence continues at coordinate 232,093,887 of CM057341.1, forward strand.
TATGTATTAACATTTTAGATTAAATGTTTAATGCATTAAAAGGTGGAGGAAATGCGGTGTATTTTTGCATAATTTGGAGTATGGCTCTTGGTGATACATGGAGGGTTTTTAAGCCATGACTCACTAAGTTGAAATATGAACCATACTTGATTATTCATAAGGTTTTATTCTATGAAAAATAAAGTATGGTTCAGATTTACACGAGAGAGTTCATTCTCTTTTTTTATGCAAACTCCTCACTAGTTTTTCCTCGAGCACTTCTTCTTCTACCTCTAACCTTTCTTGTCTCATATGTTGAGAAACATAAAGCTATTAGAGACAAACCATTCCATCTATATTCTCTACATCATCTAGGTCATCTAGTGTAGCGAACTAGGTGCCCTAGTTATTTCAGATTTGAGGTAGGATCTCGATCTACAGACTCTCTGGTGGATCGTCTTCGACTCGAGGAGGCCGACGAAGAAGCGTCGATCCGTTACGATCCTTTGAGCTTGTGACGAGGAGGAGGACAGCGATAAGAAGACCCGAAGGACTTGAAATCATGAGGTATAACATTCTATCGATGTAATTTACCCCATAGTAGTTTGCTAGTTAGGGTTTAGTATTGATCCTAGAGTTCGAGTCGGTGTTACGAAACTTTGAAAAGATCGTTTTTTACACATTCCGCCTCCCCGAGAACCCTTGGGGTGCGTAACATCGACTCACAGTGGTATCAGAGCCTACTAAACCTTTACTAGCTTGTTAGCAAGTGTTAGAACTTCGATCGTCGGAAAAACCGGAAAACGAAACACCAATACCCTAACTTTCTGTCGATTTTAAAAAGTGCCAGAAAAATTATTTCAGAGATATGAAAATTAAGTGCAGGGTATTCTAAGAAGACAGAAGAAAAATGAGCCACTGAATCTCCAAGACGGCCGCGGAAGCGTGGAGGATCGGTGGTTTTAGCCGCGGATCCGCGGCCGAGTCGAGGCCGATTCAGGTCATTTTTTCTCTTATTTCTTATTTTGGGTGTATTGTTTTCTGGAATATTTGGTTTCTACCCATTAATTTTCTGTGTGCTGGTTTGCACTTGGGGTAGATACGGAAAATATGGTTCGATCGAAATTCTAAAGTTCTTGGCTAATCCGGTTTTATCTGTGTTGTTATATGTGTTTTTAAACTTCAGCTAATTACTATACGTCGGTTAGCTTGGGGTTGCACATATATGTTGGTTTGTGTATATGAAATTTATTGGATCGTCGATGATGAATAGCCGGGAATGTGAGAAGAGAGTTGCTTTCATTCAAAGTAAATTTTAAAGTGATGTAATATTATTTTGCGGGGCACATCCGGGTTGAGCTTATAGCCGCCGTTGTATTATTTCTTTTACTCTTTATTGCTCCTAGGATAGACCCAAGGTGGGGTGCACAAACTACCGGGTTCTTTGAAGTTCCGAGTGGCCTACTCACTTTGCTGAGGGAGGTTGCTTCACTTCGGGAATTTGGTGGATAGTTTGCCGCACCCATAAGGGTCTGGGGGTAGGGTTTTGGCTATTCATCACGACCGTGGAATCCGTCTTTCGTTACAGGTTTAAACGAAACGCAGAATTCTTAGTATATCTAATATGTTCATCTGTGATCTGGAATGCCTATTATTGCATGAGACGAATGATTATTATATATATGCTATATAGTAGACGTTGCTTATGTTTTACATTCGAGCTAATCCAGCCCCCGCTCTGGCGTTAGTTAAGTAACCCAACGGTGTTAGACGGGGCCCAGTGGCGAATGCGGATGACATAAGCGGGCGTGTTATTTTCGTTCTCTCTGTAATGATAGGTGTAAATGATGGGACTGCATTAGATTCATGCAAAGCAAACAAACCAAAACTGAATCGTTGGAACACTTTCAAAACCACTTGGTTTTTTTCAAATCAGAAACTTTTAAATGCGGAGCTTAAACCACTCCTTTAAAAGCTATCAGGATCCTTCGATTAAATCAAGTTCATTACGTTCACGGTTTCGCCAAAACCAGCCGTAGCCCTTCTTCATTTCATATGAATATTCAGTAGTATTCAAGCTATGTTTGTTGACCTTCGCCAAGGCATAGTGATTGGTAGCTGTTGGATATTCATATGTAGTATAGATAGATGTGTTGGTTTGGGATAGTCGTACTACTTTGTTGGCTTTCATCAAGGGTATGTATGGATGAGTTCAAATTAACCTGGACAATGACGGGTAGAACTTGACATGTGACTTATGATTTGTTGGCCTTCGTCAAGGTCATAAGAGCATGGGGCAAAAATCCACATCGGGAGTTTCTAAGGAAACTAAAACTTGCTAGTGCTGCATACTATTTGGATTGTGATAATATTGCTAGGATTCCTTCAGGATTATCACACAATGATATTTGGATCCCAATCCTACTGTGAGTATCTACTACTCCTCGGGAGATTTTTTCACTAAAACAATCAATGCTATAAACCAAGTAGGTGTCTAAAACGGTGTTAGCGGGGCTACGCCTCCAGGTAAAAGAGGTTATGTAATTATGAAACTTCGCGAAAGCGTTGGAAACCCCCCTCGAAGTACCAACACCAGCCTGGCTGAAAGGTTAAGCAAGTATTGTAGGATGAGATTAATCCTGACTAATTCTTCTTTTATGGTTTGAAGAAGGATTCAAGAAATAGAGGGAGCCATACTATTTAGATAAACTAAAAACCAATTTAGACATGCAAGAGCATCATGCTGAGCGTTTCTCCTATCTCTCCTAATTGCAGCAACCATGTGACCGGACATAGGTTACAGTTAGATAATTAATTGACTAAACCAGACTATATTGATTGGCAAAGGTTTGTCCAGATGTCCATTACCTATGACAAGCTGGGCCACCTCCTTGTAGGGTGTTTTTCGTCACCCCATTGAGATGGGAATACGCGCGCGCTTGTCAGGCATACTACAGATTCACCCTGCCTAGGGTAGGCCGGGGTTTATTGATTGTGGGGATCCGAATCTCCGGCAGCCGCGGACTAAGCTGCCGTTAATTACCCCTCGCCTTTGGAGCGAGGGAACCTCCGATTGACGGGTTAAACTGGTCATGCGAACTAAATGTACGGTGTTGTGTTTTGTTTTGGAGGGGGCTTGGATATATCGGAAGCTACGCAGAGTTTTTACGGGGGTCCCGCTACCCGGATAGCGGGATGGGGTCAAGGGGGCTAGCAGCCCCCTTGCGGGGTGCGGGACAGCGCCCCGGCCCAAAAAAGTTTTTAGGGGGGACAGTGTAGTGGAGTATGTGTGTGTGTCTGTACATATATATACATGTATATATATATAAAAAAAAGGGAAAAAGCACCCAAAGAACGCGTGGGGTCAGCGCCTTGAGCACTGTGCGCTTAGGCGCTAGCACGCCACGTGTCGGCATGTGGGCGCTTTGCGCTTGAGCGCAAGCGCGCCACGTGTCGGCACGTGGGCGCTTTGCGCTTGAGCGCAGGGCACTGGAGCGCAAGCGCCCCACGTGTCGGCATGTGGGCGCTTTGCGCTTGAGCGCTGGGCTCTTGAGCGCAAGCGCGCCACGTGTCGGCATGTGGGCGCTTTGCGCTTGCACGGGGCGCTTGAGCTCAAGCGCGCCACGTGTCGGCACCTGGGCGCTTTGCGCTTGAGCGTAGGGCGCTCGAGCGCCAGCGCGCCACTTGTCGGCACGTGGGCACTCTGCGCTCGAGCGCTAGCGCGCCACGTGTCGGCACGTGGACGCTTGGCGCTTGAGGGCTTGGGCACCGGCGAGAAAAAGGGGGCTTTTAGTCCCAGAACCAGAAGCTATGCTTCAGAAAGGAAATATTTATATATATATATATATATGGAGTTAGACTCCTAGGATGTTTTGAAGCTGATGAAGGGCTTCACCCCTTGAGCCCTAGTTCCTCTCCAAAGTGGGGTTTCTGGATATAGGCCTCCTTCTTCTTCCTTTGTTGGCCGGATCTTGAAGATCGAGAGATGTGAGATTTTAAAAATCTCTCCTTCTGAGATCTGATGGCAGATCTGAGTTCCCCTTTGTGGGTTTTGTGGTGGAAAACTACTTAGTTTTGGAAAAAAAGAGTAAAACTCTTGATTTAATTCAAAAGAAATGAGAAGGTTTAGAACCTTGGAGAAGGAGCAGGAGGCACAAAGAACCCTAGTTTTTGGGGGAATGAAAAAGTGTTTTTTTATTCATCATCATGTTGCGTTATATAGGCTTACATGTTTACATATAGCCCCTTGGGCTTTGCAAAATGACATTTTGCCCATCCCATGGCTCATGTGCCATTTATTTTTTGTACATAAGCCATGGGCTTACAAAATATTGGCTTTATGCCCATTTTGCTTACATTCATGGATAAAAAATTACATAAAAATTATTTATTACATGATTTTATTGTTGGCATAGGGGAGGCCGGCCGCTTCATGATCGGGCTTGCTCCGGGCATTAGCCCACTTAACCTGGGCTTGGGCCCACCTGGCTTGGGGTTGACTTTGATTTTGACTTGGTCAACCGAGGTGTAAATTTTTACCCTAACAATACTACTAAATCGCCCCTCCGTCCCAGGTCCAGTTTCCACCGTCGCGGATGTTGATATCCGTAAGACATCGGAAAAGGGCAGTGCGAATGCCAAGTGCCTCGTGCTGGCCTCAGTGGATAATGAAAACCAGAGGCGGCACGAGAAGATGGACTTAGTTTCTATCTTCCTACATAACAAAGATTTATATGGAGTGCAATCTCGTATCGCAAGATATGAGACCTCAAAGGAATTGCTTCAAGCGAGGTTGGCTGTCGAGTCATCTGTAGGGGACCACGTCCCTACAATGATCAGCTATATTAAATAGCTCACGAACCTGGAAACCACGTTGAAGAACGAGTCATATGCTGACTTGATTCTACAGTCCCTACCTTCTACTTAAGCCCAGGGGAAGAAACTTATACTTCTAGTTGAGAGAACCCTGAAGGAAACCAGGGAGACACCCGCTCTGCTTATTGGGGAATCTTCCTCTCCTGGATCCAAGGAGAAAGCCAAGGGCGAGAAGAAGAAGACCTCCAAAAAACCGATAGGCGGTGTCAGTAAGGTATAAGGAAAGGACATGGAAAAAGTTTCAGGGCTAACAGCAGGGAAGGAGGAATGTTCCTATTTTTACGGGAAAGGGTATTGGCAAAAGGAATGCAGGGCTTGGAAAGCCAAAATCTAGGATCCTAAGCATGTTGTGGTTTCAGCTTCGGGTGTGTTTGTGATTAAAAACAGTCTGTCAATTAACTCTACTTCCTGGGTACTAGATACTGGATTAGGATCTCATATCTGTAATTCTTTACAGGCTTTGAGAAATCGTAGAGTTATCAAGGCAGGTGATATAACTCTCAGAATTGCTAAGGGAATGAGCGTGGACGCTTTATCCGTAGGGGAATATCACCTAGGATTGACAAGTGGGCAGATATTGATTTTACGTAACTGTTTGTGTGTACCTAGTCTAGCTTATAATATCATATGTGTATCTTTACTTTCTAAAGAAGGATATCATTTTACATTTATAAACGATGTGGTCCACATCCACCTTAATCAAAGTTTGATTGGGTCAGGTACACTAGATAACGGAATATACGTATTAAATCTAGCTCAGGTTTTCAACGTCCATAACACACTTAAAAGAAAGTCTCCAGAATTAAACCAGGCTTTCTTATGGCATTGTAGACTGGGTCACATCATTGAAACAAGGTTGACAAAGTTACATAGAGAGGGTTATTTGGATCCGTTCGAATATCAGTCTTATGCAACTTGTCAATCACGTCTCATAGGAAAGATGACAAAGACTCCATTCACTGGACACGGAGAAAGAGCGAGAAAGCTCTTGGGATTCATACACAGCGACGTGTGTTGTCCAATGTCTACGCATGCACGAAGTGGTTATTCCTATTTCATTACTTTTACGGATGATTTCTCTAGGTGTGGACATGTCTTCTTGTTGAAACATTAATCCGAGGCCTTTGAGAAATTTCGGGAATATAAGAATGAAGTGGAAAAACAAACAGGCAAAAGTATCAAGACACTGAGATCTGATCGATGTGATGAATACTTAAGTGCCGAGTTCCTGGATTACCTAAAATAGAATGGAATTCTCTCTCAGCTTACTCCTCCATACACACCACAACACAACGGTGTATCGGAAAGGCGGAACAGAGCCCTATTGGATATGGTACGTTCCATGATGAGTAATGCTAAGTTGCCATAATCCTTTTGGGGTTATGCACTAGAATCAACTGCATATCTTTTGAATAAGGTTCCTACCAAGACTGTGCCTACCACACCATATCAGATGTGGAGTGGGAAAAACCCCTATCTTCAGTATCCGAAGATATGGGGATGTCCAGCTTTTGTATAAAAGCAGCATGCGGACAAGCTCGAGGCACACTCAGTACTGTGTAAGTTTGTGGGATACCCAAAGAACTCCAGGGAGTATCTTTTCTATTACGTAGAGGAACAAAAAGATCTTTGTTTCTCGCCATGCCCACTTTTTGGAAAATCACTTTTAGAAAAAGAAATTAGTGGGAGCGCAATAGAACTGGAAGAAATTCCAGAACCACAAACTATTACTGAAAGTATAGTAGAACCAGAGGTTTCAAAAGAACAGGACATCTTCGCGCCACTCCGTAGGACTAGTAAGCAGTGTCATCCGCTCGAGAGATACTACAGTTTTCTCATAAACGGGGATAAAGAGGATTGCATTATTAACAATGATGAGCCAACTAGTTCCAGCAAGCCATTTAGAGCAGAGACTCGGTAAAATGGCTGGATGCAATGCGGACCGAGATGGAGTCCATGTACACCAACAAAGTATGGACTTTAGACTTTGCTCCAGAAAGGGTAAAGCCCGTAGGCTGCAAATGGATCTTCAGAAAGAAAATTGGTGTATATGGACAGGTTGAAACCTATAAGGCTAGACTTGTTGAAAAAGGTTTTCGTCAAAGACCTGGTTTGGACAATGAAGAAACTTTTTTCTCCAGTGGCTATGCTCAAATCCATTCGGGTCCTTCTTTCCATTGCTGCCTTCCAAGAATATGAGATCTGGCAGATGGTCGTAAAGACGGCTTTTCTAAATGGGTATTTGGAAGAGTGCGTCTATATGGATCAGCCAGAGGGTTTCATTCAAAGTGGGAGCAGCAGGAAAGTGTGCAAGTTACTTAAGTCCATTTATAGACTAAAGCAGGCATCGCGGAGTTGGAACATCTGTTTTGATGAGACAGTCAAAGAATACGACTTTACCAAAAATCCAGATGAACCTTGTATATATAGTAAGATTGTAGGGAAAACTGTGGTATTCCTCGTTTTGTACGTGGATGAAATTCTCTTGATAGGAAATGACATTCCTATGCTACAATCAGTCAAAGGATTCTTATCACAGAGGTTCTCCATGAAAGACCTGAGAGATGACAACTACATTCTGGGTATCCAGATCTATCGTTATAGATCTAAGAGAATTTTGGGACTTTCGCAGTGAAGGTACATCAACACCATATTGAGGAGATTCAGTAAGGAAGATTCAAAGTACGGTAGTCTACCGGCTTGTCACGGAATCACGCTCTCCAAAGAGAAGTCTCCCAGGACTGATTTGGAAAGGGCTCGCATGTCGATTATACCCTATGCTTCTGCGATAGGCTCTATAATGTATGCGATGTTGTGTACCAGACTAGATGTTGCTTATGCACTTATCGTGGTAAGCCGGTATCAGTCAAACTCAGGGGAAAAGCATTGGATAGCAGTAAAGAACATTCTCAAGTGGCTGAGAAGGACTAAGGAGATGTTCTTGGTGTATGGCGGATAAGACCTCCAGATCGAGGCCTTTGCTGACCCTAGCTTCCAGAGTGACAAGGATGACTCCAAGTCCATATCGGGTTATGTCTTTACTCTCAATGGAGGGGCGGTCTGTTGGAAGAGCTCCAAACAGGACACCGTTGCTAAATCGACGATGGAAGCGGAGTATATCGCTTCTTATGATGCCGCAAAAGTAGCAATCTGGATAAGGAAGTTCTTAACTGAACTTCAGATGGTTCCAACCATTTTTGTTCCAATACCTCTGTATTGCGACAACAACGACGCTATAGCTTTAGTGAAATAACCCAGGCCCCATCAGAGATCCAGACATATCTGGAGGCGGTACCACCTGATCTGGGAGATTGTTGATCGCCGGGAGATCGAGATAAGGAGAGTAGATTCGGAGAACAACACTGCAAATCCACTCACACAAGCCATCTCTCAGACACTATTCGAGAAGCTATTCGAGATCATAGGTCTGCGATACGCCAATATATGGCCTTCGTGCAAGTGGGAGATTGTTAGTGATATATGCCCTAGAGGTCATTATTGTATCATACTGGTTTGTATATTACTTAATGCAAGCTTGGGATATACACGGATATAATAACAGTCTTGCTCAAAATGTAAGTATGCTACATGGTTTGTACCTACCTTAATATGTGCATGTGTTTTTATATATCGCTTATACATATTGGTAGAGCCCTTAGGATCTTTGCTTAACTACCAGCGTTGTGATGGCAATCACACTAGTGGGGCTGGGTAGTCTATAAGCACATCCTTATACAGGTCCCTAGTCGTAGGATTATCGATACAGGGCATCGATACTCCAGAGTAGACTAGTGTATACGCTTCTCATCCCAGCAGGAGAGATGGTCTGTCCCACAACCATTAGTACGTCGTACTTGAGATAGTATGCAGGTGCTCATTGGGTTATGAGTACACTGGACTGGACTCGTTGGGTATTGCTGGTGGGTATTATACCTATCATCGGGTAGCAGTTCACAGGTGACATGAGTACAGCTTAGTCCGTCGACTTGATACTGCTACTTCGCCTCGAGTGTGTTCCCACTGTTCTTTGATTACTACCCTTCCATGGCTTAAAGGATTCGTGCAAACAGGTAGTAGTTGGGTGCAGTCCCGAAGCACTTGGAGGCAGTGGCGGTTAGATATGATTCGTCTCTCCCGGTATTGGGGATTGATATCGCGATGTGTTTGGAAGTCCATTACACAAAGTCCTTAGCTAAGGCAAGTGAGATTTACTGGTAGGTACTCCAGTAGTTTCTCGGTGTGTTTTGGGCTACACTCCGACACGACTTATTGCGCTATTAAGGGTCTGACGATTATCGCCCCTAGGCCCGATATGCGATACTCTTAGACGAACAAACCGGACTGTACGGAGATTGTCACAGATAGGCCCGGTAGGAGTTCGGATGAGTTATTCTCATAGGCCTTCTTGTTGACAGATACCTGGGTAGCCGTTACGTGCAGCTACTACCGCTTGCGGCTTGTGGTTAAACCCACTGCCAGCGTAGTGTCGAGTCTTTAGAGTCCCACACAGAGGGTTTCCCTGCATCGGGCAAAAGATGTAGAGGTCGTATGGTTTTACGACAGGGTTTGATCACGTACGTGTACTTGTGCACGGATGATGATTCGGACAGATAATACTAGTGGACTTTGATTTAAGCCAGATCCTAGTATTATACTTATGGATTATTTTCGTCTCTTTTGTATTCGTATTTTTCGGAATACGGATACGGGTATGTATATACGGATGAGGGGCATTTTTGTAATTTGTTCAAAGATACTTCTAGAAGAAGACACATCATATTATGTATTAACATTTTAGGGTAAATGTTTAATGCATTAAGAGGTGGAGGAAATGAGGTGGATTTTTGCATAATTTGGAGCATGGCTCTTGGTGAGACATGGAGGGTTTTCAAGCCATGACTCACTAAGTTGAAATATGAACCATATTTGATTATTCGTGAGGTTTTATTCTATGAAAAATAGAGTATGGTTCAGATTTACATAAGAGAGTTCATTCTCTTTTCTATGCAAACTCCTCACTAGCTTTTCCTCTAGCACTTCTTACCTCAAGCCTTTCTTGTCTCATGTGTTGAGAAACATAAGGCTATGAGATACAAACCATTCCATCTATATTCTCTACATCATCTAGGTCATCTAGTGTAGCGAACTAGGTGCCCTAATTACTTTAGATTTGAGGTATCTCTCGGGTGGATCATCTTCGACTCGAGGAGGCCGACGAGGAAGCGCCGATCCATTACGATCCTTGGAGCTTGTGACAAGGAGGAGGACGGCGATAAGAAGACCCGAAGGACTTGAAATTATGAGGTATAACATTCTATCGATGTAATTTACCTCATAGTAGTTTGCTAGTTAGGGTTTAGTATCGATCCTGGAGTTCGAGTCGGTGTTACGAAGCTTTGAAAAGATCGTTTTTTACATATTCCGCCTCCCCGTGAACCCGTGGGGTGTGTAAAATCGACTCACACTTTTGGGGTGGATCTATCCTCCAATTATCTAACAGTGCGAATTTGCTCTGGTGATACTGGTCCTCAACCCAGTTTTTGAAAATGTAGCAGTCCTCAATTGGATGGCTAACTACCCGATGATAGGGTCAGTAGCTCGGGTTGTTGACATCACCAATTTGTGCGGGTATCCGTGGCTCTGGCAGTATTATCAAGTTGTTTCGCATCATCGGCTCAAACAATCTCCTCGTCATATCGTGGGGGAAGGAGTATGCACATCCCAATCTTTCTTCCAAGGTTGGATGTGTATGGCTGTTGTTTTGGCGAACAGCTACTTTTGGCCCACTCGGTTATTGCTGCATATTGGCAAAAAAGGCTGCTTTTCCCTTACCCTTATTATTCCAGAGGTCCTTGCTTGAGGAGGAAGAGCCATGATTCATCTGATCCATCTGTGCTAGCTTATCAATCAGCGTCTGGAATGTGGTGAGCTTGAAGAAAGTCATGAATTAGGACACGTTCGACTGAGGATCAATAATCCTAATGAACATCCCCATAGCCAGAGACTCCTTAATGCGCTGTTCGCATTTGGACCACAGGTTTCGCCATCGGAACTCGTATTGGACCCACGTTTCCCCTGGCTTTACCCTGGAATTGATCAGCGCCATGATTGGAGTGCGCTCAATCGCAGTGGTGAAACTTTACGTGAAGAGCAGCTCTATTTCAGAGAAAGTTTTTACGGAGTCATTTGGGAGCTCTGAGTACCATTAGATACCCATCTATGATAACCTTCCGACGAATTGGCGAAGTAGCAATTTGTTGTTGCCTCCAGTATTAACATATAGAGCTCTGAACTATGCAACAAGCTGATGAGGATTACATGTTCCTTTATATACATGGAACTTCGGTATCGTATATCCCGGTGGGTATTTCATCTGGTCGTACCAGGCCGGATATGGTCGCCCGGTTTTGACGAGTTGATTGGCAGCTTCATTGTCCTGGTGAGCTCTAATTTGCTGAGCGATATAATCATCTGATGCTGCCTTGGAGATTGTCTCCTCCTTGGCCATTGATAGGGCGTGGGGAGGATTCAATATTTTCCCTCTATCATCTTTGATAATCACCGGAGGATCTTCAGCCGGTGGTTCTAGTTGGATTATCATCCCAACAATATCTTGAAAGAGAAGAGCCATCCGCTTTATGTTAGTAGCCTGCTCTGCAGCTTCCTCGTCTTTCTTTTCGAGCACCCGTCGCAAGAACTCTGTATTGGTTTCTTACTCCTAGTGCCATTCTATTTCTTTGTGCGGACTTTCTTTAGGTCCGGTAAGTACAGCCATCTTGGCAAGTATATCTTGGAGCTTCTGCTGTTGCTCCTAAGCTTTTGTCAATGACCAAGTATGCAGTCTGTGATTCACAGAGGCATGGCTCTCCTCTTTGCCACCAGTCATATAAACCGTGTGTATAGTTTTACCCCCAGACTTGGGGCGTTTAGTGCTCTCGCCTTTGGGTTTTGCCTCTGGCGATAGAATTTTCTCCGGCCTTACTCTTTTATGACAGGTCATAGCAAGAGGAGCCTCTATGACATGCACCTCTTTTCGAAAAGTCCCCCGTTGTATAGCGGAGCAATAATCGTTTTCTTGTTGGACTTTGGGTTTCTTCGGTCGACGAGAGTAGATTTCATCAAGCATCGAGTCCTGAACTTTCCTCCAGACTCTGTAGATTTATGAGGTAGTCGCTGATAGGAATGTTCCGACTGCGGCTGCGTTGGAGCCTCTGTGGGAAAAGGTGTTCTCTTCAATACTGCTGTTGGGGAATTCTTGCAGCAGGCCATGGGCGAAAAGCTTGATGCGCTGAAGCGCACTCATACTTGGGATCTCGAACCCTCTTAAGAGGATCGAAGTTGTTCCCAGCAGGAACATCAGATTCAATGGCCACCACAGGAGCTGGTAGGGTAAGTCCAGAAGGGGAGTTGCCCCCAGTCTGTCTCACTCGGTGCCAATGATGACGTCGACCATGCGGTGCAGTAGGAACTGCCTCAGTATTAGAAGCATCTTCATCATGCGCCCGGCGTTGCTGGGGAGCTTCGCCTGGCGTCAGCTATTCAGTCGAAAATAGTGCACTTTTAACATGACAATTTCCTTACTTTTCTTAATTATCTAAAGGTATTTGCTATAAATATAACACATATTAGAAGTTCATCTGCAAAATATCATTTACCATGTGTTATACATTATAATCAAAATCATGAAGGAAATTGTATGTTTAATATTTTTACGCATAATATTTTGTATCTCACATTCTTCATTGAGATCTTGTGCAAGATTAGCTCAGGTCAGATATCGGGAATCGGGAATCTGCCGATAAAATATAAGAAAGTCGAAGAATCAAATACTGGAAGAAATTCAGAAGAGATAAGAAGATTCCAAATATCACATAAAGACCCATAGATTAACAGAAGAAGACCACAGAATTTTGAAGCAATGAAGTCACCAATTGACCGCGGAACCACGGCCGAGTCAGGCCGAGTCGCTACGGATCCGCGGCCGATTCAGGGGCTTCGGGGTCGGGAACTCTCTGGAAACTTCTTATCAACATCCTAGCTTGCTGGGGAAGCCTCGTTGTAAAAATCTTGTTCTGGAAACTTCTCTATAACAACATAGCTTGTTGGGGAAGCTTAAAGAGAGGGTTATAAAAAGGACCAAGGTCATGAAGAGAAAGGTTCCCAATTAGTTCTTAATTTTATCTCAACTTTTAGTCCAGTCATTCATCCAATTCAACACAAATCCAAGAACAACATCAAATCCAAGATCCAAAATCAAGAATCATCGAGAAGTTCATCAAGCGATTCAAAAAAAGATCCTTTATACGAAGCCGATTATCATCAACGAGCACGCGATCTACAACAGGTCCAAGACTCACGGTGATCGAGCAACATGAAGATTGACGGAAAAATTACCTCTTCAAGGGAGTGATCGAGAGCAATTCTTCTTTTAATCTTGGATTGAAGAAGTTGTAATTTGAAGTTTAATAATAAAGGTTATAATTCGTTTCAATTTCGCTTTCTTTTAAAATTCTGCATTATGAGTTCTTTTTCTAATCTTTCTTCGATTTTTATGATGCGCGAGTAAATCTCCGCTTGATAGGATTCATAGGATTAGGGTAGATCGATGGATGATAGAATTCTATACTTTTCTTTAGTCTTATGAAGTTTACAAACCTTCGTAAAAGAATCGTTAATGTCCTCATTGGGTACGATATCAAATTATTGATTATCTTGACCACAATGTAAGATAAGGTTGACGATCTTTTTGTGAAGGGCTAGAAAATGAATGGGATCAATGAAAGGACAAGGGACGATAGTGAAGAAACCATAGTTTCTTCCAAAAAAACCCTAATCCACATTCATCGCCATCAATCTAGCGTTAAACTGTCAATAGAAAAGATGAGTTACTTTTATTAGTCATCCATGACTACTAAATCCGATCGAATCCTACAAGCCTTCTTCATATTTTCTTGATAATTAGATCTTGAATATTTTCTTGATTTCCTTTCTTGAAAACGATTTCTTGATTTTCTTGAAACTATTACTTCAACTAAATCTTAAACAATTTCTTGAATTTCTTTACTAGTTCTTTCGACTCATCTGAAACAAGAATTTACGAATTCCTCGAATCCCAGAGGACGACCCATGCTCACTAACGCTAGCTACACGCGATACCGTTATTGATTGCAGTAACTAATACTACCTATTCTTTTTGAACAAATCAAATGGTGCCGTTGCCGGGGATACGTGTGTAATTTGTTCTTTCTTGCTATTTGGGATGAAGTATTATTATTCTATCGAAATATAAATCAAGAACGCATCGTGTGCTTAACGATTAGTGTGTGAATTTTGCAAGGGAATCTGGAATCACTGTAGCAGGGAGATAAATATTCAGAGCATTTCATCGAGGCCAGATGAACAAGGGGAGCATCAGAAAAAAGTTTTGTTCAAAGAACAGTTCAATTGACCGCGGAACCGCGGCAAGAAGCTGGAATCGGCCGCAGAACCACGGCATCTTGGACGAATTAGGGTTTCAGATCTCTGTGGTATAATTTCTATCTTCTTCTCTCTCCTCTGAAAAGTCCAATAACAATATTTCTGCAGGATTCTTTGCAAAAATTCGTCGCGTAAAAAACTCTTGTTGTGTGTTTTGATATTGGTTGTTTGTGCATATTGTAATACGGAAAATTAAGGAGCAAAGACCAAATTCAGATTATGTGGGGATTTCATTACCCTTCCTAAGCCCCACAAATCACAAAACTAGCATCGGCATCACCCTTCATTAATTAAAAAATATCTAGACCAAGACTCTAAGGACTGTCGTGCTCAATTAGGACAGAGGAAGGTCGTGGGTAATCTACTGCTTATCCGCATTTCTTTTATGGTGTCTATGCAAGTGTGTCTAAGATAAGTGGTTACTTAATTAGGCCCGCTATTTACATAGCGGATACCTCCTACTTACCTGGCACTTACCTGGCCACAAGAGGGATAAAGAGATAGTAGAAGATTTATTCTGCGACTTGTCCCCTGGAAGTCTAGGAGCGGTCTAGTGACTTCACCTAGGTGACCTTAGATCTAGGGTTGATTGTGCATTTTTGTGATTTGTCTAAATCCATCCTTTTCAAAACAAACCATAAAACAAACCTTTCTTTTAATTTACACATACGCTGCCACTTGCGCTAAACCCGCTTAATGCATGCTCGGCTGGACACGGGATTCTAGTGCCTGTCTTGTCTGCGTTTCTTCTATTGACTCCAAAGTCGGTATTTCTTCATCTTCTTTTTCCTCACCACCCACAACATCCACCGAGATGGACGGTTCTCTATAGAGTTTTAATAACACCACTCTGCCACCTCCCGCAGGTACGCAGAATCTACCGCGTATATCTCTCCAAGAGAGATGCTACCCTATACGTGCTCCTCTTTCTACTTGTCTTTATATTCGACCAGCCAATGGGGATAATTTTGAAATCAAACCACACTTTATCAATCTTTTGCCTAAATTTCACGGTCTAGAGTCTGAAGACGCATACGTTTTTATCACCAAATTCGAAAACGTATATGCTATGATGGGCACTTCACAACTTTCTATGGATGCTATGCGTTTACGTCTTCTCCCGTTTACTTTGTGCAATTTAGCCGAAAAATGGCTTTATAACACAACCGCACACTCTATTTCCAATTGGGATGAATTCGTTATAGCATTCCTTAAGAAATTTTATCCCAATCATAAGACTGCCCGTGTCAGGAGCGAAATCAACCAGTTTACCCAACTTCCCAATGAACCATTTTGGAAATGATTTGAACAGTTCAAGCATCTGCTTGTCCAATTTCCTTATCACGGAATCCATAGATGGGATCTGTGCCGAATTATATATGAGGGCATTAATCCAATGACAAAGCAGATGCTTGAAACCATGTGTCAAGGCAATTTCATGCCTAAAGACGATGGTGAAGCTTGGAAATCCTTGGAAGATTTTGCTGAAAACACTTTGCAATGGGAAAGCATTAGTCCATCATCATCTAGGGGAGGTATCCATCAACTTGATGTTTCTATATCAGTAAAAGCCGAAATGGCAGCATTACAAAAGAAACTCGAAGCTATGGAAAACAAATTTTTATTAGCCTCCCTAAACCAGGTGACGCTCTCTAAAACCGTGTGTGGATGATGTTCAGATCCATCACATCTGATGGAAGAATGTCCTCTGAATTCTCCTTTTCAAGGTCAAGAACACACTAATACTGCTTTTCAGCAACTACCTAGAAACGATCATTATTCTTCCACATATAATCAAGGTTAGAGGAACCATCCTAATTTTGCTTGGAACCAACACCAAACTCAAAATACGGTTCCAAACCAAAATAACTATTAAAGGGTTCCTCCACAGCAACAGCAACCACCACAGAGTCAATACCCCTTGCAACCATAAACTTTTTAAAATCCTGCCAATAATTCTGCACCTTATAATAATTCTTTTCAAACGGCCGGTACTGAAAACTCCTCTTCACTCGAACGAACTTGGATTTGTTTATGAAACATTCCATGCAAATGTCGGCTGATATAAGGTCTTCTATTGATACTATAAAGAAGGACTTCGCCTCCCATGGTGAGAGTATAAAATCGATAGAAGCACAAATTGCACAATTAAATGCCGCGAGGAGTTCTAGAGAGAAAGGAAAACATCCATCTCAACCCATACCAAATCCTGGCTACTCGCAATATCATAATGTGAGTGCCGTTACTACGTTGTGATCTGGAAGAGTACTGAATAACCAAGTCGGTGAATAGGTTGATAATGATGAATCAATCAATGACACCCCGGCTTCCACTTCTAACCCTATTTCTTCTAGTCCACCATCTTCTTCCGAGCCTATTCTCCGTTTCCCCAAGGCTCGAACCTTCCGCCCACCTCGTTGAGTCAACCTAATACGATCCCAACTCCAATTCTTGGATCCTTTCCACCCCCACGATCTTCTCCAATGTTGGACCCAGCTCCTATTGATAAGGCTCCTTATCCAAATAGGTTAAGGGGAAACAGACCAAGTCCACAAATGGAGAATATTGTGGAAATTTTTAAGCAGGTTAACATAAATATCCCTCTCCTAGATGCTATACAATAAGTTCCGGCTTATGCGAAAATACTTAAGGACTTGTGCACTAGGAAGAGAAAAAAACAAGTGCCGAAAAAGGTGTTCATGATGAGTAATGTAAGCACAGCTTTTACCCAGCAATTTCCTAAGAAACGTAAGGACCCCGGGAGTCCTACAATATCTATTTCTATTGGGAGTGAAAATATCAATCGTGCTCTACTCGATTTAGGTGCTAGTGTTAACTTGCTTCCATATTCTGTATATGAGCAATTGGGTATCAGAGAGTCAAACCGTCACACTGCACTCTACAGATGGCAGATCGATGTATAACCCAACCTAGGGGTAAGGTAGAGGATGTGTTGATAAAAGTCGGGGAATTTATATTCCCAGTGGACTTTATTGTTCTAGATACACAACCTGTAGCGAACCCACGGAACCAAATTCCGGTGATTTTAGGTCTACCCTTTTTAGCAACTTCCAACGCTGTAATCAATTGTCGAAACGGCTCTATGAACCTATCATTCGGGAAGATGTCAATTGAGCTTAACATTTACAAGTTGGGAAGTGAACCCTCCGAACCTTCTGCTCAATTATGTTCTGTCGAATTAATGGATGTCGACAGCAGCGAATTTGAACAGCTTTACGATACTGATCTAGACCCCCTTAATACGTTGTTGTTTGACCCCGCTATTTGTTATACACATACGGACTCATCTATCGAGTTATCTGGGTCAACATCTAACGATGATTATGAACCTTTTATGGAGTCCGAGTATCATCCCGTTCTTTCTGATGAGATTATTCTTCGGGTTATCGATGAAAGCTTTGAAAAAAAATTCGCTGATGAACTCGCATTTTTAGAAAACACGGGAGTTTTAATGAATCAACCCAAACCAAAGAAGTTGAACCATCACCCCTACTTCTTAACAATAACTAGAATGCGAGTAATCCATCATTATCACTGTGTCGTCTCTCCAAATCGAGACGCAAACCCTTTCCATACCACCACTTATCTCTTCCCCACTTCTTCTTGGCTATATATAACATGTTCTTCCACTAACTGGTGTGTTACATTGATAAAATATTTGAATGGTTGGCATTAACTTTTGGTCTTTGTAAAACTTTATATTGACTAATAACTTTACCCCCTCTTATAATTTTAAAAAGCTTAATATTGTTTAAATCAAGTTTGGGGGGGTTATTTTTGGCTCTTGAAAATAAAATTTGTACACAAAATTGTGAGCCAAAAATAAGTTTGGGGGAGGATTTCACGTTCATTTATGTCTTGTATCCCATTAATAATTTTTCCTTCCAAGTCTACAGATTTTTGAGATTTCAAAGATAACAACAGTGAGGACACTGCTGTAAACAGGTTTAGAGGAGGTTTGTGCTTATTTACGCATTACTTTACATTACATATTGCATAAGCACAAAATTTTCAAAAATTTTCTTTTATAATGAAAGATTAGAAAGAGAAAAATTACATTTAAAAGATTGGAAGAATTTAAGAAAACCAAGAAAATTAGATGTTTTCTTAAACGAAACTAGTAATAAGTAGTTATGAGCCGTTGTCCCAAGGGTTAGTAAGATGAAAGAAGTCACTAATCTGCGGATAAAAATAAATCTGAAAAATAGTTCCTATTCTGGAAGCCAAATATCTGAATATTGATACCCTACTATACGCACTTACACACGTCTTGAAACTCGAGATAGTAGAGGATACCTTGAAATGCTCTTGTCTAAAAGCCAAAGTACGAAGAAATTAAATATAAATGAAGCATAAAAGTATAAAATGGTGAATAAAAATGAACATCGGTTTTGAAATCACCAAGGCAGTATAAAAAATATAGCGAGGGTGCTTCATCAATTAGTGCATTAGACCAACTGGTTTGGGAGTCACTGATAAGCCTTAGGTGTTGCAAGATGAGGAAATTGCTAATTACGCCTAATGAGTGAGCATATTTAGTAATCGGTCGGTTAGTACCTCAAGAAGTATTAATGGTCGCATGAAGAATGTGTGAGCAATTCCATCCAAAATATTCACCGACTAAAAAGTATTGAGGTAGATGGACAAGAGTATGATAGCTTGAATTGAATTCTCCGAGTGTAGGGATGTCTTTTACACACGTAGGGCATATGATTGGTGTTTGGAGGAAAGGTAGGGACGAAGAATAAAGACGATGTTTTATAGAGGGATGATGTGATTTCTAACATTTTTCATGACTATTAAGATAGTGCTCATGACAACTGAAAAGCTAGTGTAGTTGGAAACTCTGATTTTCAAGTTATTTTTTTTATAATTCTTATCTTTATATGTAAATTTCATAGTCTTTCTTTTATTATAAAATTTTGTGGGTGCAATCCGCTGAAAACTCTCAGGAGACAACACTCCTCCTACTATGGACACCTATGGACACCTAGAGGTTTAAAGGCTTGTTGCACGTGCTCAGTGCAATCGTGTTGCCTACGAAAGTGTGCTGGTTAGTTTTTCTTTTTCTTTCTTTTTATTCTCCTGCTCTTGAATAAATAAAGTTTTCTCGGGACGATCAAAGTCATGTTTGGGGCTATTTGTTCAGTCAAAAATAGTGCACTTTTAACATGACAATTTCCTTACTTTTCTTAATCATCTAAAGGTATTTGCTATAAATATAACAATATTAAAAGTTTATCTGCAAAATATCATTTACCATGGGTTATACATTATAATCAACATTATGAAGGAAATTGTATGTTTAATATTTTTACGCATAATATTTTGTATCTCACATTCTTCATTGAGATCTTGAACAAGATTAGCTCAGGTCAGATATCGGGAATTAGGAATCTGCCGGTAAAATACAAGAAAGTCGAAGAATCAAATACTGGCAGAAATTCAGAAGAGATAAGAAGATTCCAAATATCACATAAAGACCCATAGATTAACAGAAGAAGACCACAGAATTTTGAAGCAGTGAAGTCACCAATTGACCGCGGAACCGCGGCCGAATCAGGCCGAGTCCCTACGGATCCGCGGCCGATTCAGGGGCTTCGGGGTCGGGAACTCTCTGGAAACTTCTTGTCAACATCCTAGCTTGCTGGGGAAGCCTCGTTGTAAAAACCTTGTTCTGGAAACTTCTCTATAACAACCTAGATTGTTGGGGAAGCTTTAAGAGGGGGTTATAAAAAGGACCAAGATCATGAAGAGAAAGGTTCCCAATTAGTTCCTAATTTTATCTCAACTTTTAGTCCAATCTTTCATCCAATTCAACACAAATCCAAGAACAACATCAAATCCAAGATCCAAAATCAAGAATCATCGAGAAGTTCATCAAGCGATTCAAAAAAAGATCCTTTATACGCAACCGATCATCATCAACGAGCACGCGATCCACAACAGGTCCAAGACTCACGGTGATCGAGCAACATGAAGATCGACGGAAAAATTACCTCTTCGAGGGAGTGATCGAGAGCAATTCTTCTTTTAATCTCGGATTGAAGAAGTTGTAATTTGAAGTTGAATAATAAAGGTGGTAATTAGTTTCAATTTCGCTTTCTTTTAAAATTCTACATTATGAGTTCTTTTTCTAATCTTTCTTCGATTTTCATGATGCGCGAGTAAATCTCCGCTTGATAGGATTCGTAGGATTAGGGTAGATCGATGGATGATAGAATTCTATACTTTTCTTTAGTCTTATGAAGTTTGCAAACCTTCGCAAAAGAATCGTTAACGTCCTCATTGGGTATGATATCAAATTATTGATTATCTTAACCACAATGTAAGATAAGATTGACGATCTTTTTGTGAAGGGCTAGAAAATGAATGGGATCAATGAAAGGACAAGGGACTATAGTGAAGAAACCCTAGTTTCTTCCAAAAAACCCTAATCCGCATTCATCACCATCAATCTAGCGTTAAACTGTCAATAGAAATAATGAGTTACCTTTATTAGTCATCCATGGCTACTAAATCCGATTGAATCCTACAAGCCTTCTTCATATTTTCTTGATAATTAGATCTTGAACATTTTCTTGATTTCCTTTCTTGAAAACGATTTCTTGATTTTCTTGAAACTATTGCTTCAACTAAATCTTAAACAATTTCTTGAATTTCTGTACTAGTTCTTTCGACTCATCTAAAGCAAGAATTTACGAATTCCTCGAATCCCAGAGGACGACCCGTGCTCACTAACGCTCGCTACACGCGATACCGTTATTGATTGCGGTTACTACCACCACCTATTCTTTTTGATAAATCAATGGAATAGGTAAATTCTTGCTTTAAGAGTTGAACTCCTGGGCTTAGCCCCTCAATGGAATAGGTAAATTCTTGCTTTAAGAGTTGAACTCCTGGGCTTAGCCCCTGGGCTAGGAGTTGAACTCTCGAGGGGTTTTGGAGTTAAACTCCTAGGGATGAAATTGGATGTGGATTTGGTGTTAAACTCCCTAAAGGCTTGGATTTGAAGTTAAACTCCAAAGAGCTTTGGATTTAGAGTTGAACTCTTAAAAGATCTGGATTTAGAGTTAAACTCCTATGAGAATTTGGATCTTGGAGTTGAATTCCTCAAAAATTGATTTGGAGTTTGTAACGACTCTAATTTCACCGAACGAAATTTTTTACAATTAATGTAAAGAATAGAGTTTGCTAAGCTGAGTACAAGTTATAAATTTAATTTGTTTAAGAACAGAAAGAAAGCACTTATAGCTCATTGGTAAAGCATTGCACTGTTGTGACATAGCCCCTGTGTTCGAATCCCATCAGCCACATATTATTTTTCTAAATTTTTATTTTAAACTTTTTAGAAGACAAAAGTTTAAACGTGCAATACACGTAAGAAATGAAAAGACAGAAAATCAAACATGTGCACAATGTTGTATGAACAGCCGAGGACACGTGGCAATGATCCAAGCCCCCACCCCTTCAATTGGACCGGCGAGACTCGCCATGGGGCCGGCGACATCGGACGTCCGTAGGGGATAGTCCCCCGTGCTTTGCACACTAAACCGTTTGCCTACCCCCTTAACCCCTATTCTGTTTGTTTTCTCTGCAATTATCCAGAGAATTAAAATTCAACATTAATCCAATTTTAATGCGTTTTAATTCAATCTTTCAATCCCAAAACCCTAATTCCCTATAAATACAACCCCATACCCTAGCCTCTCTTCATTCTGAAATATATTGTCAAAATTCTTAAATTTTTCTAAGTCCTAGAAGAGTACAAGTGGAGTTAGCTCAAGAAAGACTTCCGGCGAGGATTCGAGACAATTCCGGTGACCCCGCGACTCCACGAAGCTACTTTTCTCATCCTATACCTCCCCTCTCTCATTTTAATTGGTAAGTCCCATCTCTCTTCCTCTCTTCCTATTTTAAAATGATCTATTTTCAAAATCATGTTAGTAAGTGGAGTTATACCGACATTCATTTCTAAAACTTTTAAAATTTCAATTTTTCATAAGAACCACTCATCCATATCATTATATCTTGCTTAGTAATCATGAAACAAACATTGAGAACAATTTTCATCTTAAAATATCATATTATGTAACTTTAATTAGCGTTTTTCGTTTAAATACCACAAACTTTACATTTGACATCTTTTAAATATTTAGCTTAGCATACCTTTAGAATACCTCACGAGGTAATGACCAACCTCTCACATACACACATCTTGATATAGCACGATTCTCTTAAACAATATTTTTGGGACAAATACGAATTTTCATCAAAATACCTTAAACTATTAAAAATCGGACTTCTTTAAATTGTGTTATTTTAAATTGCAAGTCGATGTCGCGGACCGCGCGGGTTCGCGGGGAGGCGGAATGTGCAAAAAACAATTATTACAAGCTTCACAACACCGAATAAACTCCAGGATCTTAACTTGAACCTTAACTAGCTAACTACTTTGAGGTTTAACTACTCGGAAGAAAGTTAAACCTCCTAGTATTAAGTCCTTCGGGTCTTCTTGTTCTCCTCCTCCTCGTTTTAAGCTCCTCGAAGTGTATGGATCGCGCTTTCTAGGTCGGCCTCCTCGAGTCAAAGACGATCCACCCGAGAGTCTATAGTTTGAGGTCCAACCTCAATACCGAGGTAACTAGGGTACCTAGTTAGCTAAACTAGGTAGCCTAGAGGATGTAGAGAGTGATGATGGATTGATTTGTTTCAAAATACCCTAGGTTTCTCAACATATGAGACTTTTAGGGTTGAGGAAGAAGAAGAGAGCTTGGAGGAGAGAGAGTGTTGAAGATCATAATGAAATGAATATGGCTAATTGTGATGACTATGAAGCAAATAATTCACCACAAAATATCTCGATGCACCATGCCTTAATAGTCATCCATGAGTCACTAACTGAGTCACCAAGTAGCCATGCTTCATTCATACCTAATAATACCTCATACCTCCACCTCATTATCCATTTAACAAAATGGATAAATCAACAATCAGGTGTCTTCTTCTAGAAGCACTCTTGCATAAATTACAAGAATACCCCTCACCGTATATACATATCCGTATCCGTATTCCGAAAAATACGAATACAAAGAGACAAAATAATCCAATAATCTAATACTAGGAACCGGCTTAAACCAAAGCCCACCAGTACTATCCGTCCGAATCAAGATCCGTGCACAAGTACACGTATATGATCGAACCCTGCCGTAAAACCATACGGCCTCTACATCGTTTCATCCGAAACAGGGAAACTCTCTCTGTGGGACTCAAAAGACTCGACAGTACGCTGGCAGTGGGTTTAACCACAAGCACGTCAGCGGTACTAGCTGCATGTAACGGCTACCCAGGTATTTGTCAATAATAAGGCCGATGAGCAAACACATCCGAACTCCTACTAAGCCTATCTGTGACAATCTCCGTACAGTCTGGTCTGTTCGTCTAAGAGTATCGCATATCGGCCCTAGGGCGGTAACCGTCAATCCCCTAATAGCGCAATAAGTCGTGCCGGAGTAGAGCCCAAAACACCCTGAGAAACTACTGGAGTGCCTTCTAGTAAATCTCACTCGCCCTGGCTAGGGACTTTGTGTAACGGCTTTCCGAACACGGCGCGATATCATCCCCCAATACTGGGAGAGATGAATCCTATCTAACAGCTACTATCTCCAAGTGCTTCAGGACTGCACCTAACTACTACCTGTTTGCACGACTCCTTTGAGCCATAGTAGGGCAGTAACCTAAGAACAGTGGGAACACACTCGAAGCAAAGTAGCAATGTCAAGTCAACGGACTAAGCTGTACTCATGTCACCTAGGAACTGTTACCTGACGATAGGTATAATACCAACCAGCAGTTCTCCATGGGTCCTGTCCAGTGTACTCATAATCTAATGAGCACCTGCATACTGTCTCCAGTACGATTTACTAATGGCTGTGGGATAGACCATCTCCCCTGCTGGGATGAAAAGCGTATACACTAGTCTAGTCTAGAGTATCGATGCCCCATCTCGATAATCCTACGACCAGGGACTTGTATAAGGATGTGCTTATAGACTACTCAGCTCCCACTAGTGTGACTGCCATCACAACGCTGGTAGTCAAGCAAAGATCCCAAAGGCTCTACCAATATGTATAAGCGTATGCTAAAAGAAACACATGCACATATTGAGGTAGAATCAAACTAAGTAGCATACTACCATTTTGAGCAAGGCTGTTAATATATCTGTGTATATCCCAAGCTTCCAAAATATAATATACAAACCAGTACTATACAATAATGGGCTCTAGGGCATATCACTAAAAAAATCCTTGCGATTGTACCTCTACAACCCACTTTTGGAGAATCCGAATCGGATGGTGTGGGTTATCGCACATCCATCGGACTAATAGGGCGAAATACAGACCTCCTCACGGAGCATACGATCTCGATGGAATTTTAATACAATTTTTAAGAAAAATGAGAATTTCTATTTAATAATAAAAATTAATTTTTAATAATTATATAAATATTATCAAACCATCTATTTTTAATATATAATAAAAATTCCATGTTTTCTAGAATATAAAGAATGACAAGTTTCATGATAATACCATCAAGAATCAATACAAGTCAAACTTTACACTAAAATACCTTGAATTATTCAAACTATATATATATTCACTAAGATACCTCATTCTCCAAAATTCACATCCATGATAACTCTAAAGAATATAAATAAATACTTGAGATTTTTTTTGAAAATATATTTAAAATATTTTTCATAAAACCCCCTTAAGTTATATTAAATTTACATTAAATACCCTAGTAAATATAGGTTTAAGCGGGACCAATTCTCTTGAGCCTCAGGGAGCCGGAGAAAGTGGGTGCTTGCCTATTTAAGGTAGAAAACTAAAATGGGGTTATCAATGGTAATTGCCTTAGAAAAAGACACAAATCTTGTTGTCCATGTGCAACAGTTACCGATAACTCCAAAACCTAATTCAGGAATCGAAATCTGTTTAAGTGTCTGACTCAATCTGAGTCTCAGTCTAATCTGAATACAATCTAAACATGAATACAATCCAATCATAACTCCAATTCAACATGAATCCAATATACCAAACATGAACACTTGAACTTGAACATGAATACCAGAATTTTATCAAGTATACAACATGACTTGACTTGACCGAACCATGGATATATCTTGACTTGACTACATGACTATCAGTTTATATCCTGAACTGTTTACATGAACAATTTATACCATGGTTTCGGCAAGACTTATATCTACAAAACAATACAATATACATTACGGGGTTTTAAAGGGGTAGACTGCTACGGAATGTGTTAAAAGTGGCACGATGATGGTCTCTAAAAGACACCTGCATGAACATCATGTGCCATTGTCCCATAGGTTTTGACAGGGCCTTGTATTTACATGTTACCTTAGTCCACGGAGCAAGTTGGACTCCTCTCGTATACACTGATACATTCTGTACCAAGCTATATACAACTACGTTAGCATAACAAACACATACTTTACCTATTCTATTCTCTTTACCTATCTATTACATTCTATCTTTTGGAACTTACCGAGCGCTAGTTCGCTGACGACATTCATGTCTCTTCTTTCTTTGGAATGTTGTCAGGAGGACCCGACTCTCGAGAGATCAAGTCCAACCAGGACAATTTGGAGCAGTTCACTGAGGAGCCAGAGTTCTAGTTCTTACTTGTACTTACTTTTCTTTCAATTCATATGCCATTATTTAGGCATCGCTTTCTTTCATTGTACTTTACTTTTCAGTTGTATGTAAAGAATGGTTATCAATAAAAAGTTGTTTTTTTAAATCTCTTGTCATTCTTGTGCTTTATATTTATATTGCTTATTTATGCTTAACGTGTTTACTTCTGAGTAAATACGTCGCGGTCTCGCCACGTCTCCTTACCCGTACCTTGGAAAGAGGGGCATGACAGGTTTTGTTGGCGGCCCATGCAGGTCGGTTCTGCATGGAAACCTAAGCAATATAACACAAGAATTATAAGAATCAGTAACTAAAAGCATTCTTTACATTTCAAATGCCTTGAATCTATCCTAACCCTATTCTTCTTTCAAGGTTATGGATTCCCCGAACAACACGAGCACCAACGTGAATGGAAACGCTCCACCTATTCTACCACTACCACCTATTGTAGCAGTTCCTATCAACGAGCAGACAGTATTACTTGATGCAATCAAGAGGCTCTTGGAGGGACAGCAGTAGCAGACTGCTATTCTATTGCACCGCCCTGAGACTGAGGCACCCGGAGTCAAACAATTCCGGTTACTTCACCCTAAACAATTCTCTAGGAAAAAAAGCCCTCTGGAAGCGAAAGAATGGGCTCAGTCGTTTGAGGATGATCTGGCAGCAGCACAAGTGCTAGATATTGCTTAGGTAAGAGTTGCAAAGCTGCAACTAACTGACAACGCCAGAATATGGTGGAAGGCTAAAGAAAGCCGTCTTGCCCAGCCGATCGAATGGAAGACATTTTACGATATGTTCGACGCGAAATATTTTCCCGAGACTGCCCGTTTTGATATGGAGCAGCAATTCATCCACCTGCAACAAGGCACTATGTGGAGAAAATCTGTGGATGAGTATGATGCTGAGTTCACCTTGTTGGGCAGGTAAAATGTGTCTCAAATATTCAATTTTCTAATATCACATACTACACAGCTAACACAAGACCGTAACAGGTTCGCGGCACATCTCATACCGACTGCTGAGATCAGAGCTAGACAATTTCAGCAAGGGTTGGACCAAGAGATCCAAATTGCTCTGGCTACAGGGGATTTCCCAACCTACGACCTTGCACAAAAGGCTGCCCGAAGATATGATGCAATAGTGAAGGAGAAGGGCAGACCTCAATCTGCCGGTGTAAAGCGTCTTGCTACTCAGATAGCAGGAGGAGCCTCTTCCAGGCCACCATTTGTACCCAGGAGACCGGGAGAACCATTTAACCGATTCAGTCCATACTTTTGCTTATACTGCAAGAGGAATAGACACCTGGCGAAGGACTGCAGGCGTGCTAACCACTTGTGCTTAGTGTAAGTCCACGTTGCCCACCCCGGTGCTTGCAGGGAGGCGGAAACGTATTGAAAAATTGGATTTTTAACACACTAGGCAACATGGACTAGCAAAAGGAGGGATCTTTGCTAAACAAAACTAACTGCAAAGCTAAAGAGAGTTAGCTACTCGGAAAGGGGGTTATACCTAGGTCTTCAAGTCCTTCTCTTCTTGCTCCTTGGAGTGTGATGATCGGATTCTCCTCGTCGCCTTCTCTCGCCGAAGAAAGATCCACCCGAGGGATACTACCTTTGGCTCCTACCTCAAACTAGAAGCAACTAAGGTGCTTGGTGTGATAGACCTAGAACCTTAGAAAGAGTAGAGAATGATGTTTGTGTTTTAATCTCAAGCTTATTGGTTCTCAACTCATGAGAGCGAGAGCTTTG
Source organism: Agapanthus africanus (assembly GCA_030015575.1). Lineage (NCBI taxonomy): Eukaryota > Viridiplantae > Streptophyta > Magnoliopsida > Asparagales > Amaryllidaceae > Agapanthus > Agapanthus africanus. Next base: position 232,121,710 of record CM057341.1, read on the forward strand.
AGAGAGAGGAAGAGGATGAGAGAGAATGAGAATGATAGAATGAGGATATTTTGCAACCATCCTCACATATATGTGTGAATTATGATAATTAAAAAATTAACTAAAGATAATTGTGATGGTTAAGTGGAAGTGACCATTATCATTTCACATTAATGAATTTTGCTAGAATCAAAGAGTATCTTTCAAGTGAAATGATGATGGTCAATTTGTCAATTTGGGTCAACAACTCAACCATAGTCAAATGGTCAACAACCCTAACCATAACATAATTATAATTAATTAATATCAATAATCACAATTCACACATACACATTAGGGTTAAGAAAAAGACAATGGTCATTAACCCTAATGAAAGTCCTCTGCCTCTGTCTCAGTCAACTGAGCATACACACCCGCATCCGTGTTCCGAGAAACACGAATACAATGAGATATCACCAATCCCAAAACATATACTAGGATCTGGCTTAAACCAAAGCCCGCTAGTATAAGTTGTCTGGACACCAAACGTGCACAAGTGCGCGGATGTGAACGAACCCCGTCGCAAAACCATGCGACCCCTACTCTGTTTTGCCTAAAGGCGAACAACCCTCTGTGTGGGACTCTAAAGAATCGACACTACGCTGGCAGTGGGTTTAACCACAGACCGCAAGCGGCACTAGCTGTACGTAACCGTCCCCACGTAGATGCCGATAAGAAGACTGACGAGGTGAACCTATCTGAACTCCTACTGAGCCTGAATGTGACAGTCTCCATACAGTCCGGTCTGTTCGTCTGATAACATCGCATGGCGGGCCTAGGGGGCGGTAAACGTCAGTCTCCTAATAGCGGTACAAGTCGTGTCGGAGTGTAGCCCAGAACACCCTGAGATAACACTGGAAACCAACCAGTATACCTCGCTTGCCCTGGCCAGGGACTACTTGTGTAATGGCTCTCCTGGACACAGCGCGATGTCAACCCCCAATACCGGGAGAGATGAATCCTGTCTAACCGTCACTGCCTCCAAGTGCTTCGGGACTGCACCCAACTACTACCTGTTCGCACGACTCCTTTGAGCCGTGGTAGGGTAGTAATCAAAGTACAGTAGGAACACACTCGAGGCGAAGTGACAGTTTCAAGTCAGCGAACTAAGCTGTACTCATGTCATCTGGGAACTGATAACTGACGATAGGTATAATACCAATCAACAGTTCCCGACGAGTCCTGTCCAGTGTACCCGTAACCCAACGAGCACCCGCATACTATCTCAAGTACGACGTACTGACGGCTGTGGGACAGACCATCTCCCATGCTGGGATGAGAAGCACATACGCTAGTCTATTCCGGAGTATCGATGCCCTATCTCGATAATCCCACGACCAAGGACGTGTATATATAAGGATGTGCTTATAGATTACCCAGCCCCCACGAGTGTGATTGCCATCACAACGCTGGTAATCAAGCAAAGATCCTAAGGGCTCCACTAATGCGTATAGGTGATACAATAAAGAAACACATGTACACATTAAAGCAAAGACAAACCAAGTAGCATACTACCATTTCGAGCAAGATTGTCTATACAACTGTGAATATCCTAAGCTTCCATCAAGTAATATACATACTAGTATGATACAGTAATGGCCTCTAGGGCATATACACTAACAATCTCCCACTTGCACTAAGGCCATATACTGGCGTATCGAAGACCTATCATCTCGATCAGCCGCTCGAACTGAGTCTGGGGTAAGGCCTTCATGAATGGATCTGCAGTGTTATCTTCTGAAGCAACCCTCCGAATCTCGATCTCCTGGCGATCCACGATCTCCCTGATCAGGTGATACCGTCTCAAGATGTGTCTGGATTTCTGATGGGACCTGGGTTCCTTTGCTAAACCTATAGCCCCGTTGTTGTCGCAATACAAAGGTATTGGATCAACAATGGACGGAACCACCTGAAGTTCTTTCAAGAACTTCCTCATCCAGACGGCTTCTTTTGCGGCATCAGATGCAGCGATATATTCCACTTCCATAGTCGAGTCAGCAACGGTTTCCTGTTTGGAACTTTTCCAACACACCGCCCCTCCATTGAGGGTAAAGACAAAACCCGACATGGACTTGGAATCATCCTTGTCACTCTGGAAGCTGGAGTCAGCAAAGGCCTCAATCTGGAGGCCTTTTCCGCCATACACCAAGAACATCTCCTTAGTCCTTCTCAGGTACTTGAGAATGTTCTTTACCGCTATCCAGTGTTTCTCCCCAGGGTTTGACTGATACCTGCTTACCACACTCAGTGCATAAGCCACATCTGGTCTGGTACACAACATCGCATACATTATAGAGCCTACCGCAGAAGCGTAGGGTATAATAGACATGTGATCCCTTTCCAAATCAGTCTTGGGAGACATCTCTTTGGAGAGGGTGATCCCGTGACAAGCCGGTAGATTACCGCACTTAGAATCTTCCATACTGAATCTCTTTAGTATGGTGTCGATGTACCTGGACTGTGAAAGTCCTAATATCCTCTTGGATCTATCACGACGGATCCGGATCCCCAGAATGTAGGAGGCATCACCCAGGTCTTTCATGGAGAACCTGTATGACAAGAACCCTTTAACAGATTGTAGCATAGGAATGTCATTTCCTATCAAGAGAATGTCATCCACGTATAAAACGAGGAATACGACAGTTCTTGCTACAAATCTACTATAGATGCATGGTTCATCTGGATTTTTGATAAAGCCAAATTCCTTGACCGTCTCATCAAAACAGATGTTCCAACTCCGCGATGCCTGCTTTAGTCCATAAATGGACTTGAGCAACTTGCACACCTTTCCGCTGCCCCCACTCTGAATGAAACCCTCTGGCTGGTCCATATAGACACACTCCTCTAAATTTCCATTTAGAAAAGCGGTCTTTACGTCCATCTGCCAAATCTCATAATCGTGGAAGGCAGCAATGGCAAGAAGGATCCGAATGGATTTCAGCATAGCCACTGGAGAAAAGGTTTCGCCATAGTCCAAACCAGGTCTTTGACGAAAACCCTTTGCAACAAGTCTAGCTTTATAGGTCTCAACCTGTCCATTTACACCAATCTTCCTTTTAAAGATCCACTTGCATCCTACGGGTTTTACCCCATCTGGAGCAATGTCCAACGTCCATACTTTGTTGGTGTACATGGACTCCATTTCGGTCCGCATTGCATCCAGCCATTTTACCGAGTCAATGCTCTGAATGGCCTGCTGGAAGCTAGTCGGCTCATCACTATCAATAATGCAATCTTCTCTATCCCCGTCTATGAGAAAACCGTAGTATCTCTCGGGCGGATGAAACTGCCTACTACTCCTGCGGAGTAGCGTAGGAATGTCCTGATCTTTCGAACCCTCTGGTTCTACTAAGCTTTCAGTAATAGCTTGTGGTTCTGGAATTTCTTCCAGTTCTATTGCGCTCCCACTTATTTCCTTTTCTAAGAATTGGTGTTCCAGAAAGTGGGCATTACGAGAAACAAAGACCTTTTGTTCCTCTGCGTAATAGAAAAGATACCCCTGGAGTTCTTTGGGTGTCCCACAAACTTGCACAGTACTGAGCGTGCCTCGAGTTTGTCCGCATGCTGCTTTTTGAAAAAAGCTGGACATCCCCGAATTTTCAGGTATTGAAGATAGGGTTTCTTCCCACTCCATAACTCATATGGTGTGGTAGGCACAGTCTTAGTGGGAACTCGGTTCAAAAGGTATGCGGCTGATTCTAGCGCATATTCCCAGAATGATCGCGGCAACTCAGCGTTACTCATCATGGACCGTACCATATCCAATAGGGTTCGGTTCCATCTCTCCGATACACCGTTATGTTGCGGAGTGTATGGAGGAGTAAACTGAGAGAGAATTCCATTCTCTTTTAGGTAATCCAGGAACTCGGCACTCAATTATTCACCACCACGATCAGATCTCAGTGTCTTGATACTTTTGCCAGTTTGTTTTTCTACTTCATTCTTGTATTCATGGAACTTTTCAAAGGCTTCAGATTTATGCTTCATTAAGAAGACATGTCCGAACCTTGAAAAATCATCCGTAAAAGTAATGAAGTAAGAATAACCGCTTCACGCATGTGTAGACATTGGACCGCACACGTCGCTGTGTACGAGTCCCAAGAGCTCGCTCGCTCTTACTCCGTGTCCAGTGAACGGAGTTTTCGTCATCTTCCCTTTGAGACAGGATTGACAAGTAGCATACGATTGATATTCGAACGGATCCAAATATCCTTCTATATGTAACTTCGTCAACCTTCTCTCATTGATGTGACCGAGTCTACAATGCCATAAGAAAGCCTGATTGATTTCTGGAGACTTTCTTTTGTGTGTATTCTGGACATTGAAAATCTGTGGTTGGTTTAATACGTATATACCATTGCTCAATGTACCTGACCCAATCAGAACTTGATTAAGGTGAATGTTTACAACATTACTTACAAACGCAAATTCATAACCTTCTTTAGAAACTAAAGATACGGAAATGATATTACAAGTTGCATTTGGTACACAAAAACATTTAGGTAAAACCAAAACATGTCCATCTGACATTCCCAGGTGATAGTCCCCCACGGCCTCAGCATCCATGCTAGCTCCGTTTGCAACTTTGAGGGTCATGTCACCTGCTTTCAAAAACCTACGCTTTCTCAACGCCTACAAAGAATTACAGATATGAGATCCTGATCCGGTATCCAATACCCAGGAAGTATAGTTTATTAATAGACAGTTTTCAATAACATACACACCTGAAGCTGAAGCCGCAACTCGCTTCAGATCCTAGGTTCTGGCCTTCCAAGCCCTGCAATCCTGTTTCCAGTGTCCACTCTTGTGACAGTAAAAGAATTCTTCCTTTTCCACAAGCTTTCCCGCTACCTTTGTTGCCTTTCCCTTTTCCTTCGTATCCACTTTACTAACACCGCCCCTTGGTTTGGCGGGGGCTTTCTTCTTCTTTCCCTTGGCTTTCGCCTTGGACTTAGAAGAGAAAGATCCTCCTAAAAACAAAGTGGATGTCTCCCTACCATTCTGTAGGGTGCCCTCAGCACTCCTCAACATGTTCAGAAGTTCGGAAAGTTCAACCTCCTTTCCTTGCATGTTGAAGTTTAGGACAAACTGGGCGTAAGTGGAAGGAAGGGACTGGAGAATCAAGTCAGTGTAGAGTTCATTCTCCAACGTGGTCCCAAGGTCTGCGAGCTCCTCTATGTAGCCAATCATCTTAAGCATGTGTTCCGCTACCGATGATCCGACGGCTAATCTTGCCGAAAACAGCTTCTTCGACACTTCGTATCTGGCGATACGAGATTGCTCTCCATACAGTTCTTTTGTATGGAGAAATATGGATTCTAGGTCCATATTCTCGTGCCTCCTCTGATGTTCATTGTCCATAGAGGCAAGCACGAGGCACTTGGCCTTCGCGCAATCAATCTCCCATGTCTTACGGATTTCTATATCCACGACGCTGGAGGTGGGACCTGGGACAGGGGGAGCTTTGGTGGTAAAGAGATACCCCAACTTGTCGTAAGTGATTGCCATTTTGACATTCTTGAGCCAATCTTTGTAGTTTGGCCCTGTCAGTATGTTTTTATCTAGTAATAACTTAAGTCCGGTCATGTTGATTGGTCGCTGCAATTAGGAGAGAGAAAAGAAACACTTTAGCATGATGCTCTTGCAAATTTAGAGTGGTTTTTAGTTTGTCTAAACAGGATGGCTCCCACTGTCTCTCAAATCCCTCCTCAAACCATAAAGGAAGAATTAGTCGGGATCAATCTCACCGTACAATACTTGCTTAACCGTTCAGCCAGGCCAGTGTCGGTACTTCGAGGGAGGTTTTCCAATGCTTTCGCGAAGTTCCTTAATTAAGTAACCTCTTTTCCCTGTGGGCGTAGCCCCGCTAACACCTTTCTAGACACCTACTAGGTTTATAGCATTGATCGTTAAGTGAGAAATTTCCCGAGGAGTAGCATATACTCACAGTAGGATCGGGATCCAAATATCATCGCGTGATAAAACTGAAGGAATCCTACCAGAATCATCACACTCCAAATGGTATACAGCGCTAGCAAGTTTCAGTTCTTTTGAAACTCCCGATGTGGATTTTTGCCCCATGCTCTTATGACCTTGGCGTGAGGTCAAAATGTCATAAGTCACATGTCAAGTTCTACCCATCATTATCCAGGTTAATTTGAACCCACCCGTACCTACCCTTGACGTAGGCCAAAATGGCAGTACAACTGTCTCAAACCAACGCATTCTATCTATGCAACAGATAAATATCCGGCAGCTACCAATCACTATGCCTTGGCGTGAGGTCAAAATACATAGCTTGAATACTACCGAATATTTAATTGAAATGATGGAGGGCTACAAATGGTTTTGGCGAAACCGTGAACGTAGTGAACTTGATATAATCGATGGAACGAGATAGCTTTTAAAGGAGTGGTTCAAGCTCCGCATTTTAAAAGTTGGTTTTTGAAAAAGAACCGAGTGGTTTTGAAAGTGTTCCAACGACTTTTACTTGGTTTATTTTCTTGCATTAATTTTAATGCGTCCCATCATTTAATCCTACCATTGCAGAAAACAACCAAAATATGGTGTACGCTTATGCCATCCGCATTCGCCACGGGGCCCCGTCATCACCCGTTAGGTTACTTAACTAACGACAGAGCGGGGGCTGGACTAGAACGGATGCAAAACATAAGCAACACCTAAATAGATATCATATATAGATATATAGCAATGATAGTCAATCCAGATCACAGATGAACACTTTGGATATACTAGGAATCCGCGATTCGTTCAAGCCTGCAACGAAAAGCGGATTACACGGTCGCGATGAATAGCCAAAATCCCACTCTAGACCCCTACGGGTGCGGCAAACTACCCGCCAAGTACCTGAAGCGAAGCAACCTCCCTCAACGACGTGAGTAGGCCACTCGGCACTTCGAGATACCCGGTAGTTTGTGGACCCCACCATGGGTCCATCCTAGGAACAAAAACAGTAAAAAGAAATTATACAATGACGGCTACAACCCGACCCGGTTGTGCGGCCATACAAATAATATTACATCAAATTACATGTTACATGAATGAAAGAAAAAGAAACTCTCATCTCACATCCACCCGGCTATTCATCGGCGACAATCCAACGAGTTCATATACACAAACCATCAACATTACAGATCACAGATATGTATAACCCTCACTAATCGACGTATAGCCATTAGCAGACGTTCAATACATATATAACATCACAGATATAACCCATTAGCCAAAGTATAGGGAAGTTCGATCAAAAAATACGGATTTATAACCACCCCAAATACAAATTTCTTTTCTGGAAAATCTGGGCAGAAATAAAATATACCAAAAATCCCAAAACAGTAACAGAAGAACACAGCAAGGAAAATGACCCACGGCCGAGTCAACTCAGCCGCGGATCCGCGGTGAGTCGACCGAGTCAGTGGATCGTTTTCCTTGTGTGTTCTGTAAAAATCCTGAGCCGATTTTTAAGATATGATTTATTGATTTTAAAGCAGGTTTAAAAATCGGCAGAAACTTGGGGTTTTGAAAAAGTGTTTTGCGATTTTTTTTTCGATCGAAGTTCTATATACTTTACTAACAAGCTAGTTTGTGTTTAGTTAGGCTCTGATACCACTGTAAGTCCACGTTGTCCATCCCGGTGCTTGCGGGGAGGCGGAAACGTATTGAAAAATCGGATTTTTAACACACTAGGCAACATGGACTAGCAAAAGGAGGGATCTTTGCTAAACAAAACTAACTACAAAGCTAAAGAGAGTTAGCTACTCGGAAAGGGGGTTATACCTAGGTCTTCAAGTCCTTCTCTTCTTGCTCCTTAGAGTGTGATGATCGGATTCTCCTCGTCGCGTTCTCTCGCCGAAGAAAGATCCACCCGAGGGATACTACCTTTGGCTCCTACCTCAAACTATAAGCAACTAAGGTGCTTGGTGTGCTAGACCTAGAACCTTAGAAAGAGTAAAGAATGATGTTGGTGTTTTTATCTCAAGCTTATTGGTTCTCAACTCATGAGAGGGAGAGCTTTGAGAGAGAGGAAGAGGATGAGAGAGAATGAGAATAATAAAATGAGGATATTTTGCAACCATCCTCACATATATGTGTGAATTATGATAATTAAAAAATTAACTAAAGATAATTGTGATGGTTAAGTGGAAGTGACCATTATCATTGTAAGTGCACGGCGGCGCCCCGGCCGTCAATCCGACGCCGGAATGCGGAAACGAAACTTTTTACGAACTTGTAAACCGGCACCACCACGCACAAAAATCCCGGATCGGGCTATTAATCTAGTCCTAGCTAACAAGAGAAAGGGTAGAGAGATATACCGAGCGATCCGTGTCCTTCGGTCTTCTCGTCGTCGTCCCGATCTCCCCGCGGAATCTCCGGTCTTCATCTCCTCGCCGGAAGGGCACCACGTCGCCGGCTTCTTTTACGGGCTCCCACCTCTAGACCGAGGCAACTCGGGCACGAAGTTGGCGATTCGACGTACCCAAGATTTGCTGTAGAATGAGTGTAGTGCTCTATGTCTCATTTGGGGTTTGAGGAAGTTGCCTTTGGTGGAGGAAATGAACTATGAACTTTTTGTAGATCAACTTGGGGATTTTTCAAGCATCAAGAGAACAAAATCCCCTTGCAAAAAATTTGGACAGCCCCCCCTACAAGAAGTGGCCGGCCCTCTCATGTATGGGAGTGAGGAATGGAGAGAGAGAGGGGAAAAGGTCAAGGGGTGGGAAAGCAACTCATACAAGCAAAAAGGAAAATGATTATCATATGAAATGATGATCACAATCCAATCCAAAACCACTCCCATCATCAACAACCATGATGAACCAAAAGTCAAGCCATGATGAAAAGAAGAAGTCAAATGGTGGAGGAATTATCATGATACAACAATATGCAAATAACACCCTCCACTAACCAAATTTGCATGCTTGCAAATAAGCCCTCCTCCACCAAATTCCGGCCAAGGAAAGATACAAATGAAAATGGCCGAAACGGAAAACAAACTGGCAACTTCAGAAAACTGATCCCGTAATATATTATAGGAAAACCCCGCTACTGTATATACATACCCGCATTTGTATTCCGACCGAAATACAAATGCAATGAGATAAAATCTACACTGTACTATATTAGGATCCGGCTTAAACCAAAGCCAGCTAGTATTAACCGTCCGATCATGATCCGTGCAATACCGCACGTATCTGATCGAACCCTGCCATATCTCCATACGGCCTCTACAGCGTTTCACCCGAAACTTGAGAAACTGGTCTGTGGGAGACTCTAAAGACTAGTCAATACTTTGGTTGTGGATTTAACCACTAGCACGTCAGAGGTATTAGCCTATACGTAACGGGCTACCAGGTATTAACCAAAAGGGACGTCGATGAGCGAACTCATCCTGACACCCTACTGAGCCTGTCAGTGACAATATCCGTATAGTCCGGTCCGTTTGTCTATGAGCATCGCATGGCGGGCCTGGGGGGTTGGTAAAAGTCAGACCCCTAAAAGCGGTACAGGTCGTGTCGGAGTGTAGCCCAGAACACCCTGAGATACTACCGGAATACCTACCAGTAAATCTCCTTCCTTGGCCAAGGACTTCGTGTAAGGGCTCTCCTAGACACAGTGCGACCTCACCCCCAATACCGGGAGAGACGAACCCCTGAAGATCCGCTCACTGCCTCCATGTGGCTCGGGACTGTACCCAACTAAAACCTGTTTGCATGTCTCCTTTGAGCGTGGTAGGGTAGTAATCAAAGTACAGTGGGAACTCACACGAGACAAATGACGATCCTCAGGTCGATGAACTAATCTATACACATGTCACCAGGGAACTGCTATCTGACTTCAGGTATAAGACCAACTAGTATGTTCCCGGCAAGTCCTGTCCGGTGTACTCATAACCCAATGAGCACCTGTATACATCTTAGGTGAACTAACTGACACCAGTGGCTTGTGAGACCGGCCACCGCCCCTCGTCGAGGTCTCGACTGTATACACTAGCCTACTCTGGAGTATCGATGCCCTGTCTCGAAACTCCCACGACTAGGGACCATTTAAGAATGTGCTTATAGACTACCAGCTCCCATGTATATGATCGCCCTCATAGTGCTGGCAGTCAAGCAAGAATCCTAGGGGCTCTATCAACGTGTAATAGCGACCTGTAAGGTCACCTAAAGCAGTACACGATGATAAAGATAAACCAGATAGCATACTATCATCTTGAGTAAGACTGTCCTACCGGAATAGGTCCTCCCTCAATCATTGCAATCACGTGCATGTGATCCAATAATTGACTCTGAGGGCACTATCTCCAACAATCTTCCACTTGCACTCAAGGCTAATTATTGCGATGTCGCATACTCATAGCCCGTGTGATACCGAACACCCAACTCCTCTACTAATCAGTCTCACAAAACTTGTTTGCGAAACTATTGCGTTCGAGGAATAGCCTCAGTGAGTGGATCCGCCTTGATGTTTCTTTCTATGTATCTCTATATCTCAAGTTCGCGGAGAAACCCATCTCCCGAAATGAGCAATACCTGTCTTAGAATATGTCTGGATATCTGATGAGACCTAGCTCATAAATGAACTTCAAATCCAAACTTCTTAGACTGTATCGTTAACTGAACTTAATCAGTATCCTGCGCCATGCCTCCCTCAGTATCCTCTTGGACCACCTGTCCAAAATACTGTCCCTCGTCAGAAGGAAAACTATAACTCTGACAACCTCTCTGTCATCCAGATCACCTTGGAAGCCTGGAATGATAACCGTCTCCCAAAAGAGGCTGTCGTTATCATATCCCTAGAACATCCACTTATGTTCTAAAACTGCTTTCCGAATATTTCTCCAGGATTGGATCAATATCACCTTATTGCACCTACTGGAAAAACAACATCTGGTGTGGTACTTGATATCTCATGATTGACTCAATTTCCTAAGCAAGTGATCTGCCAATCATGCACATCCCTCTCCCCTTTAGTCTGTAAGACACCTTTAGAGAGGGTGACTCCATCACCTGCAGGTACACCACCATGCCAGGAGTTGTCCATTCTAAAGCACCTTTAGAATGTTGTCTAAGTACCCTGATTGGGAAACTACCCAAATCTAGATCTAAAACCAAAGATCTAGTAACCAGAATGTCTTGATATAATATCCAAGTCCCATGTGGAGAAACTACTGTGTGACGACCAAAGTATAACCGATCGTAGTATAGGAACTTCACTTCCTACTCTGTGTATGTCATCCAAATACCAGGACATCACACCCTACTACCTTCTTAACAGATCCATCCCCTATTCTGATGAAGTCAAACCTATGACTGTCACATCAGAAATAGATGATCTATGTCCGCTATATCTGCTTTAGTCTATAAATAGACATAAGCCACTTGTCCACCAATGCTTCCGCTACTCCCACTGACTAAGACAACCCTCTGGCAGAGTCATATACACGTACACTTCTAAAGCTGGTTTAGAACGACGCTATACTCATCCTCCTGCCGGGTCTCACAGTCTGGAACAACAGCAATGGCAAGTCTGGGTAAACAAGAACCTCCCTGCCACCGTCCTTAAGCCTACCGGAGTACCTCTCGGGTGCCTGAGGTTACCCATCTTATCTGCGGAGTGGCCAATGGAATGTCAAACCAGATTGAATCTTTAGGTTCCTTATCAAATCTTCAGTAATCGTTTGCGGTTCTGGAATCACTTCCAGTTCAACCATACTCCCACTACTGTTTTCTGAAAAAATCCATTTTATTAAAACTGTGGCGAGTCTAGAACAATATCACTATTGATCTTCCAGATGGTAGAAAATCAACCCTCGTCATAGCCTGGGTCAACCCACAAACAGCCATTACAGAAACGTGCCTTGAGTTATCCAGAGTCTGGTTTTAAGCATAATCCGGGCAACTCCCCATACCTTAACATCGTTAAGATATGAACTGTTCTATATCCAATATAGAACCAGAGGCACTGATTTAATTGAACCAGATTCAAATCATGCAGCTGTCTCTAGTGCATGTCAACTAAATGGAAAGAGGCCGATCAGCATTACTCAACTTAGGAGTGCTTCCAATTATGAGTAACCTGAAAGAGAAGCAAGTTCTCTTAACCATTACTATCAACTGAATACCATACACAAGTATCTACATCTTCGATCACTTTGAAGAATCCCGATACTTACAATACCTGGTTCTCTACTTTATTCATATACCTATAACTTCTCAAAATTCGGACCCTGTGTTTCCTCGAAACACCTGTCTGAAAACTAGAGAAGTCATAAGTAAACCGAATATAGTATGAGGACCAACCCCTCTGTCCTAATGGACGCTGGACAACATACAATACTCTGTACAAGTCCTTTGAGTCTAATAACTCATTCCCTGTGTGTCGTAGGTTGAAAACTGTACTTATGGTTAAGAAGAATTACACCGCTGTTTAATGCTCCTTACCTAACCATCCACTGATATAGGTAAATGTCATGGACATAATTTCAAAAGGGTATATCTCACTCTATTAAAATAGACGTACAGATATATCAATTTGAAATTGGTGCATAACAACGGATATTCAAAACCATAAATTTGTCGTCCGGCAAACATCCCAGGCGATTTTCTCAAATATCACCGATTACAATGAATCCCGATATAATGAGGATGATCACCCAATTCCCAATAACTTACTTCCACTCATCATCTGTAAAACTATACAGATGTGAGAATCATACCTGGTAAATACATACCCTGGAGCAAGATCTGATTGGGAAATCAGTTTTCCTTTAACAGTACACAGTGAAACTGAAACATTGAAATGTTTCAATGGGGTATCCCGGTATTCCTAGTAATGCCTCTTCCATTATCCAGATTCACAACCGTAACCGTGTAATTCTTTGCCATCTTTCCAAATCCCTTTATATGTCTTTAGTCATTACCTTCTGCACACCCTCTTAGGCTAAATGGTTTTCTTCCTTCCCTACCGTTCGGCACCAGCCTATAGTTTGGAAGAAGACTATCCAATAAGCATAATGGGTGTACTGTCCTAATCCTAAGAGCACTCCCAATGCGAGAGAAGGTGAAGATAAAAGACAACCGAATAAACCTTATTCCTATTTCTCCTGAACCAGAATCCATCCCCGAACTGGAACAAGTTCCTTTCGAGTTCGTATATAACCATACGATGGAGTATCCAATAAACTGTGGATCTTCGTAGTGATACGGAGTGTTCTGGAGTAATACAAAGGTGATTTAGGATTGGCGAATAAATACTTGGTTTGGTCGTGAATAGCAGTCGCAATTTACTTTGCCCTCTTACTAATCCCTTGTTATGTCTTTACTTAATACCTTCTGTACACCATCGTTATGCTAATTGGTTTTCATCATTCCCTACCATTCGGCACCAGCCTATGGTTTGGAAGAAGACTATCCAATTTGCGTAATAGGTGTACTATCTCCTAAACCAAGGAGTACTCGCAACCCGAGAGAAGGTAAAAGGAAAAGACAACTGAACAGTCCTATTCGTTTTCTCCAGAACCGGAAACCATCCTCGAATAAATTCCTTCGAGTTCATATATAACCATACGATGGTTTTGTCCAATGGAAGTGGACGTTCGTAGTAATACGGGGTGTCCTGGAGAAAAGGGTAAAAGTAGGAGTGGCAATGAGGTTTGCAACTCTGACAATCCAAAAGCCAGTGTTTAAGAAGGTTCGGTTAATTTTGGTCACTGAGTCATAGTCTCAGGGTCGGGTCAATGGCCGCTGCCAAAGAGAGAGAGAAAAGAAACACTCAGCGTGCACTCTAACCTAGATCAGAATGGTTACCAATTTATCTAATCTGGAAACCTCCCACTGTACCGTCAAATTCTCCTCCAAACCTGAAAGAAGAATTAGTCGAGATCACCCGAGGAGTAAACCAACTCATCAGTAGGAATCGGGATCCAACTATCATCGCATGATAACGTGACGGAATCCGCTCACGTTATCACACTCCAGAAGGTATGCGCATATCTGGCAAGTTTCAGTTTCTTTAGAAACTCCCGATGTGGATTTTTGCCCCATGCTCTTATGACCTTGACTTTGGCCAACAAATCATAAGTCACATGTCAAGTTCTACCCGTTATTCTCCAGGTTAATTTGAGCCCACCCGCACAAGCCCTTGACTTTGGCCAACAAGGCTATACGACTATCCCAAACCATTGCATCTATCTATGCTGCATATGAATACCCAATAGCTACCAATCACTGTGCCTTGATTTTGGCCAACAAACACAGCTTGAATACTATTGACTATCCATATGAAACGACGGATGGCTACATCTTCGATCACTTTGAAGAATCCCGATACTTGCAATACCTGGTTCTCTACTTTATTCATATACCTATAACTTCTCAAAATTCGGACCCTGTGTTTCCTCGAAACACCTGTCTGAAAACTAGAGAAGTCATAAGTAAACCGAATATAGTATGAGGACCAACCCCTCTGTCCTAATGGACGCTGGACAACATACAATACTCTGTACAAGTCCTTTGAGTCTAATAACTCATTCCCTGTGTGTCGTAGGTTGAAAACTGTACTTATGGTTAAGAAGAATTACACCGCTGTTTAATGCTCCTTACCTAACCATCCACTGATATAGGTAAATTTCATGGACATAATTTCAAAAGGGTATATCTCACTCTATTAAAATAGACGTACAGATATATTAATTTGAAATTGGTGCATAACAACGGATATTCAAAACCATAAATTTGTCGTCCGGCAAACATCCCAGGCGATTTTCTCAAATATCACCGATTACAATGAATCCCGATATAATGAGGATGATCACCCAATTCCCAATAACTTACTCCCACTCATCATCTGTAAAACTATACAGATGTGAGAATCATACCTGGTAAATACATACCCTGGAGCAAGATCTGATTGGGAAATCAGTTTTCCTTTAACAGTACACAGTGAAACTGAAACATTGAAATGTTTCAATGGGGTATCCCGGTATTCCTAGTAATGCCTCTTCCATTATCCAGATTCACAACCGTAACCGTGTAATTCTTTGCCATCTTTCCAAATCCCTTTATATGTCTTTAGTCATTACCTTCTGCACACCCTCTTAGGCTAAATGGTTTTCTTCCTTCCCTACCGTTCGGCACCAGCCTATAGTTTGGAAGAAGACTATCCAATAAGCATAATGGGTGTACTGTCCTAATCCTAAGAGCACTCCCAATGCGAGAGAAGGTGAAGATAAAAGACAACCGAATAAACCTTATTCCTATTTCTCCTGAACCAGAATCCATCCCCGAACTGGAACAAGTTCCTTTCGAGTTCGTATATAACCATACGATGGAGTATCCAATAAACTGTGGATCTTCGTAGTGATACGGAGTGTTCTGGAGTAATACAAAGGTGATTTAGGATTGGCGAATAAATACTTGGTTTGGTCGTGAATAGCAGTCGCAATTTACTTTGCCCTCTTACTAATCCCTTGTTATGTCTTTACTTAATACCTTCTGTACACCATCGTTATGCTAATTGGTTTTCATCATTCCCTACCATTCGGCACCAGCCTATGGTTTGGAAGAAGACTATCCAATTTGCGTAATAGGTGTACTATCTCCTAAACCAAGGAGTACTCGCAACCCGAGAGAAGGTAAAAGGAAAAGACAACTGAACAGTCCTATTCGTTTTCTCCAGAACCGGAAACCATCCTCGAATAAATTCCTTCGAGTTCATATATAACCATACGATGGTTTTGTCCAATGGAAGTGGACTTTCGTAGTAATACGGGGTGTCCTGGAGAAAAGGGTAAAAGTAGGAGTGGCAATGAGGTTTGCAACTCTGACAATCCAAAAGCCAGTGTTTAAGAAGGTTCGGTTAATTTTGGTCACTGAGTCATAGTCTTAGGGTCGGGTCAATGGCCGCTGCCAAAGAGAGAGAGAAAAGAAACACTCAGCGTGCACTCTAACCTAGATCAGAATGGTTACCAATTTATCTAATCTGGAAACCTCCCACTGTACCGTCAAATTCTCCTCCAAACCAGAAAGAAGAATTAGTCGAGATCACCCGAGGAGTAAACCAACTCATCAGTGGGAATCGGGATCCAACTATCATCGCATGATAACGTGACGGAATCCGCTCACGTTATCACACTCCAGAAGTTATGCGCATATCTGGCAAGTTTCAGTTTCTTTAGAAACTCCCGATGTGGATTTTTGCCCCATGCTCTTATGACCTTGACTTTGGCCAACAAATCATAAGTCACATGTCAAGTTCTACCCGTCATTCTTCAGGTTAATTTGAGCCCACCAGCACAAGCCCTTGACTTTGGCCAACAAGGCTATACGACTATTCCAAACCATTGCATCTATCTATGCTGCATATGAATACCCAATAGCTACCAATCACTGTGCCTTGATTTTGGCCAACAAACACAGCTTGAATACTATTGACTATCCATATGAAACGACGGATGGCTACGAATGGTTTCTGGCGAAAACCTTTAACGTAATGAACCTGATATCGTTGAAGGAACCGGATAGCTTTTAGAAATATAGTGACGAAAACCTTTGCTAAAGATGTCACTCCCGGTGAAGGGATCTCGACTCTTTCCCCGTAGAATGAGGTGCAGGATATTCCAACTGAATACCACTATGCAAGGCAAAAGTAAACGACTATAGTGAAGTTATTTCCCTGACGCAAACTTTTTTCCAAGGGGTCACTCCCGGTGAAGGGATCTCGGCCCTTGCCTCGTCGACTGAGGAGCAGGATATTCCAACTGAATACCACTGTGCAAAACAAAAGTGAACGTCCTTGCAATAACAGCTTTTTGAAAAGTGTTCCAACAACATCAGAATAGGTTTATTTAACTTGCATTGATCCGAATCAATGCAGTCCCATCAATTGATCACACCAATAAAGAACGAAAATAATGATGTACGTATATGCCATCCGCATTCGCCACTGGGTCCCGTCATTACCCGTTAGGTTACTTAACTAACGACAGAGCGGGGACTGGAATAGCGCGGATGCAAAACATATACAACATCTACTAGTATATATATATCAATATATAATATTCGCTCAACGCATGATAAAATGCAACATCACAAATGTAATAAGCATCACAGAACAATACAGATATCTGGGATCCCCAGGTTTCATAGAGCCGCTACTGAAACCCGACGTTCCCCTGGTCGTGTGGATAGCCTGTGCAATGAAATCCTAGACCCCTACGGGCGCGGCAAGTTACCCGCCAAAACCTGAAGCGAGGCATCCCCCTTCAGCAACATGAATGGACCACCCAGTACTTCACGGAATCCGGTAACTTGGGCACCCCTCCTGGGTCAACCTGTACCCCCTACGAGTGCAGCGAACAGCCCGCCAATTCTAGAGTGAAGCCCCCTCCGTCTCAATGCCATGAGATGCGGGCACGTTGCCCTCTAGAATCCGGCTATCCGTGCACCCGACCTTGGGGTAATCCTAGTACAGAAAGTAAAATATACATACAACGGGTACATCGACCTCGACCCGGTCGTGCCCCAAAAGAATAATATACAAACTGGTAGTGACGGCAGTCCACATGTCGGACGCTCGCCCCGCAATATCAAATGTACATAATACAACCAAAACTGTACTACCATTGCATCCAGGCTATCCCCCACGACCAATCCGCAACATCACAGCACAACACAAAATATTAATATGAATGTCACGTTCGCAAATCCGTCTAACCGGGCTATAGCAGTTAGACAGGATTTACCGATCGAGTGACATTCACGGTCGCAGATATAATGTAAATACTGTGAACTAATGTGTTTAAAATTTTCGATCGATCAAATTTACCTAAGTGGGCCCCCAAGCACTACTGTAGCACTTAAAGAAATTCTGGGCCCAAAACGAATATTCCAAAACCCCTATTTTCAAGTCCAAGAGCCTCTGTAAAATTTTGATACGCTGAACAGTGAAACTGGCGGCGGAACCGAGGCCCAAGCATGGGTTTGGCCGCGGTTCCGCGGTGGGGTAATGGGTTCAGGCGACCAAATTTTACCAGAGTTCTTATACTTCCCTGCACATCATTCTGCAACTACCTGAAAAAATTTTGAAGCCAAAAAAAAATTCGACAGAAACCGATGCACATGAAAACGCGGTTTTTGGAATTTTGTTCGATCGGAAATATAAACACATCAGACAAAGCTAGACTAGGTTGATGGCGTGGCTCTGATACCAATGTAAGTGCACGGCGGCGCCCCGGCCGTCAATCCGACACCGGAATGCGGAAACGAAACTTTTTACGAACTTGTAAACCGGCACCACCGCGCACAAAAATCCCAGATCGGGCCATTAATCTAGTCCTAGCTAACAAGAGAAAGGGTAGAGAGATATACCGAGCGATCTGTGTCCTTCGGTCTTCTAGTCGTCGTCCCGATCTCCCCGCGGAATCTCCGGTCTTCATCTCCTCGCCGGAAGGGCAGCACGTCGCCGGCTTCTTTTACGGGCTCCCACCTCTGGACCGAAGCAACTCGGGCACGAATTTGGCCAGTCGACGTGCCCAAGATTTGCTGTAGAATGAGTGTAGTGCTCTATGTCTCATTTGGGGTTTGAGGAAGTTGCCTTTGGTGGAGGAAATGAACTATGAACTTTTTGTAGATCAACTTGGGGATTTTTCAAGCATCAAGAGAACAAAATCCCCTTACCAAAAATCTGGACAGCCCCCCCCCCACAAGAAGTGGCCGGCCCTCTCATGTGTGGGAGTGAGGAATGGAGAGAGAGAGGGGAAAAGGTCAAGGGGTGGGAAAGCAACTCATACAAGCAAAAAGGAAAATGATTATCATATGAAATGATGATCACAATCCAATCCAAAACCACTCCCATCATCAACAACCATGATGAACCAAAAGTCAAGCCATGATGAAAAGAAGAAGTCGAATGGTGGAGGAATTATCATGATACAAAAATATGTAAATAACACCCTCCACTAACCAAATTTGCATGCTTGCAAATAAGCCCTCCTCCACCAAATTCCGACAAGGAAAGATACAAATGAAAATGGCCGAAACGGAAAACAAACTGGCAACTTCAGAAAACTGATCCCGTAATGTATTACAAGAAAACCCCGCTACTGTATATACATACCCGCATTTGTATTCCGACCGAAATACAAATGCAATGAGACAAAATCTACACTGTACTATACTAGGATCCGGCTTAAACCAAAGCCAGCTAGTATTAACCGTCCGATCATGATCCGTGCAATACCTCACGTATCTGATCGAACCCAGCCATATCTCCATACGGCCTCTATAGCGTTTCGCCCGAAACTTGAGAAACTGGTCTGTGGGGGACTCTAAAGACTCGTCAATACTTTGGTTGTGGATTTAACCACTAGCACGTCAGAGGTATTAGCCTATACGTAACGGGCTACCAGGTATTGACCAAAAGGAACGTCGATGAGCGAACTCATCCTGACACCCTACTGAGCCTGTCAGTGACAATATCCGTACATTCTGGTCCGTTCTTCTATGAGCATCGCATGGCGGGCCTAAGGGGTTGGTAAAAGTCAGACCCCCAAAAGCAGTACAAGTCGTGTCGGAGTGTAGCCCAGAACACCCTGAGATACTACTGGAATACCTACCAGTAAATCTCCTGCCTTGGCCAAGGACTTCGTGTAAGGGCTCTCCTAGACACAGTACGACCTCACCCCCAATACCGGGAGAGACGAACCCCTGAAGATCCGCTCACTGCCTCCATGTGGCTCAGGACTGTACCCAACTAAAACCTGTTTGCACGTCTCCTTTGAGCGTGGTAGGGTAGTAATCAAAGTACAGTGGGAACTCACACGAGACAAATGACGATCCTCAGGTCGATGAACTAATCTGTACACATGTCACCTGGGAACTGCTATCTGACGTCAGGTATAAGACCAACTAGCATGTTCCCGGCGAGTCCTGTCCGGTGTACTCATAACCCAATGAGCACCTGTATACATCTTAGGTGAACTAACTGACACCAATGGCTTGTGAGACCGGCCACCGCCCCTCGTCAGGGTCTCGACTATATACACTAGCCTACTCTGGAGTATCGATGCCCTGTCTCGAAACTCCCACGACTAGGGACCATTTAAGGATGTGCTTATAGACTACCAGCTCCCACGTATATGATCGCCCTCATACTGCTGGCAGTCAAGCAAGAATCCTAGAGGCTCTATCAACGTGTAATAGCGACCTGCAAGGTCACCTAAAGCAGTACACGATGATAAAGATAAACCAGATAGCATACTATCATCTTGAGTAAGACTGTCCTACCGGAATAGGTCCTCCCTCAATCATTGCAATCATATGCCTGTGATCCAATAATTGACTCTGAGGGCACTATCTCCAACAATCATTTCACATTAATGAATTTTGCTAGAATCAAAGAGCATCTTTCAAGTGAAATGATGATGGTCAATTTGTCAATTTGGGTCAACAAGTCAACCATAGTCAAATGGTCAACAACCCTAACCATAACATAATTATAAATAATTAATATCAATAATCACAATCCACACATACACATTAGGGTTAAGAAAAAGACAATGGTCATTAACCCTAATGAAAGTCCTCTGCCTCTATCTCAGTCAACTGTGCATACACACCCGCATCCGTGTTCCGAGGAACACGAATACAATGAGATAACACCAATCCCAAAACATATACTAGGATCTGGCTTAAACCAAAGCCCGCTAGTATAAGCTGTCCGGACACCAAATGTGCACAAGTGCGCGGATGTGAACGAACCCCGTCGCAAAACCATGCGACCCCTACTCTGTTTTGCCTAAAGGCGAACAACCCTCTGTGTGGGACTCTAAATTCTCGACACTACGCTGGCAGTGGGTTTAACCACAGACCGCAAGCGGCACTAGCTGTGCGTAACGGTCCCCAGGTAGATGCCGATAAGAAGACTGACGAGGTGAATCCATCTGAACTCCTACTGAGCCTGAATGTGACAGTCTCCGTACAGTCCGGTCTGTTCGTCTGATAACATCGCATGGCGGGCCTCGGGGGCGGTAAACGTTAGTACCCTAATAGCGGCACAAGTCGTGTCGGAGTGTAGCCCGGAACACCCTGAAATAACACTGGAAACCAACCAGTATACCTCGCTTGCCCTGGCCAGGGACTACTTGTGTAATGGCTCTCCTGGACACAGCGCGATGTCAACCCCCAATACCGGGAGAGACGAATCCTGTCTAACCGTCACTGCCTCCAAGTGCTTCAGGACTGCACCCAACTACTACCTGTTTGCACGACTCCTTTGAGTCGTGGTAGGGTAGTAATCAAAGTACAGTGGGAACACACTCGAGGCGAAGTGACAGTGTCAAGTAAGCGGACTAAGCTGTACTCATGTCACCTGGGAACTGATAACTGACGATAGGTATAATACCAACCAACAGTTCCCGACGAGTCCTATCCAGTATACTCGTAATCCAACGAGCACCCTCATACTATCTCAAGTATGACGTACTGACGGCTGTGGGACAGACCGTCTCCCATGCTGGGATGAGAAGCGCATATGCTAGTCTACTCCGGAGTATCGATACCCTGTCTCGATAATCCCACGACCAGGGACGTGTATATATAAGGATGAGCTTATAGATTACCCGGCCCCACGAGTGTGACTGCAATCACAACGCTGGTAATCAAGCAAAGATCCTAAGGGCTCTACTAATGCGTATAGGTGATACAATAAAGAAACACATGTACACATTAAAGCAGAGACAAACCAAGTAGCGTACTACCATTTCGAGCAAGATTGTCTATATAACTGTGAATATCCCAAGCTTCCATCAAGTAATATACATACTAGTATGATACAGTAATGGCCTCTAGGGCATATACACTAACACTTAGTTTGTGGCGCATCCACTCATTCTATTAAAGATTGCCCACATCGTCTCATCCCAGCTCCTGCGCCCCGACCAGCACCCACCTTTCCGCAGCGGCCAGCTATTCAAGCACCTGCACCTCGTCTTTCTCTCCTAGCTCCACCTCCTCGTGGACCTCCTGCACAGTCTCCTTGTCAGTTCCATCAGGAACAAAAGAACCTACCTCAAGGACAGAGGAACGGACAGAGGAATGCTCCCCTTGCAAGGAGGAATGTACCAAGGCGACAGGCTTTCACTTTAGCTGTGGAAGAAGCTGAAGCCACTGGCCAAGTCATCACTGGTAACTCCCACTCTTTCAAAACCTTTTCAATCTTTATATACATCAATATATATATTTTCCTATACCTAAACATATTCCACACAACTTAGGTACAATCTTAGTAGCTTCCCTACCCGCCTTAGCACTCTTCGATACTGGAGCATCACATTGCTTTATGTCGCAATGGTTCATCCGAACTCATGCGATTCTAATTAAACCGCTCGTATCCAACAGGAATGTTAGTTCAGGGAACGACGTTCTAAAGGCAACAATTGGGTACGATCTGTGTCCAGTGGTCGTCTGCAGCAGAGAATTTTATGCGGACTTCAAGGTGCTGGACATACCGAACTTCGACATAGTCTTGGGAATGGAATGGCTAGGAACTTTCTTCGCTACCATTGACTTTCGTCAAAGGAGGGTGGTGTTCGAGATTCCAAATCATCCGGTCTTTTATTTCAAGAGTGGAGACCGTACCCTGGAACCTAGCACCTACAAAGCTAAACCAAGGAAGGCGGTGATTGCAACAATACAAGCGGAAGAAGACAAGCCAGAGGTAGTTCGAGAGTTTGAGAATGTATTCCCTGAAGATATCTCAGGTTTGCCTCCCGATCGAGCTCTTGAATTTAGTATTGACTTAGTACGTGGTGCACAACCAGTGATCAAAGCACCATATCACTTAAGTCCAAAAGGATTGAAGGAGATCCGTACTCAGTTGGATGAACTTCTGCAGAAAGGTTGGATTCGTCCCAGTACTTCAAGTTAGGGATCTCCAGTGTTGCTTGTGAAGAAGAAGGAAGGTTCATACAGAATGTGTATAGACTACCGAGCTCTAAACGAAGTGACGATAAAGAACAAGTATCCACTACCGCGCGTCGACGATCTGTTCGATTAGCTAAGTGGGTCTTATGTTTTCTCAAAGTTAGATCTTCGTTCGGGTTATCATCAGGTGAAGGTCAAAGAGTCTGATATTCCTAAGACAGCATTCATGACTCGCTATGGTCATTATGAGTTTCTCGTGATGCCATTTGGAGTGACCAATGCACTAGCCATATTTATGAATCTGATGAACCAGGTTTTCTGAGAGTACCTAGACAGGTTTGTTGTTATTTTCATCGATGACATCCTGGTGTATTCAAAGAATCGGAAAGAGCGCGCTGAACATTTACGAATTTTCCTGAATACTTTGCGACAGCATCAACTCTATGCCAAGTACAGCAAGTGCGAATTTTGGCTAGATCAAGTCGGATTTCTAGGACATATCGTTTCAGGCGAAGGAATCTCTGGGGATCCTGCTAAAGTATCAGCAGTAAGAGAATGACCGACACCAAATACAGTGAAGGACATTCGAAGTTTCTTGGAATTAGAAAGATACTACCGAAGATTCATAGAAGGCTTTTCGAAGATTGCAACACCCCTGACCAAGCTCACACGTAAAGATGAAACATTCATATGGTCAGAAGCATGTGAATAAGCTTTTGTATAACTCAAGTCAAGATTGACATCAGCACCTATTCTCGTAATACCGGATCAATCTGGATGTTTCGTTGTGCATTGCGATGCGTCCGGTAAGGGATTAGGATGCGTTCTACACCAGCATGGAAAATTTGTAGCTTATGCATCAAGACAACTGAAGATTCATGAGCGCAATTATCCAACGCATGATCTTGAGTTGGCGGCCGTTATCTTTGCACTTAAGATTTGGCGCCACTATCTTCTTGGAGAACGAGTGGACATATACACTGACCACAAGAGTCTGAAGTATGTGTTTACTCAGAAGGAGTTGAATATGCGGCAGAGAAGATGGCTAGAACTCATGGCGGACTTCGATATCAACTTACAATATCACCCACTGCCAGCGTATTGACGAGTCTTTAGAGTCCCACACAGAGGGTTTCCCTACTTCGGGCGAAACGATGTAGAGGCCGTATGGTTTTACGGCAGGGTTTGATCATATACGTGCACTTGTGCACGGCTCATGATCCGGACGGATAATAATAGTGGGCTTTGGTTTAAGCCGGATCCTACTATTATATTGTTGGATTATTTTCGTCTCATTGTATTCATATTCTGTCGGAATACGGATGCGGGTATGTATATACGGATGAGGGGTATTCTTGTAATTCTTTACAAGATTACTTTTTGAAGATGCCATTTCATTTTTTGTATTAAACATTTAGGTTTAAATGTTTATTGAGGTGGAGAGAGTGAGTTTTTGTTTTTTGGCATTAAGCTTCAAGCATGCACACTTAATGACTCATTGTGGTGAGTCATGCGGTGACTCATGGTGGCATGCTTGGATTTTTGTTTGTATTGTGAGATATTTGTGGTGAGAGCATGAGATATTTATTCTTGAGTTGTTTTCTTTAGTTTCTAGCATGCTTCATATATGCTCACAACACTTAGCCATTTTTCTCACTTGATTTTTCTTAGCTTCACACTCTCATCTCTCATGGCTTCTTCTTCTTCTTCTTCCACCATAACCCTCTGATGTGTTGAGAAACCTAGGGTGTTTAGAGACAAATTAATCCTTCATTTCACTCTACATCATCTTGGCTATCTAGTTTGGCAAACTAGATATCCTAGTTACTTCGGTTATGAAGTAGGAGCTCGTTTCATAAGTCCTCGGGTGGATCATCTTCGATGGAGGGAGACCGGAGATCAATCTTGATCATAGAGGCCTCTAGGAGTTAGGGAAGATGGTTGAAGACCGAAGGACATGGATCAATTCGGTATAATCACTCTAACCTTATGCATGTTTTGTTATCTAGGGCTTATGGGTCGATCCGTAGACTAGGGTTCCGTTAGCGCCAGTTTTTGAAAAATTTTGTTCTGCATTTGTCCACGGATTGATGGCCGGGACGCTTACGTAACCCAACATGGTATCAGAGCCACTCTATAAGCCTTAGTTAACTCATTGCGACATTAGAAATGCGTCGTTTTTGTCATGCAAAAACTGCCGACAAAAACAATTCCAAAAACTAAAAGTTTTCGATGTTTGCACACCCCGCGGGCTCACGGTTTGAACTGAGAAGCCGCGGGGTGGTGCATGGGAACCCCGGGGAATCCCCTGTGGGGACCGAATGGCTGGGCCCACTCCCCAAGATCACCACAAGGTGGTCTTGGCGGTGGGGGCCCGAAACTGCCCCACTTTGGGCAGTTTTGGGTCTGCCTCACCCCCCGGCCACCTCGTGGTGGCCTCTGGGGTGGGGTACCCCCTCTAGGCCCCTAACTTGAATTTAATTTTGTTCTCTAACTCTCCGTAAAGGTTCGGGTGCGTTTCATTTTGATTCGGACTTCCGAATTGGTTTTAAATGGTCGGTTTTTGGAACTTTAGCTCACTGTTTTTTTTCATGGTTTTGGAAATTGGTTTAGTTTGCTAATTGCGTGCGGAATTCTAATAACGTAGTTTTCAGTACATACATTATTATCTTCGACCGTGAATTTCATTAGAGTGGTACAACTCGTCTAATTGCTATATGACTTTTAGACGAGTTTACGAACGTGACATTCACGTTAATGTTCTGTATTGTGCTGTGGTTGTGGTGGGATCGTCGTGTGGATAGCTTGGGTGCAATGGTGGTACAGTTTGGGTTTATTTGTACATTTCATATTACGGGGCAAGTGTTCAACATGTGGATTGCCGTCACTGCTAGTTTGTATATTATTTGTTTGGGGCACGACCGGGTTGAGGTCGATGTCACTGTTGTACATATTCTTTTCTTTTCTGTATTAGGATTACCCCGTGGTGGAGTGCACAGTTAGCCGGGTTTTAGAGGGCAACATGATCGCATCTCATGGCATTGAGACAAAGGGGGCCTTACTCTAGAATTGGCGGGCTATTCGTAGCACTCGTAGGGGGTACAGATTGACCCACGGAGGGGTGCTCAAGTTACCGAATTCTGTGAAGTGCTGGGTGGCCCACTCACTTTGTTGATTGGGGTTGCCTCACTTTTGGGATTGGTGAGTAACTTGCCACGCTCGTAGGGGTCTAGGTTTTCATTGCACATGCTATCCACACGACCAAGAGAACGTCGAGTTTCACTTGCGATTCAAAGGAAACCCGAGGCTCCCAGATTATCCGTTTGTTCTGTGATGCTTATCGCTATTCTGTGATGTTGCATATATCATGCCTGGGACAATTGTTATACACACACACACACACACACACACACACACACACACACATACACACACACACACACACACTAGTAGATGTTGTATATGTTTTGCACCCGCGCTAGTCCATCCCCCGCTTTGTCGTTAGTTAAGTAACCTAACGGGTGATGACAGGGCCCAGTGGCGAATGTGGATGGCATATACGTACATTTTATTTTCGTTCTTTTCTAGTGTGATTAATTGATGGGACTGCGTTGATTTTGATCAATGCAAGAAAAACAAACATATTTGATGTTGTTGGAACCAATTTTAAAAACAGACATTACAGACGTTTTCTTTTGCTTTGCGCAGTGGTATTCGGTTATGAATATCCAGCACCTCATTCGACGAGGCAAGGGCCGAGATCCCATCATCATGAGTGACCCCATGGGAAGAAGTTTGCGTCAGCGTAATAACTTCACTATAGTCGATTATTTTTTGCTTTGCATCGTGGTATTCAGTTCGGAATATCCCGCACCTCATTCGACGAGGAAAGAGCCGAGATCCCTTCACCAGGAGTGACCTCTTTAGCAAAAGTTTTCGCCACTATATATTTGTAAAACCACTTGGATTCCTTCAACGATATCAAGTTCATTACGTTAAAGGTTTATCTCCAAAAACCAGCCGTAGCCCTCCGTCATTTCTTTAGTGTAGTACATAGTATTCGTGTTGCGTTTGTTGGCCTTTGTCAAGACGTAGTGTACGGTAGCTGGATATTGCTTGTCTGCTGCATAGTATTGCGATTATCTAGGATATTCGTATAACCTTGTTGGCCTTTGTCAAGGGTTTGTACGGGTGGGTCTAGATTAATCTTAGATAGTGATGGGTTGAACTTGACTTGTGGTTTATGATTTGTTGGCCTTTGTCAAGGTCATGAACCACTTGGGGTAAAAATCACATCGGGAGTTTCAAACATACAGGAAACTTGCTAGGCATGCGCATACCTTCTGGAGTGTGGTGACTTGAGTGGATTCCATTAAGCTATCATGCGATGATAGTTGGATCCTGATTCCCATTGATGAGTAGGTTTACTCCTCGGGTGATTTTAGATGATCCCGACTAATTCTTCTTTTGGGTTTGGAGGAGAATTCGAGAAAACAGTGGGAGACATCCTGATTAGATAAAGTGATTAACCATTCTGATCTGGGTTAGAGTGTGTTAGTTATATGTATGCCCTAGAGGCCATTACTGTACATTGGATGTATATTGTAGTGGATGCTGGGACATATATAGGGAGGACTTTCTTGCTCGACATGATAGTATGCTATCTGGTTACTCTTTACCTTAACGTGTACATTGATTGTCTCTCTGTTACATGTTGGTAAAGCCCTTAGGATGTGTACTTGACTACCTGGACTATGATGCGGATCATACTAGTGGGGACATGGTAGTCCATAAGTACATCCTTCAAGGTCCCTAGTCGTGGGTGTATCGAGACAGGGCATCGATATACCAGAGTAGACTAGCGTATACCTTCTCGACCCATACAGATGGGCGATGGATGATCCCATATCCATTGGTGTTTGACATCAGAGATGATATACGGATGCTCAGTGGAGACTGGGTACACTGGACGGACTCGCCGAGAACTCCCAGATGGTATTATACCTTACGTCAGATGGCAGTTCTCTAGTGACACTGGTACAGAGTAGTCTGTTGACCCGAGATCGTCATAGAGTCTTGTGTGGTTCCCACTGTGCTTTGATTTCCACCTTACCACGTCCAAGAGGGCGTGCAAAACGGTGGTTTTTGGGTACAGTCCCGAATCACATGGAGGCAATGAGCGATAGGAGGGGATTCGTCTCTCCCGGTATAGGGAGTTGATGTTGCGCTGTGTTCGATTGGCTATAACCGGAAATCCCTGGCCAGGGTTGCTGAGATTTACTAGTAAGTGTTACCTGTAGTTTCTTCAACTGTTATAGACCTCATATCGACACGACTTATCGAGCTATTGGGGTCTGACGTTTACCACCCCTAGGCGAGATATGCGACATATCAGATGACGAGACCGGACTGTACGGTAAGTGTTACTGGTTGGATTCACAAGAGTATGAGCGGGCTTGCTCGTCGATCTTCTGATCGCTCAATACCCGGATGGCCGTTACGTTTAGCAGACCGCTTGCGGCTTGTGGGTGTTTGATATGATCATCACCTGCTGCCGGCGTATTGACGAGTCTTTAGAGTCCTACACAGAGGTTTCCTGGCTCAAGCGAAACGAAATAGGAGCGCATATGAGATATGTACGGGACCGAGAATAATGCGTGTATGTGATACCGTATTCTATTCTCGCGATGAATGTATCGATATGGTTGTATGCGATATAACCTAGTTATCGAATCAAGGATTGATTCGGTAAGCCGATACATAGGATACTAGTCGGTTATATGCGATATGACCGGATCGTTAAATCAAGTGTTGATTTAATGATTTAATGTATAATTATATATTTGATATATTACTTTGCATTAACTAGTATTGGTTCACTTTAAATGGATTTTCTCACTTGGATTGTGCAAGTTGTATATGTGATATACTTTTGTGCACATGATTGTATCATGTTTGATGATACATGCTTATTTGGTTAAGTGTAAATAACTAAACCATGGTTAAATTGATGATTAAGGTTTTTCTTATTCATTCATTTATTTATTTATTCTTTTTTGGAAATTAAAAGGATAAATTGATATGGTGGCTTTCTTTGTATCTTTCATGAAGCTTCATGAAGTGTTGAAAGTTTGACCACTTTTGTCTCATGCTTAACCCTAACCATTCTACTTAACCATGATTCATTCTCTACACTTAACCATGGTTTGTATATGATAAGAATTCATTTTTTCTTTTCTATTTTTATTATTCTTATCATAACATCATCTTCTTCTTCTTCTTCTTCTTCAAGATGAAGAAGCTTGATTCCATCAATGGTGATTTGATGAAATGAGTGAGAAATCCAATTCTAAAGTGAACCCACCTCCTATTTCTTCATCCTCTACCTCTTGCCAAGTAGTAAAGGGTGTTTTCTTCACAAGTTTCATGACTTGGTGAAGTGGGAGCTTGATCTTGTGATGCCTCGACGTAGATCATCTTCGGCATCGTTGTCGATGACCTAGCCCGCCCATTTCTCCGATGAAGCCGACGCTAGAGCCCGGGATTGGATTTGGAAAGCGAGGAGACTTCATCATGGAGCTATGGAGGTGGAGGACCGGATCTACAAAGTTTGTATTTCCGTTTTTTTAGTTAAGTTGTTAACTAGTTTCTTTTTCGCCTAAAATCTAGTTAACGATCCGTATTAGGGTTTCTCGGCACTTGTAAAATTTGAAATTTGCATGGTTGATGCCTTGTGAGACCTCATTAGTGTGCCTAGGAACCCTACAGTGGTATCAGAGCCTAGCTAGAGCCTTAGGCGAACTCTCGACGACGTTTGAAATCCGAACGAACCCGAAACCCTAACTCTAAAATGCTCTCTGGAAATTTTCTGAAAATTTAGATTTTTGTGAATTAAAAATTGCTAAAAAATTTAGCAGGGTGTTATTTGAATTACTGTGAAATTCGAGGGGCTGATTCAACTAAAACGCGGCGGAACCGCGGCACAAGCATGGCTTGTGCGGTGGTTCCGCGGCCATTTTGCTGCATTAATTTATGAATTTTGCACAGTAATTCATGTTTTCTGGTGCAGAGTTTTCTGGGAATTTTTAATTTGAACTCAAGAGTTGAGTTTTCTGGGGTGTTTTGGAGCTTCGATGATTCGATCGGATTATCAGACTTTGTCTTTGTGGCTTTCCGGATATTTTAGAATATGTTAAAAAGTTCGACCGGATATAAATACCCACTTTTTCCCCTGCTGGGAAATTTCCAATTGTTGGATTTTTCTGTAGTTTAATCACGTTCTAAGTAGTGCAAGTAACGCGATGGTCCCTCTAGAAGACAACAAACCTTAACTCGATTATGTGACCATCTTGAACTGCCCTTTGAACCTTCGGGTTTAGGGCAGTACGGCGTGCCACATGTGAGGCGTTGGCTTGACCCTTCTATGGCTGGACAGTTGGTACTGAGGCATGAACTGAATGTTTTTAGACTTATTTCATGTGTTGAGCTGTATTGGGAAAACCTGGGTGTTCGATTGTTCGATCGAAAAGTTTAACATTTTCTATTTATCCGGAATGTGATACAACATTTGGAATTCACAAGTAGTTATAAGATAACTGAATGAATGTTATAAATCTAGTAGTTTAGTCTCACTTGATCGGTTGCCACGGAATTTTGATGTGATCAAAAGTCCGTCGCAATCACGTAGCGTACGCGGATACTCGCCGGGTAAACTTAATAGACGGCCTCACTCCATAGCCCCGACCAAGTGACTGTAGGAGAACCCCGTCGCCGAAAGCATCCGTTCGGGTGCTCGCGGCTGCGGTGTTCCGCCTTGGTGCACTTTGTTGACGGCGTCGGGGGTGCGGCCGCCTACCAAAGTTTGCGACGAGCATTCGATCAGGATGTCGGGAATCCTGCTGAATTGCCCGATTTGATATTGAAAAGAGTTTTCGATAATGAGACTAAAATGCGGGGTTTATAATTGTTAGGCATGCGATGTCTAAGGAATTCATTTGATTAGGCATGCGATGTCTATGCAGGTTGCGGATTCCAACTGTTGTAGTTTTACTCTTTCTTTTCTGTGATCGTAAGTGTAATATGTGATATCGCCGGTTTCGTTGCTATATGTCAACGACAATTGGGATGCGCATATTTACTTACGTTGATGACATGTGATGTTATGTGTTGTTGGATATGTTATATTGGATCGTCGTGTTTGAATAGCCGGGGGGTTTTATGTGAGATGAGTGTTTTTCATTTTCATTCATGTAAAAACTTGTATGTAATATTCTTTTATTTGGGGCACTTCCAGGTTGCGGAAGATGTCACCGTTTGTATATTATTTACTTTTCCGCACTAGAATAGACCCAAAGAGGGGAGCACAAGTAACCGGGTTCTGGAGTCGAGACCAACTCGAAGAGTCGAGTCCGGGTCTCCTAACTCTAGAATTGGTAGGGTTGCTTGCCGCTCTCGTAGGGGTCTAGGGGTGTGGGTTTGGCTATTCATCGCGACCGTGGAATCCGTGTTTTATACTGGCTCGTATTTAAAACACGGACGTCCTAGTATATCCAATATTTCATATGATTCTTCTGCTGCGATATCTGTGATGTGATCATGTGATGTTCTGTGATGGATACTTTATATAGTATATATGATATATTATATAGATGTTACTTATGTTTTACACCCGCGCTAGCCCTGCCCCGCTCTGCCGTTAGTTACCTAACCTAACGGTGCATGAGGGGACATCGAGGCGAATGCGGATGGCATAAGTGTACGTCGTATTTATCTGTGATGTTTAGGTACTTAAATGATGGGACTTCATTAATATGATTAATGGAAATAAAAGAAACCTAAAGATGTTGTAGAATCGAATTTCAAAAATAAAACAGGTAGCTACAGTTCTTGCTTTGCACAGCGGTATATATGATATATCCTGCACCTTATTCGATAAGGAAAGGACCGAGATCCCTTCACCGGGAGTGACTCCTTTAGCAATAACTGGCAGATGCTACACACTCGGTTTGTCTTTTGATTGCTTTTAAGAGTTTTAGCTTTGCACAGTGATATATATGATATATCCCGCACCTCATTCGACGAGGAAAGGGCCGACGATCCCTTCACCGGGAGTGACCCCTTTAGCAAAACTAGAAAAGCCTCAAAAACACTCCATTTTAAAATCATTCGATCCTACAACGATATCAAGTTCATTACGCAATAGGTTTTCAGAAAAACCTGTCGTAGCCCTCCGTCATTTCAGATAAGTCCTAGTTAGTATTCGTGCTACGTTTGTTGGCCTGCGTCAAGGCGTAGTGTGCGGTAGCTAACTAGTATTTATCTGCTTATGCATATGATGCAGATTGGATTAGGGTAGTCGTGCAAGTTTGTTGGCCTGCGTCAAGGGTCGTGCGGGTGGGTTTAATTCAATCAGGAAATGACGGGCTGAACTTGACTATCGCACTATGGTTTGTTGGCCTACGTCAAGGTCATAGGACGCTAGGGGCAAAATTATCGGGAATTTCAAGTGTTGAAATTTGCAATGAGATTGCATACCTTCTATGAGATAGTTGGATCCCGATACCCGCTGCGAGTAAGAGTTACTCCTGGGAGAGTTTTACACATTACAATTAGCCGATCAAGTAGGTGTCTAGAAAGGTGTTAACGAGGTTACGCCTCTGGGAAAACGAGGTTTACATTAATTAGGTTCGTGCGAAAGCGCGGGGGACCTCCCTCAAAGTACCGACACTGGCCTGGCTGAAAGATTGGCGAACTTGTAGTGTGTAATTAATCCCGGCTAGTCTTTTCTTTTAGGGTTTGAAGGAAGATTTGATAAAAAGCAGTGGGAGCCATCCTGATTAGATAAAATAAAACCAATCTGATCTTGCAAGAGCGCACGCTGAGTGTTTTCTTCTCTCTCTCTCAAGGTAGCGACCATATCACGCCTTAATCAAGATAATAATACGGATTATTGACCAAACCCGCTTGTTATACTGAGCTGGGGAACGTTGGTCCCGCTCCAACTTATAATTGTTATAAGACAGAGCAGGAAATTGGGGATTACCAGAATTCCCGTGCCGCCCAAACGAAGAAAGTGCATGATGATGCATCATCTTCGGGTGTGTTCATTGCAGAGAACGGTTTCTCAGTATCCTTTACGTCTTGGGTATGTGATACCAGATCAGGATCCCAGATATGTAATCTGTTACATAGGGCTACAGAAAGGTAGAGGACTGAGAACGGGTGATAAGTTTCATGAGGCAGAAAACGGGGAAAGAGTTGCAGCCAAGTCTGTTGGTCACTGTCACCCTGTATTACCAATACATTGATTCTGAACGAATGTTATTAGATACCGAACCTGATATACAAAATCATATCGGTCTCTTTATCAGTAAAGAAATGATAAAATTTTGTATTGTTGGATAATGTTTTGAACATTTCCTATATCAAAAGTTGATCGGTTCAGGCACGTTATCTAAAAGCATTAATGTTCTAAATCAAACTACAGTTCTTAGTATACAGAACATACACAAGAGGAAGAGTTAAGAACTGAACGAATCCTTCTTAAGGTATTGTAGACTAGGTCATATCAATGCGACCCGACTAGCTGAAGTTACATATAGATGCATATTTAAATTAGTTTGAATTTACATCTTATGAAACTAGCCAGTCATGTCACAAAGATACGTTGACCATAGCTCTGTTTACTGGAAACAGAGAAAGAGTTAGTAAACTCTTGGGATGATACATGTTGATGTATGTAAGTTCCCCTGTCTATATATGCCAGGACTGGTTTTTTGTACTTCGTTACATTCTCTGATAATCTCTCAAGATTCAGACATATGTTCCTGTTGAAACACAAGTCCGAACCTTTTGAGATATTCACAGAATATGATTTAGAAGTAGAAAACCAAAACACGGGTATAAGTATTATGTCCTTTGATGAGATCGAGGAGGAGAATACTTGAGCACGGAAATCCTGGATTATTCTAAAGGAGAATAAGATTCTCTCTCAGCATTACTCCTCCGTATACACCATAGCACGATGGTATATCGGGGCAGAGCAATAGCACCCAATGTGATATGGTGTGCTCTATGATGAGTACTACTGTGTTTCCTATTTTCTTTTGGGAGTTATGCACTTGAGAAGCTGCATACTAATTGAATTAGGTTCCAATCAAATCAGTTGCCTACCGCCTCATATGTGATATGGAAAGGGAAGAGCCCATATCTTAAGTTGGTTAAGATTTGGGGTTGTTCGGGCTATGTCTAAAAGCATAATCCGGACAAGCTCGAGGCAAGATCTGTTATGTAGAACTGGAAAGGTTCCAGCTATACAAAACTGCAGCCGATGATTTGACAGAACCAAAGGATTCAATAGTTACCGACGAACCTCAGCCTCTCCGCCGATCTAGTAAGGTTCCTCACCCGCCTGAGAGATACTTCAGTTTCTCTATGACAGTGGGAGCGAGGATTGCATCATGAGATGATGACCCAACTAGTTTCGAGCTGGCCATCAGGAGTGAGACTCTGTAAGAATGGCTGGATGCTTAGTGATCTGAGATGGAATCCTTATACACCAACAAAGTATGGACTTTAGTTGCTTTATCTGAAGGGTTAAATCCCCATCAGGAGCAAGTATATCTTGAGAAGATTACTTGGTGTACATGGAAAAGTTGAGACTTTCAAAGCTAGACTTGTTAAAGGTTTGCATCATTGACCAGGTGTGGATCATGATGAAACCTTTTCTAAAGATCTATGCTTAAGTCCATCCAGATTCTACTTGCCACGGCTACATACCATGACTACGATATCTGGTGGTTGGGTGTCATGACTGCTTTTCTAAATGATGTTTTAGAAGAGAGAGTCTATAAGTACACAGTCAGAGGGCTTCGTAGACAGTGGGAGCAGCGGAAACGTGTGCAAGATGCTTTATAGGATAAAGCAGACATCGCGGAGTTGGAACATCTGTTTTGATGAGATAGTCAAACAGTTTGACATCATCAAAATGGTAGATGAACCTTGTATATACGAAAAGGTAGTAGGGAGTATGGTGATGATCCTCGTAGAGTACGTGGATGACATACTCTTGATAGGGAAGGAGTTTCCTATGCTACGCTCGGTCAATCTCCGCTTATCACAATGATTCTCCATAAAGGATCAAAGTGATACCTCCTAAATCCTGGTTTTTCGATCTATGAGATAGATCTAATTGGATGTTAGGATTCTCACTAGTTGTAGTGAGATGGTATCAATCGATCCTGGGGAGAATCACTGGAAGGGTTCCAGAGTGATAAGGACGACTGAAAGTCAGTCACAGGCATTGTCTTTACCCTCAGTAAAGGGACGGTATGTTGGAAGAGTTCCAAGATAGATACCGTGACATACTAGACGATTAAGGCTGGATACATCGCTACTTGAGATGCTACCAAAGAGGCAGTCTGGATGTATAATAGTTCATGAGATGAACTTCGTTCCTACCATTGTGAGACAATGGAGTTGTGGCTTATGCCAAGGAACGCCCGTCCCACCAGTGATCCAGACATATTCTAAGGCAGTATCACCTGATCATGGAGATGGTTGATCTCCAAGGAGATCGAGGTTAGGAGAATAGACTCAGAGGAAAACACAGCGGATCCACTCACAAAGGCCTTTTACCAGAGAGAGATTTTTATGGGATGGTTGAGTATGAGATACTACAACCACTGCTATCAGATGGCCCTAGTGCAAGTGGGAGATTGTTAGTTATATGTATGCCCTAGAGGCCATTACTGTACATTGGATGTATATTGTAGTGGATGCTGGGACATATATAGGGAGGACTTTCTTGCTCGACATGATAGTATGCTATCTGGTTACTCTTTACATTAACGTGTACATTGATTGTCTCTCTGTTACATGTTGGTAAAGCCCTTAGGATGTGTACTTGACTACCTGGACTATGATGCGGATCATACTAGTGGGGACATGGTAGTCCATAAGTACATCCTTCAAGGTCCCTAGTCGTGGGTGTATCGAGACAGGGCATCGATATACCAGAGTAGACTAGCGTATACCTTCTCGACCCATACAGATGGGCGATGGATGATCCCATATCCATTGGTGTTTGACATCAGAGATGATATACGGGTGCTCAGTGGAGACTGGGTACACTGGACGGACTCGCCGAGAACTCCCAGATGGTATTATACCTTACGTCAGATGGCAGTTCTCTAGTGACACTGGTACAGAGTAGTCTGTTGACCCGAGATCGTCATAGAGTCTTGTGTAGTTCCCACTGTGCTTTGATTTCCACCTTACCACGTCCAAGAGGACGTGCAAAACGGTGGTTTTTGGGTACAGTCCCGAATCACATGGAGGCAATGAGCGATAGGAGGGGATTCGTCTCTCCCGGTATAGGGAGTTGATGTTGCGCTGTGTTCGATTGGCTATAACCGGAAATCCCTGGCCAGGGTTGCTGAGATTTACTGGTAAGTGTTACCTGTAGTTTCTCGAACTGTTATAGATCTCATATCGACACGACTTATCGAGCTATTGGGGTCTGACATTTACCACCCCTAGGCGAGATATGCGACATATCAGACGACGAGACCGGACTGTACGGTAAGTGTTACTAGTTGGATTCACAGGAGTATGAGCGGGCTTGCTTGTCGATCTTCTGATCGCTCAATACCCGGGTGGCCGTTACGTTTAGCAGACCGCTTGCGGCTTGTGGGTGTTTGATATGATCATCACCTGCTGCCGGCGTATTGACGAGTCTTCAGAGTCCTACACAGAGGTTTACTGGCTCAAGCGAAACGAAATAGGAGCGCATATGAGATATGTGCGGGACCGAGAATAATGCGTGTATGTGATACCGTATTCTATTCTCGCGATGAATGTATCGATATGGTTGTATGCGATATAACCTAGTTATCGAATCAAGGATTGATTCGGTAAGCCGATACATAGGATACTAGTCGGTTATATGCGATATGACCGGATCGTTAAATCAAGTGTTGATTTAATGATTTAATGTATAATTATATATTTGATATATTACTTTGCATTAACTAGTATTGGTTCACTTTAAATGGATTTTCTCACTTGGATTGTGCAAGTTGTATATGTGATATACTTTTGTGCACATGATTGTATCATGTTTGATGATACATGCTTATTTGGTTAAGTGTAAAGAACTAAACCATGGTTAAATTGATGATTAGGGTTTTGCTTATTCATTCATTTATTTATTTATTCTTTTTTGGAAATTAAAAGGATAAATTGATATGGTGGCTTTCTTTGTATCTTTCATGAAGCTTCATGAAGTGTTGAAAGTTTGACCACTTTTGTCTCATGCTTAACCCTAACCATTCCTGTAATACCCAGCCCTTTTTGTCAAAATCTACGTTTTGTTACTTTACAATTCCATTATTAATTTTATTTATATTTTCAATTAATTTTTATACCCCCATTTTCTATTAACAATAAAACCCAAATTTCTCTTTTCTTTCCATTATTCCTTCCCTTATTTCATCCCAAGCCGGCCTTCATTTCTTTTCCACCATTTTCATGGCCCAGCTCTCAGCCGATCTTTCTCCATTAATTAAATTTCCTGCAGTTCAACCAAAAGAAATTCCCTAGCCCATCCTTTTTATAAACTCAATCCATCATAACCCATTCTTCTTTTATATCTGAACCCAGCCCATCTCCTTATAAACAATTTTTCCTTCCATATTAATCAAGCCCGGCCCTTTCTAATTTTCTTATTCTTTTATTTCTGAAGCCCAGAAGTCCCGGCCCATTCTATTTTCCACTAATTAAATTCTTATTCTTTTTCCCTGGCCCAACTCAGCCGGCCCGGCTCCTCACACATAATTAATAGGAATTCATTTTTTATTTCGACGGCCCGGCCCAGGCCCTCTCTCCTTCAGCCCACGCCCGCTTCTTCCTCGACCCGACCCGCTACCCACTCATCTCCTACCTCGCAACGGCTCTTTTTCCCGCTCGCGTGCGCGCTTCTCGCGCCGCCGCCTCCGCCCTCGCTCACGCTGCCGTTACCCCACGACGCGCATCCCCCTCTCTAGCCCCTGTCGCTTCCGTTCTCTCTCACTCTCACTCTCGAGTCCCTGTGCTCAACTCGCGACGACGACGTCGACCAATTCCCAAATTCTTCCATCACCTCCTCCACGTCGTCGCTTCACCACCTCCGGCCACCTCCCTCCATCACCTTAGCCACTCCTCCACTCACCCACGGCTCCTCTACGACTCCACCTTCGTCGACTCGAGCCCCTGCCGAGCACCATCACCGCCGGCGCCCCGTCTTCCCGTCGCAACCACCCCTCATTCTCCCAACCTTCACCTCCGGCCCCTTCGCTCAACCCCGAGCACTCTCCCTCTGCTCCCTGTCCTCTCTCTCTCTCTCTTACTTCTGCCTACCCTTTCTTTCCCACTCTACTCCCTGACCTCTATCTTTCTCTCACAGCCTAACTCCCTCTCTCTCTACCTACAACTCACTCACTGCTTCTCCCTCACCCTCTGCATCTCTCTTCTTCTGCCTACATCCCACTCTCAATCTCTCCCTCTGTCTCTAACTTTATCAGCCCTCTCTCTCTCTGTTCTCATTCTCTTTCTCTCTCTGTTCTCATTCTTTCTCTCTCTCTCTCTCTCTCTCTCTCTCTCTCTCTGATCTCCCTCTCTCTATACATCTCTATCTCCCGCATATCAAGTCATGGACGACTTAGAGCATTGAAGAGAAAGGAAAGGCACGGAGAGTAACGGGATTGTTTACGATCGTCTGATTCCAAAAGCCGAACTTGTGCTGCGTCTGTGACGCGATCGTGCCATTGATACTGCCGTGCATGGCCAAAACGTCTCCAGGCAAGTTCTTTACTTGCTTACATGCTATTTTACCTAAATTACAATCGCTAAGTATATAGATTCTAAGTTGCAAATTTAAACTGATTATGTGCCATAACCTGCTCGACGTGTGTTCCCAATGGGAAACTTTTTCCAATTTGGCGGAACTAATAAGTTTTGTTTGGCCCGTATGGCTTTGAACTTAGTGTATAAATTTCGTTGGATAATTCGATCGTTAATGACCGAAACGACTACCCCCAAGTTTAACCATAAAACTGTAATTCTGTTGTACCTGAAAACCGTTAAATTCACCATAAATCATATACATACTAGAATGGTACGTTCGAGGGCTCAAATCGAAGCCAACTCGACGAACTTTAACCCTATATCAGTTTCCAGACATTTCTGTATTTAAACTGTGATGATTTTCGGATCGGAGTGCGACTCTGGACTGCAGTCCAGAGCGACTCCAGTCGTGCTTGCTGTTCCGTATTGGATACCATAGGATTTCCTTAACTTGTAGGTTGGGGAACTCTGCTTCTTATTATAGGTAACTCTGTTAGCTAGACAACACAATTGGTTTCATTCTGTTTCGTTACCGTTTGATATTTAATCTGTAATTTAATATATCGGAACACATAACAGTCCCAACAGAATCCGAATTGACATGTTAATATTAAACATATTATAACTCCTAACGTACAGATGAGATTGACGATCCGTCTGTTGCGTTCAAAACCTTACTGAAAACCCTAGAATTCATCCAACTGTAGCGTCGCTAAAATCTGATCCCAACTGGGATCAAAATGCGTTACGAAACGGACTTCTGATTCTGAAATTGGATTTCCAGCCGCGAGCGCTTAAAATGAAAAGGTTATAATTAATGATCCGGGAATCCGATTGGCTTGAAACAAAATTCTATGGTTGGATAACTGAACATACTAATTACTACATGTTTATCGTTTCGCTAAATTATATACGTACGTTTCATGATAAATCGTGCAAGTGATAGACTACTGTTTTTATGACACCTTAATTGTGCTTATATACTGTTCATGCATCATATCATACCTATATCATTGTAGTGATAACCTAGTGATATCGTGCATTCACCCAGTGTTAGATTTTAGTGATGATTGTGGCAAGTACTTCAGTGTTCGTGTATTCGTGATTAAGTGAAAGTGATGAGTACTTGTACACAATCAGTGACCTTATTGTTCTATTGCATTGTCGACGTCTGTGGGATGCGTGTACGTGTGACTATAAGTGGTATGGGACACTTATGGAAGCGCTTGCACGGGTGTCACAGATAAGGCATCCGACACTGCCATTTATCTTAGGTATTAGTCGGGACGTGCTTGATGGAGGTCCTGCCTCCAGTTCTTGCGCAGACTTGTCACGGATCGATTAGTATTTAGGGTGATGGTTAGCGTTTGATGTAGACCACGGGGTGTGGGGTAGTTTAAGTGTGAGTTCAACAGAATCTCGGGAGTCCCATGCCGGCTTATATATTTAGGGAGTTATATGGAGATTTACAGGGTATGTGATATATATACACCGTGATATTCTCGTTACATGTTGGGCCCGTGGTCCCTTGCCCTTGGGTTCTACCCTTGGGTGGAGGACACTCGCGAGTAGTTGACTCTCACACTTGGACTGACGATAGGTTTAGTGACCTGTACAGTGAGACTTAGAGACTGATAGGGATACTGGCATTTATATTCCTTATATACTGTGTTGGCATACGTGACATATCGTTATACTGCTTTACTGTTCCGCTGCATTGATTACTGCACATTCATATTCATGCTGTCATTGATTTACTGTTATTCATATCTAATAATACTCCTAGAACTGTCACTTGATTTTATACATATTATATTGCTATTGTGTCGCTCTGATGACCTGAGTATGCATACTCAGTGTGAGGAGAAGATTTAGCCTGGATCAGAACTAGACGTGCATCACAGACTTCTTGACTTGCTATTCCGAGTTACTTTCGTTTGTTCCACTTCAGGTCAGTTTATATTATTGTATCTTTCAGTTACTGCATTTCTCATTACCTGCGCATCGTTTACTGTTTACCATGATAAACTAGAAGCCGAAGTGTGACTACAGCAGGACATTTCCTTGACCGTAGGAGCATGGCTGGCCTTGTCTACCCCTCGTATTCCGTATTTTGAGAAGCGGGGCGTGACATGGTTTAGTTGGTATCAGAGACAGGTTATGCATCGATTGGGATTGCAGTTTTCCGTGTATAGTTTGGCAATCTAAGACATCCCTCAGTCTAGATTGTAAACTTGTCATTCTTGATCCATATTCATATCGTGTGTTCAGCTATCCATTCGCTATGGTTTCGGGTGGCTTGACAAGGGTACGTGGTGGCAATTGCACTATCGTACTCTATTCAAGTGACTTAAAGTCATACACTTGATTCCCCACTTGTAATAAATTCATCATCTCTGATATTCTTGAATCCTTGTCCTATTCATATCATATTTTGATTCATTTAGCGTGTGACTTATATCATTCTCGAAATTGTTGTTTCAGGATCATGTCTTCCAACGACTCTTCGTCTATGTCCGCTCCCCAGAATCAGACCATTGAGATCCTGAGCATACTGCGAGGTCTAAAGGAAGCCCAGGAGCGAACAAACGACTTGTTAGCTGAAAGGCTGAGAAGACAGGTGAGTCAGACCCCGGCGGGAGTCTCCTATCGTAAAGGAATTCCTATTGGATGAGGAAAGGAGAAGAAGATGAAGCGTCAACAGAAGCATCAGAATAACCCTTGCTGTGGATATTGTAAGAGGCCAGGACACCTTCAGAGGGATTGTCGCCGTGCCCAAGGGAAATGTCTGATATGCGGTTCCAACAAACACCTCATCAACGGCTGCCCAGAAAGGAAAGAACTGCAAGGAAGAAACTCGTCCACACTCCCCACTTCTGCCAAGTGAGGATTGCCGCGTAGTTCGGACTTCGACGATAAGGCGGATCAGACGCAGGATTCAACTCACGCGACGAGAATGCAACGTTATAGTAGTCGAAGAAGGATTTTTCATGTTATCTACTTTCAGTAATAATGTTGTCATCTTTTCATGAATATTTCTTTCTGTTTGAAATCTTGTATCCGTTGAACTTTTGATTAAATGAAATAAAATTCGAATCATAATATATGTATCATTCTCGTGCTTTCTCTATATCAAATTCTATTCATTATCACAGTATTTTAATTCTGATCTTTCAGTTCCCGCAACCGCATATTATCCTATACTTCGTACCCTGAGCTTTTTCCTTGATGTATTCCACTGTTTAATCATGAATTTTCTTTCAGACCATGGCCCACCCTGGAGCAGCGCCGTATTTAGATGATGATGCACAGTCATGCGTTTCTTTAGACCGCACACTGATGGATTCAGACGATGACATCAACGGTCCCCAAGTCAATTTCGGAAACAACGATTCAGAGGACGAAGGAGTAGCCGCCCCAGAGTTTAACGTGATAGCTGATTCCGACGAAGAAGAAGAAGATCCTGAAGAGAACCCTGTAGAAGAAGACACGATAGAGGAAGAGCCCGGGGAAGATCCAATAGAAGAAAATCCAGTGGAGGAAGACCCCAAGGAAGAGAACCCAGAAGGAGAGGATCACATGGAATCAGATCTCGATGAAGAAGCTCTATCCGAGGAAGAAGGACCAGATGGACAAGAGCCTGAAGAACTCCCAATGGCGAAGCCTGCGAGACGATATGGTAACGGATGCCCCTACCTGAGTGCGCGAGCCTACCGCAACCTACCGAACCTCCACAATCGCGACTGACGGAATTTCTTTTGATGTTGTCTTTCTGGCCAAATAAGATGTGTATAGTTTAGGGCCACTATTCGCCTTTGAGAATGCCTTGTTTCAAATTTTCTTGAATGAAATAAATCTTCTGAATTCGTAAACCTTTTGATTTTTGGTTCGCTTAATACTTGTTTATTGCCCATATCCATTTATTTCTGCTGAG
This sequence comes from Agapanthus africanus, assembly GCA_030015575.1. Taxonomy (NCBI): domain Eukaryota; kingdom Viridiplantae; phylum Streptophyta; class Magnoliopsida; order Asparagales; family Amaryllidaceae; genus Agapanthus; species Agapanthus africanus. The sequence goes on from CM057341.1 coordinate 232,164,487, forward strand.
ATTCCTGACTGTCCACCCTACTCATTGTATAGTTTTCACCCTCGTTTCGATTAGAAAGTACCGCACCCTGATCCTTGGAATGAGCCACCCTTCATCCCTCGTCTGTGTCCGTTTGAGATCATTCTGGGAGGAGAACATTTCTTGTGAAACTTCCGAGTTTCCTAACTCATCAAATTTTGATTCGTGTGGTGTACCGACTGTTGTTTTTTTCCCCATACTTTTTCTCTGGTATTTCCTTTGTTGCTCATCCTTACTTCCTGTGCAGACCCGATCACAGTCTCCTTGATTTTTAGCCTAAAGCCGCCACACACTGACCGTTGAATGAGCCACACTTCTTTGTAATCATTACCCTGGCTAGCCCTATACCTCTTTGTGTTTTTCTTGTTACCCTAGCTATATTTAGAAACACTGTTATTCGAAAATTTAGTTTTCAGTATTTTGTAAAAGAGTACGTGTTATTGATTGCTCCGTTTTATGTATTTTAAGTACATTATTATTATTCTCATTTTCAGTAGCGCAACCCTTACACCGCGCATACTTTTGGTCTATACTTCTTAATTTCACTATACCGGTTTTCTAAAGTATTTTAACCTATTTTTCGATACCTTACCCTAAACTGTTTTAACCTACCGACAAATTTTTACTGCTTTATTGTCGTTACTTTACTTTTGGGTTTTGCGCTTACGATTACTATATTAGATGGCTCAGCCTTAGACTTATTTTACTGCTTGCCTTTGATAGACTTAGATGTGCATACTTGAGTTTCGACTTTTATCAAACACATTTTGATTATTATTGTTCGTTACTAATACCTATATTCTTGTATACTCGTAGTTGCCCTTATAATTATTCTGGCCGTATACCTATGTAGATCTACCTTTCCGTATGTGGTTCTTACTTATATATATTTCAAATTTCTTCGTCCACGTATTGTTAATAAATCTTCGGTGTTAGTGTACAATCTAATAGCTTTCGCTTATGTTTGTATAACTTATCGCTTATTTTAAATTTCGAGGACGAAATTTTTGTAAGGGTGGTATGATGTAATACCCAGCCCTTTTTGTCAAAATCTACGTTTTGTTACTTTACAATTCCATTATTAATTTTATTTATATTTTCAATTAATTTTTATACCCCCATTTTCTATTAACAATAAAACCCAAATTTCTCTTTTCTTTCCATTATTCTTTCCCTTATTTTATCCCAAGCCGGCCTTCATTTCTTTTCCACCATTTTCATGGCCCAGCTCTCAGCCGATCTTTCTCCATTAATTAAATTTCCTGCAGTTCAACCAAAAGAAATTCCCTAGCCCATCCTTTTTATAAACTCAATCCATCATAACCCATTCTTCTTTTATATCTGAACCCAGCCCATCTCCTTATAAACAATTTTTCCTTCCATATTAATCAAGCCCGGCCCTTTCTAATTTTCTTATTCTTTTATTTCTGAAGCCCAGAAGTCCCGGCCCATTCTATTTTCCACTAATTAAATTCTTATTCTTTTTCCCTGGCCCAACTCAGCCGGCCCGGCTCCTCACACATAATTAATAGGAATTCATTTTTTATTTCGACGGCCCGGCCCAGGCCCTCTCTCCTTCAGCCCACGCCCGCTTCTTCCTCGACCCGACCCGCTACCCACTCATCTCCTACCTCGCAACGGCTCTTTTTCCCGCTCGCGTGCGTGCTTCTCGCGCCGCCGCCTCCGCCCTCGCTCACGCTTCCGTTACCCCACGACGCGCATCCCCCTCTCTAACCCCCGTCGCTTCCGTTCTCTCTCACTCTCACTCTCGAGTCCCTGTGCTCAACTCGCGACGACGATGTCGACCAATTCCCAAATTCTTCCATCACCTCCTCCACGTCGTCGCTTCACCACCTCCGACCACCTCCCTCCATCACCTTAGCCACTCCTCCACTCACCCACGGCTCCTCTACGACTCTACCTTCGTCGACTCGAGCCCCTGCCGAGCACCATCACCGCCGGCGCCCCGTCTTCCCGTCGCAACCACCCCTCATTCTCCCAACCTTCACCTCCGGCCCCTTCGCTCAACCCCGAGCACTCTCCCTCTGCTCCCTATCCTGTCTCTCTCTCTTACTTCTGCCTACCCTTTCTTTCCCACTCTGCTCCCTGACCTCTATCTTTCTCTCACAGCCTAACTCCCTCTCTCTCTACCTACAACTCACTCACTGCTTCTCCCTCACCCTCTGCATCTCTCTCCTTCTGCCTACATCCCACTCTCAATCTCTCCCTCTGTCTCTAACTTTATCAACCCTCTCTCTCTCTCTGTTCTCATTCTCTTTCTCTCTCTGTTCTCATTCTTTCTCTCTCTCTCTGTCTCTCTCTCTCTCTCTGATCTCCCTCTCTCTATGCATCTCTATCTCCCGCATATCAAGTCATGGACGACTTAGAGTATTGAAGAGAAAGGAAAGGCACGGAGAGTAACGGGATTGTTTACGATCGTCTGATTCCAAAAGCCGAACTTGTGCTGCGCCTGTGATGCGATCGTGCCATTGATACTGCCGTGCATCGCCAAAACGCCTCCAGGCAAGTTCTTTACTTGCTTACATGCTATTTTACCTAAATTACAATCGCTAAGTATATAGATTCTAAGTTGCAAATTTAAACTGATTATGTGCCATAACCTGCTCGACGTGTATTCCCAATGGGAAACTTTTCCCAATTTGGCGGAACTAAATAGTTTTGTTTGGACCGTATGGCTTTGAACTTAGTGTATGAATTTCGTTGGATAATTCGATCGTTAATGACCGAAACGACTACCCCCAAGTTTAACCATAAAACTGTAATTCTGTTGTACCTGAAAACCGTTAAATTCACCATAAATCATATACATACTAGAATGGTGCGTTCGAGGGCTCAAATCGAAGCCAACTCGACAAACTTTAACCCTATACCAGTTTCCAGACATTTCTGTATTTAAACTGTGATGATTTTCGGATCGGAGTGCGACTCTGGACTGCAGTCCAGAGCGACTCCAGTCGTGCTTGCTGTTCCGTATTGGATACCATAGGATTTCCTTAACTCGTAGGTTGCGGAACTCCGCTGATTATTATAGGTAACTCTGTTAGATAGACAAAACAATTGGTTTCATTCTGTTTCGTTACCGTTTGATATTTAATCTGTAATTTAATATATCGGAACACATAACAGTCCCAACAGAATCAGAATTGACATGTTAATATTAAACAGATTATAACTCCTAACATACAGATGAGATTGACGATCCGTCTGTTGCGTTCAAAACCTTACTGAAAACCCTAGAATTCATCCAACTGTAGCGTCGCTAAAATCTGATCCCAACTGGGATCAAAATGCGTTGCGAAACGGACTTCTGATTCTGAAATTGGATTTCCAGCCGCGAGCGCTTAAAATGAAAAGGTTATAATTAATGATCCGGGAACCCGATTGGCTTGAAACAAAATTCTATGGTTGGATAACTGAACATACTAATTACTACCTGTTTATCATTTCGCTAAATTATATACGTACGTTTCATGATAAATCGTGCAAGTGATAGACTACTGTTTTTATGACACCTTAATTGTGCTTATATACTGTTCATGCATCATATCATACCTATATCATTGTAGTGATAACCTAGTGATATCGTGCATTCACCCAGTGTTAGATTTTAGTGATGATTGTGGCAAGTACATCAGTGTTCGTGTATTCATGATTAAATGAAAGTGATGAGTACTTGTACACAATCAGTGACCTTATTGTTCTATTGCATTGTCGACGTCTGTGGGATGCGTGTACGTGTGACTATAAGTGGTATGGGACACTTATGGAAGCGCTTGCACGGGTGTCACAGATAAGGCATCCGACACTGCCATTTATCTTAGGTATTAGTCGGGACGTGCTTGATGGAGGCCCTGCCTCCAGTTCTCGCGCAGACTTGTCACGGATCGATTAGTATTTAGGGTGATGGTTAGCGTTTGATGTAGACCACGGGGTGTGGGGTAGTTTAAGTGTGAGTTCAACAGAATCTCGGGAGTCCCATGCCGGCTTATATATTTAGGGAGTTATATGGAGATTTACAGGGTATGTGATATATATACACCGTGATATTCTCGTTACATGTTGGGCCCGTGGTCCCTTGCCCTTGGGTTCTACCCTTGGGTGGAGGACACTCGCGAGTGGTTGACTCTCACACTTGGACTGACGATAGGCTTAGTGACCTGTACAGTGAGACTTAGAGACTGATAGGGATACTGGCATTTATATTCCTTATATACTGTGTTGGCATACGTGACATATCGTTATACTGCTTTACTGTTCCGCTGCATTGATTACTGCACATTCATATTCATGCTGTCATTGATTTACTGTTATTCATATCTAATAATACTCCTAGAACTGTCACTTGATTTTATACATATTATATTGCTATTGTGTCGCTCTGACGACCTGAGTATGCATGCTTAGTGTGAGGAGAAGATTTAGCCTGGATCAGAACTAGACGTGCATCACAGACTTCTTGACTTGCTATTCCGAGTTACTTTCGTTTGTTCCACTTCAGGTCAGTTTATATTATTGTATCTTTCAGTTACTGCATTTCTCATTACCTGCGCATCGTTTACTGTTTACCATGATAAACTAGAAGCCGAAGTGTGACTACGGCAGGACATTTCCTTGACCGTAGGAGCATGGCTGGCCTTGTCTACCCCTCGTATTCCGTATTTTGGGAAGCGGGGCGTGACAATTCCACTTAACCATGATTCATTCTCTACACTTAACCATGGTTTGTATATGATAAGAATTCATTTTTTCTTTTCTATTTTTATTATTCTTATCATAACATCATCTTCTTCTTCTTCTTCTTCAAGATGAAGAAGCTTGATTCCATCAATGGTGATTTGATGAAATGAGTGAGAAATCCAATTCTAAAGTGAACCCACCTCCTATTTCTTCATCCTCTACCTCTTGCCAAGTAGTAAAGGGTGTTTTCTTCACAAGTTTCATGACTTGGTGAAGTGGGAGCTTGATCTTGTGATGCCTCGACGTAGATCATCTTCGGCATCGTTGTCGATGACCTAGCCCGCCCATTTCTCCGATGAAGCCGACGCTAGAGCCCGGGATTGGATTTAGACAGCGAGGAGACTTCATCATGGAGCTATGGAGGTGGAGGACCGGATCTACAAAGGTTGTATTTCCGTTCTTTTAGTTAAGTTGTTAACTAGTTTCTTTTTCGCCTAAAATCTAGTTAACGATCCGTATTAGGGTTTCTCGGCACTTGTAAAATTTGAAATTGGCATGGTTGATGCCTTGTGAGACCTCATTAGTGTGCCTAGGAACCCTACAGAGTGCACGCTGAGCGTTTCTTTTCTCTCTCTCTCTCTCTCCGGCAGCGAACATGGCCCGACCCTAGACTAAAACTCATAAACCATGTTAACTGAACCTTCTTAAATCACAACGGCTTTTGGATTGTCATAGTTGCATATATCATCGCCACTCCTACTTTACCTTTGCATTTCTCTGGAACATTCTGTATCACTACGAAGATCCACATTTATTGGATATGACCATCGTACAGTTACATACGAACTCGAAGAAACTTGTTTCAGATTCGAGGATGGTTTCCGGTTGTGGAGAAATTGAATAGGATTATTCAGTTGTCTTTTCCTTTTACCTTCTCTCAGGTTGCGTGGGTTCCTGGTATTAAGAGAGCACACCTATTACACTTATCGGATAGTCTTCTTCCAAACCATAGGCTGGTGCCGAAAGGTAGGGAAGGAAGAAAACAGATTAGCCTAAGTGTGGTGTACAGAAGGTAATAAGTAAAGACAAATAAAGAGATTAGAAAGAGGGCAAAGTAAAATGCGACTGCTATCATTCATGAAAAAACCGTGTATATCATCGCCACTCCTACTTCACCTTTGCATTTCTCCTGAACATTCTGTATCACTACGAAGATCCACATTTATTGGATAAGTCATTCTATAGTTACATACGAACTCGAAGGAACTTGTTCCAGTTCGAGGATAGATTCTGGTTCAGGAGAAATAGAATAAGGATTATTCAGTTTTCTTTTATCTTTACCTTCTCTCAGGTTGCGAGGGCTCCTAGAATTAGGAGGGTACACCTATTACTCTTATTGGATGGTCTTCTTCCAAACCATAGCCTGATGTCGAACGGTAGGGAAGGAAGAAAACCATTTAGCCTAATGATGGTGTACAGAAGGTAATATGTAAAGACAAATAAAGGGATTGGAGAGATGGAAAGGAAATATACGGTTAAAGTCATGAATATGGATAGTGGAAGAGGCATAACTAGGAATACCTGGATACCCCTTCGAAACATTTTCATGTTTCAGTTTCACTGTGTGTTGTTAATTGAAAACTGATTTCCCAATTAGATCCTTACTTCAGGATATGTATTTACCAGATTTGATTCTCACATCTGTATGGTGTTACAGATGGTGAGTGGGAGTAAGATATTGGGAATTAGGTGATTATATCCTCATTATATCAGAATTCGTTGTAATTGGTGTTATTTGAGGAAATCACCTGGGTTTTTGCTGACGGCAAATATTTGGTTTTGAATGTCCGATTGTTATGAAACAATTTCAAACTGATATATCTGTTTGTTTATTTTATAAAGTGAGATATAACTTTTTGAAATTATGTCTATGACATTTACCTATATTAGTAGGTGATTGGGTAAGGAGTATTCAACAGCGGTGTAATTCTTTTTAACCATAGTACAGTTTTTAACCTACGACGCACAGGGTTTGAGTTATTAAACTCAGGGAACTTGTACAAACTATTGTATGTTGTCCAGTGTCCATTAAGACAAAGGAGTCGGTACTCATACCATATTCCATTTACTCATGACTTCTCTAGTTTTAGACAAGTATTTCGTTGAAATACAAGGTCCAAGTTTTAAGAAGTTATAGGTATATGAATAAAGTAGAGAACCATATGTTGCAAAGTATCAGGATTCTTCAAGGTGGCCAAAAATGTAGATACTTATGCTAGATATTCCGTTGGTAATAATGGTTTTGAAAACATGCTTCTCTTTCAGGTTACTCATATGTGGATGCATTCCTAGATGAGTAATGATGTTTGGCCTCATTCCACTTAGTTGACATGCACTAGAGACGGCTGCATGATTTGAATCTGGTTCTAATTAAATTAGTTCATTTGTTTCTATATGGTATATAGAATGGTTTCGTATCTTAACGATGTTAAGGTATAAGGTGTTGTCCGACTGATGCTTAAAACCAGAATCTGGACGAACTCAATGCACGTTTCAGAAATGGAAGTTTGTGGGTTATCCCGGGCTTCGACGAGGGTTAACTTTCTACCATCTGGAGGATCAATAGATATATTGTTCTTCACTCGCCACAGTTTTAGTAAAATGGATTCTTTTCAGAAAACATTAGTGGGAGTATGGTAGAACTGGAAGTGATTCCAGAACCATAAACGATTACTGAAAATTTAATAGAACTTTAAAATTCAATTGGATTTGACATTCAATTAGCTACTCCGCGGATATGGTGGGTAATCTCAGGCACCCGAGAGGTACTTCGGTATCCTCAAAGACGGTGACAGGGAGGTTCTTGTTTACCCAGACTTGTCATTACTGCTGTTCTAGACTATGAGACCCGGCAAGAGAATGAGTATAACGTCATTCTAAACTAGCTTTAGAAGTGCACGTATATATGACTCTGCCAGAGGGTTGTTGTAGTCAGTAGGAGCAGCGGAAGCATAGTGGACAAGTAGTTTGTGTCTATTTATAGACTAAAGCAAGTATAGCGGAGATAGATCATCTATTTTTGATGTGACAGTTATAGGTTTTGACTTCATCAGAATAAGAGATGGATCTGGTAAAATGATATTAGGGTGTGATGTCCTGGTATTTGGATGACATGCACTTTATAGGAAGTGAAATTCCTATACTACGATCGGTTATACTGTGGTTGTCGCACAGTTATTTCTCCACATAGGATATGGATATAATATCAGGCATTCTGGTTACTAGATCTATGGTTTTAGATCTAGATTTGGGAAGTTTCCCAATTTGGGTACTTTGACACTATTCTAAAGGTGTTTTAGAATGGACGACTCCTGGAATGGTGGTATACCTGCAGGTGATAGAGTCACCCTCTCTAAAGAATGTCTTACAGACTAAAGGGGAGAGGGATTTACATGATTAGCATATCACTTGCTTAGGCAATTGAGTCAATCATGAGATGTCAAGTACCACACCAGATAGTGTTTTTGCACTAGCTGCAATAAGTTTATATATTAATCCAATCCTGGAGATACGTTGGGAAGCAGTTTATGAACATAAGTGGATGTTCTAGGGATTTGGTAACGGCAGCCTCCTTCGGGAGACGGTTATCATTCCAGGCTTCCAAACTGACCTGGATGACAGAGCGACTGTCAAAGTCATAGATTTCCCTCTTTTATGAGGGGCGGTAGTTTGGACAGGCGGTCCAAGCGGATACTGATGAAGGCATAGAGCAGGATACTGATTAAATTCAGTGGACGATACATTCTAAGAAGTTTGCTGGATTTGGAGTTCATTTGTGAACTGGGTCCCATCAGATATCCAGACATATTCGAAGACAGGTATTGCTCATTTTGAGAGATAGTTTTCTCTGCTAAGTTGAGATATTGAGAGATACATAAAGAAACACCGGAGTGGATCCACTCACTGAGGCTATTTCTCGAACGCAATAGTTTCATAAACGAAAATTGTGAGACTGATTAGTAGAGAAGTTGGGTGTTCGATATCATACGGGCTGTGAGTATGCGGCAATAATTAGCCTTAAGTGCAAGTGGGAGATTGTTGGCTATAGTGCTCTCAAGTCAATTATTAGATCGCAGGTACGCGATTGCGATGATTGAGGGAGGACCTATACGGTTAGAACAGTCTTACTCGAGATGATAGTATGCTATCTGGTTTGTCTTTATCATCATGTACAAGCTTTAGGTGATATTACAGATCACTATTACATGTTGTTAGAGCCCATAGGATTCTTGCTTGACTACCTGCAGTATGATGGAGATCATATATGTGAGAGATGGGTGGTCTATAAGCACATCCTTAAATGTCCCTAGTCATGGGAGTTTCGAGACTGGGCATCGATACTTCAGAGTATACTAGTGTATACTGATCGAGACCCCGACGAGGGGTGGTGGCCGGTCTCATAAGCCATTGGTGTCAGTTTGTTCACCTAAGATGTATGCAGGTGCTCATTTGTTATGAGTACACCGGACGGACTCGCCAGGAACATACTCGTTGGTATTATACCTATTGTCAGATAGCAGTTCCCAGGTGACATGTGTACAGGTTAGTCTATCGACCTGAGATCGTCATTTGTCTCGTGTGAGTTCCCACTGTGCTTTGATTACTACTCTACCACGGCTTAAAAGAGTCGTGTTCGGTACAGTCCCGAGCCACATGGAGGCAGTGAGCGGATCGTCAGGGGATTCGTCTCTCCCGGTACTGGGGGTTGATGTCACGTTGTGCACGAGTAGCCATCACCAGAAATCTTTGGCCAAGGTAGTCGAGAATTACTGATCCAGGATCGGTAGTTTCTCAGGTGGTGATGGATTTCATACCGGCACTAGATGTCGCATTATTAAGGGTCTGATTTTATCCACCCCCCTAGACTCGATATGCGATACTCATAGATGAACGGACCGGACTGTACGGATATTGTCACGGTTAGGCTCAGTAAGGGTTTCAGGATGAGTTTACTCGTCGACTTCCCTTTCTCTCAATACTTGGGTAGCCGTTACGTACAGCTAGTGCCGCTGACATACTTGTGGTTAAACTTACTGCCTGTGTATTGACGAGTTTTTAGAGTCCCACACAGAGGGTTTCCCTGCTTCGGGCGAAACGATGTAGAGGCCGTATGGTTTTACGACAGGGTTCGATCATATACGTGCACTTGTGCACGGATCATGATCCGGATGGATAATACCAGTGGGCTTTGGTTTAAGCCGGATCCTAGTATTATATTGTTGGATTATTTTCGTCTCATTTTATTCGTATTCTGTCGGAATACGGATGCGGGTATGTATATACGGATGAGGGGTATTCTTGTAATTCTTTACAAGATTACTTTTTGAAGATGCCATTTCATTTTTTGTATTAAACATTTAGGTTTAAATGTTTATTGAGGTGGAGAGAGTGAGTTTTTGTTTTTTGGCATTAAGCTTCAAGCATGCACACTTGATGACTCATTGTGGTGAGTCATGTGGTGACTCATGGTGGCATGCTTGGATTTTGGTTTGTATTGTGAGATATTTATGGTGAGAGCATAAGATATTTATTCTTGAGTTGCTTTCTTTAGTTTCTAGCATGCTTCATATATGCTCACAACATAAATAGCTCACAATACCTAGCCATTTTTCTCACTTGATTTTTCTTAGCTTCAGACTCTCATCTCTCATGACTTCTTCTTCTTCCTCTACCCTAACCTTCTCATGTGTTGAGAAACCTAGGGTGTTTAGAGACAAATTAATCCTTCATTTGACTCTACATTATCTTAGCTATCTAGTTTGGCAAACTAGATACCCTAGTTACTTCGGTTATGAAGTAGGAGCTCGTTTCATAAATTCTCGGGTGGATCATCTTCGATGGAGGGAGACCGAAGATCAAGCTTGATAATGGAGGCCTCTAGGAGCTAGGGAAGGTGGTTGAAGACCGAAGGACACAGATCAATTCGGTATAATCACTCTAACCTTATGCATGTTTTGTTATCTAGGGCTTATGGGTCGATCCGTAGACTAGGGTCCCGTTAGCGCCGGTTTTTGAAAATTTTTGTTCCGTATTTGGCCACGGATTAATAGCTAGGGCGCTTGCATAACCCAACACTTCCAAACACTAGGTAAAGAAAAACAGAGATAGAACTTATCTCTTTTGCCTAACATAAAAAATCAAGGGTTTAACCCTTCATAATAGAACTTAGTTCTTTCTCTGATCTGAGATTTAAAAAGCAAATCTTCCCACATGTTGAGAATTTAATTCTCAATGGGGAGATTCTGTTCTTCAAACTCAAAATCTAGGGGAAAGAATTAGATTAAAAAAAAGAAGAGAAGAAAAAGTTTGTTATAGAAATTTAATTTCTTCACAAACAGAGTTTAACCCTATATTAAGAACTTTGTTCTTACAAAAAAGAACAGAAGAACTTATTTCTCCAGTAAAACCGATCTCACATCTTCAAAACAGAGATCATTAATGGTCAAAATTCCATTAACAGAAGTTAAAATTTCTTCAGAAAATATCAACAGAGATTAAATCTCTAAAAAGAAAAGGACTTGGCGCCTCACGTGAAACACACGTGAGTACCCAAAAGATTCCCTTAAATAGAACTCAGCGCCTCACGTGCTTCCCATATGGGCATTCAAAATAGAAGACTAAGCGCCTCACGTAAAATACACGTGAGCGCAAAAGCACCATAAAGTTATTCGAAATGACAAGTGTTTAGCACTGATTGGACAGCGCCCATGTCCCAGCGCTTTACATGTTCCCCACATGAGTGCCATACAAAGTTCATAACATTCTATATTCCATCAAAATGACTAAGTGCTTAGTACTGATTGGGCAGCGCCCATGACCGAGCGCCTCACATGCTTCCCACGTGAGCACCATAGCCACAGATAAGTGCTTAGCACTTATGAATAAAAGGAAAAGGCTGAGCAGACCAAGCCCAAATTTGCTAAGTCCCTCTAAAATTCTCTTGCAATTGAGCCCAAATACTCTGTTGTTGGATTTTAATAAAATTTAATGATCCTGAAAATATTGCTAAGTTGATCTTAGTCTTAAATAAGACCAACGTATTCTTCGTTAAAATAAATTGAGCCCAAATGCTTATATATTTAAGTTGATCTTAATCTAAAAATAGATTAACGGTTCTTACATAAAATAAAATATTTTTTGAACTAAAGAAATATATAACCTAAGCTTAAAACCCAAATTCATAAATATACGGATTTAGACTGATCTGCGCCCTACGGGCGACGACATAAATCAATCTCCGTATACAATCCACGGGCAACCTTTACAAACAAAATAACACACGACATGAAGTGAACTACTAGAGAAGGAGAAAGTGGTTATCACAACGCAATAACGTAATTATCTGCAGGGGCTTGTGCCTGCAGGGAAAAGCGTCCCCACAATCAAAAAAACCCTCACAAATGAGGGGGAATCTGATAAAGTCTGCTATAACGATCGCATCTATCCAAACCTCCAATATACGGTGCCAAAAATCAACTTGGTATCTTTGGAGAGGTGGGTGGATATGTCCAAATAACATCTGCCCCCAAATTCAGGCAAGACGTTCAATCCCAGTTCGTCTTTGTTTTCGGCGGTAAACAGATTCTGGTGCCCCCGGTGGGACCTTTTCCACTTTCCACTCCATATTTTGTATGTCGTGTTTTGTGAACCAAATCACGGTTCACTATGGTTGCCCTTGGATTCGAGATACTATAACTTGTTGTCTTACTCCTATGCAGAAAATCAATGGCTTCTCACTGCACTGCTTGCAGCAGCAACTCCCGCTCCACCCCAACTAAAGGAGTGACCTATGGGCCCAACGCGACCTCCATTTTCTCCATACTGGTAGGGCAGGCCACACAAGCTATTACCGGACTGTTCTTCAGGTTCATGCTCCCTCCTGTGAGTTTCGGCGCCTCAACGCCATAAGAAAAAGCTCCCCGAAAGTCGATCTTCAATCGGCTGGCAACCACGACGGCTCCTATCATCAAGCCGTCAAACCCTAAAACATCAGTCTTCAACAGGCTGAGCAAAAGCTCGAGCGGGCCCGTAAATAAGCCCGTAATACCTAAAGGGAGCTACCCCAAAAAGGTTAGCCATTCCTGCCCCTGCTACAGGAGAAGCTGGCAAAGGTGCTTCCCCCATCAGACGGTAGGTATTCGAAAGATTGGCCGGCTATCCTTAAACTCTATCAAGAACATCGGTCTTCAACAGGCTGGCGCCGATTGAAACCCCTCAGCAAAGCCGGGGGCATGATGAAGCCGCTTCCAAAACTAAGGCGGTCCCTTCAGCAAGGCATGCTCGACGTCGCCACTGGCACCGAATAAAACAGGCTGGGGGAAACTCCCCCTCTGGCCTCACCCCACCAGCTCCTATGGTGGATGTCAACGATGATGTTCCAACTGGGAACAGTTTTGATCCACTCAAAAGAGTACATAAGAAATCCCCGACGGCGGTGCTGAAGAAATCACCTCTGCCAGTAGAGGTCCCTGTGCTGCAACAGCCAGAGCAACCTCATCAACGGCTCTCCTCACAAATACATAGGGGCTGGAGAAAAGTCCAAGACTCTGTGATTAATAAAAATTACTCTCGTCAACCCGAGAAATCTAAGGGCCGACAGGGAAAAGACCATTCCTCCGCTATACAATGGGGGACTTCTCCTAAACAGGTGCATGTCACAACGGCTCCTTCAACTCCAATCTCTCATAAAAGAACGAGACTGGAGAAAACTCTACAGCCCGCGGCAAATTCCAAAAGCGATGGACCTAAATGCCTCAAGTCTGGGAGTATAACCGTACATACGGTCTATATGGCTTCAGGAAAAGAAGAAAGCCGGGCCTCGGTGAGTCATCGACCGCAAACCCGGTCGCTGACTAAGGCTCATGAGCAAAAACAAAAGCTCCAGGGAATGCTGACCAAAATGGCAACGCTTACAGGACAAAATAAAGATCCGGACTAAGAAGTCGAACAGCGCCAAGAGCAAGAGACCCATGTAGAGTTTTTTCGAAAGATGCTAGAGAGAAAGGACAAAAAAGTTGCTGGCAAGCTGCTAACATAAAGCAGATGGCTCTTCTATTCCAACATATGGTAGGAATGATGATACAACCGGAACCCCCGGCCGAAGACCCGCCAATAGTCATCGAGGATAACAGAGGGGCTCTTCCGGCCTTGTCAATGGACAAAGAAGAAACTATCTCCAAGGCGGCCCTGGATGATTACATCGCTTAGCAAATAAGAGCTCACCAAGCTAATGAAGCCGCCGGCCAAATTGTCAGAACTGGGCGACCATATCCAGGCTGGTATGACCAAATCAAATACCCACCGGGATATACGATCCCTAAGTTCCATGTCTATAAAGGAACAGGCAACCCTCACCAGCATGTCGCACAATTCAGAGCTCTGTGCGGCAATACTGGAGGCGACGACAAACTGTTGCTTTGCCAAATCATCAGCAACTTGTCAGAGACAGCTTTCGAATGGTACTCGGAGCTTCCAAATGACTCCGTGAAAACCTTCACAGAAATGGAGCTGCTTTTCACACAGCGGTTCGCCAGCGCGTGCGAACGCACTCTGATCTCGACATTAATCAATGCCAGGGTAAAGCCGGGAGAAACCTGGGTCCAATACGCAATTCGGTGGCGAAACCTATAGTCTAAGTGCGAACAGCGCATTGAAGACGTTCTTCAAACCCGCAACCTTTCAGGCTCTGATAGACAAACTGGCCCAAATGGATCAGATAGGCCATGGCCTTCCTCCTCAAATAAGGACCCTCGAAATACTAAGGGTAAAGGAAAGGCAACCTTCGTCACTAACACGCAACAACAGCTGAGCGGCCCAAAACCAGCTGCTCGCCAAAACGTGCGTCTGCGCCCGTCCTTGGAAGAAAGAATAGGACGTGCTTACTCATTACCGCGCGATAAAACTAGGAGACTGTTTGAGTTGGCGATGCGAAATAACCTCATCATATTACCAGACTCGCGGTGTCCAGCACAACCTGGCGACGTCAACAAACCGAATTACTGCTCCTATCACAGAATGGTGAGCCACCCAATTGAGAATTGTTACATCTTCAAAAATTGGGTTGAAGACCAGTATAAACAGGGAAAATTCGTGCTGTCTGATAACTAGAGGGTGAACCCGCCCCAGAAGCACACTCCAAAAAAGGTGGACGCGCAGAGGGCATCATGCTCACTCGTGGAAGAAACTCCATCGGAAATCAATCTTTCAGCAAAAACTAAAAGAATGTTGAAGGATCTACAGGCATGTTCGGCGGTCAGGAGGAAAAGCCCACTTGAACCCGTAATAATCGAAGGGATGCTAAAACCTTGTCCCACGCCAAAAATTTCCGACAAGGGGAAAAGCCCCCAAGTCAAGTCTTCAAAATCTTCGAAGGAAAAGTAGAAAACCAAGAAGCCTGTGCAGCCTGTTGAGTATGACGACAAATGCATAAATTTTAAAAAATACATAGATGCACTGGAGGAGTATAACCAGAAGGCGCGGACACCGGTCGCTCTCGAAGAATTCCTCAAGCATATTCTTGAGGGCGAAGATAATGACAATGATGAGGAAAATGACTCATCAGAAGAAACCGAAGACCGTGTAGCAAGTTGTCACATGGTCTCCCATTCGTCATTATATGAAAAAGAAGCTCCCTCAACGTCAAAAAACAATGTAAAAGAACTGGGGGTAGAATCGGCGCTAAAATCCCCGAAACTGCCAGAAGAAGACCCAATGGAGAGGCTGCTAAACGAATCCTTTCAAAAAAGCAAAGTTGACCAAGAATGCAAGACAGCCATATATGAAAAGGCTAAGCATCAGTGGCTGAGTAAAGAAGTCGCGGTGAGGACAAGTCGTAAAGTGCTCCAACCAAACCAAAGCAAACCTGCAACAAATAAGAGCAGGATCAAAACAGAGAAGCGGATCGCCAAAGCCCTGTCAATGGGAATGAAACTACCACCTCTCATAAAGTACAATCTCAGGGCCACATGCTTCGATGGAGAAGACTCAAATCCAGAATATTGCCTATATCATCGAAGGGTCGTCCACCCAATCGAGGAATGTAGTTCCTTCAAGAAGTGGTGGTAAGGATATGTTGCCTATCGAAAACACTTCAAGAAGGTGAAGCACGAAACTCGCACTCATCAACATCAAAATAGCAAGACGAATGCGCATGAAGAAACGACTGGCAAATGTCGTATGGTTGGTACCAGTTCGGAAGGAGGAAACCTCTAGTTCTTACATTCGGGAGCGATTCCGAGGAAGAAACATCCCTCAACCCTCTCTTCAAAGACTCCACCTTCGAAAAAGAAGAGGAAGAGAAGAACTGCAAGAATATTCAGCTGCGTAACCACACGCTGCCTGAGAAGAATCTCGGACCTACAAATAAAGGTTCGAATACAAAAGACAATGGGAAAGGGAAAATCCCCGAGGAAATCGCCTTCGATGAAGAAGTGGTAAAAGAGCTCATCACAAAGGACCTTCCTAAGAAAAAAAGGTGGATTACAATGTCCTGGCACATCTGAGGAAAACACCCTCGCAACTGAGCATATTGGATGCTTTCCTCCTGTCCAAAGAGGCACGAGATTATCTGATTAAGGCATTACAAGAGTCCGATCAATTCCAAACTTTCCTCGCGGAAGAGAAGATGAAAAATGAACGGGCAAAGATCCACACAGCTGATATTACATTTACTGATGAAGATCTACCCCTCGGTACATGGGAACATAACCGCCCGTTATACATCACCGGGTACTACCACAGCATCAAAATAGGGAAAATTCTTGTCGACAACGGATCCTTCGTTAACCTTCTCAATGTGAGAGTGCTGAAGAAAATTTGCATGAACGTTCAGCACCTTTCCCGAGATAAAATTACCATCTCTGGGTTCAATTCACAGTCATCACGAACACTTGGGTCCGTAATACTGACGCTATGCTTCAGGCTGCTCATCACTGACATCAAATTTCATTTCATTAACGCTAAGACTTGCTATAACGCTTTTCTCGGCAGGTCTTGGTTACACGAGTACAATGTCATCCCTTCTACACAATATCAGTATATGAAGTATTTCAAGGATGGCTCGGAGTACACCGTCACAGGAGAGGTAAACCCGTTCTCAGTAAACGAAGTCCAAAAATACGAAGACGCAAAGTACTTCCTACTAGACTTCGAGGATACCGAAAGGTGTCACAAGTCAGAGAATAAATAGAAATCCATCGCCAATATCCCGGTCTTTGGGAGCGATACTGAGAAAGACGAAGAAATAGTCTACTCGGGGCAACCCCCAAAAGAAAAAAATAAATCCGGACCATCTACTCCTATTTTGATCTTTGGTAACGACTCAGAGGATGAGGCCAATACAGTGTTCTCCGTCCGCCCGTCAATGCAGACTCTTGCCGAAGCAGATCAGAGTCTATAAATTATGATGGCTCCAAATCGACGCTACAAGGAACTTGATACGCTTGATACATACAATATAAAAGAACTACAAACTTTCTACATACCTCCTAGGCGAAGAGGTGAAAAGGCGATCATCTTCTACCAATCTACGACAACCAAAGTAAAAAAAGAAATTTGGCATAGTGCTAATTTTGCACTCGACAGGCTTCAACCCATCGGTCTACCAAGATATTACGCGGAATGATTAAAAGAACTGTTAAGATGCCAAGGCGTACCCCTCGAACAAACTGTTCGACAAGCCTAATTCTACAAAAAGATTTGGGATATTACCAGGACTCAACAAAGGAAGCCCAATGGGAAGATGGAGACAACCGGGCTCGGATATGTCCGATCAAAGAAACGGGAGCATGTTTACAATTTCCACGTCATAAACAGCTTAAGTGAAGAGGAAAATGTTCTTCCAAGCAGCCGTGACGTCGAATCGGAGCGAGATCCAGCTTCAAAAATTTTAAGACCGTCGCTCGAAGAACAAATTGACAAGCTAATAAAAAATTCTTGCCAAGCGAGCCGGGATAATCACAGCCGCGAAATATCTATTTATGAAAAGGCCTGTCACACCCCGCTTCCCAGTGTACGGGCAAGGGGATACGGCTGGTCCCGCTACGTATTTACTCAGAAGTAAACAGGCTAAGCGTAGCTAAGCAATATAATAAATGTACACAAGAACAATGACAAAAGATGTAAATGAACAGCAACTTTTATTTATTAAACAATTCTCTACCAGTACAGCTGGAAATATAAATACAAGGATGGAAAGCAATGCCTAAACAATGGTATGAACTGAAAGGAAATATGTACAAGTGACTATAGCTCGGGGTCTTCAGGAAACTGCTCCAAGTGCTCATGGCTGGTCTCGAACTCCTCAGAGTCGGGTCCTCCTGAGAACATTCCAAAGAAGATGAGAAATATAAATGTCGTCAGCGAACAATCGCTCAGTAAGTCCCAAAGAAAGAAGAAGAAGAATAAATATGTGAAGTAGATAATGTTATATTTTTTATACTAACGTAATTGTTGTAGCTTGGTACAGAATATACCAGTGTATACAAGAGGAGTCCAACTTACACCGTAGACTTTGGTAACCCGTAGTACAAGGCTCCGTCGAAAATACAACGGAACAACGACATGGATGTAATAAAGTCTTTTAGTGACCACCTCGTGCAACATTTAACATGTTCTATGCCAGTCTACCCCTTTATAAACCCCGTAATGTTTATTGTAATGATCGTATTGATTGTATTGTATTTTCCTATAGTAAATGGATGACTTGCCGAAACCATGATATCTGTAAATGGAATGGATATAAATGGATAGCCATGTAATCGAAGGATATCCATGGTTCGGTTCGGTCATGTTCATGTTGATATGGATTGGATTCTGGTATTCATCGATTCATGTTGTATTGCAGTTATACTTGAATTGGATTCAAGTCGGATTGATTTCATATTTGACCATGACTCAAACTGAGTCAGACTTTTAAACAGAATTGAAGTCCTGATTGTTTTGGAGTTATCAGTAACTGCTGCACATGGACGGCAGGATTTGTGTCATTTTCCAAGACAATTACCATGTTGATAACACCGTTGTTTGGTTGTCTACTTTAGATAGGCAAGCACCTATATTCTCCGACTCCCTGAGGCTCAAGCGAACTTGTCCCGCTTAAACCTATGTTTACTAGGGTCCTTACTGTAATTTAGTAGAACTTGAGAGGGTTTTATGTAAAAATAGTTTTGATATAATTTCAAAATACACCTCAAATATTTTATTATCGTCTTTAGGGTTTTCATAGATGTAGTTTTTATAAAAATGAAACTTTCGAGTCAATAGAACCTAGATTTCAATGTATATGGTATTTCAGTGTAATCTTGGAATTGTGATTTCTATGATTTAGAAAATATGGAATATTTATATAATATATTTTAGAATAGATCTTTTGATAATATTCATATATATATATATATATATATATATATATATATATATATATATATATATATAATAAATTTTATTTATTTTGTAGAAATCTTATTATCTTAAAAATTGCATCAAAAATTTCATCGAGATCGAATACTCCTTGCGGAGGTTTGTATCTCGCTCTACTAGACCCGAGAATGTGCGATAACCCGCACCATCCTGATCGGGGTTCCCCAAAATGGGTTGTCAGGGTGTATTTGCAACGAATTTAAATAACACACTTTTTAAAGAAACGGTTTTGAATGTTCAAGGTATTTATTCGTAATCTCATATTTTCCCCATAAACTAGAGTCCCAAAATTCATCGTGCTATACCAAGAATGTGTGTTGTGATAAGGTAGGTCATTACCTCGTAAGTTATCTAAAATTAATACTGTTAAATTGAACAATTATAAGTTGTATGTAACATGATGGTATTTTACTGTAAAAGTGAAATAAAAATTGCAACATGAATTATTTTAAGATGAAACTTGTTCTAATTGTTTATTTATGTTTGTTAAATATTATGAGAGGATATGGTATTTTATTATTTAAGAAAAATGGAGTTTTTTTTAAAGAAAAACGAATCGGAAGTCGGAATAACTTCGCTTCCGACGAGTTTTGAAAAAGAGAAGTTTTAGAATAGAGATGGATAAGGGGAGTGGAGACATACAGGTTATAAAGGAAGAGGAGAGGTATGAGAAGATTAGGAAAGCGTCGGGGAGTCGTTTCGTCGCCGGATTCTTCTTGAAACGTCGCTGGAACTTCGACTTGAGCTAACTCCACTTGCATAACTATTTGGACTTGAGAATTTTTTAGAGTTTTTGTAATGAAATTCTGAGTGAGGAGGGGTGAAATGTGGTGTGGTATTTATAGGAAAAATTAGGGTTTAGGGTAATGACGAATAGAATTAAAATGTTGATTAATGCCCATTTTTAATTCTCTGTTTATTTTTAATAAAAACAAACAGTACAGGGGTTAAGGGGGAAGGCCAAGGACTAGGGTTAGCAAGGTGAGGCATTACCTACGGAAGGGAGTCGGCAATGCCGGGCCAAGGAGTGATCTCACCGGTCCAACCCCGTCGGCTAGGGCGTGGATCTCCGCCACGTGTCCCTGTCGCTTGGTATATATCAGTGCACGTGTTTGTTTAATCTGTGACTTTTTATTTTACGTGTAGTGCACGTGTAAATCTTAATTAAAAATATATGTGGCTAAGGGATTCGATCACAGGGGCTATGTCACAGCAGTGCAAGACTTTACCAATGAGCTACAAGTGTTTTCTTGCTGTTCAAAAGCAAATTAAATTTATAACTTGTGCTCAGGCTTAGGTGTTCCTTTCTGTATTTTTAAAAAAAAATTATGTACAGATAGTTTAGGGTTGTTACATTCTATCCTCCTTATAAAAATTTCGTCCTCGAAATTTGTAGAAGGAAAGTGTAACAGATTCAAGAAAAGTTTAGTGATAGAACTAGTAATAGTGCATAAAAATATATTTGGAAGAACGAAAGAATGCAAGGTTTTGGAGAATCCATAACCTTAAAAGAAAAATAGGGTTATAATAAATTCAAAGTATATGAAATTGTAAGATTCAAGGAATATGAAATGTAAAGAATGTTTTTAGTTGCTGATTCTTATGTTATATTGCTTAGGACTTCATGCAGAATTGACATGCATGTCCATGCAAAACTGACCTGCATGGTAGGGTTCCATCCAGAACTGACCTGCATAGGCCGCCAACAAAACCTGCCATGCCCCTCTTCCCGGTGTACGGGCAAGGGAACGCGGCTGGGCCCGCTACGTATTTTCTCAGAAATAAACACGCTAAACGTATCTAAGCAATATAATAAATGTACACAAGAAAAATGACAAGAGATGTAAATGAACAGCAACTTTTTATTTATTAAACAATTCTTTACAGGTAAAACTGGAAATGTAAATACAAGGATGGAAAGCAATGCCTAAACAATGGCATGAACTGAAAATGAAATATGTACAAGTGACTATAGCTCGGGGACTTCAGGAAACTGCTCTAAGTGCTCATGGCCGGTCTCAAACTCCTCGGAGTTGGGTCCTCCTGACAACATTCCAAAGAAGAAGAGAAATAGGAATGTCGTCAGCGAACAATCGCTCGGTAAGTCCCAAGGAAAGAAGGAGAAGAACAAACAGGTGAAGTAGATAATGTTATATTTGTTATACTAACGTAGTTGTTGTAGCTTGGTACAGAATATACCAGTGTATACGAGAGGAGTCCAACTTACACCGTGGACTTTGGTAACCCGTAGTACAAGGCTCCATCGAAAATACCACGGAACAACGGTATGGATGTAATAACTTCTTTTAGTGACCACCCCGTGCCACATTTAACATGTTATGCGTCAGTCTACCTCTTTATAAACCCCGTAATATTTATTGTAATGATTGTACTGATTATATTGTATTGTCCTGTAGTAAATGGAAAACTTGCCGAAACCATGATATTAGTAAATGGAATGGATATAAATGGATAGTCATGTAATCGAAGTATATCCATGATTCGGTTCGGTCATGTTCATGTTGATATGGATTGTATTCTGGTATTCATGGATTCATGTTGTATTGTAGTTATACTTGAATTGGATTCAAGTCGGATTGATTTCATATTTGACCATGACTCAAACTGAGTCAGACTTTTAAACAGAATTGAAGTCCTAATTGTTTTGGAGTTATCGGTAACTGCTGCACATGGACGGCAGGATTTGTGTCTTTTTCTAAGACAATTACCGTGTCGATAACACCGTTGTTTGGTTTTCTACCTTAGATAGACAAGCACCTATATTCTCCGGCTTCCTGAGGCTCAAGCGAACTGGTCCCGCTTAAATCTATGTTTACTAGGGTCCTTATTGTAATTTAGTATAACTTGAGAGGGTTTTATGTAAAAATAGTTTTGATATAATTTCAAAATACACCTCAAGTATTTTATTATCATCTTTAGGGTTTTCATAGATGTAGTTTTTATAAAAAAGAAACTTTCGAGTGAATAGAACCTAGATTTCAATATATATGGTATTTTAGTGTAATCTTGGAATTGTGATTCCTTTGATTTAGAAAACATGGAATATTTATATAATATATTTTAGAATAGATATTTTGATAATATTCATATATATATATATATATATATAATAAATTTTATTTATTTTGTAGAAATATCATTTTCTTAAAAATTGCATCAAAAATTCCATCGAATGCTCCTTGCGGAGGTCTGCATCTCGCTCTACTAGGTCCGAGGATGTGCGATAACTCGCACCATCCTGATCTGGGTTCCCCAAAATGGGTTGTAGAGGTGTATTTGTATGGAATTTAAATAACACACTTTTTAAAGAAACGGTTTTGAATGTTCAAGGTATTTATTCGTAATCTCGTATTTTTCCCACAAACTAGAGTCCCAAAATTCATCGTTCTATGTCAAGAATGTGTGTTGTGATGAGGTAGGTCATTACCTTGTGAGTTATCTAAAATTAATAATGTTAAATTGAACAATTATAAGTTGTATGTAACATGATGGTATTTTACTGTAAAAGTGAAATAAAAATTGCAACATGAATTATTTTAAGATGAAACTTATTCTAATGTGTTTATTTATGTTTGTTAAATATTATGAGAGAATATGGTATTTTATTATTTAAGAAAAATGGAGTTTTTTTAAAGAAAAACGAATCGGAAGTCGGAATAACTCCGCTTCCGACAAGTTTTGAAAAAGAGAAGTTTTAGAACAGAGATGGAGAAGGGGAGTAGGAACTTACAGGTTATAAAGGAAGAGGAGAGGTAGGAGAAGATTAGGAAAGCGTCGGGGAGTCGTTTCGTCGCCGGATTCTTCTTGAAACGTCGCCGGAACTTCGACTTGAACTAACTCCACTTGCACAACTATTTGGACTTGAGAATTTTTTAAAGTTTTTGTACTGAAATTCTGAGTGAGGAGGGGTGAAACGTGGTGTGGTATTTATAGGGAAAATTAGGGTTTATGGTAATCAAGAATAGAATTAAAATGTGCATTAAAATGTGGATTAATGTCCATTTTTAATTCTCTGTTTATTTTTAATAAAAAAAAACAGTACAGGGGTTAATAGGGAAGACCAAGAGACTAGGGTTAGCAAGGTGAGGCATTACCTATAGAGGGGGGCCGGCGATGTCGGGCCAAGGAGTGATCTCGCCGGTCCAACCCCGTCGGCTAGGGCTTAGATCTCCGCCATGTGCCCCTGTCGCTTGGTATATCTTAGTGCACGTGTTTGTTTAATCTGTGACTTTTCATTTTACGTGTAGTGCACGTGTAAACCTTTGGGGTTCTAAAAGATTAAAAGAAAAATCAATTAAAAATATATGTGGCTGGGAGGATTTGATCACATGGGCTATGCCACAGCAGTGCAATACTTTACCAATGAGCTACAAGTGTTTTCTTGCTGTTCAAAAGCAAATTAAATTTATAATATGGGCTCTGACTTAGGTGTTCCTTTCTATATTTTTTAAAAGAATTCTGTACAGAAAGTTTAAGATTGTTACAGGCCAAGACGCAGCGTCTCAGCCAGCACTCTGCGGCAGAAGAAGACCGAAACGCTATTCATTCCCAGCCCGCTATGTGTTCTCGCGAAAGGGGGAAATCCCGAAATGGAGGCAAAAACATGGCAAAGAACGTAAGCAACGTTTGAAGAAAACAATGCGGATCAAAGACGCCATTCAATCGAGAAAAGATCAATTGGAGCTCGTCCTTTATAAAGAAAATCGGTCGGGAATACTCTTTCCCTCAAGAAAAGACAAGAAAAATATTCAACCTTGTCATAAAGCACCAAATGATGACGCTTCCGAAGTCTCGACACCCCGAACAAATAAACGAAGTCCATCATCCAGATTATTGCTCCTATCACCAAGCAACAGGTCATCCCCTTGAAGACTGATTCACCTTCAAAGACCGGGTATAAGACCAGTATCGACAAGATATGTTTACGTTATCCGACAGATAGAGGGTAACCCCGCCACAAAAGTATAAACCAAAAAGAACCTATACCGTCAGGATAAGACCAACTAGACATCGAGAATGGAAGCGAACTCGTACCTGCCATATGATAACACTCTCAAAAAAGGGAGAGCATGAGACTATGAATGACCTCTACAGGTGCTTCGCAAATGAAGACAAGGACGAGGTGATCTCAGAGTTTCCACCGGCACCAAAAGAGCTGGAAGACGGGATACACACTATGGCAGACAACCTAAGAAAAATTGACTTAGAGACGGAATATGATACGAGGCCAACGTTCGTCAGTGAGCTACTATCTGAAAAACAGGTAGCCACGTTAAAAGACATGCTCATGCAGTATAAAAAAAATTCTCTTGGAACTACTTTGAAATGTCGGGTCTAGATCCAAAAGTAGAAGTACATAAAATGGCTATATCACCAGGTATAAAGCCAATCAAACAGGCGCCAAGAAGGATGCGACTCGAACTTGAGATGAGTATCAATGCTGAAGTTAAGAAACTAATCGACTCGGGCTTCATCCAAGAGATTCAATATCCCGACTGAATCGCTAAAATCATTCCAGTGATGAAGAAAAACGGGATGGTTCGCATCTGCGTGGACTTTCGGGACCTCATCAAAGCTTTCCCGAAGGATGACTTCCCAGTACTCGTTACCGAGTTGATGATCGATAACACGTCTACCCATGAGGTCTTCTCCTTCATGGATGGATCTTTAAGAAACAACTAAATAAAAATGCATCCTGAAGACTAGAAGCATACCGCTTTCCGGACCCCGTTGGACATATTCTGCTATAAGGTGATGCCCTTCGGTTTGAAGAACGCTGGCGCTACTTACCAGAGGGCTATGACACAGATTTTCGATGACCTCTGCGTCTTTGTAACTAGTTTCCAGCCTGAAAATGTTTTCAATTTCCCTTTTAGACGCCTAACCATTTTACGAATCGTGAGATAGATTAGAACCATCCGTACAAGACCCAGCCGATTCTACGTGATCCGCACTAGAGGCACGGTATCCTTTCATAGCAGAGTATTGCCCTTTGAAAGCACACACAAGATTGTTGAATGTTACATTGACGACCATGTAGTGAAGAGCAAATCTTATGAGGAACATTGGGAACATCTAAAAATAGTGTTCTAACGTGTTTGGAAGTATATTCTGAAGATGAACTCTCTAAAATGCGTGTTTGGATTTTCCTCAGGCAAATTCCTGGGATTCATCATACGTCATCGGGGTATTGAAATCGATCCCTCAAAAATTAAGAAGGTTATGGAAATGCCTACGCTGAAAACCCTCAAACAACTGCGGTCTCTCCAAGGAAAGCTCGCGTATATCCGACGGTTCATAGCCAACCTATCCGGAAAATACCGTCCCTATAGTCATCTGATGAAGAAGGAGACCCTGTTCGTTTGGGATCAGAAGTGCTAAAATGCACTAGACGAAATCAAACAATACCTGCAAAATCCGCCAGTATTGGCCACTGCAGTTGAGGGAAAACCCCTTATCTTATATACAACAGCCCTTGAGGGTTCTTTAGGTGCATTGTGGGCATAAGAGAACGATCAGGGAAAGGAGAGAGCTCTGTACTATTTAAGTCGAGTTCTTCTGGGGGCAGAAAGCAACTATTCCCCCATTGAAAAGTATTGCCCGGCGCTGATCTTCACAATAATGAAGCTCAGACATTACGCCTTGGCACATGAAGTCCACCTCATATCGAAAGTAGATCCTCTTAAATATCTAATGTCAAAGGCCATACTGACAAGAAGGCTTGCCAAATGGGCCATCCTCCTGATGGAGTTCTTGATAATGTATCGACCCCTCAAAACAGTGAAAGATCAAACATTGCCAACTTTCTCGCGGAGCATCCGATACCAGTCGACTCCCCATTAAATTGCGAGTTGCCAGACGAACCTACGTTCAACGTAATCGAAGAAGAAAATGATTCCTGGGAACTCTACTTCGATAGAGCATCTTCTATGAAGAGGCGAAAGCAAAATGTCCTCATAATCAAAACCGGAGTGGGCCTTATCTTCGTGACCCCGCAAGGAGGGTTATTTCGTTACGCCCTCTCCTTAACGGAGCCAAGGACTAACAACGAAGCTGAATACGAATCTTTGATAGCAGGGCTTGAGATCGCTATCGACATGGGAATCAAAGACCTCCTCATATATGGAGACTCCCAGCTGATCGTTACCCAAATAAATGGCAACTATCAGACATGCAAGTCAGAGCTGATAAAGTATGATGAAAGAGTGCAGTAACTGCTGACACAAATCTCTTCCTATACCTTGTAAAGAATACTGTAAGCGGAAAAAAGCAAGGCGGATGCGTTGGCCAAATTGGCTAAGGAATTGGCCGACGAGGACCTCGATGACGTAAGGATCATTGTGCAAAGCCGCAGGGTTCTCGCGCCAACAGATATATCTTCGGAAGACTTGATAAAGACATCTGAAGGAAAAGAAATGACCGAACAAGTGGCCCTTCAAATAGGGGACGAAGAAAAGGTCAAGGACTGGAAGGAAGTCTTCAAGTCCCAACGAACGCCCGAAAATGTGTCATCTAGACATCAGCTCATGAAACGAGCTTTTTCTTTCGCCTTCATCAACGATACCCTTTATAAGAGATCATTTGACCTCCTATGGCTGAGGTGCCTGGGGCCGGAGGAAGCAAAGAAAGTTGTCCAAGAAATACACGATGGACTTTGCGGCTCCAATCAGGCGGGTCCGAAAATGAAACTAAAGATAAAAAGAATGAGTTACTATTAGCCCATAATGATTCAGAACTGTCTCGAATATGCGAAGCAGTGTCACTCATGACAAATTCACGGGGACTTCATCCATCAACATCCAAATCCGCTACACCCGACAGTGGCTAGCTGGCCATTCGAAATGTGGGGAACCGATATAATTGGCTCTATCGAACCGGCATCATCCAAAGGACATCGGTTCATACTAGCAACAACCGACTAGTTCTTTAAGTAGGCAGAAGCAGTACTGCTAAGGGAAGTAAAGACAGAGAATATCCTCCATTTCTTTAAGACCCGTGTCATATACCGGTTTGGAACTCCGCGATGGATAATCTCGGATAATAGGCCATCTACAAAAGCCATAAAATAAGCCACTTCGCACGGGCATCATAAAATAGATTGGAGATACTCTTCAGTCTATAATTCTCGAGCCAACGGTCTAACTGAAGCTTTCAACAAGATCTTGACAAAGATTATAAAAAAAAGACGGTGTCCAGAAACAAAAAGGACTGGAACGAAAGGCTGCATGAAGCTCTCTGGGCATACCAAACAACATTCAAGACGACCACAAATACAACACCATACGCATTGGTATTCGGCACGAAAGCGATACTCCCATTAGAAATAGAATTCCCCTATCTGTGAGTAGAGGTTCGATATGAGCTGACAGATGAAGAAAATGTTCATCTTAGGCTTGAGGAGCTCGACACCCTCGACGAAACCCGCCTTATAGCACAGCAAAATCTGGAGGCTTATATGGCAAGGATGACACGGTCATATGAAAAACTGACCAGGCCGAGAACATTCCGCCAAGGTAAACTCGTGCTAGTTGTCAAAAGACCAATGATCCCCAATCATGCAAAGCGAGGAAAGTTCGAGCCGAACTATGAAGGCCCATACATCATAAAAAAAGTTTACTATGGTGGAGCCTACCTCCTTATGGATATGCATGGTGAAGACCCTTCCGGCCAATAAAAGACCAATTACTCAAGAAGTACTATGCCTAACGAGTCATGACTTAGGTCAATGATAGATGACGACGCTTATGTCTACTCGCTATCTTCCTGAGTCAGAACTCTGAGAGTAGTATCCAAAAAGCTCCGTCGCCTCAAAAATAGCAATATTAGACCGAAGTATCCCTAAACTAACAATGGACCAAAAAGTCCTTAAACTAATACTCACCCCGAAATACGGCGATAATGGACCGAAATGTCCCTAAACTAACAATGGACTGAAAAGTCCATAAACTAATACTCGCCCCGAAATACGGCGATAATGGACCGAAATATCCCTAAACTAACAATGGACCGAAAAGTCCTTAAACTAATACTCGCCACAAAATACGGCGATAATAGACCGAAATGTCCTTAAACTAACATTCGTCCCCAAAATGGGAATGTTGGACCAAAATGACCCTAAACTAACAATGGACCAAAAACTCCTTAAACTAATACTCGCCTCAAAATACATCGATAATGGACAAAAATGTCCCTAAACTAACAATAGACCGAAAAGTTCTTAAACTAATACTCGCTCCGGAATACGGCGATAATGGACCAAAATGTCCCTAAACTAACATCCGTCCCCAAAATGGGAATGTTGGACCGGAACGTCCATAAACTAGTATTTCGCCCCAAAATACAGCTATAATAGACCGCCATATCCTTAAACTAACACGTTTAGCCCTACGGTGAATCCCCATATCGATTACCGTATACAATCTACGGGCATAAATGATTCATAACTCTCCCAGGTCCCACATGACGTAGTCCTTTAAAAAAAGTGCGGGGCCTACAGCTAATGGTGTGTTACCTTACGTGTCGCCTAAAAAAAAGGTATGTCCACAAGCGAAATGGGCACGGATGAAAACCCGAAAGGCGCCGTGAGTAAAAACAGCAGGACTACCAGCAAGCTAGTGAAAACACAAAAAGGCGCGAACTCGTTAAAAAAATGCACTTACAAAGCCCTCATGACTTTGTAAAGATAAAACACCAGCGTGAGATCCTTACAACTTTCAAAGGAGTAACACACTTAGGAATCCATACGATTCCTAAGAAGAAAATGCACTTACAAAATCTTCACGACTCGTAAGGAGAATATACCTTCAATAAGACCTTCACGGCTTATAGAATTCAAAAGCCTTGAGATATAGAGACCTGAACCTGTTCTTAAGCCTTCAAAATCCTACAAAACCTTTCTGCCCTATAAGTTGTCCGGTATTGACACTTGTATACAATCCACGGGCATAAATAAATATATCTCCCACCAAGTTCCACTAATGGCGAGAAATGTCCCCATATGGTGAACTATACTTATAAGTCCTATCGAATTACAAGGAGAAAATACTCTTGTAAGATCCTTACGACTTATAAGAGAAAACATACTTAGGAATCCTCATGACTCCTAAGAAGAAAATACACTTACAAGATCCTCATGACTCGTAGGGAGAAATACCTTTATAAGACCCTTACGGCTTATAAAGCTGGAAAGCCTTAGTCGACAGGATCCTAACCCTGTTTGCTAAGTCACCTTTGTCCAAATCAACAAAGGTAAATGATGATTCGCTCCTGGTAATATCGCAGTTGCAGTGATGTTGATGCCAATCTTGGTATCAGATTCCAAATTCTCAACTCGCAAAAAAAAGGTATGTCCACAAGCGAAATGGACACGGATGAAAACCCGAAGGGGTGCCGTGAGTACAAACAGCATGACTGCCAGCGAGCTAGTGAAAATCTGAAAGGGTGTGAACTCGTTAAAAAAACCGAAATGATAGGGCAACTCGCAATAAAAAGTTGCGAGTACAAAAAATAACACAGCCGAAATGATTGGACAATCGCGACATTTGCGATATAAAAGCTGAAAAGATAGAGCATCGCAGAAATAAAAAATATATATATAACAAAATAAAACTTTTATGTCCTGTAAGTAAGTCCGTATTGACTCTTGTATACGATCCATGGACACAAATAAAAGAAAGGGAACCATATTTTCCCACCACGTTTCGTCAAAAGAAGAACCGAGTCTTGGCGGAACATCTACAGCCGAGAGACTATTTGGACGTCCTTCCTACTTCAGCAATGTACAGATGTGACGTCAACAAGGACCCAAGAGTCGAAAAAAAATGGAGTAATGGCAAAATCCTAGCTCCAAGTCTTGACGGTACATATACAATCTAGAGACTATCGCGGCGTTCCTTCTCATTCTAGCAGAATGCAGACGCAACGTCATCAAAGAAAAGACCCAGGGGTCAAAGAAAAAATGGAGTAATGGAAAAATCCTAAGTCCAAGTTTTGATGGTACATATACAACCTAGAGACTATCCCGGTGTTCCTTCCCATTTCATCAAGATGTAGACGCAATGCCATAAAAAAAGACCCAAGGGTCAAAGAAAAAATGGAGTAATGGTAAAATCCTAGCTCCAAGTCTTGACGGTACATATACAACTTAGAGAGTACCTCGACGTTCCCTTTCATTCCAGCAGGATGCGGACGCAACAATCAACACAAAAACGAAGTGACGGCATATTCCTAGCTTCGAGTCTTGACGGCAGTATATACAAAGTCTAAAGACCGTTAGAGATCATTCCACCCCAGAAGGGTGTGGTTATGACTCATCGGGGCTTCAAATCAAGCCTAACCTCAAGTTAAAAGCGATATAGCAAATACCTGACACTTGTTCTTCTGACGGTAATACATATACACCAACCTAAAGAAAATTACTTGAAGACATCTTATCCAGCCTCAGAAGGGATCCGAGACACGACAGTCACGGGGCTACTTGAACAGCAACCTAAGGGACTGTATATCAAGGAATACATCAGCCAACGCGATGGTACCATGGACTAAAACCCTAGTACCACAAACCTAACAGACCTCCGTCATAAAAGAATGGGGGTTATCAACATCCAACGTTACGACAAGTTTTCCTATAAACCTGAGGGAGGTAAACTAAAAACACTCCGAAATAAGTGAATAAACTAGAGACTCCGAAATGGTTACATAAACTACTTCGTGCCAGATTAAGACATCAAGAAACAGAAAGATGCAATTCATTGAGATCTCAGTCAACGATAGATGACGATGCTTGTGTCCGCTCACTATCTTCTTAGATAAAAATTCTAAAAGTTGTGTATGATATACTAGCCCGGAAGCAGCCGTATGCTATGAATTACTCTATAATACTTCACTCACACATATACCTCTATGAGCAAGGTAGTGGGGGAGCATTTGTTTACATCCATTTGAGTGCTCACTTACAAATACATACGCATTTGGATGGAAATAGCGTTGAAAATCATTCTGTACCTTGAACTTTGCTCCCCCGGCTTTGAGCAGAGCCGGTAGCAGATATAAGATATAGGATGCATGCCAATTTATATACGCGTATGGAAGGTTAGTGCATGACACATGCACATCAGTGGCGTTTGCACTTAGCAAAAATCTCTAAGGGTGAAGTGCACGTGCGCAAATGTAGGTTGCAAGAATGTTTAAACAATAGAGAAATAACATGTGTTAGAAATGAAGCATTCGGTAGTCAACAATAAAAGGAATTCATTTAAATAAACATTTTATTCTACAGGAATGAGATCACCAAATACGGGATCAAAAATATAAGGGTTTACAAAACTATAAACAAAATTTTCTAAAACCCTCTCGGCTTTCTCCACCATGTCGAAGCGGTGATCTTCGTGAGGGGTCGCTCCCCATCGATCAGTGCCGTGCTCATCGGCAAAAGCAGACATGATATCCTATTAAGCCTGTATCTAGCTTAGCAACTGAACAGAGTGATCCCTCAGAAGCTTGGTAATCAAACGTGCCTCATGAAAGCACTCGATCTTGTCCTCCGCTGCGTCGAGTATCGCTGGAGTCATCTCCGCTGGATGAGGGGGGATGTCATCGAGCACGGACAGGAAGATCATCCGGAGCCAAATGGAGCCGATGGGGAGAGGAGATTCTCTACAAGTCAGGAGCTCATACATCACCATGTCGTATTGGTCATCCATGAGAGCGGGATTCACCAAGCGTGCAGTAAAACGAGGAACAATTTCCTCGATAGGCACCTCGCATTGTTGCCGATGAGCATGTGGAAGATTGCAAGCCATGGCTCTTATCTGTTAAAATGGTTCTTTCCTTGTGAAGGAGAAGAAGAACATTGCTTCAAATTATAAAGAGAAGCATTTAAGTTTAGGCACAGAAAATGTTGTGCATGGTGGAACTATTTCCAAACTCTGACAAAAAGAAGGCATTGGAAAAGAAAGAGTTGACTCCGAAAAAGCAAAGTAAGAAGGTGAAACGATTCTTTCGTATAATAAGGCAGTGCTTCACGTGAAGTACACGTGAGTGCCGGCGCTAGATTTTTTTTAGGGTTAAATCCTATAGCAGTGCCTCACGTGCATAACACGTGAGCGCCGGCGCTAGTTTTTTTAGGATTATATCCTATAGTAGCTCCTCGCGTGCATAACGCATGAGCGCTGGCGCTAGTTTTTTTTATAGGATTAAATCCTATAACATCGCTTCACGTAAAGCACATGTGAGCGTTGACATAAAAAAAGTTTTGTCATTCATGCTTTAAAGAAATTTATACATTGGTAATGAGGATGATAAAATAAAAGAAACAAACAAATATCATCAAAGGTCTACAATAGCAAGGTGCTAAATTCCGGACATAGATTCTTAAATTTAAAGACAAGTTTGAGTAAAGCCCTCCTAGCTTCTTTGATCATCTTCTTATCCGTCCTCTCCCGAATACAAGCTTCAGGATCCCCGCTAATGTCTTCCATCCTCTGGTACGCAAATAGTATCGCTTTCTGTTGAAAGACGCGATGCAAAATAGCGACTGGATCATCTTTCCGCTTCTTCAAAATCAGGTCCATCAGATAGACTGAATGAACCTTCTCTTCAGCGTCATCAAGTGCCTCGAGCGGTATAGCCTCAAACTCGGGAAGCGCTTTCCAGATTGATCCAACGATAATCTTTAAAAGAGCAGAACGACGAAGGAGCAATCGACCGTTGTGATTATCAAAGCGATGCATCACCTCATCGCATTGAGCATCAGTGTACTCCTGACCTTGAAAGCGACCTTATATGCGGATTTCTTCGTAGCAGACAACTTCCTCGATATTGTATTGATGATCAGCCATGATACCTGAAAAGAAATCCAGTGGAAAGTTAGCAATAAAAAAACTCTAGCATCACAGAATCAAGATGGCGAATCCTTAATGATTGGAACATGTGCCCGATGGAGAAATCTAAAAAAAATTCTAAGGCTGATTTTAATAATAAAATTTCAGAGCTGAGCTTTGCCTTATCAAAATGGTATAAAATACTAAAAATTTCAAGAAAATCCCCAAAGGGATTTGATAATCAGAGCAAAGCTTTGTTAAACTGAAAAAAAAATCCCCAAGAGGGGTCTGATATTAAATTGCCAAAGTAAAGGTCTGATCTCAAGAAAATCCCTAAAAGGGAAAAGATCTAAAAAAATCAGAACCAAGTTCTGTAGAAAATTGCCAGAGCAAAGCTCTGATAAAAATATCAAGAAAATACCCAAAGGGGAAAAGATCTAAAAAAAATCAGAACCAAGTTCCGTAGAAAATTGGCAGAGTAAAACTCTGATTAAAATCTTTAAAAAATTCCCAAAGGGCAAAGATCTAGATCAGAACTAAGTTCTGTAAATTCCTAAAAGGAATATATTAGAGCTAAGCTCTATAATTAAAAATGAAGTAATCTTCTAAGAAGAAGACTCTTACCAAACAAAATTTTGACAGAGTGGGTCTGCAATGTAGATCTAGAAAAGGGTGAAGAACTAAACATTAAGAAAATAGAGTTAAGCACTAATGAAGAATAAAATTCTCAAGAAAGAAGATAAAAGCGCAGCTGTCGCCTAGGGCATGAAGTCCTATTTAAAGGGATAGGGGTCGGTTCAGATTCCCCGAATCCCAAGACGGATCGGATGGCTCAAAATTGTGCACCGTTGCACTCACGTGTAAGCCACGTGAGAACAACGGTGGGGGGCATTTGTTCCTTTATTAATTAAACATAATAATAATAGCTAAGCTATATTCAAACACAATAAGGCAGTGCCTCACTTGCTCCCCACGTGAGCGCCAGCGTCGGCCTTTTATTGGATTAAATCCAACAACGGCGCCTCATGTAAAGTTCACATGAGCGCTGACGTGCAAAGCCCTGTTTCGCCCAA
The DNA here is from genome assembly GCA_030015575.1 of Agapanthus africanus. NCBI lineage: Eukaryota > Viridiplantae > Streptophyta > Magnoliopsida > Asparagales > Amaryllidaceae > Agapanthus > Agapanthus africanus. The sequence goes on from CM057341.1 coordinate 232,198,595, forward strand.
TCAGAGCAAAGCTCTGTTGAAATTCAAAATTCAAAATTTTGAAGCAACGCTTCAAATCTCGGACGCAACGCGCCACATGTCAGGCGCTGATACGTCAGCGCAGCGCCCAAGAAGGCGCGCCCAATCAGAGCAAAGATCTATTAAAGGAAGCAACGCTTCAGTTGCGCAGGCGCTGCGCTGCGCGACACGTGTCAGCACAGATGCGCTAGTGCAGTTGCACTGCGCTGTGCGCTGCGCGACACGTGTCAGCGCAGATGCGCTAGCGCAGTTGCACTGCGCTGTGCGCTGTGCGCTGCGCGACACGTGTCAGCGCAGTTGCGCTGCGCGACACGTGTCATGCTCTGGGGCATCTGCGCCAAACAGAATTAAAATTCTAAGAAATCTTTTCTGTTCTTATTAAAACAAGAAGATTTTCTTCTGCAAAGCAGAAGCCCTTGGATCAAAGATCCAACGGTGGGGAAAATTCCCCGAATCACTCAGAGAAAGATCTCTTTAACAAATTTAACTAATTTATGGGCACTATAAAAAGGACCCTGGACCTCAATTCAAAGGCATCAATATTTTCTAAAAAAAAGGGAAGGGAAAGAGAGCTCTGAAGAATTCCTCAAAAAAAACAAAAAGGTAAAAACCTTTAGAAAAAAAGAAAGTTCTCTCATGAACAGATCATAGATCTAAAAACAAGATCAATGATCTTTAATAATAAAAAATAATAATAATAAAATAGTGCTTTGCACTTTTATGAACCTTTGGTTCTTTGAGATAAGAAAAACAAGAAAAAACTTATTTTTTCTTTGATCTAAATTAGATCAAGAAATCAAATAGTGCTTTGCACTTCTGTTCTTGAATCTAAAAGATTCTTAGTGCTTTGCACTTCCAAACTGCGATGTTGCGCTCTTGAGAGAGCGCCACGTGTCAGCTACAGAACAATTTGCGCTATGCGCTCTTAAAATAGAGCTTTGCTCTCTGGAATTGGCGCAACTCACCAGAGCGCGCCACGTGTCAGCAGCGCAACAGCGCAGCGCACTAGCGCAGCGCACTGCGTTGTTGCACTTGCGCTCACCAGAGCATGACACGTGTCTTCACCACAAGCGCTTGCGCTCAGTGATTGGCGCAAAGCGCCTGATAAATGCAATGCATTTCCTGAAGGGTCAGGCCCAAGTAAAAGGCCTAACAGGCCTAATAAGTAAAATGCTATGCATTATTTAAAAGAGGAGAGCCCAAACAAAATGGATGCTCTGCATCATTCATAAAAGGGCAGAGCCCAGTCCAAATTAAAATAGAAAATAATGCAATGCATTATTTTAAAAATGGGCCAAGCCCTAGCGCAGGTCTAATAGACCAACAGCAAATAAAAAAATGTTGAACATTTTTTAACTGGACTTAGCCCAATTCTGGCCGTAAGTCCTTAAATTAAATTGAACTGAGCACAAATGCTCTCGCTCTCTTAATCAATCTACATCCGGTTCGAGAGTACATCTTCGAACTCTTTTGACATCCCTCGTTGTAATCCCTCAACGACGTCAAAGAGGTGATGGGTCCCAACGACCACACATCAATACGGACTGCGGGGTCCTTAAACTCGTGGACCGTAACGTCCTTAAACTAACATCGGACCGTAACGTCCCTAAACTAATATCGGACCGAAACGTCCCTAAACTAATAATGGACTATCATGTCCCTAAACTGGAATATGGACCACTACGTCCTTAAACTGGTGATGGATCGAGACGTCCTTAAACTAATAACGGACCACCACGTCCCTAAACTGGAGCAAAGAGCCTCCAAATGCTCTTTTGCCGGACCTAAACGATCCCGTTTAAGTTGATCTTAGCCCCCAAACACAGCTAACGTATCCTTAAGTATTCAAATGGACTATAAAACTCCAAATCAACCTTGGTTCAAGGGTACATCTCTGAACTCCTCTGACATCTGTCGTTGTAATTCTTCAACGACGTTAGAGAGGTGACGAGTCCCGATGGCCAGATATTAAATGGATTATCACGTTAAGTTGATCTTAGTCTCAAACAGGACTATCGTATCCTTAACGAACGTTTAAGTTGATCTTAGCCGCAACGCGACTAATGCATCCTTAAACTAAAAACACCAAACCCAAATCTAAGTAAACACGGATTTGGACAAATCCACGTCCTACGGGCGACGGTATTACTCAGTCTCTGTATACAATCCACGGGCAACCACAAACAAAACAAACACATACGACACGAAGTGAAATTCTGGAGAAGGAGAAAGTTGTTACCGCGATGCGGTAGCGTAATTAACTGCAGGGGCTTGCGCCTGCATGGAAGAGCGTCCCCACAATCAAAAACCCCTCAAGCGAGGGGGAATCTGACAAAGTCTGCTATATCGGCCGCATCCGTCTAAACCTCCGATACACGGTGCCATAAATCAACTTGGCATCTTCGGAGAGCTGGACGGATAAAACCAAATAGCATCTGCCCCGAATCTCAGCGTCAGGACATCGCAGTCCTGTGCGCCGCCATTCGGAGGGGAACAAGCCCGTAGTGCCTGTTATATAAGAATTAAATTCCCAGGCGGCGTCTACGTACATAGCACGTGAGCGCTAGCGCTCAACTTAAAGAGAATAGAATTAAATTCTATTAGGGGGAAAATATTTCCCTAATCTTTTCAAATGAGATAGATATACTCTAGACCCTTGGATTAAAAATCCAATGGTGATTAAAAATTACCGTTTGATAGAATTAAATTCTATCTATGGAAAAATATTTTTCTGATCTTGTTAAAAACAAGAATATATTTATTTTGTGAAACAAAAATCATAGGATCAAAAATCTAACGGTGGATAAAATCCCCCAAATAATTTTTGAGATCAATTAAATCAATTGGTATCTCTCAAATGAGAGATTTTCTCAAATTAATTAGCAAACTGCCTCTCCTATATAAAGGACCCAAGAGTTCAAGTCTCAAGGGGGAAGGACGCACATAGGAGGATCAACCCCAAAAGTTTCTTTCCACAAAATTGAGAATTCAATTCTCCTCTGAAAGAAAGAAAAAGATCCTTGCTCTTCCAAACGCTACGTAAAGAAAAGCAGAGATAGAACTTATCTCTTTTGCCTAACATAAAAAAAACAAGGGTTTAACCCTTCATAAAAAGAACTTAGTTCTTCCTATGATCTGAGATTTGAAAAGCAAATCTCCCCACAAGTTAAGAATTTAATTCTCATCGGGGAGATTATGTTCTTCAAACTCAAAATGTAGGGGGAAAAGTAGATTTAAAAAAAGAAGAGAAGAGAAAGTATGTTCTAGGAATTTAATTCCTTCACAAACAGGGTTTAACCCTATATAAAGAACTTTATTCTTACAAAAAGAACAGAAGAACTTAGTTCTCCAATAAAATCGATCTCAGATTGTCAAAACAGAGATCATTAATGGTCAAAATGCCATTAACAGAAGTTAAAATTTCTTTAGAAAATATCAACAGAGATTAAATCTCTAAAAAGAAAATATAACATTTCAAAAAATAAAATATTATTTTAAGGAATTTTCAGAATTTAATATTAATTTTTAATGAATATTTTAATAGTTCGGTATAACTAAATACCGATAAATGGTGAAAATCCGGAGAAGAATTATGGAAATTCTAAAAATAAGTTAATTTGGGGAAATATGCCATTTTAAAGTTTTTATGGGTAAGTATATGCCATTTTAGTGTTAATCGCGATTAAAAATCGCTAATTGGATTTTTGGACTTTTGTGCAAAATGTGCACATATCATTTTCTACACTTATCATACTTGTTTCATGTTTTCGACCCATGTTAAGTCTAGGGTTGGACCATGCTTAGATGACCATGGTGGATTGAACCATTTGATTAGGTTAATTGGGGTTACTTAAGGGTTTAGCTTGGTTAAGAATTGGTTAAGTTTAGGGTGACTTGTGTAGGGAGAGAGTGAGCCATGATGGCTTGTGTGTGCTAGCATTTAGAGAGAGAGATAATGGTGGCTTAAGCAAGTGTCACACCCCTTCCTAACACCAGCAGCAGCTGCATCAGCAGCCCAAACCTATCCTAAGCAACAGCCCCAATATCCATAGCCCAGCACACAAAAACAGCCACCAAACTGCTTCAACAGCAGCTGAAAAGATAAATCAGCCAATCCTACATCAGCCCCCATATCAACCCATCAGCTGATACACCATATCAGCCCCTATTTCCTCACATCAACAGCTACATCAGCTGCTGAAACCATGCATCAGCCCAACACATTTCAGCCACCATCAGCAGCAACAGTAACATCAGCCAAGACAGCAGCACAACTTCAGCCCAATTTTCATCACATCAGATGCAACACCATCAGTCCATATCAACACATCAGCAGCTACATCCCTCACAACTCACACCACACCATCATAAACACACCAACACAACACCAATAAAACAGTATCAACACATTTTGCGCCATATTTTTATCAGCCACAGCAGCAGCAACTTTATTCCAACCAACACCCCACTACACCATCATCAAACCACAACTACAACACTTCATCTCACCACAAAAACAACCCCAGCCCCTGCAGTAGCTGCTGCAAACAGCAACTAAGAAAAAGAGAGAGTAACAAGCAGCAGCAGCAGCAGCAGCTCCAGGAACAAAGGAAAACAGCTTCAGCAACAGGAGTAACCCAGCAGCAGCAACCCACTTCCCCACCTCCTCCTCCTTCCCTTCTCCTTCATTCTAGGACCCTTGAGATATAATCTTGCAACCCAAACTCCTATCTTGCAAGTTATGGGTAGTAGACTGAATGTAGTGTTATATTTGTGATCTAGTGCTAGTTTTAGTGAATTTGAGTGAGGTTTGGGCAAGAGATGGTTTTGATTATTAGGGTAACCTTATTAAGTGTGTTTGAGACCAGTTAACACCAGAATACCCCAGATTTCCAGTAGGTTACCTGAAAGTTTCGACTTGGCGTATTTTAGCGATTTTGTCAACTTATTGACCTTTCTAAGATCTGCTTTCACCCCGGGAACCCTAAAATGAAATTGACTTGGCAGTAAGCTGTGCAGGAACCCTGGAACCATCCCATAAAACCCTAGCCCCCACCTCAATTTCTTGGCCGCAGATATATTCCCTGCGGCCAGAGCAGTAGGGAACCCCCTCGTTTTGCGTGCACGGCTCTTTTACATGTAAACTTGACCCTGAGTATGTCTAGTTTTGTCTGGTTCCAATCGGGGTAAAATCTGGGTTGATTTTCATGAGTTGGCGTATGATTTACGACTTGTTTAACATGGGTTTTTGGTATTCGATGATTCGTTTCTGTCGGGTGGCGTTTGGACGTCAACGGCAGTGGATATTGGCTGTGTTTGCACGCGAGGCCACAGGTTTTTACCTATGGGCGTAGCATGCACCATTTTGGTTTCCGACATGGTTTTCATGTGTTTTAGCGTGTGATATCCTTGTAGGTACCCCACATGGCGTCGGAGCGTTGGAGATGCAAATGGAGACATCGACACCGGCACGCTTAAAGAAATGTGAGTAGATTTATATCTACGGGGAGAAGTCGGGTGGATGGCGTATAGCACCCCCGCCGTTCGTAGTGATGTATACGGATGCGTATACACACTAACAATTATTATATGTTGTTGGAATTAATTATTGATGTTTAAATGGATATTGGTGTGTTGGATTGGTAAAAGGTTACGAAACCCTAGGGTAGTGGGTGCACTACACATACATATACACACATGCATACTTGCATACATCCTTATTTCATATGTGGTTATAGGATTCTATATAGATATGTGTTCACTTGGATATGGGACTATGTGTTCACATACGGGTTGAGGATGATACATGAGATTGAGATGAGTCGATGAGTTTGATCTGAGGTTATGATATCGGTGATATGATAAAATTCATAATTGAGATACGTCTTGATGCTTTAGAGGATTTTGGGGATAATGATGCCATAGGAATGGTGACATATATATATTAAATGATCGACATGTGATTATGATACGAGATAAGATATGACATGATATGATATGACAAGATATTTATGATAGGCCGCCTTGGGCGTTGTTTACTCCTTGAGATGATACGTACTGATGATATCGATTTATACGAGACTGTCGATCAATAGTCGGATTATGATTATAGTGATGGTAGTAGTATTGTACTAGACGTAGGTCAGTACCCAGATTATGATATTTGATATAGAGAATACAGGATGAATGATATGACGAATGTGATATTGACCCTTACCCAGATTTGGGGATGCCGTACGACGGATTTACGTACGAGCTATGTTTTGATGTTTGATCCGCACTCTTGATTTTGGAATAACTGATTATAGAGATATGTTATCGGATGTGATATAATCGAGGCGGGATCACCGACTATATATGTATATATATATGTATCGACTCAGAGGTTAGGCGGTTTTCCTTACCTACTGTTAGCTATAGCTCAGCCTTATAGTGGTATAGCTATATGACGCTTATGACATTAGATGCAGTTCAGCTATCATTGTGTTTAGTATTCAGCTCCCGCACTTTATTATTGTTGCTCTGCACCGCATACTGTTGTGATTCATATTCCATTATTGATATCCTGCTGTTAGGACACCGGCACCATTACCGATGATGCATATGTACCACGTACACTTATTTGCCGGCTCACACACATCTTCATCGGTAATTGCCATGTCACGAACACTTAGAAAATATTATTGCTTGATTTAGCTTGTTAGCTAGTAGTGACATGATATTAGTATGCTTGCCTTATATGTTAGCTTGACATTGTAGCTATTAGTTGTCACTCCATGCATACTGTTATTTATTATATGCTGCATTCATGGATTCTCATGCTTATATTCATGATTTCACATGCTATTGATGATTTGGATTCGGGTTTCCATGAGATTTTCTGGATTTGGAGGAAAACCGCAAAACATATATAAACTGCTTTCTCTCTTTTAAAATAAAAATACGGTTTTCCCATGATGTATGAGTCGTCCACCATAAGTTTTGCTGATGGATTTCGAGACCCGATTCGAGGAGGCGGATGAACCGTTTTGGGTACATGGTGGGCCCGGTGCGGTACCCCGGGGCAAGAAGATCGCGGGAGATGGCGTTGAGCCTGGCAGGGGAGCACAACCGACCGGTGATATTACCCGACGTATCGGATATCCGGAGGATACCGTCGTGGTCATGAGATAGATGGTAGGGGCCGATCTGGACTGACGGCGCCCTGGATATTGTGATTGAGACATTGAGATTCTGAGGTATTGAGGTACAGAGATTGTGATATAGGGATATCGAGATATTGAGATTATGTTTTGTGCCGATGCTAGGCACTGTTTTATGCTGATTTCATTATGATACCTCATTTTAAAAATACAGAAATCTCACAAATTTATGAAAGCAATTTTCTTCAGTTCATGCATTCATACATCATCCATATGACATATTGCTACCTGAGGCACTGACACAGGCACATGGGATTACATTTGGGTTAGATATTTACCCTAGCCATGGTTATAGCTTGCTGGTTATATATTTGAGGATTACATATTATGATCGTATGACCTAGGATTGCGTCATACATGCGATTTTCTGTTTGTAGATCTTTTTCTACTCACGAGTTGGCAACTCGCCCCCGTTGTGCCCCAGTTTCTTGCAGGTGTTGCCGTACGAGTTTCATTACGGCTTTGCGGGCACAGCTTCTTTCAGGTGACTTGCTAGTAGGTGGGTTATTTGTATCGTACCCATCATTATACATTGTATATTATATTCAGTTGTATCTAGAAGTTCCATCAACCAAACATGTACTTATTTGAGATCGAGACCAGTGTTGTTTATTCTTTCGACTTTAGAGTCGCGTGTTATATTTCTATGGATTTCTTGCTGATTGGAGTTTCCTTTTCTGTTGTGATCCTCGCCTTTAGGCATTGTATATTATGTTGCAAACTGGTTGACTTACATATGGTTTTTCCTTCACTCCACTACTTTTCTTGGTTTGGATTTTTGGGCTCGGCTTACTTAGAGCACGTACGCCTTGAGACGTTCGTAGCCTAAGTGCCGGTCATGTTCCGTACTTTCGGGACGTGACAAAGTTGGTATCAGAGCCTTAGGTTTTACCTTCGGAGCATAGGATGACCCTTGGTTGATGGAATAGGTGACTAAAATAGAGTGACGTACCGTGGGTATGTTCCGCGGCATATTTACGACACGCCACTCCACTTAAGAAGCTTTAGGATGTACGTTTCTTTGTTCAGTATCATATTCATTCATGATCTAGCCTCATCAGTACCAGTTATGGTTTTACTGCCATGATTACGGGCAGGGAGAGCTACGGCTAGAGTTGCGGTCAGCATGAACTCGTTACGAACGAGGACTGACCAGGGCGTGATTCTGGCGACACACGACTGCGAAGATGTGTCTTTTTTATTGTGTTTTCACACCACGAGCGTGGATGGATCGCTGTATGAGATTACTCGGATGTGCGGATTGGCACCAGAGGATTGAGCCACTGACAGAGGCCAGCCAAACTTTGATGACCGTTGAAGTGTTGCTTATCCATGATGATTGAGGCACGGTTCAGCATGCAGACGAGTGAGCCAGTATTGCTATGAACGACGAGATATCGCCCCAGATGTTGGAGCTATTGCGGTACGAGTGTACTAAGAGATGATAGAAGGTCGCTAGTCACCGAGGATGAATGACTAGGACGTGTGGATCATTCGCTTACCGATGCGAGGTCATCAGATAGATTGATTCCAGCTGGAGACGACTTCACGCGAAGACGTTGAGAGTCGACAGAGACGATCGAATGACAGTAACCTATTATTCTAAGTTTAAAGTAGTCGGAAAGACATGCAGGCAATTTTATGGTCCCTCTAGAAGAATGAAACCCTAACTCGACATAATGACCGTGTGAAAGCCTTTGAACCTTAGGGTTTACGGCAGTTCTGCGGCGCTATTAGTGAGGCTTGGGTTTGCCCTTCTACGGCTGGACCACCGATGCTGTGGTATGTACTCGATACTATTATAGTGTACCCAAGATGTTGAGATCTTGGGGGATTATGAGGTCTTGACAAATCGATCGGATGGCTCGACTTAATTCGGATGCTAGGTGGTGAGATGCATTTCTTGGGAGACTCCAGATACAAGGATAGCCGTTGGAGCTCAGTTCATGCAGCCACGACAAGACGAGTCCGAAGCAGTCGACATTAGAGAAAAAGTGGAGTAAGAGGTTCGCACAAGATCTGGATATGATGACGTTCTACTCCGCCGACATCAGAGATGCGATGCGCATGCCGAGGCATAGTACTTGGATATACCTTCCAGAAGGAGTCGCGATGAGTATACAGCTGCTTCGGAACAAGAAGCAGATATAGTAAAGGACGATGGCTTCCGGACAGTTAGGCAGAGACGAGACTTGGGAGAGACCTTGAGCAGGATTCCTTCCGAGATACTGCTGCAATGATATTTGCACCCAGGATCAGATGTGTTACGTGCATTCAGAGAGCCGGAGGCCGGCGCCAGTGACATGTTGCTTTACGAGTGGTCGCGATGATTGACCGAGAGATGACCAGAGAAGTGTCAGAACGGAATCGTCCCCGTTAGCACACCTGACAAGGCCGATGAGCCGATGGATCGTGAGATTGGTAATCCACAGAGAAGACTTGGACCCAGGAGTGGTCATTGATACGCACACCAGTAGGCCAAAGTTCAGGATCGTCGACGAGACATGCTATGGGTGATCAAGACAGTTGGCCAGAGATTCTTGGAGGATGCGCTTGAGCGGAACTATTCCGCCATACTTGATTTCGATATTTTGGGCGATTTATCCGCATGATTTGATTTTGATGATTGGGTTTCATGACATTTGTTTTCGTGCACCATAGTTACACCTGCTGAGTGTTTGCGAGTTTTGCGCAGTTGTTGCACTTGATATTGTTTTTGTGCCTTGGTTTCACATATTTATGATTTCATGGGTTTCATACATTTGAGTTGATTTTGTGCGTATGCATGCACACGATTTGGTTTTTGCACTCTGTATAGTTTACATATGCTTGCAGTGCAGTGACATGTATTTTGTGCACTTGGATGCACTGGACTTCGATTTCGATAGTGATGCTCGATATCTGTTTGTGCACTTTATGCACCTGACTGGATTTTTGCGCATGTTCGGCGCTTGATATTGGATTTCATGATTTCGTGCATGATGGATGCACCGGATGTGGATTTTCGCGCCTGTTGGGCGCAGGTTATGAGATGCGATTTGGTGCACACCGGATGCACTAAATCGGGATTTTTCGTGCATGTCAGATGCACCTGATTTTGCTGTCAGGCACACACGTTGCCTATGACTGATGCTGTGTGCACACCCGTTGCACCTTGATGTCGTTTTGTGCACCTACTTGGCACATGGATGGATTTTGATTTCCGTGCGCACCGGACGCACAGGGTTTTCATATGCACTTTTTGGGACTGATTTCTTATGGAGCAGTACATTTCCATGATATTGCGATTTGTTTTCGTACTGAGCAGGACTGGTCAGATGACAGTACCTGAGTGTGTTTTGCATACATTGATAGATTTCGAAGGGATTTCCCAAAAGCGAGCTATAGTCTCATTATTTACATACGTGTCCGATATGACACGGAACTTTTAAAACGAGGAAACCCTTCTAAATTATTTTCAAAACGGAGAATCGTGCATACTAAACAAAAGATATATACGTATATGGCTATTTCTTATAGAGACGTCCGCCACTGTGCAGTGTTATGCGCATTGCACATCGACTTTAAAGAATTTGGCATGCATTCCCTTCAGATATTTACATGTACGGATTTGGTATTTACATGTATAGTTCTGATTTATAGCATATCAATTTTACCTTGGATTTGGCATTCGTGTTTTCACCTTAACTCCGATGATTGCGAGATGCTTGACGGAGTTTTTTTTTCGAGTTATCTGCTCGTTACTCATGCGCATGTATTGTGCTACGAGGCGTTTCATGTATTGATGATTTTGAAGCCCCGTTGACTTGAACATTTTATTGAAATGTTTTAGAATTTGGGGGTTTAAATTTAAATTCGGGGACCGAATTTCTTTAAGGGGGGAAGACTGTAACATTTCAAAAAATAAAATATTATTTTTGGGAATTTTCAGAATTTAATATTAATTTTTAATGAATATTTTAAAAGTTCGGTATAATTAAATACCGATAAATGGTGAAAATCCGGAGAAGAATTATGGAAATTCTAAAAATAATTTAATTTGGGGAAATATGCCATTTTTAAGTTTTTATGGATAAGTATATGTCATTTTAGTGTTAATCGCGATTAAAAATCGCTAATTGGATTTTTGGACTTTTGTGCAAAATGTGCACATATCATTTTCTACACTTGTCATACTTGTTTCATGTTTTGGACCCATGTTAAGTTTAGGGTTAGACCGTGTTTAGATGACCATGGTGGATTGAACCATTTGATTAGGTTAATTGGGGTTACTTAAGGGTTTAGCTTGGTTAAGAATTGGTTAAGTTTAGGGTGACTTGTGTAGGGAGAGAGTGAGCCATGATGGCTTGTGTGTGCTAACATTTAGAGAGAGAGAGAGATAATGGTGGCTTAAGCAAGTGTCACACCCCTTCCTAACACCAGCAGCAGCTACATCAGCAGCCCAAACCTATCCTAAGCAACAGCCCCAATATCCACAGCCCAACACACAAAAACAGCCACCAAACTGCTTCAACAGCAGCTGAAAAGATAAATCAGCCAATCCTACATCAGCCCCCATATCAACCCATCAGCTGATACACCACATCAGCCCCTATTTCCTCACATCAACAGCTACATCAGCTGCTGAAACCATGCATCAGCCCAACACATTTCAGCCACCATCAGCAGCAACAGTAACATCAGCCAAGACAGCAGCACAACTTCAGCCCAATTTTCATCACATCAGCTGCAACACCATCAGCCCATATCAACACATCAGCAGCTACATCCCTCACAACGCACACCACACCATCATAAACACACCAACACAACACCAATAAAATAGTATCAGCACATTTTCAGCCATATTTTTATCAGCCACAGCAGCAGAAACTTTATTCCAACTAACACCCCACTACACCATCATCAAACCACAACTACAACACTTCATCTCACCACAAAAACAACCCCAGCCCCTGCAGTAGCTGCTGCAAACAGCAACTAAGAAAAAGAGAGAGTAACAAGCAGCAGCAGCAGCAGGAAACACCATCAGCTCCAGGAACAAAGGAAAACAGCTTCAGCAACAAGAGTAACCCAGCAGCAGCAACCCACTTACCCACCTCCTCCTCCTTCCCTTCTCCTTCATTTTAGGACCCATGAGGTATAATCTTGCAACCCAAAATCCTATCTTGTAAGTTATGGGTAGTAGACTGAATGTAGTGTTATATTTGTGATCTAGTGCTAGTTTTAGTGAATTTGAGTGAGGTTTGGGCAAGAGATGGTTTTGATTATTAGGGTAACCTTATTAGGTGTGTTTGAGACCAGTTAACACCAGAATACCCTAGATTTCCAGTAGGTTACCTGAAAGTTTCGACTTGGCGTATTTTAGCGATTTTGTCGACTTATTGACCTTTCTAAGATCTGCTTTCACCCCGGGAACCCTAAAATGAAATTGACTTGGCAGTAAGCTGTGCAGGCATCCTGGAACCATCCCACAAAACCCTAGCCCCCACCTCAATTTCTTGGCCGCAGATATATTCCCTCTGGCCGCAATTTGCGGCCAGAGCAGTAGGGAACCCCCTCATTTTGCGTGCAAGGCTCTTTTACCTGTAAACTTGACCTTGAGTATGTCTAGTTTTGTCTGGTTCCAATCGGGGTAAAATCTGGGTTGATTTTCATGAGTTGGCGTATGATTTACGACTTGTTTAACATGGGTTTTTGGTATTCGATGATTCGTTTCTGTCGGGTGGCGTTTGGACGTCAACGGCAGTGGATATTGGCTGTGTTTGCACGCGAGGCCACAGGTTTTTACCTATGGGCGTAGCATGCACCATTTTGGTTTCCGACATGGTTTTCATGTGTTTTAGCGTGTGATATCCTTGTAGGTACCCCACGTGGCGTCGGAGCCTTGGAGATGCAAATGGAGACATCGACACCGGCACGCTTAAAGAAATGTGAGTAGATTTATATCTACGGGGAGAACTCGGGTGGATGGCGTATAGCACCCCCGCAGTTCGTAGTGATGTATACGGATGTGTATACACACTAACAATTATTATATGTTGTTGGAATTAATTATCGATGTTTAAATGGATATTGGTGTGTTGGATTGGTAAAAGGTTACGAAACCCTAGGGTAGTGGGTGCACTACACATACATATACACACATGCATACTTGCATACATCCTTATTTCATATGTGGTTATGGGATTCTATATAGATATGTGTTCACTTGGGTATGGGACTATGTGTTCACATACGGGTTGAGGATGATACATGGGATTGAGATGAGTCGATGAGTTTGATCTGAGGTTATGATATCGGTGATATGATAAAATTCATAATTGAGATACGTCTTGATGCTTTAGAGGATTTTGGGGATAATGATGCCATAGGAATGGTGACATATATATATATTAAATGATCGACATGTGATTATGATACGAGATAGGATATGACATGATATGATATGACAAGATATTTATGATAGGCCGCCTTGGGCGTTGTTTACTCCTTGAGATGATACGTACTGATGATATCGATTTATACGAGACTGTCGATCAAAAGTCGGATCATGATTATAGTGATGGTAGTAGTATTTTACTAGACGTAGGTCAGTACCCAGATTATGATATTTGATATAGAGAATACAGGATGAATGATATGACGAATGTGATATTGACCCTTACCCAGATTTGGGGATGCCGTACGACGGATTTACGTACGAACTATGTTTTGATGTTTGATCCGCACTCTTGATTTTGGAATAACTGATTATAGAGATATGGTATCGGTTGTGATATAATCGAGGCGGGATCACCGACTATATATGTATATATATATATATATATATATATATGTATCGACTCAGAGGTTAGGCGGTTTCCCTTACCTACTGTTAGCTATAGCTCAGCCTTATAGTGGTGTAGCTATATGACTCTTATGACATTAGATGCAGTTCAGCTATCATTGTGTTTAGTATTCAGCTCCCGCACTTTATTATTGTTGCTCTGCACCGCATACTGTTGTGATTCATATTCCATTATTGATATCCTGCTGTTAGGACACCAGCACCATTACCGATGATGCGTATGTACCACGTACACTTATTTGCCGGCTAACACACATTTTCATCGATAATTGCCATGTCACGAACACTTAGAAAATATTATTGCTTGATTTAGCTTGTTAGCTAGTAGTGACATGATATTAGTATGCTTGCCTTATATGTTAGCTTGACATTGTAGCTATTACTTGTCACTTCATGCATACTGTTATTCATTATATGCTGCATTCATGGATTCTCATGCTTATATTCATGATTTCACATGCTATTGATGATTTGGATTCGGGTTTCCATGAGATTTTCTGGATTTGGAGGAAAACCGCAAAACATATATAAACTGCTTTCTCTCCTTTAAAATAAAAATATGGTTTTCCCATGATGTATGAGTCGTCCACCATGAGTTTTGCTGATGGATTTCGAAACCCGATTCGAGGAGGCGGATGAACCGTTTCGGGTACATGGTGGGCCCGGTGTGGTACCCCGGGACAAGAAGATCGCAGGAGATGACGTTGAGCCTGGCAGGGGAGCACGACCGACCGGTGATATTACCCGACGCATCGGATATCCGAAGGATACCGTCGTGGTCATGAGATGGATGGTAGGGGCCGATCTGGACTGACGGCGCCCTGGATATTGTGATTGAGACATTGAGATTCTGAGGTATTGAGGTACAGAGATTGTGATATAGGGATATCGAGATATTGAGATTATGTTTTGTGCCGATTCTAGGCACTGTTTTATGCTGATTTCATTATGATACCTCATTTGAAAAATACAGAAATCTCACAAATTTATGAAAGCAGTTTTCTTCAGTACATGCATTCTGTTTCATGCATTCATACATCATCCATATGACATATTGCTACCTGAGGAACTGACACAGACACATGGGATTACACTTGGTTTAGATATTTACCCTAGACATGCTTATAGCTTGCTGGTTATATATTTGAGGATTACATATTATGATCGTATGACCTAAGATTGCGTCATACATGCGATTTTCTGTTCGTAGATCTTTTTCTACTCACGAGTTGGCAACTCACCCCCGTTGTGCCCCAGTTTCTTGCAGGTGTTGTCGTACGAGTTTCATTACAGCTTTGCGGGCACAGCTTCTTTCAGGTGACTTGCTAGTAGGTGGGTTATTTGTATCGTACCCATCATTATACATTGTATATTATATTCAGTTGTATCTAGAAGTTTGATCAACCAAACATGTACTTATTTGAGATCGAGACCAGTGTTGTTTATTCTTTCGACCTTAGAGTCGCGTGTTATATTTCTATGGATTTCTTGCTGATTGGAGTTTCCTTTTCTGTTGTGATCCTCGCCTTTAGGCATTGTATATTATGTTGCAAACTGGTTGACTTACATATGGTTTTTCCTTCACTCCACTACTTTTCTTGGTTTGGATTTCTGGGCTCGGCTTACTAAGAGCATGTACGCCTTGAGACGTTCGTAGCCTAAGTGCCGGTCATGTTCCGTACTTTCGGGACGTGACAGAAAAGGATTTGGCGCCTCACGTGAAACACACGTGAGCACCCAAAAGATTCTCTTAAATGGAACTCAGCGCCTCACGTGCATCCCACATGGGTGCTCAAAATAGAAGGCCTAGCGCCTCATGTGAAATAGACGTGAGCACAGAAGCACAATAAACTTAGTCCAGATGACTAAGTGCTTAGCACTGATTGGACAGAGCCCATGTCCCGGCACCTCACTTGTTTCACACGTGAGTGTCATACAAAGTGCTTAGCACTCTATATTCAGTCAAAATGACTAAGTGCTTAGCACTGATTGGGCAGCGCCCATGACTGAGCGTCCACGTGCTTCCCACATGAGTGCCAGAGCCACAGATAAGTGCTTAGCACTTATGAATAAAAGGAAAAGACTGAGTAGACCAAGCCCAAATTGGCTATGTCCCTCTGAAATTCTCTTGCAACTGAACCCAAATGCTCTGTTATTGAATCTTAATAAAATTTAATGATCATAAAAATATTGCTAAGTTGATCTTAGTCTCAAATAAGACCAATGTATTCTTAGTTAAAATAAAATGAACCCAAATGCTCATATATTTAAGTTGATTTTAATCTAAAAATAGATTAACGGTCCTTAAATGAAATAAAATATTTTTTGAACTAAAAGAATATATAACCTAAGTGCAAAACCCAAATTCATAAATATACGGATTTGGACTGATCAGCGCCCTACGGGTGACGACATAAACTAGTCTCTCTATACAATCCAGGGGAAATCTTAACAAACAAAATAACGTACGACATGAAGTGAACTATTGGAGAAGAAGAAAGTGTTTATCGCAATGCGATAACGTAATTAACTGTAGGGGCTTGCATCTACAGGGATAAGCGTCCCCACAATCAAAAACCCCTCACAAATGAGGGGGGTCTGATAAAATCTGATACAACGGTCGCATCTATCCAAACCTCCGATATATGGTGTCATAAATCAACTTGGTATCTTCGGAGAGGTGGGTTCATATGTTCAAATAGTATCTGCCCCCAAATTCAGGCAAGATGTCCAATCCCAGTTCGTCTATGTTTTCGGCGGTAAACTTGACAATGCCAACATATCCTAAGTCGCTAGTCAAGTTCGGCCCGTCATTATCATGATTAACTTAGACCCACCTGTATAACCCTTGACAATACCAACATAGCTATGCGACTATCCTAAATAATCGGAAACAAAGCTACAAACAAGCAATACTCAGCTATCTATCACTACGCCTTGACAATGCCAACATACGTAGCACGAATACTAAGTACTACTTGTTGTAAATGACGGAGGGCTATGGATGGTTTTTAGCAAAAAACTTTAATGTAATGAACTTGATATCATTGAAAGAACTCGAGTGGTTTTGAAAAGACGTGGTTTAGACTCCGCATTTAAAACCAGTAACAGAAACTTTTGCTTAAGAGCGAACTCTCCGTGAAGGGATTAAGGCTCTTTCCTCATAGAATGAGGTGCAAGATATTCCTAACCGATTACCTCTATGCAAAGTAAAAGAATATGACTATAGTTTTGAAGAAAACCGAGTATTTTTAAAAATTGGTTCCGACAATATCAAATAGGTTTGTTTTCCTTGCATTAAAAATATAACGTGGTCCTATCAAATAAGTTTCTAAGCCACACCAGAAACAACTAAAATAGCTTGCTTTCATATGCCATCCGTATTCACCGCGGGGTCCCGGGTCTTCATCGTAAGGTTACTTAATTTACAGCAGGGCGGAAACGGAGCTAGAGACATGCAAAACATATAAAAGCATTTACAAAACATTATATATATATATATATATATCAACATCGCAGGCAGATAATAACATCACATGCATGCGACAAAGAACAATATGGAATAGTGGATAAACTAGAAGCCCCGCGTTTCATTTGAGCCGCAAATAAAACACGGCGTTTCTCGGCCGTGTGGATAGCCCATATGTCATCGATCCTAACCCCCTACGAGTACAGTGAGCCACTCGCCAATCCCAGAAATATGCAGCACGATCTCAACTCCATGAGATGGCCACCCTCTGAATCCTGAAATCCGGTGACTCGTGCGCTCCTCCGCAGGGTAATCCTAGTACAGAAATGAAAATATATATAAGGGTGACAACGACCACATCCTAGTCGAGCCCCAATAAAATAATATACATAAACGGAAACAGCGACCACAAGTTGGAGCTCGTCCCGAACAAATGAATACAACAAATATAAAACAAAACTATAAAAATGCACATGGAGCTATCCATCACGACAATCCGGTTAAACCATCACATATATATATATATATATATATATATATATATATATATAACAGAAACATGTAACACAAGTAAGTGTACAATCCCGTCTAAATGAACATATAGCAATTAAACGACATTTAACAACACACATACAAACTACAGATCATTCAACAATGCTAAAATTTAGACCGAAAACAGTCCCGAAATGCTCCTAAGAAAAAACTACACATACTGAAATCTGGGGCAAAACAAACAATACCACAAATCAAGTTTCTAGCATTTCAAGCAACTAAATAAATTTGGGGACATTTCACAAAAATTGGACCGACCAAATCCTAAAACCAGAGGTCAAAAACGGATGGAAATGCCTCGAATTTTGTGCCAAGTTTTATTTTCAAAAAAAATTCCTCTACACTTGTTTAAAAAATTTAAAGGAAAATTTTCCAATTGGACAGTGGCTTAGAATCGGAATCAAGTTACAAGTAAAAGTTCGGTCTCAAAATTAAAATATCGTCTAAACTAGTTCTAGTGTTTGATTTGGCTATGATACCATTGAAATTTCCTAATGCCCTCGTCGCGACAACCGTGGCTGATGCGGAACCGAAAAACGAAAATTTTACGAGGGAGCGCTAGAAAAAATCCCTAGCGATCATTCCAAACACTAAATTAGAATACAAGCATGCAAGGTTCAGGATTAAAACCTATGATGCGTGTCCACCCAATCATAAAAGATCCCTCCAAACTCCTCGTGGGCCGTCGAGAACAAGTTTGAGAGGCGACCGCCCTTACCGAAGATGATCCACCTGAGAGAACTGATCGAAGCTCCAGCTTCACTTAGTGAAGCAACCGACGCTCCAAGCTCGCTCGGAATGGAAAGTGGTGATGTAGGAATTTTCCACTATAATTTTCTCTCAAAACCTAAAGCTCAAGAGAGCTATGAAGAAGGAGGAGGAGGAGGAGGAGGAGGACGTGAAGAGGCTCTCATAACCATGAGCTAAGTGTTGTGAATCATTGAGAATAGAATGGAAACAAATTTTTGTAAGTCTACGGTAGCGTCCCGGCCGTCGATCCGAGGCCAAAATGCAGAACAAAAAAACTTTTATGAAACTGGCGCTATCGCAGTCTTTCACCCGGATTGAACCATTAACATAAACTAGCAACTAAAGAAGGGTGAGAGTGGCTATACCGATCGATCCGTGTCCTTCGGTCTTTGGCCACCATCCCAAGCTCCTCGCGGCATCTCCGATCTCCGGTCTCCTCGTCGGAAGGGCACCACATCAATGAGTCTTCTTACGGGCTCTCGCTTCATCCGAAGCAACTCCGACACGAAGTTTTCTAGCCGACGTGTCCAAGGTGAAGTAGAGAATGTGTGCGATCACTTTGTCTCAAGCATCCATTGATTCTCAACGCATGAGAGTGTATGGATGGAGGTTGAAGATGACGCCATTAATGGAGATAGTGAGCTAGAGGAAGAAGAAGAAGAGGCATTCTTTTCTACTGTATTGGAATGAGAAAAAAGAGAGCAAGAATCCAAAGAATCCAAGAGCAAACCCTTGCCGCATGGCTGCCCTCCCTCTCTCCTCTTATCATTTCAACACATTAAATCAATCCAAAATGTGACATATGCACAAATAAAGAGACCATGAGTCACTAGATTGCATGTTTGCAGCAATTAGTGCTCCTAATCATGACTTTGAGCTCACAATTTCCATTTGCAAACATTAATCCAAATGTTTGCAGCAATAAAAAGATAATGGCATCTACTAAAGTAAACTCGTGATGGATCACAAGGATACCCCTCACCTGTATATACATACCTGCATCCGCATTCCGACTGAATGAGAATGCAATGAGACTAAAGTAATCTAACAAATCTAATACTAGGATCCGGCTTAAACCAAAGCCCACTAGTATGATCCGTCCGATCATGATCCGTGCACTACTGCACGTATATGATCGAACCCTGCCATAATACCATACGGCCTCTACAACGTTTCGCCCGAAACTTAAGAAACTGTCTGTGGGGGACTCTAAAGACTCGTCAATAGTTTGGCTGTGGATTTAACCACTAGCACGTCAGTGGTACTAGCTGTACGTAACGGGCTACCAGGTATTGACCAAAAGGGAGGTCGATGAGCGAACTCATCCTGACACTTTACTGAGCCTGTCAGTGACAATATCCATACAGTTCGGTCCGTTCGTCTATGAGTATCGCATGTCGGGCCTAGGGGGTTAGAAAAATTCAGACCCCCAAAAGTGGTACAAGTCGTGTCGGAGTGTAGCCCAGAACACCCTGAGATACTACTGGAATACCTACCAGTAAATCTCCTTCCTTGGCCAAGGACTTCGTGTAATGGCTCTCCTAGACACAGCGCGATCTCACCCCCAATATCGAGAGAGACGAAACCCCTGCCGATCCGCTCGCGGCCTCCATATGGCTCGGGACTGTACCCAACTAAAAACTGTTTGCATGACTCCTTTGAGCCATGGTAGGGTAGTAATCAAAGCATAGTGGGAACTCACACAAGACAAATGATGATCTCAGGTCGATGAACTAACATGTACACATGTCACCAGGGAACAGCTATCTGACGTCAGGTATAATACCAACTAGCATGTTCCCGGCGAGTCCTGTCCGGTGTACTCATAACCCAATGAGCACCTGTATACATCTTAAGTGAACCAACTGACACCAATGGCTTGTAAGACCGGCCACCGCCCTTCGTCGGGGTCTCGACTGTATACACTAGTCTACTAATGGAGTATCGGTGCCCAGTCTCGAAACTCCCACGACTAGGGACCACTTTAAGGATGTGCTTATAGACTACCCAACTCTCACGTATATGATCGCCATCATACTGC
Organism: Agapanthus africanus; assembly: GCA_030015575.1. Taxonomy (NCBI): domain Eukaryota; kingdom Viridiplantae; phylum Streptophyta; class Magnoliopsida; order Asparagales; family Amaryllidaceae; genus Agapanthus; species Agapanthus africanus. The sequence goes on from CM057341.1 coordinate 232,219,477, forward strand.
TGGTAGACAAGCAAGAATCCTAAGGGCTCTATCAGTGTGTAATAGTGATTTGTAAGGTCACCTAAAGCTGTACACGATGATAAAGATAAACCAGATAGCATACTATCATCTTGAGTAAGACTGTCCTACCGGCATAGGTCATCCCTCAATCATTGCAATGACGTGGCTGCGATCCAATAATTGACTTTGAGGGCACTATATCCAACAATCTCCCACTTGCACTCAAGGCTAATTATTGCGATGTCGCATACTCACAGCCCGTGTGATACCAAACACCCAACTTCTCTACTGATCAGTCTCACAAAGCCCGTTTGTAAAACTATTGCGTTCGAGGAATAGCCTCAGTGAGTGGATCCGCCCTGATGTTTCTTTCTATGTCTCTCTTTATCTCAAGTTCGCGGAGAAAGCCATCTCCCGAATTGAGCAATACCTGTCTTAGAATATGTTTGGATATCTGATGGGACCTAGTTCACAAATGAACTCCAAATCCAAACTTCTTAGACTGTATCATCAACTGAATTTAATCAGTATCCTGCGCCATGCCTCCCTCAGTATCCGCTTGGATCACCTTTCCAAGCTACTGCCCCTCATCGAGAGGGAAAACTATAGCTCTGACAGTCACTCTGTCATCCAGGTCACCTTGGAAGCCTGGAATGATAACCGTCTCCCGAAGGAGGATGTCGTTATCATATCCTTAGAACATCCACTTATGTTCTAAACCTTCTTCCGAACGTTTCTCCAGAATCGGATTAATACCAACTTATTGTAGCTAGTGCAAAAACAACATCTGGTGTGGTACTTGACATCTCATGATCGACTCAATTGCCTAAGCAAGTGATATGCCAACCATGCACATCTCTCTCCTCTTTAGTCTGTAAGACACCTTTAGAGAGGGTGACTCCATCACCTGCAGGTACACTACCATGCCAGGAGTCGTCCATTCTAAAATACTTTTAAAACGCTGTCTAAGTACCCAGATTGGGATACTTCCCAAATCTAGATCTAAAACCATAGATCTAGTAACCAAAATTTCTGATATAATATCCAAGCCATGTGTGGAGAAACCACTGTGTGACAACCAAAGTATAACCGATCATAGTATAGGAATTTCACTTCCTACTATGTGTATGTCATCCAAATACTAGGACATCACACCCTACTTCCTTCTTAACAGATCCATCCCCTATTCTGATGAAGTCAAACCTATGACTGTCACATCAGAAATAGATGATCTATCTTTGCTATATCTGCTTTAGTCTATAGACATAAGCTACTTGTCCACTATGCTTCTGCTGCTCCCACTGACTACGACAACCCTTTGGCAGAGTCATATACACGTGCACTTCTAAACCTAGTTTAGAACGACGCTATACTCATCCTCCTGCCGGATCCCATAGCCTGGAACAACAGTAGTGTCAAGTCTGGGTAAACAAGAATCTCTCTGTCACCGTCCTTGAGGCTACCGGAGTACCTCTCGGGTGGCTGAGGTTACCCACCATATTTGCGGAGTGGCTAATGAAATGTCAATCCAGATTGAATCTTTAGGTTCTTATTAAATTTTTAGTAATCGTTTGTGGTTCTGGAATCACTTCCAATTCTACCATACTCCCACTACTGTTTTCTGAATAAATCCATTTTTATTAAAACTGTGGCGAGTCAAGAACAATATCACTATTGATCTTCCAGATGGTAGAAAATCAACTCTCGTCATAGCCCGGGTCAACCCACAAATAGCCATTACAGAAACGTACCTTGAGTTATCCAGAGTCTGGTTTTAAGCATAAGCCGGACAACTCCATATACCTTAACATCGTTAAGAAATGAGCCATTCTATATCTAATATAGAAACAAAAGCACTGATTTAATTGGAACCAGATTCAAATCATGCAGCTGTCTCCATTGCATGTCAACTAAATGGAGAGAGGCTATTCAGCATTACTCAACTTAGGAGTTCATCCAATTATGAGTAACCTGAAAGAGAAACAAGTTTCTCAAAAGCATTACTATCAACTGAATACCATACACAAGTATCTATATCTTCGATCACCTTGAAGAATCCTGATACTTGCAACACCTGGTTCTCTACTTTATTCTTATACCTGTAACTTCTTAAAATTTGGACCTTGTGTTTCTACGAAACACTTGTCTAAAAACTAGAGAAGTCACAAGTAAACAGAATATAGTACGGGGACCAACCCCTCTGTCCTAATGGACACTGGACAATATACAATGCTTTGTATAAGTCCCCTGAGTTGAATAACTCAAACCCTGTGCGTCGTAGGTTGAAAACTGTACTTATGGTTAAGAAGAATTACACCGCTGTTTAATGCTCCTTACCTAACCATCAACTGATATAGGTAAATGTCATAGACATAATTTCAAAAGGTTATATCTCATTTTATAAAAATAAACGTACAGATATATCAATTTGAAATTGGTGCATAACAACGTATATTCAAAACCAAGTATTTGTCGTCCGGCAAACAACCCAGGCGATTTCCTCAAATATCACCAATTACAACGAATCTCGATATAATGAGGATGATCACCTAATTCCCAATAACTTACTCACACTCATCATCTGTAAAACCATACAAATGTGAGAATCATACCTGGTAAATACATACCCTGGAGCAAGGGTCAAATTGGGAAATCGGTTTTCTTTTAACAATGCACAGTGAAACTGAAACATATAAATGTTTCGTAGGGGTATCCTGGTATTCCTAGTAATGCCTCTTCCATTATCCAGATTCGCGACTATAACTGTATATTTCTTTGCCATCTCTCCAAATCCCTTTATTTGTCTTTAGTCGTTACCTTCTGTACACCACCGTTAGGCTAAATGGTTTTCTTCCTTCCCTACCGTTCGGCACCAGCCTATGGTTTGGAAGAAGACTATCCAATAAGCGTAATAGGTGTACTGTCCTAATCCTAGGAGCACTCGCAATGCGAGAGAAGGTAAGATAAAAGACAACTGAATAAACCTTATTCATATTTCTCCTGAACCAGAATCCATCCCCGAACTAGAACAAGTTCCTTCGAGTTCGTATATAACCATACGATGGATTATCCAAATAACTGTGGATCTTTGTAGTGATACGAGGTGTTCTGGAGAAATACAAAGGTGAACTAGGAGTGGCGATGAAATACTTGGTTTGGTCGTGAATAGTAGTCGCAATTTACTTTGCCCTCTTACTAATCCCTTTATTTGTCTTTACTTATTACCTTCTGTACACCACACTTAGGCTAATTGGTTTTCTTCATTCCCTACCGTCTGGCACCTGTCTATGGTTTGGATGAAGACTATCCAATTAGCGTAATAGGTGTACCGTCCTAATTCAAGGAGCACTCGCAACCTGAGAGAAGGTAAAAGGAAAAGACAACTGAACAGTCTTATTCATTTTCTCCAGAACCGGAAACCATTCTCGAATCTGGAAAAAGTTCCTTCGAGTTCGTATATAACCATACGATGGTTTTATCCAATGGAAGTGGATGTTCGTAGTGATCCGAAATGTTCCAGAGAAAAAGGGTAAAAGTAGGAGCGGCAATGAGGTATGCAACTCAGATAATCCAAAAGCCGGTATTTTAAGAAGGTTCGGTCAACTTGGTTACTGAGTCATAGTCTAGGGTCGGGCCATGCTGCCAAAGAGAGAGAGAAAATAAACACTCTGCGTGCACTCTAACCTAGATCAGAATGGTTATCAATTTATCTAATCAGGAAACCTCCCACTGTAACCTCAAATTCTCCTCCAAACCTGAAAGAAGAATTAGTCGGGATCAGCCGAGGAGTAAACCAACTCATCAGTGGGAATCGGGATCCAACTATCATCGTATGATAACGTGATGGAATCCACTCACGTTATCACACTCCAGAAAGTATGCGCATGCCTGGCAAGTTTCAGTTTCTTTAGAAACTCCCGATGTGATTTTTACCCCAAGCGGTTTATGACCTTGACTTTGGCCAACAAATCATAACCCGCAAGTCAAGTTCTACCCGTCATTGTCCTGATTGATTTAGACCCACCCGCACATACCCTTGACTTTGGCCGACAAAGTGGTACGACTGTCCTAAACCAATCCATCTATCTATGCAACGAACAAGCAACACACAACTACCGCACACGATGCCTTGACATTGGCCAACAAACACTGCACGAATATTATACGCTACTTATCCGAAATAACGGAGGGCTACTGGTGGTTTTTGGCGAAAAACCTTTAACGTAATGAACTTGATATCGTTGAAGGAACCAGATAGCTTTTTATAAATATATAGAGGCGAAAACCTTTGCTAAAGAGGTCACTCCCGGTGAAGGGATCTCGGCTCTTTCCCCGTAGAATGAGGTGCAGGATATTCCAACTGAATACCACGATGCAAAGCGAAAGGCAATCGGCTATGGTGAAGTTATTACCCTGACGCAAATTTCTGTCCAAGAGGTCACTCCCGGTGCAGGGATCTCGGCCCTTGCCTCGTCGACTGAGGTGCTGGATATTCATAACCGAATACCACTGTGCAAAACAAAAGAGAACGTCTTAATAATAACAGCTTTTTTTGAAAAATTGTTCCAACAACATCAAACAAGTTTGTTTAGCTTGCATTGATCCGAATCAATGCAGTCCCATCAATTGATCACACCAATAAAGAACGAAAATACGATGTACGTATATGCCATCCGTATTCGCCACTGGGTCCCGTCATCACCCGTTAGGTTACTTGACTAACGACAGAGCGGGGACTGGACTAGCACGGGTGTAAAACATATACAACATCTACTAGTATATATATCAATATATAATAATCTCTCTAGGAGTGATAAATGCAACATCACAGAAATGTAATAAGCATCACAGAACAATACAGATAATCTGGGATCCCCGGGTTTCCTTTGAGCCGCAACTGAAACCCGACATTCCCGTGGTCGCGTGGATAGCCTGCGCAATAAAATCCTAGACCCCTACGAGCGCGGCAAGTTACCCGCCAAAACCAGAAGAGAGGCAGCCCCTTCAACAAAGTGAATGAGCCACCCAGCACTTCACGGAATCCGGTAACTTGAGCACCCCTCCTTGGGTCAACCTATACCCCCTACGAGTGCGGCGAATAGCCCGCCAATTCTAGAGTGAAGCCCCCTCTGTCTCAAAGCCATGAGATACGGGCCCGTTTCCCTCTAGAACCCGGTTATCCGTGCACCCCACCGCAGGGTAATCCTAGTACAGAAAATAAAATATGTACAACGGGTACATCGACCTCAACCCGGTCGTGCCCCAAAAGAATAATATACAAACAGGCAGTGACGGCAGTCCACATGTCGGACGCTCGTCCCGCAATATCAAATGTACAAATAAAATTAAACTGTACTAACATTACACCAAGCTATCCACCACGAAAAATCCACAACATCACAGTACAACACAAAACATCAACGTGAATGTCACGTTCGCAAATCCGTCTAAAAGAGCTATTGCAATTAGACGAGATTTATCGCTCGAGTGACATTTACGGTCGCAGATATAAAGTAAGCACTGTGAACTAACTTATTTAAAATTTTCGATCGACAAAATTTTCCGAAGTGGGCCCCAAGTACAATTCCCAGTACTCAAAATAATCTGGGCCAAAACTAAATTTTCCAGAAACCACAATTCCAAGAGAAAGACCACCAGAAGAAAAATGAAGCTCTGAGCACACATTCCCGCCACGGTTCCGCGGCAAACATGCCAGTTATGCCGCGGTTCCGCGGCGTAATGATTGGATCGTGCGTTCAAATTTCTACAGGGGTCTTAGAAAAGCCTGCATGATTTTCTGACATACTCAAAATAATTTTTTGACGACAAAAAAATTTCGACAGAAACTGCATAAATTGGAATCGCGGTTTTGGAAATTTTGTTCGATCGATATTTTAAACAAGTTAGAACAAGCTTGTAAAGGTTAATGGCGTGGCTCTGATACCATGTAAGTCTACGGTAGCGCCCCGGCCGTCGATCCGAGGCCAAAATGCGGAACAAAAAAACTTTTATGAAACTGGCGCTATCGCAGTCTTTCACCCGGATTGAACCATTAACATAAACTAGCAACAAGAGAAGGGTGAGAGTGGCTATACCGATCGATCCGTGTCCTTCGGTCTTTGGCCACCATCCCAAGCTCCTCGCGGCATCTCCAATCTCCGGTCTTCTCGTCGGAAGGGCATCACATCAATGAGTCTTCTTACGGGCTCCTGCTTCATCCGAAGCAACTCGGACACGAAGTTTGCTAGCCGACGTGTTCAAGGTGAAGTAGAGAATGTGTGCGATCACTTTGTCTCAAGCATCCATTGATTCTCAACGCATGAGAGTGTATGGATGGAGGTTGAAGATGATGCCATTAATGCAGATAGTGAGCTAGAGGAAGAAGAAGAAGAAGAAGAGGCATTCTTTTCTATTGTGTTGGAATGAGAAAAAAGAGAGCAAGAATCCAAAGAATCTAAGAGCAAACCCTTGCCTCATGGCTGCCCTCCCTCTCTCCTCTTATCATTTCAACACATTAAATCAATCCAAAATGTGACATATGCATAAATAAAGAGACCATGAGTCACTAGATTGAATGTGTCACAATTAATGCTCCTAATCATGACTTTGAGCTCACAATTTCCATTTGCAAACATTAATCCAAATGTTTGCAGCAATAAAAAGAGAATGGCATCTACTAAAGTAAACTCGTGACGGATCACAAGGATACCCCTTACTTGTATATACATACCTGCATCCGCATTCCGACTGAATGCGAATGCAATGAAACTAAAGTAATCCAACAAATCTAATACTAGGATCTGGCTTAAACCAAAGCCCACTAGTATGATCCGTCTAATCATGATCCGTGCACTACTGCACGTATATGATCGAATTCTGCCATAATACCATACGGCCTCTACAACGTTTCACCCGAAACTTGAGAAACTGTCTGTGGGGGACTCTAAAGACTCGTCAATAGTTTGGCTGTGGATTTAACCACTAGCACGTCAGTGGTACTAGCTGTACGTAACGGGCTACCAGGTATTGACCAAAAGGGAGGTCGATGAGCGAACTCATCCTGACACCCTACTGAGCCTGTCAGTGACAATATCCGTACAGTCCGGTCCGTTCGTCTATGAGTATCGCATGTCGGGCCTAGGGGGTTGGTAAAAGTCATACCCCCAAAAGCGATACAAGTCATGTCGGAGTGTAGCCCAGAACACCCTGAGATACTACTGGAATACTTATTAGTAAATCTCCTGCCTTGGCCAAGGACTTCGTGTAATGGCTCTTCTAGACACAGCGCCATCTCACCCCCAATACCGGGAGAGACGAAACCCCTGCCGATCCGCTCACTGCCTCCATGTGGCTCGGGACTGTACCTAACTAAAAACTGTTTGCACGACTCTTTTGAGCTGTGGTAGGGTAGTAATCAAAGCACAGTGGGAACTCACACGAGACAAATGACGATCTCAGGTCGATGAACTAACATATACACATGTCACCAGGGATCTGCTATCTGACGTCAGGTATAATACCAACTAGCATGTTCCCGGCGAGTCCTGTCCGGTGTACTCATAACCCAATGAGCACCTGTATACATCTTAGGTGAACCAACTGACACCAATGGCTTGTGAGACCGGCCACCGCCCCTCGTCGGGGTCTCGACTGTATACACTAGTCTACTAATGGAGTATCGATGCCTAGTCTCGAAACTCCCATGACTAGGGACCACTTTAAGGATGTGCTTATAGACTACCCAACTCTCACGTATATGATCGCCATCATACTGCTAGTACTCAAGCAAAAATTCTAAGGGCTCTATCAATGTGTAATAGTGATCTGTAAGGTCACCTAAAGCTGTACACGATGATAAAGATAAACCAGATAGCATACTATCATCTTGAGTAAGACTATCCTACCGGCATAGGTCCTCCCTCAATCATTGCAATCACGTGCATGCGATCCAATAATTGACTTTGAGGGCACTATATCCTACAATTTTTACAATCATGTAAAAAATATCACAACATTTTCCAATAAATAAATAAAATCCATTCCTCACTACATGTTCTCAACCATGCTCAATTCCATCTCACACTCCACCTCATTTCCAAATGATTTTCTAAAAAGAGAATCATATAATGAGATGTCCTTCTTCTAGAACATATTCCCTATAAATGGCGAATACAACCTAGTATATGTACCGAAATATATATACACGTATCTAAACTTGATTTAATAATCCGGCTTAATTCTAAACCAGCTAGTATTAATAACCGTCCGATTAAAGTCCGTTTAGCCTGTACACATATTTAATCGGACACATGTATGTACCAACATACGTCATCTACATCATTTCACCTAAACCGGGAAAATTCTCTGTGTGGTACTCGAAAGACTGGACAATACGCTGGCAGTGATTACTGGATAAATCGATAGCCACAAGTACATCAGTGACACTAGCTATACGTAACGGCTACCCAAGTATATGCCGAAAGGAAGGTCAACAATCAAGTCCGTTCGTATCCTACTGAGTCAGAATGTGACAATCTCCATACAGTCCGATCTCTTCGTCTGAGAGTATCGTATACCGGGTCTAGGAGTGGATAAAGCATGACCCCTAATAACCCGATAAGTCGTGCCGGAGTCAAGCTCATCACCAACCGAGAAACTACTGAACTCATATCAGTAAATCTCATCCACCGTGGATACGAATTTAGGGTGATGGCCAACCGAACACAGCGCGACATCAACTCCTACTACCAGGATAGACGAATCCCCGACAATCGCCCACTATTTTCATGTGGCTCAGGACTGTACCCAACTAAAACCTGTTTGCACGACTCCTCTTGAGCCATGGTAGGATAGTAATCTAAATACAGTGGGAACTCACACGAGAAAAATGACGATCTCAATTCAAAAGACTAACATGTATTCATGACACTAGAGAACTTCCATCTGACGATAGATATAATATCATCTAGAAATTCTCGGCGAGTCCGTCTGGTGTACTCACCTCCAGTGAGCACTTGTATACTATCTTAGGTGACAAAACACCAATGGCTTGTGAGACCGGACACCACCCCACGTCGAGGTCTCGAAACGTATATACTAGTCTACTCCGGAATATCGATACCCAGTCTCGATACTTCCATGACTGGGGACATTTAAGGATGTGCTTATGGACTACCCAGCTCTCACGTATATGATCGCCATCATAATGCTGGTAATCAAGCAAGAATCATACGGGATTTATCATTATATATTAGTGACACGTAATAACAAGTAAAACATATACACATTAATGATAAAGACAAGCCAGATAGTATACTATCATTTCGAGTAAGACTGTTCTATCTGTATAGGTCCTCTCTCAATTATCATAATCGCCTGCCTGCAATTACAATAATTTCCTTAAGGGCATTATATCCAACATCTACCACTACTCGATCCCCTTCCTCGTCAACCTCTCCACCTCCGCCGCCTTATTCAGCATCCTCGACGACGCCGTGATCTCGCTCGCAGTCCCTGTCACCAATGCAATGACGTCCGCGGCAACGGCGGTGTCGGGGCTAGTGCTGGGGGAGGAGACACGAATAGGTATGGCTCTGTTTGGGGTTTTGCTCACCGTGATTGGTGTTTAGATTTGTGTTGTCTGATTTTGTGGATTTTGTGGGCTCTGATTAAGAAGAAAACAAGGGTAAAATAGGAAATAATATATTTACCTCATTTATGAGGCTATGGTCATTGCCAAAATGGTTGTGGCAAAAATGGTTGTGGCAATAGGGGTGTCCATTTTTTTCGGTACCAAATGTATTTATTCAATCATCAGAGAGAAATAAATAAAAATATGGACCCGTCCACTTAACAGTCCAAAAGATACCGGAAAAGTTTCATATCTTTCTTTATCCTGTAGGTCGGATTTCTTTGCACCGGATATGGCGTACATGAATCAAACTAGTATTTTTTGCGTGCGCGATACACATAGATGAATAGTTGACACTGTATCCTTTAAACTAATATTCTCCACGTGCAATGCACGTTGACTGCAAATGGAAACAATAATTTACTTATGGAAACTTAAACCCATGAATGAAAAAAAGTTAAAAGGTAGGGTATTTGACATCGAGTAAAACAATTATTAGAATAATTGAAGATACCTATTGTACTCAATGATTTCATTCCTTTTGTCATCCCATTTGTATCAAATGATCCTGAAAAAGAATAAAAATCATACCAAAGCAACAAAACTAAAGAGAAAAAAAGAGATTAGATTAGATAATTTGAAAGGGAAGAAGCAGTGATAAAAGAAGATGTTAGAATATAAAATACATTCTCTCGACTCTCGTCATAAGTTTGGAGTTTTGGTACAGTGGAAGGTACATTTCACATGATATCAGAGCAATCCAGGTTCAACTCCCAACTCCCACCTAGTGTATATTAAATACGGATTTATTAAATTAAAAATACTGCGACACAAAAGCCCTGATGTCGATTCAATGGGCCTTCAATATCCGGATACCTGTTAGAATATAAAATATATTTTCTCAACCTTAATTTAATTTAAGTAGTTTAGAATTTTTGTACAGTAAAAAGTACTTTCCACAGAAGATAAATGTTAATTAGATGGACCGGTGGTTGGAGTTGTTGGAATTAATTTTAGTAACTAATCGAAAGTGGTTACACTGATGTAAATCCTTGCTAAGCGTAGGGGCATTTATGTAGTTTCCGGGTATAATCATAGGAACTAATGGGAATTATACATTTATCACTTGGGCTAGTCTATGTTATTGATTTGAAGAGAATTATTTGATTTCTTTTTTTAAACTGTAAAACTCGGTTTGAACCCATAATGCATGGATCCATACATAGATGCACATGGATTTTTAATATAGTGGGACTCCATCCAAAAGACTCAAGCATTTTGGAGGTTTATCGCATCATATATCTTATACACATATGCATCCCACAATTTTCCCGATATGGACTGCGTTAACCACATTCTCAACATCCCCTCACGTGCAACGCATGTGGTCAAAGATGACTTTACACGTGAGGGCTCAAACGTCATATGCAACATGGACAAACAAATACTCGAGCTCTGATACCATGTAAAACTCAGTTTTGACCCATAATACATGGGCCCACACATGGATGCACATGAGCCACTACAGGAAAACAATAGCTAATTCGACGATTAAATCCGGTCGAATTAGGTCTATTTTGACGGAAGATTCAAAACTGCGACGGAAGACCGCAGCCGCGACACAGTTCGACATTGTAGACCTAATTCGACGGCTACCTCGCATTGAATTAGACTAATTTAATTTGACGCGAGTTACCCGTCGAATTAGATCTTATTTCGACGTGTCATCTACGTCGAATTAGACCTGATTTTATACGAATAGAATATTAATAAAACAATATAATAATATTTTTTAAATCTAATTCGATGATGTATACCCGTCGAATTAGACTTTATTTCGAAGAGAAATACCCGTCGAATTAGATTTAAATACCAGAAAAAATAAAATCCAAAACAGAAAATCTTGTATTTCAATTCCAAATTTTAATCCAATCCAACATTTCAATATTAATTCAATTCCATTTTAAATTCCAATCCAAATAATAGCACATTCCAATATAAATTCCAATCGAAATCAAAATATATTCTAATACCGATTCCAATATAATCCAATCTAATTCTAAAATCATTTGCAAACACATAATTAATAAGTCAAATATGTATATGTACATGAAAGTTAGTGTAGACCATACTAAACTACGATCAAGGAAGTTGATCATGGGGATGGAGAAATTCGATCACGAGGGAGGCACTTCATATTCATCTTCGTCTGGAAGGTGAAGCCCCTGCAATTAATAATTTAAAATACATAATTTAGTACATATGATGTTTATATATTTATATATTATTAAGTTAGGATTATCGAACTTACCAGAGGTACTAGGAACCCTTGTTGTGCATAGATTCTGATAAGACGAAGCCTCTGGCATGTGCTAAAGCCACTAAATGGATCGCTGGCGGGAGTATGAGGAGAAAAGCCTTCTCATCAAAAGCATCTATAGAGTCACCAACAGTCTTATAAATCAAATTGAACCATGCAGATCAGCTTATGATATATGTTAGGATTTTTTAGAAGAAAAGAAAATATAAAACACAAAGAAATTATTTTCAAACTTCTCTTCTTTATTCAACTTCAATAAGAAATACAAAATTCTCTTTTCTTCATACCATACAAAATACCATAATCAATCTATATTTATAGGCCCAGAAAACCTTATACCTAATTACTAATTTAGATCTAATCAAATCTTCCAAATATAATCTCCAAACAAAACTTTAAATATCTTTCCAAACAAATTTTCCTAATTAAGTCCAAACGAATCTTCATCAAATCTTTCCAAATAATCTGCGACTGACCGATACAGACGTCTGCCTCATAAATGAACAGACGTTTATAATTCAATCTAGGTTTCTGTTGATCGCTTTCACAGATGTCTGTAGTTCTGGGGCAAACATCAGTGGTTTTCAAAACTATAAGTCAAACTTCAACAATATCAATGAGGTCGATAAAGAATGGTCTACATCAAGAAAATATTATTCTTCAAACGCAAGTTCCTTTTTTCTCTTGTAATTTCAGTATCTTTTCCCCAATCGTGTCCTCGATCACAAATCTCACAATTTCAATAAACATGTGCAATATGATCAATATGAGAACTAAATGTAGAAAAGACGAATAAAGAAAATATTAAGACAATTACATTTTGATAAAAGTGCCTGATCGGCATATATTGTCCGATACGATGAATTCGATCTTGAGCCTGGCACTCCATAGCTGGGTTCCACCATGGGTTCATCAAGTAAACCTAAACCAATTTTGGGTGATCGACGAGAAAACCAAGACCAAAGGTAGTCAAAGTATTGTGTATGATTGTAAAATATTTAAAGACAATATCTCTGAATACAAGAAATTATAAGAGTAAATGCGTGTATGTAACTTCCATTCTTATCTTTTCAAAGCTGGCATAACTAGGAATAGCATATCTATAAATTAATGTATCAACATTACAGAATGTTGTACTGAAAGATATCTTGTATGTATCATGCGTATATACCAAAGAAAACAAAGAGCAAAATCGTACGAAATGGAGTGATTCGTCGATGCATGTGTGTTTTGTGCTTTTCCACTCCATCTTGAGCTCACTCGCCGCCGTCGTCATCCATAAAATCATTAAAATCGAGCATGTACTATAGTGTTATAAAAAAAAAGGATTATTACACAATATTCTCGATAATTATATGAAAATTGTATTGAAACCAAGAATTATCAAAGTTACATCTGGTACTTTCTTCCCGATGAGGGTCTAGATGCAGAAGGAGAAGAGAAGACGTGTACTCGAGAACCCACGGGAGTATGAGGAGACGAACTTCAAAATAAACTAGCTAGTTGATCTCTTACCACAAATAAATCAAGAAACCATCCCGGTCTCTCTCCTTCTATCCGCCTATTTTCACATCCAAAAGATGGATAAATAGTGAGACACAAGGCACAACAATCGCCGACGCTCAATGACATATTTTCAACTCAATTCCAATTTAGGACGTGCCTGCCGATATAGCGCTGGCCGGTAACTAGACAAGAACCGCTCTTGTCTTGTTACCGGCCAGCGCTACATCGACAGGAATTTCCTAAATTGTAATTGAGGTGAAAGTATGTCATTAAGTGTCGGTGGGTGTTGTGCCTTGTGTCTCAGTCTCAATCCATCTTTTGGATGTAAAAAAATAGGTGGATAGAGGGGGAGAGATTAGGATGGTTTCTTGGTTTATTTGTGGCAAGAGATCTACTAACTAGTTTGTTTTCTTTATTTTTTTCCTGCATATTTTTAATTATATGTTAATATATGACATTTGCTCTTAGGAGTTGAGCTGTTGCGATGATGAATATGGTTTGCTCTCTGTGTTTGTATGAGTATAATGGAAATGACTTGGGTTTGGTGTTTTGACAACCATCACGTAGTTTTATGTCACGATGGAAATCATTGCGTATATAACTGATAGACGGGGTCTAAGGTGCGTTTTGTTTTTTGAATGTGCGATTCTCGATGATAACATGTAAATTTATGGAATCGGCGCTTGAATCGGAGCCCGTGTAGGTCCTCTCACACCCCGTATCCGTTTCTTGGAAGGTTGTCCCTCTTCCCCGTATCTCGATCGGTTATATCATCATCGAGTATCATGCACTTAATAAGATTAGTTTTGATGGATATCATTTCAATATCGTCGGTTATTGAAGTATTTAGTTTAGAGTTTTGGAATTTTCATTTTGAATGGTAAATAGGTGAAACAATTGATATTAATAACGAAGCATCTGGATTCATTGAAATAAATAAGCATCCATAAAATGAACATTACATAAAGGTAAGTCTCACGAAGCATCTAGATTAATAACGAAGCATCTAGATTAGGATTAAATGGTCAATTGGTTAATTGATTATTAACTATGTAAATTAGGACAATGTGGTTTTCAGTTTAATTAATATTTAATTGATGACTTAATTTAGATATGGTGACTTAGTCTAAGTTTAATAGTTAAGAATTATAAGGGGTAGAGTGGTGTACCGAAGACCGACGTATATATGAATGATAAGGGGTTAAGTTAGAGGCATTATAAGTTTTCCTTTAAATTTGGGTTGAATGAAGAAATTTTTTTTATAATCTGAGAAGATTTTCATAACAAAGGTGCTTATGCTATTTGAAGATAATTTACATAAAAAAAATAAGGTTCGAGGACAATTACATTAAAGCAATGTATTCGCATGTACAGGTTTTTATAGTAGGGTTTTCATATTAAGTTTTTGATTAAATTGCAGAGATCTGTTTTGACCATTTTACCCTTGTCTTCTTCCTCTTATCCTCTTTGTTCATTTATTCTTCACTCGATGTCCATCTTCACCACTGCTATCCATCAAAATCCTTTGAATGATTAAATTCTCAAATTCTTTGATCCATAAGCCTCTAATTCCTTAAATCTCCAATATTATAACTCTCAAATCTAAAAATTCTAAACCCTCAAATTCCTAAATTTCAAACCCCTCTCCATTTTTCTCAACCAATCATTTCAAAAATTTTGAATCGCTAAATTTCTAAACTCCTTAGTCCCTATATTCCCAAATTTCAAAACCCTAAATCACTAAACCTATTTCCGCAAAAAAATTTAGATCCCAAATCTCTAAATCATCAAATTTAGAAATCCCTAATCTTCAAATTCTTAAACCAGCAAACCCAAATAATTAAATCTCTAAACATTCACATTTCAAAATCTCAAACCTCTAAATTTTACGTACCCAATTACAAATTTGTTTTAATCCTAAAGGCTTTACCTTTTATACACAAATCTTCCAATATAACGAAATTAACTAAAATTAACAACAAATAAACTTTGAAAATCAAAAGTTTATAAAATTTATTTATCTAATTCATCGCCGATTTCACGTCGAAGTAGATCCGATGGACGATGTCCGCGAAGGAGGGAAGCTCGGATGTAGATCCGGTCGGAGGAGGGATGGCTGGTGAAAGGGGTGCTCGGTGACGGGGGTGTTCGGTGGAGGAAGGGTGACGGTGAAGAAGAGAGGCTCGGGCTTGACGAGGAGGAGGAGACGATGAGGTCGACGAGGAGGAAGGCTCGGGAAGGAGGAGGAGGAGGCGACGAGGTCGACGAGGAGGACGGTTCGGTGAAGGAAGAGGAAGCAACGAGGAGGAGGGCACGACTAGGAGGAGGAGGCGACGAGGTCGACGAGGAGGAGGCGACGAGGTAGAGGTGTCACACCCCGCTTCCCAAAAGACGGGAGCAGGAACGTGATAAGGCCCGCGACGTAAAGTAAGCAGTATAAAAGAAAAGAGATGGCAACAATAAATGAAAATTTAACCACTTTATGTATTTACATCCCAAATTTACAAGATTTAAACTGATACATGAAGTTTAAACAATAAAAAAAATTGCAATTTGCCTAAACAGGTGGTATACTGGAATGAAAAGAAATAACCGCTGAAGGACAAGTAGTCAGCATAGGCTTTAAACTGCGATTTGTCCTCTAAATTCGGTTCCACCTCCTTAGTCTCTAGATTATCTGATGAACATTCCACGAAAGAAAGAAAGATGGGTGGAATGTCCGTCAGCGAACTTTCACTCGGTAAGTCTCCAAAAAGATGGGTGATGTATATAAATGAAATGTAAGGTGTAATGCAATATGGTATGGATGGAATAAAGCATGGATGAAATAAAGCATGAATAAGTATAATATGGCAATGTTAAAGGAAACTATGTAAGTATGGAAATGTAACATGAGCATAACAAACAAGTGTAGCATAGCCGTTTAATGAAGGTATCGTGAACATGAAATGTAACACAAGTTGATCTACCGGTGTCCCTTTCACGATTTGCAGGGTAACGAAGAGAGAGGAGAGCTTCGATGTCATAGGCCTTGGGGAGAACTCGGTGTGCTAAAGACTTGATTCACCGATTGCAAGGAAGTAGGTACGTTTGAGCGGTGCATCGATGTTCAGAGGCTTGAACAAGATTTTCTTTCAAGAGATTTTGGAATATTTTTCTAAATACTTTTAGAGGGGAAGAACATGGGAATGGTTAGGGTATTTATAAAAGAAAGACAATTGAATTGGATGTAAAAGTTTATGATAAATGGAGTATTAAAAGGTTTAATGGGGAAAATGAATGGACTAAGTAGTCTCGGGTTGATTTAGGGGTTTTAAAGTATGAAAACGAAATGACGGAAGGCAAAGGGACGCACTGGAGTGAGATGGGCACGGGGGGCCACAACTTGGCTGCCGATTTCATCAATTGGCGGCCCCACTCCGGCCTCTGGCCTCGGAGTTCGTGTTGGTGTTTCAATTTGGTTTAAAGGTATCATTTATATTATTTGTTATGTTGCAACGTTTGGTATCTCCGTGTAATACCCGTGCAAACTCTTGGGCTTCCAAAACGTCAAAGAGAAAATATAATATAAAATATTCAGGCTGATGGGATTCGAACACGCAGGATATGAGATAGCAACGGGGAATCTTAACCAGTACGCTATAAGGAGTTTCTACCACTTATTTCACAAGAATTATCTTATAACTCGAAATCAGAATAGAATACATTCTCTTTTATGAACTAAAACTAAAGGAATGGTACATGGGATTTAGGGTCGTTGCATCCTACCCACCTTAGAAAAATTCCGTCCTTAAAATTTACACAAGGAGGATGTTATAATAGATTCAAAGAAAATTTTAGGTTGAATCAGTTGTGAAGTTGGTGCGGGGAATAATGTACCGAAGTTGCGTGGGAAAGAAGGAATAAAAGAATGCAAGAATTTGAAATGGCTGAAAAAATTGGAAGGGAAATTACCAGCGACAATCTGGTCCATGGCTTCAGCCTCAACGACCGACATAGTGAAAGCCTGGCGTCTCGACACTTTTCTCTGTGCCTACTGGTGAATTGATAGCTGATGAGGTAAATGTAGTCTGTGTGGATGTGATGAAGGTAGAGCTAAGTGGGTAGGTAGAGCTAAGTGTACTTAGACGATCCACAAATCATACAAAGATCGGTATCTCGTCTGCAATCCTTCGTCAGGTGCCCCAACTTCTTGCAGTAATTAAAGACGGTTGATCCATAGTTGTAAAATGACCCTCCTGGCCTCCTGGGTGGCGTTATAGATTCCGGCCTCGAGGAGGCTCCTCCGGTAATCTGGCTAACTCGGCGTTTTTCTCCTACCGATTGCGGCCTTCCTTTCTTCTTGACAACAGCTTCATAGCGACGGGCTGCCTTCAAAGCTGCTTCATAAGTTGGAAAATCTCCCGTTGGTAGAGCAGCCTAGATGTCGAGCTCTAGATCCTGCTGAAAACATCTGGCGCGGATCTCGGCGGTAGGAATCAAATGGGCAGCGAACCTGCCGAGCATAGAGAAATCGGCATTGTACTCGTCTAGTGACTTGTCCCGCATGGATTCTTATTGTAGGTGGACAAATCCTTACTCCATCTCAAAACGGGCAGTCTTAGGAAAGCACTTGGCTTCAAATAGTTTACGAAACGTCTTCCATTCGATAGGCTGGGTAATTCGGATTTTTTCTGCCTTCCATCAGGCCCTGGCATTGTCAGTAAGCTGGAATTTCGCAACACGAACCCAAGCCACTTCAGGAACTTGAGCTTCTGCCAGGTCATCTTCGATATCTTGTGCTCATTCTTCATCTTCTAGCGGGCTCTCTTTCCCAAAGAAATTCTTCGAGTGTAGTGCTCGAAATTGTTTTACTCCCGGTGCTTCTGCTTCAGTGCGGATCAGTCCTTGATGAAGGAGAGCAGTCTGCCCCTATTGTCCCTCAAGTAGGCTCTTGATAACCTCGAGAAACACCGTCTGTTCAGTGATTGGAGTTGCAGCATTAGGTGATGGTGATGTATCGCCGTTGACGTTGATAAGGTCCGAGGAAGATATCACCTTGAATAGAAAATATGGATTAGGATAGATTCGAAGGAATTAAAAGGCAAGGAATGTAAAAGTTGTCGAATTTCATCTTTCTTGTATCATATTGCTTACGACTTCATGCTAGATGTATGTAAACTTAGAGGCAATTAGTTGTAATTATAACCTACATGTATAGAACTTTCTCGTTCGTAATAATAGTATGCTATTTGGTTTTTCTTTATTGGTATATCTTTTATTTATAATACTCTGTTTATTATTGATTATTTATAAAGTCTGTAGAATAATACTAGACTATAACATTGTGATGTAGATCACAATAATGAGACCCGACTAGTCGATAATTATATTCTTAAATGTTCCTAACCGTAGAAGAATCGAGAGAGGACATTGATACTCCGGGAGACTAGTGTATACTATACTTGCTCATTAGAGAGTGATGAATGTTCTCATAATCATCTGGTGTGGTGACATTAGAGTATTATATGCAGGTGCTTATAGATGATAAGTACACCGAACGACTCACCTTGAATTTCCAGCTGGTAATTATACATAACTGTCAGATGGAAATTCATATAGTGATGAATGGTACAACTTAGTCTTCAGACCTAAGATTCACCATAGTACCTTGCGTGTGTTAGAAATTACTTTAATTACTACCCAACCAAAGACCCATTGATACTGTGTATAACGGTAGTAGTTGGGTATGATTGAATACATACGAAGGTTGTGAGGAATTAACTTGTGATTCGTCTCTCCGGTATAATAAGTACAGTGTTCTATATTGTGCGATGTATCAGTGACCTACAATCTCTGGCCAGAGTAGTAGAAATCAAATGATAAGTAGTTATCAGTTTTATCTTACGGTTACGTGATAATATCAACACAATAGTTATTTGAGTTATTACAGTTTGACAGTACTACCAAATCCTAGACCAAATAAGGAGCAAAAAGAGACGAAGAGACCAAATCGTACGGTAGTTGCAGCTGATAGGTATTAATTTGTTTGGATAGCATTTTCTTATTCCAATCCAGTCATCGACAATTTACCCAGGTAGTCTAAATACGTAGCTATCGTCCCTATAGACTTGTGGAATTTACTGCGTACAGAATTAGTTCGAATTGTTCGAATTAATTATCCATTGCTGAGTATACGTCGAGCCTCCGGAGTCACACATAGGTGAAGTCCTACTTGCCAAATATAGAACTATAAACCAAAAGAAGAAATAGAATATAGTAGATGTACAAAAGGGATTTAATTAAAATTAGTATATTTGATATACTACTAATTAAATAAGGGTAAAATTGTCAAATACGATTTGACGTGCTACTCAAGATAATATGTGGTATTAAATGAGTAAATAATACATGCCTATATATATATATATTAATTATATTATGAATATAATAAATACACACACATATATATGTAATTATAAATATATATGTTAATATATATAAATATTTATAAAATAATATTGTTGTGCATTTGATGTGTATCAAATATTATATGCATATGTATATGTGTGGGCCAATATGTATTAAGTAAGAACTAATTAGTTTGTTTAAGGGATTAAACAAATTAATTAATTGTGAGGGTTTTATTAGAAAACTATATCTCTTTATATAGACTTCTATTTGATACAAATCCTAACCCTAATCAATTCCCTCATCCCCTTCCTAAAAGTTTTGGCCATCCCCTCTTCTCTTTTAGCTGAAATTTATTAGGAGAAATAAATTAAAATTTCAATTTTTAATTCCTCTTCTTTAATTATAATTCTCTTTAATTAATCAGATCGGCTAACTAATTAATTAGAGTTCACTAATTTTCGAGATTCGTGTGGAGGCAACCAAGAAGATCATCAATATGTAATCAAGCCGCCTTGATTGGATATGAATCGCTAGCACAGTGAACGAAACGCAAATCCGAATTGGTGTTAATGAAAAATTAACCTAATTTATAATGGATAATTAATTTCGTTAATAATTAACCTAATTTATAAACCCTAATTGGTGTTAATGGAAAAAAATTTACTTTTCCCTTCCGCTGCGTTTACACCAATTTTCACCAATATAGTATCAGAGTGAAGGTTTATAAATTAAGTTAATTAATTTGTTCTTGATACATAAATGTTGCTATAATTAGGATTAATCAATATGTTCTAAGAGTTAGAATATTATTGAATGCATATGTCAATATTTGTATAAAATTTAATATGATTAAATTTGATATATTAGATATTTTTAATGAGATTAAAAATGTCAACTTTTTTTTTAAAATTTGTTTACGCATAAAAATTTGGAATATGTAAAAAAAAAGTTTGCTTTATTATTATTAAAAATATTCCGAATTTTTAAATAAATTAATTAAATAAAAAATCATTTTGCAAAATATGCCAAGTTTGTTGGAGTTTGTTGAAAATCTATTTTTAAAATATTCCAAGTTTGTTGGAGTTTACTGAAAATCTATTTTCATATATATTCCAAGTTTGTTGGACTTTGTGAAGGAGAGAGAGTGTGTGATTGGAGAGAGAAAATAAAATTTGTTTTTGAAAGAGAGATAGATAGATAATGGGTTATATATATATATATATTAATGCAGATTTCAAATAAACTCCCCTCTCAAAAACTTAAACTTTTCACAACACACCCCAAAATATTTGTTTTAGGATCACCTAAAGATTCTCAAACGATTAACAATATCTTAGCATATATTTTATTTAAAACTAACACAATAAAATATATCTCTTTTAAAGTTATCAAACCAAAATATATCTTTTGTTAAAAGAACATACTATCTAATATTTAAATATACTATATGAATATTAAAATAAGATATTATTAGACTAGTAAACAAACTTAAAACTAATTATCATATATTTAATTTCTTAGATAACAATAATATCTTTGGTTACGAAACTAATATTTGATAATATATTGTATGGATATTAAAACA
Source organism: Agapanthus africanus (assembly GCA_030015575.1). NCBI lineage: Eukaryota > Viridiplantae > Streptophyta > Magnoliopsida > Asparagales > Amaryllidaceae > Agapanthus > Agapanthus africanus. The sequence goes on from CM057341.1 coordinate 232,240,912, forward strand.
AGTGTTAATAGATTAGCAAACAAAATATTAGATACTAATTATCCTTTATTTAACAAACTAGATAACCATAAATATATTATATTAATATAATACCATTTTTTATCTCATGATATTTTAACATATATTATATGAATAAGATATATACGATTAGCAATAAAACTTAAATACTAACAAAATGTCATAGGTTAACATGCATGCGGGTCGGGTACCAATATTTATCAATTCGAACTAGGGATCAAGGCAAGCTAAAACAATATGATTATCATAATAACCATCCAAATATCAATCATAACCCAATAACCAACATATTTATTTAATATAATTAAATAACGTACGATCGTGTTAGGGTGTTATATTATATCCAACTACCAAAAGAATTTCGTTCTCGAAATTCACGATATCGAAAGAACCAAGATAAGAAAAAGAACATGAACAAACAATCCCATATTCATGTAAAACAGGAAATGAACAATAACAAGGAAAAGACAAGAACAAGGAACTCAGATTCATGGAAACAAATTCGGAAAATTATGGACCTAAGGTAATATGAGAACACATGCTATCAAATGAATATAAATACAGGAAGGTGGTAGACATGCAGGAAGACCGTGAAAACAAACAATATGTCAAACTAGATGTCAATAATCGAGTCAGACAGTATCAATCTATATGTCAACTAAATCGGGTATTAATCGAGTCAAAACTTTTTTAGACAATGTGTGTAAGGACCGGGCTAATGAACGTTCTCGTATCCCCAGGATATCCCATAACTAGTTGGAAGCCATATAGCATGAATCAGGTTAGTAGCATGAACATCATCAAAATATGTCTCATGACTATGATGGAGCTTTGTTTAGCGTGAATGTTACCCAAGAGTACATGTAAGATATCTCGTTATCATATCTTAATCAGTACAAATGAAGGACGCCATAAATCAGATACATGCAGATGGAATAATGTCATAAGTTAGATACATGCATGTCATAACACGGATATCCCAACTGGTCCATGTTCAAGTACAGAGTAATGATGTAAGAAGTCGGATATATAGATATACTTTTGACCAGAATACAGATGCCCACTCGACCATAATTAAGATGTCCCATTTTGACCATAATTCAGATATCCACTCGATCATAATTCAGATGTCCTCTTTGACTATAATACAGATGTCTTGCTCAACCATAATTCAGATGTCTTCTTTGACCATAACTCAGATGTCCAATTTGACTATAATACAGATATCTTACTCGATCATAATTCAGTTGTCCTCTATGACCATAATTCAGATGTCATGCTTTGACCAAAATACAGATGTCAGGATGTCCAAACAAGTTTTATCATGGAGATATGCATGCACCAATGTATACTAAACTAATCGTGATACGCTATATCGATCTAAACCATGCTAATGGAATGGAACAGAACCAAACGAATACGGTAACAAGAAGAATCAAACCGTGCCAAGCAATCAATCTTTAGAAAGCAAGTGCCACACAAATTCCCAATCTTCTGCATATGCTTCTATGTTAATGCTTATCGAATGTAACAAGTATACCGAACTATGTTCCCCCCTCATAATTTCTTCATGAATTTCCCGTTTTGGCACACACATGTGGTTCTCGTACCATAAGGACCTAGCTTCTTGAATTAGCAAATCTGCCTCAAGCCTTGTAGGTCATGGGTCTACTATGCTTCCGCTGCGCTACTCTGATAAGTTAGGCAGGTCTTCACAACCTCTTCAATTGAGTATACTACGCTCGAGCAGTCTTGATGCGATCTATCAACGATGACTATACTTATAGTCGCTTTAACTCCCTGAACAATTTGGTAAGACTATTTTCAGCTCAAGTCTCCGACAATCAGTTATCAGCTTCTCTTGCCATGTTAATATCATTCCAGCTAGCAACCGACTTATAGCATCCAGCACTACACTTCCCGTCCGGATGATACTTCTAGATCCAGGTTGTAGTCAATATCATTCCGGCTAGCAACCGACTTACAGCATCCGGCACTATACTTCCTGTTCGGATGAAACTTCTAGATCCAGGTTGTAGTCAGTCATTAGATTCAACTATCTATGTTGCCTCATATTAGGCTCCTTCTATGGGAACACGTACTTTTAGGCTTTTATGATCGGTAGATGTATCGACCTTCTCGCCTAAAGCGTAGTGTCTTTATAAATCCAATGCGAATGTCACTACAGCTAATTTCCGAATAATGCGCTGGCCAATTCTTCTCCAATGTCTTCAGCTGTTCGACACATCGGCCATCACCAGTCATTACTGTCTCAATACATTGCCCAAAACCTTTCCCGATGCGTCACTGTGAAGCTACTATCCTTACGAAACCGTTCAGCGCAGTTAGAACAGGAGCAACGTTCACATATACTTCAACGAGTCGAAAAATTACACACACTTCTTAGACCAACCAACTGGTCATCTTTTCTAGTCAACTTGGTCAGCGGCACCGCTATCCACGCGAAACTTACACAAACCACTGATAGTAACCAGGGAGTCCAACTTATTCTTATTTCAAGTTTCTTCGGACTCGACTAATCTCGAGCTGCCACAATCTTTTTGAGTCTACTGCGATCTCCTCTCCCGATATGTTATCATCCAAGCACTTAACTTCATCGATTCAAAACTCACATTTGCTCAACCTGGAATACAGTTCCTCTTGTCTCAAAGTCTAAAGTATACTTTCTTAAACGCTTTCGAAGTTCAGAAGGATCATACATGAATTTTAGGGATTCCCAATGTCAAGAAGTGAACTTCAAGAGAATCGAAGAAAGGAGTCGGATTCAGCTTTCAAGGTAAGACATAGGTTTGGAAATAATTGAACAGAGGGAAAAACAAAGTAGTATAATAAAATCAAGGAATGTATCAAGAGTAGGACTCTAAATTACTTATACAGAGTACCGCATTGTAATCATGCCGCGGTACATGATTACAATCGCATAGCTCTATCTAAGTCACCAAAACACTACTATTAGAGTCAATTGAATACAATTTAAGAATACAGAATTAAGAAGATTACAGGATACAATCAACAGTGATGAAAGGTTCGTAATTTCATTTTCCTTCCGTCGAGATACGATCGTTAGGAAGAGTGGGAAGGAATTCAAGGAATAGGATTAAGGGATGAACCATGATGCAAACATTATAGTCTCACTCTCACATCAATTTGGGCATGAAAGGTACCAAGACAATCCATACCTAAACCACCTCGCAACTGCTGGTATCAATCTCTAGGCAAATTGCAAACAAATTCCGGCCACTAACTACGACAATACACTTCTTATGCTCCCTTCTAGAAACAATCTTCCCATTCTCATGTGAATCCAGACCAGATGTAGAAATAGCGTGCTACAATTGATGTCGAGTTTATCTAGAGGGTAGACTAGCTAGTATGAGACATAAGTGACGGGATGGCATAAAAACCAACTAATCATAATACTAGGAAGGAGTCAAATGAGAAGAATACTTAATACCATCTCTGTAGAAGTCTTTGCTTCTACGATACAAATGGTGCTCCCGGAACATCACTTCTCAACTGATATCTCGACGGACGGGTATTGATCTGGTGGTCAGCAGCTCCATAACCAAAGCGCTGCCACCTTTCTTTTCGACAATACCACCAATTATGGCCATGTCGCCGGCAATAGTTATAGATCACGATCTTCTTCTAAGATGAGATAACTGGCCACTTCATGGGCAGTTACTTGACTTCACCGGAACACCCCTACGTTCTTGAACTCTGGTTTCGTCTGTACTATCACATATGCCAGAACATCCTGCTGATGATCACATCTCCCTGTGTTCGTAGGTCTCTATTGCCCAATCAAAGAAAACAGTAGCAGTCAATTGGACCGCCCTCAAACTTCCCTGGAACGCCTATTCCTGAAGTTGAGGATGAAAGATGAGTTTAACAAGGAAAACAAGATTCAATCAAAGCAAGAGATTCAATAAAATCAAGATTCGATAAAGACAAGGATTCAAGAATTCGAATGGCAAGGCAATAGTGTGGCAGGACATGTTCCTACATTCCGGGATTTAAGGTCAACGAATTGGGTTGGATACCCAACTACAAATTGAACCAAGCCCAGCTAATCTAACCCTAGGCTTTGATACTAACAAAATCTTGTCACGCCCCACTTCCCAATATACTCAAATACGGGAACGTAATAAAACCAACCATGCTACCTATTGTAAGAAAACATCTTTCGATAGTCATATTACAGCTGTCAATCAGTAATCAAGAACACTATAATAATAAATATATCTATCACATGTCCAATAGCCACATGAAATAATAACAGGAAACAATAGCGGAAGTAATAAAGAAACAAGTAAATAAAAGAATACCTAAACCATCAATAAGAACTAGATCAGTGGGATGCTTTTCACTGATCGGCAATCCTGCCGAAGTAATCACAATCCTCCTGTGTTAAGGTCAAGTATCTGGGCCATGCAAAAACCAGACGTCAGTGCGTTATAAATATTATAATAATATAACCAGTATGAGATAGAATATACCATATGCAAGAACTAGATGCTATGAGTATAAACGATAAGCAGTAGCAGTACATGTGATGCAACAAGCAAGATATCGGTATTAACCATATCATGTGTATTCTAAGAGTTGATGTCTCTATGTTGTCTATCCTAAAAGTATTTGAAACCAATCAATGGAATTTTTGATGTAACTCAATAGTATTTAATGCGTGCCCAGGACCACGGTCATGATTCTCGGGGCTGAATCCGAGACGTGCCGCTAGGCAGTAAAATAATGTCATGTATAGATGAATGATGTCAGCATCACCATTCCGAAGCCTGAAACTCGTATCGACTGATTAGTATCTAGCAATCAATAACTTTTGAGTTACAAGTCGGGTTTCATTCTTGATTTCCCCATTTCCCTCAGGTTTTCATGTTCATATCAAGTATAGAAATAATATTTACCTAATACCAACATAGGAACAAGCATGTACATATTACGTCCATCAGGACAATATATCAGGTCAATCAAATCAATATCAGGATTATTGGCATTGGTAAACATTACATGGTAAGTATGTACTGGCATGATAATGATAACAGTACGGTAAAAATAACATGATAGCAGTGATATATGACATAAATCGGTATAAAAGCATGTCAGGGATAACATAATCATATCATGTACAAGATTAAGATAATAATATTAACAAGGATAGCATATTCAATCTGATTAATAACAATAAAACTGGCGTTGATTAACCATGCACAAGAAAGTTCCGTTAAGAAATTCAGCATCACCCTGATTTGTAAAGTAGCTTAAAAATAACAAACGTTCTCCAAAAGGGACGTGCCATATACCAAAGAAAGCTAATTCGATGAGGTTTTCATTTTATGATTTAAAACATCTTAGGTTGTTCCTACAAAAGTTATGAATGTTCGAAATTGAAAGTTTGCTGTTGGAATTTCCCTGAACAGCGGTTCAAAGGTACTTTCATTTGCAGTTTACGTTATTTAAAAAATTATTTTTTAAGTAAGTCTTTTAAAGGGTTACAGTATTCTGAGTTAGTTTCCTAACGAACTAAAGAACACGTGCTAATAATTTTTCTATGATTTATAATCAATTTTATAAAGAAAGGTGTACAGTAAATTCCAGATTTGACATATCCGCTTGGTGACGACGTTTCATGTGTAAACTATAATATTTTTAAACTATATTTCGCAACAACGATTATTATATCTAATATAAACTGATGATCATAATATGCGTTTCAACAAGGGTTTCATTATTATGTACACTATTTCCCGAAAAGACTTGGGCTTAGTTTCAGGTTGCAACAGTTAGCAAAACTGGTTATATATATTCAAATATTAAACTGTAGACAATGCTAGTTAACAACCTGGAACAATTAATACCTATCAAAATAACATTATTAATTAAGCATGATTATTCTCTTAAAACATATACTAATTTTAACCGTTATAGATAAATAATATTACGACGACTGTAATTGTCGTCATAGCTAGCATGTACGAACAAGTATTAGATACTTGCCTCGGAGACGATGAAGACGGGGAAGACGTCTGTGATTTGATGGTGATCAGTCTCGTCTGGAGTTGAGGTCGGTCGTTGCGGCGGTCGAGGGTGATGAGTTTGGAGGAGATGAAAACATGGATGAAGGGGGTCGACTCAGGTTTATATTAGAGAAGAGAGGAAGATGAGAGAGAGGGAGAGAGTGAGAGATTGAAGAGAGAAATAAGATTTGTTTTTGAAAGAGAGATAGATAGATAATGGCTTATATATATATATATATAGATATATATATATATATATATATATATATATATATATATTAATGCAAATCTCAAATAACCCCCCATTCCCCAAACCTAAACTTCTCACCCAAAATATTTGTTTAAGAATCACCTAAAGATTCTCAAAGGATTAACAATATATAAACATATCTTTTATTTAAAACTACCACAATAAAATATATCTCTTTTAAAATTATCAAACCAAAATATATCTTTTGTTAAAAGAACATACTAATATATCTAATATTTAAATATACTATATGAACATTAAAATAAGATATTATTAGACTAGCAAACAAACTTAAAACTAATTATCATATATTTAACTACTTAGATAACCATAATATTTTTTGTTGCAAAACTAATATTTGATAATATATTGTATAGATATTAAAACAGATGTTAATAGATTAGTAAACAAAATATTAGATACTATTTATCTTTTATTTAACGAACTAGATGATCATAAATATATTCTATTAATATAATACATTTTTATCTCATGGTATTTTAACATATATTATATGAATAAGATATATACGATTAGCAATAAAACTTAAATACTAAAAAAATGTCATAGATTAACATGCATGCGGGTCGGGTACCCATATATATCAATTCGAATTAGGGATCAAGGCAAGGTAAAACAATACGATCATCATAATAACCATCCAAACATCAATCATAACCCAATAATAATAATAATATAAATGCCCAATATATTTATTTAATATAATTAAATAACGTACAATCGTGCTAGGGTGTTATAAAGTTGTTTTTAAAAATAATTAAATAATTTTGTTCTGAATTATAGCAACTATTTTAAGCAAATCATTATATGTGTTATATTGAGTTATGGTTGTGATGTGATCATATGCCTGCAATATGTTCTATTTATTTTTGTATATGTGATATGCAATGGTTAGATTAGTATATTGGAATGGATTTGGACAAAATCTTTGTGATTTGCGTTGTAAATTTTTATAGTGGCCTGCGAGTCACTTGGTAATGGATTAATTAAATGGGACCTACGAGTCTCGATTTATTTACGCATTAGTTTGTGAGTTTCATGAGGGCAAAGAATTATAGCAAGAGCTAGGCGTGATTGAAGGAGTTCAATGGAGCGTTCAAGCGGTTCAAACCTCTTTCTTTTATTTTTAGTTTATATACATGTGATGTAAAACCCTAAAGTGAATTATTGTGTTTTAGTTCTATCGCTCGAATTAAAGCACGATAAATCACACCCGTCCAATCCATTCCAGTATAAGCCTGTTTTTATGATATACATGTAATGCCTTAGAAATTGTTCTAATAGATTTACATGTCTGTGATGCTTTTAAAGGTTGTTTTATTCTCATTACACGTTTTTCAAAAACAAGATTTTGTTAAAATGAGTTTTTCTAAAACGATCATAAAACCGGTTAAAAGAAGTTTTAATAAGAAAACGATAAGAGAATTAATAATGAGATTGTTAAGTATAACAAACCACTTAAAATTGAAAAACAGTTTTTAAAATGAATAGGAGAGTGAGTAATAACTCAAAAACATTTTTCAATTTAAATCAAGTCAAAAACGTTAAGAGTGTTTTTCAATATTATACGTTACCCTCCACAATTTCAATCAAATAGATTATCCAATATTCATTCTATGGTTGTTGGCAAGTTATCAAGCTAAAATGTGTAGTATTTGGATGATATTTGATTACTAATACATGTGATGTGGAGTAGGTGAACCAATAATGAGACTTTATTGTTGGCGAGCAGCTAAGGGTCACATTATTGATCCAACTGCTCAAGAAATATATGGGTATGACTTGATTAGATTATTATGAGTTATTGTTGGCTTGTTGTCAAGCTTATAATTAAATTTAGGGGTAAAACTGATAATCGAAAGTCACAAATGTGATCGACAAAAAATTTTTGTCCGCCTTCTATGGTGAATGGTGATTTGTTGGCTAGTTGTCAAGGTCACTGTACCGTGATAGTTGGATTTCGATTCCCACTTTAAATTTTTAGAAAGTTTATGATTTTCATAAAAATGCGCTAAAAATAGTGGGAGCAATCGAATAGATAAATTAATTTATTTTCCAATCTATTTTGATGTTAAGAATGTCCGCTAAAATATTTTTCTTATACTACTCTCAGATTTACTGCTGTTAATCATGACTGGTTTAAAACTGATAACTGAAAAAGAAAAACTGACGGGACACAACTATAAAGACTAGTTACGCAAGATCAAAATCGTCCTGACTTATGAAAAAGTGATTTACGTTCTCACTTTCACACCACCTCCCCCTCTAGGTGATAATCCTAGAGATGTGGATCAAAATATCCACGCTCAGTGGAAGCTCGATTGTGACCGGGCTCATTGCCTCACTCTGGCCTCTATAAATGATGATTTACAGAGGCAACATGAGAAAATGGATAATCAGATTATATTCACTCGTCTCCAAGGACTGTATTGAAAACAATCTCGAATAGCTATATTCGACATATCGAATGAATTTTTTTTTATCTGAAGATGAAACGTAGTACACCCGTGCAGGACCATGTCCTTAAAATGATTGATTTGATCAATCAACTTAAGAGTTTGGGTTTTCCTTTACCTAAAGAGCTTTATATTGATAAAATCATTAGCTCTCTGTCGAATGCCTTTTCTCCGTTCATAATGCAGTTCAATATGAACAAAATGGAAGTTGAACTTCTAGAGCTGCTCAGTATGTTGGTGCAAGCTAAGACCTCCTTAAAGAAGGAGAAGTCCTCTGTTATGCTTGTGGGGAGTTCTTCTTTGTCTATTAAGGAAAAAACCAAAGGAAATGGAAAGAAGAAGCCAAACATGCCTACCGGAGGTATAAAGAAGGCTAAGGGTAAAGGCAAGGCATAGGAAACAAAGCCTGCATAAGGAGAATGTTTTCACCGTCATAAGACAGGACACTGGAAAAGAAATTGCACCAACTATCTAGAGGAGCTGAAAATGAAGAAGCTTGCTGAAACTTCATCTTCAGGCATTTGTGTTATTGGAAATTGTTTTCAAGTTATTCCTACTTCATGGGTATTGGAAACTGGTTCTGGTTCTCACATCTGTAATTGTTTACAGGGACTGAGAATGTCGGGACCCGGTTCTTGCTCACGGAACAAAGCGCCACGTCAATTTTCATGCTAAGAGGGCGGGGACCACCTCTTGAATTCGTGGGGGCCACCTCTTGAGTCCGTGGGACCCACTGTAGAATAATGGGGAATCTTCATAACACATTCCGAAAGAGGACCGAACTGCATTATAAATGTAATGATACCACCCTCAATTACAGAGGCGCCTTTTAAGTAAATCGATACTACAGGAGCTTGAGAACTCCGTAGTTAAGCGTGCTCGGGCTAGGGAAGTCTTGGGATGGGTGACCTCCTGGATAGTGGCCCCTGGTCGGGTCCGGTTCGCTTTAAAGGAAAAAAACCGTGTGATTTCGGTCAGAGTAGACAATACCATCTGTACTGGGGTATGGGGCATTACATTTATGGTGGCTCATGCAGGTCCCTCAGTAGTAGATCCGTGGTTCGAGGACGAACCATTATTCAAAGGTGGGGAGAATGTCGGGACCCGGTTCTTGTTCACGGAACAAAGTGCCATATGAAACAAAGTGCCACGTCAATTGTCATGCCAAGGGGGCGGGGGCCACCTCTTGAGTCTGTGGGACCCACTGTAGAATAATGGGGAATCTTCGGAACACATTCCGAAAGAGAACCGAACTGTATTATAAATGTAATGATACCACCCTCAATTACAAAGGCGTCTTTTAAGTGAATCGGCACTACAGGAGCTTGAGAACTCCGTAGTTAAGCGTGCTCGGGCCAGGAAAGTCATGGGATGGGTGACCTTCTGGGAAGTAGCCCCTGGTCGGGTCCGGGTCGCTCTAAAGGAAAAAAACCGTACGGTTTCGTCCAAAGAGAACAATTCCATCTGTACTAGGGTGTAGGGTGTTATATTTAATGAACAACTTTATAGCTCATTGGTTAAGTTCTTACATTATTATTTCATAGGTCACATGTTCAAATCCCCATTCTTGCAATTATTTTAATGTCGGGACCCGGTTCTTGCTCATGGAACAAAGTGTCATGCCAATTGTCATGCCAAGGGGGCGGGGGCCACCACTTGATTCCGTGGGGGCCACCCTTGAGTCTATGGGACCCACTGTAGAATAATGGGAAATCTTCGGAACACATTCCGAAAGAGTACCGAACTGCATTATAAATATAATGATACCACCCTCAATTATAGAGGCGCCTTTTAAGTGAATCGGCACTATAGGAGCTTGAAAAACTCCGTAGTTAAGCGTGTTCGGGCCATGGAAGTCTTGGGATGGGTGACCTCCTGGGAAGTGGCCTCTGGTCGGGTCTGGTTTGCTCTAAAGGAAAAAAAAACCATGCGGTTTCGAGCAGAGCGGACAATACTATCTGTACTGGAGCGTGGAGCATTACAGAGAAGAAGTAGGAAGCTGGCACAAGGAGAGATGGGAGTTGCAAATGGAGTAAGTGTTGCATCAATTGCGGTAGAAGATTATCATCTATCACTGCCAGATGGCAGGACTTTAGTTTTAAATAACTGTTTTTATATTTCTAGCATATTATGCAATTTATCTCTGTTTCTTTATTACATAAGAACGTATATTCTTTTGTTATGTGCAATGGTGTTATGAACATTCATTGTAATAACGAATTAGTTGCTTTTGGGAATTTATTTAATGGTCATTATATATTGAATCTTGCTGATGTTTATAATATACACAATACTCGTAAAATAACAAAGTTCAGAAATGAACGAAACTCTTTTATGGCACCATAAACTTGGCCATATAAATGATATGAGGCTTGCATAATTACATAAGAATGATTACCTACATTTGTTTGACTTTGAGTCATATGATAATTGTAAGTCGTGTTTTAAAGGAAAGTTGGCTAAATCTCGGTTTAGTGGAAGCGGAGAAAAAGTTGATGAACTCTTAGTTCTAGTATACAATGATGTATGTGATTCAATGTCTATACAACCTAGAGAAGAATACTCCTACTTCATTACTTTTACATATGACTGCTTATGCTTCGGACATAAATACTTGATGAAGTATAAATCTGAAGCATTTGAGAAGTTCAAAGAGTATAAAAATGAAGTGCAAAACCAATCGAGAAAAAAATATTAAGATTCTTCGATCAGATCGAGGAGGTGAATATTTGAGTACATAATTTCTCAGTTATTTAAAAGAGAATGAGATTCTCTCTCAGGTTACTCCACCTTACACACCATAGTAATAGCGTATCGGAAAGGAGAAATCGTACCCTATTGGATATGACGTTACATGATGAGTAATACTGAGTTGCCTCTTTCATTCTGGAGGTATGCACTGGAAACAGCTGCATACATACTGAACCAGGTTCTATCAAAATAAGCGCCCTTACCTCCATATGAGTTATGGAAGGGAAAGAAACATAATCTTAAGTTTGCTAAGATATGAGGTTGTCCTGCTTTGTTAAAAAGCAAAATTCTGACAATCTAGAGGTACGATCCGTGTTTTACAAGTTCATAGGATACCCAATGCACTCGCAAGGGTACAGATTCTAGTGCCTAGAAGAACAACTTGTTATTGTTTCTAAATATGCCACCTTCTTTGAGAAGGAATTTCTTGGAAAAAAAATCAGTGGGAGCACGATAGAACTGGAAGAGATTCTACAAGAACAAGCAATAACAGAAGACCAAATTGAACCTAAGACTCCAGTATTATCTTATCTAGCGGAACCGCTCAGTCGATCCGGTAGGCAATCTAGAGCACCTGAGAGACATTATGGGTATCTCGTTGATAGTGACATCGAAGATTGTGCTATAGAGGATGACGACCCTATCACTTATCGACAAGCCATAGAGTGTAAAGACTCTCAGAAATGAATAGATGCCATGAAGCCTGAAATTGACTCAATGCACTCTAACAAAGTATGGACTTTTGTAACACCCTAGTACTGTTATACTATATTTATTTGGGGTATTTCAAATCTTGTGGCAAAATTCTTTATTGTTGTTGCTTTTGGGTTGCCGATAGTGCAATTGGCAGTTGCGGTTATTATCCGACCCGACCTGCATGGTTGAACCCAATATGGTTCAAGGTTATATCAAATATTTGCTAGAACAGAGGATCCATGCAAATCTAGATTTTATAAACATATATAATATATTCCACATATCTTTTAATAATACAAAATAAAACCAAATAACATATTTGATTATCTAGCCTTGTATGGCATAGTACCCCATATCATGTGGTTGCACCCATATATCATGTTCATACCCTAATTGTTAAAACAGACTCGTAATTGATCGTTACGTATATTTACGTAGATCCATACTTGGGGGTATATATTTTTATTTATACGATATCACATTATGGTTTAAACTTTTGTGTATATTCTCCATATTGAAAAACTAGATTTTTGAATGGTTACGGGTAATATTCGGATTAATCTGGTATTATCTGTAAAATCTTATAATATATATATTATATTATTATAACTAATAATATATATAATACTGTTATATAATATATAATATATTAATTATATTAATTATTAAAATCGCATTCTCTATATCTCTCTGTCTCTGTCTGTCTGTCTGTCTGTCTCTCTCTCTCTCTCTCTCTATATATATATATATATATATATATATATATAATTATTATAACCAAACTCTCTCTCTCTCTCTCTTCCCTTCTTCTTCTCACGTCCTCACCACCCCAGAACCCTAACCCACGCCTTCATCGTCGCCGTCCCGTTCGCCCCCTCACCGTCGCCATCCCGTTCGCCCTCTCATCCTCGTCCTCACCTCCATCATCTCCTTCTCGCCTCGTCTTCTTCCCGACAACCCCAAGCTCCTAACCCAACTCTCCCGACCCAAAAACCCAACACCCTCATCACCGGCAACCCTCGTCGCCAGGAAAACCCATCACCACCGACCACCTCTTCACCTCCTCACCTCCTCGCCTCCCCAGCATCCAAGAACACCCCAGACCACCATCAACAACAACCCTGCATCTTACCCGATCACCTTCAAACTTCACAACCTCGCCACCTCGCTGTCAACGTCGTCGATGTTGTCTTGTCGCCACCATCCCCTCTGTCCATCCCCAGAACTCTGCAAACCCCAACAACCTCCACTTCTTTCTCTTCTTTTTCTTCTTCTTTCTTTTCTTTCTTTTCTTTTCTTTTCTTTTTCCGGCCATCTCGCCGAAGTTACGCGTCGCCGATGATCCAGACGACCCAATCACCATCGTCATCTAGCCCGTCACCACGTCATGCAGCTTCTCAGCCATGTCCAGTCCTGCGCACGTAAGTTTTGCATCGCGACGTTATTTCAACGTCGGAACGTGACATCCGTATCTTGACGTGAGATCCGATCAGGTAAGTTATAAACTTGCAATATGCTATGTTATTATATCAATATCTATTTGATAAATTATAATGTACGTGTTTTACTATTCAGCAGAAATTACCGATTTACAGTTTTATAGCATCCGTCTGTATCCGTACTGATAATAGTTTATCTAGTTGCATGTCGGAATATCACGATATTATCATACTACTATCTCGGTTCAATATGTTATCTAGACTGCATCCTACATGGTAATGGACGTATAACGGTTTATACAGATAGACACATATACATTCTGGCATTGGTAGTGTTTACCGTGGTTCGATATTGATTACGGTGTTACATTAGTATCTATTTTGGTTAATATTCAGTACATGGTATGTTCACGGCACATTACCAGACTTATTACTTGGATCTTATTGCTAATACCAACAATCCTGATTGTTGTCCTGATTGACGTGACTTGTTGTCTACATAGACAAGACCTGTACCTGCTTGACCTGTGTTGGCATTAGATTATATTGGCAATACCTGAATTGAACACAGAACCTTAGGGGAAAAGGGAAAATCAAGAATGTAACTGAAACGTAACTCAGGAGAATATTATTATTGTTTGCCATGATTCCGGACGTTACGGAATAAATCATTGTTTATTGTACCGTGGTCCCGTGGGGAATGAACGCGATATATTGTACCGTGGTCCCATGGGGGATGAACAGGATATATATTGTTGAATTACGATGAGAATTATATTAATTGATTTCAAAGACTTCTAGAATAGAAAATTTAGAAGCACGGATTTTAGGATACACATCACATACCTATATCTCACTATTTTATGCATGTGTTATTCATTTACTATTCATGTTTAATAATGGCATCACATCCTAATTACTACTATTGTTTTGATATTTACGACGCACTGACGTTTGGGTTTTGCATGGCCCAATTCCTCTACCTTTATCGCAGGCAGATCAGGAGTACTTTAGCAATCAAGCTGAGCAATGAGGAGCTAACTATTTAGTTTAGAGACTCTTAGTTTATTTATTTCAACGTTTTTATTTCTATTGATGTGAGCCCATATTGGGACGTGATTCAGATACTATTGTTTATTGGATCTTGATTCGTTTCCGCTTATGAATTTTCTTGATTTTATTTACTGTGGCAGATGGACATGTGTTAGCTAGGTTATATATTTTACCGTTCTTGATATCCGATAGACAGCCGTAATGTGACTGTGGAGGGATGATTCCTAGCCACAGGTAGCATGGTTGGCTCTTTCGCGTGCCATGTTTATGTATTTTGGGAAGCAGGGCGTGACAACTTTGGAGGATACTCCTGAAGGGGTAAAACTCATTAGGAGCAAATGGGTATTCAAGAAGAAGATCGGTGCAGATGGGAATGTAGAGACCTTCAAAGCTAAACTTGTAGCAAAAGGCTTCCGTCAAAGATCAGGCGTGGATTTTGATGAAACCTTTTCTCCAATTGCAATGCTTAAGTCAATCAGAATCATGCTTGCAATAGCTGGTTATCATGACTACGAAATATGGAAAATGGATGTCAAGATGGATTTTCTAAACGGTAGTTTAGAAGAAAACGTTTGTATGACAAAGCCAAAGAGTTTCGAGGTCAGTGGGAGCAGTGGTAAAGCGTGCAAGTTGCTTAAGTCCATTTATGGACTAAAGCGAGTATCTAGGAGTTGGAACATCTATTTTGATGAAGCAATAAAAGAGTTTGATTTTATCAGAAATGATGATGAACCATGTTTCTATAAAGAGATTGTAGAAAGTAATGTCGTGTTCATCATATTGTATGTAGACGATATACTTCTAATAGGCAATGATGTGCTGATATTGCAGTCGGTTAAAGGATTTGGGTGAAGCATCCTACATACTGGTTTTAAAGATCTATAGAGATAGATCTAAGTGGATGCTTAGTTATCCCAATCCTCGTACATAGATAAAATAATGAAGAGGTTCGGTATGGAACATACCAAGATGACCAAGCGAGATAATGTACCTGCTATGTATATTATATCTCTCTCCAAGGATATGTCTCCCAAGACAGATGGGGAGAGAAAACGCATGGATAAAATGCCATATGCTTCAGCAGTTGGGTCTATCATGTATGCGATGTTATGTACTAGACCTGATGTGGCTTATGTACTTGGTGCAGTAAGTCGATATTAGTCTAATTCTGGAGGACAACACTGGATTGCTGCGAAGGCTATATTCAAATATTTAAGGAATACTAAGGAGATGTACATAATATTCGGTAAAAATGTCCTCAAGGTTGAGGCATTTACTGATTCCAGTTTTCAAAGTGATATACATGATTGCAGATCTGTCTCTGGTTATGTGTTTACCATAAATGGTGGAGCTGTTAGTTGGAGGAATTCGAAAAAGGATACTGTTGCGGACTCTACCATGGAGGCAGAGCATATAGCAGCGAGTGAGGTTGCTTGGATGAAGAAATTTATCTCTGATTTAGGAGTGGTTTCGAGCATTGCTGATCCAGTACCCCTATACTGTGACAACAATGCAGCCATTTCATTGGTTAAGAAACCGAGCTCTTATCGTAAATCCAAGCACATATTTCAAAAGCAGTGTTTGATTTGAGAGATCCATAGACAGAAGGATATCGATATTTTAGAGAGTAGATACGAAAGATAACATGGCGAATCTATTCACTAAGGCTCTTTCTCAACCACGGTTTGAGAGACTTATTGAGATGTTGGGTATGCGATACCATAATAATTGGCCTTAAATGCAAGTGGGAGATTGTTAGATGTAGGTGTACTAAGAGGCAATTAGTTGTAATTACAACCTACATGTATAGAGCTTTCTCGTTCGTAATAATAATATACTATTTGGTTTTTCTTTATTGGTATATCTTTTATTTATAATACTCTATTTATTATTGATTACTAATAAAGTCCATAGAATAATACTAGACTACAGGATTGTGATGTAGATCACAATAATGAGACCTGACTGTCGATAAGTATTCTTAAATGTTCCTAGCCGTAGGAGTATCGAGACAGGACATTGATACTCTGGAAGATTAGTGTATACTATACTTAATCATTAGAGAGGAATGATTGTTCTCATAGTGATCTGGTGTGGTGACATCAGAGTATTGTATGCAGGTGCTTATAGATGATAGGTACACCGAACGACTCATCTTGAATTTCCAATTGGTAATTATACATAACTGTCAGATGGAAATTCATATAGTGACGAGATTCACCATATTACCTTACGTGTGGTAGAGATTACTTTAATTACTACGCAACCATAGATCCATTGATATTGTTTATAACGGTAGTACTTGGGTATGATCGAATACATGCGAAGGTTGTGAGGAATTAATATGGGATCCGTCTCTCCGGTATAAGGAGAACAGTGTTCTACAGTGTGCGATATATTAGAGTAGTAGAAATCAAATGATAAGCAGTTATCAGTTTGATCTCACGGTTACGTGATAATATCAACACGATGGTTATTTGAGTTATTAAAATTTGACAGTACTACCAAGCCCTAGACCAAATAAGGAGCATAAGGAGATGAAGAGACCGGACCGTACGGTAGTTGCCACTGTAGACATTGATTTTCTTGGATAGTACTTTCCTATTCCAATCCAGTCATCGGCGGTTTATCCAGGTAGTCTAAATACGTAGCTATCGTCCCTATAAACTTGTGGATTTTACTGCTTACAGAATTAAGTCGAATTGTTCGAATTAATTATCCACTACTGAGTTCCGGAGTCATTCATAGGTGAACTCCTACTTGCCAAACATAGAACTATAAACCAAAAAGAAAAATATGGTATACAGTTGATGCACAAAAGAGATTTAATTAAAATTAGTATATTTGATATACTACTAATTAAATAAGGGTAAAATTATCAAATACGATTTGGCATGCTACTCAAGATAATATGTAATATTAAATGAGTAAATAATACATGCATATATATATATATATATATATATATATATATATATGTATGTATGTATGTATGTATGTATGTATGTATGTATTATAAATATTTATAAAATAATATTGTTGTGCATTTGATGTGTATCAAATATTATATGCATATGTATATGTGTGGGCCAACATATATTAAGTAATAGCTAATTAGTTTTGTTAAGGGATTAAACAAATTAATTAATTATGAGGGTTTTATTAGAAAACTATATCCCTATATATAGACTTCTATTTGATACAAACCCTAACCCTAATCAATTCCTTCTTCCCTTTCTAAAAGTTTCGGCCATCCCCTCTTCTTTTTTAGCCGAAATTTATTAGGAGAAATAAATTAAAATTTTGATTTTTAATTCTTTTTCTTAAATTATAATTCTCTCTGATTAATCAGATCAGCTAATTAATTAATTAAAGTTCACTAATCTTCGAGATTTGTGTAGAGGCAAGCAAGGAGATCACCTTGATTGGATAGCAATCGCTAGCACAGCGAATAGAATACAAATTCGAATTTGCGTAAAAGTGTTATCTTTATCGAATCAATTAAGGGTTAATTAATTTCGTTAATAATTAACCTAATTTACAAACCCTGATTGGTGTTAATGGAAAAATTTTAATTTTCTCTTCCGCTGCGTCTACATCAATTTTCACCAACACTTCATGCAGAATTGACCTGCGTGGACCACCAATAAAACATGTCAAACCTCGCTTTCCAAAAGACGGGAGCAGGAACGTTACGAGGCTCGCGACGTATTTATTCCGAGAATGTCTTTTCTCGAAACAAATATACTAAGCGTATTGTAAGCAGTATAAAAGACAAATGATGGCAATGATAAATGAAAATCCAACCATTTTATATATTTACATCCAAATTATTATAAGATTTAAACTGATACATGATGTTTGAATAATAAACAAAAATGCAATTTACCTGAACAGGTGGCATACTGGAATGAAAAGAAATAATCCCTGAAAGACTAGTAGTTGGCATGGGGCTTTAAACTGCGAGTAATCTTCTGAAATCGGTTCCACCTTCTTAGTCTCTAAATTATCTGACAAACATTCTAAGAAAAAAAAGAAAGATAGATGGAATGCCTGTCAGCAAACTTTCGCACGGTAAGTCCCCAAAAAGATGGGTGATATATAAATAAAATGCAAAGTGTAATGTGATATAGTATGGATGGAATAAAGTATGAACAAGTATAATATGGCAACGTTAAAGGAAAATATGTATGGAAATGTAACATGAGAATGGCAAATAAGTATAGTATGGCCTTATAGTGAAGGTATCGTGAACATGAAGTGTACTGTCAATGTGTCCTACGAAGGTCATTAAAAGGTAATCTGACTAACATAAGTTTAAGTGTGAATGTCAGCGTATCTCAGGAGTGTTCTCGAACCCAACATGCTGTAATCCAGGGGTAAGGAACCATGAGCCCTCATTCATAAATTCATGATTTCGTGATGGTATTGGACTCATGAGATTCTGTTGGATTCATACTCAAACTATCCCAACCCCGCGTGTATTAGTCTATAATTAAGGTTACGAATCATGAACGAGTTCATGAATACAAAAGGTGATGTGATATCAAGATTGAGTTCATGTAGTCATGTGGTCTTGTCAAGTACGAGTCATGTCATTTGTATTCATGGTTCGAGTCAAGTTGATTCCAGGTATGCACAATGGATTCTTGTATTCATGTCAAGTTGCAAGTATATAGTTCAGGTTCAAATCAAACTCGAGTTCTGGTCATGTTCAGGTGTAGGTTTAAGTCAAGTTCGTGTTTAAGTTTAAATTCGAGTTGGAGTTTTGTATTTGAGTTCGAGTTCAAATTAGATTGGAATTCAAGCCAAGTTTGGATTCGAGTTCAAGTTCTAATTATATATTATTAAAATGATTTATCATTTGCAAATCTTGAGTTTAGAAATAATCAGGCAACCACTGTACATGGACGGCGGGATTTATGACTTTTTTAAAGATGATAGCCAATGATAATACCTTTAATTTGTAGTGTTATCTAAACTAGATGGGCTAGCACTCACTTTCTTCGGCTTCCTGAGGCCTAGAGAAACTATCTCACTTACACCCATTTTTATCTAAATACCTTAAATATTTATTAAATTGTTTATTATATGTATTTACATGCTTGCATCTCTCGAGGGATTTATATAAAATGTTTTGATTTTTAAAATAAATCTCGAGGGTGTTTTTTTATAAAAACATGTTAATTAGAATATCAAGAGTTTTTTTAAAATGTATTTTAGATTTAGTGGTATTTTAGTGATAAAACCTATCTTATAAAAGTTTATGCTATTTTTATGAAAAATCTATCTTTTGGAAACTTGAACGTATTTTCTTAAAACTTTAATCTTTTCATTTTTTGAGTATTTATGAACTATAATTTTCACAAAAAAAATTCTTTGAAATTAAGAATATATGATTTAAGTTATTTTCAATTTGTTTAACTTTTCTTTAAAATTTGTATTTTCTTTAAAACGGTATTTTATTCCTTTCGAGATAGAATTCTCCATGGAAAGTTCTGCATCTCACTCTACTATCCCCAGGATGTACGATAATCCACACGATACATAAACGGGTTCTCTAAAGAGGTTGTAGAGGCGTATTTTTAAAGGATAAAAATATAAATAGCGTATTTTAACTTAAGGTAATTTAATATAATTTGGTTCTTTATGACAAATATATTACCATGCTATAATTCCATAGTGTGCGTGAGTGGGGTAGGTCCACACCCCGTACATGATATTATCTAAAACAAACTCTAAATATTCATTTTAAAAAGATAGTAGAAGTTACATGAAGATAATAGTATATATACCTAAAAAATCTATCACTTAAATATATTTTTAACAACAATAGGTTCGCGATGTTTCATAGAATTATTGTTACGATGTAATATCACAAATTTATTTCATGAAGTCGATTATGATGACATGAGCGAAATGCGATGAGATTATACTAGCATGGGTTAATGGTGTGTTCAAGTATACGATTGTTTAGTGACATAGTAAGGATGGATTCAAAGGAAGAAGAAAAAGATGGGAGATTTACGATTTACCAAAAGAGTACGATTTACAAGTTAAAAAAAGAGAGGAAGGGAAAGAGAAGGGACTTACCCAATCTTTTTCGTATTAATACAAACGAAAGATGATGAAGATGCCTCAATTTGAAGAACCGGGATCGAAAACGTGAATAGGAAAGTGGGTTGATCTACCGGCGTCCCTTTCGCGATTTGCGGAGTAACGAAGAGAGAGGAGAGCTTCAATGTCCTATGCCTTATGGAGAACTCGGTGTACTAGAGACTTGATTCACCGATAACAAGGAAGTAGGTACGGTTTAGTGGAGCGTCGATGTTTGGAGGCTTGGGCAAGATTTTCTTTCAAGAGTGTCACGACCTGGACGAGGAACGTGACCGGCACTTAAATCACGCGATGTCTAAAGTCGTACCGCAATGTAAATAAGCCGAAACCCAGAATCTAAACTATAAGTAAAGATAAGGAGGTGAATTTTTCTTAGAAAATGTTAAATTTAGAGCGTAAAAGAGTTGTTGGAAAAATGTTTTTCGAAACAACTTATCGGTAAAATTTTCGACAATACCTCCTCTGTAAATTTTGATCAAAACCGATACATAAGCAATATATACAAGCATCCCCACTTGGAAGCAAACTCAACGCCCACTTGGCGGAACACAACCATATAGTAAATATATGACGTCTCTAGCGAAGAATAAAGCAAGAAAGAAAAGAAAACAATAGCAAAAGCATAACCACAACAGTCGGCTCACACGAGCATGACACCCAGAGTCAATATAATACAAATCTCTTAGTTCCGTCTCTAAGTCAAATATACATATGGTGGATGAAGTATAATAGATACAATGTACAAGTACAAAAGAATGCGGACATAAGAATACTCGTAACCCACCTAAGAAAAAGATCACGTCCAAAAGTAATAGTATGCCCTAAGCTGCGACTACTCTGAACGATCGGCCCTGCAAGAACCTGTGGCACAACGAGGGTGAGTTGCAAGCTCGTGAGTAATAAATAACATCATAAGTGGCAATCGTATGCATAAACGAAATAACGACAATCCTAATTATGAGGTATAATGATTTATAGCAGTATGGATGCGGCATATGTGAACTAAGCGACGTGTAGTAATATGGATGTAGCATGTATATGTAGGGTGTTTTTCGTCACCCCATTGAGATGGGAATACGCGCGCGCTGGTCAGGCGTAATACAGATTCCCCCTGCCTAGGGTAGGCTGGGGTTTATTGATTGTGGGGATCCGAATCTCTGGCAGCCGCGGACTAACCTGCCGTTAATTACCCCTCGGCTTTGAAGCGAGAGAATCTCCGATTGACGGGTCAAACTGGACATGCGAACTCAATGCGATGCGTTGGGGTGTTTTTTTTTTGCTTTATTCCATTTGTTAAAAAAAAGATATATATATATATATATATATATATATATTTCTATATATAAAAAAACAAAAATAAATATGTAAATAAATATTTAGAGAAAACTTTTTTTCTATTTTAATTTATTATTTTTTTAATTTTAAAATATTGTTTATAATTTATTTAATATTTACTTATTTTTAAATAAAAAAAGGATTAAAATAAAGAAAAGAACGAAGAACGAAGAAGAAAGAAAGAAAAGGGGGGGAAGCCTGGGCTCTCATTTAATGGGAGCCTGGCCATCACATGCTAGCATGTGACCCCTCATATGCTAGCATGTGAGTGGGGCCAAAAGGGCTCCCATTAAATGGGAGCCCTCCCCCCTCCCCCACGTGCTAGCATGTGATGAAGCAAAAAGGCCTCTAAAGTTTTTTTTTAACATGGAGTTGAACTCCAAAAAAAAAATTTTTTTGTGGAGTTGAACTCCAAAAAAAGTTTTAAATAGAGTTCAACTCCAAAAAAAGATTTTTATTGTGGAGTTAAACTCCAAAAGAATTTTTGTTTGTGGACTTAAACTTTAAAAGAATTTAAATGGAGTTGCACTCCGAAAGAATTTTTATTGTAAAGTTGAACTCTGAAATAATTTTAAATGTGGAGTTGAACTCCGAAAGAATTTTATATGGAGTTAAACTCCTAAAAATATTTAATGTGGAGTTAAACTCCCAAAAAAAAGGATTTTATTGTGGAGTTAAACTCCAAAATAATTTTTGTAGTGGAGTTAAACTCCAAAAGAATTTTAAATGGAGTTCAACTCCAAAAAGATTTTTTATTGGGTGTGGAGTTAAACTCCACTAAATGGGGAGCCTTCCCCTCACGTAAGAAGGAGGGAAAGCTCCCACTTAGTGGGAGCTCTCCTCTCCCTCACGTGAGAGGAAGCAGGAGTTCCAAAAGGAATTTTTTTTTGTGATGGAGTTAAACTCCAATTTTTTTTATTTAGAGTTAAACTCCATAAAGTTTTATTTGGAGTTAAGCTCCCGAAATAATTTTATTCGGAGTTAAACTCCAAAAGAAAGGGATTTTATTATAGAATTAAACTCCAAAATAATTATATTTGTGGAGTTAAACTCCAAAAGATCTTCTCCTTTCTCTTTTGAGAAGAAACCCAAAATGGGTTCTGTTGAAACTCCAAGATCTAGATCTTGGATGATAAAAAAAGAGACTCTTTTTCTTCTCTTAATGGAGTCTTGGAAGGTGGGTTTATGGTAAAACTTTATTTAGTTTTAAAAAAAAGATAGCTACGCTCTCGATTTATTTAGAAAATGAAAAGGAAAAGGAAGAACTTGAAAAAGAGAGAGTGGAGGCACAAACCCTAGTTTTTTTTGGGAGAATGAATTAATGTATTTTTACTCATCATCATATTGCCTTATATAGGCTTACACATTTACATATAGCCTCTTGGGCTTTACAAAATGGGATTTTGCCCATCACATGCCTCATTTGCTCATTTCTTTTGCACATAAGTCATGGGCTTACAAAAAATTGGCTTTATGCCCATTTTGCTTACATTCATGCATAAAAAATATTTATTACATGATTTCATTTTGGCATAAGAGAGGCTGGCCGCGGGGCTCAACTTAGGCATGGGCCTATTTGCTTGGGCTTGGGCCCGCTTACTTGGGCTTTTGACCCGCTCAACTGGGGTGCAAATTTTGACCCCAACAAAGTGCCCCCCATCAATAAATCCACACCGCGCATATAAGTTGTGTGTATGAAATTGATGGATCTTGAAGCTAGACTTCGAGGTGGAACATCATTCTGGGGGTGGAGCATCCTTCGGGGAGCATGATTCCCGGGGATCGGAGCATCATTCCGATTTACGGAGCATAATTCCAGGATCGTAGAGCATGATTCTGAAGGTCGGAGCATGATTCCGGAGGTCGGGGCATGATTCCGGAGGGTCGGAGCATAATTCCGAGGATCGGAGCATAATTCCAAAGAGTAGAGGCATGATTCCAGGGATCGGAGCATGATCCCAATGAGCGGAGCATGGATCCAAAGGGGGTCGAAGCATAATTCCGACGAGCGGCAGACATTCTGACCGAAGAATAATTTCGATGCAGAGGTTGATTCCCAGGCGAAACATAATTCCGATAGGGAAAGTGGATACTCCGAGGCGAAGCTTGATTTCGACATGGGGTACATTCTGAAACGAAACATGATTTCGACGCAGAGCTTGCTGGTTGACTTGATTCCGAGACGGAGATTAATTCCGACGAGGAGGTTGCTGGTTGATTCAGAGCCGAAACATAATTCCGAAAGGAAAGGCAGAAACACCGAGGCAAAGCTTGATTTCGACGCGGGTATACTCTGAGATGAAGCATGATTCTGGTGCAGAGCTTGTTGGTCGACTTGATTCCGAGGCAGAGCTTAATTCCAACGAGGAGGTTGTTGGTTGATTCCGAGCCTAAGCATAATTCCGACAGGGAAGGCAGATACACCGAGGTGAAGCTTGATTTCGACGCGGGGTACACTCTGAGACGAAGCATGATTCCTACGCAGAGCTTGTTGGTCGACTTGATTCCGAGGCGGAGCTTAATTTCGATGAGGAGGCCGCTGGTTTATTCCGAGCCGAAGTATAATTCCGACAGGGAAGGCAGATACACTGAGACGAAGCTTGATTTCGACGTGGGGTACACTCTGGGACGAAGCATGATTCCGGCGCAGAGCTTGTCGGTCGACTTGATTCCGAGGCGGAGCTTAATTCCGACGAGGAGGTCGCTGGTTGATTCCGAACCAAAGCATAATTCCGACAGGGAAGGCAGATACACCGAGGCGAAGCTTGATTTCGACGCGGGGTACACTCTGAGACGAAGCATGATTCTGACGCAGAGCTTGTCGGTCAACTTGATTCCGAGGCGGAGCTTAATTCCGACGAGGAGGTCGCTGGTTGATTCCGAACCGAAGCATAATTCTGACAGGGAAGGCAGATACACCGATGCGAAGCTTGATTTCGACGCGGGGTACACTCTGAGACGAAGCATGATTCTGACGCAGAGCTTGTCGGTCAACTTGATTCCGAGGCGGAGCTTAATTCCGACGAGGAGGTCGCTGGTTGATTCCGAACCGAAGCATAATTCTGACAGGGAAGGCAGATACACCGATGCGAAGCTTGATTTCGACGCGGGGTACACTCTGAGACGAAGCATGATTCCGACGCAGGGCTTGTTGGTCGACTTGATTCCTAGACGGAGCTTAATTCCGACGAGGAGGTCGCTGGTTGATTCCGAGCCAAAGCATAATTCCGACAGGGAAGGAAGATACACCGTGGCGAAGCTTGATTTCGACGCGGGGTACACTCTAAGACGAAGCATGATTCCGACGCAGAGCTAGTTGGAATTGGTTGGTTTGATTTGTTTGATTTTTGCTTTGTTCGGCGGGACTTTTAAATTTGAAAGGAATTTGGAATTTGTTTAGCATCAGTATTGCTGCACTGGAATAATACCAGGGGCAACTCATCATTTTCCCTGGGAGGACTTGGGATTTTGGTTTTGGTTTGGTATCAGCACCGCTTACACTGGAATATGGTACCAAGAGCGAATTATCATTTGCCTTTGCCCGTTGGGGAGCGATGGCTTAGAAGACAGGTTTAGGTCCCTATCACCTAAGACTTTTCAATTTTATGAGCCGTAAGGGTCCCATAAAAGTATTTTCTCCCTACGAGTCGAAAGGATCTCGTAAGTGTATTTTCTCCTTAGGAGTCGTGAGGACCCCCAAGTGTGTTGCTATTTTGTGAGCCGTAAAGATCTCACGCGGGAATTTTCTCCTCACAAAATCGAGAGGACTTTGCGAGTGCATTTCAACTCTTTTTCACGAGTTTGCGCCCTTTCGGGTTTTCACAAACTTGCCGGCAGTCCTGCTGCTTTTACTCATGGAGCCCTTTCGGGTTTTCATCCGTGCCCATTTTGCTTGTGGACATACCCCCTTTTTTTTTGGAATCTTCATCGCCGGTGGGACTTTGAATGTGGTCTCGCTGGTTGGACTTGGGAAAGATTAGCATCGTTTTACGCCCGTGGATTATATACGGTTTTGAAGAATGTATGATCCACACCGTAGGGCCGGAAGAATTTCGGGACTTTGTTGGCGTCTGCATCGCTGTATTGGAATATGGTACCAGGAGCAACTCATCATTCGCCGTTGGGAAAACTTGGGATTTGGGTTTTTAGTCGGCATCTGCATTGCTGCACTGGAATAATACCAGAAAAAACTCATCATTTGTCTTTCCCTGCTGGGAAGCGATGTCTTAGGAGACAGGTTTAGATCCCTATCACCTAAGGCTTTTCAATTTTATGGGTTGTAAGGGTCCCATAAAAGCATTTTCTCCCTACGAGTCGTAAGGATCCCGTAGGTGCATTTTCTCCTTAGGAGTCATAAGGACCCCCAAGTGTGTTTTTCCTTTATGAGTCGTATGGATCCCACGAAGGTTTGTTCTTACGAGTCGTGAGGATCCCGTAAGTTTTGTTCTCCTAATGCATCGTGAGGACACATGAGTGGGTCTTCCCAATGGAGGATAATTCCAAGGGCGGAGACCAGCCGTGCGAATGGTGATTGCTGTAGGGCATAGGTATGATGAGAATTATTTGAGCCCGTGGATTGTATACGGTAGTCAACTTAGGGACCAACCGTAGGACTGGGAGAATGTTAGGAATTTGAATTTTGGTTGGCTTCTGCATCGCTGCACTGGAATATGGTACCAGGAGCGACTCATCATTCGCCGTTTGAGAATTTGGATTTTGGTTGGCGTCAGCATGAATATGGTACAGGAGCGACTCATCATTCGCCGTTTGAGAATTTGGATTTTGGTTGGCGTCTGCATCGCTGCACTGGAATATGGTACCAGGAGCGACTCATCACTCGCCGTTTTTTTTTCTTTCTTTCTTACCGCGATTGCTGTATCATTTCAGCTTTTCTTATTGCGAAGGTCGCGATTGCCCTATAATTTCAACTTTTTATTCACGGTTGCCCTATCATTTAGGCTTTATTTTCATTTTTATTTTTACTCACTGATTTTTATTGCGAGTTTCCCCATCATTTCGGCTTTATATATATATATATATATATATATATATATATATATATATATATAGTTTTATTTACACATTTTGATATCCCCAGTTTAACGACTTAAAGGTCGACTGTTCCCAGTTTAATGACGTGGTGGTCGACTTTTTCAGAGAAAGGCAAATGGCTGAGAGAATCGGTTTCACGAAGGACTTCAGTCTCCGTTTATATGAAATTGGCGGTCGCAGCTTGACTGTTTACCAACATACCTTTGGACAGTTCTATCTCCCCTGCCTTATATTGTTTTTTGACCTAATCTTTGAAAACGAAGCAGTCCTCAATAGCATGACTTATCACTCTGTGACAGGGGCAGTATTTGGGGTCGTCAGTCATATTCGCTTCTTGCGGTCTTTTTGATTCCGGCAATTGGAGACCGTTTCTTAGGGCATCCTTGAATATTTTATGGACTTTGTCTCTTCTGAAGGAATAGAGCTTATCCAGCTTCTCTTTCAGTGGAGCTTCTCCTCCCTCTCCGAACACTGGCTTTCGAGGCCGGTTGGCATTAGGCCCGCTCATCCATTGCTTATTTCGGTCAGCCGAGGTGTTGAAAGATTCAGAATCGTCGGAATTTCCGCCTTTGCAATTATCGTCCTTTCGGTTTCTCCAGGACCTATTGTTATTTTGGGAATCCGAGAAGGATTCCTGCTTTGAACGCTCCAGCATCTGAACTTTCCTGGTCAGCTCTTGGAATGTTTTGAGACTCGCAGTGCAGAGAAACGGGGCCATCCAATTGTTTAGATTTCCGACAAGGAGGCTGACAGATTGGTCATGCTCTATCGGCGGTTCACATTGGACGGAGAGATTGCGCCATCGGGTTATAAAATCCATGCTGCTTTTATTGTTCTTTGGCTTGGTCCTTACGAGATCGGCAATGGTGATCTTATCGCTGACGCTCATGAACCTCTGCCGAAACAGAGACTCCATTTGGACGAAAGTTGTGACGGAGCCATCCGGTATGCTCGTGTACCAGTCGAAAGCAACATCGGTCAAGCTATTAACGAACTGGCGGAGGAGAAGCGCATCGTTGCCCCCAGTATTCCGGCATGAGGCTTTGAAGTGGGTGATGTGCTGATTCGCATATCCCGTCCCATCAAATCTTCCGAATTTGGGGATGACATAGCCGCTAGGAAATTCTAGCAGATCATACTGAGCAGGATATAGTCTCCCACTACTGCTGATATCTTTTTGCGCTTCGGCTTCGGCTACCAATGTTTTGATTTTGTTGGCAATCAAATCCATGATTTGATCTTGAGTTAGCGGGCTACTATCATCGGTAGCCAAGACATTTCCTGAGATAGGATACAACTGGCTTTCGTGCGGTCCGCCCACCTTTGGATTTGGGGGAATAGACGTCGGCTGTCTTGGGACACCGTTTCCCGGTTCATGAGCAGAGCCCTGTGCTTGATTGGGCGGCTGAGACGCAAGCTGGGCCGTAAGCTATAAGACGACGTTTGTCAAGTCATCAATTTTTTAGTAGAGCTTGGCCATCTCCTTGTCTTTGTTTCTAAGCTGCTTTCGGAGCTCCTGGAGAAATTGCTGCTCTGCGGTCTTAGGATGGAAAGTTGGCTCATATTCGCTTTCCGAGCCCGACTCCTCATGAACTGAGGGCTCTCTCTGCCTATCAGCCTCACTGGGAGGATTTTCATCACCCTCCGGAGGATGCTGGTCTTGAGAAGTGACAGCTATATTCACACCAGGTTGGATTTGAGATGTGGTGGCCCCGTCCTTGCTCTTGCTGCGCGTGCCCACCATATAGACAGTGTGGACCACATATCCAGCCATCTCTTTATCTTTGGCGGGGTAACCCTGTTCCTCGAACCTCATGAAGTTCAGCCTAGCAGGAGCCCTAACCCTTTTTGTTGGCTCTGTACCTGAGCCTTTTCTGTCTTAGCTTCTCAATTTTGAGGGCTTGGCGGGCATCCGTCATCCAGGAAGCCATCGTGAGCCGATTAACAGGGAGCTTAGAGAAGATACCCAATTGAGCAGTTGTCAGGAGCTTACCCGAGATGCCTTGTTGCTTTGTTGGTGTTGATGGCCTTGCCCCCAGATGGGGCCAAGGAAAGTCGTTCAGACACCGACTTGCGTTTGGGTAGTGGTGCCCTCGAGATCGCCACATTTGGCCTCTTGCCTTTCGAGGCCGGTTTGTCTGTTACCGGAGCATGAGGAGCTGGAATGGTGTTAACTGGCACGAACAGAATAGAGTCGAACTGTAGTAGCGGCTCCTCCCACTGTCGCTCAAGACTGGCCAGGAGGACCATCCTGGAGTCCATCTTCATCGTATAGGAGATGGGAGCTGAGTTCATCTTTGGAAACATTGTTGAAAATTGATTGGTTGGAAAACTGCATGAAAGAGCATTATTTTAGTATAAATATAGATATGTATATTGATTGAGTTCACATGAATGTTTAACCCGAAATATGAGAGGAGAGATTGGTCCCACCGGGTGTGCCAGAATCTGTAGGGTGTTTTTCGTCACCCCATTAAGATGGGAATACGCGCGCGCTGGTCAGGCGTAGTACAGATTCCCCCTGTCTAGGGTAGGCTGGGGTTTATTGATTGTAGGGATCCGAATCTTCGGCAGCCGCGGACTAAGCAGCCATTAATTACCCCTCGGCTCTGGAGCGAGAGAACCTCCGATTGACGGGTCAAACTGGACATGCGAACTCAATGCGATGCGTTGGGGTGTGTGTGTGTTTTTTGCTTTATTCCATTTGTTATATATATATATATATATATATATATATATATATATATATATAAACAAAAATAAATAAGTAAATAAATATTTAGAGAAAACTTTTTTTTTTAATTTTAAAATATTATTTATAATTTATTTAATATTTATTTATTTTTAAATAAAAAAAGGATTAAAATAAAGAAAAGATGGAAGAACGAAGAAGAAAGAAAAAAAGGGGAGGAAGCCTGGGCTCCCATTTAATGGGAGCCTCCCCTCATATGCTCAGCATGTGAGGAAGAAAGAAAAAAAAGGGAGGAAGCCTGGGCTCCCATTTAATGGGAGCCTCCCTTCACATGCTAGCATGTGAGGGGGGGTCATCACATGCTGAGCATGTGACAGCATGTGAGGGGGGCATCACATGCTTAGCATGCGACCCCTCACATGCTAGCATGTGAGGGAGGCCATCACATGCTTAGCATGTGACCCCTCACATGCTAGAGGGGGGCCATCACATGCTTAACATGTGACCCCTCACATGCTAGCATGTGAGGGGGGTCCCCTTATATGGGGGGGACCATTACATACTAGCATGTGACCCTTCACATGGTAGTATGTGAGGGGGGCCAAAAGGGCTCCCATTAAATGGAAGCCCTCCCCCACATGTGCTAGCATGTGATGAAGCAAAAAGAGCTCCAAATTTTATTTTTTTTTAACATGGAGCTGAACTTCAAAAGAATTTTTTTTGTGGAGTTAAACTCCAAAAAAAGTTTTAAATGGAGTTCAACTCCAAAAAGAGATTTTTATTGTGCAGTTAAACTCCAAAAGAATTTAAATGGAGTTGAACTCCGAAAGAATTTTTATTGTGGAGTCAAACTCCGAAAGAATTTTATATGGAGTTAAACTCCTAAAAAGATTTAATGTGGAGTTAAACTCCCAAAAAAAAGATTTTATTGTGTAGTTAAACTCCAAAAGAATTTTTGTAGTGGAGTTAAACTCCGAAAGAATTTTAAATGGAGTTCAACTCCAAAAAGATTTTTTATTGGGTGTGGAGTTAAACTCCACTAAATGGGGAGTCTTCTCCTCACGTGAGAAGGAGGGAAAGCTCCCACTTAGTAGGAGCTCTCCTCTCCCTCACGTAAGAGGAAGCAGGAGCTCCAAAAGGAAATTTTTTTGTGATGGAGTTAAACTCCAAATTTTTTTTTATTTGGAGTTAAACTCCCGAAATAATTTTATTCGGAGTTAAACTCCAAAAAAAAGGGGTTTTTATTATAGAGTTAAACTCCAAAATAATTTTATTTGTGGAGTTAAACTCCAAAAGATCTTCTCCTTTCTCTTTTGAGAAGAAACCCAAAATGAGTTCTCTTAAAACTCCAAGATCTAGATCTTGGATGATAAAAAAAGAGACCCCTTTTCTTCTCTTGATGGAGTCTTGGAAGGTGGGTTTATGGTAAAACTTTATTTAGTTTTAAAAAGAGAGAGCCAAGCTCTTGATTTATTCGGAAAATGAAAAGGAAGGGGAAGAACTTGACAAAGAGAGAGTGGAGGCACAAACCATAGTTTTTTTTAGGGAGAATGAATTGTTGTATTTTTATTCATCATCATGTTGCCTTATATAGGCTTACACATTTACATATAGCCCCTTGGGCTTTACAAAATGGCATTTTGCCCATCCCATGCTTCATGTGTTCATTTCTTTTGCACATAAGTCATAGGGTTACAAAAAATTGGGTTTATGCCCATTTTTCTTACATTCATGCATAAAAAATTACATAAAAAATATTTATTACATGATTTCATTTTGGCATGGGGGAGGCTGGCCGCGGGGCTCGACTTGAGCATGTGTCCACTTGCTTGGGCTTGGGCCCGCTTACTTGGGGTTGACCTTGACTTTTGACCCGGTCAATTGAGGTGCAAATTTTGACCCCAACAGTATAAAATGAGCATGTCATAACAATTATAGTAAGGTAGAAATAGGAATACCATCAATGAATCATCATAAATTCTGTGTCAAATATCGACACTTGAAATCCAATATCTTAGGTGCCGTCTCTCGGATCGGCCATCATATCAATCTGAAACATATAACTCTGGTCGGTATCCACCGGATATCCACCGAGTTTCCATACTATCACCGGTTGGTCTCGTCCTTGCTTGGCTCACCCATCTTTTTATACAGGCTTCTTGCCCCTGGACACCTTACCGGTCCACCATATATCCGTAATCGGTCTCTCTCCCCCTGCCTCGATTCGGATAATCAAACCATGAATATCAGAAAACTCATAGTGGATGTTAAATCATCATATCTAAAGAAAACTGCAATTTTGAAAACGAATCCAAGTTTTTTTAAAACCATCTCTACGGTTTCTCAAATCTCATGAAAACAGAAATCCCACGAAATAATATCGTATAGAGAACATGGTAATAATGATAAAAGTACAAGATATCGGTATAATGCATGCTAGTATATAATAAGATAAGATCTAAGTACTAATAGGGATATAGTGCAATGTAAGGCAACGTGACAAGTTCTATAGTGTACGTGGCATGGCAATTACCAATGGTGTGTGTGTGTGCTCGTGCAACATAAAAGTCATTGGTAATGGTGCAAGTGTCCTAACAAGGGTTTATCAAAGTGTTGCAAGTAATTAAGTATGTATGATAATGATAATGCAACATATAAATATAAATAGTGATGTATAACATAGATCTAGACATCGGGCACTAAACGCCATCCAAACGATTCCCCCGTAGATGTTAAATCTACTTACCGGAACCGTCTCGACCTACTCGAATCCAATCACCTTCTTCTCTTTTCTTGTCGTTTCAGAAGTCCCCACAACTGATCCTAGTATCGAATAAAAACATCCGCATGTGAGAACCTAGATTACCAATACAACGTATATACACACGCAAAGCGGTCCAAACTCACATAGGTTAACACGTGCGACCTTCGTGCATTATACGTGTGCAAAAATCACCTAGGAGTACCCCGAATTGCTATTGACTAACTAAAATACTAATTCGAGAGTCGAGATATCCGTATCGAATGCTAAAATATCGCCAAAAGTGAAGTAAAAAGCTCCTAGATTTTTGTATAAGCGATCTGGGAAGAAATTAACTATACCAGAGACCAAGTTTGAGGCTCAGAGATCCCCCGACAAAAATCCAAACCCTAACTCCTAAGTCCAACCGCAATTTGCATCCATGAAGAACTTTTTCGCGGCCAAGATGAAATGGAATGGACTCGGATTTCTAGGGTGTACTCGAGGTTTTATAACAAGTTCCCGGAAATTTTAATTTATCTCTGTGAGCACAGGAGTGATAGCAGATTCAAATTGAATTCCCAAAGCTCAACAAAATACTAGTTTTAGCACTTTTTAAAACAACACGGTAGATTAGTGAAGTCTTGGTGTTAAAACAATAAGTTAAATAGCACTACAATACCTTTATCTATCTTAGTTTAAGTTGTGATTACCCAAAGATTTCACACAAGACCAATTCCCATCTCAAAACTCCGCTTTAACCTTTAGAACAACCGAAGACATAAACTTTAACTTAAATCTAGAGTTGTTAAGGCAATTAGTTGCTAAAACTTGATTAAAAGTTATCTTTTTACCTCTATATTAGTTTTCTGGGAAGTTCCAAGCTTGCAAGTGGTCTTAAGGGTGAAGAATTAGCTTCCACATGAGTTTTGAAAGAAAATATTATGATTTTGTGGAAATTAGTAGGTGTGGGAGGGGATTTGTTCGGGAAGTAGAGAGGAAGAATACGAAGAGGAGATGAAGATGAAGGAGAGGAAAAAATGAGAAGAAGGAAAATGACTAATCTTAGCAATTCACAACTATTCTAAAATTTTATATTCCAACCATTCTAGCTCATACCTCATTGTCTTCTCATGCCATGACACAAAAAATAACAAATTTAAATTTGCTAAATGGTTAAGAAAGTAAATCTAGGATTTATTTGTCATGGAAATAATTTTGGTGTTTGATTCAAACTAATATATTACTAGTTCTAGGTTAAGTGTGTGCGTCAAGTCTCTCTCTCTCTCTCTCTATCTATATATGATTTATTTAATAACACATGTTATATCTCTAATTAGATTATAATTAACTCTAATAATTTTCAAGATGTTACAAAGAGATTTTGGGATATTTTTTCTGAATATTTTTATAGGGGAAGAACATGAGAATGGTTAGGGTTTTTATACGAGAAAGACTATTGAATTGGATGTAAAAGTTTGTGATAAATCGGGTATTAAAAGGTTTAATGGGGAAAATGAATGGACTGAGCAGTCTCGGGTTGATTTGGAAGTTTTAAAGTATGAAAACGAAAAGACGGAAGGCAAAGGGACGCACTAGAGTGAGATGGGCAGTTTTAAAGTATGAAAACGAAAATACGGAAAGCAAAGGAACGCACTGGAGTGAGATGGGCACAGGGGCCACAACTTGGCCGCCGGTTACATCATTTGGGCAGCCCCACTTCTACATTTGGCCTTGAAGTTCGTGCTAGGGTTTCAATTTGGTTTAAAGATATCTTATTTGTTTCTGTTGCAACGTTTGGTATCTCCGTGTAATACCCATGCAAACTCTTCGGCTTCCAAAACGTTGAAAAGAAAAAATAATATAAAATATTGGGGCCAATGGGATTCGAACATGCAGGCTATAAGACAGCAACTGGGAGTCTTAACTAGTAGGCTATAAAGAGTTTTTTTGCACTTATTTTACAAGAATATTTTTATAACTCGAAATCAGAACAAAATTCGTTTTCTTTTATGATTTAAAACGAAAGGAATGGTACATAAGATTTAGAGTCGTTACAGGAGGGCTCGACGAGGGTGACGAGACGACGAGAAGGTGGAGGTGGGGTCTTGGATGGACGTGAGGGCTCGGTGGAGGAGGAGGGGCTCGGATTGGGGAATTGGGGAAAAATAATTGAGGGGAAAGTAATTTGGTGGGATCGATGGAGGTGGAGACGGGGGCTTGGTGGAGGAGGGCTCTGGGAAGGGTTCGAAGGCGGGGCTCGGCTCGGAGGAGGGGGTTGGTGGAATTGGGGAATTGGGGAAAAATAAAGGGGGAAAGTAATTTTTTTGGGGTGGCGGGCGGAAATGAGGTAATAACTGGGGTAGGGTTGCTGACTTTGTCAACACCTAAATCGTCGCGAGACTCGCGTCGAAATAGGTGTTGACAAAAGTCAACAAATTTTCAAAATGGATATCTTATTTCGACGGGAGACTCACGTCGAAATAGGTCTCCAGGCGAAATAGGTCTCAGTTTCCTTTAATGGGCCTTTAATACAGTGGTATTTCATCCAAAGACCACATCAACAATCAATTTGAAATTTTAAATACTCTCTACCCTTCGTATTGAATAGTAAAGAAGAGGTTACATGATTTAAATATTAGGATTGGGAATAAAGTTCAAGAGATATCTCTAGAAATCGGAAAAGATGGCATGAATATTGGAGTCTAGACTCTAAAAGCAGACAGAGTGCCTGACTGCCTCTGTTTGAAATCTAAATTTAAATCTTAAAATATTTAAACATATTGATGATATACATAGCTTCATACGAGTAATGTATTGGAGCACTTTTCCATTTGCCTAAATTTTCTATGAGAAAAAAAAGACTCAATTGATGGAGATACATCCTTGGAGTTCTCATTATTAGTACGGAGATGAACTTGGTTTTTAAATTTAAGAAATAACTACTTATTACCTTTTCTTAACCATAAAACCTCATTATTTATTGGCTTTTCCATCTATTTCCTTAAAATATAGCATATCTCTGCTATTATAGTGTGTGGGGGTGGGGTTGGGGGTGGGGGTGGGGGGAGGGTCTTCCCTTTTTAAATCGATTGATGACACGGCTCTGTTATCCTTCAAGAGAAACCAATTAAAAAGCGCACAAAAATCCAATCAAGT
Source organism: Agapanthus africanus (assembly GCA_030015575.1). Classification (NCBI taxonomy): domain Eukaryota; kingdom Viridiplantae; phylum Streptophyta; class Magnoliopsida; order Asparagales; family Amaryllidaceae; genus Agapanthus; species Agapanthus africanus. The sequence goes on from CM057341.1 coordinate 232,276,747, forward strand.
TCAATAACCGCAACTAACATCATCTCTCCTCTCTTCCTCTCTCTACACACAACTGTTATATTTTCTCTACAATCATTTCTCTCAAAAAAAAATTATGAGAAGAATGAAGATTGAGAGGAAAACAAAATTGAAAAATAATATGGCGATAGAGGAGAAGAACAGAAAGAGAAGAGGACTGCACGCTACTTGCTAATTATTAGTAATTCATTTTATCAAGTTTTTAATGCCAAATTTATGTGCGTAGATGCCGATAACATATTTTCCATTAAAAATTTTATCCTTATTAATTTTTCTCGGTATATTATGAATTAGTATTCTTGCGGATACAGCCAATCAAAAAGAAAAATTAAAAATTGAATATAATTATTAAATTTAAAATTTGAAGATATGTTATATCATATTTAACCGATGTTTTAATACATATGTACCATGTGCAAAATACTAGCCTAATTAATAGTATTTGTGACCAGTAATTTTTTTGGATGTGCAAAGTTACCTACTCTTATGTTGCTAAAAATGTGTGGAATACAATCATTAATTTGTAAATTTTTTATTTTTGAGCTATACCTTAAGTATGACCAAACACACAACATATCCGCATACACAACATACATAAGCGCACACTCGTACCCAGGATAGGCCTGTAAATGAGTTGGTCGGGTTTGACGTGTCCCACACCCATATCCGTTTATTTTTTATGGACGCAGACCAACTCATTTCCCCGACGGGTCTATACGAAATGGATCCGGACCCATTATTAATTGGGTCAAACCCATTTATTCAGATCCATTTATCAACTTTAATTTTTCTAAGTGCATTCCCATAACTCAAAAGTTTAGAAATAACTTTTAAAATGTTAAAATATAATAAAAAATCAATCTGATGATTAATAATCCTATTTCTAAAATTAGCATCTAATATAACTTAATAATTATAATCCCAGCATATAATGCTAACTTGAAGAGAATCCAAATGAGAGGCATGGTGAGAAAAGTTAGTAGCTAAGAAACGTAACTTTTATATATATAAATTAGGGTTAAGATTAATTATTAATATAAGATATATGAGACGGGTCTAAACGGATACAAACCAAACACACACATACCCGACCCATTTATTAAGTAGTTAAATGGGTATGGGCCGGGTATGGGCCAGGTATGGATCAAGACGATCTTATACCCGACACGGATTTTACCAGTGAGTCTTGGTCGGGTCCGGGTCTAGACCCGACACGAAGCCACGATAGCTGGCCACTTCTTCTCATGGGATCGAACCCGCACTCTTCCTAATAGAGAAAGCATCGTACCACTAATCACTATCAACCATTTAATTACGGATGGAAATTAACAAGCGGCATTGCAAATATTATGAAATTGGGAATCGAAATCAGAGGTCTAACAAAGCTAAGAAGAATACGCATTGATGTAGGCAGAGCTGTTTTGCAGTTACGAATGATTATTTCAGATTCAATCTTTTGAAATCAAGCACATAATAAATTACCACAAAACCTAAAATGGTGCCATGGATTAAATTTGATACAGGAATGAAGGATGAATTTGCAGAAAAAATGACCATATAATAATTAATGTTCAAGGCATTAGGGATAGAACTTGATATGGTTAGATATAGAACCCCAAAATTAGCAAATTATATGCCTACATACACCATGGATGACGATATTGCCAAATTTTTATTTGATAAATCCATATCAAAACTTGTGTATGGACAAAACTAACCCCAACTATTTCAAATTTTAATTTTTGTCTTTTTATGTTGTCCTTCCTCTATGCGATGTTCTTGGTGTATGATAATGACACTCCTTCGAGAGGCAATTACCGATTCCAGCTTCCGTAGTGACAAGAATAACAGAATGTCTATCGTGAATCATTAGTTTACTCTCTTATGAGATGTAGTGAATTGGAAGACTTCCAAGCAGGATACTGGGGCAGTCAAGACGCTAGATGCTGATTGTGAATCAGCAGAGCATACATTCTAAATATTTGTTTGGATAAATACGTTCATTTTTGAACTAGATCCCATCAGCTATTCAAACAATATTCTAGGGTAAGTATCGCTCATTTCGGGAGATAGTTGATCTCCACGAAGTTAAGATTCAGAGAGATACAGTTAGAAATATCGTAGCGGATCTAATCACTCAGGCTGTTTCTCAAACACAGATTGTAAAACTGTTAGTACAGAAGTTGGATATACAGTAGCACATGAGATGTGTGTATGCGATACCGCAATTATTGGCCTTGAGTGCAAGTGGGAGATTATTGGATATTGGTACCCTCAAGGCAATTATCGTAGTTGCGGGAATGCAATTACTGAATTCGAGGAGGGCCAATACCAAGAACAGTTTTACTCGAGATAATAGTGTGCTATCTGGTTTGTCTTTATCTGTCATGTTAATACAAGATACTAGTTATTACGTACCGCAAATACATAAGATAAAGCTGATAGGATCTTTGCTTGACCACCAGGATTATGATAAGGATCATACTAGTGGGCCTGGTAGCTTATAAGCACATCCTGAAATATCCATAATCATAGGAGTATCGAGACTGGGCATCGATACTCCAGTTTAAACTAGTGTATACGTTTCATGACCCTGTACGGGGGGCGATGGTTGTTCCCATAGCCATTAGTGTTTGACACTGATAATTGTATATATGTGCTCATTGGATGAGTTACACTGGACGGACTCGCCGAGAACTCCTACATGGTATTATACCAATGTCAGATAGCAGTTCTCTGGTAACATGATTACAGGGTAGTCTCTAGATCTGAAATCGCCACAGTGTCTCGTGTGTGTTCCCACTGTAGTTAGATTACTACCCTACCATGGCTCTATTGAGTCGTGCAAACAGGTTTTAGTTAGGTACAGTCCCGAAGCATATGGAGGTAGTGAGCGGTCGAGAGAATTCGTCACTCCCGATATTGGGAGTCGATATCGCACTGTGCAGGATACGACTATAGCCAGAAGTCTGTGGCCACGGCTGTAGAGATAAACTGGTAAGTGATACCAGTTGTATTTCTTTGGTTATGAGTCCTCTGTCGGCATGACTTATCGGGTTATTAGGGGTCTGACAGATTTCACTCCCTAGACCCGGTATGTGATACTCCTTGACGAAGAGACCGGACTGTACAGTGACTGTCACTTATAGACTTTGTTGGGTCCGAATGAGTTCGCTCGTCGACCTGCCTTTATCTTGCTCATACCTGGGTAGCCGTTACGTACAACTAATGCCACTGACGAGCTTGTAGATTAACCCGAAAGGGGGTTGAATCTGAAAGTGTTTCGGATTCAATCGGATACGATCCTGTATAACCTACTGCCAGCGTATTGACAGGTCTTTAGAGTCCCGCAACGAAAGTGCCTGCCGGGGCAAAATGAAATGTGACGTACGTATAGGGATACGTATACGAGTTCGATAAAAACATGTATATTGGATATACGTGTTCAATCGGACGACTGTTATACTAGCCGGTTTCAAAACCTGAATACCAAATTAAGTGTTGACTTGATAACCGTATTAATGATAAAGTTTCTAGTATAGTGTATATGATACGCACACTCTCTGAGTATGTGACACTGAGAAAATATTGATGGCATTTCGTGTATGTGATATATGATGTGTACGTGTATGAGATACATGTACTAATACTTATTTAATATATATATATTAATTCCCACCATTATAAATTAAGTATAAATAAATATATATATGTAAATGTATATATATCTTTATATATATATATATATATATATTAATGTATATATATTATTATTTATTTAATATATTTAATTAAGTGGTGGGGCCCACCCTCTCTCTTGTGTGTTGATACACACATGAGAGAGAGTGGGAGAGAGGGTATGTGTCATGATAATATGACATGGTTGAAAATAGATAAAGGAAATAATTCTTTTTCAACATAACAAGCCATTCATTTTCCAACCATCTTCTTCTTCCTCACATAACAAGAGCTCAAGCTCTCTTGAAATTAGCAAATGTTGCCATAGTGAAGGAGTGTAAAAAGTAGAGAGTACCCATCATTCATATCGCCTTCCTCCACGCTCAGCAAGCCTCTGGAAGATGTTCCTCCAACCGGTGATGGAGTTGGAGCTCGGGCAGTCCGCTTTCAACACGGATCATCTACGGCGTGCAGACGCGTTTGGGAGTTCACGGAGTTTAGACGGGATCTTCCGGGATCAATCGGACACGCTACAAAGGTTGTAGTACCTCTGAAATTTTCTTTTTGCTTTTTACAATTAGCTAGATATTAGTGCTTGGACGATTTTGGCATACAGCCGATCGCGCTCAGCTCTCTCTTGTGCATACGCCAAAAATCGTCCAAGCACTAATTTCTAGCTAAAAGTAAAGAGCATAAAGAAAATTTCAGAGGTTCTACAATCTTTGTAGCGTGTCTGGCTGATCCTGGAAGACCCCGTCTAAACTCCGTGAGCTCCCGAACACGTCTGTACGCCGACTGCCTCGCCGTAGATGATCCGCGTTGAAAGCGGGCCGCCCGAGCTCTAACTCTGTCACCGGTTGGAGTAACTTCCTCCAGAGGCTTGCTGGGCGTGGAGGAAGGCAATGCGAGCGATGAATACTCTTTACTTTTTGCACTCCCTCACCATTGCAACACTTGCCATTTTCAAGAGAGCTTGAGCTCATGTTATAAGAGGAAGAAGAAGATGGTTTTGTTGTGATGGCTTGGAAAAATGAATTATCATACATATATTCCTTTTCACCCATGTCATGTAAATACATGACACATACCCCTTCTTTCTCTCTCATGTGTGTGTCAACACATAAGAGAGAGCGTGGACCCCACCATTTAATTAAGCATATAAAAAATAAATAATATATATATATATATATTAATATATATATATAAAGATATATATACATTTACATATATATATTTATTTGTATATTTATTTATACATAATATAGAATGGTGGGATTTAATATATATATCAAATAAGTATTGGTACATGTATCCCATATGCGTACACATCATGTATCACATACACGAAATGCTATCAATATCTTTTCAGTATCATATACTGTAGAGAGTGTGTATCACATGCACTATACTAGAAACCGTATCATTAATACAGTTATCAAGTCAACACTTGACTTGGTATTCCGGATTTAAAACTGGCCAGTATAACAGTCGTCCGATTGAACACGTATGTCCAATGTACATGTTTTATCGAACTCATGTACATATCCCTATACGTACGTCACATCGCGTTTTGCCCGGGCAGACACTTTCGTTGCGGGACTCTAAAGACCTGTCAATACGCTGGCAGTAGGTTATACAGGATCGTATTCGATTAAATCTGAAACACTTTCAAATTCAACCCCCTTTCAGGTTAACCTACAAGCTCATTAGTGGCACTAGCTGTACGTAACGGCTACCCAGATATGAGCAAGATAAAGGCAGGTCGACGAGCGAACTCATTCGGACCCAACAAAGTCTATACGTGACAGTCACCGTACAGTCCGGTCTTTTCATCAAAGAGTATCACATACCAAGTCTGGGGAATGGAATCTGTCAGACCCCCAATAACCCGATTGTTTCCCCAATCAGAGCAAAGCTCTATTTGAATTTCAATAAATTCAAAAATTGAAGCAACGCTTCAGATTCCTTGCGCTGCGCGCAACGCGCCACGTGTCAAAAGCTGACACGCCAGTGCTGTTCCCAAGACAGCGCACCCAATCTGAGTAAGGCTCTATTTAAAACAAAATTAAAGGACGCAACGCTTTAGATGATCTGCGCTCAGCGCAGCTGCGCTAGCGCAGGTGCGTTGCGCTCTGCGCTGCGCGACACTTGTCAAGCGCAGGTGCGCTTGCGCCAACTGTGCCAGCACTAAAACAGAATTAAAATTCCATAAAGATCTTTCTGATCTTATTAAAACAATAAAATTCTCTTCTGTAAAACAGGAGCCCTTGGATCAAAAATCCAACGGTAGGGAAAAATCCCTAAATCACTCAGAGAAAGATCTCTTTAACTAATTTAACAAATCAATTGGCACTATAAAAAGGCCCCTAGACTCCAAGTCTAAAACACACAGAAAATAAAAAGAAAAACATAGAAATCTTCTGAAAACTTGGAGAAAGAACTCAGAAAAAGAAAAAGGTAAACCTTTGAAAAGAAGAATTTCTTCTAAAAAGATCGATGATCTAAAAACAAGATCAAGATCCTAAATAAAAAGAAAAGATCAAATAAGAAGAAAGAAAAAAAAAGAAGTAATATACTTCTTTAGATCTTTGATCTACATATAAAGGCACAGCCTTTTGATGAACCATTGGTTCTGGAATCTTAAAAGATTCTTTTCTTTAATCCAAAATTGGATCAAAATATCAAACAGTGCCTTGCACTTTTGAGTTTGCACTGTTGCGCTCCTTGGATTGGTGCAAGCCACCAGGGATCGCCACGTGTCGGCCCCAGAATAAACTGCGCTATGCGCTTCTGAAACAGAGCACTGCTATCTTGAATTGGCGCAATTCTCCAGAGCGCGCCACGTGTCAGCAGCGCAATAGCGCAGCACAGTGGCACAGCGCATTGCGCTTGCGCTTACCAGAGCGTGACACGTGTCACCATCACATGAGTTTGCGCCTTTCGCTCCTCAATTGGCGCAAAGCGCCTGACAAGCCACGTGGGGCGCTGTCAGAGCATTTAATGCAATGCATTATCAAAGGTAGAGCCCAATAAAAAAAGGTCTATCAGACCAAACAAAAGTGTTGTGCACTATTAAAAAAGGCAGGGCCCAATTAAAAGAAAAAATTCTAAACAAAAAAAAGTCTAAACAGACCAAAATAAAATGCTTTGCATTATTTTAAAAGAGGGCAGAGCCCAAACAAAGGCCTAACAGGCCAAACATAAATAAAATGTTGAATATTCTCAACTGGACTTAGCCCAATTCTGGCCGTAAGTCCTCAAATTAAATTGACTGAGCACGACTGCTCTCTTAAATCAACTTTGTTTCAAGGGTACATCTCTGAACTCCTCTGACATCTGTCGTTGTAATCCTTCAACGTCGTCAGAGAGGTGATGGGTCCCGACAACCACACATTGCTACGGACTGTGTGGTCCTTAAACTCATGGACTTAAGCATCCTTAAACCGATATATGGACTTAAGCGTTCTTAAACCGACATACGGACTGTGGGGTCCTTAAACTCATAGACTTAAGCGTCCTTAAACCGATAAACGGACTTAAGCGTCCTTAAACTCACGGACTGTGGGGTCCTTAAACTCATGGACTAATGCGTTCTTAAACCAACATTCGTCCCCAAAATGGGAATGTTAGACCACCATGTCCCTAAACTGGCAATGGACCACTATGTCCCTAAACTTGTCACGACCCGAAATTACGGAACATGACCGGCACTTAGACTATGAACGTCTCAAGGCGTACGTACTCTAAGTAAGCCGAGCCTAGAAATCCAAACCAAGAAAAGTAGTAGAGAGTAGGAAGAACCATATCAAATCAACCTGTAAGCAACATAATATACAACGCCTAAAGGCGAGGATCACAACAGAAAAGAAACTCAACCAGCAGAAAACCTATGGAAATATAATGCGCGACTCTAAGGTCGAAATAATAAACATCACTGGTCTCTATCTCAAAAATAATACATGTTTGGTTGATGGAACTTCTAGATACAACTGAAATAAAATATACAATGAATAATGATGGGTACGATACAATAACCCACCTACTAACAGATAGCAAGTCACCTGAAAAGAAACCGTGCCCGCAAAGCCGTAATGGAATCTGTACGGCAACACCTACAAGAAACTGGGGCACAACGGGGGTGAGTTGCCAACTCGGGAGTAGAAAAAGATCTACGAACAGAAATCGCATGTATGACGCAATCCTAGGTCATACGATCAATATATATATAATCCTTAAATATATAACCAACAATCTATAACCATGGCTAGGGTAAATATCTAACCCAAGTGTAATCCCATGTGCCTGTGTCAGTGCATCAGGTGGCAATATATCATATGGATAAAGTATGAATGCATGAAACAGAATACATGAACTGAAGAAAACTGCTTTTGTAACTTGTGAGATTTCTGTATTTTTAAAATAAGGTATCGTAATGAAATCAGCATAAAACAGTGCCTGGCATCGGCACAAAACATAAATCTCAATATCTCGATATCTCTGTATCACAATCTCTGTACCTCAATATCTCAAATCTCAATCATAATATCCAGGGCGTCGTCAGTCTAGATCGGCCCCTAACATCCATCTCATGACTACGACGGTATCCTCCGGATATCCGACGTGTCGGGTAATATCACCGGTCGGTCGTGCTCCCCTGCCAGGCTCAACGCTATCTCCTGCGATCTTCTTGCCCCGGGGTACCGCACCGGGCCCACCATGTACCCGAAACGGTTCATCCGCCTCCTCGAATCGGGTCTCGAAATCCATCAGCAAAACTCATGGTGGACGACTCATACATCATGGAAAAACCGCATTTATATAAAAAGAGAAAGCAGTTTATATGTATGTTTTGCGGTTTTCCTCCAAATCCAGAAAATCTCATGGAAACCCGAATCCAAATCATCAATAGCATGTGAAATCATGAATATAAGCATGAGAATCCATGAATGCAGCATATAATGAATAACAGTATGCATGAAGCGACAAGTAATAACTACAATGTCAAGCTGGCATATAAGGCAGACATACTAATATCATGTCACTACTAGCTAGCAAGCTAAATCAGGCAATAATATTTTCTAAGTGTGCGTGACATGGCAATTACCGATGAAGATGTGTGTGCGACAGAAAATAAGTGTACGTGGTACATACGCATCATCGGTAATGGTGCTAGTGTCCTAATAGCAGGATATCAATAATAGAATATGAATCACAATAGTATGCGATGCAGAGCAACAATAATAAGATGCGGGAGCTGAAATACTGAACACCATGATCACTAAACTGCATCTAATGTCATAAAAGTCATATAGCTACACCAGCACAAGGCTGAGCTAAAGCTAACAGTAGGTAAGGGAAACCGCCTAACCTCTGAGTCGGTACATATAAATATATATATATATATATAGTCGGTGATCCCGCCTCGATAATATTACATCCGATAACATATCTCTATAATCGGTTATTCCCAAGTCAAGAGGGCGGATCAAACATCAAAATATAGCTCGTACGTGAATCCGTCGTACGGCATCCCCAAATCTGGGTAAGGGTCAATATCACATTCGTCAAATCATTCATCTGGTATTCTCTTATCAAGATCATCACCTGGGGTACTGACCTACGCCTAGTACAATGATAACCTCATTACTATAATCAAGATCTGGCTACTGATCGACAGTCTAGTATAAATTGAAATTATCATCACATATCGTCACAAGAGTATACATCGCCCAAGGCGGCCTATCACAAGTATCCTGTCATATCATATCATATCATATCTCATAACATAATCACATGTCGACCACATAGTATATATATCACTATTACTATGGCATCATCATTCCCAAAATCCTCTAAAGTATCAAGACGTATCTTAATCATGAATTTTACCGTCATAACATGTCATATCACCGATATCATAATCTCAGATCAAACTCCTCGACTCATATCAATCCCATGTATCATCCTCAAATCCGTATGTGAGCACATAATCCCAAAATCCATGTGAACACATATCCACATAGGATCTCATAACCACATATGACATAAGGATGTATGCAAGTATGTATGTGTGTGTATGTATGTGAAGTGCACCCACTACCCTAGGGTTTCGTAACCATTTACCAATCCAATATACCAATATCCATTTAAACATCAATAATTTCCCGAACAACATATAATATTTGTAGGTGTGTATACGCATCTGTATACATCACCACGGACTGCGGGGGTGCTATACGCCATCCACCCGACTTCTCCCCGTAGATATAAATCTACTCACCTAGTCATGTGTGCCGGTGCCGATGTCGCCGTTTGCATCTCCAACGCCTCGATGCCACGTGGGGTACCTACAAGGATATCACACGCTAAAACACATGAAAACTATGTCGGAAACTAAAATGGTGCACACTACGCCCATAGGTAAAAACCTGTGACCTTGTGTGCAAACGCAGCCAATATCCACTGTCGTTGACGTCCGAACGCCACCCGACAGATACGAATCATCGAATATCAAAATCCATACGAAAACGAGTCGTAAATCATACGCCAACTCATGAAATTCAACCCAGATTTTACCCTAACAGGAAACGGTCAAAACTAGACATACCGGGGGTCAAGTTTACATGAAATAGGGCTGTGCACGCAAAACGAGGGGGTTTCACCCTGGTCTGGCCGCAAATTGCGGCCAGGGGGAATAAAACTTTGGCCGGGGTTTTGAGATGGTGGCTAGGGCTTTGGGTAGTGGTTTCAGGATGCCTGCACAGCCTACTGCCAAGTCAATTTTACTCTAGGAGGTCCCTGGTGAAAGCAGGTCTCAGAAAGGTCACAAAATCGACAAAAATGCTAATTACGCCAAGTATAACAAATCTGGTATTCTAACTAGAAATCTGGGGTTTCTTGGTTAAACTAGCCTCACACACTCCTAATAAGACTATACTAACATGCAAAACCATCTCTTGGCCAAATCTCACTCAAAATCCTTAAACTAGCACTAGATTATAGATAAAACGGTAATTTCAGCTAATTATCCAAATCTTAACAAGATAGGAGTTGGGTTGCAAGATTATACCTCACGAAAATCCTAGAACGAAGGAGGAGGGAAGGTGGAGGAGTGGGTTGGTGCTGCTGAAGTGCTACAGCTACAGTTTGTGGCTGGGTTATCTCTGGTGGCTGAGGGTGCTGCTGCTCAGGCTGCTGCTGCTGCTGTTTTTGTGTGCTGATGCAGTGCTGGGCTGATGTGGATGTAATTGTGTTGGTGTGTTTATGGTGTTGGGTTGCTGTTGCTGTTGGTTTCAGCTGCTGCTGCTTGCAAATTTCCTTTGCTTATCCCTTTTGGTTGTGAGCAGCAGCTACTGCTGTTGTTGGTTCAGGTTGGGGTATTGGTTTGTGGTGATAAGCCATGGTGTTAAAGGCTGGTATGTGTGATGTGGGTTGGAGTATTGGTGTGGTTTTGAAAGGATAGTTGCTGTTGTGGCTGTTTTTCACAGCAGTAGCTGATGTAGCTGCTGAAGGTGGCTGATATAGCTGCTGATGTGAGGGATTTGGGGCTGATGGAGGCTGAAGTGTTGATATAGGGGCTGATGTGAGTGTATAGGTATTGGGCTAAGGGGTTTAGGAGCTGGTGTAGGGTAGCTAGTGGGGTGTTGATGGCTGATGGTATTGTTTCAGCTGAATTTAGGGGCTGTTTTGTGGCTGATATGTTGGCAGAAAATGGGGCTGAATTTGTGTATTAGCAGCTGATGTTTTCTTCAGCTGTTGCTGAAGTTGTTGTTTTGGTAAATGTTGGATATTGGCTGATGTGTGAGAGGGAGTGAAGAGCACAAGGGGTTATGAAGTGGGATGGGTCATGGCACACCCTAACCATCTCCTTCTCTCTCTCTCTTGGAACCCACAAGCCACCATGGCTCACTCTCTCCCTACATAAGTCACCCTAATCCTAACCAATTCTTAACCAAGCTAAACCCTTAGTTAACCCACTTACTTAATCCAAATGGTTCAACCCACCATGGTCAAAACAAGAAACAAGTGTAACAAGTGTCGAAATGTTATGTGCACATTTTTGCACAAAAGCCAAAAAAATCCACTTTGCGATTTTTAATCGCGATTAACACCCAAAATAACATATAATCCAACATAAAAATTGCAAAATGGCATATTTCCACAAAATAAGCTATTTTTGAATTTCTATAATTTTCTCCAGAATTTTCACCATTTTTCGGTATTTAATTATACCGACTATTAAAATATTCATTAAAAATTAATATTAAATTCTGAAAATTCCCAAAAATAATATTTTACTTTTTTTTTTTTGAAATGTTACAAAACTAGAACAATAGAGCCACCAAATGCTCTTTTTTCAGATCTAAACGATCCCGTTTAAGTTGATCTTAGTCTCAAATATGGCTAACGTATCCTTAAATCTTCAAACAGACTTTAGTCCCAAATTGGACTATAGATCCCCCAATCAACTCTGGTTCAAGGGTACATCTCTGAACTTCTCTGACATCTGTCGTTGTAATCCCTCAACATCATTAGAGAGGTGATGGGTCCCGACGGCCATACAGGCAATGGACCACTATGTCCCTAAACTAGAACAATAGAGCCCAAATGCTCTTTTGTCGGATCTAAACGATCCCGTTAAGTTGATCTTAGTCTTAAATTGGACTAACGTATCCTTAACAAACGTTTGAGTTGATCTTAGCCTCAAATATGGCTAATGTATCCTCAAACCAAAACCCCAAAACCAAATCTAAAAAAATATGGATTTGGACTAATCCACGTCCTACAGGCGACGACATAAATTAGTCTCCGTATACAATCCACGGCAACCACAAACAAAACAAACACCCACGACACGAAGTGAAATTCTGGAGAAGGAGAAAGTTGTTACCGCGATGCGGTAGCGTAATTAACTGCAGGGGCTTGCGCCTGCAGGGAAGAGTGTCCCCACAATCAAAAACCCTTCGAACGAGGGGGAATCTGACGAAGTCTGCTATATCGGCCGCATCCGTCTAAACCTCAGATACACGGTGCCATAAATCAACTTGGCATCTTCGGAGAGGTGGACGGATAAAACCAAATAGCATCTGCCCCGAATCTCAGGCAAGACGAACCTACGCGGACGCGTCTCTGTATTCGGAGGGGAACAGATTCTGGCACGCCCGGTGGGACCTTTTCCTCTTTCCACTCCACACTTCGTGTGTCGTCTTCGCGAACGAATCACGGTTTGTTAATGGTTGCCCTCGGGTTTCAAGTTACTAAGATTTGGTCTCTTGCTTGGCACAGAAATCAAACAGCAATGGCGTCCAACTACTCAAACTGCTCCAAATGCAAATGCAACCGACGCTCCGCCTCACCTGGAGGTGTAGCCTATGGGCCTCAAGCGGCCTCCATCCTTGCTATGCCGGTAGAATAAGTGACTCAGGCTACCACCGGTCTGTTCTTCGGGACCATGCTCCCGCCAGCGAGCTTCGCCATCCCAATGCCCGTACCGGAAGCTTCAAAGAAGTCGGTCTTCGATCGACTTGCTACTACCACGGCCCCTCTCAACGGGTCGTCCAATTCCAACTCCTCGGTCTTCACCAGACTGAACCTGAACTCCAATGGGCCTGCAAAGAAGCCCATGACCCCTGAAGTGGCCATCCCAAGGAAGATAGCCGTCTCTGCTCCTGAAGTCGTCAAGGCGGCTTCTCCTGCCAAAGAGTCGGTCTTTACAAGACTGACTATTCCGGCTCCCGTTCCTGCTCGAAGGTCTGTCTTTGACAGATTGGATACCGCTACCCAAAAGACGTCAGTCTTCAAGAGGCTGGCACCAGCGGTGCCTTATCTGGACAGGGGGCAAGACAAAACTATACCCATCGCTGAACCAATCCCAACAACCCGTAACGCCCGACGTCGATACTGGCGCCAGATAAGGAAGGCTGGGGGCAACTCCCCCTCTGGGCTAACTCCACCAGCTCCAAGGGTGGAAATTGATGCTACTGTTCCAACTGGGAATAGCTTTGAGCTGCTGAATAGGGTACGCAGAAACTCACCAACTGCGGTGCTCAAAAGATCTCGTCCACCGGTAGAGACCGTCATGGAAGCAAAACTAGAAAAGCGGGAGCAGTCTCCTCAACGGCTGTCTTCCAGGATCTACAAGACTTGGCGACGAGTCCGAGAATCGGTGATTGACCCGAATTTCTCTCACCAGCATAAGAAGTCGAAGGGCCGACAGGAGGAAAAACCCCCTGTCATGCAACGGAAGACGACGGCCACCTGGGTGCCCACTGCAACGGCTCCCTCCACGTCGACTGCTCAAAAGAGAAGAAGGCCGGAGAAAATCCCCACGCCTGCAGCAAATGTCAAAGGCGGTGAGGCCAAACGCCCTAAGTCCGGGGGCATTATGGTACACACCTTCTACATGGCGTCCGGGAAAGAGGACAGCCGTATATCCACAGGTCATAGACCGCTTACGCGATCGGTGACTAAAGCTCAGGAGCAGCAGCAGAAGCTCCAAACAATGATGACCGCGATGACTGCACCCACTGGGCCAAAAGAAAGCCCCGAAGCGTCCTCGGATCAACGCCAGGAGCAAGAAACCGACTCCAAGTTCCTGTGGAGAATATTGGAAAAGAAGGACAAAGAGGCTGCGGAACAAGCAGCCAATATAAAACGAATGGTCTTTCTGTTCCAGGATATGGTGGGTATGATGATCCAGCAAGATCCTCCTGCTGAAGATCCTCCGATCGTCCTTGAAGATGACAGAGGAGAAACGTCAAATCCTCCGCCGGCTCTTTCAATAGCCAAAGAGGAGACAATTTCCAAAGCTGACTTGGACGAATATATAGCTCAGCAAATACGGGTTCACCAGGCAACTGAGGCAGCCGGTCAAGTTGTCAGAACGGGACGACCATATCCGAGCTGGTATGATTAGATCAAGTACCCGCCGGGCTATACAATACCGAAATTCCATATCTATAAGGGGACTGGCAATCCCCATCAACATGTTGTCCAGTTCAGGGCTCTCTGTGGCAATACCGGCGGTGATGATAAATTGTTGCTTCGCCAGTTCGTCGGCAGCTTGTCGGAGACGGCGTTCGAATGGTACTCCGAGCTTCCGAACGACTCCGTCAAAACATTTGCGGAGATGGAGCTGCTGTTTACACAACGATTCGCAAGCGCCAGCGAACGCACCCCGATAACAGCATTGATTAATGCCAGGGTGAAGCCGGGCGAGTCATGGGTCCAATACGCGATACGGTAGAGGAACCTATGGTCGAAATGCAAACAACGCATAGAAGAAGCTCCTGCAGTAGGCATGTTTGTGGGAACCCTCGATCCGCAGGCGACCATATCCCAATTCATGATGTTCTTCAAGCCGACCACCTTCCAGGCCCTGATCGACAAGCTAGCCCAAATGGACCAGATGGGCCATAGACCGTCTCCTCCAAAGCCGGATTCTCGAAATGAGAAGGGGAAGGGAAAAGCGATTTTCGTCGCCAATGCTCAACAACAACCGAGCAACTTGAAGCCGGTTGTCCGTCAAAACAATATGCGTCCACGCATACCCCTCGAGGAAAGGCTAGGACGTCCTTACTCATTTCCTCAAGATAAAACGAGAAGACTGTTCGAGCTGGCGTTGCGCAATAGACTTATTAATCTGCCGGATTCAAGACGCCCGTTGCAGCCAAGCGACGTCAATGATCCCAATTACTGTCCCTATCACCGAGTATTGGATCATCCGATCGAGGATTGCTACGTCTTCAAAAACTGGATTGAAGACCAATACCAACAGGGCACGTTCGCGTTGTCCGAAAGATAGAAGGTGAACCCGCCGCAACCTCATACCCCTAAAAAGGTGAGTACGCCGGGGGCAACGTGCTCCCTTGTTGAAGAAGCTCCGTGGGAGGTTGTGCTATCAGCCAAAACAAAGAGAATGCTGAATGATCTCCAGACATGCCCGGCAATCAGGTGGAAGAACCCGTTGTAACCTGAGATCATCGAAGGGATGCTAAAGTCGTGCCCAACTCTAAAGATCGATGGCGATGGCCCAATCACTTGCACCCAGCCGTCCAAATCTTCAAAGAAGAAGAAGAAAAGATCCAAAAAGCCCGTGAAACCTGGCGACAAGCGCACGGACTTACAAAAGCAGATCGACGCGCTGGAGGAATACAATCAAAAGGCACGAACTCCCATCACACTCCAAGAGTTCCTCAGCCACGTCTTTCAAGAGGAAGATGATGGAGAAAGCTCATCGGATGAATCTGAGGGTTACGTGGCGAGTTGTCATATGATCTCTCACTCGTTTACAGACGATGAGAAAACTCCTTGCACTGAGAAGCTGGGGGCAGATCCTAAGCCGGAGCTTTTGGGGCCATCAGATGAAACAATTGATGCATTCCTCAACGAAGCCCTTTTGAAAAGTAAAGCTGATCGGGAACGCGAGATGGTCATATTTGAAAGGGCCAAGCGCCGGCGACTAGACGAAAGAGTTGAGACACTCCTACCGGATCAAAGTACATCCACCGCAGATAAAAGCAAATTCAAGACGAGGAAAAGGTTTGCTAAAGCCATATCAATGGGGATGAAGCTACCACCCTCTGAAGGAAACATTGCCGGCAAAGCGGAAATGCACCCTTCCTACTGCTTATATCACCGAAAGATTTCGCACCCCACCGAAGAGTGCAACGCTTTCAATAGATGGTGGCAGGGGTATGTTGTTCACCGGCAACATTTTAAGCGGGAGAAGCGCAAAACTCGTCAGGAGCGGAAAAGTACGACCGAGGAGCTTAGAAAAACTACCGGCGATTGTCGCATGGTTAACGCCAGGAAATCGCAAGTTCTCACATTCGGGAGCGACTCTGACGAGGAAATGGCTCTTAACCCTCTCTTTAAAGAGTCCACCTCGGAAAAAGAGGAAGAGCCGAAGGCCTGCGAAAATATCCGGCTGCGTAATCATACGCTACCCGAAAAGAATCTCGGACTCTCAAATAAAAAAGATAAGGGAAAAGAAAAGGTCTCTAAGGATATCGCTCTGGACGACCAAGTCATGGAAGAGCTAACCGCCAAGGACCCGCCAAAGAAAAATAAGGTGGACTACAACATTCTAGCACACTTGAGGAAGCTACCTTCGCAGTTCAGCATTCTCGATGCCCTCTTATTATCGAAAGAAGCGAGAGATTCATTAATCAAGGCGCTACAAGAGCCCGAGCAATTTCAAGCCTTCCTCACCGAAGAAAGGATGAAGGATGAACTGGAAGAAGTGCACACAGCCGATGTCACGTTCGGTGATGAAGACCTCCTCCTTGGGACGTGTGAACACAATCGTCCCCTCTATGTCTCAGGGTACTGCCATGATATAAAGATAGGCAAAATCCTGGTTGACAATGGGTCCTCCGTCAATCTCCTCAATGTACGGGTGTTGAAAGAAATCTGCATGAGCGTCCAGCACCTCGCTCGGGATAAGATCACTATCTCCGGGTTCGATTCTCCATCATCACGAACTCTCGAGTCTATGATACTGACGTTACGCTTTGGGTTACTCGTCACGGACATCAAAGTCCACATCATAGACGCCAAGACATGCTATAATGCTTTGCTCGGCCGGCCATGGTTACACGAGTACAACATCATCCCTTCTACACAACATCAGTGTATGAAATACTTCAAGGACGGTCTCGAGTATACCATAACGGGAGAGCTGAACCCATTCTCCGTGAACGAAGTCCGCAAATATGAAGACGCAAAATACTTCTTGCCGGATTTCGAAGACACGGAGAGGTGTCACAAGCCGGAGAACAAATCTAACGCCACCATCCCTGTCTTCGGGAGTGATACTGAAAAAGAGGAAGAGATGGTTTATTTGGGCCCACCCCAATATAACAAGCCGGGACCATCCGCTCCTACATTGATCTTTGGTAGTAACTCGGAAGATGAGGTCCATGCTATATTCTCTGCTTGGCCTTCAATACAAACATCCACTGACGAAGAGCAAAGTCTGCAAGTCGCCATGGTTTCACTTAAACACCATAAAGAACTGGATGCGCTCGATACCTACAGTGTAGAGGAGCTGCGGACGTTTTATGTCCCTTACAGGAAAGAAGGCGAAAAGACAATTCTATTCTACCGCTTTGAAGAAACCAAAGTGGAGAAAGAAACCTGGCACGGTGCGGATCCTACGCTTAACAGGCTTCAGTCCATCCGTCTGCCTAGATATTATACAGAAGGCTTGAAAAGGCTATTGAAGCGCCAAGGGAGACCCTTCAAACAGACCGCTCGAAAAGCCAAATTCTATGACAGGGTTTGGAACGTTCCCGGAACTCAGCGCAAGTTGCCTAACGGGAGAATGGAAGCAATCAGGCTTGGATATGTTCGGTCCAAGAAACGGGAGTTACTCCACAACTGCTACGTCATACATGACTTTGATGAAGAAGGAGATGCTCAATGGGAGAATGCTAACCCTGAGCCAGAAAAGGACCTTAATGCAAAAGTGCTCAGTTCGTCGTTCGAAGAACAAATGGACAAGCTTATAAGGGAAGCTGGTCAAAAAGTCCGAGACGACCACAACCGCGAAATGGCCATCTACGAGAAAGCCAGGATGCAACGCCTCCTCCAACAGGCTGTGAAAGACGAAAATGCCGCTCCCTGTCAACCTGTGGTGAAAAAGACCCAACGCAGAGGCAGAAACAAGTCAAAAAGCGAAAAAGGCATTCAACAACGACAAAGCGGGAACAAGAAGCCACGCGGTCGGGAATCGAGCGGTTCGGATTTGTCCCTTGTGAAGAAGATGAGTCGAGCATACTCTTTCCCTCAAGACAAGACAAAGAAGATACTTGACCTCGCTATAAAACATCAAATGCTTACACTGCCGGTCTAAACACCCTGAGCAAGCAGGTGAAATCTCTCATCCAAACTATTGCGCTTATCACCGAGTAATGGGCCATCCTCTTGAAGATTGCTTTACCTTCAAGAATTGGGTCGAAGATCAGTATTAGCTCGGCAAGTTCGCTCTATCTGACAGCTGGAGGGTAACGCCGCCACAGAAACATGAACCCAAAGCCACGAGAGCAGTACCAGGTCCGCATCGGTCTTGGAAGCGAGCTCGTACTTGTCATATGATAACAATATCAAAAGAAGAGCCCGAGAATGTGGATGACCTTCCCTGGTGCTTCGAAAACAGCAACGACGAGTTGATCTCAGAATTTCCACCAGCACCAAAAGAGCTGGAAGATGGAATACACACTACTGCAGATAACCTCAAGAAAATTGAGTTGGGGACAGCGAACGACCCGCAACCGACATTCGTCAGTGAGCTGCTATTTGAAGAAAGGGTGGCTGCGTTAAAAGACATGCTTATACAGCATAGAGATTGCTTCGCATGGAACTATTCCGAAATGCCAGGACTAGATCCAGAAATTGCTGTCCACAAGTTGGCAATATCCCCGGACGTTAAGCCAGTCAAACAAGCGCCGAGAAGAATGCGGCTCGAGCTTGAAATGAGCATCAACGCCGAAGTCAAGAAGCTGATCGACTCTGGATTTATCCAAGAGGTTCAGTACCCCGATTGGATCGCCAACATCGTCCCGGTGATGAAGAAAAATGGGACAGTGCGCATATGTGTAGACTTTCGGGATCTCAATAAAGCTTGCCCGAAGGACGACTTCCCAGTACCGGTCACTGAACTGATGATAGAAAATACGTCTGCTCACGAAGTTTTCTCTTTCATGGACGGCTTATCAGGATATAATCAGATAAAGATGCATCCCGAAGACCAGAAGCACACCGCTGTCCGGACCCCTTTGGGTATATTCTGCTACAAGGTGATGCCCTTCGGTCTAAAGAATGCCGGTGCTACCTATCAAAGGGCTATGACAAAGATCTTCGATGACCTTATACATGAAATCGTCGAATGCTATATCGACGACCTCGTGGTTAAGAGCAAATCATACGAAGAGCATTTAGAGCATCTGAAGACCGTATTTCAACGCCTTCGACAATACAACTTGAAGATGAACCCTCTCAAGTGCGCCTTCGGAGTTTCCTCGGGCAAATTCTTAGGATTCATTGTTCGGCATCGAGGCATCGAGATAGATCCGTCAAAGATCAAGGCGATCGTGGAAATGCCTCCACCCAGGACTCTCAAGCAATTGCGGTCTCTCCAAGGGAAGCTCGCGTATATCCGGCGATTTATAGCCAATCTTTTAGGCAAGTGCCGTCCTTACAGTCATCTGATGAAGAAGGGAACCCCTTTCATTTGGGATCACAAGTGCCAAGGCACACTGGACGAGATCAAGCAATACCTGCAGAACCCGCCGGTATTAGCTGCTCCAATCAAAGGAAAGCCCCTTATTCTTTATACAACCGCCCTCGAAGGTTCTTTGGGCGCATTATGGGCATAAGAGAACGACCAAGGGAAAGAAAGAGCTCTCTATTACTTGAGTCGAGTTCTACTGGGGGCAGAAAGCAATTACTCCCCCATCGAAAAACACTGCCTGGCGTTGATCTTCGCGATAACAAAGCTCAGGCACTATGCGTTGGCGCATGAGGTCCGTCTTATTTCGAAGGTGGACCCCCTTAAATATTTAATGTCGAAGGCCATATTGAAAGGGAGACTCGCTAAATAGGCCCTGCTCTTGATGGAGTTTTCGATAACCTATCAGCCTCTTAAGACGGTGAAAGGCCAGGCCATCGCCGATTTCCTCGCTGAGCATCCGATACCTGCCGATTCCCCCCTGAATTGCGAACTTCCAGACGAACATGCGTTTGATGCGATCGACGGTAGCGATACCCGATGGGAACTCTATTTTGATGGAGCGTCTTCCATGAAGAGGCGCAAACAAAACACCCCTATAATCAAATCGGGGTAGGCCTCATATTCGTAACTCCACAAGGAGGGATAATGCGCTTTGCCTTCTCCTTAACAGAGTCGAGGATGAACAATGAAGCCGAATATGAAGCTTTGATAGCAGGCCTCGAGATCGCCATCGACATGGGAATTGAAAACCTCCTCATATATAGAGATTCTCAACTGGTTGTTAGTCAAGTAAACGGCGACTACCAAACGTGCAAACCCGAACTGGTAAAGTACGGCGAGAGAGTACAGCAATTGCTGACTCAAATCCCCTCCTACATGCTGGAAAGCATACCGCGTGCGGAAAACAGCAAAGCGGACGCGTTAGCCAAGCTCGCTAAAGAACTGGCTGATGAGAACCTCGACGACGTCAGAATCGTGGTACAAAGCCGTCGGGTACTTGCCCCAGCAGAAATATCTCCGGAATCATCCGAAGAAAAGGGAGCGACTGAGTAAATAGCTATGCAAATAAAAGACCAGGAAGAGGCTGAGGATTGGAGAGAAGTCTTTATAAACTACTTCAAATACCGTCGAACACCTGAAGGTGCGTCCTCAAGACATCAGCTTATGAAACGAGCTCTGTCTTTCGCCTTCGTCAATGATACTCTGTACAAGAGGTCGTTTGATTCTCTGTGGTTGAGATGTCTGGGACCTGACGAAGCAAAAAGAGTCGTTCAGGAAGTTCACGGCGGACTCTGCGGTTCTCACCAAGCGGGCCCGAAGATGAAGTTGAAGATTAAACGGATGGGTTACTACTGGCCCACGATGATTCAGGACTGCCTCGAATATGCGAAGAAATGCCACTCATGCTAAATCCATGGGGACTTCATCCATCAGCACCCAAATCCTCTACATCCAACAGAGGCTAGCTGGCCGTTCGAAATGTGGGGAACTGATATAATCGGCCCCATCGAACCAATAACGTCTAAGGGACATCGATTCATCTTGGGGACGACTGATTACTTCTCTAAATGGGCAGAAGCAGTACCGTTGAAGGAAGTGAAGACAGAGAATATCCTCCATTTCTTCAAGACGCACGTCATTTATCGGTTTGGAACTCCGCGACGGATCATCTTCGATAACGGGCCAGCCTACAGAAGCCACAAGATCAGCCGCTTCGCGCAACAACACAACATAGACTGAAGATACTCCTCAGTTTATAATCCCCGAGCTAACAGTCTAGCTGAGGCTTTCAACAAGACCTTGACGAAGATCATGAAGAAGACGGTGTCCCGAAATAAGAAGGACTGGTACGAGAGACTGCAAGAAACTCTCTGGGCGTATCGAACTACGATCAAGACAGCCACAAAAACAACGCCATACGCGTTGGTATTCGTCCAGAAGCAGTACTCCCCCTCGAAATAGAATTACCCTCTCTACGAGTGGCAGTCCACTACGAGCTGACGGACGAAGAAAATGCTCACCTTCGGCTTGAGGAGCTTAATGCCCTTGATGAAACCCGGCTCATAGCGCAACAAAATCTGGAGGCTTATAAAGCAAAGATGACGCGCTCATATGAAAGATTAACCAGACCGAGGACATTCCGCCAAGGCGAACTCGTGCTGGTGGTCAAAAGACCTATGATCCCCAATCGCGCCAAGCGGGGAAAATTCGAGCCGAATTATGAAGGTTCGTACATCATAGACAAGGTCTACCAGGGTGGAGCCTATCTACTCATGGATATGCATGGTGAAAGGCCTTTCAGGCTAATAAACGGCCGCTTCCTAAAGAAATACTACGCTTAAATGAGTCACAGCCTAGGTCAATGATAGATGACGACGACTATGTCCGCTCGCTATCTTCCTAAGCCCAAATTCTATAAGTAGTAGCCGGCCTTCTTCAACGATGGACCGAAACGTCCTTAAACTAATGACGGACCACTATGTCCTAAAACTAGCTGACGACCGAAACGTCTTTAAACTACTACCGCAGCCATCCTCAGGCTGACGGGATAAAAAAAAATAAAGGATAAAAAAAATAATTTAAAAAAAACGGTATTTCCATAAGCAAAATGGGAACGGATGAAAACCCGAAAAGGCTCCGTGAGTAAAAACAGCACGGCTACCGGCGAGTGTTCGTGAAAACCCGAAAGGGCGCAACCTCGTTAAAAAAAAGAGAGAATAAAAAGAATAAAAAAAACGGTATGTCCATAAGGAAGATGGGCACGGATGAAAACCCGAAAGGGCTCCGTGAGTAAAAAACAGCAGGACTACCGGCGAGTGTTTGTGAAAACACGGAAGGGCGCAACCTCGTTAAAAGACACTTACAGGGTCCTCTCGACCTTGTAAGGAGAAACCACCCGCGTGAGATCCTTACGACTCACAAGGGAGCAACACACTTAGGGATCCTCACGATTCCTAAGGAGAAATTACACTTGCGAGATCTTCATGACTTGTAAGGAGAACTCTCTTATGGGACCCTCACGGCTCATAAGATTTAAAAGTCTTAAGTTACAGAGACCTGAACCTGTTCTTAAGCAACTCCCACAACTTTCGATATTGCCCTACAAGTGGCTCGATACTGACCCTTGTATACAATCCACGGGCGTGAATAAACGTTTCCCTAACCAAGTCCCACCTATGGTTGGGGATATGTCCATATGGTGAACAACCCTTATAAGTCCTCTCGACTTATAAGGAGAAAACCCTTTTGTAGGATCCTTACGACTTATAAGAGAACATACACTTAGGAATCCCCACGATTCCTAAGGAGAAAACACACCTACGAGATCCTCACGACTTGTAGGGAGAAATACCTTTGTGAGACTCTTACGGCTCATGAAGTCAAAAGCCTTAGTCAACAGGACCCTAACCCTGTTCGCTAAGCCACCTTTGTTCGACATCGACAATGGCAAATGATGATTCGCTCCTGACAATATTCCAGTCGTAGCGATGCTGATGCTGAGATTAGCACCAGATTCCAAGTTCCACACTCGCGATAAAAAAATCTTCGAGCAACACATGCATACGAAATAGCCGAAATGATTGGGCAACTTGCAATAAAAATCAGCAAGTAAAAATTTATGCATGCGAAATAGCCAAAATAATTGGGCAACTCGCAATAAAAAGCAGCGAGTAAAATAAAAAAAAACAGCCGAAATGATTGGGCAACTCGCAATAAAAAGCAGCGAGTAAAATAAAAAAAACACAGCCGAAATGATTGGGCAACTCGCAATAAAAAGCAGCGAGTAAAATAAAAAAACACAGCCGAAATGATTGGGCAACTCACAATAAAAAGCAGCGAGTAAAAAGAAAAATAGCCGAAATGATTGGGCACCGCGAAAAAATAGCCGAAATGATTGGGCAATCGCGACCTTCGCGATATAAAAGATGAAATGATAGAGCATCGCGGAAATAAAATAATAATATGAAAAAATGAATGAAACTTTTACCCTACAGGCGATATTATAGCAATCCCTGTATACAATCCACGGGCACAAACAAAGCAGGAAACACATCTTCCCTCCCCATGCTCCATCAGAAAACGGAGCCAAGTCTTGACGGCAACTCATATAAAACCGGAAAGGCCATCGGAGATCATCCCACATGGGGTGATCACCTCCTCAACATTCGTCTCGATACAGCAGACGAAATGTCAACAACGGCATTCCTTCGCAGTCCAGCAAGATGTAAATGTAACGTCAGCAAAAGACCCCATGGTCAGTAAAGCGGAGTGACGGCAAAATCCCAGCTCCACCTCAACATTCGTCTCGATACAGCAGACGAGATGTCACGACAGCGTTCTTCCTCCAACAGGATTCGGACGTGACAAAGCAAACGAAGCGAAGGCCAAATTCCTAGCTTCAAGGTCTAAACGGCAAGTCATATAAAGCCTGAAAGACAACTGGAGATCATCTCACACCAGTGCGAAATGGTCACCACCTCGACGTTCGTCTCGATACAGCAGACGAGATGTCACCTCAGCGTTTTTCCTCCAACAGGATTCAGACGCGACAATCAAACAGCGGAGCCACGGCAAAGTCCCTAGTTCCAAACCTCGACGGTTCACCAACAACCTAGAGACAACCGCGACATTCGTCTCGATATGGAGGATGCAATGCCAGCAAACGGAGCAAAGGCCAAATTCCTAGCTTCAGGGTCTTGACGGCAGGTCATATAAAGCCTGAAAGACTATCGGAGATCATCCCACACCAGCGCGGAGTGGTTATGACTCATCGGGGCTCTCCAAAATGAGCCTAACCTCAAGTAAAAAGTGACATGGAATATCCCTACGCTTGCCCTTTCGACGGTAATATTACCTGGAAGATTACTTGAAGACGTCTTGTCTAGCCCCCGAATGAATCAGAGACACGACAATCGCAAGGCTACTCGAACAGTAAGATTGCATATCGAGGAATATATCAGCCAATGCGACGGTACGACGGCCAAAACCCTAAGTACCACAGACCCTAACGGACCTCTGTCGTAAAGAGCAGAGGTTAACTGTGACGTTAGGATATTCTTGCGAAGAGTGCTCGATTCGGCTCGACTCGTGAGGAAAAGCCTTAGGCAGTGGGGATTAAAAAACCTGTTTCCTAAGCACTGGGACCCTGCAAGTCGGTCCAAAATGTAATCTTGCATACTATTCACGGGTCACACTTTCCAAAGTTGAATCTCGACAAGGAGGGAAACAACCGCTTACGGGTCCTCTCGACTCGTAGGGAGGAAAAATTCTTTTATAAGATCCTTACGACTTATAAGAGAAAACGCACTTAGGAATCCTCACGATTCCTAAGGAGAAAATACACCTACGAGATCCTCTCGATCCGTAGGGAGAAAAGTCTTTATGAGACCCTCACGGCTCATAAAGTTGAAAAGTCTTAGGCAGCAGATCTGAACCTGCGGCCTAAGCCATCGCTACCTCTTGAAGAAACCAAGACAGGATGCTCGCTCTATTATCTGTCAACCATGTTTACTAAGGCAGCATACTGATAATAAAAAAAGAGGAAGAAAGCGCAGAAATGACACAAGACATTACAAAGAATGTATATCTTTTATTCATAAATTTGATTGAGTACAAGATACATTGTGTTAAAGAATATAAAAAAATATAAAAAATACATTTTTATTTACAAGTACAAATGATGCAAAAAGGTTATGGAGAAGGAAGTGTCTTCAACAAATCCGCGAGCTGCTCTCGCACTTCCTTCAACGCCTCCTCCTGAGCGGCTGCCGCGGCCATTTCTGCTTCCACATGGGCCCGCTGCTGCAGGTAGGATGAAAGTTGCTCCTCAGCTGCCTGCTGGGCTGCCTCCTGATTAGGTGCATCCCGCTCGACGACGTCAAGCTGCTGCCTCAGTGTTAACCCCTCGGAGAGGCATCGCAGGAGGCCTTCAAAGATAACCTTTTCAGCTGTGCAGTGTTTGCCTCCACCTGAGCATGCAGTCGGGCAGATTTGCTCGAAGTCTCGCCGCGCTCCTTATGCCTTGAAGCAACTTCTTGCTCGAGATGGCGGAAATAAGGAGCGCTCTGCTCGATCAATGCCGCCCGTTGAGTGCTCGCGGCCAAGATCTCAGGGGCAGGACGCATCGACTCCAGCTGATGCAGGCGGGCCTCGATCTCCCTGCAGTGATTAACCCAGGACTCGACGACGCCTTCATTATGAAAATTTACAAGCGTCGCCAGCATCGGATTAACCTCCGCAGCGAAATCTGCGGCAGATGGGGGAACGTCCGCGTCAAGCTCTTCAACATATCCGCTCAACATTCCCAAACTTATCGCAGCATTCTTTGAAGACGGACATCTCAAGAAGGGGCCCGTCGGCATTATAATGCGAGACTCGAAGGGCGCCGGAACCAGAACGACAGCTGAAAAAATAAAACATAATCAGATGATGGTTTAAGAAATATAAGAAAGTCATCAATGAGGGAATTTACTATACCAGCTACAGCAGACGGCAAAGCCGGGAGGGCCGGTAGCGCGACCGATCTTTCATCCCCTCCTTCGATTTGTAGCACTGCAATCAGGGCAAGGAAAAATCAGAAACAAGTTCATTATTGGAAAAATAAAGAGTATTAATTGAAAACTATACTCACCGGCGCCACTGGAAGAAGCGAGCTCCGACGGGAAGGAGAAGTGCGGGTGCAACACCTGGTAGAGGTGATCAAAAAGCACTCCTGCAAAGACGCAATAGTACGACATTAGTACATAAATTATGCGGCCGAAAGACAAAACTAATGGGTTACAAATCCATACCTTCCAACATCTGCGATGGTCCGAGAAAAGGCTGAGAGGTGGCCACCGCCAAGTGAGTAGCTGACGGCGTTCTCTCAAGCAGTGGGCCATCAACACTGGCCGCACCTGCGTTGAAAACAAAGATAAACCTGTCAGGAAGGATTGCAAGATAAAAAAAAAGGGGACGGTAACCCGAAATTTACCTGATGAGCCGCCAGCTGAAACGGAGGCGTCTCCCTCCTCCATCGACATGAGTCCACCTCCCGAGGCCTCATCACCAGACTTTACGGGGGCCGTCGTCGTGCTCGCGAGGCCAAGAGACGGCGGAGGACCGTAGGCGGGGAGAGCAATGATCGGAGCATTGCCAGACTCTTAAGAAAGAGCGGCCGGCTTGACCTCGGGAATCATACCCGTCTCACCCGCTACTCCCTCGGGCTCAGTGGTCGCGACCGGCTCGTCTACCGTTGCCATGGGGTCGTCGGTTTTAGGCACTCCATCCGCTGCTGCCCCAGGCTCATTTCTGGTAGCCGTCTCGTTTGCCGCTCCCTCGCGCTCGGCAGTGGTGGCCGTCTCGGGCGCAGTAGGCATGACTGTTTCATCAGCTACTACCTCAGGTCCAGCAACCCCGGCGACGTCGCCCACCGTCAGCTCGGGTTCAGCCAGTACCTCCTCCACTGCCCCCTTAGGCTCGACGGTTTCCGCCGCTCCTTCGGTTTGACTTGGCCCTGCAGGATAAGATATATAAGAACCGATAGGTTTACAATTCTTACAATAAAATCTTGAAAGACACATTACCTGAGGGGGATTGATCGTTGGCCTCCCGTGCTGCGCGCGCCGCCTGTCTGTGAGTAGTAGACAAGGCGATCGGAGACTCTTCTGAAGGAGTAGCATCGCGAGGAACAGTGCTTGGGCCTGCTCCCACGGCCAAAGCAGCTCTGCGCTCCTTCGCCTCGCGCCTCAACCGCTTCCTCTCTTCCCGGGTAGTCACGACGGACCTCTTGGAAGCTTCCAACAAGGCGGCGGCGTCCTCGTTTAGAGTTGCCTCCAGAGCCTTCAGGGCATCCCTCACCGGCTTTTCGAGTCGGGTCTCTCGCGGCAGCCCCGAAGAGGCCGGGACTTCAGTAGCTGGCCCAGGAAGAGTCCCCACATCGGCTTGCACGGCCCCTGCAAAGAGACAAAGAGAAGATTAGATTGGCTATAAAAAAAGAGAATAAAGTCTCAGCAAGTCGATACATACCAGCGCCCGACAGAGCGCGTTTCCTTTCCTCCTCCTGGAAAGTTTTGAGGGAAGCAGCGATAGCTTCTTCAGTGGTGACGCCTGTTAAAAAAGGGGGGGAAAGCATTAGTCAAAGACAATAATAAAGGTACAATGAAATGACGAAGAGTGCAAGCAATGATTACCTGACTGAGCAAGTTTCGCCAACCACGCTTCGAGCCTTGCCGATCGCTCAGAAGCCTCAATGGCGGCTGCTAGGTTGGTGTCTTCTGGCTTTACTAAGAAACCCTCGTTGCTCCCATATTCGATTAAGCCTTCGGTGAGGGGGGCCTGAGGCTCTAAGCCGAGGACGGCATCCAGAGAAAGAATAGACTTCTTCTTCCTCTTTTGCGCGCGGGCCCCAGCCACCGCCAAAATCATCTTACGCTTTGCGGGCACCTTAGGACGGCGGGTCCCAATGTCCGAGCCTACGCCAGACTCAGGCAAAACTAGCTTCACCATCTCCACTGGAGCACGGGGCGCTGAGGGCGCGTCCACGGTACCATGAGGCGGCAATCCGCGTGGAGGGCTCAGCACGCGCGGTGGCCCAGCTCCAGCATCTTTCAGCGGAGGAACGACCAAGGTCCTTGGCTTCAGAGGAGCCTTGCGGTCGCTGCCGGGAGGCGCACACTTGCGGTCAACCAACATGCGCTTCTCTTCTCGGATGACTGCACCCATGGCGTGCCCATACCAGGCCACGTACATGTTAAGTACCCGTGGGACGCAGCTCGGATCGCTGATAAAGAAGTGGGAGCCCGTATTCAGCCGCATAAAATGGTGCATCGCGCTCCGTATCCCCTCCATGCTGGCCGCGGGCTCTTCTAAAAACGCCTCCAGTGGGACCCCCTGGTTATAGCTTGATTGATGGGCGAACCGGTGGGGGTTGTACCTCATGAAGAGCGCCATGTCATTTTGCCTGAACACCAGGAAGCCCGGCCGGATGGAGTAGAGGTGAAGAATCTCCTGGGCTTTCAGTACGGAGGCCCCATCCTTGAAGCCATCACGCAGCGCCAACACCACCTTGGAGGTCTCCGAGCAGATGGTCATGACTTTGTCCATAAAAGAAATCTTCGCTCCAACCAGGTGCGGACAAAGGAGCAACCCCCTAGCCTCCCGCGGGGGCGGATTCACAATCGAGGCGCCAATCAGCCGCATGACTCTTGGGAGTCTGCACCTCTCAAAAAAACGAAGGGCTCTTATGGATGCCGAATACCCCGTGCACATGCATTTCCATCCACGAAGTGAAGTAGTGCATCGGGAAATTGGTAGGCTGCTCCCCAGGTTCATTAGCGTCCGCCGCCACGCTGAGTCTATTATATAGGTGAGCCAACCCGGCGATTCCTATTGACAATTGCAGGCCAGCCACCATCCGATACACTGGGTAGAAAACGGACGGCCGCATGTAGCGCGGGTGCATGGGGAGCGCGAAGCTGCACAACCACAATCCCAGAAACCCTAAAAAGAAGGTCTCCTCATCAATGCCCGGGGCGGCGATTTCTGATAAAGGCATGATGGCGGCATCGGGGAGATAGAAATCCTTTTGATCGTCTTCCGATACTGGTCGACGATCTAAGCCAAAGCCGAAAGGGTCGTCGAGCTTGGCGAACTTTTCACTCCGCTCCGATAGAATCTCCGGTCGAAGGAAGCAGGCGATAAAATCTGCAAAACTAACTCCCCGGACTTCTGATTCCAAATAGAGACCTTCGTATATGCTCAGCACCTTCACCAAGCCCGGAAACTGGTGCTGAATAGCATTCTCCGGTGTCAAATCAAATACCAGCGGCTTGATGGCGAAGACGTACTCGTCAGGAGGAAGCAGCTCCTCGTAATGCTCCCCCCTCATCGGCAAACCCGAGATCTCAGCGAACTCTTCCAGGGAAATGGAGACTTCCCTGTCCGTCATAAGGAAGGTGTGGGTGGGGATGTTCCATTGTTCGATGAAGGCCTTAACCCACCACGTTGGAGGAGAGGGGTACTCAAATAGCGAGACGTAGACTGCGGAGTACAGACCGGTCTTCATCAGATGCGTCCTCTTCGCCGACAGGATATATCTGGCCCACTGCAGATATCCGGCCGGTTGTCGCGGAGTCAATCCAATGTTGTAAGCCTGTTCCCAAGGGCGTGCCTCACCCTGACATATGCGCCGCCCCAAGATGTCCACGGCCGGCGGCGGCTGCACGGGAATGGCAGCGATCGAAGGCTGGAGAAAATCCTCCGAATTCCAGTTCTTGACCTCCACGGCATACTTCACCGGGGGTTCATCCGCATAGGGGATCGACGAGATGGGCTCAGACGGCGTCGCGGAACCGAAGCTTCAGCGACCCTTGATGATCTCATTATACCACCTACTCCACAGGTGAAGGTTCTTGTGCTCGGGGTCATGATCCTTAATGAGAGCGAGCACCTCCCGGTCCACCGGCGCCTCGGGAAATCCTTCCTCTGAGCGAACGAATGGGAAAGACAGATCATCAGACATGATTGCCTACAAAGAAAAACGAAATTCAACCGTCAGTGTCATAATTTAATTTTAAAAAGCCTGACGCTTGATACTACACTACAATGCAGTGTAGGGGGACCAAAGGGGGACCCACAAAATTTAGATGACAATGCATCAGTAGATAAGACAGCCCCATCATTGGATGGGACTGTCAATTAATGAGGAAATCCCCAAAAGAATATTCTCATTAATGAGAAATCTCTAGAGACAAGGAGAAAATTTCCTCTTTCAGAGCAAAGCTCGGTCACAGAGTGACCCTTGTCAAACTCTGGTCTCAGGGGAAATAAAAAATTCCTCAAAAGATTAAAAGAGCCTAGCTCTGTGATAATGATGGAAAAATCCATCAAAGGAAAATTAATTCTTAAAAAATTAAAAAAATTCGGGATCTTGAAGATCCAAGAAAACTCTTAAGAGTTCATCATCTTTGGATCAAAAGATCTTTATTTTGTCCATGTGCAAAGCTCTGTTCATGGGTTAAAAACCCTGGAACAAGATCTCTTTAGATCTATGGATTCTTGAGAGCAAGGCTCTGTTGGTGAAACCCCAAAGGGTTTTCTTTAGATCAAAGATCTATAAGAGCAAGGCTCTGTCAATTGAAATTAATTTAATTTAAATTAAAAATTTTACCTAAAAAAAAGTTTTAAGAGTTTAACTCTTGGAGTTCTAAAGTTCTAAGAATCAAAGTTCTTGAAAATGGTGATCATTTGTGAAGGACCAAAGGTCCTATTTATAGGCGCTTGCGCCCCTTCAACTCCTCAGTTGATCTGACAGTTGAGATCTTGCCACCGCTGCACTCACGTGTGCGCCACGTGAGCGTAACGGTGGGGGGGCATTTGTTTCCCCAATCAGAGCAAAACTCTGTTTGAATTTCAAAACATTCAAAAATTGAAGCAACTCTTCAAATTCCTTGCGCTGCATGCAACGCGCCACGTGTCAAAAGCTGACACGCCAGCACTGCGCCCAAGCCAGCACTGCGCCCAAAACAGCGCACCCAATCAGAGCAAGGCTCTATTTAAAATAAAATTAAAGGAAGCAACGCTTCAGATGATCTGCGCTCAGCGCTGCGCGACACGTGTCAGCGCAGCTGCACTGCGCTCTGTGCTGCGCGACACGTGTCAAGCGCAGGTGTGCTTACGCCAACTGTGCCAGCACTAAAACAGAATTAAAATTCCAGAAAGATCTTTCTGATCTTATTAAAACAATAAGATTCTCTTCTGTAAAACAGGAGCCCTTGGATCAAAGATCCAACGGTAGGGAAAAATCCCTAAATCACTCAGAAAAAGATCTCTTTAACTAATTTAACAAATCAATTGGCACTATAAAAAGGCCCCTAGACTCCAAGTCTAAAACACACAGAGAAAAAAAAGAAAAACACAGAAATCTTCTGAAAACTTGGAGAAAGAACTCAGAAAAAGAAAAAGATAAACCTTTGAAAAGAAGAATTTCTTCTAAAAAGATCGATGATCTAAAAACAAGATCAAGATCCTAAATAAAAAGAAAAGATCAAATAAGAAGAAGGAAAAATAAAGAAGTAATATACTTCTTTAGATCTTTTGATCTACATATAAAGGCACAGCCTTTTGATGAACCATTGGTTCTGGAATCTTAAAAGATTCTTTTCTTTAATCCAAAATTGGATCAAAATATCAAACAGTGCCTTGCACTTTTGAGTTTGCACTGTTGCGCTCCTTGGATTGGCGCAAGCCACCAGAGAGCGCCACGTGTCGGCCCCAGAATAAACTGCGCTATGCGCTTCTGAAACAGAGCACTGCTCTCTTGAATTGGCGCAATTCACCAGAGCACGACACATGTCAGCAGCGCAATAGCGCAGCACAGTGGCGCAGCGCACTGCGCTTGGGCTTACCAGAGCGTGACACGTGTCACCATCACATGAGTTTACGCCTTGCGCTCCTCAATTGGCTCAAAGCGCCTGACAAGCCACGTGGGGCGCTGTCAGAGCATTTAATGCAATGCATTATCCAGGGAAGAGCCCAATAAAAAAAAGGTCTATCAGACCAAACAAAAGTGCTGTGCACTATTAAAAGGGGCAGGGCCCAATTAAAAGAAAAAAGTCTAAACAAAAAAAAGTCTAAACAGACCAAAATAAAATGCTTTGCATTATTTTAAAAGAGGGCAGAGCCCAAACAAAGGCCTAACAGGCCAAACATAAACAAAATGTTGAATATTCTCAACTGGACTTAACCCAATTCTGGCCGTAAGTCCTCAAATTAAATTGACCGAGCACGACCGCTCTCTTAAATCAACTTTGGTTCAAGGGTACATCTCTGAACTCCTCTGACATCTGTCGTTGTAATCCTTCAACGTCGTCAGAGAGGTGATGGGTCCCGACAACCACACATTGCTACGGACTGTGGGGTTCTTAAACTCATGGACTTAAGCGTCCTTAAACCGATATATGGACTTAAGCGTCCTTAAACCGACATACGGACTGTGGGGTCCTTAAACACATAGAATTAAGCGTCCTTAAACCGATAAACGGACTTAAGCGTCCTTAAACTCACGGACTGTGGGGTCCTTAAACTCATGGACTAATGCGTCCTTAAACCAACATCCGTCCCCAAAATGGGAATGTTTGACCACCATGTCCCTAAACTGGCAGTGGACCACTATGTCCCTAAACTGGAACATAGAGCCACCAAATGCTCTTTTTTCGGATCTAAACGATCCCGTTTAAGTTGATATTAGTCTCAAATATGGCTAACGTATCTTTAAACCTTCAAACAGACTTTAGTCCCAAATTGGACTATAGATCCCCCAATCAACTCTGGTTCAAGGGTACATCTCTGAACTCCTCTGACATCTGTCATTGTAATCCCTCAACGTCATTAGAGAGGTGATGGGTCCCGACGGCCATACAGGCAATGGACCACTATGTCCATAAACTAGAACAATAGAGCCCAAATGCTCTTTTGTCGGATCTAAACAATCCCGTTAAGTTGATCTTAGTCTCAAATTGGACTAACGTATCCTTAACAAACGTTTGAGTTGGTCTTAGCCTCAAATATGGCTAACGTATCCTCAAACCAATACCCCAAAACCAAATCTAAAAAAATACGGATTTGGACTAATCCACGTCCTACGGACGACGACATAAATTAGTCTCCGTATACAATCCACGGGCAACCACAAACAAAACAAACACCCACGACACGAAGTAAAATTCTGGAGAAGGAGAAAGTTGTTACCGCGATGCGGTAGCGTAATTAACTGCAGGGGCTTGCGCCTGCAGGGAAGAGCGTCCCCACAATCAAAAACCCCTCGAACGAGGGGGAATCTGACGAAGTCTGCTACATCGGCCGTATCCGTCTAAACCTTCGATACACGGTGCCATAAATCAACTTGGCATCTTCGGAGAGGTGGACGGATAAAACCAAATAGCATCTGCCCCGAATCTCAAGCAAGACGAACCTACGCGGTCGTGTCTCTGTATTCGGAGGGGTACACCGATAAGTCGTGCTGATAGAGAACTCATAACTTAAGAGATACAACTAGTAACACTTACCAGTTTATCTCTGATGCCGTGGCCATGGACTTCAGATTATAGTCGTGTCCTGCACCGTGTGATATTGACTCCCAATACCGGGAGTAACGAATTCCCTCGACCGCTCACTGCCTCCATGTGCTTCGGGACTGTACCCAACTAAAACCTGTTTGCGTGACTCAGTAGAGCCGTGGTAGGGCAGTAATTTAAGTACAGTGGGAACACACACGAGACATTGTGGCGATTTCAGGTCTAGGGACTACCCTGTACTCATGTCACCAGAGAACTGCTATCTGACATTGGTATAATACTATCTAGGAGTTCTCGGCGAGTCCGTCTAGTATAACTCATCAAATGAGCACATGTATACAATCATCAGTGTCAAACACCAATGGCTATGGGATCAACCATCGCCTATTACAAGGTCATGAAACGCATACACTAGTCTAAACTGGAGTACCGATGCCCAATCTCGATACTCCTATGACTAGGGACATTTAAGGATGTGCTTATAAACTACCAGGCCCCACTAATATGATCCTTATCATAATCCTGGTAGTCAAGCAAAGATCCTATGGGTTTTATCTCAAGTATTTTCGATGCGTGATAACTAGCATCTTATATTCACATGACAGATAAAGACAAACCAGATAGCACACTATCATCTCGAGTAAGACTGTTCTTGGTATAGGCCCACCTCGAATTCAGTAATTACATTCTTGCAACTACGATAATTGCCTTGGGGGCACCTATATCCCTGATCCGGATCCCGTTCACGACGTCGATGTAGCACTGCCCCATGTCGATCGCAGGATGGTCGTCAGCGAGATAACGAAGATCCGTAGTCTTGCACGTGTCAGTCCACGGTAGCGCCCCGGCCGTCTAACAGACGCCAAAAGCGGAACAAAAACTTTTTACAAAACTGGCGCTATCGTGTACCGTAACCCGGATCTGCCATTAAAGCTAAACTAACAAATTGCAAAGGGGTAGAAACGTTATACCGAATGATCCGAGTCCTTCGGTCTTCAACCATCATCCCATGCTTGTTGCGGCTGCTTCGATCTCCTGAATCTACATTCTTCTTGTCTAGGTGGCACCGCGTCGACGGATCTTTAAACGGGCTCCCGCCTCTGAACCGAGGCAACTCGATCGTCAAGTTTGCTAAAAGAGACGACCAAGATGAAGTAGAGAATGAGTAGAACACTTTGTCTCGTTACGTCCAAGGCTATGGACGAACGGTTAATGAAGTTGCCTTTTGGATGGATACGAAATGAGAAATAGAGTATATCAATTTCCATGAACCAAAATCCTTAATCTTTTTCAAACAACAACCATCATGTCCTCTCAAGGAGGTGGCCGGCCATATAAAGAGGAGGGGATG
Organism: Agapanthus africanus; assembly: GCA_030015575.1. Taxonomy (NCBI): domain Eukaryota; kingdom Viridiplantae; phylum Streptophyta; class Magnoliopsida; order Asparagales; family Amaryllidaceae; genus Agapanthus; species Agapanthus africanus. The sequence continues at coordinate 232,312,082 of CM057341.1, forward strand.
AGTGTAGGAGCAAGGGGATGTGACCACAACAACAAAGCTTATCATAACACCTAGTGTGAACTCAATGAAAGCAAGTGATGAATCATTAAGCAAGTCATCAAGCATTAAATGAACAATTAATGCTAACAATGAATCATCAAGCCTTGTCACCAAATCTAGAATCTTCTAGAACACTGACTTACCTCAAGAAGAAAAGATAAATCCGCATTTAACCGACTGTTAAATACGGCTGATAGAAAACTGGAAACTGACAACTTCCAAAAGTGATCCTGAAACGAATTTCAGGATAACCCCGTATCAGTATAAACATACCCGTATTTGTATTATGACCGAATACAAATGCAACTGAGACAAAGATATTATATCTACACAGTATAATACTGGGTTCCGGCTTAAACCAAAGCCTACCGGTATTATCTGCCCGAAAAATGACACGTGTGAAAACGCACGTGCATTTTCCGAACCTTGCCATAAACCCATACGGCCTCTACAACGTTTCGCCCGAACTTAGGAAAGTGTCTGTGGGGGACTCTAATGACTCATCAACACATCGGCACTGGGTATAACCTCTAGCACGTCAGAGGTACTAACTGTACGTAACGGTTTGCCTATGTATTGATTGGAAGGGAAGCTGACGAGCGAACTCATCTATAAACCCTACTGAGCCTGACAGTGACAATGTATAAACAGTCCGGTCCATTCGTCTAAAGAGTATCGCATATCGAGTCTAGGGGGGTGGATAAAGTCAGACCCCCTAATAACGTGTCGGCATGAAGCCCATCACCACCTGAGAAACAACTGATCCAAATCAGTAATTCTCCACTATCTCGGCCGAGGGTTTCTAGTGATGGCCACCCGTGCAATGTGCGACATCAACCCCCAATACCGGGAGAGACGAATCCCCGAGATCCGCTCACTTGCCTCCAATGTGGCTCGGGACTGTACCCAACTAAAACCTGTTTGCACAACTCCTTTGAGCGTGGTAGGGTAGTAATCTAAGCACAATGGGAACTCACATGAGACAAACGACGATCTCAGGTCGATGAACTAACCTGTACACATGTCACCAGGGAACTGCTATCTGACGATATGTATAATACCAACTAGCATGTTCCCGGCGAGTCCTGTCCGGTGTACTCATAACCCAGTGAGCACCTGTATACATCTTAGGTGAACCAACTAACACCAATGGCTTGTGAGACCGGCCATTGCCCCTCGTCGGGGTCTTGACTGTATACACTAGTCTACTCTGGAGTATCGATGCCCTGTCTCGAAAACTCCCATGACTAGGGACACGTTAAGGATGTGCCTATAGACCCTAGCTCCCACGTATATGATCACCATCATACTGCTGGCTGTCAAGCAGAATCATATGGGCTCTATCAATCATGCAATAGCATGTATACGATGATAAAGATAAACCAGATAGCATACTGTCATCTCGAGCAAGACTGTCATATCGGTATAGGTCCTGCCTCAATCATTGCAATCACATACCTGCGATCCAATAATTGACTTTGAGGGCACTATCTCCAACAATCTCCGACTTGCACTCAAGGCTAATTATTGCGATGTCGCATACTCACAGCCCGTGTGATACCGAACATCCAACTCCTCTACTAATCAGTTTCACAAAGCTAGTTTGTAAAACTCTTATGTTCGAGAAATAGCCTCAGTGAGTGGATCTACCCTGATGTTTCTTTCTATGTCTCTCTTACTCTCAAGTTCGCGGAGAAAACCATCTCCCGAATCGAGTAATATCTGTCTTAGAATATGTTTGGATATCTGATGGGACCTAGTTCATAAATGAACTTCAAATCCAAACTTCTTAGACTGTATCGATAACTGAACCTAATCAATATCCAGCACCATGCCTCCCATAGTATCCTCTTGGACCACCTGTCCATAATACTGTCCCTCGTCAGAGGAAAAACTATAACTTTGATAATCACTCTGTCATCCATGTCACCTTGGAAGCCTGGAATGATAACCGTCTCCCGAAGGAGGCTGCCATCTTTTAATCCGTAGAACAAGCACTTATGTTCTAAAACTGCTTCCTTATGTTTCTTCAAGATTGGATTAATATAAACTTATCGCATCTAGTGCAAAAAACAACATCTGGTGTGGTACTTGACATCTCATGATTGACTCAATTGCCTAAGCAAGTGATCTGGCAACCATGCACATCCCTCTCTTCTTTAGTCTGTAAGACATCTTTAGAGAGGGTGACTCCATCACCTGCAGGTACACCACCATGCCAGGAGTCAGCTATTCTAAAAACTATTAGAATACTGTCAAAGTATCCACATTAGGAAACTACCCAAATCTAGATCTAAAACCGTAGATCTAGTAACCAGAATGTCAGATATTATATCCATATCCTTTGTGGAGAAACAACTGTATGACGACCAAAGTACAACCGATCGTAGTATAGGAATTTTACTTCCTACTCTGTGTATGTCATCCAAAATACCGGGACATCATACCCTACTATCTTCTTAACAGATCCATCCCCTATTCTGATGAAGTCAAAGCTATGACTGTCACATCAAAATTAGATGATGTATCTCCGCTATAACTGCTGAAGTCTATAAATAGACATAAGTTTCTTGCCCACTATGCTTCCGTTGCTCCCACTGACTACGACAACCCTCTGGCAGAATAATATATATACGTACACTTCTAAAGCTAGTTTAGAACGATGTTATACTTATCCTCTTGCCGGGTCTCATAGTCTGGAATAACAGTAGTGTCAAGTCTGGGTAAACAAGAACCTCCCTGTCACCGTCCTTGAGGTTACCGGAGTACCTCTCGGGTGTCTGAGGTTACCCACCATGTTTGCGGAGTGGCTATTGGAATGTCAAACCTGATTGAATATATAGGTCCTATTAAATTTTCCGTAATCGTTTGCGGTTCTGGAATTACTTCCAGTTCTACCATACTCCCACTACTGTTTTCTGAAAAAGTCCATTTTAATAAAACTGTGGCGAGTCAAGAACAATATCACTATTGATCTTCCAGATGGTAGAAATGTCAACCATCGTCAAAGCCAGGGTCAACCCACAAACAGCCATTACAGAAACGTGCCTTGAGTGATCCAGTGTCTGGTTTTAAGCATAAGCTGAACAACTCCCCTTATCTTAACATCGTTAAGATATGAACCATTCTATATACAATATAGAAATAGAGGCACTCATTTAATTGGAACCAGATTCAAATCATGCATCTGTCTCCAGTGCATATCAACTTAATAGAGAGAGGCTTATCTGCATTACTCAACTTAGGAATCCATCCAATTATGAGTAACCTGAAAGAGAAACAAGTTTCTCAAAACCATTACTATCAACTGAATACCAATCATAAGAATCTACATCTTCGATCTCTTTGAAGAATCCCGATACTTGCGATACCTGGTTCTCTACTTTATTCTTATACCCACAACTTCTCAAAACTTAGATATTGTATTTCTACGAAACACTTGTCTAAAAACTAGAGAAGTCATAAGTAAACAGAACATAGTATGAGGACCTGCCCCTTTATCCTGACGGACACTGGACAACATACAATACTCTGTATAAGTCCGCTGAGTTGAATAACTCATAACCTGTGCAACGTAGGTTGAAAATTGTACCCAGGTGATTTCCTCAAATATCACCAATTACAACGAATTCTGATATAATGAGGATGATCACCTAATTCCCAATAACTTACTCTCACTCATCATCTGTAAAATTATACAGATATGAGAATGAAACCTGGTAAATACATACCCTAGAGTAAGTATCTAATCGGAAAATCAGTTTTCTTTTAACAATGCACAGTGAAACTGAAACATAAAAATGTTTCGTAGGGACATCCTGGTATTCTTAGTAATGTCTCTTCCATAATCCTATTCATGACTTTAACCGTATATATCTTTGCCATCTTTCCAAATCCCTTTATTTGTCTTTATTCATTACCTTCTGTACACCTCGTTAGGCTAAATGGTTTTCTTCCTTCCCTACCGTTCGGCACCAGCCTATGGTTTGGAAGAAGACTATCCAGTAAGCATAATAGGTGTACCCTCCTAAACCTAGGAGTACTCGTATCTTGAGAGAATGTGATGATAAAAGACAACTGAATAATACCTTATTCTATTTCTCCCGAACTGGGGAAAAAAGCAAAGGTGAAATAGGAGTGGCGACGAAGTACGCGGTTTGGTCATGAATGATAGCAGTCGCAATTTACTTTGCTCTCTTTCTAATCCCTTTATTTTGTCTTTACATATTACCTTCTGCACACCCTACTTAGGCTAATTGGTTTTCTTCATTCCTTACCTTTCGGCACCTGCCTATGGTTTGGAATAAGACTATCCAATAAGCGTAATAGATGTACTCTCCTAAACTAAGAAGCCCTCACAACCTGAGAGAAGGTGATAATAAGAGACAACTGAATAAACTAATTCTATTTCTCCTGAACCTGCATCCATCCTCGAAGAAGTCCCTTCGAGTTCGTATATAACCATACGATAGATCTATCCAATGGAAGTGGATATCCGTAGTAATACGGGGTGTTCTGAGAAATACAAAGGGTAAAAGAAGGAGCGGCAATGACTTATGCAACTCGGACAATCCAAAAGCCAGTATTTTAAGAAGGTTTGGTCAACTTGGTTATTGAGTCATAGTCTAGGGTCAGTCAAAGGTCGCTGCCAAAGAGAGAGAGAAAAGAAACACTCTGCGTGCACTCTAACCTAGATCTGAATGGTTATCAATTTATCTAATCAGGAAACCTCCCACTGTAATCTCAAATTCTCCTCCAAACCAGAAAGAAGAATTAGTCGGGATCACCCGAAGAGTAAACCAACTCATCAGTAAGAATCGGGATCCAACTATCATCGCATGATAACTTGATGGAAGCCACTCAAGTTATCACACTCCAGAAGGTATGCGCATACTTGGCAAGTTTCAGTTTCTTTAGAAACTCCCGATGTTATTTTTGCCTCATGCTCTTATGACCTTGACTTTGGCCAACAAATCATAAGTCACATGTCAAGTTCTACCCGTCATTATCCAGGTTAATTTGAACCCACCCGCACATGCCCTTGACTTTGGCCAACAAGGCAGAATGACTGTCCCAAACCAACGCATCTATCTATGCTACAGATGAATATTCAGCAACTACCAAACACTATGCCTTGACTTTGGCCAACAAACATAGCTTGAATACTACTGACTATCCATAAGAAATGACGGAGGGCTACGGCTGGTTTTTAGCGAAAAGCCTTTAACGTAATGAACTTGATCTCATTGAAGGAACCTGATAGCTTTTTATAAAATATAGTGACGAAAACGTTTTGCTAAAGAGGTCACTCCCGGTGAAGGGATCTCGGCTCTTTCCTCGTGGAATGAGGTGCAGGATATTCCAACTGAATACTGCGATGCAAAGCAACTTGTAATCGACTATATTAAAGTTACTATCCTGACGTAAACTTCTGCCCAAGGGGTCACTCCCGGTGAAGGGATCTCGGCCCTTGCCTCGTGGAATGAGGTGTGGGATATTCCAACTGAATATCACTATGCAAAACAAAAGGAAACATCTTTGTAATAATATCTTTTAAAATTTGTTCTAACAACATCAAATATAGGTTTGTTTTACTTCGCATTGATAAGAATCAACGCAATCCCATCAATCAATCACACCAGAAAAGAACGAAAATAAAATGTACGTATATGCCATTCGCATTCGTCACTGGGTCCCGTCATCACCCGTTAGGTTACTTAACTAACGACAGAGCGGGGACTGGACTAGCGCGGGTGTAAAATATATACAACATCTAATAGTATATATACCAATATACAATAATCGCTCCAGGCGTGATAATATGCAACATTACAGAAAAGTAATAAGCATCACAGAACTATACAGATAATCTGGGATCCCCGGGTTTCACAGAGCCGCTGCTGAAACCTGACGTTCCTCTGGTCGTGTGGATAGCCTGTACAATGAAACCTAGACGCCTATGGGTGCGGCAAGTTACCCGCCAAAACCTGAAGCGAGGTGGCCCCCCACAACATAGTGAATGGAACACCAGGCACTTTACGGAATCCGGTAAATTGAGCACCCCTCCTTGGGTCAACCTGTACCCCCTACGAGTGCGGCGAATAGTCTTCCAATTCTAGAGTGAGGTCCCTCTGCCTCTCAATGCCATGAGATACGGACCCGTTGCCCTCCAGAACCCGGCTATCCGTGCACTCCTTCGCGGGATAAACCTAGTACGGAAATAAAAATATACAACGGGTACATCGACCTCGACCCAGTCGTGCCCCAAAAGAATATTATATAAACAGGCAGTAACGGCAGTCCACATGTTGGACGCTCGCCCCGCAATATCAAATGTACAAATAAATCCAAACAGCACTATCATTGCACCCTGCTATCCACCACGACATATCCGCAACATCACAGCACAACACAGAACATCAACGCGAATGTCACGTTTGCAAACCCGTCTAAAAGAACTATAGTAATCAGACACGGTTTACCGATCAAATGACATTCCCGGTCGGAGATATAATGTAAATACTGCATACTAACAAATTTAAAATTTCGATCGACTAAATTTCCCGAAGTGGGCCCCACGTACATTTGCTGTACAGTAACAAAAACTAGGCCCAAAAAAATATATGCCAAAAACCACAAATTCCAAAAATAAAGCTCTCTGGAAAATTTGGAGCATTGTTCCCACAGAACGGCCGCGATTCCGCGGTCAAACCTAGGGTTTGACCGCGGAATCGCGGCCGTAATGAGGGATCACTTGCCCAAAATTTCCCAGAATTCTTAGAAATGTCTGCTCTGTCTTCTGTGATATGCAAAATAATTTTAGGACATCATTTAAAATCGATAGAAACTGGTATGCTTGAAAATTGTGTTTTACGAAATTCGGTTCGATCGATATTTTAAACGCGTTAGCACAAGTTAGTATAGCTTAATGGTGAGGCTCTGATACCACTGTCAGTCCACGGTAGCGCCCCGGCCGTCTAACAGACGCCAAAAGCGGAACAAAAACTTTTTACAAAACTGGCGCTATCGTGTACCGTAACCCGGATCTGCCATTAAAGCTAAACTAACAAATTGCAAAGGGGTAGAAACGTTATACCGAATGATCCGAGTCCTTCGGTCTTCAACCATCATCCCACGGTTGTTGCGGCTGCTCCGATCTCCTGAATCTCCATTCTTCTTGTCTAGGTGGCACCACGTCGACGGATCTTTAAACGGGCTCCCGCTTCTGAACCAAGGCAACTCGATCGTCAAGTTTGCTAAAAGAGACGACCAAGATGAAGTAAAGAATGAGTAGAACACTTTGTCTCGTTACGTCCAAGGCTATGGACGAACGGTTAATGAAGTTTCCTTTTGGATCGATACGAAATGAGAAATAGAGTATATCAATTTCCATGAACCAAAATCCTTAATCTTTTTCAAACAACAACCATCATGTCCTCTCAAGGAGGTGGCCGGCCATATAAAGAGGAGGGGGTGAGTGTAGGAGCAAGGGGATGTGACCACAACAACAAAGCTTATCATAACACCTAGTGTGAACTCAATGAAAGCAAGTGATGAATCATTAAGCAAGTCATCAAGCATTAAATGAACAATTAATGCTAACAATGAATCATCAAGCCTTGTCACCAAATCTAGAATCTTCTAGAACACTGACTCGCCTCAAGAAGAAAAGATAAATCCGTATTTAACCGACTGTTAAATACGGCTGATAGAAAACTGGAAACTGGCAACTTCCAAAAGTGATCCTGAAACGAATTTCAGGATAACCCCGTATCAGTATAAACATACCCGTATTTGTATTATGACCGAATAAAAATGCAACTGAGACAAAAATATTATATCTACACAGTATAATACTGGGTTCCGGCTTAAACCAAAGCCTACCGGTATTATCTGCCCGAAAAATGACACGTGCGAAAACGCACGTGCATTTTCCGAACCTTGCCATAAACCCATACGGCCTCTACAATGTTTCGCCCGAACTTGGGAAAGTGTCTGTGGGGGACTCTAATGACTCATCAACACATTGGCACTGGGTATAATCTCTAGCACGTCAGAGGTACTAACTGTACGTAACGGTTTGCCTATGTATTGATTGGAAGGGAAGCTGACGAGCGAACTCATCTATAAACCCTACTGAGCCTGACAGTGACAATGTATATACAGTCCGGTCCATTCGTCTAAAGAGTATCGCATATCGAGTCTAGGGGGGTGGATAAAGTCAGACCCCCTAATAACGTGATAAATCGTGTCGGCATGAAGCCCATCACCACCTGAGAAACAACTGATCCAAATCAGTAATTCTCCACTACCTCGGCCGAGGGTTTCTAGTGATGGCCACCCGTGCAATGTGCGACATCAATCCCCAATACCGGAAGAGATGAATCCCCGAGATCCTCTCACTTGCCTCCAATGTGGCTCGGGACTGTACCCAACTAAAACCTGTTTGCACAACTCTTTTGAGCGTGGTAGGGTAGTAATCTAAGCACAATGGGAACTCACATGAGACAAACGACGATCTCAGGTCGATGAACTAACCTGTACACATGTCACCAGGGAACTGCTATCTGACGATATGTATAATACCAACTAGCATGTTCCCGGCGAGTCCTGTCCGGTGTACTCATAACCCAATGAGCACCTGTATACATTTTAGGTGAACCAACTAACACCAATGGCTTGTGAGACCGGCCATTGCCCCTCGTCAGGGTCTTGACTGTATACACTAGTCTACTCTCGAGTATCGATGCCCTGTCTCGAAAACTCCCATGACTAGGGACACTTTAAGGATGTGCCTATAGACCCCAGCTCCCATGTATATGATCACCATCATACTGCTGGCTGTCAAGCAGAATCCTATGGGCTCTATCAATCATGCAATAACATGTATACGATGATAAAGACAAACCAGATAGCATACTGTCATCTCGAGCAAGACTGTCATATCGGTATAGGTCCTGCCTCAATCATTGCAATCACGTACCTGCGATCCAATAATTGACTTTGAGGACACTATCTCCAACAGCACGAAGATCCGCGGCCTTACGGGATCGTCGGCAAACATGATTGAGCTCTTCAATCATGTTGTCGAGATCCTTCTGCGACGAGATTAAGATGAGGGCATTGAGGTCCTCGTCGGAAAGCTGGTACTTGACGGCGCTAATCTTTTCTCTGAACACATTGCCGATCTTGGCCAGCAGATCCGTCAGGCTCGAGAAACGCCGGAGCGAAGGTCAGGTTGGAAAAGAGGGTGGAGGTTGTTGGAGAGATTGAGGAAGCGGAGATGGGAGAGGAAGGAGATGTGGAGGGAGGGGATAAGACAGGTGAGGTTGGAAGAGGAGGAGAGGTTGAGGGCAATGACGCGGCGGGTGAGAGGTTGCAAGCGGAGGAGGGACGATGAGATGTGATTTGAGGGGAGAGAATTAAAAGCTTATGTGGTTGGGTTAATTTTGTCCATACACTGATTTTGCTGTGGATTTATTAAATAAGAGTTTGTCAATATCATTTATGTAGGGTTCCTAGGCACCCTAATGAGGTCTCACAAGGCATCAACCATGCCATTTTCAAAAAAATGTATGTGCCGAGAAACCCTAGAACGGATCGTCGGCTAGATGTCTAGGCGAAAAACAATCTAGTTAACAACTTAACTAATGGGTTATCGGAAATACAACCTTTGTAGATCCGGTGCTCCACCTCCATAGCTCCGCAACGAAGTCCTTTGCTGTCCAAAAAGAATCCGGGCTCTAGCGTCGGCTTCATCGGAGAATAGGCGAGCTAGGTCGTCGATGTCCATGCCGAAGATGATCTACGTCGAGGCATCGCTAAATCAAGCTCCACCTTCACCAAGCCATGAAAACTTGTGAAGGAAACACACTCTACTACTTGGCAAGAGGTAGAGGATGAGAAAATAGGAAGTGGGTAGACTTTAGAATTGGATTTCTCACTCATTTCCATCAATCACCATTGATGAAGTCTAGGTTTTGCTTCTTGAAGAAGAAGAAGAAGAAGATGATCTAGAATGATTATTATGATAAGAATTGTTTAAAATGAAAAGAATAATCAATTCTTATCATAAGTGAACCATGGTTAGTTGTAGAGAGTGAACTAGGGTTAGTGGAGTGGTTAAGGTTAAGCATAAGACAAAATGGTGACAAAGTCAAAGTGTTCATGAAACTTCATGAACAAAACAAAAATTGCCACCATTTTCTCATTTGCTTATTCTTTTTCCAAAAAGAAAAAGATTAATATATAAATAAGGAAATCAAAAACCCTAATCATCCACTTAACTATAGTTTGATACTTTACACTTAACCAAAAAGCATGTATCATCAAATATGATACAATCAAGTGCACAAAATCATATCGCATATGGAATGCGCACACCCGAGTGAGAAAATCCATTCAAAGTGAACCGATACTAGTTAATGCAAAGTAATATATCAAATATATAATTATGCATTAAATCACTAAATCAACACTTGATTCAATGATCCGGTCATGTCGCACATAACCGACTGGTATCATCAGTAACAACTTATCGCATCAACACTTGATCCGATAACCCGGCTATATCGCATATAACCGATCAATGTCACATCACGAGAATGAAATACGGTATCACATACACGCATCATTCTCGGTCCCGCACATATCTCATATGCGCTCCTATTTCGTTTCGCTTGAGCCAGGAAACCTCTGTGTAGGACTCTAAAGACTCGTCAATACGCCGGCAGCAGGTGATGATCATATCAAACACCCACAAACCGCAAGCGGTCTGCTAAACGTAACGGCCACCCGGGTATTGAGCGATCAGAAGATCGACGAGCAAGCCCGCTCACACTCCTGTGAATCCAACCAGTAACACTTACCGTACAGTCCGGTCTGTCCGTCTGATCTGTCGCATATCTCGCCTAGGGGTGGTAAACGTCAGACCCCAATAGCTCGATAAGTCGTGTCGATATGAGGTCTATAACAATTCGAGAAACTACTGGTAACACTTACCAGTAAATCTCAGCAACCCTGGCCAGGGATTTCCTGTTATAGCCAATCGAACACAGCGCAACATCAACCCCCTATACCGGGAGAGACGAATCCCCTCCTATCGCTCATTGCCTCTATGTGACTCGGGACTGTACCCAAAAACCACCGTTTTGCACGCCCTCTTGGACGTGGTAAGATGGAAATCAAAGCACAGTGGGAACCACACAAGACTCTATGACGATCTCGGGTCAACAGACTACTCTGTACCAGTGTCACCAGAGAACTGCCATCTGACGTGAGGTATAATACCATCTGGGAGTTCTCGGCGAGTCCGTCCAGTGTACTCAGTCTCTACTGAGCACCCGTATATCATCTCTGATGTCAAACACCAATGGATATGGGATCATCCATCGCCCATCTGTATGGGTCGAGAAGTTACACGCTAGTCTACTCTGGTATATCGATGCCCTGTCTCGATACACCCACGACTAGGGACTTTGAAGGATGTACTTATGGACTACCATGTCCCCACTAGTATGATCCGCATCATAGTCCAGGTAGTCAAGTACACATCCTAAGGGCTTTACCAACATGTAATAGAGAGACAATCAGTGTACACGTTAAGGTAAAGTTCAACCAGATAGCATACTATCATGTCGAGCAAGAAAGTCCTCCCTATATATGTCCCAGCATCCACTACAATATACATCCTATGTATAGTAATGGCCTCTAGGGCATACATATAACTAACAATTTATCCTTATTTGATAAATCAAAAATCCACATCAAAACTTGTGTATGGACAAAATACACAAGTTTGGGTGTGGATTTATCAAATAAGGGTTTGATAATATCATCAGACTAAGCTCAGTTGGTACCAATTTCCTCGCCAACGTGAGAGGTCACACGTTCGATCCCAAAGGGGGTTGATTTCAAAAGAAATAAAAAAAAATTATCACCACCCTACACAATTTACAAATAAACAGTCACTAAGGTTCAAGTTAAGCATACATGTAAATTTTGCATATCATTAGACAATTAAATAGCTAGCACGCGCATTGAGAAACCTTATACAACCAGAAGAGAATATATACATAATGCACGCAACACACACATCAAGTAGAAATACAATGACAGCCCAAGGAATTGAGAAGGAAAATGTTTTATTCATTGAGTTTTATTTTTATTTTTATTTTGACAGGCAACCATACTCCAAAAAATTGACATTAATAAAGAAAACATGTAGTTAAAGATGCTGAGAGCTTCCATCCAAATTGAGTAAAAGGTGATAATTCATCTTGGGCAAAGCTTATGGGGAGGAGCGGACCAATGTCTTCATTCGCAACAACGGCCTTAACACAAGAGGACCATCCCCTAAACTCAAGACCAAAGCAAACTGGCATCACTCAGATATTGAAAGCTGTTTTACAAGTGAGTACATCGATTTACCTGAATTGTAAATTTCCAATTAATTGATATCACTCAGATATTAGAGAGCAAATTACATCCTTCAGCTACTGCTGTAGCTTCTAAAGGAAAAACGCCGCAACTTCTTCCGGACCTCTACCAATATGCCGAATGGGGCTTTTCGAAATGTTTCTCCAAGTGTTTGAAATTCCTGTGATGAGAAATGGTTCATACAACATAGAAGTAAATATAGGAATGACTCATCGATTGTAGAAACAAGAAAAAAGAGCAGTTCAAGGCAGGGTCTATGTGATACAGGTACCGCTAGCAATATGACTACAAAAATTGATGGACTTGACTTAAACAAAAAAGAATCTGCTCCAAAGAAAGTGGCAAATGTCAAGATGCTATATACAAGAGCCATGGACGTTGTCTAGTGAATATATTTCATGCTTGGCCGTTTGCCGACCTCAAAAATTTGAGGTCACCATGATAGGAAGTCGATGTTCTTCCTAGAAGAATTATTGTTGAACGCCTAAAAGTTTTCTTTCTTTTCCATCACTTTTTCCAAACTAAACATACTTCACCGAAGAAATCTAGATGAAAGAAGAGGACGAAGAAGAACACAACCTCGAAACTTGAAATATGTTTGCACACTCTTTATTTTCGTTAACATTATACTTAACAAACTCAAATCTTATAATTTAGGAAACTATATGAGCTATAGGATCTTTAACTTGGCTTATGTTATGACATGGCAGGTGGAGGACATGTTGATATCAGGTAGTAGTATTGACAAGTAATCCTGTAGACTTTAAACGAATAAATACTAATTAATTTAAGAATCTGGTTGCTTTTGATCATATTTAGACTAATAAATATTCATCAACATACATATTTTAATTCGCGAATTCACATAGAAGAATCCCAAAGTTAAAACAAAATATGATTTAACTTTGCAAAGCACTATTTGAGGATAATATTGCTAGACAGTCTCATGAAATGGTTCCAAAATATGAATTAATAGGCATCAAGTGACATTTCATCTTTTACATTTCCGGCCCAGTTGGAATAATTTGCGGTTGTTCTTGTTCCACTTCTCTAACATGCATTTCATTAGAAAGTGTGATGGCCAGATTTACCGTAACTTCTACCTAATCCCCTCTCGTCTCCAATACGCAACTTTCACAGTTGTCCGAATTCCCGTCTGTTAAAAACACACAAGTAAATTATAAGAAAAAGCATATGGAAAAATACATATATTAAAATCTGGGTATGAAAACCTGCTTCCGATATAAGCAAAATTCTAAAGGAAAAAATGTCTTAGTAACAAGCCGCGCCCTTATAGAGAACACTGATGTAGGGGAAATTCATGAAACATCCGTGTGGATTACACATGAGAAAGGAAAGAGAGGACCAAACATGATTAAACATCAGAAGGTAGAATTTCCTTCATTTCAATTGGCCCACTGCAATTTATGGCAAGTCCTTGGCTATGGTAAATCAGAATTAATGCGTTATTATCAGCACTCTACATGAGAGAGGTACCGACATGGCGGCATCATAATATTCTTGCACAAACTTTATAGCTATAATTCATGCATATATGAGAGGAAAAAAAAAACTAATACTGTTCTGCATAGAAGTTCACTTAATTAACATAAGATGTTGAGAGACTGTTAATGGCCTCATTATGTGACAGCAAAGGATTTCCAAGATCTGCACTACAAGGGCCTCGCACGCATTGCTTTACCACAACAAGAATATGACTAATGCTAAGAAGCAAATAATTTATTAAAACAAAAAGCTAATGCTGCCAAGAGTAAGCAGAAAATAATCTAATAGACATTTTTTGTTACATTTAAAAGTAAGATAAATTTATCTCAAGAAGAAGCAATGTGACTTTCTTCGTCAATGTATCATAACACAACTCAACTGACGCATCAGCTGAAAGTATTACGGCCGGTAAGCTTCTTTCGCTCGGATGTCTTCTCAAATATTCCAACTACCAATATCTTTGAGTGTTATCTGAAAACTCCTTGCAGCTTTAATACTCATGTTTGCAGAGCCTGTCATTCTTTCCAGGTTCTTTTTTAAGAAAAGCCTTGACCTGAAACCATAAAAATTTCAATGTTTAGAATAAAAACACCATGGAAATTGACAAACATTAATAGAAAAGCACCGACAGCAAGAAAATGTTAAAAGCATTAGCAGATCACGATGGACAGAAAAGATCAAGTTTTAGACATGTCAAGGTCATTCTTCTCTGAACCTTCAATGTCGGAAAAAACTTCATGGATTTTGGGGTGAAAAAAAAACCGTGTTCCTTATTTCAATCTATTTTGGTTTATGTTATCTGCTTTTAATGGAAATAACGCATCCAAAATCAAATTAAGCAAAGCAAAATTTGTGTACTATATTTGATGCTCATTTCACTTCAATTTCCACCTCTCGTTCCATCATCTAAGGATGAAATATGCATAAAAAGATTGCCCCACACCAACCTGAGAAACAATTCCTCAATCTAAACTTGGAAATAGACATACTTTATAACCCGAACCAAGCTTTGCCCAATAGAGAAGAAAAGGGCCTAAGAACCAAACTCAAAGATTGAGTGCAAACCTAAGTCTTCAATCTGTAAAAATGTTTTACTCCGCGGCTATGCCCGTTGGCTGTGAAATATTTCCAACTTTCTGTGCGCGCGCGCGCGTTCTCTATTACCCCAGCATGTTGAAAAAGCCTAAGATTTTATGCTGAAAACAAATGGAACATAACGTATTTTAAGGTGGAGATATGGTGAACCAGCGGTCGAAACTCAGTCATGTGCTTGTACCATGTAATAAACGAGAATCAATATAGACAATTTTTCCAGACGATCATTTTTTTTAAGACAACATACATCGATGTCAATTTTTCTATGCTATAGAATAAGATAGAAATAAAAATTAATACTCTATAGGAGCCAACTACTCTCATATAAATATAAGTGACATTTTTCAGATATTTGAGATGACTTAGACAAACGTACCTGGTAATGGGCTAGAAGATCAGCAAAACGCCCGATTGGCGAAGAAAATTGAACATGACCCGAAAGTCCAAGTGCCCAATGGCGTTTGGGTTTACTAAAGTTCAGTTCTGCTAAACGCATATTTCTAACATAAGCATTGCGCGTAGCTGGTCCTTCGGGGAGATCGGAAAATGAATCTCGTGATATGTTGTATGGATTGGACTGTCCCCTGTAAGGCAATGGAATGTTGTGCTCCAATCCAAACGAGGCAATAGCCTCTCCGCAAAGTATCTTCATCTCAGAACAAGTTTCTTTGCAGGATTCAATTGGGCTTCAACAAATAGATTGATGGAAGGATCGATCTCATCTGGGTTTTCCACCTTGACACGCGAATCAGCCATCGCCGTGTCTATTGCACCCTACATGAGGTAAGCAATTTATCGTAAAACTATATTGACTTTATCATATACCATTATTGCATCAAGCAAAGGATTAGTAAAATCTTTTGTTTCATAAACTTTTTGAGAACAATTAAAGGATTCCAACATACCAGTGTTGAGCAGACAAGTAAAATTTACAAATGCATGGACAGCATCAATGAATATTATGAAGGTAGAATATGTTTGATGACTTTGGTTTTCCTAATATTTTATGCCTACAGACAAACACGCACATCAGGCATGGTCGTACAACCGCGTAAATTACTACATACATGTAAATAAAAGCCTATCTTGCACTAAAATATCACGACTTATTCAAGATTTCTTGAATAACTCACTTGAACTCTATAAATTAGAGATAACCCTCTTGAACCTTTTTCGCAACTAACTATCATGAAAGGTTATGCGACATCCCTCATGCGACATTGTTAGTTGTCATAACATGAATACCTCTAGCATTGTTGTAGCCATGCTCATTACCATCTACCCTCGTTTAATATTTGAAAACAAAAAATTCTCTCTATATCCCTTATTCCTATTGCCCTAACCCTAAATCGAAGATGACGATGATCAAGCAAGTATGTCCACTCAAATTGGAGCAGGATTCAGCATCTACTTGAGGTTGTTTGCCTTCATTTGAAGGTTGAAGAAAGTTGATTGTTTGAAGGTGTTTTTACGGTCAGATTATTTTTTCTTTGCTTTTATCCATGTGATTTGGATTAGGGATTCTAACTATTTGGGATACATGGATTTAAGGATTTGTTGAAGACCAAACAAGTAGGATCTACATGTACAGGGAAATATTCAATGTCTATAAGGAGCTCCATAGCATGATCTGCCGTCTCAGATAGTCCCATGGCCGTAAGTATCCATCACAAATTCAATCAACACAAAATTAATAACAAGTTTAGGACTGATACTCTATGGTAGTCATGATGTTACATAAATGCTTAAACCAACAAAAATTAATACATTGTATCATTACTTTAAATTATAGCGAAAACTATATGCTAAACAATTGTTTTAACATCTAATATCAACTTCAACTAATTAACAAATTTACGAAAAAAGAAAAGAAAAGATATCAACTAATTAACATGCAACATAATATAGTATATTTGACATGAACTTCAAAAGACAATAATAAATAAATGTCAAACTCTGTTATTAAGTCAACCCAAGATGCCCAAGTGCCTCATCAAAGACAATAATAAATAAATGTTATAAACCTGCTAGAAATCAGGCCCACTTGGCTCATAATCCACTTTATTCAAGATATTACTTAAATATTGGGAATTATTATAAAGACTTGGGTATTCGTCTCTCCATCCGATATGGGACTATTTCCCACATACAAATGCTATCAATAGATTCAAACTACTAACAATCCCCCACTAGTTTGTATATATTGGTTGCAACCACATCTCTCTCGTGACAAATATTATGCATAAAGAAAGGCATCTCTCGATTTAAACCTTCCATTAGTGTATATATATCAATCGTCTAACAAAGTTATTGGTGTCCGCAGATTAAACCAAAACTTTTATTATTAGAATTTGAAATACAACACACACAATATTCATCTTATTTTCTAAGAGCTTTATAACTGCTTTAGCACTATTATGGTCATGTGTTACTCTTGTACTTCATAAGTATTTACAAGAGAATACTTCATATCTCTTGTTGAAGCGGCACCACTTCTATGCTAATATAGGTGGAGTTTCCTTTATTATATCTCTGTTACCGTGGATATTTAAAAATTAAATAACTCCATTGAGAGCTTTCGCTCATCCTCTTTATCGTAACAGACAGCACTAGATACTTATTTATATAAGAATGAGACGTCTAGTGCAATACAGGCACATGACAGTAACTTGTTATTACCCATTGAACTATTAAAATTAGTTTTTACTAATTAAAGTTGGGTTGCCATTACTGGTGCCAAATTGTAAATGTTTAAGTCCCATTCCAATTGACGTATTCTTTACCAAATCTCTAGATAATGCCTTGGTAAAGGGATCTGCTAAATTCTTTGCAGATCTCACATAAACTATGGTAATTATTCCATTAGTAATTAATTCTCGAACATATTCATGCCTTAAGCTAATGTGTCTAGATTTACCATTATAAACATTATTATAAGCTCTAGACATAGTCGCCTCACTATCGCAATGTAAGAAAATAG
Organism: Agapanthus africanus; assembly: GCA_030015575.1. Lineage (NCBI taxonomy): Eukaryota > Viridiplantae > Streptophyta > Magnoliopsida > Asparagales > Amaryllidaceae > Agapanthus > Agapanthus africanus. The sequence continues at coordinate 232,330,140 of CM057341.1, forward strand.
ATGGCATTGGTTGTGGCCACAATTTTATATCCAATAATAAATTTCTCAGCCATTCCGCTTCCTTGCCGGCAGCAGCCAAAGCGACAAATTCAGATTCCATTGTTGAATGTGTGATGCAAGTTTGTTTCTTAGAGGCCCAACTAATGGCACAGCCTCCAATTGTAAATACCCAACATGTTGTGGATTTATTATTACTTGCACTTGTGATCCAACTTGCATCCGAATAACCTTCTAGTACTACAGGATAATTGGAATAAAATAGACCAAACTCTTTTGTTCTTTTTAGATACCCAAGAACTCTACTGATGGCCTTCCAATGATTAGTACTGGGTTTACTGGTGTATCGTGACAATTTGCATACTGCAAAAGCTATATCAGGTCTTGTACAATGCATCGCATACATAAGGCTTCCAATAGCGCTAGCATATTCTAATTGTGCAATTATATTGTCACAATTCTCATTTAATTTCATACTCGGATCATACGGAGTAACACTTTCTTTAATATTAAGATGTTAGAATTTATTTAATAATTTCTCTATATAATGAGATTGGTTTAGCACAAACCCTTCACTATATTTTTTCACCTTTATTCCTAAAATAGTATCCACTTCATTCAAATCTTTCATTTTGAATACTGAAGTTAAATACTTTTTTGTTTCATTTATTCCAATCATGTTTGTACCAAATGTCAACATCTCGTCTACATAGAGACATATGATTACCCCATAATTCTGATTGAATTTGGAATATACACATTTATCCGCACTATTATGCTTAAAACCATTTGATATTATTGCTTTATCAAATTTCTCATGCCATTGTTTAGGGGCCTGTTTTAAACCATATAGCGACTTAGTTAATTTACAAACTTTGTTCTCATTTCCAGAAAGTATGAAACCTTCGGGTTGTTCCATGTATACTTCCTCATTTAATTCACCATTTAAAAAGGCCATTTTTACATCCATTTGATGCACATATAAATTATATATTGAAGCCAAAGCTATAAGAACTCTAATAGATATTATTCTAGCCACATGTGCATAAGTATCAAAATAACTTATGCCCTCCTTTTGTGTGAATCCTTTAGCAACTAATCTTGCCTTGAAAGTTTGTATAGAGCCATCTGTATTTTGTTTTTTTCTAAATACCCATTTACACTTTATAGGCTTAGATCCTTGAGGCAAGTCAACCAATATCCAAGTATTGTTAGATATTATTGAGTCCATTTCGTCATCAATAGCCTCTTTCCAAAATGCAGTATTTCTTGATGACATTGCTTCATTAAATGTTTTAGGATCGTCTTCTATATTAAGTAGAATAGATACTTTGTTAAGCACTTTGGTTCTATCTCCTTCAACGAGAAAAACTATTGAACGCGAATCAATAAAATCAGGACCAAAAGATTTTTCTTTCCTGATTCTTTGACTTTTTCTTGGTTCAATATTTTCATTTCTTTCTCTTCTTTTCTCATTGGTAATTTTCTTAGAAGTTGCTGCATTTTCATTATTATACAAATTAGAATCAACTTTGTCATGCATAAATTTATTTTCAAAAAATTCAACATGTATCTATTCAATTATGACATTTGATTCTAAATCTAGAAGTCGATATGCTTTAGAATTCTGTGCATATCCAACAAATATACTTCTAATGCCCCTCGGCCCTAATTTAGATTTATATGGATCGGTCATTTTATAATATGCTATGCACCCCCGCACTTTAATATAGTTTAAATTGGGTTTTCTACCATTCCAAATTTCATATGATGAAACATGAGTTTTCTTGGATGGTATTCTATTATGAATATAACATGCTGTTAAAAGTGTCTCACCCCAAAAATTAAAAGGTAATTTAGCATTTAAAAGCATAACATTTACCATTTCAACTAAAGTCATATTTTTCCTTTCGGCTAATCCATTGTGTTGAGGCGTATAGGGTGCAGTTCTTTGATGAATAATACCATGCATTTCGCAGAATTGAGAAAAAGAATCAGAAAAATATTCTTCCCCTCTATCACTTCTAAGGATTTTAATTCTTTTATCTTTCTGATTTTCTACAACTGACTTATACTCTTTAAATTTCTCAAATGCTTCATCTTTTGTTCTTAATAAATATACATATGTAAAACGAGAATGATCATCAGTAAAAGTTATAAAATATCTTTTTCCTCCTCTAGTTAATTGACCATTTAATTCACAAATATCAGAATGAACAAGTTCTAATAAATTAGTATCTCTTTCGATTTGAGGGAAAGGTTTTCTGGTCATTTTTGCTTCTACGCAAATCTCACATTTATCATTATGATCATTCTGACATACAATGTAACCATGTTTAGACATATACTTTAAAGAGCGAAAATTTAAATGACATAATCTAGCATGCCACAAAGAAAAAGAATACTCAACAACATAAGCAAACACGCAATTTATTTCATTAATGCTGAGTTTGAACATGCCATCACAGGAATATCCATTTCCTACAAATATACCATTCTTCGATATTACAAGTTTGTCAGGCTCTAGAACAATTTTAAATCCCTTCTTGCACAACAGATTTGCAGATACAAGATTTTTCCTTAAATCAGGAACATGAAATACATTAAGCAGAGTAAGTTTCTGTCTAGATGTAAACTTCAATTCAACACTTCCTTTACCGAGCACTTTGGCCGAAACGTGGTTTCCCATCAACACCTCTTCAGGTTCTTTCTGATCTGTGTAGGTTTTGAACATTGCTTTGTTATTGCATACATGGATGGTTACGCCAGAATCCAGCCACCAATCTGCAGTTCTAGTTACCGCAGCCATATGCAATTCCGTAATTATGCCTATCTGCATGTCAGAAACCATAGCAACAAGTTCTTTGACTTCATTTTCTATTAGATTTGCCTTGTTGCTATTTTCTGATCCGAAACCAAGTTTTTTCTGGTATTTTCTGAATTTGCAATCTTTAATATAGTGGCCTTTCTTTCCACAGTTATAATAAGGCCATTTCTTTTTCGCAAAATTAGATTTCTTAAAATCATTTCCCTTCTTCTGGACTTTGAAATTGTTCTGAAATTTTCTATGACCATTTTCACTGACATGATTCACTTTAGAGTTAGATTTAGAACTAAGAAAAATCATGTCACGTGTACGATTCTCTGCATCAATCTGTAGATGAGTATGAAATTTCTCTATGGTAAAATTTTCAGGAGAGTGCATAATTTTCTTTCTGTATTCATTCCAAGTAGGAGGAAATTTAGATAGAATCGCTCCAACTTGAAATGAATCAGGGACTTTAATTTCAAGTTCGCTCGGTTTAGAGACGAGAATTTGTAATTCATGCACTTGATCCATGATTGGCATGTCATCAGTGATCTTAAATTCAAAATATTTAAGCGCTAGAAATTTATCCGTACCTTTCTTCTCATTTCTGTACTTTGTTTCAAGGGCGCTCCAGATTTCCTTTGGTGTCTTCATATTTCTGTAAAGATCATACAGACGATCGGTGAGGGAATTGAGAATGTAACTGCGACAAACTAGTTCATCTTCTTCACGCTTGTTTTTCTCTGTTCTGGCACTCTCGGCATCATTCGAAATTGAGGCTGAATCTGGAATTGGCGGCAAGTTCGGATCGAGAACGTAAAATATCTTCAAGGCGGTCAACAAGAACACCATCTTGTCTTTCCATCTAGTGTAATTGCTCCCATCGAATCGATCCAGTTTGATAACATCTTGGTTCTGGAAATGAACCTTGACACTTGAATTTAATTCTGTCTCCATAATATCACCTTTCGATTGTTGACTTTTAGTTTGGTTAAGACAGAATTAAAAGCTTTGAGGCGTGTATGATACACTTTCCAAAGGTGATATTGCCCCCACTATGGGAGTACAGTGGAAGGAAATCACCCCCAAGATACAACAAAGCCCTTGAAACTCTCTTAGAAGATAATGAGAAGAAGATGCCAAAACTGTGAGGAGAAGGACATAATTTATAGAGTTGAACAGACACAACCGTTTTACTGAATTTGAAATTCAAAATGTCAAACTCTGTTATTAAGTTAACCCAAGATGCCCAAGTGCCTCATCAAAGACAATAATAAATAAATGTTATAAGCCTGCTAGAAATCAGGCCCACTTGGCTCATAATCCACTTTATTCAAGATATTACTTAAATATTGGGAATTATTATAAAGATTTGGGCATTCGTCTCTCCATCCGATGTGGGACTATTTCCCACATACAAATGCTACCAATAGATTCAAACTACTAACAATCCCCCACTAGTTTGTATATATTGGCTGCAACCACATCTCTCTCGTGACAAATATTATGCATAAAGAAAGGCATCTCTCGATTTAAACCTTCCATTAGTATATATATATCAATCGTCTAACAAAGTTATTGGTGTCCGCAGATTAAACCAAAACTTTTATTATTAGAATTTGAAATACAACACACACAATATTCATCTTATTTTCTAAGAGATTTATAACTGCTTTAGCACTATTATGGCCATGTGTTACTCTTGTACTTCATAAGTATTTACAAGAGAATACTTCATATCTCTTGTTAAAGCGGCACCACTTCTATGCTAATACAGGTGGAGTTTCCTTTATTATATCTCTGTTACCGTGGATATTTAAAAATTAAATAACTCTATTGAGAGCTTTCGCTCATCCTCTTTATCGTAACAGACAACACTAGATACTTATTTATATAAGAATGAGACGTCTAGTGCAATACAGGCACATGACAGTAACTTGTTATTACCCATTGAACTATTAAAATTAGTTTTTACTAATTAAAGTTGGGTTGCCATTACTGGTGCCAAATTGTAAATGTTTAAGTCTCATTCCAATTGACGTATTCTTTATCAAATCTCTAGATAATGCCTTGGTAAAGGGATCTGCTAAATTCTTTGCAGATCTCACATAAACTATGGTAATTATTCCATTAGTAATTAATTCTCGAACATATTCATGCCTTAAGCTAATGTGTCTAGATTTACCATTATAAACATTATTATAAGCTCTAGACATAGTCGCCTCACTATCGCAATGTAATGAAATAGATGGCATTGGTTGTGGCCACAACTCTATATCCAATAATAAATTTCTCAGCCATTCCGCTTCCTTGCCGGCAGCAGCCAAAGCGACAAATTCAGATTCCATTGTTGAATGTGTGATGCAAGTTTGTTTCTTAGAGGCCCAACTAATGACACCGCCTCCAATTGTAAATATCCAACCTGTTGTGGATTTATTATCACTTGTACTTGTGATCCAACTTGCATCCGAATAACCTTCTAGTACTGCAGGATAATTGGAATAAAATAGACCAAACTCTTTTGTTCTTTTTAGATACCCAAGAACTCTACTGATGGCCTTTCAATGATTAGTACTGTAGGGTTCCTAGGCACTCTTGTGAAGGTTCATAAGGCATCAAACATGCCCGGATTAAATTTTAGACGTGCCGAACAACCCAAAGCCGGGATCTTTGCTAGATTATTAGGGTTTAATATGCAAGATGATAACTTTTATCTAAGTGTGAGGGATTACAACCTTTGTAGTCCGCTCCTTCACTTCACAAGCTCCGAGTAGAAGTCCCTTTGCCGCGATCCACGATCTCCCGGACTCATGAGAGGCTCCACGACTCGAACGATCCATGCTAGCTCGAAGTATTCCAAATCTCCGATGATCTACCTTGAAGTTGCTTCGACTCAAGCTTTCTCACTCAAAAGAGAAGAACACACTAATCCCATGGGCTAGATGAGATGAGGATGAGAGAGTAGTAATTTTGCTTTCTTTTTAAATCATTTTCTCATTTTATTTCATCACTTAAAGAAAAACTAGCAAGCTTTTTTTTTGAAGAGAGAAGAAGAAGATAATGGAAAATGAATAAATCCTTTTTCCTTTTGTGATGAATAGAATATAAACCATATGATTGAATTGTAAACCATGGTTAAGGATGAGTGGTCAAGATTTTGTAGAGAAATAACTAGAGTTAGGGTTTGGTTGAGTTAAAGAATGTGTCATCCATAAAGATCTTAAGAATGACAAAAGAAAAAGCTTCTAGAAGGTGCATGAAGCTACTAACCCTAATCAAACCCTAAACTCAATTAATCATCCTTAAAACATGTTTAACAATTAATCATAACATGTCACAATAATATATATCACATATATATTATATATTTGCAACAAAAGAAAATAATACAATTAACATATATCGCATATATATCAATGTATCATCCACTGAGAAAATGAAATAATAAAGCGAGCCAATATTAGATAATGTAATACAATATATCATATATATTATTATACATTAAATCATCGAATCAACACTTGAATCGATGATCCGGCTATATCGAATATTACCGACTAATATATCATGTACCGATTTATCGAATCAACACTTGATCCGATGACCCGGTTCATTTCTAAATATCCTGAGAATATAATACGGTATCCCATATCGCATTATTCTCGTTCCTGCGCATATCACATATGTGCCACTACTCCGTTTCGCCTGAGCCAAGAAACCTCTGTGTAGGACTCTAAAGAATCGTCAATACGCCGGTAGCAGGTGATGATCATATCAAACGCCCACAAGCTGCAAGCGGTCAGCTAAACGTAACAGCCACCCAGGTATTGAGCGATCAGAAGATCAACAAGCTAGCCTGTGCGTTCTCCTGTGAATCTAACCAGTAACACTCCCGTACAGTCCGGTCTGTTCGTCTGATATGTCGCATATCAAGTCTAGGGGTGGTATACGTCAGACCCCAGTAACCGATAAGTCGTGTCGATGTGTGGCTCATAACGGGTCGAGAAACTACTAGTAACACTTACCAGTAAATCTCCATATCAGCCCTGGCCAGGGACTTCCAGTTAAAGCCAATCGAACACAGCACAACATCAACTCCTTATACCGGGAGAGACGAATCCCCTCCTATCGCTCATTTCCTCCATGTGATTCGGGACTGTACCCAAAAGCCACCGTTTTGCACGCCCTCTTGGACGTGGTAAGGTGGAAATCAAAGCACAGTGGGAATCACACAAGACTCTATGACGATCTCGGGTCTTCAGACTACCCTGTACCTGTGTCACCGGAGAACTGCCATCTGACGTGTGGTATATCACCATCTGGGAGTTCTCGGCGAGTCCGTCCAGTGTACCCAGTCTCTACTGAGCACCCGTACACCATCTCTGATGTCTAACACCGATGGATATGGGATCATCCATCGCCCATCATATTGGTCAAGATGCGTATACGCTAGTCTACTCTGGTGTATCGATGCCCTGTCTCGATATACCCTCGACTAGGAACAGTTATAGGATGTACTCATCGACTACCGCGGCCCCACTAGTATGATCTCATCATAGTCCTAGTAGTCGAGTACAAGTCCTAAGGGCTTTATCAACATGTGAGAGTAAAACAGTAAATCAGTACAAGTCAACATGTTAAGATAAAGTGAAACCAAATAGCATACTATCATGACGAGCAAGAAAGTCATCTCTATATATAACTAAGCATCCATTATAATATACATCATATGTACAACAATGGCCTCTAGGGCATATACATAACTAACAATCTCCCACTTGCACTAAGGCCAGCTGCTGTAGTATCGCATACCTAGCATCCCGAATAATCTCTCAAACTTTATCTGGGGAATAGCCTTCGTGAATGGATCCGCAGTGTTGTCCTTCGTATCTACTCTCCTGACCTCGATCTCCCGGCGATCAACTATCTCCCTGATCAGGTGATACCGCATCAGAATATGTCTGGACTTTTGATGGGACCTGGGTTCCTTGGCTAAAGCCACAGCTCCATTGTTATCGCAATACAGAGGTATTGGATGCTCAATGGATGGAACCACACCAAGTTCACTAATGAACTTCTTGATCCAGACAGCCTCTTTGGCAGCATCGTTGGCAGCGATGTATTCAGCCTCCATCGTTGAGTCTGCAACGGTATCCTGTTTGGAACTCTTCCAACATACCGCCCCTCCATTGAGGGTAAAGACAAAACCCGAATGCGACTTAGAGTCGTCCTTATCACTTTGGAAGCTGGAATCGGTAAAGGACTCCACCTGGAGTTCTCCGTTACCATACACCAAGAACATCTCCTTAGTCCTTCGCAAGTACTTGAGAATGTTCTTCACAGCTGTCCAGTGACTCTCTCCAGGATCTGCTTGATACCGACTCACTACACTTAGTGAGTATGCTACATCGGGTCTGGTACATAGCATCGCATACATGATAGAGCCTACTGCCGAAGCATAGGGTATCCCTTGCATGCGAGCTCTCTCCAAATCAGTCTTGGGAGACATCTCTTTGGAGAGAGTGAGTCCAGAGATCGTGGGTTGGTTCCCACGCTTGGATTCTTCCATACTAAACCTCTTTAGTATGGTGTCAATATACCTGGATTGGGACAATCCCAGTATCCGTTTAGATCTATCTCTATAGATCATGATTCCCAATATGCAGGAGGCATCACCTAGATCTTTCATTGAGAATCTCTGTGATAAGAAGAGCTTGACTGATTGCAGCATAGGAATATCATTTCCTATCAAGAGTATGTCATCCACGTACAATACGAGGAAGACAACCTTACCCTCTGCTACCTTCTTATAGATATAAGGTTCATCTATATTTTTGATGAAGTCAAACTCTTTGACTACTACATCAAAACAGATGTTCCAACTCCGCGATGCTTGCTTTAACCCATAAATGGATTTAAGCAGTTTACACACCTTTCCGCTGCTCCCACTATCTACGAAGCCCTCTGGCCGAGTCATGTACACGCACTCTTCTAAATCACCGTTTAGAAAGGCGGTCTTAACATCCATTTGCCAGATTTCGTAGTCATGGTATGCAGCAATGGCAAGTAAGATCCGGATGGACTTAAGCATAGCCACTGGAGAAAAGGTTTCGTCATAATCCACACCTGGTCGTTGACGAAATCCCTTTGCTACCAGTCTAGCTTTGAAAGTCTCAACTTTTCCATCTACACCAAATTTCCTTTTAAAAATCCACTTGCTCCCAATGGGTTTTACCCCTTCAGGAGCATTTTCCAAAATCCATACTTTATTGGTGTACATGGATTCCATCTCAGATCGCATTGCATCCAGCCATTTCACAGAGTCACCACTCGTGATGGCCTGCTCGAAACTAGTCGGGTCATCATCATCCATGATGCAATCCTCGCTTCCACCATCAATGAGAAAACCGTAGTATCTCTCAGGTGGACGAGAAACCCTACTAGATCGGCGGAGAGGCTGGGGTTCGTCGGGTACTACTGAATCCTCTGGTTCCATTAAATCTTCAGTTGCAGTTTGTGTTGCTGGAACTTCTTCCAGTTCTACCTCAGAGCCACTAATCTCTTTTGTAAGAAATTCCTTTTCTAAAAAGGTGGCATGTCGAGAAACAAACACCTTTTGTTCCTCGCGATGGTAGAAAAAATATCCATGTGAATGTTTGGGATATCCCACAAACTTGCATAGAACTGACCGTGCCTCGAGTTTGTCTGGATTTTGCCTTTTGACATAGGCCAGACAACCCCATATCTTAACTCGTTTAAGACATGGTCTCTTCCCACTCCATATCTCATATGGTGTGGTAGGTACAGATTTAGTTGGAACTTGATTCAATAGGTATGCTGCTGTCTCCAGTGCATACCCCCAGAAGGAAATAGGTAACTCAGCTGTACTCATCATCGAGCGCACCATATCTAATAGGGTGCGATTCCTCCGCTCAGATACACCGTTGTGCTGTGGTGTATAAGGAGGAGTAAGCTGAGAGAGAATCCCATTCTCTTTTAGATAATCTAGGAACTCACTGCTTAAGTATTCACCTCCTCGATCAGATCGAAGAATCTTAATACTTTTGCCCGTTTGATTCTCTACTTCGTGCTTATATTCTCTGAATTTCTCAAAAGCTTCAGACTTGTGTTTCATCAGGAATACATATCCGAATCTTGAGAGATCGTCAGTGAATGTAATGAAGTAGGAAGAACCGTTCCTGGCATGCGTAGACATGGGACCGCATACATCACTATGTACTAGTCCTAAGAGTTCGGTAACTCTTTCTCCGTGTCCACTAAACAGAGCTTTGGTCATTTTTCCTTTGAGACATGAATGGCAAGTATCATAAGATGATAATTCGAACGGATTCAAATAACCATCTCTATGTAACTTAGCCAGTCGTGTCGCATTGATATGACCAAGTCTACAATGCCACAAGTAGGATTCGTTCATATCTGAACTTTTCCTCTTGTGTGTGTTTTGTATATTCAGGACTGTATTCTGATTTAGAATGAATATGCCATTATGTAACGAGCCTGATGCAATCAACTTTTGATCCAGGAATATGTTCATAACATTATCCTTTACTACAAAATTATATTCTTCTTTACTTAATAAAGAAACTGATATAATGTTGCACATCATGTTCGGTATATAATAGCACTCATTTAGAATCAGTGTATTACGACTCGGCAATACAAGGTGATATTCGCCAACTGCTTTGGCTGCAACATTTGCACCGTTCCTTACTAGAACGGAATGATCATCTTTTCCCAGTTCTCTACCTTTACGTAGCCCATGCAACTGTTTGTATATGTGGGATCCTGATCCGGTATCTAATACCCAGGACGTAGGGTGAACTGAGAAACAGTTCTCAATAACAAACACACCCGAAGAAGATGCATCAACATGCATGTTCTTTTGGGCGGCATGAGAATCCAGATATTCTCATGTTTCCTGTTCAGTCTTATAACTCTTATAAGAAAGAATGGGTCCAACATTCCCTTGCTCAGTACAATAATCGGGTTCAGTCAATACATCAATATTATTATCTTGATTATGGCCTGACATGGTCGCTACCTAGAGAGAGAGAGAAGAAAACACTTTAGCGTATGCTCTTGCAAGATTAGATTGGTTATTATCTTATCTAATCAGGATGTCTCCCACTGTTTTTATCAAATCTACCTTCAAACCCTAAAAAGGTAAGATTAGCCGGGATTAATTACACCTTACAATTTCGTCAATCTTTCAGCCAGATCAGTGTCGGTACTTTGAGGGAGGTTCCCCGTGCTTTCGCACGGACCTAATTAAAATAAACCTCGTTTTCCCAGAGGCGTAACCCCGTTAACACTTTTCTAGACACCTACTTGAATGACTAATTGTTCTGTGTAAAACTCTCCCAGGAGTAACTCTTACTCGCAGTGGGTATCAGGATCCAACTATCTCATAGGAGGTATGCAATCTCATTGCAAATTTCAACACTTGAAATTCCCGATAATGTTTTTGCCCCTAACCCCTATGACCTTGACAAAGGCCAACAAACCATAGGAAGCTAGTCAAGTTCAACCCGTCATTTCTTGATCGAAATTAAACCCACCCGCACGACCCTTGACAAAGGTCAACAAGGTCGTACGAATACCCTAATCCAATCACATCATATGTTTAAAACAGATAAGTACCAGTTAGCTACCGCACACTACGCCTTGACAAAGGCCAACAAACGCAGCACGAATACTAAATAGTCTTTATCTGAAATGACGGAGGGCTACGCAGGTTTTTCAAAAAACCCTGAGCGTAATGAACTTGATATCGTCGTAGAATCGAGTGTTTTTGAAAAGGAGTGTTTTGAGGCCTTTCTTAGTTTCGCTAAAGGGGTCACTCCCGGTGAAGGGATCGTCGGCCCTTTCCTCATCGAGTAAGGTGCAGGATATATCATATATACCGCTGTGCAAAGCAAAACACTAAAAGCAATCAAAAGACAAACCGCGTTTTGTAGCATCTGCCAGTTTCGCTAAAGGAGTCACTCCCGGTGAAGGGATCTCGGTCCTTTCCTCATCGAATAAGGTGCAGGATATATCATATATATCACTGTGCAAAGCAAAACTGTAGCTACCCTTTTTATAAAGTTTTTGATTCTACAACATCTTTAGGTTTCTTTTCTTTTATTAATCTCATTAATAAAAATCCCATCAGTTTATGCTTCCTAAGCATCACAGAAGAAACGAAAGCAGTAATATTTATATATCAGCATATATATATAGTATAAGCATTCGTCTCAGGCAGTAATATGATCTCATCACAGAACATTGCAGCAGAAGAACATATATGAAATATTGGATATACTAGGACGTCCGTGTTTTCAACACGAGCCTGTATAAAACACGGATTCCACGGTCGCGACGAATAGCCAAACCCACATCCCAAGACCCCTACGAGAGCGGCAAGTAACACTGCCAATTCTAGGGTTAGGAGACCCGGTCTCGACTCCTCGAGATGGCCTCCCACTGGACCCTAGAACCCGGTTACTTGTGCTCCCCTCCTTGGGTCTACCTAATGCGGAAAAGTAAATAATATACACTGGTGACAGCAACCGCAACCTGGAAGTGCCCCAAATAAAAGAATATTACTTTACAATTGAATTTTACATGAATGAAAATAAAAACCCTCATCTCACATAAAACCCCCGGCTATTCTGATCGCGACGATCCAATATAACATATCACAGCAACACATAATATCTCATATCATCAACGTAAGTAAATATGCGCATCCCAATTGTCGTTGACATATAGCAACGAAACCGGCGATATCACATATTACACTTACGGTCACAGAAAAGAAAGTGTAAAACTACAATATTTGGAATCCACAATCACTTTAGACATCGTAAATCCGAAATATCACATACTCCGCATTTCATGCCTAACTCTATGAATTCCACATATTGTATCACATTCCAGATAAATAAACAGTATTAAACTTTTCGAACAGATAATCAAACACCCAAAATTTCCTAAACTGCTCAACACTTGAGCGGGGTTCAAATAATCCCAGAATATGTCACAGTACCAGTGATCCAGCCGTAGAAGGGTCAAGCCAACGCCTCACATGTGGCACGCCGTACTCCCCCAAACCCGAAGGTTCAAAAGGCAGTTCAAGACGGTCACATAATCGAGTTAAGGTTTGTTGTCTTCTAGAGGGTCCACCGCTTAACTTGTACAATTTTTCCGAAAGATTTAAACCCGATAAAAATTCAACGCTTGAAAGTTTTCCGTACCGGGAAACAGTAAGTTAATGATATCCGTTCAAATAGTTTAACAGTTTCTAAATATCCGGAAAGAAATACGAACTTAAATATTCCGATCGAATATACTATTACCAAATAAACCCCAGATTTTTAAACACCTGAAACAGATTAAAAATACCCAGAAAAGTCAACAAGTACCTACGATCATTACCAGGAAGCCACGTGTCATGATCTCATCAATCCGCCGCGGAACCGCCACGCAAGCCATGCTTGCGCCGCGGTTCCGCAACCGTTTAGTGGAATTAGGGGCTCGGGTTTCTTGGTAATTCTTAGAATTCCCTGCTGATTTTTTTACATATTTTTAATTCAGAAAAATCCCAAAATTTAAAAAATTTCCAGAGAGGGGTCTTTTTGCGTCGTTTCGGGTTTGATCGGAGTTTTAACTTCGTAAACACATCGTCTAATGCTCTAGCTAGGCTCTGATACCACTGTAGGGTTCCTAGGCACTCTTGTGAAGGTTCATAAGGCATCAAACATGCCCGGATTAAATTTTAGACGTGCCGAACAACCCAAAACCGGGATCTTTGCTAGATTATTAGGGTTTAATATGCAAGATGATAACTTTTATCTAAGTGTGAGGGATTACAACCTTTGTAGTCCGCTCCTTCACTTCACAAGCTCCGAGTAGAAGTCCCTTTGCCGCGATCCACGATCTCCCGGACTCATGAGAGGCTCCACGACTCGAACGATCCATGCTAGCTCGAAGTATTCCAAATCTCCGATGATCTACCTTGAAGTTGCTTCGACTCAAGCTTTCTCACTCAAAAGAGAAGAACACACTAATCCCATGGACTAGATGAGATGAGGATGAGAGAGTAGTAATTTTGCTTTCTTTTTAAATCATTTTCTCATTTTATTTCATCACTTAAAGAAAAACTAGCAAGCTTTTTTTTTGAAGAGAGAAGAAGAAGATAATGAAAATGAATAAATCCTTTTTCCTTTTGTGATGAATAGAATATAAACCATATGATTGAATTGTAAACCATGGTTAAGGATGAGAGGTCAAGATTTTGTAGAGAAATAACTAGAGTTAGGGTTTGGTTGAGTTAAAGAATGTGTCATCCATAAAGATCTTAAGAATGACAAAAGAAAAAGCTTCTAGAAGGTGCATGAAGCTACTAACCCTAATCAAACCCTAAACTCAATTAATCATCCTTAAAACATGTTTAACAATTAATCACAACATGTCACAATAATATATATCACATATATATTATATATTTGCAACAAAAGAAAATAATACAATTAACATATATCGCATATATATCAATGTATCATCCACTGAGAAAATGAAATAATAAAGCGAGCCAATATTAGATAATGTAATACAATATATCATATATATTATTATACATTAAATCATCGAATCAACACTTGAATCGATGATCCGGCTATATCGAATATTACCGACTAATATATCATGTACCGATTTATCGAATCAACACTTGATCCGATGACCCGGTTCATTTCTAAATATCCTGAGAATATAATACGGTATCCCATATCGCATTATTCTCGTTCCTGCGCATATCACATATGTGCCACTACTCCGTTTCGCCTGAGCCAAGAAACCTCTGTGTAGGACTCTAAAGAATCGTCAATACGCCGGTAGCAGGTGATGATCATATCAAACGCCCACAAGCTGCAAGCGGTCAGCTAAACGTAACAGCCACCCAGGTATTGAGCGATCAGAAGATCAACAAGCTAGCCTGTGCGTTCTCCTGTGAATCCAACTAGTAACACTCCCGTACAGTCCGGTCTGTTCGTCTGATATGTCGCATATCAAGTCTAAGGGTGGTATACGTCAGACCCTAGTAACCGATAAGTCGTGTCGATGTGTGGCTCATAACGGGTCGAGAAACTACTAGTAACACTTACCAGTAAATCTCCATATCAGCCCTGGCCAGGGACTTCCAGTTAAAGCCAATCGAACACAGCACAACATCAACTCCCTATACCGGGAGAGACGAATCCCCTCCTATCGCTCATTGCCTCCATGTGATTCGGGACTGTACCCAAAAGCCACCGTTTTGCACGCCCTCTTGGACGTGGTAAGGTGGAAATCAAAGCACAGTGGGAATCACACAAGACTCTATGACGATCTCGGGTCTTCAGACTATCCTGTACCTGTGTCACCGGAGAACTGCCATCTGACGTGTGGTATATCACCATCTGGGAGTTCTCGGCGAGTCCGTCCAGTGTACCCAGTCTCTACTGAGCACCCGTACCCCATCTCTGATGTCTAACACCGATGGATATGGGACCATCCATCGCCCATCATATGGGTCAAGATGCGTATACGCTAGTCTACTCTGGTGTATCGATGCCCTGTCTCGATATACCCTCGACTAGAAACAGTTATAGGATGTACTCATCGACTACCGCGGCCCCACTAGTATGATCTCATCATAGTCCCAGTAGTCGAGTACAAGTCCTAAGGGCTTTATCAACATGTGAGAGTAAAACAGTAAATCAGTACAAGTCAACATGTTAAGATAAAGTGAAACCAAATAGCATACTATCATGACGAGCAAGAAAGTCATCTCTATATATAACCAAGCATCCATTATAATATACATCATATGTACAATAATGGCCTCTAGGGCATATACATAACTAACAAGTACTGGGTTTACTGGTGTATCGTGACAATTTGCATACTGCAAAAGCTATATGAGGCCTTGTACAATGCATCGCATACATAAGGCTTCCAATAGCGCTAGCATATTCTAATTGTGCAATTACATTATCACAATTCTCATTTAATTTCATACTCGGATCATACGGAGTAACACTTTCTTTAATATTAAGATGTTGGAATTTATTTAATAATTTCTCTATATAACGAGATTGGTTTAGCACAAAGCCTTCACTATATTTTTTCATCTTTATTCCTAAAATAGTATCCACTTCATTCAAATCTTTCATTTTGAATACCGAAGTTAAATACTTTTTTGTTTCATTTATTCCAATCATGTTTGTACCAAATATCAACATGTCGTCTACATAGAGACATATGATTATTCCATAATTCTGATTGAATTTGGAATATACACATTTATCCGCACTATTATGCTTAAAACCATTTGATATTATTGCTTTATCAAATTTCTCATGCAATTGTTTAGGGGCCTGTTTTAAACCATATAGTGACTTAGTTAATTTACAAACTTTGTTCTCATTTCCAAAAAGTATGAAACTTTCGGGTTGTTCCATGTATACTTCCTCATTTAATTCACCATTTAAAAAGGCCGTTTTTACATCCATTTGATGCACGTATAAATTATATATTGAAGCCAAAGTTATAAGAACTCTAATTGATGTTATTCTAGCCACAGGTGCATAAGTATCAAAATAATCTATGCTCTTTTTTTGTATGAATCCTTTAGCCACTAATCTTGCCTTGAAAGTTTGTATAGAGCCATCTGTATTTTGTTTTTTTCTAAATACCCATTTACACTTTATAGGCTTAGATTCTTGAGGCAAGTCAACCAATATCCAAGTATTGTTAAACATTATTGAGTCAATTTCGTCATCAATAGCCTATTTCCAAAATGCAGTATCTCTTGATGACATTGCTTCACTTAATGTTTTAGGATCGTCTTCTATATTAAGTAGAATATGTATTTTGTTAAGCACTTTTGTTCTATCTCCTTTAACGAGAAAGACTATGTTTTACTAATAGATTCAAAGTACTAACAAAGAGGGTAGTAGTTTAGCATATCTTTTACTAATTCATCAGCAAACAACTTGGATCATATGACCCAAGCATGAATATGTTTACAAAGTTCATCACCGGCTGACGCAAGCCCCTAAAGTAGAGATATGGGAGTTAAGGGATTTGAAAGGATACAAAATGAGTAAGAAGGAAACATACCATAAGAAACTATAGAAAAATTAAAGAGGGGACAAGGTTACTATTGATCCTATCATACTCATCCTCCTCAGCTAAGCATATGTCATATAACATACGTGTTCATCAATGAACCGAATTGGTTTTCTCAAAAAGTTAATGAAGCGAATGCTCCATAAATAATTGGACAAAGTTTACGACTGGTTGTCAACTGGACAACTACCTGTCTAACCTGTGTACTGAATACTCCTATGGAAAAGAGATGGGCTTCTCATTGTTGAAAATTGATTCAAAATTCAAAGCCCAAAGCCCAAATAAAGCCAAGGCCCAATTCAAAGTTCACAGCTGCTCCCATGATCATGTGGTAGTTGGAGATATGTGCAGTGCCCGTATGAGAAGGAGGCGGCTGCAAGTCAATAGAAGTTTGATTTGGATTGAGATTAATCTAAATAATTAAATTCTAAGGTTATCTCTAACAAGCCTCATCTCTTATATATAATAATTAAAAGCCCTAGGTAATTGATTGAATCAACAGAACCTTAAGAGTCTGCGACAATCCATCAATTGTTGTTTTCTACGGCTGCTCTTTGCAGAGAGAGAGAGAGAGAGATTTGTGTAAGAGAGATAATTGTACTTTTGGCGGTGATCGGAGAGGGCGTTCTCGTGTAACTCTTTCTTAAAAGTGGAAGTTTTCGTCGTCAGGTAAATCTTGTGTTTTGTGTTGTTTGGTGTGCTTTTGATAATTTGTATTGTTTTAGTATATTGTCCGGTAAATCTTTTTCAAGTAGTTTGTTTGCACGCGATCTTGATAGATTATTTTTCCGCTGCGACTCTTGGTGTGCTTAGTGTCTCCTTGGAGGATCACGGATATAGAAAAATTCACAACAAGTGGTATCAGAGCATCAGATTCAATATTTTCGGATTATTTGGGGAGATGAAATATACGCATTACAAGGCGGTCGAGTTTGATGGGCAGAACAACTTTAGCCTTTGGAGGTTGAAGATAAAATCTATTCTCAAACTACTTGGGGTTCACAAGATTGTCTTTGTAAAAGACAGCATTCCGGAAACGACTACGGATGATAATAAAGAAGAGATGAATGTCGAAGGCCTTCAGTTCGATACAGTTTCAATTGGATGAAGAAGTTCTATGCGATGTTGTACAAGAGACTACGGCAGCGGGGTAATAGAGCAAGTTGGAGTCCCTATACATGAAGAAATCTCTTACAAATCGTCTCTACCTCAAGCAACGATTGTACACGTTAGAGATGAAGGAGGGGACATCCGTCAAAGATCATCTAGATGAACTCAATCAAATCGTGATGGACTTGCAGAACATTGAGGTGCAGATAAAGGATGGGGATCAGGCGATGATTTTACTCTGTTCGCTGACCTCAGAGTACGGGCAGTTCGTCAAGTCGATGGTATATGGCCGGGATAAGCTTCTTTAGAAGATGTCAAAGCAGGTCTGCACAGTGAGGCGTTGAGAGAGAAGGTGGTAGGTGACACAAGTAGTCACGGTGACGCGTTGTTCGTTAGATACTGTTTAGATGGAGGCTCCAAGTGAAAATCGAGAAATCGCGATAATAACATGTGCTTTATTTGCAAGGAAAGCGGGCATTGGAAAATGGATTGTCCAGAGCGCAAGGTGAAAGGCAAGCAGATGTCTTCTAGTACTACAGTTGCGGTGGAGGATTCGGATGAAGACGGTGATGGTTCGATTTTATCGGCATGTGCGACTTCAGACGCACATGGATCGTGGATGTTGGATTCGGCGTGTTCGTTCCATGTGACTCCGAATCAGAGTTGGTTTGCTACATATCGTTCAGTTGATAGAGGCTTGGTCTTTACGGGGAATGGTATGGTAAGCAGAGTTGTTGGGATTGGTGCAGTTCGGATCCATATATATAATGGGAGCGTATAGACATTGACAGATGTCAGGCACGTTCCAGATCTGAGGAGGAGCTTGATTTCACTAGGTGCTTTGGACGGGATCAGTTATAAGTGCGTGATCGATAGAGATTCCGTGATGGTTTTCAGAGATGCTCGTATTGTCATAAAGACGAAGAGGGTGAGGAATCTGTATTTTCTTCAGGGACGGACGGTCTTAGGAGATATTGTTAGATCTTTTACTCGTTTAGACCCCGTTAAGGTGTGGCGTCCATGATCGAACCATATTGGCGAGACGAATTTGGAGAGGTCTCGAAAGAAGCAGTCATTTGGAGGTGTAGAGATCGGCAGGAGAAATTTTCGGGAGGATTGTATTCAAGGGAAGAAGATAGAGATGGTTCCGACACCGATTTGTTCTCGAAGTGGAGTCAGACATTATGGTTCCTTCATTGACGACTTCTCGAGAAAGCTGTAGGTATATGTTGTTGAGCCGAAGGCGAAGAATTTTCAGATTTTCAGGAAGGCTATTGTGGAGAAGAAATTCGGAAAGCGTGTGAAGATTCTTCATTCCGATCATGGTAGAGAGTTCTGCAAGTCAAGGAGGATCATGCATTACACCGCTTTTGATCCTAAATATATTGGCGGAGCAGAGCGAATGGTTCGGAAGGTATTTGGGAAGAACATGTATTCACGACTTATGGCGGCAGTTCCGAGAGAGTTTCGGGTGGAGGCCCTATCTACTGCCGAGTACCTCATCGATCGGTCACCATCGACGGCAGTAGACAGGATAATTCCCAAGGAGGTATGGACTGGAGGGGTTGGGAATTACTCAGGGCTTCGTAATTCTAGAAGCGAAGCAAGAGGGTACAGGTTGTAGTGTCCTGGTACTAAGGATGGAGTAGTCAGCCAAAATATGATAGTCGATGAGTCTGCGATTTCTCGGAGAAAACAGACTCGGTCAGAGGGTGAGCAGAGAACAGGATCATCAAGCCAGGTGGTGATCAAGACTTCAGTCCATGTTACAGATGAGGTGGTCGATACCTCGATTCAGGCGGAGAGTCCGGTATAGGCAGTTGTGCGGAGGCATATGGTATTTAGGCGCACAAAAGAGGCTAGGGATGAAGCTCCAAAGATATGGGATCGGAAGTTCAACAGAAAGTCTGCATGCGAGATTCGTGGTATGGATATTGTCATGGATGAGGAGTTGCGTCCGTTGCAGCGGTATATCAAACAGGTTCTCGCTTGGTATGAGAGAGAGACTCAGCCCGTGTTTTCTCAGTTAGAGGCACATTTCGGTTTGGTGTCATCATCAGGTATAGCCGGCAATAGAGACTCAGCACCCCCACTGGGTTTTACAAGTATCAAGCATGCCAATTTAAATTTTTTTAGGGTGCTAACTAACACCAACCTAGATCGTTAACTAGATGATTAGGGTTTTAGGTTTGATATCTACTAAATTATAAGAAGTGAAAGAAGTTATACCCTCGTAGATCGAGTCCTTCACTTCACAAGCTCCGTGTAGTAGTCCACGTGACTCCACTAGGCTCCACTTGAGAGAATGAGCGAGCTTCCTCCGATGACCTTCGTGCTGAAGATGATCCACGCGAAACCCACTAGCTCAAGTTACCTCTTCACTAATCTCCTATTAGTGAAGGAAATACGCCACACCAAAGTGCTAGTTTAGTGTGGGATGGTGAAGTAGGGGATTTAAGGCTCACTAGTTTGTTCAAAACTCCATGGTTCATATCACATGTGAGGGGTTGGAGTTTTGAGGCATGAGGAAGAAGAAGATGGAAGCTAGAGAGAATATGAGCTCAACTCTAGAGAACAACCTTAGAAAAAATAACACAAGTGAAGAATATGGCTCATCCTTGGCTCACTTATTCAAGCATGGAATTATTTGCAATAATAAATTGCAACCATGCTTGAATAGTGATTCAAGACTAATATAAAAATGATAAAGCCCATGCTTCACACCATGCTCCCATTTTCCACCTTTTATTCCATTTTCCAAAAATAGAATTTCATGCCATGCTTCATAATATATATATATATATATATATATATATTATGAAGAATAATTAGTGAGCTAATGATAATATATATATATAAATATATATATATATATATATATATATTATTAAGAATAATTAGTGAGCTAATGATATTAGTTAAGATATAATTATATCAAATATAATATATATCACATTATTAAATCAACACTTGATTTAATAATCCGGTTATATCACATATAACCGACTAATATCATTTATCTGTATATCACATTATCAAATCAACACTTGATTCGATAATCTGGTTATATCACATATAACCTAACTGATAACAGATAACTGTCAGATTACAATACGGTATCACATACACGTATTTAATCAGGTCCACGCACATATCACATATGTGCCCTACTTCGTTTCGCTTGAACCGGAAAACTTCTGTGTGGGACTCTAAAGACTCGTCAATACGCCAGTAGTAGGTGTTGATCATATCAGTCACCTACAAGCCATCAGCGGTACTAGCTGGACGTAACGGCTACCCAAGTATTGAGCGATATGAAGATCAACAAGCAAGCTTGTCCATACTCTCCATGAAGCCTATCAGTAACACTTACCGTACAGTCCGGTCTCTTCGTCTGATATGTCGCATATCGAGTCTAGGGGTGGTAAATGTCAGACCCCAGTAACTTGATAAGTCATGCCGATGTCTGGCCTATAACGGTTCGAGAAACTACTGATAACTCTTTTCAGTAAATCTCAGCAGCAGCCCTGGCCAGAGACTTCCAGTTATAGCTAATCGAGCATAGCGCTACATCACCCCCCAATACCGGGAGAGACGAACCCCCCTATCGCTCATTGCCTCCATGTGACTTGGGACTGGACCCAAAATCCACCTGTTTGCACAACTCCTCTTGAGCGTGGTAGGGAGGAAATCAAAGTGGGAGCCACACAAGACTCTATGACGATGTCGGATCTACAGACTAACATGTACCAGTGTCACCAGAGGACTGCTATCTGACGATAGGTATACTACCAACTAGGAGTCCTCGGCGAGTCCGTTCGGTATACCCATTCTCTAATGAGCACCTGTGTACAATCTTTGATATCGCACACCAATGGTTGTGGGATCAACCATCGTCCTCTAAGGAACAAGAAACGTACATACCAGTCTACTCTGGAATATCGATGCCCTGTCTCGATATCCCCTCGACTAGGAACTATTAAAGGATTTACTTTTGGACCACCCTGGCCCCATTAGTATGATCTCATCATAATCCTGTTAGTCAAGTACATATCCTAAGGGCTTTATCAACATGTAAGAGACAGACAGTATAATAATACCGGTCTACATGTTAAGATAAAGGTAACCAGATAGCATACTATCATGTCGAGCAAGAAAGTCCTCTATATATATGTCCAAGCATCCACTATATCAACAATAATGGCCTCTAGAGCATACATATTCATAACAATCTCGCACTTGTACTAAGGCCAGTTGTTGTAGTATCTCATACCCAACATCCCAAAAATCTCTCAAATCGCATTTGGGGGGTGGGCCTTTGTGAGTGGATCCACTGTGTTATCCTCTGTGTCAACTCTCCTGACCTCGATCTCCCGAAGATCAACTGTCTCCCTGATCAGATGATACCGCCTAAGAATATGTCTGGATCGCTGATGGGACCGGGGTTCCTAGGCCAAAACCACAGCTCCATTGTTATCACAATACACAGTTATTGGATGCTCAATGGTAGGAACCAAGTTCATCTTATGAACTTATTCATCCAGACAGCCTCTTTGGCAGCATCGGTTGTAGCGATGTATTCAACCTCTATCAACGAGTCTATTGCGGTATATAGCTTGGAACCCTTCCAACATACCGTCCCTCCACTGAGGGTAAAGACAAAACCCGAGACCGACTTTCAGTTGTCCTTATCATTCTGGAAGCTCGAATCGGTAAAGGACTCCACCTGGAGTTCACCGTTACCATACATCAAGAAAATCTCTTTAGCCCTTCTCAAGTACTTAAGAATATTCTTCACAGCTTTCCAGTGTTTCTTCCATGGATTTGATTGACACCTACTCACTACACCTAGTGAGCATGCTACATCTGGTCTGGTACACAACATCGCATACATAATTGACCCAACTGCCGAAGTATAAGGTATCCCTTGTATGCGAGCCCTCTCCAAATCAGTCTTGGGAGACATCTCTTTGGAGAGAGTGATTCCTGAACAAGTGGGTACATTACCACGCTTAGAATCTTCTATACTAAACCTCTTTAGTATGGTGTCTATGTACCTGAATTGGGACAATCCCAATATCCGTTTAGATCTATCTCTATAGATTTATATCCTCAGGATGTAGGAGGCATCAGTTAGATCTTTCATGGAGAACTTGTGTGAGCTTGGCCGAGTGTAGCATAGGAACATTGTTTCCTATTAAGAGTATGACATCCGCGTACAATACGAGGAAGACAACCTTACTCACTACAACCTTCTTATATATACATGGTTCATCTACATTTTTTATGAAGTCAAACTCTTTGATAGCTTCACCAAAACAGATGTTCCATTTCCGCGATGCCTGCTTTAATCCGTAAATTGATTTAAGCAGTTTGCACACGCTTCTGCTGCTCCCACTATTTACGAAGCCCTCTGGCTGTATCATATACACGCTCTCTTCTAAATCACCATTTTGAAAAGCGGTCTTGACGTGCAATCTGCCAGATTTCGTAGTTATGGTATGTAGCAACGGCAAGTAGGATCCCGATGGACTTAAGCATAGCCACAGGAGAAAAGGTTTCATCATAGTCGATACCAGGTCGTTGACGAAAACATTTTGCTACAAGTCTAGCTTTGAAAGTCTCAACTTTTCCATCTACACCAAATATCTTCTCAAGATCCACTTGCTCCTGATGGGTTTTACCCCTTCAAGAGCAATTTCCAAAGTCCATACTTTGTTGGTGTACATGGATTCCATCTCAGATCGCATAGCATCCAGCCATTTCACAGAGTCTCCACTTGTGATGGCCTGCTAAAAAATAGTTGGGTCATCATCTTCCATGATGCAATCCTCGCTCCCACCATCTATGAGAAAACCGTAGTATCTCTCAGGTGGATGAGGAACCCTACTAGATCTGTGGAGTGGCTGCGGTTCGTCGGGGACTATTGAATCCTCCGGTTCCACCAAATCGTTAGTTATAGTTTGTGTTGCTGGAACTTCTTCCAGTTCTACCTCATTGCCTCTAATTTCTTTCACAAGAAATTCCTTTTCTAGAAAGGTGGCATGTCGAGAAACAAACACCTTTTGTTTCTCGGTGTGGTAGAAGATATACCCTCGCGAATGTTTGGGATATCCTACAAACTTGCACAGAACTGACCTTGCCTCGAGTTTGTCTGGATTTTGCTTTTTAACATAAGCCGGACAACCCCAAATCTTAACTTGTTTAAGATATAGTCTCTTTCCATACCATATCTCATATGGAGTGGTAGGCAACGGATTTGGTCGGAACTCTATTCAATAAACATGCAGCTGCCTCAAGTGCATAATCCCAAAAGGAAATAGGTAACTCAGCAGTACTCATCATAGAGCGCATCATATCTAATAGGGTGCGATTTCTCCGTCCCGATATACCGTTGTGCTGTGGTGTATACGGAGGAGAAAGCTGGGAGAGAATCCCATTCTCTTTTAAATAGTCTCGGAACTCCGTGCTAAAGTATTCACCTCCCCGATCATATCGAAGGATTTGAATACTTTTACCCATCTGGTTCTCAACTTCGTACTTATATTCCTTGAATTTCTCAAAAGATTCAGATTTGTGTTTCAACAGGAACACATGTCTGTATCTTGAGAGATCATCGGTGAATGTAATAAAGTACGAGGAACCATTCCTGGCATGTATAGATAAAGGACTGCATACATCACTATATATCTGTCCAAGAGTTCAGTAGCTCCTTTTCCGTGTCTTGTAAACGGAGATTTGGTTAACTAGAATTTGAGACATGACTGGCAAGTTTTATAAGATGTAAATTCGAACGGATTCAAATATGCATCCTTATGCAACTTTAGCTAGTCTTGTCGCATTGATATGACCTAGTCTACAATGCTACAAGAAAACTTCGTTCATTTCTGAACTGTTCCTTTTGCATGTGTTCTGTATACTTAGAACTATGGTTTGATTTAGAACGTATATACCGTTACATAACGTACCAAACCCAATCAACACTTGATTTAGGAAAATGTTCATAACATTTTTCTCTAATGCAAAGTTATATCTTTCTTTATTGAAATAAAAAGATGAATATGATATTGCACATCATCGAGGGTACATAATAACAGTCGTTTCTAGAATCAATGTATTACTACTTAATACAAGGTGATATTCATCAACTGATTTGGTTGCAAAAATTGCACCATCCCTACTTTTAGAGACATATCACCCTTTCCCAGTTCTCTACCTCTCTTTAGCCCATATAACAAATTACATATGTGGGATCCCGATCCGGTATCTAATACCCAGGACGCAGAGCAAACTGAAAAACAGTTCTTGGTTATGAACACACCCGAAAACGATGCATCAACATGCTTATTCTTCGTATGGGTGGCGTAGGAATTCGGATATTCCCCTATTCCTTGCTCAGATTTATGACAATCATAAGATAGAGCGGAACCTAGCCCAGTATAATAAGTGGGTTCGGTCAATACATCCATATTATTATCTTGATTAATGCATGTCATTGGTCGCTACCAGGAGAGAGAGAGAGAGAGAGAGAGAGAGAGAGAGAAGGATAATCACTTTGCGTCCGCTCTTTGCAAGATTAGATTGGTTATTATCTTATATAATCAGGATGGCTCCCACTGTTTTTATCAAATCTTCCTTCAAACCATAAAAGGTAAGATTAGCCGGGATTAATTACATTCTACAAGTTCGCTACCCGGTCAGCCAGGCTAGTGTCGATACTCCGAAGGAGGTTTCCCATGCTTTCGCATGGACCTAATTAAAATAAACCTCATTTCCCTAGAGGCATAACCCCGTTGACACCTTTCTAGACACCTACTGGATTAGCTAATTGTAAAGTGCAAAACTCTCTCAGGAGTAACTCTTACTCGCAGTGGGTATCGGGATCCATATCATATAGAAGGTATGCAATCTCATTGCAAATTTCAACATTTGAAATTCCCGATAATGTTTTTACCCTTAGCTTCCTGTGACCTTGACGGAGGCCAACAAACCATAGGCCGCTAGTCAAGTTCAACCCGTTCATTTCTTGACTGAATTAAACCCACTCGCACGACTTTTGACGGAGGCCAACAAAGTCGCACGACTACCCTAATCCAATCATATCACATGCTGCAGATAAGCACTAATCAGCTACCACACACTACGCCTTGACGGAGGCTAACAAACGCAGCACGAATACTAAATAGTATTTATCTGAAATGACGGAGGGCTACACAGGTTTTTAAGAAAACCATGAGCGTAATGAACTTGATATCGTTGTAGAATCTAGTGATTTGGAGTGTTTTAAGCTCCCTTTTAAAAATCGAATAGTTTTGTAGCATTTGCTAGTTTTGCTAAAGAGATCACTCCTGGTGAAGAGATCTCGGCTTTTTCCTCATCGAATGAGGTGCTGGATATTCTACAAAGAATACCACTATGCAAAACAAGAACTAGTGCAGCTTGCAAAACTAAACGAGTGAGTTGTAGCATTTGCTAGTTTCGCTAAAGAGGTCACTCCCGGTGAAGGGATCTCGGCTCTTTCCTCATCGAATGAGGTGATGGATATTCATCAAGGAATACCACTATGCAAAGCAAGAACTTGAGCTACCTGTTTTTAAAAATCTTATTCTACAACATCATTAGGTTTCTTTTCTTTTCATTAATCTCATTAATGAAGTCCCATCATTTAATGTTTCCTAAACATCACAGAAAAATGAAACGAAAATAGAACGTACGCTTATGCCATCCGCATTCGCCACTGGGCCCGTCATGCACCGTTAGGTTACTTAACTACCGGCAGAGCGGGGGCTGGACTAGCGCGGGTGCAAAACATAAGCAACGTTTATTATATATCATATATATAATATAACATTTGTCTCACGCGGTTACATGGTCACATCACAGAACCAAGCAGCAGAAGCAACATATGAAATATTGGATATACTAGGATGCCCGTGTTTTAAATTTAGCCAGTAATATAAAACACGGATTCCACGGTCGTGATGAATAGCCAAACCCACATCCTTAGACCCCTACGAGAGCGGCAAGTAACCCTACCAATTCTAGAGTTAGGAGACCCGGTCTCAACTCTTTGAGATGGTCTCCCACTGGACTCTAGAACCCGGTTACTTGTGCTCCCCGCCTTGGGTCTATCCTAATGCGGAAAAGTAAATAATATACATCAATGGTGACATCATCCTCAACCCGGAAGTGCCACAATAAAAGAATATTACATACAAATTTTACATGAAGGAAAATTAAAAAACTCCCATCTCACATAAAAACCCCCGGCTATTCAATCACGACGATCCAATAAAACATATCAGCGACACATAATATTACATATCATCAACGTAAGTAAATACGCGTATCCCGAATTCCGTTGACATATAGCAACGAGATTTGGGATACCCCACATATTACACTTACGGTCGCAGAAAAGAAATGAAAAACTACAATAATTAGAATTCACGTTTTCTTAGACATCATAAATCCGGAATATCTCATATTCCGAATTTCATGCCTAACCTATAAAACTTTGCATTTTAGTCTCATATCAAAAACCTTTTTCAATAATTTAGTCGGGTAATTCAACAAGATTCCCGACTAACCGATCGAATACTCGTCGGAAACTTTAGTAGATGGCCGAACCCCCGACGCAGTCGACCATGTGCACTTAGGCCGAACACCGTAGCCACGAGCACCCGAGTGGATGCTATTGGCAATGGGGTTCTCCTACAGTCACTTGGTTGAGGCAATGGGGCAAGGCTATCTAATAAAGTTATCCGGCGAGTATCCGCGTACTTTACGCGATTGCGACGGAGTTTTGATCCGAATCGAAACTTTATGGCAATCGATCTACCGAGACTAAAACACTAGATTTATAATCACTAACTAGTTTTATCAAAACTAATTAAATGTTGATTCCAACTACTGCATCCATATCAAACTTAAACTCGAAACGATGTAATAATTACGACTACGAAACACTCCGTATTAGCCCCTTAACAAAATTAACATCACATACAATTTTGGCAAAAACAAACATAACCTGAAACCCTAAAACCAAGAGATCAGAACACCAAAAAAATTTCACGGTCTTTTGCTACAGTAAAAAAGGTGAGGCCGGTTGTTCCCTTATAAAAAAAAGAGAGAAAAGAAAAGAAAGAGAGAAAAAAGCGATGGGAAAATTTCCCACTAATAGAGCATCGCGTGCCCACACGTGAACACCTATGAACAAAGATTATAGGCACTGCGCTTAACAATTGACAGGATGAAATTGAACCTCACGTGCAAGCACGCGAGCATCTATATACAAAATATATAGGCGCCATATTAAAATAAATAGCAGGCCAGAGAAGATCACGTGTTAGCAACGTGATGCCCTATTAGGCTGTTGCGTATAAGCAAACAAGTTTAACTCAGTGGGGGTCACGTGCTACACGTGAGTGATCCTAAACACCTTCCAAGCTGATAGAATTAAATTCTAAATAAAGGGATCAAAACCCTATTTGGAAAATATTTCCTTAAATCTTTCTAAACTATCTGATAGAATTAAATTCTATATGTATGGGAAATATATCCCTGGTCTTCTTTAAAACAGAAACATCTTCTCTGTTGTTAAATAAAAGACATTTGGATCAAAAATCCAACGGTGATAGTCTGATAGAATAAAATTCTATCTTAGGAGATAAATCTTCTTAAACAAACAAGAAATCTTCTTTGTTAAACAAAAAGTCTTTGGATTAAAAATCCAACGGTGAATAAAATTCACCGATTGATCTAAAAGATCATGGAATCAATCATGACCTCTCAATGAGAGATTCTCTTAGAAAATTGATTCTTGTTCTTCTCGTATAAATAGGAGCGAGGAGAGGAAGAGAGACAAGAGAGAGATCCCCCATAAGCTTTGAGAAACAAAAGAAAAAGAGGAAAAGAGAATTCAATTCTCTAGAGGAAGAAAATCCCCTTCTTAAACAAAATCCTAGGTAAGAAGAAAGTACAAAGATTATCTTATCTCTTCTTTAAGGGTTTAACCCTTCATACAAGAACTTAGTTCTTCCTCTGGTTGAGGTTTGCAGAAGCAGATCTCCCCACAAGTTGAGAATTTAATTCTCATCGGGGAGATTCTGTTATACAGATTCAAAACTTAGGGGAAAGAACTAAGTTCAAAGAATTTAATTCTTCCAAAAGTATACAGGAATTTAATTCCTCTGATAAAACTAAGATTTAACCCTGCAAAAGAATTTAATTCTTATAAAACAGGGGACCTAAAATTCTCAAAACTCAGATTAAAATCTCTGTGCATGTAAAAGAAAAGACCGAGAAATCATTAGTGTTCGACGCTATAACAAAAGCTCACGTGTTCCTACGCGAGCACCTTTGATGGACAAAAAAGAATGACTGAGATTGAATCACGTGTTCCCACGTGACCCCTTAAAACGAGCGCTCAGCAACTATATGAAAAAGGGAATAAACCCAAAGACAGTTCCCATTTTAGAGCGCCTCACGTGTTCCCACGTGACCCCCAAACAGTTTGCCTAATACTTATATAAAAAAGGGAATAAACCTAAAGACAGTTCTCATTTTAGGGTGCTTCACGTGTTCCCATGTAACCCCCAAACAGTTTGCCTAATACTTATATGAAAAAGGGAATAAAGCTAAAGACAGTTCCCATTTTAGGGCGCCTCACGTATTCCCACGTGACCCCCAAACAGTTTGCTTAATACTTATATGGAAAAGGGGAAGATTCCAAAGACATCGCTCACATTTTGAGCACCTCACGTGTTTGCACGTGAGATTTATATGAGCTAAGTGCTTAACACTTATAAAAGGAAGAGGGAATAAATCCAAAGAGGCAGTGCCCAACTTTGGGGCGCCTCACGTGCTCACACGTGAGGGCCATAGGAATTAAGTGTCTAACACTTGCATATATGGACGGGGATTTGAACCCAAGGGCACAGCACCAACTTTTAGGTGCTTCACGTGCCACACGTAAGCGCCCCAAATTTCAGTATTTAACACTATTTTAGAGACTCACGTGGGAACACGTGAGCACCGAGCATATATTAGTGTTTAACATTATAAGAAGCCAACTTCAGCTCCAAATTAGCTAAGTCCTTTTGAGATTAAGACGTTTTGGATCTCCAAATAGACTGAGCCTCTATGCTCATGATTTCCTAAACTAATTGACCAGAATGATGTCCATCACACATCTCCTAAGTTAATCTTAGTCATCTAAAATTGACTAATGATTCTCAGATGGTCCACCATGATCTCTCCCCTCAATCTGGAATTTGGGTCAAGGGTACATCTCTCCACACCTCCGATACATGTCGTTGTAATTCTTCAACGTCTTCAGAGAGGTGGAGGGTCCCGATAACCAACAACTCTTTGGTGCATTCCCAAACCGATGAGCACATCCCAATACGGACCGCAACGTCCTTAAACTAGCTATAGACCGCAACGTCCTTAAACTAAAGATTGACCGTAACGTCCTTAAACTAAAGATGGACCGTAACATCCTTAAACTAAAGCAATAGAGCCCAAATGCTCTTTTGTTGGGTTTGAATGATCCCAAAATCCTGTTGAGTAGATCTTAGTCTAAAATTAGACTAACGTATCCTTAACAAACATTTAAGTTGATCTTAATCCCAAACAAGATTAACGATCCTTAAATCAAATCAAACCCAAATCTAAGAATATACAGATTTGGACTAATCCACGCCCTACGGGTGACAAAATAAATTAGTCTCCGTATACAATCCACGGGCAACCAAAAATAAAACAAACACACACGACACGAGGTGAACTTTCGGAGCAGGAGAAAGTGGTTATCGCTACGCGGTAACATAATTAACTGCAGGGGCTTGCGCCTGCAGGGAAGAGCGTCCCCATAATAAAAAAAAACCCCCTCAGAAATGAGGTGGAATCTGACGAAGTCTGCTACAACGGCCGCATCCGTCTAGACCTCCGATACATGGTGCCATAAATCAACTTGGCATCTTCGGAGAGGTGGACGGATAAATCCAAATAGCATCTGCCCCCAAATTCATGGCAAGACGATCCATCCCGATTCCGTCTCCCGTTTTCGGTGGTAAACGGATTCTGGCACGCCTGGTGGGACCTTTTCCTCTTTCCACTCCACACTTCGTGTGTCGTGTTCGCGAATAAATCGCGGTTTAATATGGTTGCCCATGGATTCAAGGTACTAAGATTTGGTGTCCTGCTCTTGTGCAGAAAGATAACATCGATGGCCTCCAGCTACACTAATTGCAACAGCAACTATCGCTCCGCCCCGACTAGAGAAGTGACTTACGGGCCCCATGCGGCCTCCATCTTTGCAATGCCAGTGGAGCAGATGACTCGGGCTACCACTGGATTGTTCTTCGGGACCATGCTCCCGCCAATGAGCTTCAATGCTTTATTGCCATCACAGGAGGCTCTAAAGAAGTCGGTCTTCGATCGGCTTGCAATCTCCACGGCCCCTCTCAATGGGTCGTCCAATTCTACCACCTCAGTTTTCAACAGGCCGAGTCACAGCTCAAGTGGGCCCACGAAGAGGACCGCGATACCTCAGGGGGTTATCCCGAAGCGGATAGCCATTCCAGTTCCGGCGGATGAAGTCGTCAAAGGGGCTTCTCCTACTAAAGGATCGGTCTTCGCAAGACCGGCCGTTCCAACTCCTGTTTCCGGCAAAGTCATCATGACTGCTTCCCCTGTCAAAAGGTCGGCCTTCGCAAGATTGACCGTCCCCTCTCAACGGACGTTAGTCTTTGACACCAACGGCGGCCTCTCGTCAAAGCGGGGGGCATGACGAAGCCGCTCCCACGACAGAGTTGGTCCCATCTGCACGACATGCTCGACGTCGCCACTGGCGCCGAGTGAGGAAAGATGGGGGCAGTTCCCCCTCTGGACTTACTCCACCAGCTCCAATGGTGGAAATTGACGCTGCTGTTCCAACTGGGAACCGCTTAGAGCTGCTCAGGAGGGTGTGCAAGAACTCTCCAACCGCTATACTAAAGAAATCTCCCCCGCCTGTTGAACACACAACGTAGGCAAAACCGAAACATCCTCCTCAACGGCTGTCCTCCAAGATCCACAGAGTCTGGTGGAAGGTCTAAGATTCTGTGATCGATAAAGACTACTCCCGCCGACTAAAGAAAACAAAGGCTCGGCAAGAGGAGGACCATCCCTCCGTCACACCACGGAAGGTATCGTCCGCATGGGTGCCTGCTGCAATGGCCCCCTCAACTTCGACCTCCCACAAAAGGAGAAGGCCGGAGACAGTGACATTGATGAAGGAAATGGCTCGTCAGAAGAACCCGAGGATTATGTAGCGAGTTGCCACATGGTCTCTCACTTGTCGTTAAAAGACGAAGAAGCTCCCTCGGCGTCAGAAAGCAACACAGAGGAACTGGGGGCAGGACCGGCATCAAAACCCCTGGAGCCGTCAGATGACTTGATTGACAGGCTGCTAAACGAAGCCCTTGAAAAGAGCAAAACCGACCGAGAACGTGAAACGGCCATATACGAAAAGGCCAAGCGTCGGCGTCAGGATGAGGAAGCTGCGACAACGAAGAGTCACAAAGTACTCCAACTGGATCGAAGCACACCCGCAGCAGACAAAAGCAAGTTTAAAACGGGGAAACGGTTTGCTAAAGCCCTGTCTATAGGAATGAAGCTGTCACCTTCAAAAGAAATACCCCCAGGAATACGCGCCTTGACGAAACGGATATACATCCGAACTACTGCTTGTACCATCAGAGGGTCATACACCCTACCGAAGAGTGCAGTGCCTTCAAGAAGTGGTGGCAGGGATACGTTGCCCACCGACAACACTTCAAGCGGATGAAGCACGAAGCTCGTCGGGAACAGAGAAGCACGACAGATAAGTGTAAAGGAACGGTAACTATCATATGGTTGATGCCATTTCGACAAAAGGAAAATCTTAAGTTCTTACCTTCGGGAGAGATTCTGACGAAGAAATAGCCCTCAGCCCTCTCTTCAAGGAATCCACCTCTGGAAAAGAAGAAGAGGTGAAGAACTGTGAGAACATTCAGCTGCGTAACCGTACGTTGCCTGAAAAGAATCTCGGACCCTCAAACAAAGGTTCGGGCAAAAGAGACGAGGGGAAGGAAAAAGTCCCTGAGGAGATTGCTCTCGATGATAGAGTCGTCGAAGAGCTCACAGCCAAAGACCCGCCTAAGAAAAATAAGGTGGATTACAATTTTCTGGCACATCTGAGGAAGATACCCTCATAATTGAGAATTTTGGATGCCCTTCTCCTGTCCAAAGAGGCACGAGATTCTCTGATCAGGGCGTTACAAGAGTCCGATCAGTTCCAAGCCTTCCTTGCAGAAGAAAAGATTAAGGACGAGCTGGCAGAGGTTCAAACAGCTGACATCACATTCGGCGATGAAGATCTCCTCCTCGGAACGTACGAGCACAACCGTCCTCTATATGTCACCCAGTACTGCCACGACATTAAGATAGGGAAGATCCTGGTCGATAACGGGTCCTTCGTCAACCTCCTCAACATGAAGGTGCTGAAGGAAATTTGCATGAACGTTCAACACCTGGCTTGGGACAAAATTACTATCTCTGGGTTCGACTCGCAGTCATCACGGACGCTTGGGTCCGTAATACTGACATTACGTTTCGGGATGCTCGTCACTGACATCAAATTTCATATCATTGACGCCAAGACTTGCTACAACGCTTTGCCCGGCAGGCCTTGGTTGCACGAGTACAACGTCATACCTTCTACACAACATCAGTGTATGAAGTATTTCAAAGACGGCCTCGAGTACACCGTGACGGGGGAACTAAATCCATTCTCCGTAAATGAAGTCCGAAAATATGAAGACGCAAAGTACTTCCAACCAGACTTCGAAGATACGGAAATATGTCATGAGCCAGAGAATAAGTAAAAATCCGTCGCTACTATCCCGGTCTTCGGGAGTGATACCGAGGAGGATGAAGAGATGGTTTACTCAGGGCAACCCCAAGGCAACAGGCCAGGACCATCTACTCCTATTTTGGTCTTTGGCAGCGACTCTGAAGACGAGGTCAACGCAGTATTCTCTGTTCGTCCATCAATACAAACCTTCACTGGAGCTGACCAGAGTTTGCAAATTGCCATGGTTCCGCAGCGGCATTACAAAGAACTCGATGCGCTTGATACATACAGCGTGTAAGAGCTGCAGACCTTCTACGCCCCTCCTAGGCGGAGAGATGAAAAGACGATCCTCTTCTACCAATCCACAGAGACCAAAGTGGAAAGAGAAGTCTGGCATGGTGCCAAACCTGCGCTTGACAGGCTCAAACCAATCCGTCTGCCCAGATACTACACAGAGGGATTGAAGAGGCTATTAAGATGCCAATGCGTACCCTTTAAACAAATTGCTCAACAAGCCCAGTTCTACAACAAGATTTGGGACGTCCCCGGGACTCAACGAAGGATGCCCAACGGGAGGATAGAAACGATGGGACTTGGATACGTTCGGTCCAAGAAACAAAAGCGATTCCATGGCTGCCATGTTATAAATGACTCCGGCGGAGAAGGGGATGCTTTTCCAGATAGCGCTGATATTGAACCAGAGCGAAGTCCCGCCACACGAATACCAAGTCCGTCATTCGAAGAACAGATTGACAAGCTAATAAGGGAAGCGGGTCAAAAGGTTCGAGATGACCGCAGCCACGAAATAGTCATTTACGAGAAAGTCAGGACGCAACGTCTCATTCAGCAGTCTACGGAAAGAGAAGAAGACGACGCCCTTCATCCTCAGCCCGTTGTGCGCTCTCGTGGTAAGAAAAAAGCCCGACGCAGAGGCAACAAAAAGGTGAAGAACGGGAATGACGCTTAAAAACAACGAAGTGGATCCTAGAAGCTATGCGATCGAGAAAAAGTCAGCTGGAACTCGTCTTTTATGAAGAAGATAGGCCGGGAGTACTCGTTCCCTCGAGACAAGACGAGGAAAATATTCAACCTTTTCATGAAGCATCAAATGATGATGCTCCCAGAGTCTCGGTATTCCGAACAGATAACCGAGGTCCATCACTCGGATTATTGCTCCTACCACCGAGCAATAGGACACCCTATTGAAGACTGCTTCACCTTCGAAGACTGGGTCGAAGACCAGTATCAGCAAGGCAGGTTTGCTCTATCTGACAGTTGGAGGGTAACCCCACCACAAAAGCATGAGCTGAAAGCTACCTATATAGCGAGAGTAGAACCATATCAACATCGGTCTTGGAAACGAACTCGTACCCCCCACATGATAACATTCTCAAAAGAGGGGGAGCATGAGAATATGGATGACCTCTCCCAGTGCTTCGTAGATGAAGATGAGGACGAGGTGATCTCAGAATTTTCACCGGCTCCAAAAGAATTGGAAGATGGGATACACAATACAACAAACAATCTGAGAAAAATTGACTTGGGGACGACAAATGATCCGAGGCCAACGTTTGTCAGTGAGCTGCTGTCTAAAGAGCAGGTGGTGTTCCCGCCAAAATTTTCGGCCAAGAGCTACTTGTTCCCTTATAAAAAAGGGGGGAGAGTCCTCAAAATTTGGTCTCACGTGTTAAACACGTGGGCGCTCATATGCAAAGCATATGGGCGCTGAAAATAAAACAGTTAATGGCCAAACAGGCCTCACGTGTAAAACATGTGAGCGTTCATATGCAAAGCGTATGAGCGCTGAATAAAACAATTAAGGGCCAAACAGACATCACGTGTTAAACACGAGAGCGGTCATATGCAAAGCGTATGAGCGCTGAATAAATAACCAAGGGCCAAACAGGCATCACGTGTAAAACATGTGGGCGCTCATATGCAAAGCATATGAGCATTGAACATAAATAACCAAGGGCTAAACATGCCTCACGTGTTAAACAGGTGAGCGCTCTGAACATAAACAGGCTAAAACCCACACTAGGGGTCACGTGTTAAACACGTGAGTGCTTTTTCTAATCACATGCAAAGCATGTAGCACCCCAATTTAAAACGTTCCTATCAAATTCTAGAATTAAATTTTATTTGGGAAATATTTTCTTGATCTTCCTTAAACTAGAAAGATCTTCTCTGTTAGACAAAGGACCCTTGGATCAAAGATCCAGCGGTGATCGTATGATAGAATAAAAATCTATCATAGGAAAATATTTTCCTAATCTTATAACAAGAATAAAATTCTATATTAACAAGATATCTATATTAAGAAAACATATTTCTGATCTTGTTAAACTAAAAAGATTTGATAGGATAAAATTCTAATCTTGTTAAAACTAACAAAATATTCATAATCTTGTAAACAAACAAGAAATCTTCTTTGTTAAACAGAGAGCCTTTGGATTAAAAATCCAACGGTGAATAAAATTCACCGATTGATCTAAAATATCATGGAATCAATCATGATCTCTCAATGAGGGATTTTCTTAACAAATTGATTCTTTTTCTTCTCATATAAATAGGAGCGGGGAGAGGAAAGAAAAGGAGGACATACACACAGAGAGAGGGGAAGAAAAATATATAGA
This sequence comes from Agapanthus africanus, assembly GCA_030015575.1. Classification (NCBI taxonomy): domain Eukaryota; kingdom Viridiplantae; phylum Streptophyta; class Magnoliopsida; order Asparagales; family Amaryllidaceae; genus Agapanthus; species Agapanthus africanus. Next base: position 232,366,747 of record CM057341.1, read on the forward strand.
GAGAATTTAATTCTCTAGAAAGAAGAGGAGACCCCCCATAAGATTTGAGAAAATAAAGAAGAAGAGGAGTTCTCTTTGAAGAAAAAGAAACCCTAGGTGAGAGAAAAGACCTAGAGATCATTTTATCTCTTTTTACAAGAGTTTAACTCTTCCAAAAAAGAACTCAGTTCTTCCTCTGGTTGAGGTCTGCAGAAGCAGATCTCCCCACAAGTTGAGAATTCAATTCTCATCGGGGAGATTCTCTTATGCAGTCCTAAAACTTAGAGGAAAGAACCAGGTTTGAAGAATTTAATTCTTCCAAAGACATAGGAATTTAATTCCTCTAATAAAACTAGGGTTTAACCCTGTATAAGAATTTAATTCTTATAAAACAAAGGACTTGAAATCCTCAAGACTAAGATCAAGAGCCCCATGCATATTAGCGTTCAATGCTATAACGACAGATCACGTGTTCCCACGTGAGCACCTCTAAGGACTAAAAAGGAATGACTGAGTTCGAGTCACGTGATCCCACGTGACCCCTAATAGTGCTCAGCACTTGTAAAAAGGGAGGGGGAATAAATTAAGAAAGTTCTCATTTTGGGGCGCCTCACGTGATCCCACGTGACCCCCAATAATGCTTAGCACCTAGAACATAATAGGAAGATAAATCCAAAGGAGGCAGTGCCCAACTCTGGAGCACCTCACGTGCTCACACGTGATTGCCACAAGGACTAAGTGTTTAACACTTATATACAGATGGGGATTTAGACCTAAGTGCATAACGCCCGATTTTCAGGTGCCTCACGTGCCGCACGTGAGCGCTCCAAATTTCAGTGTTTAACACTACTTATGAGCTTCACGTGGGAGCACGTGAGCGTCAAGCAGATATCAGTGTTTAACGCTGCGAGATGCCAACCTTAGCCAAAATTAGCCAAGTCTCCCGAGACCAAAACCTTTTGACCATCAATCAACCGAGCCCTCGTATACTCAGGTCTCCCCGAATCGATCTTAGTGCCAAAGATGGCCAATGATCTCCTGACACATGGCATCTAAACTAATGTTCGTTCCACCATGATCTCTCCCTTCAATCTGGAGTTCGGTTCAAGGGTACATCTCTCCACACCTCTGATACATGTCGTTGTAATTCTTCAACGATGTCAGAGAGGTGAAGGGTCCCGACAACCAACAGCTCTTGGATGCACTCTCAAACCTATGAGCATACCATAATGGACCGTAATGTCCCTAAACTAGCAACGTCCTTAAACTAACAACGGACCGAAACGTCCTTACACTAAAGCAATAGAGCCCAAATGCTCTTTTGTTGGATCTGAATGATCCAAAACCCAGTTGAGTAGATCTTAGTCTAAAATTAGACTAACGTATCCTCAACAAACATTTAAGTTGATCTTAATCTCAAACGAGATTAACGATCCTTAAACCAATCCAAACCCAAATCTAAGAATATACGGATTTGGACTAATCCATGCCCTACGGGCGGCAACATAAATTAGTCTCCGTATACAATCCACGGGCAACCAAAAATAAAACCAACACACACGACACGAAGTGGCCTTCTGGAGCAAAAGAAAGTGGTTACCGTGATGCGGTAACATAATTAACTGTAGGGGCTTGGGCCTGCAGGGAAGAGCGTCCCCACAATCAAAAAACCCTCACAACGAGGGGGAATCTGACGAAGTCTGCTACAACGGCCGCATCTGTCTAAAACTTCGATACACGGCGCCATAAATCAACTTGGCATCTTCGGAGAGATAGACAGATAAAACCAAATAGCATCTGCCCCCAAATTCAGGCAAGACGACCTACGCGGTTTCATCTCTGTTTTCGGCGGTAAACAGATTCTGGCACGTCCGGTGGGACCTTTTCCTTTTTCTTCTCCACACTTTGTGTGTTGTGTTTTTCCGCGATCAAATAATCGCGGTATATATATTTGTGGTTGCCCTTGGGTGATGGGTCACTGAAGCCGGCGTTTTGTCTCTATGAAGAATGGCGTTTGCTCCCACCCTAACAACTCAGGCTCTGTCATATCCGGTGGAGTCAAGTATGAGCCACTTGCAGCCTCAAATCTCTGTAATCCAGCTCTTCAAGAAATCAACGGGCTTCTTTTTGGGTCGATACTCCCACCTCCCACCCTCGGTGCCTCAACGCCGATGGAGAAAGCCCAGAGGAAGTCTGTCTTCCACAGGCTGGTTCCCCAAGCTGCATCTTTGCCGACGGAATCAGTCCTCAAACAACCGGTACCTGCCAAGGACCAAGGTCGATGCAGGGGGCAGAATATTCAAGCTCTCAAAGGAAACATGGGGCAGGCTCGGCAAAATACTGAGGGTAATCAAATCCCGGCCGTAAGAAATGAACAACGTCGATATCGGCATCATACAAAATGAGCTGGGGGCAGTTCTCCGTATGGTCCTGTTTCAACCCCAGTGGTGAATGTTGTTCTAACCGGGAACAGCTTCAAATTGTTGCGAAGGGTCAGACAAAATTCTCCAACCGTAATATTAAAGAAATCTCCGCAGCCCATGGAGATCCCACGAGAACAGATTCAGTTCGCTCCCTAAAACAACTTTCCTCATCTATATATAAGGTGTGGAAGCAGGTGAAGATCTTTGTCGTCAACCGCGGCTCTTCCCCTAGACGTCAGCCAAATTCTGACAAATCCTCTTTCAAATACAAGGGGACTCATCCCAAGAAGAATCCTGATACAACGGTTCCTCCCAAAAAAAAGTAGCTTTTCACAAAAAGGAGAAGCCTAATAAAGCTCAAGTGCCCGAAGCGAACTCCAAAGGCCAAAACTCCAAACACCCCAAGCCTGGGGGCATGGTAGTTCGCATAGTCTATGTGGTGAATTCCAAAGACGAAATTCGAGCTTCTACTAGTCATCGACCTCAAACTCGGTCCCTGACAAAGGTTCAACTGCAACGTGAGAAGCTGCAGGAGATGCTCGCTCAGGCGGCAGCAAACGGTAATCCATCGCCTAAGGAAAATCACGAGGACGCACCCGAAGAAAGAGTAAAGAAGGAGTCGGATATTGATTTCCTAAAGCGCGCTCTGAAAAAGAGAGATGAAGAAGCGGGAAAAATGTCCACTAAAATGAACCAGATGGCCCTTCTGATTCAGAATATGGCTGGAATGATGGTTCAATCAGAACCACTGGCGGATGAACCGTCGGTAGTCGGTCTTAAAGATAAGGATGACATTTCAAATCCTCTACAAACCTCATCAACGGCTGAGGAGGAAATGATTCCTAAAAGAAAAGCTGGACACATATATCGCTCAGCAAGTCAAAACTCACTATGCCAGTGAAGCATCGAATAGGCCAATCAAGACTGGTCGACCGTATCCGGCGTGCTACGATCAAATACAGTACCCGCCAGAATACATACTTCCGACTCCACATGTACAAAGGAACTGGGAATCCTCGCCAGCACATTGTGCGATTTAAATCCATGTGCGGAAATACTGGAGGAAATGACATACTCCTCCTCCTATGACAGTTCGTCAGCTGTCTGGCAGGCATTGCCTTCGAATGGTATGCGGAACTCCCAAATGATTTCATGAAGAGCTTCAACAAAATGGATATGCTCTTCTGTCAGGGATTCGCTAATGAGAACGAACATACTACCGTGGCAGCGCTGGTCAATGAAAGGGTTAGACCGAATGAGACTTGGGTTCGATATGTTACCCGATGGCAAAATCTCTGGTCAAATACAAGCAACGCATCGATGAAGTTGCAGCCATGGGAATGCTCATAGCCACCCTTGACCCAAATTCAAAGGCGTCCTCGTATATGGCCCTCTTCAAGCCGACGAATTTCCAAGAACTCATGGATAAAATGGCTCGATTGGATCAAATGGGTCAAGACTCTTTCTCATCCGATGATGATGAGTGAAAAGCGGAGGAAAGATGGTGTTTGTCGCCTATGCTCAACAAAAATAAGCGGATCTGATGCAACCTGTCGCCAAAATAGCGACGGCGTGGGTACTCGCTCCCCCCGAGATAAACACATAGGGCATATTTCTCACTGGCAGAAGAATCTTTATGTGGGATGGTCCTTTCTTCTCAAGGAGCAGATAGAATATCAAGGGACTTACAAGCGGGTTCTGCAATCAAGTGGAATATCCCACTTAAACCAAAAAACCATGGGAGGGATGTGAAACCCATATCCCACTCCGAATCAGATGATGAGGAAAAAAACGCCCAAGTCAAATTCATTCTTCCAAGGAAGAGGAAGACTCGGCAGAGAGAATGACGTGATATCTCGTTCCTTTGTATATGAAGAAGATGCTCCATCGGTATCGGAAAGCGACATTGATAAGCAGGGGGCAGGTGCTGTTTAAAATGCCCAGTACTACCTGCAAAACAACCCAATTGGCACGATGATAGATGAAGAAGTTCAAGAAGGTAAAAATAGTCTAAGGCGTGAAGTGTCCATGCAAACAAAGGACAAGCAGCAGCGTCTTAGCAAACAAGAGTTGGAAGGGGTGAGTTATGCAACTTCGCGACCGAATGAGAGTGTTGGACCGAAAAGTCCCTAAACTAGAAATTCACTTCAAATATGGCGATAATGGACCGAAACATCGCTAAACTAGTGCGTCGCCTCAAACATGGCGCATTGCTCCAAAATACGGCGATATCCTCTCTTGAGATCTATATTGCAATCGAAGTCCCAACGGCAAAGATTGCAACTCAAGTCCTACCGGCTACACAGCTACTCCAGCAATGAAGCCACCCCCAAGTCCCACCGGTAAACAGATGGGTCACCTGCATTGAAACTATTTTCGAGAGTTTCATCGTTAAAAAAAACGGTATATCCACAAGCGAAACGAGCATAGATGAAAACCCGAAAGGGCGCCGTGAGTAAAAACATCAGGATTGCCGACGAGTTTATGAAAACCCGGAAGGGCGCAATCTCGTTAAAAAAAACAAAAAACGGTATGTCCACAAGCAAAATGGGCACAGATAAAAACCCGAAAGGGCGCCGTGAATAAAACCATCAGGGCTACCGGTGAGTTTGTGAAAACCCGGAAGGGCGCAACCTCGTTAAATACACTTACGAGAACCCCACGACTCGTGAGGAGAATCCTCCTGTGAGACCCTCACGGCTCATAGGATTCAAAAGCCTTAAATTACAGGGATCTAGACCTGTTCTTAAGCCGTCATATCTCTCAAATTGCCCTACAGGCGGTCTATATTGACCCTTGTATACAATCTATGGGCACGAATAAATATTTCTTTACCAAGTTCTACAAATGGCAAGAAATGTCCCCATATGGTGAATAAGACTTGTATGTCTTCTCGACTTATAAGGAGAAAACACTCTTGGAAGATCCTTACGACTTACAAAAGAAGACATCACTTAGGAATCCCCATGATTCTTAAGGAGAAAATACGCCTACGAGATCCTCACGACTCGTAGGGAGAAAACCTTTTATGAGACCCTTACGGCTCATAAAGTCAAAAGTCTTAGTCGACAGGATTCTAACCCTGTCTACTAAGCCACCCTTGTCCAAATCGACAGGGGCAAATGATGAGTCGCTCCTGGCAATATCCTAGTTGTAGCGATATTGATGCCTAAACAGGTGTCAAATTCCAAGTCAACCTCTCCGGCAAGTGTCGTCCCTACAACCATCTAATGAAGAAGGGGACCCCGTTCGTTTGGGATCGTAAATGCCAAAATGCACTGGACGAAATCAAGCAATATCTGCAGAACCCACCGGTACTGGCCGCTCTGGTCAAAGGAAAGCCCCTCAACTTATACACAACAACCCTTAAAGGTTCTCTAAGCGCGCTATGGGCACAAGAAAACGACCAGGGGATGGAGGGAGCTCTCTATTATTTGAGTCAAGTCCTTCTGGGGGCAGAAAACAACTACCCCCCATTGAAAAACATTGCCTGGTACCGATCTTCGCGATAACGAAGCTTAGACACTATGCCTTGGCATATGAGGTCCATCTCATATCAAAGGTGGATCTTCTCAAGTACTTGATTTCAAGAGCCATACTAACAGGAAGGCTTGCCAAATGGACCTTCCTTCTAATGGAATTCTCGATAATCTATCAACCTCTCAAGGCAATGAAAGGCCAGGCCATCGCCGACTTTCTCGCAGAGCATCCGATACCCGCTGACTCTCCTTTAAATTGCGAGCTGCCGGATGAATATGCATTCGACACAATTGATGGGGAGAAAGAAGGGAGTGATACCCGATGGGAACTTTACTTCGATGGGGAATCATTTATGAAGAGGCGGAAGCAAAGCACCCCCATAACTAAAGCTGGGGTAGGCCTTATCTTCATGACTCCGCAAGGAGGGATAATGCGTTTTGCCCTCTCTTTAATAGAGCCAAGAATAAACAACGAGGCTGAATATGAAGCTTTGATAGCGGGTCTTGAGATTGCTGTCGACATGGGAATCGAAGATCTTCTTATATATGGAGACTCCCAGCGGGTCGTTAGCCAAGTAAATGGCGACTATCAGACATGTAAGCCAGAATTGGTGAAATATGGCGAAAGAGTGCAGCAACTGCTATCTCAAATCCCCTCCTAAGTCCTGGAAAGCATACCACGAGTGGAAAATAGCAAAGCAGATGCGTTAGCCAAACTCGCTAAAGAACTGGCTGACGAAAACCTCGATGACGTAAGGATCATTATGCAAAGCCTCCGGTGTTGGGGTCAAAATTTGCACCCCAGTTGACCAAGTCAGAGTCAAGGTCAATCCCAAGCAAGTAGGCCCAAGCCCAAGCAAGTGGGCCCATGCCCAAGTTGAGCTCCACGGCCCGCCTCCCCCATGCCGAAATAAAAAATTATGTAATAAATAATTTTGATGTATTTTTTTAATGCATGAATATAAGAAAATGGGCATGAAGCCAAATTTTTGTAAAACCCATGGCTCATATACAAAAGAAAAGAGCGCATGAGGTATGGGATGGGCAAAATGCCATTTTGTAAAGCCCAAGGGGCTATATGTAAATGTGTAAAGCCTATATAAGGCAACATGATGATGAAATAAATGATACAATTCATTCTCTCCAAAAACTATGGTTTGTGTGCCTCCTTCCCCTTTCCCAAGGGTCTAAAACCCTCTTCCTCTTTGTGAATTAAATCAAGAGTTTAACTCTTCTTTCTAAAAAAGAAGTAGTTTCTCACCACAAAACCCACAAAGGGGAGCTCGGATCTCCCATCAAATCTCTGAAAGGGGAGATTTTGAATCTCACTTCCCTTTTTCCCCAAGATCCGACCAACCGTGAGGAAGAAGAAGGAGTCCCATCTCCAAAAATCTCACGCAGGGAGGATCCAAGGCTCAAAAGAAGAGCCAAAAATTCCTAGGAGTTTAATTCCTTTCTAGATCTGTTGGAGTTTAACTCCATAAATTAAATTTCTGTTAGGAGTTCAACTCCAAAACCCCTTGGGAGTTCAACTCCCCAACCCAGGGGCTAAGCCCCTTCCCGCCGGTGTTTCCCGTGGTCGCGTGTCGCGGACATGACCCGCGGGCACCCAGCGGTGGCACGTGACCTGCGGGCGCTAAAGTGCCTAATGGTCGCGTGCAGCGCACGTGACCCCGGGCACTAAAGCGCCCACGTGCGCCTCACGCGACCCGCGGGCGTGTGTGCCTCACGTGGCCCACGGTCGCGTGCAAGGCACGTGGCCCGCGGGCACTAAAGCACCCACGTGCGCCCCATGCGACCCGCTCAGCGCCCAGTGGTCGCGTGCAACGAACGCGACCCGCGGGCGCCTCACGGTGCCGTGCTGCGCACGTGACCCGCTGGCGCCCAGCGCCCACGTGCTGCGCAAGTGACCCGCGGGCGCCAAGTGCTCACGTGCCAGGCATGCGACCCGTAGGCACCATGCGCCCATGTGCCATGCACGCGTCTTTAAGACGCCCCTCACCCCTCATTTTTCATGCCTCCACACCAAAACACGTCCCTCGTTGGGAAAATTTTTCTAACAGGGTGCTGCCCCGCACCCCGTAAGGGGGCTGCTAGCCCCCTTGACCCCAGCCCGCTATCCGAGTAGTCGGACCCCTGTAAAACTCTGCGGTGCCCCCGATATATCCAAAACCCTTTAAAAATATACGCACACTGCATATTGAGTTCGCATGACTAGTTGACCCGTCAATTGGAGGTTCCCTCGCTTCAAAGGCGAGGGGTAATTAACGGCAGCTTAGTCCGCGGCTACCGGAGATTCGGATCCCCACAATCAATAACCCCGGCTTACCCTAAACAGGGGGAATCTGTAATACACCTAACAAGCGCGCGCGTATTCCCATCTCAATGGGGTGACGAAAAACACCCTATAGGTTCTGGCACGTCCATTGGGACCTATCTTTCCTCCCATATTTCGGGTTAAGCATTCATGCGAACTCAATTAATATGCATATCAATTGCCTGTAGTGAAATCATGCTTTTTTATACAGGTTAACGTTTTCTAATCGCAATCTTCGGACGTAGCAAAATGTCTCCAAGGACGATCTCAGCTCTCAGCACAACACCCATCTTCTACACGATGAAGATGGACACCAGGACGGTCCTTCCAGCCAATCTCGGGCGACAGTGGGAGGAGCCACCGCTACCATTTGGCTCTATTCTGTTCGTCCTAGCTAACGCCCTCCCTGCTCTTCAAGCTCCGGTAACCGAAAAACCGGCCTCGAAAGGCAAGAAGCCAAATGTGGTGGTCTCGAGGGCGCCCCAACCTAGACACGAGTCGGTGTTCAAACGGCTCTCTATGGCCCCAGCTGGGGGCAAAGCCGTCAGAACAAAAGAAGTTGCCAAATGTCGCGGGCAAGCCCAGGCGATACCTTTGACGGACATGCGGGCGGATGTCTTCTCAAGCCTTCCCATCAATCGGCCTATGGTGCCTTCCCGAAGAGCAGAAGCCTGCCAAGCGCTCAAGGCAGAGAAGCTGAGGCAGAAGCGACTCAGATAATGAGCCAACAAAAGGGCTAGGGCTCCAGCCATGTTAAAATTTATGAATTTCCAAAGCTCGGACCGCTCCGCGAAACCAGCTGCTAGTGATGAAAGGATGGCTGAATGTGTTATCCACACCGTTTACATGGTGGGCATGCGTCCCAGCGACAACCTTCGCAGCAAAAGAAAGGATGGGGCCACCACATCTCAAATCCAATCTGGTGTGAATATGGCTGCCACATTCCAAGACCAGCCTCCTCTGGAAGGTAATGAAGACCCATCCAGTAAGGCTGATAAACAGAGAGAGCCCTCGGTTCATGAGGAGTCGGGCTCGGAAAGAGAAGATGAGCCAACTTTCCATCCTAAGACCGCAGAGTAGAAACTTCTCCAGGAGCTCCGAAAGCAGCTTAGAAACAAAGACAAGGAGATGGACAAGCTTTACTAAAAAATTGACGACTTGACAAACGTCGTCTTATAGCTCACGGCCCAACTTGCCTCTCAGCTGCCCAATCAAGCACAGGGTTCTGCTCATGAACCGGGAAACGGTGTCCCGAGACAGCCGACGCCTATTCCCTCAAATCCAAAAGTGGGCGGACCGCATGAAAGTCAGTTGCATCGTATCTCGGGAAATATCTTGGCTACCGATGACAGTAGCCCGCTAACTCAAGATCAAATCATGGATTTGGTTGCCAACAAAGTCAAAACATTGGTAGCCGAAGCCGAAGCGCAAAAAGATGTTAGCAGTAGCGGGAGACCATATCCTGCTCATTATGATCTGGTAGAATTTCCTAGCGGCTATGTCATCCCTAAATTCGGAAGATTCGATGGGACGGGAAATGCGAATCAGCACATCGCCCACTTTAAAGCCTCATACGGGAATACTGGGGGCAATGATGCGCTCCTCCTCCGCCACTTCGTTAATAGCTTGACCGATGTTGCTTTTGACTGGTACGCGAGCATACCGTATGGCTCCGTCACAACTTTTGTCCAAATGGAGTCTCTGTTTCGGCAGAGGTTCATGAGCGTCAGCGATAAGATCACCATTGCCGATCTCGTAAGGACCAAGCCAAAGAACAATGAAAGCAGCATGGATTTTATAAGCCGATGGCTCAATCTTTCTGTCAAATGTGAACCGCCGATAGAGCAGGACCAATCTGTCAGTTTCCTCGTCGGAAATCTCAACAATTGGATGACCCCGTTTCTATGCACTGCGGGTCTCAAAACATTCCTAGAGCTGACCAAGAAAGTTCAAATATTGGAACGCTCAAAGCCGGAGTCCTCCTCTGACTCCCAAAGTAACAATAGGTCCTGGAGAAACCGAAAGGACGAAAATCGCAAAGGCGGAAATTCTGACGATGCTGAATCTTTTAACACTTCGGCTAACTGAAATATACAAGGGATGAGCGGGCCTAATGCCAACCAGCCTCGGAAGCCACTGTTCGGAGAGGGAGAAAAATCTCCACTGAAAGAGAAGCTGGATAAAGTCTATTCCTTCAGAAGGGACAAAGTCCGTAAAATATTCAAGAATGCCCTAAGAAACGGTCTACAATTGCCGGAATCAAAAAGACCGCATGAAGCGAATATGACCGACGACCCCAAATACTGCCCCTATCACAGAGTGATAAGTCATGCTATTGAGGACTGTTTCGTCTTCAAAGATTGGGTCGAAAAACAATATAAGACAGGAGAGATAGAATTGTCTAAAGGCGTGTTGGCAAATAGTCAAGCAGCGACCGCCAACTTCATACAAAACAGATGACCACCACGTCGTTAAACTGGGAACAGTCGACCTCTAAGTTGTTAAACCGGGGATGTAAAAATGTGTAAATAAAACAAAAAATGATTAAAAAATATAAAATAAAAAGCCGAAATGATGGGGCAACTCGCAATAAAAATCAGCGAGTAAAATAAAGATGAAAATAAAGCCGAAATGATGGGGCAACCGCGAATAAATAGCCGAAATGATAGGGCAATCGCGACCTTCGCGATAAGAAAAGCTGAAATGACAGAGCAATCGAGGTAAAAAAAACCTCTAACGGCGAATGATGAGTCTCTCGTGATACCATATTCCAGTACAGCGATGCAGACGCCAACCAAAATTTCAAATTTCTGAATGTCCCAACGGCGAATGATGAGTCGCTCCTGGTACCATATTCCAGTGCAGCGATGCAGACGCCAACCAAATTCCAAATCCTAAAACGGCGAATGATGAGTCGCTCCTGGTACCATATTCCAGTGCAGCAATGCAGACGCCAACCAAAATCCAATTTTCCAAAATTCTTCCCACCCTACGGTTGGTCCCTAAGTTGACTACTGTATACAATCCACAGGCTCAAATAATTCTCATCATACCTATGCCCCACTGCAATCACCAGTCCAGCGGCCGGTCTCCGCCTTTGGAATTATGCTCCTTCCGGAATGACCCACTCATGTGTTCTCACGATGCATGAGGAGAAAAAAACTTGCGAGATCCTTACGACTCGTAAGAAAACACCTTCGTGGGATGCTAACGACTCAAAAAAAACTTGGGGGTCCTCACGACTCCTAAGGAGAAAACACACTTAGGGGTCCTCACGACTCCTAAGGAGAAAATGATCCCACGGGATCCTTACGACTCGTAGGGAGAAAATGCTTTTATGGGACCCTTACGGCCCATAAATGTGATAGGGATCTAAACCTATCTTCTAATCCATCGCTTCCCAATAGGCAAAGGAAAATGATGAGTTGCTCTTGGCATTATTCCAGTGCAGCAATGCAGATGCCGACCCCTACCCCAAAATTCCAAGCTCCCGATCCCATAGACCCCTAAGTCTTTAAACCGGGAACAGATGACCCCTAAGTCGTTAAACTGGGAACAGATGACCCCTAAGTCGTTAAACTAGGAGCGAGGGAAATCCCCTCACAGCAAATGATGATTCGCTCCTGGTACCATATTCCAGTGTAGCGGTGCTGATGCCAAACCAAAACCAAAATGCCTACATCCTGTCATGGCAGATGATGATTCATTCCTGGTACTATATTCCAGTGTAGCGGTGCTAATGTAAACCCAAATCACATCAAATCAGCAAAACAACCAATGACCTCCCTGGCAGAATCAAGCTTCACCTCGGAAACAAGTCAACTTCATCCCTGACACCGCAAGAAGCAGAGCAAGTCAAATCAAGAACCAACCGTCCAAGTCGCAAAAAGGGCCGAACCAACCGTCCACGTCGCAAAAAGGGCAACATCGACCGTCCAAGTCGCTGAAAGGGCAGCACCGACCGTCCAAGTCGCTAAAATAGCAGCACCGACCGTCCACATCGCAAAAAGGGCAGCATCGACCGTCCACGTTGCAAAAAGAGCAGCATCGACCGTCCAAGTCACTAAAAGGGCAGCACCGACCGTCCAAGTCGCTAAAATGGCAGCATCGACCGTCCAAGTCGCAAAAAGGGCAGCACCGACCGTCCAAGTCGCTAAAATGGCAGCATCGACCGTCCACGTCGCAAAAAGGGCAGCATCGACCGTCCAAGTCGCAAAAAGGGCAGCATCGACCGTCCAAGTCGCTAAAAGGGCAGTACCGACCGTCCACGTCGCAAAAAGGGCAGCATCGACCGTCCAAGTCGCTAAAAGGGCAACACCGACCGTCCAAGTCGCTAAAAAGGCAGCACCGACTGTCCACGTCGCAAAAAGGGCAGTATCGACCGTCCAAGTCTCTAAAAGGGCAGCACCGACCGTCCAAGTCGCTAAAATGGCAGCACCGACCGTCCAAGTCGCTAAAATGGCAGGACTGACCATCCAAGTCGCTAAAATGGCAGCACTGACCGTCCACGTCGCAAAAAGGGCAGCATCGACCGTCCAAGTCGCTAAAAGGGCAGCACCGACCGTCCATGTCGCTAAAAGGGCAGCACCGACTGTCCAAGTCGCAAAAAGGGCAGCGCCGACTGTCCATGTCGTAAAAAGGGCAGTGTCAGCTTCCCACAAAGCGGGAACCGAATCACTCCGTGCCGGGGAAACGTCTACCACGGACACTCCGTCTCGGAGACGCTTCAAGCGTCGACCGTCCATGTCATAAAAAGGGCATTACCAGCTTCCCACAAAGCGGGAACTAAATCAAGTTGCCTCCACGTGAAAGAAGATCCATTAATTTCATGCACACGACCCACCTGTGTGGTGTGCATTTATTGATGGGGGGCACTTTGTTGGGGTCAAAATTTGCACCCCGGTTAACCAAGTCAAAGTCAAGGTCAACCCCAAGTAAGCGAGCCTAAGCCCAAGCAAGTGGGTCCATGCCCAAGTCGAGCCCCGCGGCCGGCCTCCCCCATGCCGAAATAAAAAATCATGTAATAAATAATTTTGATGTAATTTTTTATACATGAATGTAAGAAAACGGGCATGAAGCCAAATTTTTGTAAAACCCATGGCTCATGTGCAAAAGAAAAGAGCACATGAGGCATGAGATGGGCAAAATGTCATTTTGTAAAGTCCAAGGGGCTATATGTAAATGTGTAAGCCTATATAAGGCAACATGATGATGAAATAAATGATACAATTCATTCTACCCAAAAACTAGGGTTTGTGTGCCTCCTTTCCCTTTCCCAAAGGTCTAAAACCCTCTTCCTCTTTGTGAATTAAATCAAGAGTTTAACTCTTCTTTTCTAGAAAAGAAGTAGTTTCTCACCACAAAACCCACAAAAGGGAGCTCGGATCTCCCATCAAATCTCTGAAAGGGGAGATTTTGAATCCCACTCCCCTTTTCTCCCAAGATCCGGCCAATCGAGAGGAAGAAGAAGGAGTCCCATCTCCAAAAATACCACGTTGGGAGGATCCAAGGCTCAAAAGAAGAGCCAAGGATTCCTAGGAGTTTAACTCCTTTCTAGATATGTTGGAGTTTAACTCCATAAATTAAATTTCTGTTAGGAGTTCAACTCCAAAACCCCTTGAGAGTTCAACTCCCCAACCTAGGGGCTAAGCCCCTTCCTGCTGGTGTTTCTCGTGATCGCGTGCCATGGAGATGACCCGCGGGCGCCCAGCGGTCGCGTGCATGGCACGTGACCCGCGGGCGCTAAAGTGCCCAATGGTTGCGTGCGGCGCACGTGACCCCGGGCACTAAAGTGCACGTGACCCACGGTCGCGTGCAAGGCACATGGCCCGCGGGAACTAAAGCACCCACGTGCGCCCCACGGGGCCCGCTCAGCGCCCAGTGGTCGCGTGCAGCGCACGTGACCCGCGAGCGCCTCACGGTCGCGTGCTGCGCACGTGACCCACTGGCGCCCAGCGCCCACGTGCTGCACAAGTGACCCGCGGGCGCCAAGCACTCATATGCCAAGAACGTGACCCGTGGGCACCATGCGCTCACGTGCCACGCACGCGTCTTTAAGAAGCCCCTCACCCCTCATTTTTCATGCACTCCACACTAAAACACGTCCCTCGTTGGGAAAATTTTTCTAACGGGGCACTGCCCTACATCCTGCAAGGGGGCTGCTAGCCTCCTTGACCCTCAGCCAGCTATCTGGGTAGCAGGACCCCTGTAAAACTCTGCGGTGCTCCTGATATATCCAAAACCATTTAAAAACATATGCACACTGCATATTGAGTTTAGTTGACCCGTCAATCGGAGGTTTCCTCGCTTCAATGGCGAGGGGCAATTAACGACAGCTTAGTCCGCGGCTACCGGTGATTCGGATCCCCACAATCAATAAACCCCGGCTTACCCTAGACAGGGGGAATCTGTAATGCGCCTGACAAGCGCACGCGTATTCCCATCTCAATGGGATGACGAAAACACCCTACAGCCGGATTCTAGCACCAGCAAAAATATCTCCGGAGTCGTCTGAAGAAAAGGAAGCGGCCGAACAAGCGGCATTCCAATTAGAGGATGAAGAAAAGGCTAAGGATTGGAGAGAAGTCTTCATAGACTACTTCAAATCCCATCGAACACCCGAAAACGCATCTTCGAGACATCAGCTCATGAAACGAGCTTTGTCTTTTGCCTTCGTCAATGATACTCTATAAAAGAGATCATTCGATTGCTTGTGGCTAAGGTGTCTGGGACCAGAAGAAGCAAAAAGGGTCGTTCAAGAAACTCATGACGGGCTCTGCGGTTCCCATCAAGCTGGGCCAAAGATGAAACTGAAGATCAAAAGAATGGGCTACTATTGGCCCACGATGATTCAAGACTGTCTCGAATACACGAAGCAGTGTCATTCGTGCCAAATTCACGGGGACTTCATCCACCAGCATCCAAATCCGCTACACCCAACGCTGGCTAGCTGGCCGTTCGAAATGTGGGGGACCGATATAATCGGGCCCATCGAATCAGCATCATCCAACGGACATCGGTTCATACTAGCAATAACCGATTACTTCTCTAAGTGGACAGAAGCAATACCGTTAAGAGAGGTGAAGACAGAGAATATCCTCCATTTCTTCAAAATACATGTCATCTACCGATTCGGCACTCCACGACGGATCATCTCGGATAATGGGCCGGCCTACAGAAGCCATAAAATCAGCCGCTTCGCACAGCAGCATAAAATAGATTGGAGATACTCTTCGGTCTATAATCCTCGAGATAACGGTCTAGCTGAGGCTTTCAACAAGACCTTGACAAAGATCATAAAGAAAACAGTGTCCAGAAATAAAAAGGACTGGCACGAGAGATTGCATGAAGCTCTCTGGGCCTATCGGACTACGTTCAAGACGGCCACGAACACAACGCCATTTACGTTAGTATTCGGCACGGAAGCGGTACTTCCCTTGGAGATAGAGTTACCCTCTCTACGAGTGACGGTTCGGTACGAACTAACAGATGAAGAGAATGCCCATCTTCGGCTTGAGGAGCTAGATGCCCTTGATGAAACTCGTCTCATAGAGCAGCAAAACCTAGAAGCTTACAAAGCAAGGATGACGCGCTCATACGAAAAATTGACTAGGCCGAGAAGATTCCGCCAAGACGAACTCGTGCTAGTCGTAAAAAGACCTATGATCCCCAATCGTGCTAAACGGGGGAAATTCGAGCCGAACTATGAGGGCCCATACATCATAGACAAGGTCTACCAAGGTGGGGCTTACTTGCTCATGGATATGCATGGTGAAAGACCTTTCCGGCCGATAAACGGCCGATTCGTTAAGAAATACTACGCTTGACAAGTCACGGCTCAGGTTAATGATGGATGATGACCCTCGTGTCCGCTCGCTGTCTTCCTGAGTCCAAACTCTATAAGTAGTATCCGGCGAAACCTCGCCTCAAAATTCCAGCGGACCGCAACGTCCTTAAACTAGCTATGGACCGAGATGTCCCTAAACTAACAACGGACCCCAACGTCCTTAAACTAGCAGTGGACCGAGATGTCCTTAAAACTAACAGTGGATCGAAGTGTCCTTAAACTAACAGTGGACCGAGATGTCCTTAAACTAACAGTGGACCGAGATGTCTCTAAACTAACAGTGGACCGGGATGTCCCTAAACCAACAATGGACCGTGATGTCCTTAAACTAAATACGCCGCCTCAAAACATGGCGACAGTGGAATCCAGGTCCACAAGTCCTAGCAGCGAGGATTGCAGCTTAAGTCCCTCTGGCTATACAGCTACCCTAGTCGGCGAAGTTCCACTGTGATAAAAAAATATGCGGTATGCCCACAAGCAAAAGGGGAACGAATGAAAACCCGAAAGGGCGCCGTGAGTAAAAACAGCAGGGCTACCGGCGAGCTTGTGAAAACCCGTAAGGGCGCAGACTCGTAAAAAATAATTCATGCACACTTGCAAGGTCCTCTCGACCTTGTAAGGAGAAAATACCCGCGTGAGATCCTTACGACTCACAAAAGGGAGCAACACACTTAGGGATCCCCACGATTCTTAAGGAGAAATTACACTTACGAGATCCTCATGACTCTTAAGGAGAATTCCCCCTTATGAGACCCTTACGGCTCATAGGATTCAAAAGCCTTAAGATGGAGAGATCTGAACCTATTCTTAAGCTATCACACTCCCCAAGTTGCCTTACAAATGGTTCAATATTGACCCTTGTACACAATCCACGGGCACAAATAAACTTTTTCCCCACTAAGTCCCACCAACGACGAGGAATGTCCTCATGTGGTGAACAACACTTGTAAGTCCTCTCGACTTATAAGGAGAAAACACTCTTGTAAGATCCTTATGACTTATAAGAGAACATACACTTAGGAATCCTCACGACTCCTAAGGAGAAAACACATCTACGAGATCCTCACGACTCGTAGGGAGAAACACCTTTATGAGACCCTTACGGCTCATGAATTCAAAAGTCTTAGTCGACAGGATCCTAACCTTGTTTGCTAAGCCACCATTGTTCGAATCGACAAAGGCAAATGATGATTCGCTTCAGGCAATGTCCCAGTGGTAGCGATGATGATGCCTAAATCGGTATCAAATTCCAAGTCCTTTCACGGCAAATGATGATTCGCTCCTGGCAATATTCCAGTCGCAGCGATGCTGATGCTAAGATTGGTATCAGATCTTGAGTTCCATACTCGCAGTAAAAATCAGCGAGCCAAAATGCATATGAAATAGCCGAAATGATAGGGCAACTCACAGTAAGAATCAGCGAGTAAAATATATGCATATAAAAATAGCCGAAATGATTGGGCAACTCGCAATAAAAAGCAGCGAGTAAAGAAAAGAAAAATAGCCGAAATGATTGGGCACCGCGAAAAATAGCTGAAATGATTGGGCGATCGCGACTTTTGCGATATAAAAAGCTGAAATGATAGAGTATCACGGAAAGAAACAAAAAAATAAAACTTTTGCCCTGCAGGTGAGATCACATCGACCCCTGTATACAATCCATGGGCACAAACGAAAAGGGAACCACATTGTCCCACCAGGCTTCGTCAAAGGGAAGCCAGATCTCGATGGCTACATCTACAGCCTAGAAATCAACAACGGCGTTCTTTCTCATTCCAACCAGAAGCAGATACGACGTCAGCAAAACGGAGCCACGACAAAGTCCCCTAGTTCCAAATCTCGACGGTTCATAGACAGCCTAGACACTACCTCGGAGCCACGGCAAAGTCCCATAGTTCCACAGACAGCCTAGAGACTACCTCGGAGCTACGGCAAAGTCTCCTAGTTCCAAATCTCAATGGTTCACAGACAGCCTAAAGACTACATCGGAGCCATGGCAAAGTCCCTAGTTCCAAGTCTCGACGGCAGTATCCACAGCCTAGAGATCGACAACCGCGTTCTTCCTCCTCCTAGCAGGATGCAGACGCGACATCAACAAACGGAGCCATGGCAAAGTCCCCTAGTTCCAAACCTCGACGGTTCACAGACAACCCAGAGACAACCTTGACGTTCGTCGCAATATTGCAGACACAATATCAACAAACGAAGCAAAGGAAGATCCCTAGCTTCAGGGTCTTGACGGCAACTCAAATGAGACCTGAAAGACTATCAGAGATCATCCCACTACAGCGCGGAGTGGTCATGACTCATCGAGGCTCCCAAACTGAGCCTAACCTCAAGTAAAAAGCGACATAGAATATCCCTAACGCTTGCTCTTTCGACGATAATATCACTTGGAAGATTACTTGAAGACATCTTGTCCAGCCCCCAAAGGGATCAGAGACACGACAGTCGTGGGGCTACTCGAACAGCAATATTGCGTATCGAGGAATACACCGGCCAACGCGATGGTACGACGGGTAAAAAACCCTAGCACCACAGACCCTAACGGACTTCTATTAGCAGGAGTTAACTATGACGTTAGGACATCCTTGCGAGAACTTCTCGATTCGTTTCGACTCGTAAGGAAATTAGTGTCCTTACAAGAAATTCTCGATTCGTCTCGACTCGTAAGGAAATTAGTGTCCTTGCGAGAAATTCTCGATTCGTCTCGACTCGTAAGGAAATTAGTGTCCTTACGAGAACTTCTCGATTCGTCACGACTCGTAAGGAAATTAGTGTCCTTGCGAGAACTTCTCGATTCTTCTCGATAGTGTCCTTACGAGAACTTCTCCATTCGTTTCCACTCGTAAGGAAATTAGTGTCCTTGCGAGAACTTCTCGATTCGTTTTGACTCGTAAGGAAATTAGTGTCCTTGCGAGAAATTCTCGATTCGTCTCGACTCGTAAGGAAATTAGTGTCCTTGCGAGAACTTCTCGATTCGTCTCGACTCGTGGGGAAAATAATGTTCCTGCGAGAACTTCTCGATTCGTTTCGACTCGTAAGGAAATTAGTGTCCTTGCGAGAACTTCTCGATTCGTTTCGACTCGTAAGGAAATTAGAGTCCTTACGAGAACTTCTAGATTCGTCTCGACTCGTAAGGAAATTAGTGTCCTTACGAGAACTTCTCGATTCGTTTTGACTCGTAAGGAAATTAGTGTCCTTACGAGAACTTCTCGATTCGTTTTGACTCGTAAGGAAATTAGTGTCCTTGCGAGAACTTCTCGATTCATCTCGACTTGTAGGGAAATTAATGTTCCTGCAAGAACTTCTCGACTCGTCTCGACTCACGGCTCATAAAGTTGGAAATTCTTAGGCTACAAGGACCCTAAACTTGTCTCCTAGGCCATCAATTCTATGGTCACACATTACTTTGCACTACTTCATCCACATACATACATACGTGGGCAAAGTAGTGGGGGGCATTTGTTCCCGCCAAAATTTTCGCCCAAGAGCTACTTGTTCCCTTATAAAAAAGGGGAGAGAGTCCTCAAAATTTGGCCCCACGTGTTAAACACATGGGCGCTCATATGCAAAGCATATGGGCGCTGAAAATAAAACAATTAATGGCCAAACAGGCCTCACGTGTAAAACATGTGAGCGCTCATATGCAAAGCGTATGAGCGCTGAATAAAACAATTAAGGGCCAAACAGGCATCACGTGTTAAACACGTGAGCGCTCATATGCAAAGCGTATGAGCGCTGAATAAATAACCAAGGGCCAAACATGCATCATGTGTAAAACATATGGGCGCTCATATGCAAAGCATATGAGCGCTGAACATAAATAACCAAGGGCCAAACATGCCTCACGTGTTAAACACGTGAGCGCTCTGAACATAAACATGCTAAAACCCACACTAGGGGTTACGTGTTAAACACGTGAGTGCTTTTGCTAATCACATCCAAAGCATGTAGCATACCAATTTAAAATGTTCCTATCAAATTCTAGAATTAAATTCTATTTGAGAAATATTTTCTTGATCTTCCTTAAACTAGAAAGATCTTCTCTGTTAAACAGAGGACCCTTGGATCAAAGATCCAGCGGTGATCATATGATAGAATAAAAATCTATCATAGGAAAATATTTTCCTAATCTTATAACAAGAATAAAATTCTATGTTAACAAGATATCCATATTAAGAAAACATATTTCTGATCTTTTTAAACTAAAAAGATTTGATAGGATAAAATTCTAATCTTGTTAAAACTAAAAAAATATTCATAATCTTGTTAAACAAACAAGAAATCTTCTCTGTTAAACAGAGAGCCTTTGGATTAAAAATCCAACGGTGAATAAAATTCACCGATTGATCTAAAAGATCATGGAATCAATCATGATATCTCAATGAGGGATTTTCTAAATAAATTGATTCTTTTTCTTCTCATATAAATAGGAGCGGGGAGAGGAAAGAAAAGGAGGACATACACACAGAGAGAGGGGAAGAAAAATATAGAGAGAGAATTTAATTCTCTAGAAAGAAGAGGAGACCCCTCATAAGATTTGAGAAAATAAAGAAGAAGAGGAGTTCTCTTTGAAGAAAAAGAAACCCTAGGTGAGGGAAAAGACCTAGAGATCATTTTATCTCCTTTTACAAGAGTTTAACTCTTCCAAAAAAGAACTTAGTTCTTCCTCTGGTTGAGGTCTGCAGAAGCAGATCTCCCCACAAGTTGAGAATTTAATTCTCATCGGGGAGATTCTGTTATGCAGTCCCAAAACTTAGAGAAAAGAACTAGGTTTGAAGAATTTAATTCTTCCAAAGACATAGAAATTTAATTCCTCTAATAAAACTAGGGTTTAACCCTGCATAAGAATTTAATTCTTATAAAACAAAGGACTTGAAATTCTCAAGACTAAGATCAAGAGCCCCATGCATATTAGCGTTTAACGCTATAACGACAGATCACGTGTTCCCACGTGAGCATCTCTAAGGACTAAAAAGGAATGAATGAGTTCGAGTCACGTGACCCCTAATAGTGCTCAGCACTTGTAAAAAGGGATTGGGAATAAATTAAGAAAGTTCTCATTTTGGGGCGCCTCACGTGATCCCACGTGACCCCCAATAATGCTTAGCACCTAGAACATAATAGGAAGATAAATCCAAAGGAGGCAGTGCCCAACTCTGGAGCACGTCACGTGCCCACACGTGATGGCCACAAGGACTAAATGTTTTACACTTATATGCAGATGGGGATTTAAACCCAAGTGCATAACGCCCGATTTTTAGGTGCCTAACTTGTCGCACGTGAGCGCTCTAAATTTCAGTGTCTAACACTACTTATGAGTTTCATGTGGGAGCACGTGAGCGTCAAGCAGATATCAGTGTTTAACGCTGCGAGAGGCCAACCTTAGCCAAAATTAACCAAGTCTCCCAAGACCAAAACCTTTTGACCATCAATCCCTCCTATACCGAGGTCTCCCCGAATCGAACTTAGTGCCAAAGATGGCCAATGATCTCCTGACACATGGCGTCTAAAATGATGTTCGTTCCACCATGATCTCTCCCTTCAATCTGGAGTTCGGTTCAAAGGTACATCTCTCCACACCTCTGATACATGTCGTTGTAATTCTTCAACGATGTCAGAGAGGTGGAGGGTCCCGACAACCAACAGCTCTTGGATGCACTCTCAAACCCATGAGCATACCATAATGGACCGTAATGTCCTTAAACTAGCTATGGACCGCAACGTCCT